>CM002494.2:23259702-24509702 GCA_000573905.2 Oryza punctata
CTCTATAGGATACCCATGTTTCAATGGGGGATATTTTCAGCGGGGCTCTTAAGAATCTCAAGCATCCGGATAGAGATACTCCAGCCCACAACATGGTGTCCCAACCCACGTAGCCACAGATAGTATTTCCTCCCTTACCCCTGCTCCACCGAGTTTTCTCGAACTCGCCCGAGTTTCTCACCGTTCTCGTCGACAACTCTCTCAAAACTCGCCTCTCTCTTTCCCACGGTGCCTCTCTCTCTCCCAAAACTCGCCTCTCTCTCGCATGGCGCCGCATCGATCTCTTCTAGAAGCTGCCACCGCCGTCGGCCATGGATGCGCGAAAGCAGGCACCACTGTGTCCGCGAGGGCGATGAGGAGGCAGACGCCGTCGACGGGGAGCCATGACGCCGCTGGTGGCCGACGGTGTGAGGGGCGTGGTGATCAACAGCGAGAGGCACCTCCTACTCCGGCCCAGTGCGCCGCCGTCGACTGCCCCATCGCGGACGATGACGACAGGGAACGGCTGCGGCGGCACCGCTCCGACTTCGATCGGCGCAGCTCTGGCTGAACCAGCAGCTAGATCTGACATGCCGGTAGCCAGATCTGGTGGGCCGACGCCATATCCAAGTCGCTACCGCCTCTCTCTCCCTCCGCCCGTCGCCGCCTCTCTATCCCTCTTCGCCGTCATCGATGAAGCTCCTCTTCACCGTCGGATCTGCTGGGACGAGGGGTGGAAGGGAAAATCCAGGGGTGGGAGCAGTGTCCACGAGTCACTCCCCTAGTCACAGTGTGCCCAACACGGAGCCCAGCTCCATGGCTCGATAAAAAGAGGCCAAGGAGAGGGGTCGCGCCCCTCTGTTGGGAGACCGGAGGTGGACCAAGGGCATCGGCCCACAGACCTTCCGGCTGGTTCGTCGTAGACTAAGCTCGTGCACAAGAAGAGGGCGGGGCGCGGCCGACTAGGCGTCTGCTGGACCCGGTCAACCCGAGTTGGCGATGACACGTAAGCGCAGCCCGCAGAGTCGGGGGGGGAGGGGGGACAGAGCTTGCCCGAGATCAGACAGCTCACAGCCGCCGAGAGGCAGCAGAGAACGACGACGAGACGGATGGAGTGGTTCAAACCGTCCGATAGAGAAATTTGAGGTAAATCGAGCCAACGGCACTGAGTCGCTCACGTGCTTGGCCGCCAATCAAGCACCGAGATGGCTACGCGGTGGTGATCGGCCTTGGGGAAGAAGACAGTAGGCAGGGCTTCGCCTCTTGGGGCACGAAGCAAGAGGACGAGTCACGAGCGCCGGTGGTGCTCTCTGAGCGGGCGCGGTCAAGGTGCGGGCGGCGAGGTGCAGCGGCGGCGTCATATCGACTCTGTCCGCTCCCGCACCAGGAGTCCAGGACAAGGGGGAGACGAGGCGGTTTTGCCCGGGAGGGAAAAAGGAAGGAGGGGGCGGTGGAAAAGGGCAGACTGCCTCCCTCCGTTTTGGGCGGCTCGGCGTCCGAGCATTGGAAGCTAGCGACAGGGCCAGGGTGACGCGGTGGCTGACGGCAAAAGCGAGCGAGCTCGGTTTGGTGGAGAGCGGCGGCAAAGCAGTAGCCGCGGCAGGCGGGGTGACGCCGGTGTCCTGGCCTGTCGGCCACGACACGCGCGCGGCGCGCAGTTTGAACGGCGGCGAGCGATTTTGGCGCCGGGCGCGAGCGCGAGCGAGGAGAGGCAACCGTTGCCCCTCTCGGTCGGCGGCCTGGCAGCTTTCGCCACTAGGCCGGGAGCACGGCCTGCTAGAGAAGCAACAACAGCTGCTGGACTTGGGACGGAGGAAGATGATCAGCCCAGGCGGGGAAAGGAATTAGTTCACTTTACGTCCCTCAATTTGTTGCCAAGTGTGAAATTCTTCCCTGAACCAAAAAATATCAGGTATAGCCAATCCCCAACTCACAATACCGTGCCTCAACTTTGGTCCCTCGAAAATATATGGCTAGTTTTGGCTGACATAGCAAGTGTGACCCACGTGGCTGCTCCCTCCTCTCCCTATCCCTTCCCCACACACGACGGGAACAACATGTCACTGACACCACCGTCCGGATGCAGCTGCGGTAGGGCCATCGGAAGTCCATTGCCTAGAAGTTGGTGGCGTCGGGGCAGCTGCTCTATCTCTTTCTCTCGTCACACATTCCTCTCAGCGCTGCGCACCCAAGCCTAGATCCGATCCATCACCACCACCACCAGCAGCCACTGCCATAGCTACAGCAGAAGAAGCAGAATGGACGGCGTGGTCGGGTTGGGGTGGGGCGGGGAGAGCAGTTACAGGGACGATGAACGGGGCGAGACAGGAAGAAGATGATTCGACGAGGAAGACAATGTTGCTTGCCGTGGAAGTTTGCTCCTCCATGCCACCGCCCGCGCCCTGTGGCCCCATGCGTCGGTCGGCATGGGTTAGGGAATGGAATGGCCAAGCCATCTTCTCCCCATCGGCCGTCGTCCTCCTCACCACTCGTTGCTGGTGTTCGTCGTCTGCTGCCGTCCTCCTCACCGCCCACCGCTCCTCATCGTTCGCTGCTGGCTACCGCCCTGGTGAGATGAGAACAGAAGGGAGGGAGAGAGAGATAGTGAAGAGAGATAAGGGTCACTGACATGTAGAGCCCACGTGGGTCTCACGATGACTCAGTGTTGTTAACTCCAGTCAACTAGCCACATCGGACGAAACCAACCGCTATACTGCCATGGGACCTTCGGTAATCTGGTTTTGTAAGTTGAAGGATGAGTTATAACTGGTATTGCGGTTCAGGGATGAATTTCAAACTTGGTGACAAATGGAGGGACCTAAAGTGAACTTATTCCGTTGGGAAATGAGAGAAGATGGGTTATAACTTAGGTTTTTATTATTTCAGTTTTTAACGCCTGGCAAAAAAAAGGCATTACAGTCCTCATCCTACCCTAGGACCAAGTGGTGGTTACGAATCTTCTAGCGCGAGCTGATGGGATTGGGTGGCCTCGGGGCCCCACGTGTTGTTATCAATCCTCACATCACCACCACTGTGACATGTAGCTAGATCGGGTGGGGGGAATCATCGGCTCTCATGAAGGAGGAGGAGGCGGAGATGGTAGTCTAGTGGGTATGGATCAAGAAGGAGGCCGAGCTTCTTGTTCGTATCGCCTTTGTTGAGCTGCTCGTCATCTTTCTCATCCTCTCGTCAATGCCGCGGTGGGGGTTTGGTAGGATACCAACACCAAGAAGGCGCTCGTGGCACTCCACGAGATCCCGTCCAACCACACCGTCGTCCAGCGCGACGTCGACTGGCTACCTAGCCTCCCCGCGCGTGACCTCGTCCCCGGGGGACATCGTCCAGCTCCTCGTCAGGGACAAGGTCCCTGCCGACACGCGCGTCGTCCTCCCCCTCATCACCTCCATGCTCCGCATCGAGCAGGGCTCCCTCACCGGCGAGACCGCCTTTGTCAAGAAGACCGCGTACCAGGTGCCCCATGCCGACGCCGACATTCAGGCCAAGGAGTGCATGGTCTTCACCGGCACCACCGTCGTCAATGGTAGCATAATCTGCCTCGTCGTGCGCACCGGGATGGCCACCGAGATCGGCAAAATCCATGCGCAGATCCACGACGATAACCCGCTCCAGAAGAAGCTCAACAAGTTCGGCAAGGCGCTCACTAAGATCATCGGCCTTCATTCGCGCCTTGGTGTGGCTCTTCAATGTCAACTACTTCTTGAGCCCTCTCTCCCGCCGCCACCGCCATCCCCGTCGCCACGCCTCCCCCTCCCCCATCTCCCGCCGACGATCTCCCCTCTTTCTCATTCCCTCCTTTGTCGTGAGGCGCTCGAGGCGGCGGAGCTCACCGGCCGCTTCTCCGCTCTTTGCCACCGCTGAGAACAGAGGAAAGAAAAGAGAAGAGAGGTCAATAAAAGAGAAAAAGAAGAGGTGCGGGCCCCATGTTTTTCCTTCTCACTTACATGTTGGCCCCATAACTTTTTTATTTTGCTGACTAGGATACCATGTCAATGAAACCACAGATCCATACTGCCATGGGACTGAAATTGCACGGTGTTGTATAGTTTAGGGGTGAGGATTTCTGGTATTGGGGATTAGGGACCTCAGACAGACGCGACGTAAAGTTGAGGGACGTCAGATGAACTTATTCCCTCAGAATTCTATTTCTTTCCTGCAACTTCGTGTGAAACGACATAACTGACTCCCCAAACCCTTGCCACCTCCTGGTTGCATGCAACCGCCCTGCAAAATTCTAGGGAGGGGGAGGGTGGCTGGGATCGGAATTAACCCGCGGCTGATCCGGAGGGGCTCCGAATATGAGTTACCTCCTCTAAAAATAGCCCATTGCAATAATATAGGCCCAACAATTCCATTCCAAATTGACATATAACAACTCAAAACCCTAATTCCCTCAACCCTAATCCCTTTCTTCCTTCAACCAACCCCCACCACCGGGGGCTGTTGAAATTTTATCATACTATTATTCAGTGTATTGCAATATTTTTTATGGAGTATTAACTCCATCCGGGTGATGCGGGGCCCCGGTCACCCACCGGGTCCCCTGTGGGGGCGGTGATGGGTGATGTTTTTCATCTGACTTCCTTTGCGGGGCCGGGAGGATACTATAACATACCCAAATTCAAATTTCGAATTTTGACTTTGATAAAACAGTAAAAATGTGTTTCCAAATTTATGATCACTTTTTTTCCACTAAAAGATCTAGGTGAATCTAATATGACTAGTTTATAAGTAAATTTGTGAATAATTTAAAAACCTTTTCCTTAGCAACTTATAGACAAAGCTAAAACTTAGAGACAGTACCAACATTTGCATAGTGTTCTGATGTGACTTGATTCCTTTATGTGCTTTTTTATTTTAAATGCATTTCACAATAGGATTCATATGCATCATATTAACTAGAATCGAATCATTAGAATAAAAAACCTTATATAGAAACATTGAGAATTTAAATTTTATACAACTCACACAAATTTCACATTTCATCCTAATCTAGCATAACAACAGCACCTTAGGTCATGCATAAGCTAATTAAGAATTTTTGTGGGCACTTAGTTGCATTTTCATAAGAAAAACATAAATGTAATGTCAAGCATATATAAAATCTTAAAATAATTGGTAAAAAATAAAATCATGTAAAAAATTCATGTGGATGCTACTTAATACATTCAACTCCCTGGAATTTTGACATGATTTAATCTCTACTTTTGATACCTCAATTAAATGGGTCAAAGCAGTCAAAACCTAAATTATTCCAAAACCCTAATCAATAAATGCCATACTTCATCAAAATTTGCATCAAACTATATAGAAGTGTATATACAACATAATTTATTAAAATACTAGTTTATTTAACATGTAAGAATATATTTTTCCGGAATTTATTTCAGTGATTTTAGCCTCCTAAAAATCCAAACCAAATTCAGCCAAGCCTTTCTTAATTATTTTCCTGAGAGTAAACTATATTGATTTTTTGAGTGAAACTTTGAAAAATGGAATCTAGATAATTTAATCTACCAAAAAATATACAATTATTTATCAGCCTTAAATAATAAAGTATTGAAATTTTAAAGGAGGGAGAAATAAATAAAATGAAGAAAAACCTGAAAATAACCAATCCTTGTGTCCACCAACTTTTCTACCCATCCCTCTCAATCATGTCTAGCGTACCACGGTTTGGGCCCACATGGCAGCCACCTTAGCTAGCTCCACCTCTGTTCTTTTTATCCCCCTCTATCCTATCCAGAACAGGCGAGATAGAGACCGAAAATTGTGGATTGAAGCCGACGCTTGTCCACCTACTATTGTGTGAAATTATTCTCGCTCCATACTCTCTAATCCCTTTTTTATAAGGATTAGCACTATGAAATTATTCTCGCTCAATTATCTCCAATCCCTTATTGGATATGGATTTGCACTCCACATGCTTAGTTTGAGGCGAATTTTTTCCATGTTCACCTCCCTTCACACCTTATTTACTTATTTGCACTTGAAAAACAGATACCCTCCATAATCGTCCAGCCGTTGACAAACAAACGGTATCAATCTCCATACCTTACCTGCGCAATGCGGGGGCTGCTGACGCACAGGTGGTCGCACGCCCGCGCCACCGTGCCGTCAGTCTGCCCCTACTACCACTACTAGTAATTTGCCCGTACTAACGCTACGGTAGTATTTAATAACACCAATTAAATTATTAGAAGTGCAAATTTTATTTTAGAAAAACCCTATTTTGTTCAAAGTTGCACAAATAAAAGGAAACTTGACATATGGCACATAACCTCGGGTGTTACGATCATGTTTGCCAAAACCATACCGTTAAAAAACATATGTAACGTTTATATGGTGGATAAAAATTTATATATTTGAGATGTGATTGTAAAACTCAAAAGTGTGCTAGATCAAATTCTATGATTTTATTAAACTTTCGAATCATAATACCTAGGGTTTATGTGCCATGAATCGTTTTATCTCGTTTACAATAGAGTTTATTATCTTCTATCAAAAGTTTATCATTTTTCTTATAGACCATTAAAAAAATTAGCTCTTCCTATACACCTGCCACCAAACATAATTTTCCTTCTATTTTATCCCGTTCACATGACCTAGTCACTATTAGAAGGAGGCGACACTTTTCTTTTAGCAAATTGGCAAATCCATATTTTCCTCCCTCTTATAGAGTCACCGGCCAGCTTTAACAATCAACCCAACACTTGTGTCAGTGCCCTTTCTCGCCATGCCAAAATGGTTGTCATCCACTCATCCCTCTTGTGCTTACATCATGTGATTTGATTGTGCCCTAAAGGAAATGCAAAAGGTTCTCCAATTAATCGAAAGAGAAGAGCAAATACATAGTCATTAGAGGAAAAAGTTCTTCTATATTGCAGGATAAAATATTATGTTCAAATTGCATAATACAATTGATTCCATACATATTCCTCAATCTTGTTTTTCAGCTTGAGCTGTACAAATAACTGAAATACAATAACTAGCTCAAAAACAGTCCTATGGTAAGAATCTTCCAAGTTAGTCATAGTACAGTGAAAGGCTTTGGAGAACCAATTGAGAAGTCCATGGTTCAAGAGACAACAATTCGTAAGAATTATATGGAGGCAATTGCAGGCTCTAGTAAACAAAATATAAGAATTGATGATAAAAAAACTTATCTTGCAAAGTTAGTAAAGTTATGTCACAGGTACCTGCATTGGTTAGTACATGAATGTAGAAATTAGGATGTGGTCTGACCTTATCCATTGGGGATGTGAAGATAGCAGAGCACCAGCTTTAGGACCGAGACCAGTAGTTCGATTTCTTCAAGACTCTTGAAGGTAGTTAGATTTCTATACATATCCCACCAAGCTCTAAACATGCCCTGGTTTAAATCATATTTTCAGACATAGGATAAATGAATTGTAAATGATGAACCAGAGAAGCCAGCTCTGCTTTAATGCAGCTATACAACCAGCAGCTAGGGCAAGTGCCACCTTCCAAGCAGTCATCAGCAGAATATAAATCCTTCCAACACTGAAAATATGAACTGATATGCACTTCCGTTAACTCAAAGTCTGGAAACATTATTCATATGCCAACTGAAGTGCTGATCCAAACTAAAGTTACCAATGCAGTGAAAAGCCGGAAACATAACAAAAGCTTAGCGGCCCATTGGAGACAAATCAATAAAGCACACAATTATCACACACAAGAAGCATGTTACCATGGACATGCTCAATAGGCACCAAACATGCCTATATGAATAATGTTTGAAAATATGGTATAAATTTCAAAATATATATGAAACATATAAAACAATATGAAGGAATCTCCAAAATACACAGTAATAGCCTGAAACTTCTCTCCCTGGCACAGTAATAGCCTGAAACTTCTCTCCCTGGCAGGCTGGCACAGTAATACACAGGAAACACATAAAAGAACTGAAACTTCTCTCCCTGGCACAGTAATCGGGATAATTTTTTTTTTCTGGAGCTTGCAATCAAGATGCCGGAAATTGTAAATATTAGAAATTCTCATCAGATCTTAACAGTTCATAACAAAAAAAAATTGATACATTATTCTACTGTACAGTAAAAAAATGATACATTATTGTAGGGCCTTGATCTTGCAAGCTGTTTTTTTTTTATTTCTTCTTCTTCTTGTGAGTGTGTTGGAGTTTGTTGGCTGTGTGCACTACCGTGGTGCAGAGGTCGGGAGCGTCCTAAGGCTGTGTTCTTCTCCCCCTCTTCCCAACTCCTCTCCCTCGTTTTCCGCACGCACGCTTTTCAAACTACTAAACGGTGTGTATTTTGCAAAAAGTTTCTATACAAAAGTTGCTTAAAAAAATCAAATTAATCCATTTTTGAAAAAAATTAGCAAAAACTTAATTAATCACGCGCTAATGGATCGCTCCGTTTTCCGTAAACACTGTACATGCTAGGAAAGTAGAGCTGCGAACGCAGCCTAAGAACTTGACTAAAATCAATAAAGCTTCTATTATCTTAAAAAGAGCATCAGTTTACCTGTAAGTAACAGCAGGAATGAACCGTCAGGTTCAGGATGGGCGAGTGTTGGAAACCTTTTTCTTAAAGCACTCAGTCTGCATGATCAACAAATTGCCATTGCTTATAAAATTTTGGACCAATCTTTGGACAAATCAAGAAGAGGAAGGAGCAAATGATATCATTAATTTTTGAGCCACTCTACGGCGAGGAGAACCAAATTCTACTGGACATGATATCATTAATTACCTACAGCTACAATGATATTATTGCTCTGAGTAAGCATTACATCGACCACCTATCGTGCAATGTGCAAATGGAAATCTAGAACATCACGAGGCAATAGCACATGGGAACTGAAAAGGGGAGGAGGTGTGATATTGAATCTGACCACATGTTGTGTGTAAAAATAATTTCAGTGGCATCCGGTGAGCAGACTGTCAGGAGTACATCCCATATGGTTTCTCCTATTTCGCACACAAAGCAACAAGAAATTAAGGACAATCCCAGGGGACTTGCAATATTAGTAGTGCAAAACATTGTCAAATATCGAGAGAGTATGAAAGCAATCAAACAACCATTTTATGTAATGAATGTTGCAATCAGCTAGCTCACCATGACCCTCTCAATCAGTCAATCTTATCAATGTTGTAATCGTCGCTCTGCTCCTTGCATGAGTATAAGATTCTTTGCAATAGATATTTGCACTGTCAAATATTTTGATTTCATGATATAGCACAAGGAAATACCTTTCTTATTGATCCCGGGAAGTGTAGGTCCTAAAAAACCAAGTACATCGATGCTATACCTTTTCAGTTCTACAGTGAAAAAACCGGTCGGGCTCATCTTTTTGGGGAGGTTGCGACGGACATCGCAGCTGGCGGCAGATCACGTGGTGGCTGAAGTGGAAAGGATGAACGTGCTCGTGAGTGAGTCCCGCGAATGGCGCTATCAAGGAGACACGGTGACTGCGGAACACGACCGACAGCATGGTGCCTGAGGTGGAGAGGATGAATGTGATTGCGCACGAGTCCGAAGCACGAAGGTGACCCTGACAGCAGTCATGCTCAAGCGACTGCGGCGGCGTTTCAGATATGCCAATCCGGCGCCTGCGGCGACATGGTGGAGTAGCCATCGGTGTGGAGGGGGGATGCGGGAGGGATGGAGCGCTGGGGGTGGGGACGCGGGCGGAGTCCCGCTGATCCGGCAGTGGCGCGGTGGAGGAGCATGGTGGGATCGACCGACGACGCCGACCTACAGCCAGAGGTGCGCGACGATGGCTGAGGGCGAGGTCGATTGCAGCGTACCAGATGGCCGTGCGGTAGAGAGGCGGGGGATAGCGATGGCGGCGTGGCGGCGAGGCGCGATGGCGGCGCTGCGGATGGCGGGGCAAGCCAACGAGGGAAGGGGGAGGTCGATGGAGATAGGGGAGCAAGTGCGGGAGTACGATCGTGATATCGACACGGTGGAGGGTACGGCACGACAACGTCGCGATGGGTCGGTGGCGATTGGTGTTAGGGTAGGGATTTTCGGGTGAGCGGAAATTTTTGGGTGGGCAGTCTGTGTGAGAGGAGATGGAAGCGGGGGCTGGGGAGGGGAGGGGGTGGAAAAATTACTACTATAATTCTTTTATATAAAAGTAGTATATACACGTATGCAAAATTTGTATACGATGTATACAGACTTTGTATACATACATATATAAACTTTATATACGTATGTATTGAAAGAATCGAAAAAACCAGAAAAAATATCACATGTACGAAATTTGTATACACGTATACACTTTATATACACGTATACAAACTTTGTATCCCGTACATATAAAAAGGAAAAACGAAAGAAAGGAAGAAAAAACAAGAAAAAATATCACGTATATGAACTTTGTATACCTGTATACAAAGTTTGTATACATGTATACAAACTTGTATCCCGTACATATATATATAAAACATACACGTACGCAAAGTTTGTATACGATGTATACAGACTCTGTATACATACATATTCAAACTTTATATACGTAGGTATTGAAAAAATCGAAAAAATCAGAAAAAATATCCATATACGAACTTTGTATACACGTATACAAACTTTGTATACACGTACACGAACTTTGTATACGCGTATACAAACTTTGTATCCCATACATATAAAAAAGTAAAAACCGAAGGAAGAAAAAAAAGAAAAAATATCACGTATACGACTATACAAAGTTTATACAAAGTTTGTATACACGCATACATCCCGTACACATCTGTATATCTGTATATATATTATATTATATATATGTACTTGTATATATATATACTATTTAAAAAATTTAAAAAGCTTTCATCGTCCGTTTATATAAAAAAGAGCGATTTTGAAAAAGGGCGAAAAAATCGGATGCAGAAAAAAAGCGAGCGCCCTTCCCTCCCCTACGCTCGCTTCGCTTCTCCTCCCGTCCCGATCTCTTTTTTTTTCTTTTTATTTCTAAAAATTAAATAAACAATCTAATTACTAATCACATAAGGACAACGGATCTAATCACAAAAAGATGAAAATACGACCACCGCACCCTGAGCTCGCTTCGCTTCTCCCCCCTTCCGTTCTTTTTTCTTTTTTCCTAAAAAATAAATAAACAATCTAAATTCCTAATCACAACAGGATAGTAATCTATAATTAAAAGGATGAAAATATGTCTCACCACACCCGTTCATGCTTTCTTTCCTTGTGATCTCAATTTTTTTATTTATTTTTACTTATTTAAAATATTTGTAGTGTTTCTATTGTTCGTCACTGTCTAGCGTACATCGACGGTTTTCGTGTTTCTACACTGGCACCCTAGCAACACGTGTGAGTCTGATCGCTCCCAAACCAAAATTCGCCGCTTCCACGTTGACAGTCAAGCATCCCACGCGTCATATTCCAACAGGCTCTGTGCACAGTACATCCGATTTACCTTACTACGCTTAAGCGCATAACCATAAACCATATCCTGTTTTGCTTTTGCTCTACCGTTAAGTCTACAATTAAACGATATCAAAGGATCACCAACTCGTGAATTAGGAAATGAGTTATTAATATAAGCCTCATAATCCATATGACATGTAGGTCCATAATAATTAGGAAATCTAAATTAATAATTAATTAAAGTAGGTTCACTGTGTAGTGAACCCGTGGTTTCTGAATATACATATTGACTTGGTCTACATGGAGTCATGAACAAACAAAGACCCAATTTGAGAAATGATTCATCTAATAATTTGAATAATACGTTCTCAAAGAAGTGCCTCGTGCCTGGCAGCTTTAAGTGATCGCTGACGGTAATCCATATTCCGACGGGTGATGTCGGGTAGGCCTACGTGATATTTAAGAGGGCGGTGTAGAGTGTGGAGATACTCGCAATGTGAGGCAAAGTGGTCGGTGTCGCTGGGTAGTGGTGAGGCCTAACAGTGGAAGTGATTTGATGAAGATGAGGAAGTGATGTAGTGATGTAGTTGAGGAGATGGTGGGAGTAGAACAGGAGCCCACGCTTTGATCACACACATGATCATCATATATTCGATGGATTTTTTAACCATTGTGTTGTACCGTCACCACAAGGGATCAACGTGTGGGGTCCAAGTTTTTCACAGTTATTCCTGTAATGCCAAAAGGGCGAAAGTAGAGTTTTGTCAATCCACCTACTCCGAAAAATAAAAAGTTCCCAAAAAAACCGGTGAACATAAAAAAACAGAGAAAACAACCGTGGAAAAAAAGTTGAAACACACTAAAAATCTGAATACTAGATCCCATTGCAACGCATAGGTATATTTGCTAGTATATATAAAAAAATGAAAAAAAGAAGAAAAAATCGGAAGAAAAAACACAGAAAGAAAAAAATGAAAAAAACCGAACTAGCGAAAAAACCTTTGAGCCCCACGCCGCTCCCCCTCCTCCGCGCGCCACGCAGTGAAAAAAAAACCGTGGGCACCACCCCACGCGCGCGGGGCCACCGCGCCCCCACCCCCCCCCCCCCCCCCCCCCCCCCCCCCCGCAGAAAGGTGTTGCAAATTCTCTCCCTTCACATCATGTTCTCATGATTCTTACACAGCAACGTCATTCTGCAGCCTTGATTTCTTCTTCATGATTTTTACACTGCAACGTCATCCTGCAACCTTGATTTCTTCTTCATGAACCTACAACAATTATATATGTGAATATATAGCAGGTTTCTTTTGTTGTAAGAGAAGCATTGAACCTACAACAGCCATCTAAACCATGATATTTTTCATGTTCTAAGAGAAAAGATCTACTAATATCTACACAATTATATATGTGAATATATATCAGGAAATCTGGAAAAAGAAAGTATATATGAAAATATGATGTTCATCAAACAGCAGAGGTGATGTTTTAGAGATTACCTCCTAGCTCAGATCTAATGGTGGATCATAAAATTATGGAAGCACATAAGACATTGTTGTTCATGGCTGGATCAGTTATTTTTACTTCATAAGACATGCATATGCAGCTATGCAGTTATGCTTATGCCATAGTCCATTGCAAAGGAAAGAAAATTTTAATGTCCATGCTGCTGAGGTACTTTTAGCAGAAAATGGACCATCACTATTGATATTGAGGAAAAAGAAGTGTGCTGAGTAAAAAATGAGCTCATGGCACATCTTTACTATCCAAATGCACTATCTCATATTAGCAGAAACAGGTAACCATTTGATCTGATCAGCCCGATGAGATTCTCAACGGTTTGAATTGAACACATAGAATTCACCCATGGTGTGCACAAATTTTACCCCCAAAAGGCAAGAAGCGTGCGGGTCAATCAGTCAGGCACAACACTGCTAAGTCACAGATTCAATCAATTACAGAGTACAGACCAGAACTTTGTGGGTTCTGGTTATTATTAGTTGTGCTAACAGGCATATCAATAAAAACTAATATAACAATAATATCTCACAGCACATACTCGCAACTGGAAGTAGCAGGACATGTTTTTAATTGTCATATAACCTTTGCAATTAGAATAAATGACATGAACCTTATACCCAGCCAGAAAAAAAAATATTAAGCGAAATCTAAAGATAAGAGAATCAATACTGAAAATCAGAAATAACTAATATAACAGTTGTTTTCATAATGGAAATCCTCTGTGTTCAAAAGTATGAAACAAAAAAAAAAGGTAGCTGCAAGAAAGAAAGGGAAAATAAGAGGGCAAATTGGTTCTACCTTCACTGTAGGGCAGGGGAATCCAATGATGAGGAGCAGGGTATCAGCCAGGTCCAGGCAGCTGTGGTCGATGTTGGTGCCGTTCAAGCGTGCAAGATCGCGAGGAGGAACAGTGGTTGTCACATCTGGATGAAACAACTGGCATGAATGGAAAGAAAACATAATTTCACAACTTGTCAGGTCTGCATCAAAGCTCACGCCGAGCAGCTTCTTGCCTTAGAAGTTCGCTTGCCTCAGTATAGACTGCATAAAAGCACAGCAAGAAATCAATAAAGCTTTGCGGTACAAAGGACCTTGACAATTGAGAGTTGAGATGCCCTTCTTCTAGACATAGAATGATAGAAAGTTCAGAACTTTCTTGAAATTCCTCCAGGACATTTATGACATAGAAACGTGATTATACCAAGCACAAGCACGGAAACAGAAGGCAGGTGCACAATCAGAGTACCGTTTTGAACTCCTGCCTGATGAGTGTCTGGCCACTGAAGTCCTTGCTGGTGAGGTCCAGCCCCCATGTCACCTGCAGCCCGTATGGACCTCCCCTGCACACACAGCCCCAACCGAATCAGTGCATGCCATGAACTGGTATCTTTGCAAGTGAGAGGGCACCAAGGCACCAAGCTATTGGTCGATGAACCTTGAAAGCCAGAGCCGGGACAGTGACCACTGTCCAAGTGTCCAGGATGAGCGCAGCGACGCTAACCGTATGGATCCAAAAATCAAGTATCATATAACCAATTAACCATCAAATTTTGATATACCGGCAGCGATGTAATCAAATGTAATCTTAACATAATTTCTTAACAACAATTTTAGTACTTCACCTTCAAAATTCTGAGATGCGAGAGCTTAATTATGCATATGTTAATGGCGTAGCAAATACACAACAGAAAACATTTTCATATGTACTGACAATTCCATGTCTTCTTGACAAAGATTTTTGTGTGCTCTCAAGTTTTCATGCACTGTATGAGAGATGAGACTAAAGTACACCAGGTCTCTAAAGGTAGCCAAGACCTCAAGAAAAACTACAAGAGGGTCGATTCAAATGTGCTGATTAAAATACCAAGAGCCCCTGTTAAGACAAAAGCTCAATAAAATGTGCTGCAAGGAGGACTTCTGTGATACCGCGACGAGTCATGAGACAAACCATACCTGTTAGAATGTTAGTGACATATATGACTTTGTCAAAATCAAACCATATTCTGTAATACCTGATTGCCAAGGTTGAGAAAAATAAAATAAATATAGTCTGCATACAAACTAGCTAGTACATAATATGCCAAGACCCAGGCTATGTTGAAAGTAAAAACAAACCGCCGCCAATGTAATGGCTGCAACGGAGCTCACTAGATTACATTTTAACGAGTGATAGCTTACCGAAACAAGCACCTTGGTTTGATGGCAAGGGGATAACTCACAAGGCTATCCTCATACATAATAGGAACTAATGGCATAATGTCTGTGTCTAACGGATTTAATTCCTTAGAAGAATTCATGTCACTGGAGCAAGCAGAAATTTTCCCTAAAGCGGGTGGAGGCTCATTAAAGAACCTGTCATGCTCTAAAGGTGACATCCATATTCGGAACTTCCTGACAGAATGCTGACATTTTAACTGGTAACCTTCATGGATTTTTATTAGCGAAGGTTTCTCTGTATGTTTGATATGCAGCATATCATCTGCATGTTTGACACGCAGCACCTCGTCAAGACCATACAGGTTTTCAATAACCCGCTTTTTTGGATCATAAAGACCCAATTTCCTCCCTGTGTTAAGCAAGATCCTGCCATCCTTTGGATCAACAGCCATTGGAACCACAGCAATGGCACCACCAAGGGAATAGCCAGGCCAACCTTTCAGATACACTTTGTATGCTCTATCCCATCGACCATGCTCCAGCTTCCAAATATCCAATTCTTCTTCAAGAGGATTAGCAAGAACAGCACACAGAATTCCCTCAAGCTCCACCACAAATGATTGGCAAGGGCATCTGTTGTGCCTTATTGGAGTACACGAAGGGCACTGGATGACACCAAACGTCCTGGTTGCGATCTCGAATGAGACAATGGCCCTTGTGTTACTCTGGCACAACCTTGGCTCACTCATCCAGTACAGAAATCCTGCCAAATAGGCTGGAGGCATGTCACTCACAGGCAGAGGCGGCTGTGTAACATCATAAATGCGACGAGTTTTACAGGTAAAAGCCGAGCATGTCATGTGATAATGACAGGTTTTGAAGTTCCTCCACTGATAGAAAATCTCCACAATGACATGCTCCTGCATAAGTGGATCGAACCCCAGGCCGACATTCTTATTGCCAACAGTAAAAGCATGGTCTTCTTGTGTAAATCTATCACTAGGTATTTTATGAGGCAAGGCAAGGGCCCCTCGCGTGCCGCAGACATAGCGGTAACCCGTACAAGGGTTGTAGAGATAATCCTCCATCTCAGTGCTTATGAGATTCATCCCGTGGCAAGGCTTGGAGCAAACCAACTTTGTATCAAGCCATGTACCTTTACTAGGAGACTCTTGAAGCAATTTCTTTATGGTAGCAAAACTAAAGCCCGATCCACCAGTGCCCTTGCCCACAAGCCTGATCTTTGGCATCCCGTCCATGTTATAAATATTGTATGCACGAATGAAGCTCTCACTCTCAATAAATCTATGCCACTGCTTAGAGACAAGTTTGAACTGCACGGCAAAATCACCCGGAAGCCGGAGTAGAATCTCCTTAATCACCTTGGCCAGGGGAGATGACAAGGCTATCTCTTCATTGGTTTTACACACAGGAGCAAGGCTCTCTTCAAATAAACTGATCATTCCAAGAGCAGAATGTGCAGTTTGGTAAGGCAAATGAGTTTCCTTGATTGAAAGGATTGTTTCTAGTGTTTCAGATGTAGGATCATAGGTAATCACCTTGCGATTGGATGTGGAAATGATTACCTTCTTCCTTGATATACCACTACTGCCAGCAGAACCAATAACTCTGATAGCATTTGGCTTCATTAAATCTCGGGCAACATGCTCTGTTGACAAATCAATGCAATGCTCCAATGACCAATCACTAGAATAAAGATCATTAAGCTTCCAAATCTCCAGCATAGACGAGATACTACGAAGGTCCCGGACCATGCACAGCTTGCCAGAGAGCTCCACCAAGTGCACTCCTGATAACGCAAAGGGTGGTGACCTGACCAATCTAAATGTCTCTTCTGTCACAGAGAAGGATAAGATGGCAGCATGTGGCCTCAAGGAGCTGAAAACAGGGGTAGTAAGCCAATGAAGAAATCCATTCACGAACACTGGCAGAAGTTTATAGTGTAGTGAAGTTGCAGTAGCAGAAGTTGCAGCAGTGCGGAACCTGAAGGGTACGCCTCCACTAGCTAGCCGCCAGGAGTCCCCATGCTTGCCCCCTAGAGTGTATATCTGACACCTAGTATGCGGGTGTCCAGAAATTACCTCACGAAACAATCTAACCACCTTGTACTCCTTGGTCCGGGCATCAAACCCTAGTCCGGCAGTTCCCGATGGTACTGCTTGGCAATGTGGCAGCTGGCTGATCGACCTCGTTGCAGCATTGAAAACGTAGTATTCTAGCCTCATAGCATCATGCAAAAGGGTGAGGCCATGGCAAGGTGCAGGTGCCATGTCTATGAAATCACCACGCACATTATCCAGAGTGAAGAGCAGATCACCAGGGTCTGACGATGAGGATATGCGCACAGATGTGGAGTCAAATCCTGCAGTCCGCGAGATGAAGAACAGCTTAGGTGGCAATGACCTGGTCTTGGTCTTGGCCGTGTGATGGCTGCAGAATTGCTCAGAAGAGAGAGTCACGGCCCAGGATTGGCAAACAGCTCGAAATCGTAGGATAGATTTGACAGGCAGCCACTGGAGCACCTCCATCATTATCTCGTCCGGCAGCACCGGTGCACCAAGGGGTGGTGCGACCTTCCTCCTCTTGTGCCACGTCATCATGTCACCTCAAAAATTCACGGAAAAAAGTACGGCAGAAGTGCTTGTATATCAGTACAACAAAGTTAGATCTCGAGTTCTTAAGCGGGGTCAGTATCATGGGCGGATCTAACATGGGACATGGGGGTTCAGTTGAACCCCCAAACTTTTTGGGAACAAATTAACTGTTATTAGTATTAAGGTTAAGGCAAATTTCTAGAACAGAAGCTAGGGTTAACGCAAATTCGATAAAAAAAAAAGGTGCATGAGTAGATAGAGATGGAAAAGAGGATGTCCTAACCAGGATGCGCGGAAGCAGCAGGACGAACGACGGCGCCCCTGCTCGCTCGCTCGCGGGATGGATGGGGATCGGCGCAAGCGGCGGTGGCGGAGGATGCGGCGGAAGCAGCAGGACGAGCGACGGCGCGGCCTCTGCTCGCTCGCCGGACGGATGGGGAATTGGGGATCGGCGCAGGCCCTGGGACGACTTATGGATTGCCTCTCTAAACCCGACTGGCGTTCCAACCGGTGAATCCATCGATTGACCGTTCAACCATCGGTTCGGTTCAATCTCTATCTCTGTCTCTATCTCTTTTCTATCTCTATCTAACCTATCTACCCTATACCTATACCTATACCTATACCTATACCTATACCTATATCGATAAATGTTTTCACTAATTCTTTCGTTCTTTCATTCATCAATCAAAGATCCACATTATCTCATCTCAATCTAACAGCCGGAATTGCTCCTCATCCACGCGCTCACCCTCCCTCTCTTACCCCGAAACTCCCGTCCCCACGTCCCCCACGTCCCCCACCACATCTACACCCTAATCGCCGCCGCCTTGTAGTCCCCCTCGACCACCACCCACGGCGCCTCCACGAGTCGTCGCCCGTCTTCCGCGGCCACGCCATCACCACCCGGCCGGACGATCACCGTCGCCCATCATCGCGCCTCCACGATTCGCTGCCCGTCTTCCACGGCGACGCCATCGCCGCTCGGTCGGCCGATCCCCATCGCCCACGACCCACGCCACTTGCCGATCACCCATCGCCACCTCCACGAGACGCCTCGCATCGATCTCCTCCGCGCCACCACCGATCCCGCGTTGATCTCCTCTGCACCCTCTTGTGTGGCCAGATCCAGATCGGTGGTGAGCCCAAGCCACCAACGACGGCGGAGGGCTCCTCGGCCACCGGTCGATTAACTCCTCCGACAACACGATGCCGCTGCCGCCCAATCGCCACCGTTGTTCGCCGCCGTCCTCCAGTCCCCATCGACCACCATCGCTGCTCACTCTTGCCTACGCCGATCTCGCTCTCTCCCTCGCGTCATCGCCTGCCTCCCCTCGCCACTCTCCCCTCACCCCTATCCCTCGTGCCATCCATCGCCCGCCTCCGTGCAGCGTCGCCAGTGACGGCCACCTCGCCGATCTTCTCTGCGCCACCGCCCGAACAACCACCCGCCGCTGCACGTCGCTAGCGACGGCCACCCCTCGCGTCGTCGCTTGCCTCCCCTCGCCGCTCTCCCCTTACCCCTCTCCCTCGTGCCATCCGTCGACCGCCTCCGTGCGGCATCGCCAGTGACGGCCGCCTCGCCGATCTTCTCCGCGCCACCGCCGAAACAACCACCCGCCGCTGCACATCACCAGCGACGGTCACCTCACCGATCTCCTTCGCGCCACCGCCGGAACAACAACTCGCTGCCGTCGCCGCCGTTCTCTTTCACCTCCCTCATGTCGTCGCCTGCCTCCCCCCACCGCCCTCTCCCTCGCGCCGTCCGTCACCCACCTCCGTGTGGCGTCGCCAGCGACGGCCACCTTACCGATCTTCTCCGCGCCACCGCCGGAACAACCACCCGCTGCCGCAGCGGTTCTATTCCGCGGTGTCACCCCTTCTCGAGCTGAATCGCCTAAAGGTAAACGTATCATCCTCCTCCACCCCTCTTCCATTCAGTTTATTCCCCATCCAAATATTTATACTGAATCAACCAAAATAAAACACATAAAAGGATCATTTTGATATTTCCATTCCCATGTTTCTGATCATTTTACGTTCTCATAACTGTACTTTTTTTATCATGGGAAAGAATGCCCCTGTGTTCTCAGTGAAGGAGAGTAATTGAAATGTTCAGAAAAGAAAGGGCATCTATCCACCGTTTTTATCTTTATAACAATTTGCAGACAGTTGTGAAATCTATTTCCTCTTAATAATTTATAATGGAAAAATGTGTTTAAGCAATGGCATGTGTCCACCCTTCTTTTTTTAAAGAAAAGCAATTTGCAGATTACCTGCTCAGTAGCACTTGTGAGACAATATTTCCCTCACTTTAGAACTCCTTGAATTTTCCACACGTGTTAAATTATATAGTACAAAAATATCGTTTCATTGAATTTTTTTAGGTGTTAAGGCAGCTTACTGGAATTTAACCGGCAGGATAGTTAGAGGGAATGAGGGTAATGGCTGGTCATTCTTATCCACTGTTAATAACCTTATTTTTCTGAAAATCTCACCAAGAGTTCTGCCATCTTCTGTAGAAGTAGACATACAGTTGTATGTCAGTTTAAAATTTAAATCCAACAATTGAGGAATTAAACTTCATTTTACATGTTGAAGCATAGGGATTTTTTTTTGCAAAAATGTATGTCTAAACTTCATTTTGCTGGTTTTGTACACCAATATTGTCAGGAGCAGAAGTTACCCATTCAAAAAAATCATTGTTGGACAACCACCTGCTTCGGACCCGTTGCTGACGTTGGTTCCTTCTCACTTGCAGGTTCTCCTCTTCCCCCCTTGCCTGTTTTCCTTGTGCGATTGATACTGGTTAATTCCTACTCTAGTGATATTGTTTTGTAGCTCTAATTTACCAATAGAAAGCCTCATTGCAATGATTCATATGGTCTTAATTGGGTTGTCGATTCAACAAGTATAATTCAGATTAGTCTGGATGGGAATATCATGCATGATTAAGTTTCTAAGCTAGATAGTCACTCAGTGTGTGACGTAGCCCTGCTATTTTACTTCTTTGAATTGCTCATGAGGCCAGCGTTATATTTCAGACAGTAAAAAGGACTGGCTCTAAGGGTCTGAATTGATGTAGTATTAACAAAATTAGTGGTCTGTTATGGCAGTCATTTGGCTATTTTCTGCTGCAATTGAGTATTAAACGCCAAGAATTAATACTGAGACATATCGTTTTTCTAAATCATGCTAGCTGCAGTTTCTTACACATAGATCCATGATAGCTTTTATTTTGTATACCTATGTAAACCATGAATTGGATCAGCTTTATTTTTCTCCTACACACTCTGTGAGACCATGTTACTTAAGCCAAATTCTCATTTCACATGTTAATTGAAAGATATAGCCTTGTAAAGTCCACACCATCAGCATACCTCATAGTCTTCCGCCTTATATGTAATTGTAGAGTCACATTATTTTAACAAAGTTCACTGGAGTGATGGGATCAAATCATGTCATTTGTGAGATGAGGTAATGGACTAAATGCCACCACGTTTGCTTTTCTGGGTGCGGGTGGTTAATTGTTGGGTGCGGGTTTATTCTCCACTGTATTTGCTTTTCTGAAGATGGGATTCATTTTCAGGATGCTGGTTTGATGCTAATTACTACTTCCTCGTTCGATTGTCTGGATGGGATCAGTTTCCAATTCCTGTTTTTTAAAAAAAATTAAAGGGACAAGTTTAATTTTTGTGTAATGAAAATTATTGTATGGAGTTAGTCCGATAGGACATGGCTGCATTTTTTGTTATTAGGTTTAAAATCCATTTGGGAAATCTAGATCTCCTGATCAAAACTTGAACATGCATAATTGGGCACCATGGCATCACCTCCATGTCAACCCTGACTCTTATCTACCTATTTTTCCCCATTGCTTTTTAGGATCAACACTTAGATGCTACTAAATCTCATGGCCTAACCTTTTTATTTGTATGTGCCAGTAAATCCAATGATGGAATATTTTTTTTTATTATCGATGTCCAGTTCTGGTTCTGCCTTGAATTTTGGGAGAAATTTACTACTCATGTGCATATAACCAGGTCTCATTTTGTGAAAAATTAAAACCATCTCATTATGCTAATTTTGGTTAGGTACTATTTTTGTACAGGGATCTCTTTTCTCTTCTTGTTTTATCCTCGATTGGATGATAATGTTAGAAGAATGTCAATTTCCAATTTTTAATTACATACTGGTTTGTGTAGGCATCTTATATTCTCATTATGCTAATTTTGGTTAGGTAGTACTTTTGGTACAGGGAGCTCCTTTCTCTTCTTGATTTATCCTCGATTGGACCAAAATGTTAGAAGGAATGTTAATTTTTATTTTTTAACTACAAGCTAATTTATCTAGGCATCATATATTCCCTTTATGACGAAATGGTGCATTCTTTGTTTGGGATTTGATTTCTCGGTTTGTTTAAAATTGTAGTATTTCCTTGTTGATTCCTTCCTCGCAGCTAAACAGAAAAAACTCCAAGATGCTATTTTGAGTGCGGCAGAAGGAATGTCTATATGATGGAAGGAATCATTATGTATGTGATGACTCACTTTCAAATATGCATTACATGTTTCTATAGTTGACCCATGACTGGCTTGTACAATTAGTTCACCTGAAGTTGTGAAACAATGATTACAGTTTCACTCCATATATGTGTGTATAATCATTTTATAGTGTAATCTAAATGTGATGTTGGTGTGGCAAGTTTCACATTTTGAGCTACTTTCTGCTCTATAACATTTTTATTATTGTATTTTGTATCTAATAGAAATATTAAAAGTATATTAATGTGTGCTATAGATTTTATAGTATATTATGGTGTTCTTTGATCCTGTGTTGTGAGCATTGTTGCTGGATAATTGATAATTGAGACCATTTGGGTATATATTATTACACGATGTCTGTGTGTTTTTTCAAGCATCGGATTTGTTATGTGGTTATGTGTCCGTACTGCAAACTCAATAATGACATCATGTAAACTAGGTGCGCATGGACACAAATCGTCATGACGATGGAGCACGCAAATCTCTCGGAGATATAACAAACCACCCTAAAGGTGTAGTATAATGGATAGTGGGTTGTATATAAAGCATATTTCCTCCTTTTTCTGTATGACTTTAGTGTTAAAATTATAGCGCATGACTTTAGTGTTAAAATTATAGCGCAGGTCATGTGCATGAAAAAAGGCTATCCAATGAGTCACAGCGTAAGAATGAAGAGAAAAACCTTAAACAATGCATCTATCGTGCGAATTTGCAGGCTAAGAAGAATAGCCGTACAAGTCCTATGCAAACAACGCATGTTTCAGAGTCTGAAGAATGTGATAGTGGTGAGGTCAAGGTTGCTGAGATTGCCATTTCAACAAAGAGGGAAAAAACAGCTATCTACGTGAATGGCGTGCAAAAAAAAAATCAAAGTCAAGTGGTGTTGATAGCATTGAAACATCTGACAATCCAACTCAAGCAAATATTGTATCTAAGGAAAACCAGATTGAAGGGGGTTGTCTAGGGATAAGTGACATGGCACAGAAGAAAAAGCGAGAAGATACAAACAAGTATCTACATGAATGGCGTGCCATAAAGAAGGCCAAACCAACTGATTCTTGCATTACTGTATCTTCTGGCACGCCAATGCAGTAACAAATGTTACCCATGAAGAACACGTAGAAGATTGTGATGTCCAAACATCTTCAATGTGTGATAAAGATAAAAAAGGATTAGAGAGTAACAAATATCAGCGTGAGTATCACGCAATGAAGAAGACGAATAAATTTTATCTTAACAAAGGGAGTGCTACACCAGACACAACTGAGCTGGGTAAATATTTTAAGTGTTATTACCAACACTCTTTTCATTGTCAAAACATCTAACATCTTCATATTCTAGGTTCTTGCTCCACCATGGATCATTTCATGCAATGTTGAACAGGGTATTCTATTGTTGACCAGCTACCTATAGTGATAACAGATGATATTGGAACTCCAGATAATTTCAAGCCATCGTCGAGCTGTGATGTTGATAAAGAGAAAAAAAATATTGGAGAGGAACAGGTACCAACGTGAGTACCACGCAAAGAAGAAGGCGGAGAAAGTCAATGTTAACACAGCGAGTGTTGGACCAACCATCTCTGACATTGGTAACTTATATAGTGTTATTGGCGATGCATTTTTTCTGAATTAAACTGTCTAACATTTTTCTCTTACTCTAGGTTGCTGTTCTGTCATGGATCAGAGCACGCAATATAGCACATCATATGGATAAGGATAATGCCGATCGAGACGATGCAAATGATTGGCTTCATAGAAATGATGCATACCAACGAAAGAGTAAATTGATGATACCATTTAGAGTTGGACAATCCCAGGTGAAAACAATTGGATGCAAGTTATATCTAGCTTTGTTTCGTTATACGATATACATTGTTGTTTCAATGATGTCAGGGATGTTATTAACTACCTTTTGAACCCCTTCGCACAGATAAAATTACAAATGATTCATCTATACATGAGGCAATTGTTGGTCAATACATTCCTCAAACTGATTACGTAGAATTTGACAATGCATTGTTTGAACCTCAATTATTAGATTTTCAAGCTAAAGGTGATTGGAAAAGACACAATTTTACTATACATAAATATTAAACCAACAATTATACGATCTCATGTGTAGTAATCCATCTTCCAATAGGTAATGTCGAAATGACCCATACATGTGACATTCTCGATAATGATGATGAGGAATTGCAAAAGAAAGGTAACATCAAGCTTAATATTGTCAATTGCACAAGACGAGTAGGTTTATATGCTCCTATTTTCATTCTCGACTTATTTTGCCTCTGTCAGATGATGGTTATGAGTCTTATCGCGTGGATGTCAAGGGGGTTAATGTTGTTGGTACCGAAGATCCACACGATTATGTTTACCACAACATGCCAAAGAAATATCATGTGTTCAAGAAAGTGGCTGATTGCATGTACTATGGGGCAATTAGGTTTCAGTACGAGCCCCCTGGTTTCTGTTGCAGACAAGGGAAGATAACAGTATCCACACCATTGGTTCCCCCTGAGTTGGTACGCCTGTTTACAAGCTAGGTTGATAATGATGCGAAGTACTTTAGAAAAATATATCTGTTACTTCAACTCACATTTCTCATTCACAAGTCTTGGAGTGACCCTTGATCGCAGCGTGAGCACTGCCGCAGGCACAGGTGTATATACATTTCGAGTGCATGGTGCATTGTACTATCGTTTAGATAATTTGGTGCCAGGTTCTCAGGGGCCACGTCATATGCAATTGTGTTGATGCAAAAAAAACACACACTGGCCTGGGAGATCTGCTTAGCTCCAGTGCAGGTCCAAAATAATGATGAGATGCGGGCGTGCCAGTCAGTTTGATCCTGCAACTGACAAGATATATAAATTGAAGATCAAAAGATAGCCGATCGGCTGACAAGCCGATGGAGTGATTCCAGCCGATGCCGATACCAGCCGATATCCAGTATAGATCTTGATACTTGAGTAAATAATGACATAAAGATAATCGGTTGATGATAATGTAATAAAACAATAATATAATCCAGAAGAAACCAATCGGCTAGCAATGATAGATTGAATTAGCACTGATCTGAAGGTTGAAGTATTCATCGGCTGGAAATCCGATGTCAATAAATCCAAATGACTAGATAAACAGTGAAACCTTTGTTGCGATCGGCTAAATTCAACTTGCATGTAATCCTTGTGAGCCGATGCAATGTCCAGATAACTCATCGGCTGAAACCCCGATGAAACCCTTATTGGCAATCAAGTAGGCTAGAGATTATGGTTCTAAGCACGACTTAGTAGATCAAACTTAACTGATGCAGCACTAAGTATGAAAAGAAACATAATATCTAGACAATCAAGCCTTTGACTGATTTTTAGGGTGGTGGATACATTATATAATCTAAGCCAACAAAGTAATCTAACCGATATCGACAAAACCCTAAATAGAGATCGGCCGATGCAAGTAGAAAACATATTCAATCTAGATTATATAATGTATATGATAACTCGACGACTTACATGAACAAGATTAGAGTGTCGAAGCGATGGAAGCACTAATCCCGATAACGCAAGCCGCCATAACAAGCCTTACCCCTCGTCGGAGATCGAAGTCGATGCAGCCCAACTTGAAACTAGAACTCGTCGAAAATAAAAAGGTAAAAGGTGGCGATGCGCCGAAGTTGTATTGATCGAGAGATAATTTACATAGACCCCGGGTGTACATATTTATACCCATGGGTAGATACTAGTCCATATCGGACACGACTCAAACTTTCCTAAAGATAAAAGGAAACACATAAAGTCCTTATCGGACACTAAACACACTTTCCTAAAGATAAAAGGAAACTAACAAACTATTCCTAATTAATAAATACAATTGCCTTTTTCGGACTCAATCCATACATGGCAATCCTCATGAAGCACTTTAAATGAACCCGACAATGGTTCCAACATTCCCTTGTCGGAATCGGCTACATCGGCTTCCTTGTCCGATTCAATATCAGCCGATGCAAACCGTAGCCAATGCAGTTCCGAAGCCGATTTATACTCTGTTTCTGTTACCGATTTCCTTCCAAATCCACTTCGGTCTTAACTCCAAATTTGATGCATGATTTACCAAATTTCGTCGTCAACAGTAGCATACCAAATCTAGATGACTATAAGATTGAGCTAAACACGAATGTCACCCCTGACCAGCAAAGATATAATGCTCCTACAACATCCCAAGTTGCTGCTATCTGGCTAGAGGGGGATGATCTAGTGAGAACTTTTGATAGGCATGTGATGGTGCATGCCAAAGGGGAGAAACCTAACTATATCAAAGCATACCATGGTTGCTATGATCCATTAGCGTATCCTTTATTTAACCCTAACGGTGAAACCAGCTGGAATCTCAAAATGCCATACGAAGCACCCAACAATATTCCTGATGGTGTGGAATTTGATGCACCAATGGGTGGTAATGTACACTTCAGTGAAGATAACATTTTTGTCGAGCCTCAGGGTACGTACACACTTGACTTGTAGGATACCTTTTCAATACCTATATACTTTTAGGCCTTTGGAATTAAGTACATTTCTCGGTTTTGTTGTAGATAATGATGAAGTTGGTGATACTTTATACGATGAAGACACTAATGAGGTGGAGAACAGGTCATGCAAGCGGAAAAAAGATAGATTTGTCACCGCAAGAGAGTACTATTTCTTTAGGTTACAAGTTGGGAGTGGACTTTTCAACATTATTTTATTTGGAGGTCGTCTCTTTCAACAATGGGTTGTTGACATGTACATTAAGATATTAAGATAGAGTCTATGCGACTAGATTGGTATTCTAACCCGGAGAACCAAAAAAAATACGAGCTAAGTTGTACCAGGTGAATGGAAAAATACACATATTCAAATATATTAAACCATATCCCATTAAAAAATTGATACTTACAATATATGTTCATGTTATCAATGCTAATTTTGTAGGGTGTCGTCGATGTGATCAATTTTGGAGAGACAAGGGGTTCAGAGGTAGGAAAGAGGATTGTGCTACCTCGGTCTTTTCCTGGTGGTGATTGCGACATGCAGCGGTGGTTTCTTAATGCAATGGCTCTTGTCCAACGTTTTGGGAGACCAGATTACTTTATCACGATGACATGCAATCCAAACTGGGAAGAGATACCAGAAAATCTCTATCCTGGCCAACAACCGCAAGATCGGACGGGCCTTGTTGCAAGGGTATTTAGGGCCAAGCTGCGAGACATGTTGGACTTGTTCACCAAGAAAAAATATTTCGGTGAGGTTCAGGCATATGCTCATGTTACCGAGTTTCAAAAGCGGGGCCTCCCACATGAACATATCCTATTAATCATGAAGCCATGCAGTAAATTAACAAACCCAAATGGTTATGATAAAGTAATCTGTGCAGAGATACCAGATAAGAAAAAATATCCTAAACTACACCGTCTGGTCATAAAGCATATGTTGCACGGGCCGTGCAGTGAGCTAAACAAAAAGTGCGCCTGCATGGTGGATGGAGTGTGTCGCTTCAACTTTCCGCGACCGTTCTGTCAAGTAACACAACAAGGGAAGGACTCGTATCCTTCATACAGGAGTAGAGATGATGGGTGGCGTGTAAAAATTAGAGGTTCGGTGTTGGACAATAGGTGGGTGGTCCCCAACAATCCTGGCTTGCTCATGAGGTATAATTGCCACATCAATGTTGAAGCTTGCGCAAGCATCAAATCTGTAAAGTACCTAATAAATATGTATATAAAGGCCATGACTGTGCGTCATTCTCAGTCGATCCATCTGGAGAAATAAATGAGATACGCCAGTATAGAGATGCTAGATATGTTTCACCACCAGAGGCTATATATAGGATTCTTGGTTTTCCACTATTCGGTATCTATCTGGCGGTTTTGCAGCTACAGCTTCATTTGCCAAACATGCAATATATCACCTATGATGAGTCTGGTAATCTTGAAGATGTCATCAACAAACCATCTAACAAAAAGACAACACTTACAGAGTTTTTTGAAATGAATCGCAAAGACCCGAAGGCAAGGAAGTTACTGTACAAGGAGTTTCCAGAACACTATAGATGGGTTGCAGGTAAAAATGTATGGTAGAAAAGAAAAACCAAGACTTGCTAGGTTGGACAGATTGTGTATGCGCACCCCACGGAGGGACAAAGATACTATCTTAGGGTGCTTCTGAACCATGTTAGAGGTCCAACCTCGTATGATAATCTAAGAACAGTATCTGGAATCACTTACTCCACTTGTAGAGAGGCATGCGAGAAGAGTGGGCTTGTTGAGACATACATGTCACATGACGACTGCTTGCGCGAAGCTGCAACTTTCCAAATGCCATATGCACTCCGTCGCTTGTTTGTGACTATACTTGTCTTTTGCGAGATTAGTGATATATGTGCTCTATGGGACAAACATAAGGAGTAAATGTGTGAAGATTATGCCCGATATAACTCCAACCCGACGTCAGTAGAGCAGATGATGCTTAGAGATATACGAGATATACTTCATTCCATGGGAAAGGATATCTCAGACTATGGTCTTCCTGAGTTGAATGATATAGGTAATTTTTTATAGTAGTGTGTTATATAATTGTTGAACTTAATTGTCTATTGTTTTATCATCACTAAATTCTTGACGCATGTTTTGCTTTCGTCAACCAGATGATTTTTCCAATGACATAGCGATTGAAGTCAGAGAGGAGCAGTATGTGCCAATAGACCAAGAGCATATAGATATATACAAATATCTTAATGATGAGCAACATGCAGGGTTTGATGACATCATAGAACATGTGATTAAGAAGAAGAGTCAGGTTTTTTTCGTTGATGGTCCAGGTGGCACTGGAAAAACATTCCTTTACAAGGCACTTCTTGCTAGGGTGCGATCTGATGGGTTAATAGCCATTGCTACCGCAACATCTAGTATCGCAGCATCGATATTGCCCAGAGGACGCACCACACACTCGAGGTTTAAAATTCCAATCAAGCTTGCTCAAAATAGCATGTGTAACTTCACAAAGCAGAGTGGCACCGCAGATCTACTTCGCATGACATCCTTGATTATTTGGGATGAAGCTGCAATGACAAAGCGTCAGGCAGTTGAGACGCTTGATAGATCCCTTCAAGATATTATGGATTGTTCGTTGCCATTTGGAGGAAAGGTCATTGTATTTGGTGGTGATTTCAGACAAGTTCTTGCTGTGGTGACACGTGGGACAAGGGCACAAATAACTGAAGCTACCTTGTAGAGATCATATTTACAGAAGAATATAAGAAAGATATGCCTTTCGCGTAACATGAGGGCTCAATCTGACCCATGGTTTTCGGATTATCTTCTTAGGATTGGAAATGGGATAGAAAACACGATCGCAGATGATTACATCCGTCTGCCTGATGGAAATTGTCATTGGTTATGCGGACAATGAAGATTCAGTGTGGTTATGCGGACAATGAAGATTCAGTGAACACACTGATTGAAAATGTGTTCCTCTCGCCTGATGATGAGAGAAATACGATCTCCGCGGAATATATGAGCATACGGGCCATCCTCTCAACAAAAAATGATTTCGTGGATAAGCTCAACACAAAGATGATTGACAGGCTTCTTGGAAAGGAAAAGATTTACCACAGGTTTGATTCCGTCGATGATGATCCCCAAAATAGCTACCCTTTGGACTTTCTAAACACGATCACTCGAAATGGCCTACCTCCACATGAGCTGAAAGTTAAGGTTAACTGCCCTGTTATTCTCCTCCGCAACCTTGATCCTAACAATGGACTATGCAACGGAACAAGACTAATGATCAAGGCATTTCAAGATAATGCAATTGATGCTGAGATTGTTGGTGGACAACACGCCAACAAAAGGGTGTTCATCCCACGGATCCCTTTGTCTCCCTCCGATGATATATCTCTTCCTTTCAAATTCAAGAGGAAGCAATTTTCAATACATCTCAGCTTCGCAATGACCATTAATAAATCTCTATGAGCGTGTTGCACTAATTGATTAACCCTCTTAGTCAATATTTCATTTCATATTTTTTAGGATAATACATCTTTATTATAGGATAAGGAGTCAGGGGAGCATGTAGGATCCAAAGTTAGCATGCCAAATAATCTCGTTCCATCAAAATAAGGTACATTACTGTTTGACATACTTGTGTTTAGTATCATCTACCTATAACTTATTGTCATCAGTAATCGCTTTTCCCTTTTTATTTTACAGATTATGAATTAACCAACCAAGATCTAATTGCTCAAATGACGATTGAGGTGTCGGGTGAAGATTATACGCTGGTGAACATGGGGGATTTCTATGTCAAAAAACGTCACCTGACGTGCCTTCTCACTGGAGATGATTTTTTGAATGACGATGTAAGTACAACTACATATGAGGATTCAACGTTAATATTTATTTAATTATCAAGTAGCTAAATATTTTTTATTGAATCTATAGGTCATCAGTGCGTACATACACTATATAAAAGGAGCAAGCAAAGACCGATGAGAAAGTGTATTATGAAAACCCCTTTCTTATTGCCATGCTAAAACGAGATGCGGTCTACAGGATAGATGAAGATAGTGACGACTTTATTACAAAGATAGTGAAGAACTACCTTTTTCATGAACTGGTATTGTTTGGCTCTCTAAATTTGATAGAATTTAAGTTTGTTATTATATGCATAAGTGTGTACTAACTCGATGACTTGTTTAGATTTTTATTCCAATAAATAGCGGAAATGTACATTGGTATTTAGCAGTTGTCAACCCAAAAAAACAAGAGATACAAGTACTTGATTCTCTCTGTCGGGACTTTGATCGTGTTGACTTCCATAAAGCGGCAAGTGTATATGGCATGTTAACTATCTTGTTTATTTAGATTGCTATTCATTTATCTATTGCTAATTGCAAATATAATAATTGAATATATACAAGGAATACAGAACCATCTTGACATAATTACGCAACAACATGACTTGCCTAGCCATGAATGGAGAGATCTAAATGTCGTGACTTGGCTGATCGTAGAACTACTACAAAAGAAAATTCAAGATGGGTATACTACTAATCATATCTCGAGGAATATTAAAATAAGACTAATTATATATTTTTAATTGGTGCACTCTTGTTTATTTTTGACTGTTGTACTCATGTTATACAATAATGTAGCTCTTCATGTGGACTGTTCATGCTCAAATTTATGGAGTTTTTTTTACAGGAGATACACTTTCTCATCCTGTTATACAGGTGTATTTCTTAACATAATCTACCCTATAGTTGATCATATATTTTATCTATTTTGTGTATTAAATGAACTCACTTTTTACTACGCAGAAAGATATGAAATTTTTTAGGTACAAGTTAGCCGGTATTTTACTGTGTTGGAAAACAAATATGGCAGCCGAGACATCCGATGTTGTAGAAGTCGAAGATACAGACAATTCTGACGACGTTGTGATATTGGGTAGTCGTCAAAGAGATATCAACTCTAGATGGGACATGAAGGAATCTAAAGTACGGTCGGCAACTGACGATCACAAATATAGTTCCCTCCTTTCTGTTGTTTGTGCGATGAGTTTACAGGAGTTGATATGTGGCCTTTTCCGCTACATACAACAAATAAATTGTGCCGAAACCTTGGAATAAGCCACTTATATATAATGTATCCACTCTATAGTAACTTATTTTATTATTGATTGGTAGGAGCATATGGGTGCAAAGTTCACGGCCGCACACCATTAAATTGAATCTCAGAAAACTTTAATCAGTACTAAAGAAGAATGAACCACTGGACCGTGATTGCTTCGACCTGTCCATACGTAAGTTCATGTATGAAAACATCCATATGGTTCACAAAACTAACGAAGCAATAACAAAGCATTGCATGGACTTAAGGTTTTGGGTAAGTTTTTATAATCTACCCAATATTGACTTCTTTTTTTCATATTTTAAACAATTATTATACATCATATAGACTGCTACTGGATTTGGTGTATCCCCGATGTTCCATAAAAAAATAGATCTTGTGGAGTCGGTTAGTAGCTGGTCGGAAATCCACTATAAAGTTGCACAATGCAAATCGGTAAGTTGTTTATCCTTTGTTCTTTTATAGCCATGTTTTTTAAATTATCTTGACGGTTGACCTTTTCCAGATTCTTATACCAGTACATGTTGCTGGAAGCTTTATCTTGGTCATAATGGACCAAGAAAGCAGAACACTATGTACTAGACCCTAATCCGCTAAATCCAGCATATAAGAACAACCCAAATAAGAGATATACCATAAAATTATTAGAGATTACCAAGTACTTCAGCAAAGCCATGCTTGTGGCATATCCTGCCTCCACATCGGCTGCGCCTCCTTGCACCTCGCTGGTCTCCTCCCACCGTGCCGGCCTCCATCGCCGCCGGCTGTGCCTCCTCGCGCCGCGCCGGCCTTCACCGCCACCGGCCGCGCCTCCTCCTGCGCGTCGCATCGGTCCCCACCGCAGCCGGCCAGCCGTTGCCTTCTCCTGCGCCTCCCGCCAGCCAAACCTCTGCCACCGGCCACGGCTGTTGTGGCACCCCGCTCCTCGTCCTGGACGCTGTCGCCACGAGCTTCGTCGCAGTCCTCCTCAGCGGCGGCCACCTCCGCCGCCGCCCAAGGCCATCGCGCCACCCCGCACCACCGGGTCACCGACATCGCCGGGGAGTCCGCCGCCCTCGGAGTCATCCGCTCCCGATCTAGCCGTGGGGAGGCCAGATCCGCCTCCGTGGGGAGGGATCCGCTACCCCGCCCCGCCGACTGTCGCCTCCCGCCGGACGCGCTCCGCTCCGCCTCCTATGCTGAGGAGGAGCTCCGCCGCTAGCTCGTTCTCCCCGCCGCTGCCTTCCGGCCGGTCGCGTAGTTTCTGGCAGCAGGCTCCGGCGGTGGCGAGGCGGCTAGCGGGTGAGGAGGGTGGCGGCGCGGGCGGCTTGGGTTTCTCCCCCGAGCCGCCCGCGTGAGAGCGGCGTGAGAGGTCTTTTAGCGAACAAGAATTTCTTAGGTTAGATTTCAAATCCAGCCTATTATATATATATGTTTAGTAGTGATATAGATAGATCCGTTGCAATTAATGTATCTAACATATACGAGGGACATGCAGGAAGAGCGGCAGCTGCAGTTGGTGGTAGTGGTGTGAACTTGCCACCAAGCTACTCGCGGCGATGCGCAAGTCCCTACAGATGCCCTCCTGCAAGCTCACCATGACAACCTGCTGCATATGCCTCTGTTCTAGCTAGGCTGCCCATGGCCATGCAGAGCATTACTAGTACAATTATAGTACGCGGTACACATTCATGGCTTGTCTACGTATTACAGTGTATGATTGATGTATGATGTACCTATCATCGTAAATAAAGGGAGGCGAAATATGTATTTGTAAGCTTAGTTTTTTGAACGAATCTTGCTATTTCACTACATATAGTGGGAATAGCTATATATTTAACGATAAATTTTCTTCTAAAAAATACAATCATAATACATTATAACATGCATGTAATTACAATATACTTTGTACGTAACTTTAAAAAACTCACTGTAACACATTATTTTCACAAACCGGAGTTTACAATACCGAATCTCCTCACTCGTGCGCGCGCTATGATTTTTTTCTTCCTAACTTGCACGAATCTTGAGGTAAATTTTAACGGTTTAAAATTATGTGAAAGTTATGTACAAGTTATAATATGGTTACACTATAATTATACTATAATTTTAATAACTTTTTAGGAGAAAATTTATCACAATATCAAAACGAAATACTCTGTATCGGTCACCCGATTTTATAAAAAAAATCGGACACTGCATGCAATGTGTACTCCTCCTCTCACGATATATGCGTGATGCGTGGCTGCTCTCTTCTCTCTCCCTACTTTCACTCTTCTTCCCTACTTTCACTGTAGTTTCACTGCTGTATAGCTGCTCTCTCCTCTTTCTCCATACTATAGTCTCTCCCCTCTTAACCATATCTCAGCAAACTTCAAACGATTTTTCCTATTAAATTATTGATCCAATTTATAATTTAACTAGCATGCTGACCCGTGCAGATTACGCGGCTAATATCATTATATTTTTTCTCGTATAATAGCTTAAATATTTTAAAATTTTATAACTAAATATATTAAAACGGTATCATAATTTTAAATTATGTAATAACTTGATCAAACTAACCCATGCGTGGCCTTCATATTCATATTATGCTACATGATAGCTATTCATTATTTTTTAATTTTGAATTTTAGTTATTTCTAAAATTAATTTCTATATAGACTCTAGACTCTTCTTTCAATATTCCTTATTTCTTAATTTCGAATTTCCATTATTTATAAATTTGATTTCTATATGGAATATAGACTCCTCTTCCAATATTTCTTTTTCTTAATTCCAAAATTTAGTTATCTGTGAATTGTATTTCCATATGGACTCTAAATCTTCTTTCAATATTCTTTTTTGGTTTTAATTTCGAATTTTCATTATTTGTAAATTGTATTCTTATATGGACTCTATATTTTTTCAATATTTATTTTTTAATTTCGAATTTTAGTTATTTACAAATTGTATTCTTATATGGACTCTAGACTTTTTTTCTAACATTTATTATTCTTTAATTCCGAATTTCTGTTATTTATAAATTGTATTCCTATTTGGACTCTATACTCTTTTTCCAATCTTGTTTATTTTTATAATTTTGAATTTTATTTATTTCTAAATTGTATTGATATATGGACTCTAATCTCTACATTTAATTTTCTTTTTTTAGTTCTGACTATCAGCTAGTTCTAAATTCCTATATGAACTCTAATATTTCAATATTCCTATTTTTAATTCCAATTTTTTTATTTGTAAATTTATTCCTATATGGATCTAAACTCTTCTTCCAATATTACCTAATTTTTTATTTTGAATTTTGGTTATTTATCAAATGTATTCCTATATGGACTCTAAACTCTTTTCCCAATCTTCCTTTTTTTTAATTTTGAATTTTAATTATTTTCAAATTTTATATGGACAAAATAAACTCAACATTTATTCCGACTTTTAGTTTGTTCTAAATTCCTATGTGGACTCTAGACTCTTCTTCCAATATTCTTATTTTTTTAATTCCAAATTTTTGTTATTTCTAACTGTATTTTAATATGGACTCTAAACTCATCTATCCATATTCCATATTTTTTTAATTCCAATTTTCGGAATTTTTTTTAAGTTATATTCTATATGCATGTCCTATAGACTTCTCTTTCAACATTCCTTATTTTTCTAATTTGGAATTCTAACTAATTACAAATTATATTTCTATATGGATTCTCACTTCTAATTTTAATTTTTCTTATTTTTTAATTTCGAATTTTAATTGGGTCTAAATTGTATACCTGTATGGACTCTAGTTTCCTATTCCAATATTTCTTATTTTTTAATTCCGAATTTTAGTTATTTTTAAATTGTATTTCTATATGAACTCTATTTTTTCTTTTTCTACGATTAATGTGAGAATTTCTAGACCATAAGAGCAAACGTGGTCGTTCTTTTTTTATTACTATAATAAGTTAATAGATTACACCGTTATATATATTATAATTAAATTTTCATAACAAAATCACACATAACTATATTTTAATTAAAAAAATTATATATGTCTCGTCGCGGAGGACGACGCCTACGTGACCGGCTTCGCCAACCGGACGGGCCACTGGCACACACGTTCCGCGGCGGCCGCGGCGTGCACCGAGCTCCCGTTCGGGGGAAGCTACCGCGACCTCATCGACGGCGTCGCCAACCTGCGCACCGTGCCGGTGGGAAGGTTGTCGGCGGTGGGCGCGAGGGAGGTGCTCTCCCGGTGCGATCGGGCGACCACTGCGGCCGGCGACGCGAAGATGGCGCTGGCCAAGTTCATGGTGATGGTGACGGAGGCGACGCGGCTGACGCTGGTGCGGCGAGCGGTGGTGGAGCGGTGGGAGCAGGTGAGCTACCTGAGCTCCGACGAGGTGAGGTACGTGCCCTACTCTGGCAAGATGTCGCTCATGATACTGGCCGGAGTGGAAGAGGACCGGGCGGTGGGGTGAGTTGGGCCCCTGGGCCAACGTGGACAGGGCGCGCTGCCCACGGCCCGCCGGCTGCGACGACGACGACGACGCCGGTGCCGGCGAGTTATGAGGATTGCGAGCGATCCACGCGGGCATTTCATACTGAATTAGGGGCACTCTGAAATGTTACATTTGTTTTCCCCAACAGAAAGTTCAGAGTTCTGGCTCTCTGAAATGTTACATCTCGTCCTGTCAACTGACAGAAACTGGACAGAATGATTAGGGGCACCGGGCACAATGGCAAGCAATTAATCATATCTAAGTGACAATGTTGACATGGATGTATAGCACAATACTATATGAGTGAGGATCACATTATGGGATATAATGTTCTCTTCTGTATGATTATAGATCTCTTGACTCATAAAGTCATACAACTATATTCAGAAGAGCTATATAATGCAATGGACTTTTTCTGTACATAAAAGAATATCTTCATAACAGCAAATGGTCCCGGGCAATTCTGAACATACAAAAACATCTTCAGAACAGCTATGGAAAGAAATGTCTATGTACCAATACGAAACTATTGGCCGTACTATATCCACCAAAGATGTATGGATGTATCTGTACGGTAAAGTGTTCCCGAGTATTTCTGAACATAAAGGAACATCTCTTCAGGACAGCAATGTAATGAAATGCTAATCTACTAGTGTGGAACTATTGACTCATCACCCTACAGTTAGAAGATGAATGTAACGTCTCTGTACACTACACCACAGTAAGTGCTCCCGAGCAGTTCTGAACCGAAAACCGTTGTTACTCCCATAGTTCTGAACTGAAGAAAACCTCAGGATAGCTGTATACCGTTTCTTCCACCCCAGATCATGGTGAGACTAGTATGCTGCGCCCATGTGGGGAGTAATGGCGTTGCGTTGCCTCGCCGTTCTCCAGGGCTCGCTGCTGCTCCTGCATCCGGTGGGCTCGTCGTCGACGTGAAGCAGGGACGCCACGAACATGTCTTGGTCCTCCAGCTCCGTGTCCTGCTGCTCCGGCGCCTTTCGCCGATCCCTCTCACACTTGTTCAGCTGCAGTGCACTCCGGTGCAGGAACTCCTCGCTCGCCTTCCGGTCTGCCTCAAATGTCGCCTCCGGATCACTGTCCCTCATCTGCAGATTGGCTGGATGCATGGCCACACATGTACATTTTCAGCTTCTTGTATCAGGGAAGTTTTTGTCACACGTTTGTTAAAACTGAACAGCGAAGGAGGGAAGCACTAGTGATGAAGGGACCAAATTGTAGTGTGAAAATGTCAAGTTTTAATTGCTACATGTATGTCTGCTTCGTGTGGTAAAAGAAAATCAGACAGCAGCAGTAACATAAAGAACTTTTATCTGAATCAGTGAACTTGCATTTGCATCTCAGGCAGGAAAAAAAATCAGTTACTTGTCTGAAATCCTCAAGTTAGACTACTGGAATTGCATGACTGAAACTAAGGTAATGGTGAATCATATACATCTTCTTGGTCAAAATGGATGAATTAATCAAAATCTAGTGTGCAGTCTTTTTTCTTATCTTGTTTCTATGAAACTTCACGAATACTCACATGCATGTATTGTTTTTCATCAAGTAAATTAGGGAAGGGTATCTTAAATACTTTTCAGTTCAGATACAGTGCGTCAGATTAGTTTCAGGCAAAACATAAACAAGTAATGCATATACTGCACTTTGATTTGCAGAAACAACGAATTCAATTTCTTGTCAGAAATCATGTTGTCAAGGTATGAATTGACTTGCTTAACTAGATTAGAGGTTTGTTTACATGGTTCCCACGAAAATTTACAAGTTGTGACACCAAAAGCAAGCAATTGACCTAGTTAACATTTCCATCCAGATTCATTGACATATCCACCCGTGGACTCTGGACATGATTAGCAACCCTGACTATGAATAGATCAACTAGTGCAGAGGCGTCCACATTCATGGTTCGTTCCCCATGAAGATGTACGTAGAGGTGCAAAATGTGCCGCTCGTTCTCACAGCAAAGGGAGGGAATTAACCTAGCACACATTTCCGTCCAGATTCAGCGATCTGTCTAATCATCTAGAATCAGCGAACCCGCTCAATCTCAACGAAAGAGAAGGAAAGCAGAGAGAAATAGAAAGATTGGTTACCGTCGAGACGGTCGTGAGGCCAGGAGATGTAATCCCAATCCCACTGCTCGAACTCGAACTTGGGGCGCTGCAACTTCACCAGCGGCTCTCGCACGGCGGCGGCGAACCCGGCATCCGGTCCTCTGCGCATCGATCGATCGATCAGGCGCGCGAAAGCAACAAGCAGAAGTTGCCAAGAACACCAATGCGAGCAAAGACAAGAAGGAGAACGCCGATGAAACTTGAATTGAAACGATCGAAAAGAAGGCAAGAAGACGGCGGCAAGAAGTGCAGGCAAGAAGCCAAGAAGAAGAAGAAGAAATCGTCGGTTGGTGTTGGTCCTGACCTTGGAATGGCGACGCCTGGGCTAATCTGGATCTCCGCTCTGAACCGGCCGCCTATGCTGCTCCTGCGTCTCAACCCCTCCGCCTCGCTCTCCATGTGCGCTCTCTCCCTCTCTCTCCTGGGTTGGGTTTGGTGTGGTTTGCTTCGGGAATCGGGCGGGGAGGAGAGAAATATATAGTAGTAGGAGGCTAGGAGCAGAGTAGCGGAGGAAGTAGAGTGGAGGACGAGGAGGGAGTTAGTTATGGCCGTTACGGCCGGACTCGTCCGTTGCTTTCTGCGGCCTTCCGCCGTGTGGCCCACATTGTGTACTGTCTGCCTGCTTATCTGAAATTCTGAATGAATCCTTCGACTTCGTTGATACTGCACTACTTCTGAATTCTGCAGTGGTCAGGCAGCTGATACTAGTAGTAGTAGCTTTTTACAGGGGTGCCTGAATTTCTGCTCTGTTCGATCGATCTTCTTCTTCCACGAGACTATTCTCCAAGGATTCCACTTCTACCTATACTAGTGCTATATATATACATCCCTGCACTAGTACCTACCTGGAGTGAAGCAGAATCAACGGGTGATACATGGTGATGATCGATGTTCTTCCTCTTCAAAGTATTTACAGTGCGACAAATGTTGCCAACGGAAAAACGGAGTATGACTAGTACATGCATAGGACAGAACCTGCATCTTGGTCTTATATTACATCCGGATTATATTCTAGCACAAAATCGGATCGATCATGGACTAGTTACATTTACATGATGTAGATCAACAGCTGATCGTCACGAGACCAAAGAAAAACAGGACAAATTAAGTGACGACCACACAAGCTAGCCTAGGTAGCTAGTCTTGCGCGGCACAGTCTCCGGCGTGATGTCCTGCGAGAGAGGTGCGTCGCCTCTGTCGTGGCGGCTCCTCCTCCGTCTCCGGCGCCGGCCTCTTACGCACGATGAGACTTGCTGCTCGGTCGGCATGGACTGACAAGGCTGCGGAGAACGCTTGTGCTTCCGCAATCTCCGCCTCGGCGGTCGCGGCGTGCTTCTGCAGCGCCCGCACGAGCTCCTCCTCCCCCGCGAAGGCGGCCGCGCCACGCGTGAGCTTCTCCTTCAACGCGGTCATCTTCTCCACCACGGCGTCCTCGAACTTGATCGCCGCGGCCAACAACTCGGCCCTATGGACGACATTGCCGGAGCCCAGGACCCGTGATTTCGTGACCTCGCGCATGGCGGTGATCAGCCCCGCAACCTCCGGATTGACGGGGTGGTCTCTAGCCGCCAACCACCTGAGCTCCTTCTCCTGCAAGCGGCGCGCTGCCGAGACAATCTCCACCGCCTCCGCGCGGCGCGCGTCGGCCCACGCCGCGTGCTTCCTGAACATCTCCTCCTCGGGCCTCCCTGTCCCGGCGAACACGGCCAGGCCCCTCCTGAGATCAAGCACACAGGACGCCATGGTATTCGCCGCCGACTGGGCGGCGATCTCTGTGCCGGCCGCCCATTCCGCCTGCTCCGGCGAGGGAGGGTCGGGGTCCTCGAGGTACTCTCTGGCTAGAGACAGCACTGTCGCCGAGATTTCCTCGTGCTCTCGGTCTTCGGCCTCTTCCTCCGGGCCGGCCTTCATCAGCTCGTCGATGAGCTCCTGGAGGTCATCGTCAACGGCCGGCGGGATGCCCGCCATGATCGACCACAGAGAGGTAGGAGCTATGCCTATATATGTCGCTGTGCAAAATTGCAAAGGCCTCTGCCCGGCGAAAAAACTGCAAAGGCTTGATTAGTGAGAGTGATTAGTGTGATGTGATGTGGTGGATTGGATGGGAAAGCCAAGGCCACAATAAATAGAGAGATCGAGAGGATTCCGACTCGGAGTCCCGTGCACACGTGTACATGTGAAGATGGACTGGCCCACGTGACATTCCACCTTGGGCCTCAATTTGTCTGTGAGCTAACATACATTTCAGCCCACCGATCCGTTTTTGCTCGGGCCAGCCATGAAGGCCTGAGCTCCTCCTGCAAGCGGCCGGCGCGCGTCCAGCCTCAGCTTGCACTCCACGCGCGCCAGCCGCACCTCGGGGTCGTCTTCCTCTTCGTCGTCCTCGTCCTCCTCCTCGCCGCCGCGGCCGAGCGGGAGCGCGCGGAGCTGAGCCTCCACGACGTCCACGCCAGCAGCGCGGACCCGTACATGCCGTAGTCGTCGTCGAGGAAGGCGCGCAGCTTCTTCGCCGCCGCCGCGATCGCGTCGGACACCAGCGCGCCGAGGTCGCTCGGAGAAGGAGAAGCCGCCATCTCTTGCTCGCAACGATCGGTCGTCGTCGTTTACGGTAAACCACCTGGCGATTCCGGCTTGATTTTTGATTTATATAGTGTCATGCTGCATGAGTGCGTCCGTACGTGAGAGAGACTAGCTTTGGAGCTAGATTCTTGTGCCATGGCCGGTAGCTCACCCATGACCGTGGGGTCCACCGTAGAATCTTGAGAATTAATACTATTACTACTTTTAAGGGTAACGGCCGGAAGTAATATACATGAGAAGCTATTTGTCTCAAATCATTGTTCAGAAGTCGATCACTTGTGTTCCTTTTCTCCTGTGAAGCCTGGATTTTAGCCTTAGCCTTGTGGGGTCTACACCTTAGCCTTTTTCATGCTAAAATCGTAGATTTATCAATATACTATAACTAAATCCAAGACTGCAAGGCAACTCAGCCACTGTTTTCCTCTTTAAACCTTTTGCACTAACCGGTAGCTAAAATTTTCTAAACAAAATGTTCATGAGATCCTGGCAGGAACAAATTTTATTCTTTTCGTACATGGTCTTTTTTGTACTCTAAGCTTGTCGTCTTGTGCACATAGACCATGTACAAAAAAGATCCCCACTAGCCCATGGACCTGTTGGGAACATGTTCGGAATGGGCCTAACGGTAATGAACAATCACATAGATCTATTACTGTCCATGCTTGGTGAATGGTGATTGATAGTACAGTCATGTTATAGTACTGATCATAAATATTGATGGTCTTGTATATCCATGATAATATTCAGCATTCAATAATTTACAACTGCATGATGAATCTTGATATTACATTATTGACGCATTTACATCCTAAGATAATATTGGAGTTCTGTCATTGTTTTGTTGCAGGGGAGATGCCCACTGGACCAGCAACAGCTTTGTTCATGGATGAAATATCTACTGGCTTATAGTTCTAGCACATCTCAGATTGTCAAATACATCAGACAGGTGACCCATGTGATGAATGCTACAGTGATGATGTCTCTCCTACAGCCTCCACCTGAGACCTATGCTTTATTTGATGACATCGTTCTTATATCAGAAGGTTACATAGTCTACATGGACCACGGGAGAACATACTTGAATTCTTTGAGAGTGCTGGTTTCCGGTGTCCTGAACGGAAAGGAGTGGCTGACTTTCTTCAAGAGGTGACTTCTAGGAAAGATCAACAGCAATACTGGTTTCTTGAGCAGGATCACTATCGTTATGTATCAGTAAAAGAGTTTGCTCAGAATTTCAAGACATTTCATGTTGGGCAAAAGCTGCAGAAAGAGCTGCAAGTTCCCTATGACAAATCTAAGACACATCCTGCTGCATTGACTACCAAGAAGTATGGGTTATCTGGCCTAGAGTCCCTCAAAGCAGTGATGTCGAGAGTGGTTGCTAATGAAGCGGAATTCATTCCTCTTCATATTCAAGGCCTTTCAACTGTTTGTCCTGGATCTGGCAATGCATCATTGCAAGTTATTAGCACAATAGCACCGACAACATCCTCCAATCGAAACAATCAAACAATTACAAAAGTCACATGCAAAATCTTAGAGGTTCGTATATTACTTAGTCATGTGTTTAAGATAGGCTAAGAAGATTATACGGATCACCGCTAGCAAACGTTTTTACCTGTCCTGTTTTGTTATTTCTGGATAGGTTCGGTGATATGACTGCAGGTTTGTAGCAGCTGAAGGCAATTGCAAAGTACTAGGCCTAGTACTCATTTCTCTTTCTGTGGCATCTCCCTCCCTATGCAGCTATGCTATGGTAGATCGATCGATTGGGGCTCATACTGCTGACTGCGTTCACAAGTCTATCTTTAGCTTCAGCAATTTTCAGCTTCTGCATCAGCAAACCTCTCTTGATTACTGAAGAAGTGAAGCCATGCAGTTTCTATGCATGCTACCCTTGAATGCGTATGAACTGCAACTCTGCAAGTGGTGGCCAATGAAAGAAGAAAGTCACTAGAGCCATCTAACATATTTCATTTCACGACGTTAGTAAGAGATAAGTTGGGACAATGTACAGTGAAAATGGATTTTGGACAGCAGACAGCACCTTTTTGGCGTTTGAAGAAGCTTCAACCTTCAGGTATAAAGATTTTGTACGATCTGCTTGTTCACACGGATGTAGGGAACGTGAGAAATGTTGGGCCAGTCCTTTCCCAATGTCTCACTGCGGAACTTGTATTCCTCTTCCTTCAGCCATTCTTCTCTCTCTTTCATCAGACTCGACGGATCATCTTTGTTTCTGTCCAATTCTTCCTTCAGGTTCCTCTCCACCCATGAGGACAACTTCCACGGATTCCTTTGGTCAGGCCATTGATCTCCTTCACTCTGCTGCAGCCACTCTTCTAGCGGTTCCTTCTCGGATTCGTCTTCCTCCGGTTGCTCGTTCAGACTCGACGACTTCTCCTTTTTAATAAACGACTGTTCTTCCATGTGCTGCTTCCTCGGCCACTCGTCTCCCCCCTGCATCCTGTGCCCACGCGACCAATATTTGTCAGTTTGGTACAGCGGCTCCCCTTTAGACCTCTTCAGTGATTTTTCCCTCCTGCTCATCGGTATTTTTAGTGACTCTTTCATTGGCTTCATGTGCCCGTACTCCAGCTCCCTCCTTTGCCACTCGTCCATCTTCCTCCTCCACCACAACTCAATTATATACCCCTTCTGCTGACAGGCATCTCCTGTTGGATTCTGGCATCGTGCCTCTAGTTCAAATGAACACGGATCTATTTGCAACTCTTTTAGGTTACCTGGCAGGCTGTTGGGTGGTATCGAGTGAATATCGTAGCAACAAATCAGAGTGAACCTCTTCAAGGATGATAGAGAGGACAACACTGATGGGAGTACATCGTACCAAGAAATCTCCAGCTCCTGTAGAGATGTGAGATGCTGAAGCCACTTCTCAGAAATGCTTGTACGGCCTAGTCCGTCAAGGCGCAGATTTCGGAGGGAGGGAGTTTGAGGAATAACATTTTCCAGACCTACTATGTGTGTTAGATCGCTATCCAAGGCAAGGTGAGTGAGAGACTGCATAGTGCGATCGATTTGAGTTGGGGATTTCTTGTCTTCATGTGCCGACTCTTCATTTGAATCTGTAACTACTGTGGAACAATCAATAATCAGTAGATCCTTCAGGTTTCTGATGTACCACAGTCCACCTTTAATACACACATCCAGAAAACTTTCGATACGTAGGTACTCCAAGGACATCAACTGTTTACATGGAAGGATTAATTTGCCTGATTTGCAGAACCATTCGCCACGTACTACCTCTAAACGAGTCAGAGCGTTTAGCCCTTGCAAATACCTCGAGAACGTATCATCATACGGGCCACAATTCGCAATAATTATCTCTTTCGTGGCTGAGCCCAAGGACTCAAAAGGCACTTTTCCCAATTTTCTGCATGAACGTATCTGCAGCTTTTGTAGGTTCGGAATATAGTCACTGCTCCCAGCATATGTCCAACTCTCCCAGTTCTCCATTTTTTCAAAGCTTAGCTCCTCCAAGGACCGAAAGACCACGTTTGAGGTTCCACAAAAATGAGAGTCTATATCCTTTATTGACGACAACCCATGCAACTTAAGTTTCTGAAGACGCTCAAGCTGCCCAAGTGGAGGGAGAACGTTCAAGTTTTTGCACGAACTTATCTCTACAACCCGTACATGCTTGAGCTGCCCCACCCAATCTGGAAGTTCAAATCCTGAGTAACGATACAGTTTTAGCTCCTGCAGATATCTTGGAGGAGACAAACACCCAAGTATCGACTTGGACAGATCAGGTGTAAGAGTTCCCAGCAAAGTATAGGTCGACCATCTTAATTCTAAAGCTGTAATATAGTCCTTCTCAATTATGTTAGCTTTAAGTGCCTCTGCAGGATCACTCACCATCTCAAGGTCTGAAATACAAAGGGAACCTCCCAAATCGTTCATGTCACTTAGCTCAGTTATCCTGTGACCTTCTTCTGTTTTAATATGGAATTCATGTAGCTCTTGCAATTTAGTTAGCTTCCCAATGCCATTAATCTGAGCGATTGTGTCTGAGCTAGCATGCAAGTGACGTAGGTGGATCAGTGAGTTAATGGTCAAAGGTAAATCATCAAAATAACAACCTCTCAAATCAAGAACCTGGAGATGGCACAAGCTGCATACTGAATCAGGCAGTTTCTTGATCCCAGTAAACGAGAGGTCTAAATATCTGAGATGTTTCACTGAACTAATAACATTTGAAAGAGTGAACGTCCGTCCCACCCATTTGTAACTCCTTGAAGAGAAGGCCAGTAAGCGTAGGCTTGTGGAGCTACCCAAAAAATTGTTAAGAGGGAGATGAGTTTCATTATTGCTGGGTTGATGACTGTCATCAAGCAACATGAAAGTGCGCAATTGTTCAGTTTTAAATTTATCTGGCAGTGTATTTAGGCCATCCATGTCAACTGATAAATAGCGGACATCCTGTGAAACACCTCTCACCTTATTATCGATACCATGGTATTCATCACAAGACAGCGCACTTGCAAAATCCCAGACCAAATCATGCATAATGTATTCAGTTTTCCTTGCTGATGGCTGAAGAAAGGCCCTATTGACAAGTTCATCGAACCATTCCCCACCTATATCCTCCAACCTTTTGACTCCACTAGAACTGTCCAGCTGAACAAAACCATTAGCTATCCACATCTGAACCAAGTAATCCTTTTCAAAAACATAGTTTCTTGGAAAGATTGAACAATACACAAAGCAATGCCGCAAATATCCAGGTAACACACTGTAACAACTTCCAAGAGAAGATATAACTCTGATTGCAAAGTTATCATCTGAAACATTCCACCACCAACTATTTAAGAGTTGCCTCCAATCAGCTTCTTCCAATTGACTTCTCAATGTTGCCCCAATTACCTTTACTGATAGAGGCAATCCGGGCATTTTTCTACAAATTTCTTCGAGACCTTCTGTGGACAAACTTCTGCAGGGTTCAACAAATGCATATCTCTTGAGAAGTGCCCATGAGTCATCGCATTGTAAAGGATCCAAAATTACAGGGCCTGCAGTTCCTACAGAGTTAGCTACCCTATACGATTGAGTTGTAACTAAGACTACACTTCCAGGCGCTCCTTTGCTTAGTACACTCCTTAAACCTTTCCATAGCACACGAGATTCATCCCATACATCATCAAGTACCAGGAGGAATCTTTTACCTTCTATGATATCCTGAAGTTGATAGTAGGCTGTGTCCAGGCTCGTTATATAACTGAGGTTATCCTTGGGATTAAAAGAAAAGATGATATGTTTTATTGTAACCAAATGGTCAGTTCTTTCAGTAATATAGACCCATGCAGTTCTATCACCAAAGTGCTCCCGAACATTTGCGTCATTGAATATGAATTTGGCAAGAGCTGATTTGCCCACTCCACTGATTCCAACTATGGGAATAACTGCCGGATTCCGAAGGTATGTAACTGGATGACGAATATATTCTACCTTGTTGCTCTTTTCATTTTCGGGGTGTAGGGATACTCCTATTGCTTGCTGTGTCCATTTAGACATATCAATTTTATGAAGAGTTTCAGTAATCCAAGCCTTATGAGGAACATGTAACTTCTCAGCTTCTTCCCTAATCTTAAGTGTTATTTCTGTTGCTACATATTGGGCATTGTCCAATACCATGTCTCTTATCATAGCTATTTCCTCATCACGACCAATAAGAAAGTCATCATCAAGGAAGGATTTGTTTTGGTGAGTCAAGGCAACAGAGGATAAAGCTATCTTATCTTTCTTTTCATCTCCTAAGGCACTCTCATTCAGGGGTGGTGTGTCAACTATAGATTTGCCTTGAGAACATGCACTGGCAAGTTTACTAATGATGTATACCATTCTAATCATGTTTCTGTCATCAGAGGAGAGCCAATTCATAACATCAGAGTTTGAAGAATCAGGAGCTTTCACCTCAGATTCCATGTCGTCAAGAAATCCCTTTGCATCTTGTGCAGCCTTGTTCAGATCCTGCAGCCATGCAGCAGCCGCTTCCTCTTTGTGAGGCTTGACCCGCTGCAGGCTGTCCAGACGGAGGAAGCGAAGCTTGTCCTCCACCACATCCAGCTTCTTGGTAGTGCTCTCGAAGGAGTCGCTACTGTTGCCCAGATAGCGGCGGAGCTTCTGGACCACTTCGCTGATCACCGCCGAGAGAACCACAGCAGGATGCTCATCTCCTAGATCCATTGATGCAGAAACGTGTGTTTGTTGAACTTTGATGCAAGAGCTGGGGATGCAGAGCTAACTGCTGTGGTGACCTTAACTTTTGTATCTGATGGAACCAAAAAGTTTATTTAGAGGTTGGGGGGGGGGGGGGGGGGGGGGGGGCGTGGGATAGGCTGAGGTGGACCAGCACAGTGTCCCTGATTTGGCATAAAAATATTTTTTGACATAAAAATATACCCATCTGTCCATCCATAAGTATAAGCATTTTTATAACGGTGTTAAGTTTTGACTTTAACTATCAATAGCGAAAAAAAACCCATAAAGATTCATGGCATAAAAATGATGTTGCTAGATTTATCGTTAAACAAATCATCATAACATGCAACCATTTTTTAAGAATAATTTATTTCTATATATTATTGATCAAAGTAGTACATTAAAGATCATGTCAAAGTCTAAAAGAGCTTATATTTAGAGAAGATATTATGGGCCTATTTAGGAAAGCTCATAGTAGATTCTCTAAAAATCAAAAGCTCTTCAAATAGTGTAACTTTTTATCCAGATTCTAAAGCTGCTGTAATTGCAAAATTTAGAAAATAAACTAGAAGCCAAATTCCCACTAGCTTCTTTTCAGGATCTAAAGCTCCCCAAATGTAACTCAGTGCTTCACACGCTATTACTTTGATGATTCGGTAACTGTGATACGCCAAGGGGCTGAAACCATTAGCCCACAGATAAGATCTTAACGGCTTCAAGAGTTAAAGTAACAACACTTATATCATTAAGGGATCAAAGCAAGACGATCATATTTAAGGGACTAACTATAGACTTTTCTTAATTAATTAACAACTTTAATGTCATTGCATAAAGAAGAAAAGCCAGGCACGTCTTAATTCTGTGACTGCATTTGTACTTAATCCGTATTGAGAAAAAAACGTATGTACCTCATGTCATTAACAATGAAGGTCAACCACTGCAGCATTAAGAACATTAGCTGGCCATGACCATTCACCCACATGCCCACATTGAGTTCAACGACTCAACACAACAATAGTTTTTACTTCATTTTCATTTCATCTACCTTCCTGTATGGTAACTACCACATATAGTTAATACAGATAAAATGACAATATATTAAATGAGAAAAATAAAGGACACTAGGTCTAACCATGTTTCTACATATCTAGAACATGATAGAAATTAAACTAATTTATTGAACTCCTAAACGGTGAAATTTAGCAAAAACTTTCTATATATAAATTTCTTAACTTTGTACTACTAAATTCCTTCGTTTGTCCCCCTAGAATAATTGGTTTTATAATTAAGGGGCCAAAATCAGACAAGTTTACAGTGAAAGGGACTAAATACAGATTTTTTTTAATTATTTGACAACTCTCATGTCATTGCAGAAAAAAGAAAAGCCAGATTCGTCTTAATTCATTGTCTGAATGTGTGTTTAATCCCTATTGAGAAAAAACAAATGTACCTGATGTCACTAACAACGAAGGTCAACCACTGTAGCATCAAGAATGCCCCACTCAGATTCCATTAGCTGGCCGTGACCCATTCGTGCACATGGCCAACTACTCTAGATCAACGACTGAACACATCAATAGCTTATATGAGAACATCTGCCAGTCCTCTTCTACTAGGATGCAGTTGTGAACTCTCTTTGCTGTTCCATTATAGTTGAAGCCTTGGAGTTGGAGGGGCGACCTCGACATGGTTGGAGGCGGATTGACCATCGGCGGATGGTTCGCAGGAGCTGTGATCGCGAACTTCGTGGGCAAGGCGCGTTCCATCCTGGAGGAGCGCCATGAGCTGCATGGTGATGTTGCCGACATGCTGTTCAACGTGGAGGCTTCCCTTGTTCATCTGCAAACGGTGGTTGACGTCGCAGAGCGCAGGCCCATCGCCGATGGCACTTTCACCGACTGGCTGCAGATGATCAAGAAAATTGCTTCCGAGGCAGAGGAGCTACTGGATGATTTTGAGACCAAGAGGATACAAAAGAGTCTACAGAACAAGGTTAGCGGTCTTCTGGCATACCTGATGAAGAATCTGGGTCTTGTTGATGATGACATATGGAAACTGAAGACTCTCCTGGCAAGGCTTGACAAGATTGCCAGTAAGGCTGGAAATATTCTCGACTTGTTAAAATTGAATGATTCTGAAGTGGCTTTGACAGGGTTCCTTCCAAAAATACAACCCGTGTTTCTTGGTCGTGAGGATGAGAAGGACAAACTGATGAGCATCATATTTCCTAGTTTAGCACAAACTGAACATTTTGCATCATCCAAAATGCAAGAGGTGCAATGGGGAACTGCAGGTGTGAGAGTTATATGCATTGTAGGCGAGGCTGGAGTCGGCAAAACAGCTCTTGCTCAAGTAATCTATAATAATCCTAATGTCAAGGAGGCCTTCGATCTGAGAGGATGGGTCTTTCTCTCCCACAAGTTTGACTCAAAGGACTTCTTCAAGAATATAGACCATTCTTTTGCAGCGGAACAGCATCCTTTTGATTCCGAAATGGGTCTGGAAGCATTCCAAGCTAGTTCAGAACATCTCTCCAGCATTATACATAACAAGAGATTCTTCCTTGTCCTGGACAACGCAGAGGATAACCTGCAACGTGAATGGAAGACTCTGAGTGAAAAATTAACTGAAGGAGCAGCAGGAAGCATAGTACTGGTGACAACTAGATCAGCAGTGATTACAGAAACTGAAGTTATTACTTTGGGTACCATGCCAACAGATGTCCTCTCAACAATTTTGAAACATCATGCATTTGGAATTAACACAAAAAATCATCTGGAATCAACTGGTGAGGAAATAGCAGGTAAGTTGCATGGCTTGCCTTTATTGGCAGAGTTAATCGGGAGGTTGCTCAGAAGGAAACTAGATGAAGCGCACTGGAGAAATGTTTCTGAGAGCGAATGGTGGGAAAACTATGGAGATCTGGCCACCACCAATCCTGCTTTACCTTCAGTAACGATTACACTGGAATTCTTAAGTGATCATCTGAAGAGATGTCTGGGTTACTGTTCAATGTTCCCATCCAGTTATTTATTTGACAAAAAAAAATTGGCTCATATGTGGATGTCTGATTCTATGCAACAACATCATGAATTTGTATATGAGTCTAGGGAGATTCAATGGTTTGACGAGCTCTTCAATAGATCACTTATTAAGCCAACAGTACGGGAGAACAAATACATTATGAATGAAAAGATCAAAGAAATTTTAGCCTTGATAACTCAAACAGGATGCTACACGGTTGAAGACTCAAGCAGACCTCAAGCCAACCTTTATGGTTTCAACCATATAGCAATCCACAAAGGTGATTTTGATGTGTCAATGGGCCTAAGAGAACACACCAAAGCACGAAGTATTTTATTTTTCGATGGTCAGAGAACCATCAAGCTGAATGCAGCTCTTGCTACAATATTGCCACAGCCAAGTGCCATGAGGGTATTAGATTTGTCTTGCATTGAAAGTAAGATGGAAAGGCCTCCTGATGTCATCGGAACATACTCGCACCTAAGGTACTTGGATCTCTCCTTCACAGGGATTACAATGTTTCCAGACTCATTCTGTGGGTTAAACCACCTAAAAGTTCTTGGTATGCGAGGGTGTCGATTCAGAGAGATGCCTAGAGCTATGAATAAGCTAGTCAATCTGCGATACTTATACGCCGAGGTATGCACACTCTCTTTGATACAAGGTATAGGGCAGCTAACCAACCTACAATGCTTAGAGGAATTTGCTGTCGGTAAATTGGAAGGGCATAGGATAACAGAACTGAAAAACTTGAATAACCTTGGTGGCTATCTTTGTATTAGCAATCTTGAGAAAGTGTCCTGTGCGAAAGAAGTGAGTGATACTGAGCTGTCTAGGAAAATGTATATCCAGAAGTTGGTTCTAAAGTGGCATCCAGAGTCAGCATCCTCTGATAGTTGCATGCAAGTACTTTCACAGTTAAAGCCAAATGGGAATATTGAGGATCTCGAAATTCAATTTTACATGGGGGCTTTGTTTCCAGAATGGATAGCAGACAACAGACACTTCACCATACTGAGATACATTAAATTCAGTGGTTGCAAAATATTGGTAAAACTTCCACCTCTAGGGCAGCTTACTCACCTAAAGATTCTAATTCTACAAGGCCTGGAACAAATACAATGCATCGGAGAGGAATTTTATGGCAGTTATGACAGGGTATTTCCATCCCTTGAAGAGCTGACATTCTGTGACATGAAAAATTGGCACATGTGGTTGGATATAAAACAAACACAAATTATTCCAAAGATCAGAAAGATCGTGATAAACAAATGCAGAAGGCTAAGTGATCTACCTAAATCTATTCTTGGATCGCTCAAGGAGCTCGAACTATCAGATTGTAAAGAAATATTTGGAAAAACCCCAAACTGTCTTGAATATGCGAATATTCTAAGACGCTTAAAAGTCCACAATTGCTTGGGAATCACAATTAATTTCCCAAACCAATTGCTGGCATCAATCAAGGTTTTGAATCTTCAAAACTGTGAAGTGTGTTTTCAGGGAAGGAATGAATCCATTGGCAGCTTAAGGATATTCTTGACCATCGGTTGCCATGAAGTGAGAGAAGGGAAGAAAAAAAAGAATACTTATGATACGCAGTTGATCTTCTCTCCAAATATTGAGGATCTTGTGTACTGAGACCTGTTACCTTCTGAAGGTATGATTCCTTTTCCTTTTAGAAAATTATTATCTGGATACTTTCCGCACTGTAGTTTTATATACTCCTGTTGGTACTTGCTACGGTCACAGATAACTCTACATGCGCACGGATACTGATGTAGCACTACACCTCAAAGTATTTCAAGGGTATCGAATCACAGGGAACGTGTGTGTATAATCTAAGAACATGATTCATCCAAGGATAATAACTAAATGATAGGTTTAGGATAGAGAGGATTCCTATGGGTTATGTTATGGCTGGATGTTATGGTATAGTATATCAGCGGCGTGTAATAGAGATAAGTCAGTTTTGGCAAGTGCTGCAGCAGTTGGAAAGTCCTAATAAGCTCCTTATTAGAGTTTCCTAGTTTTGTCATAAGAGTCCTATTAGTATCAGGTTAATAATGTGTCTTTCCCTTATCTACAGTCACCTTAGTATATAAAGGTAGCCTAGTATTGTATTTTGGGTCAAGCAATAAGAAATATCTAAAGGGGATTAACCCTAAAAGTTCAGCCGTATCAATTTGCTACCAGAGCCCGAAGTCGCCGCCTTCTCTTGGCAACACACGCGCAGCCCAGCCACTATCCAGCCACAGCGATCGTGCCTTCCGCTCGTTCTGCACGCCTCTACTCGTGGTCCCGCACCTCTCGCACGGTCGTGGTCGCCATCGCCCGCCCACCCGCCCACCCACTACACGCTCTCCGTGCTGCCATGTTTCCACTTCTGCTTTTGAGTATGCTCTGCTTTGGTTGAGATCACCATGTCTGAAACCAACAGCACCATGGAAGATCTCCTACGCTAGATTGTGTCCAATACCTCTGGTATGCAGAAAACCATGGATAGTTTTGCTGCTGATTTGGCTAGCATTAAGGCCAAACAAGAGGTCACTGACCAGATTGTTTCTGACCTCATGAAGACAAAGACCACTCTGCCAATCACTGATAGCTCTAGCTCCAAACCTGTGTTTCATCTTGATAGCTCAGAAGATGACAAGCGTGGCGTACCTCGTTTCCACAAGCTTTCTTTTCCTATTTTTGATGATGAGGAAGATCCCTACCTTGGCTCAATCGCTATGAACAGTTCTTCCGTGGCCAACGCACATTGGAAGAGGAGAAAGTGTGGCTCACCTCTTATCATATGATTGGTGAGGCTCAACAATGGTATATGCAATTTGAGCATGATGATGGCATTGTTTCTTGGAAGCGATTTGATCACTTTGTCAACATGCGTTTAGGGCCTCCTATCCGCAGCAATACATTGGGTGAGTTGACATTATTATGACGTACTGGAACTGTTGCAGAATATCAGAAGAAGTTCTTGGCCCTTCTTTGCCGAGTTTCACCATCATTGCCTCAAGAGCAGCAAGTGAACTTATTTACCGTTGGCCTTGGCAAACCACTTTGCGCAGATGTTGAACTTCAGAACCCATCTGATCTTCAAAAGGCCATGAGTCTAGCTCGTGCATTTGAGCAACGCCTTCAAGATGATGTGGAGTTGCCCTCTCAGGACATAGCAGTTCGGCAACCCCCTCGATCTCGTTTTGCCCCTGTTCAAGCAGTACCCTGCTCTAGCACTACTTCCTCTAATGGAGCACCTCCATCAGCTGTTATGTCCAATACAACTTCTAAGCCTAGTAGTCGCTTTCGCTGTTTGTCTGCTGAAGAGATGTCTGATCGCTGCGCTAAGGGACTTTGTTTCAATTGCCTTGAGAAATTTTCCAAGGAGCATCTCCAGCATTGCTCTATGAAGGGTATTTATCTATTGGAACTAGATGATACAGACTATGAGGACTGCGATGGCGATCATATCGATGTTCCTCTTCATGCTTTGACTAGCATACGTACATCCAAAACCATGAGATTAGATGTCATGCTTGGTGGTTCGCACCTCATTGCCTTGGTGGATTTTGGTTCTACTCATATATTTGTTGCCAACAATGTTGCCAAGCGCCTCGGATTCACTCCCACCCACAAGCTTGGCATGGATGTCATGGTGGCTAATGGTGATCAAGTGGCTAGTTCTAGCCTATGCCCCAACAATAAATTGGTGATTGACACTGAGGAATTCAATATTGACTGTCATATCATTCCACTTGAAGGTTTTGATGTGGTTCTTAGTGTTCAGTGGTTACGCACCTTAGGGCCAATTCTATGGGACTTTTAACATCTCACCATGTCTTTTTGGCGCTATAATCATCGTGTTACATGTAGTGGTATCGATGCTCCATCGGGTTCTTCGAAGCTTCATGCCATTGCAAGCAAGGAGTTGCTATCTAAACTTTTGGAGGAATTTGGGGATATTTTTGAGGAACCACGAGGTATGCCTCCACAGTGATAACATGATCATCGTATCCACTTATTGCCAGGTACACATCAGGTAGCAGTGCGACCGTATCGTTACCCCCAACTATTGAAGGATGAGATTGAGAAGCAATGTGCTAATATGTTGGAGCAAGGTATTATACAGGAAAGTACTTCGGAATTTTCTTCACCTGTTTTACTTGTCAAGAAGTAGGATAATTCATGACGATTGTGTGGACTACCGTGCTCTCAATGAGAAGACTATCAAGGACAAATTCCTGATTTCCGTTGTTGATGAGCTTTTGGATGAACTCCAAGGTGCTTGTTTCTTCACCAAGCTTGATTTACGTAGTGGGTACCATCAAGTCCGCATGCATCCTGATGATATTAAGAAGACGGCTTTTCGCAATCATCAAGGTCACTATGAGTTTCTCGTAATGGCTTTTGGACTGACCAATGCCCCAGCAACTTTTCAACCTCTCATGAATGACATTCTTGCCCCATTTCTTTGTTGATTTGTGCTTGTTTTCTTTGATGATATTCTCATTTACAGTTCCTCGTGGGCAGAACATCTTCAACATGTTTAGGCTGTTTTTCAGAAGATACGTGAGCACAAATTAGCACTAAAGAAGTCCAAGTGCTTCTTTGGTAAGAAATCTGTGACATATCTAGGCCACATCGTCTCTGCACAAGGTGTGGCAATGGACCCATTCAAGGTCGATGTTGTTGAGCAATGGCCACAACCACGTGCTGTTCGTGCTCATCGTGGTTTCCTCGGACTTACGGGCTATTACAGAAAATTCATAAAAGATTATGGTACAGTAGCTGCTCCTTTGACTCAGCTCCTAAAAAAGGAGGCATTTACATGGTCACCTAATGCTGAGTGCGCATTCCAGAAGCTCAAGACATCGTTAGTAACCGCGCCACTATTGCAATTGCCAGACTTCAATAAACACTTCATTATTGAGAGTGACGCCTCTGGAGTTTGGTTTGGTGCCGTGTTGCATCAAGGGTCTGGTCCCATTGCTTTTTACAGTAAGGCAGTTGCTCCTCAACATGCAAAACATGCTACTTATGAGCGAGATTTAATTGGCCTTATCAAGTAGTGCGTCATTGGAGACCATATATTTGGGGACGTGCTTTCATTGTCCGCACTGACCACTACAGTCTTAAATTCATTCTTGACCAGTGGTTATCTACAATTCCACAGCATTCATGGGTAAGCAAGCTTTTTGGATATGACTTCATTGTGGAGTTTCGCCCAGGCCATCAGAATGTGGCTGCTGATTCACTCTCTCAACGAGACGAAGATAATGTTCCCTCTATTCATGCTATTTCATGTCCAACTTTTGAAGTATTTGATATCTTACGCCGTGAGACAGAAATTTTGCCTGAGTTGGTCAAGAAACGTGCTAAGATATTGGCTGGCCAGGCTGAGAATGGTTGGGCGCTGGTTGATGATTTGGTGACAGTCCAAGGTCGTGTTTTTGTTCCTGCTACTTCAGAGTGTTGGCCTTTGGTGTTGGCTGATGCACATGGCATTGGACATAAGGGTGTTCAAAAGACACTTCATCGACTTTGCATGACTGTGTTTAATCCGCGGTCTCCTATCTTGGTTCGTGACTATGTTAAGAGTTGCCCTGTTTGTCAGCGCAACAAAACTGAGTATCTACATCCAGCAAGATTGCTGCAACCATTGGTTGTTCCTTCTTCTTTTTTGCAGACATTTCTTTGGGTTTCATGAAAGGATTCCCTCGTGTTGGTAGCAAGTCAGTTATATTAACCGTAATTGATCGCTTCTCCAAATATGCTCATTTTATTGCACTAGGCCATCCCTACACAGCCATCTCTGTTGCTCAGGCTTTCTTTGCTGATATTGTGCGTTTGCATGGCATTCCTTGTTCTATAATGAGTGATCGAGACCCAGTTTTCACCAGCAATTTTTGGGGAATTATTTGTAACGCCCCAACATTTGTTAGCTGTAAACACCAGCTAACTCATACCGAGGTGTTACGCATTACCTGTGAGATAGTACCAGTCCCAGGATACACTAGCTGGTACACACAGAATAAATATGGAATCAAAGTAAACTATTTTATTACATCACTGGAATTAGTCCTTACATAAGTTACTATCATGGACAGACCCATAGATGAGTAACACAACAGTACAGAAAGCCATAAGAGCGGCAACACGGAAGCTAAAAAGGGCAAGAGACTAAGCGACTGAGTGACTAGGCACTAGGTGAAGCAACTAGCTAGGTACCTAACTTATTCCACAGGCGAGGTTTGGGGCTAGGCACGAAACTTCTAGAAGTTTTCATACTCGGCTTGCTCCCAGAGACACTCCTCGACAGTTGGATCGACATCTTCATCTTCAAGCTCTATAGATATATATATATCAAGCGTGAGTACTTTATGTACTCAGCAAGCCAAGGAAAGAATAACATGTTCGGTTAAGACAAGGGGGCTATGGTTTTATTTGCGAACGCAGCCTTTTTGGCAAAAGTGTTTTAGTTCTCAAAACCTCGGTGAGTCAAAATTTTAATTATAGGCAGGAGGCTCATGCCTCTTCCCATTCCACAAGTTGCTTTGCAACAACTTGTCACAAAGAGTAACAATCAATAATTAACTTGTTTTCTCTATTAGTTCCTTTTTACTTTCACATCAACTTAGTTAATCACAACAACACCATTTTTCATAGTTAACCTAGTTTTCTCAGCACAACAACACCTTCTCGACGCTAACACCTTGGTGCCTAACGACACCCTAGGTCACACAGACCGTTCCTAACCACAAAGGTGAGCAGCACAATAGTTTTCCTACCAATTGGCGGCGGGTCCCTAAGCTGATGTGCAGCGTACAAAGCCTTCTCCTTGGGGGAGCACCACACAAGGTCTAGCTTCCGTTCTACGTCTTTCAGCTAATCATCAGCTTCAACAGGTTCGGAGGTATGTGAGAATTCTTGGCGGACGAGTCCTCAAGAAGTCGGTCAGCTTGGAACGGCCAATGTGATGTGGAGCTGGGTGATGCTGGGGTTTCAAGGCAGCAAGGTTCTGAGCAATGCCTTGCAGGATCTGAGTTTGGATGGCCATGATATGTTGCGGATCCATCCGAGGGGGTGGGGGTGGAGGTATTTCTTCTTGGGCGGTGGCTGCGGCAGCATGAGTTCCTTGGGCAACAACTGGTCCATTTTCCGACACTTGGTCATTAGCTTGTTCTACTTCATGATCTTCAACATCCTGGGGTTGCGTTGTTGACATTCAGAATTTGGTCCTCATACCCAAGGTGAGTTGGGGCACGAGCATTACAACGAGGGCGTCCTGCCATCTGGTTTATTTGAAAGGGCAGAGTAAAGAGGAGGGCATTTCATAGATAAAACTATTTTCATAAATTAGGGAAGTTCCATAAGACAGGGACATTGCCAGTCCAAAGCTTAGCCAAGCTTGGGCACATCAAGAAACAAACCAACATTACATAACCCACCAACACGCTAGTTTAACAAACACCCGAAGGAGTTTGGAAAACATCCTTAACGAACACTAAATGCCGCATCTCCTAATGAGTTGGCAACAATACAACAGGCCTAACACACAACAACCACTACACCTCTAAGAACTGGGAACTGAAGGCTTGGCGGAGTCGTCCTCGGAGGAGGTCGTGCTGGAGGTATGCTGCGGGGCTGCAGGAGAATCCTGAGGTGGTGGAGTTGTGGCAAGTGGTGTAGCTGGAGCATGATCTGCTGGAGCAGGAACAAGGGTCACTGCTAGCCTTCGCTTGAAAAGCGAGCGTTTATAAACTTGGTGCATGGAGTTGAGCGGAGAGTTGGGTGAAGTCGGGGAGGGCTTGAAGAGAGTGTGGGGTTGGATCCCACGGAACTGGAGTCGGAGTCATTCGTAGCATTATCCATCTAGAATTTTAAATAAAAAGGGATTAGTGACGAGTTCGAAAAATCCTATAGTAAGGAGAAGAGTATAAGCATTATCTAACTTTTGCAACTATATATAAGTTTTTTTTAAAAAATAGTCCTTAGGGTCACAGCTAAACGAAGGTTTCGTCCTAGGGCCAAACCTATGCTCTGATACCACTTTGTAACGCCCCAACATTCGTTAACTGTAAACACCAGCTAACTCATAACGAGGTGTTACGCATTACCTGTGAGATAATACCAGTCCCAAGATACACTAGCTGGTACACACAGAATAAATATGGAATCAAAGTAAACTATTTTGTTACATCACTGGAATTAATCCTTACATAAGTTACCATCACGGATAAGCCCATAGATGAGTAACACAACAGTACAGAAAGCCATAAGAGCGGCAACACGGAAGCTAAAACGGCGAGAGAGTAAGCGACTGAGCGACTAGGCACTAGGCGAAGCAACTAGCTAGGTAACTAACTTATTTAACAGGCGAGGTTTGGGGCTAGGCACGAAACTTCTAGAAGTCTTCATACTCGGCTTGCTCCTGGAGACACTCCTCGACAGTTGGGTCGATGTCTTCATCTTCAAGCTCTATAGATATATATATATAGCAAGGGTGAGTACTTTATGTACTCAGCAAGTCAGGGAAAGAATGACATGTTTGGTTAAGACAAGGGGGCTAGGGTTTTATTTGCGAAAGCAGCCTTTTTGGCAAAAGTGTTTTAGTTCTCAAAACCTCTAGTGAGTCAAAATTTTAATTATCGGGAGGAGACTTACGCCTCTTCCCATTCCACAAGTTTCTTTGCAACAACTTGTAACAAAGAGTAACAATCAACAATTAACTTGTTTTCTCTATTAGTTCCTTTTCACTTTCACATCAACTTAGTTAAACACAACACTATTTCTCATAGTTAACCTAGTTTTCTCAGCACAATAACACCTTCTCGGCCCTAACAACACCTTGGTGCCTAACGACACCCTAGGTCACACAGACCCGTTCCTAACCACAAAGTTTAGCCCTCTACCACACAGGTGAACTCTGGAAACGATTCCCTTCCCACCAACCATTTTCATCAAACATTTGCCAAACAAATCTACACTTTGAGAAACACCTTACACTCGCACATGACTGTGGGCACGGTTGTTCGAACAGTTCATTAAGGTCTGCAGAGGTTGTACGCTTTACCCACACGACACGAAACTGACACCGTTTACCCATCGGCAATGGAAGTTCGTGACAAGGCTTTTCCAAAGCTAACCCATGAAAATCGCATGCCACCTAGTTGGGCCAAGTCTCTTAGTTGAACATCAGGCAAGATCAGTCATTATCTACTCAGAAATACCGAGGATATCTCCTACTCATACTGGTACTGTGTGCCACATTAAAGGAATTAGAACACCCAAAAAGGGCTATAAAGATCCAAAACATTGACTCCTCATCCTCGGCATCCCACAACCATTGGCACACCAAACTCGCATGTGATAACCATTTACTTAGCCAAAGGTATCCCATGAATACCCGTGAGGTTGCACTGTAACGTGTTTGGATGGATTTCCCAAAGGAACCGGTCCTTAACGATAATATGCGACCAAACCACAGACATGGCCTCGCATCATCACCATTTTCACAACCCATTTTGTTTTGCAACACATCGGTACAACGTACCGGAATTTTAAGCATAAATTTGGAATAACCCAAGTTTCCCACGTGACGATACAAACGTAAGCATGGCTAAGCAACTACCTCTGTAATTGTACCTAATGGATAGCGATACCGGCGCAAACATGTGTGGCGCTATCAAAGATAAGGAAATATTAACATCCTATGTAACGTGTGTGCAACTACTAGATTGGTCCGTCGGTTTCATAAACAATCCGAGGCCTAAACAGGTTTATCATGTACTCTAAGCAATGCACTTTTTTTCAAACAACATATTTTGCAAATATAGGGGCAATGTGATCAAAGAGGCTTGCCTTGCACAAGATGCGGGTCTTCTCCTTCGAAAACGGCGTCCAGGGCTTCCTCGTACTCGTGCTCTATACGTGAAAAGGAGAATAAATAAACAAAAGACAATAAAACAAGCTCAAATCAGAGAAACAATAGTTCCACTGTGTAGATTTCATTTTTAGAAAAAATTGGAAAGTTGAACAGGGTCAAACGGAGTTACGGTTGATTTCTAGGAATTTCTAAAGATTAAAGGATTTTTTTGGATTTTTATTTATTTAAACGGCGAGGGAAATATTCCGCTAGGGCTGACGGCAAAGGGAGGGCCCATCTGTCGGTGACTGAGGGGGAGAAAGGGGGCACAGGCCCGGGCTGTCAGCGGCTTGGGGAGGGGGGTCTTCTTCCTCCTCTCACCCGCTCTGTTCGGCTCGGGCGCCGGTGTGCCACGACGGCGAGGCGACCGGAGGGGAGACCGGCGGCCGGGGAAGGCAGCACCGGTGACGGCGGCACCGGGAGGGGAAATGCGGCGGCGTGGGGCAGCGACACAGAGAGAGAAGAGAAGGAGAGAGAGAGATGGCGGTGAGGGGTGGTGAGAGCGGGGGGCTCGGGGGCCCTTTTATAGGCGGCGCGCTCGCGTCGGGATGCGGCGAGGGGCGAGGGCGCGGCGATGGGATGTGGGCGCGGCGCAACGAGGACGTGGAGCGGGGCTCGGCGCGGCGATGGGACGAGGACGCGGCGTGGCGCAGGGCTTGATGCAGCGCGGGATGGGACGTGGCGCGGCGCGGGACAGCTCGGTGCCCGGCTCGGCATTACGTTGAGCAGGTGGCGCACGCGTGCGGTCAGCCGGAGGAGGGAGATGATGAATAGGAGCGGGTCGTGCCAAGCCGTGGGCCGAGAGAGAGGGAAGGAGAAGAAACAGGCTGGGTCGGCCTGCTCGGGGAAAGAAGAGGAGGAGATGGGTAGGGCGAGAAGGAGTTGGGCCGAGGGAAAGAAAAAGAAAAGAAGGCCTAAGTGAACAGTCACATTTTATATTTTTTCAGAGATTTTTGAAGTTGATATTTGAGGAGATTTTTGGGGAATTTGAATCCGAACTTGACCAAGGATTTGACAAAAATTGAAGGGATGTCTAGGAGGGGACTTGAGATCTGTTTTGGCACAAACTTAAATAAGAACCAAATTTTAAATTCCAGATTTTTTAAATGATGAGATTTTTAACTAAATGAAAAAATTAAGGGTGCTACATTATTCCGCCTTTCTGGTACTAGACTTCACATGAGTACAACATTTCACCCACAGTCTGATGGGCAATCAGAAGTAACCAACAAAATTATTGCTATGTTTCTACAATGTCTTGTTGGTGATAGGCTAAAGAATTGGGTGCAGTGGTTTGCCATGGGCAGAATTCTACTACAATTCTTCATATCAAACAGCCCTTCATACCACCCCATTCCGTGTGGTTTATGGTCGGGACCCTCCTACATTGTTATCCTACCAACCTGGAGTTGCTAAGGGAGTGGTTGTTGAGAAACAGATGCGTAATAGAGATGAATTTTTGGCCGAAACTAAGGAGAGGTTGCTACATGTTCAAGATTATATGAAACAACGTTATGATCAAAATCACCGAGAAGTGGAATATGAGGTTGGTTGGTGAATGGGTATGGTTGCATTTGCATCATCGCATGGCTGCAAGGATTACTGATCAGCAGCACTCCAAATTGTCTCCTTGTTTTTATGAGACTTTTCAGATTGAAGAGCGCATAGGTGACGTTGCCTACCGTCTTCAACTTCCTCCAAAATCACATATTCACAATGTCTTTCATGTTGCTTTGCTAAAGAAGTTTTGAGGGCCAAGCTCCACCTGCACCAATTCCTTTACCAACTATTGTTCATGGACAAGTACTTCCATATCTAGCGACTGCACTAAAAGGGCGTTTCATCAAGGAAATCCAGAAGTTCTTATTCAATGGGATGGTTGTCCGCTAGGGGAAGCAACTTGGGAGCCCTTGGAATCCCTTCTTCAAACTTATCCTAATTTTCAGCTCGAGGACGAACTGTTTCATGGAGAGAAGGGAAATGTTATGGCTGCACGTTATGGTATAGTATATCAGCGGCGTCGTAATAGAGATAAGTCAGCTTTGGCAAGTGCTGCAGGAGTTGGAAAGTCCTAATAAGCTCCTTATTAGAGTTTCCTAGTTTTCTCAGAAGAGTCCTAGTAGTATCAGGTTAATAATTTGTCTTTCCCTTATCTACAAGCACCTCAATATATAAAGGTAGCCTAGTATTATATTTTGGGTCAAGCAATAAGAAATATCTAAAGGGGATTATCCCTAGAAGTTCAACCGTATCAGGTTAATAATCTTAATTAAGTCAAGGTAAAACTCTAGCAGTTACTTCGGGCACCGGTTCACCCCTGGTCTGCCAATGGACTCCGACCTGTAGCTCAATGATGTACTCGAACGTGGAGGAATACGATGGACAGGACTATTATCACATGCCACCTACCTCACTTTCCGTAGAGCACACAATAAACGAAGGTAGCCTCTAACCTAGACACCATGTTTACGTTATCGATTACTACTCTAGCCTCGACCAAAAACTTCTTTCTTTATCCAGAGTCTTAGTACTATAGCACTCAATATAAATGCCAAGCGACGAACCTGCAACGATAAGAATCTATCTTAAATAAGAAAAGTAAATACTAAAAAAAATCACGAACACTTATATAAAAGAAGCATTCGTCAAAGTACATGATCGGAGAGAGTGTCGACATCTTCAGCACTCCTCCGGAACTCTCCCGGAGAGAACTCCGACATCTAGTGCACTCCTTTTGGAGCTTTCCCTCACTCTCTTCCTATATTCTAACTCTACTATAAAGTAGCCTAAATATGAGTTGTACTCCACTTCAGTTATGTTGTGCTTTGAGAATGAAGTGAGAACTCCTTTTATAGGCTTTAATGACAGTTATTATGGTGGTCGTGAGGTCGGTTCACCCACAACCGCCATAGGGAACCAATCTTCATCCTCCATGTGGAAGGTGGGGATGAGTGGCTGCAAGGGTGGTTCAGCCGAACCATGGTTCGGCCGACCTCATGGCACCGCCAACTCCCCTCCCCTTTGGCCTAGTCACTATCTAGTGGGCCCTTATGACAGTGCACAGTGGTTGGCCCATTTTGAGGTGATTTGTTCAGCTTGTGGGCCCTCCAATCTGTGTACTCGCATCTGATTGGTCGGATGTGTGTTTCTTCGGGCGGGTGATTTTCATACAAAATCCTTGCAAACAGATATGTCGCCAATACTTATGGAAATGATTAATAATAACCACTACCACTAAGTTTGATGTTTTATTTCAATTGTTTTTATTCAGGAATTGATGATCGGATTTGGTATTTAAGAATCGTCAACAACTCTCATGTTGAAAAATATGATAAATGTAGTTTGAATAGGTTTGTTGAAGAATATAAGCCTTTCCTATAAATTTGATGGATCCTTACTTACCATGCCCGTAATTATTTCACCTCTTTCATACACATTTGTCACCATCACAAAAAGGTGTTAACTCCCATCTTTTCAAAACAATTATGAGAGGCTATATATGTCTCCTTAATCATCATGCAAGATCAAAATATACTTTATATAAACCAACGAAGGAAGTAGCCTTTTTATGAATGTTGTAGTTTTATATATCTTGGTTTAGTACAGCAAATTCTTATGTCTTCATTTTTTCTATACTTTGCAGGCTTCCTACCTACCATATTGTTCTTTATTCAAGAATGGGATTGTTGGTGTAAAATCCCAGCTTTGAAAGACAGGCTAGTGTGTGGTGTCGGGGCGTGCGCTTTAGTGCACATCCTTCTTCGATAGCTTGTTGTCATTGGAAAAATTTCTTGTAATCTTTTTTCCTTCTATCTTAATGACATTTGGATGACCTCCTTCGGTCATCCCGACAAAAAAAAAAAAAAGAGATAGGCTAGTGGTCTTGGTGAAAGCAAAAAGGGCATCCAAGGTTATTCACTCATTGAAATGTGATGTATTTTAGAAGGTTTGGCTGAATAAAATGTTGCAGGTTAGTGTCTTACGATCAAAATGCAAAGTATAAGGTTTGTTCATGCCTTTTAGTTTCTTTTCAAGGTTCTTTGCAGTTTGCAATGGTCAGATGGCCTGGCCTGTTATAACTGAGGAACTTTTTCTTGAAAGAAGGATAAAGGATTGCTCAATTCATTGACACTCCCTCTATCCATGTTTGATCAGCACATAATGTGTTTGCACGGAGACCAGGGGGAAGAAAATCAATCAAAAATCTGCATCAATGAAGCCGCTGCGTCATTCCGGTTGTCCGTGCATGGTGCATGGCGTCGCGTGGAGAAGCCTTGCATGCAAAACGAGAAGGGAGAGGGGCAGGCGGGCAGCCTTGCATGCTTAAGCAATAACTACGCATGCAAACCATGCTTAGGCGCTGATCAAATATGAATGTTTTATTTTTCCTCACGTGATGATCAAACATGAACAGAGGGAGTATAATTGTATAAAGGAGGTTACAACTGAGAAAATGGTGTGCTATATTTTGGTTGTCTTTCCTGTTTCCACTAAACTTGTTCGTTTTAGGAGCAAGGGTTTTCTTGGAATTTTGTGACTTTCAGGTGACAATGCTGCTGTGCATGATTTATTCTTTCATTCCTTTTAGCTCTTTCGGAGTTTGCCTTTTTCAGGATGAGACAAAGCGGGCACACGGCAACTGCTCATCTGCAGATTGTTCGTTATGTATTCTTAGGCTACACAAATAAACGACCTGCTGACTTGAACTATGTACCGTTTCAAGAGTTCTTCCACTAAGAAACGATGCGAACTTGTAGCAAAAATGAACAGGGCTCACGTGGAAATAACCCATGAATGCCACAAGAAAGATAAGCATAGCCCGTATTACTACACAGCAAGCTGCAATAGTGCAATAATGATATAACAAAGAGCCGAAGAGGACATCCCTATTAATAAGCAGGCGCGCGAAGGGTGGGTGGCGTACCTTACGACTCCGCCAGACCGCCACAACGATGGTTGAAACGAACAAACACGCAAGCCGTACGACCTCTGTATCCGCGGTCACCACAGTTCGATGCCTTCATCTGCCTACGCCTGAAAGGGGAGCGAAGAGCGCCGTCAGGTAGAAGTGGGCATTTCGTCGAGCAAGTGGCGAGCACCCCACTCACCTCGGCAAAAGAGGCGTCGTCGGAAGCAGCCAGCGGCGGTGGAGAGGGCACCGCCTAGGGGTAGGCGACGCCATCCACCTGAGCGCCGCCGCGGTTCGGGAGCCCGTGCTGGTGGTGGAGCCAGCTTCGGCCCGACAACGTAGCCCATACTGCCTGCCTGCCTGCCTGCCTAGTTCTCCGATCTGTGGATATAGATTGCTGGCACAAGGGCGATTATTTCTCTCCCAACGAATTTGGCGAAGCTCTTCCATTTCTAAAAGCGAGCCATCATGATCAGAAAAAGGAAGAAAAAAATACTCCGACGAAAGGAACTCTGCAAATAATAGATGTGTTCAGCGTAAAACCCGTGCGTTTCGATGCAACTCCTTGTATTGCAAGAACAAAACAGCCAATCAGGTTGCACAATTACGAGTCTCTAAAATCTGACTCTGCCTATCTGATAGCAATCTGGCGATAAAATGGCAGAAACAGTTACATTTCTCCGTAATCTATGGTACGAATATATTTTTTGCTTCAGGCAATGTTCAGCACTTCAGGTTCTGCTTCTGCAAACCTCTCATGCTTACTACTGAATAATTGAAGGCATGTTATTTCTACCCCTCCCAAAATATAAGGGATTTTGGAGGGATGTGACACATCCTAAGCCTATCCAGATTTATAGTATTAGGAGATGTGTTACATCCCTCCAAAATCTCTTATATTATGGGACGGGGTATATGATACTACCAATCCCTTGCTTAAGCCTCTACAAGCCTTCCTGATTACTGAAAAGGTGAAGCTAACCCAAACGAATATGCCCTGCAGCATGGAGAAACGATGAAGCAACTAACCAGCTTGCCTTTCTCTTTGCACAAACAGTTTGCAGCAGCTCATGCGACTCTCCTTTTACAATAAGACTAATTGAGATATTCACAGGAAAACCAGCTTCTTCAAGGAGGAACAGTGATGAAATGTCGCCAAGCATTTACAGAGACACAAGTATAACCAAACCGTATGTTAGGAACCACGACCTGAGAAAATGAAATAACAAAGTTAGTTAGAGCATATGCTTCAGATGTACGCTTTTGTGGAGAAACGATGATTTGAAACACACATATTTCCTCCCCAAAACAACAGAAACAAGGTTCAAAAGTTTGTCCTTACCTTAAGTTCGCTTGGCGTGTTCAGGATACTGAAAGTAAATGCAACAATGCATTGTCTTGAACTCTTGATTAATACAGTGTGAACTGCAAGGAGTGGCCAGTGGAAGAAGAAAGTTATTGAAGCCAGCTAACATATTTCGGGCCTGTTTGGCACAACTCCAGCTCCACCTCTCCTGGAGCTGGAGCTCAGCCAAACAGTTTCAGCTCCACCTAAACTGGGAGTTGAGCTGGCTGGAGCTCTCTCACAAAATGAACTAGAGAGATGGAGCTGGGTTTAGACAGCTCCACAACTCCACTCCAGACCCAACTCCTGGAGTTAAATTTAAGAGTTGGCGCTGTACCAAACAGGCCCTTCATTGCACGACGCAAAAGGTGAGTTGTCACAAAAGGTGAGTTGTTATAACTCACATAGAAATAGGGTTTTGGAGAGCGCATGTATGGCGTTTGAAGAGGCTCCAGCTTCAGGTATAAAGATTCTGTATGATCATCCCGTCCATAAGGATATAAGGAATGTAAGAAATGTTGGGCCAGTCCTTTCCCAATGCTTCACTGCGGATCTTGTGTTCCTCTTCCTTCAGCCATTCCTCTCTCTCTTTCATTAGACTCGATGGATCATCTTTGCTGCTATCCAAGGCTTCCTCCAGCTTTCTCTGCACCCACGAGCGCACCCCCCACTTATGCTCAGGCCACTTTTCTCCTTCACTCAGCTGCAACCACTCTCCTAGCGGTTTCTCGTCCTCCAGTTCGTCTCCCCATGATTCCTCTTCCTCATAATCATCTTCGTTCAATTCCTCCACCAATGGTTCCTCTTCGTTCGTTTCCTCTTCCTCATGTTCATCTTCGTTGAATGCCTCCCCCAATGATTCCTCTTTAGAGCTCTTCAATAACTCTTCTCGCTCATTCATCAGCGATCCCTCTTCCTCTTTCTTCCGCTGCATCTTAATAAGCTTCCTCTGCCCGTACTCCATCTTCCTCTGTTTCCACTCATCTATCTTTTCATCCCGCCACAACTTAATAGTATACTCAGGTGGCCACCAGCGCCAGGCATCTCCTGTTGGATTCTGGCATCGTGCCTCTAGTTCCAATGAGCAATTCTCTATTTGCAACTCTTTTAGGTTACCTGGCAGGCTGTTGGGTGGTATCGAGTGAATACTATAGCAACAAATCAGAGTGAACCTCTTCAAGGATGACAGAGAGGACAAGATTGATGGGAGTATGTCATAGCAACAAAGATCCAGCTCCTGTAGAGATGTGAGGTGCTGAAGCCACTTCTCTGTAATGCTTGTATGTCTCCTTACATCAAGGCACAAATGTCGGAGGGAGGGAGCTTGGGGGATAACAATTTCCAGATCTACCATGTGCGTTGGATCGCCACCCAAGGAAAGGTGAGTGAGAGAATGCATAGCACGATCGATTTGAGTTGGGGCTTGCTTGTCTTCATGTGCTGACTCTTCATCTGCATCTGTAACTACTGCGGAACAATGACTAATTGCTAGATCCTTCAGGTTTCTGATATACCACAGCCCACCTTTAATACGCACATCCAAGAAACTTGTGATATGTAGGTACTCCAAGGACATCAACTGTTTACATGGAAGGATTATTAATTTGCCTGATTGGTACGGCCAGTTACCACATACCTCTAAACGGGTCAGACCGTATAGCCCTTGCAAATACCTTGAGAACGTATCATCAAATGGATCACAATACTCAATAATTATCTCTTTCATGGCTGAGCCCAAGGACTCAAAAGGCAGCTTTCTCAATTTGTCGCATGGACGTAGTATCTGCAGCTTTTGTAGATTCGGAATGAAGTCGCTGCTCCCTGCATATGTCCAACTCTCCCAATTCTCCATATACCCAAAGCTCAGCTCCTCCAAGGACGGAAAGACCACGCGTGACGTTCCACAAAAATCAGAGTTTATATCCTTTATTGACGACAACCCATGCAACTTAAGTTTCTGAAGACGCTCAAGCTGTCCAAGTGGAGGGAGAACATTCAAGTTTTCACACGAACTTATCTCTACAACCCGTACATGCTTGAGCTGCTCCACCCAATCTGGAAATTCAAATCCTGAGTAACCATAAAGTTTTAGCTCTTGCAGATATCTTGGAGGAGTCAAGCACCCAAGTATTGACTTGCACAGATCATGCTGTGAAAGTATTTCCAGCTCTTGCGGATATCTTGGAGGAGACCAACAAGGTATAGGTGGTTCCGGAAAAGTATAGGACCAGCTTAATTCTAAAGCTGTAACATAGTCCTTCTCAGCTATGTTAGCTTTAAGTGCCTCTGCAGGATCAGTCACCATCTCAAGATTTGCAATACAAAGTGAACCTCTCAAATCGTTCATGTCACTGAGCTCAGTTATCCTGTGACCTTCTTGTGATTTGATATGGAATTCATGTAGCTCTTGCAATTTAGTTAGCTTCCCAATGCCATTAATTTTATTAGTGGTGTATGAGCTAGCATGCAGGTGACGTAGATTGATTAGGCAGTTCATTTTTGCAGGTAATTCATCAAATACACAACCTTCCAAGCCAAGAACAAGGAGGTGGCACAAACTACATACTGAATCAGGCAGCATGTCGATACCAGTAAAAGAAAGATCTAGATATCTGAGGTATTTCAATCTACTGATAGCATTAGGAGGGCATATTGGATACGCTATGTCCAGTCCCAAGGCCACTGGGTATGCTCTCGGTTCACACCACCAACTAGATGAGTAATCCAATATGCATAGGCTTTTTGATCTATCTTCAACTTTATGCATGGAGTTACAAGCGTCAGAAGAGCTGGATTGACCAAAGTCAGCAAACATCATTAGTGGTTCTAAATGTTTGATTTCAAAATCTGAAAGCTGCACATTCACACCGCCCATTTCAATGGACAAATAGTGGAGAATTTGTGAAGAATCATTGACTGTATTCATACCACGGAATCCATTAGAAGATAAAGCAATTGCAAAATCTCGAACCAAATCATGCATAACGAATCCAGTTTTGCATCCTGATGGCCCTAGAAAGGCCCAATTGATGAGCTCATCAAACCATTCACCAGTTATATCCTCCAACCTTCGGGAACTAGTAACATTGTTAGGTTGAATGAAACCACTGGCTATCCACATCTGACTAAGCTTGTGTTTTTTAAATACATAATTTCTAGGAAAATTGGAAAGAAATAGAAAGCATTGCCTCAAATAACCAGGTAAGCTACAATAACTGATTCCAATTGATGATATAATGTTGCCACATAGGATGTTATGTGAACTCTTCCACCACCAGCTTTTTAATAATCTATTCCAATGATCTTCATCCACATTACCTCTCAATAATGACCCAATTATTTTTGCTGCCAGAGGTAGGCCATGTAATTTGGCTTCTATGTTTCTACCAATTTGTTCCAGATTTTCTGCATATTGGTAGTTACAGGGATCAGTAAATGCATAATGCTTGATAAGTTTCCACAAGTCACCAGACTGTAGAGGATTCAATACTACAGGGCATGTAGTTCCCATGAAACTGGCTACTTCATACAATTGAGTTGTCACCAAGACTACACTTCCAGGTGCACCTTTGCTTAGTATCCTCCGTATGTTACTCCATATCTCATGTATATCACTCCACACATCATCAAGTACAAGCAAGAATCTTCTCCCTTGTATGATATTTCCAAGGTCAGGATGGTAAGCTTCATTATAGGCTAGATATCCTTCCTGACCGATGAAAGCTGCAATGATATGTTCAATCATTTTTTCTTCACTGGTGTTATCAGTCACATAAACCCATGCATATGCAGATTTATCTCCAAAGTGCTCCCGAACCCTTCTTTCATTGAAGATGAGTTGAGCAAGAGCTGTTTTCCCCACGCCACCGATTCCCACTATGGGAATAACTGTAGGATTCTGTAGTTCAGGAACAGTATCGCCATGTGTTATACGAGTGTACTGTACCTTGCTCCACATTTCATTCTGGTAAGTCACTTCCTCTGAGTCTACGTGACTCGCACCAAGCAGATCAAGGCTCTCAAGGGTCTTGACAACCCATCCCTTCTGAGAAATCTGTAATTCGTCAGCTTCTTCCCTACCTTCAAGTGATGATGTCGCATAACGCGCATCACCCAGTACCATGTCCAATAGCACAGTAATTTCCTCATCACGGCCAATGATTAAGGGGCCATCAGTTGAAGGCTTGGTTTCATTTCTTGAGATATCAGAGGGAAAGGAAGTAATCTCTTTATTCAGGTCAACCAAATGAGACTCTTCCATGTTTGGCATACCAATAATAGATCCACCTTCTGCACATATGCTAGCAAGTCTGCCAATGGTGGACTCCATTCTAAGGAGATTATCATTATCAGAACGAAGCCAATCTATAACTTGAGAGGGAGCGTGGCCACGATCTCCAGATGAATCTTGAGTGGCATTAGAGATACTAGCGTTCACCTGATCAGTCTCCACGTCGCGCAGTAGTTCTTCTGCCTCGTTGGTGGCCTTGTTTGACCGCCACAACCATTCAGCAGCTGCTAGCTCTCTGTCAGGCTTGACATGGAGGGGATGCTAGCTGCAGAGGATCTAGACCTTGTCCTCCAACAGATCAAGCATCTACATGGCTCCTTTGTAGGAATCTCTGTGGTTGGACAGGTACGAACGCAGCTTCCATACCACTTTGCCGATCGCCGCGGCCACAAGCAAGCCAGCTCCTAGATCCATCGATGTACTTCTGCAAAGATTTCAAGAAAGATGAGCACTAGGGAAAGAGCAAGAAATTGTTGAAAAAAAAGGGGAGATTAGATGGCGTTGACCTCAATAGCCACTGTATCACCTCCACTGCATGCGTGAATGCTGGTTAGGTACTCATCTAAATTTCATCCTCCATACTCCTATTTAAATGATCATCCAAAAAGATTCCTACTCCATATTATTTTTCACTCCAACAGATCATCCATATCACATCCATACATCAAAATCTTATATTTTACTAATATCTCTCAACTACCATACATATCAACCTTTTCTCTTTTCTCTCTCTCTTCTATCCACTGCCGAGAGAGGACGGGAGGCCAACAGAGGACGGGAGGCCAACAGGGCCGACTGGCAAGGCGGCGACCGGACGGAGGAGTGGTCGACCGGCGGGGCGGCGACCGGGCGGAGGAGTGGCCGGCCGGCGGGGTGGTGCAGGCGGAGGGGCGGCACAGGCGGCCGGGTGGAGAGGCGTTGCGGCCGGCGGAGCGGCGACCGGGCGGAGGGGCGGCGCGGCCGGCGCGGGCGGAGGGGTGTTGCGGCCGGCGAAGCGGTGACCGAGCGGAGTGGTGGCGCGGGCGGAGGGGTGGCGCGACCGGCGCGGGCGGAGGGGTGTTGCGGCCGGCGAAGCGGCGACCGGGCGAAGGGGCGGCGCGGCCGGTGCGGGCGGAGGGGTGGCGCGGCCGGCGCGGGTGGAGGGGTGTTGCGGCCGGCGGGGCGTCAACCGAGCGGAGGGGCGGCGCGGGCCGAAGGGTGGCGCGGGCGGAGGGGTGTTGCGGCCGGCGGGGCAACGCGGGCGACGAAGGTGCATCCTCTTGCTCTCTACCTTCACCTCATCTGGCGGGAATACTGGATGAGAGCGGCAGTTGCGGGATGGCGTGAGGAGAGAGAAACGCCAAATCAGGCGTTTCTCTCTCCTGTTTTAGCAGATATCTATTTTTGGAGGATGTTTTGGAGTGTCTGCTGGAGCCTCTTTTTTTGCTTCCATACTCCATTTCTCATATGGAGGGTGGGATAGAAGTGCTACTGGGGATGCTCTTAGATTAGAAATGTCTTGTACTACCTCTATCCCAAAATGTAAGCATTTTAAGATAGACATGGATATTAAGAAAGTAGATAGAGATAATTGAAGGAGGATTATGATTGGTAGAGAAAAGAAAGTAGGTGAAGAGAATGATTGTGATTGGTTAAGATGAGAGGGTAGGTGGAAAAATAACTTCATTTTGGAATAAGTTACTGTGCTAAAAATAATTACATTTTGGGACCTAGGAGGTAGTACTTAGAAAAGTAAGCCACTTTTCGAGCAGGCTGCAGGCCTTCCTAGGCTAATTAATGCAGGCCCATCTAAGATTCCACAACGGCCCATTAATGGAGACAACATCCAACAGACATTATATGCTTTGCAACGGCTGAGCATAGAACCGCTGATCCGCAGCTCTGGTGCTCGCCTTGAACTCTGGTGAATCATCTCTTCCCATTTCAGATCGCATTTTGCTCATCCTGTCTGCCTTTCTCCAAAATCTTATAATTCTTTGCTTGATTCAGTCAGGGAAGCTAAGCTCAAGAAGTCAAGATGCTCGAATCGTCAATAGTAGGAATAGTTGGATGGTTCGCTGGGTCTACCATCAGCACCGGTCTCGGCAAGATATGCTCCATCAGGGAGGATCATCAGGAGCTGCAAGACAGTGCTGCACAGATGCTGCTGCGTGAGTTGGTTCTGGCAATTAATCTTGTCAGGCTACTGCTCAATGAGGCAAACCACAAGATGACCGCAGCCAACACTTATTTCAAGCCATGCCTGGTCGAGATGAAGGGTTATATATGTTTCAGAGGCAGAAGATTTGATTGATGAGTTTGAGGTCAAGAAAATCCTGAAAAACAGCAAGGACAGTGACAAATTGGCTATCGATAATAAGAACATAAAAAAGTTTTTTTTTTAGGGGGGAACGGCAGGAGCTCTGCCCATTTCATTAAAAGGAAGAGAGAAAACACAGTTTTTGCACCTCGGGGTGCCTCAAACTAAGGTGATGCAAGAGAATCACAGCAGCTTAAGAAAGCGTAAAGCGACAAGTATCAACAAGCGGCGCTGAATCATCTAAAGGGAGTGGGCTTCATCAAACTCTTTGCACATGGCGGTGATGTACTCGACGACCTGTTGTACCGTTTTGTAGATACCATTGAAGATTCTATCATTTCTTTGAAGCCAAATGCCCCAAGTCGTGAAGATGATTAAGCCATCAAGGTTTCGCCTCTGCTCTTTGACCATTTCCCTTCTACAAGCTACCCACCGTTCCATAAAGTCTCCATTAAACATGGATGTGGCGGGCATCTGAAGACCTAGCTTAGTTCAAATTTGTCACCATACCTGTGACGCGAAAGAGCAATCCATGAATAGATGTCTGGCTGTTTCTGGCTCCATTCCACAGAGTGAACAGGTTGGGTTATTGTCCCAGCCCCTGATCTGGAGCTTATCAGCGGTTAGGATTTTCTTTTGGACCATTAGCCAGCCGAAGAATTTGCATTTGTTTTCCGTCTTCGCTTTCCAAATGAGGTTGAACCTGTCATCCTGTATGCATCCTAAAAACTGTATCCTGTAGGCTGAGTTTGCCGAGTATATGGCATTTGTGGTCCACCTCCAAGCCACCGTATCATCTGTCTCCTCTTCTAGGTGTACCTGTTGGATTAAGTGCCAAAGAAGGATGAATTCTCTGACTTGGGTAGTTGTGCTTATTTTCCTCATTGGTCTTAACCAACGTTCTTCTTGTAGTTCCTGTGCTACTGTCCTATTTTTTCTTGTCGCAAGCAGGAAGAGGGAGGGAGTCAAGTCTTTTGGTGATTGCCCTTGCAACCACCTGTCTTGCCAGAATTTTGCTTTTCTCCCATTTCCCAAAGTGATGGTCGTCGAAGCCCTGAAAAGTTGTTTGTCCTTTTCATCACAGGGAAGGGTAGTACCTTGCCATGGTCTGTCTTCAGCCATCCATTCATGCCAGAGCCATCTGAGGCGTAGGGAGCGTCCGAAGAAATCCAAATTTGTTATTCCTAGCCCTCCCAAATTTTTTGGCCTACAAACCTTTTCCCAATTCACCAGACAGTGTCCACCGTGTGCCTGTTTCGAACCTGTCCATAGGAATCCTCGACGGACTTTGTCTATCTTTTTCTTGGCCCATTTTTTGAGTGGGAAGACTGTGAGGTGGTAGGTAGGCAAGGCGGAGAGTGTAGATTTCACCAACACTGAACGACCTGTCTTGATAAAAAAGTTGAAAGCTGTGCTGGAAAACCTTAATGTAAGTGCTAGTAGGCTTAAAGATTTTCTTGGCATGCTGAAATCACATAGCAATGAAAAGGAGATGATTGGATTGCTTACCTGCTTACCCCCAAATTACAAACCTGTGCATGGTCGAGAGTCGAGACGCAGAAATACAACAGCTACTAGACATAGTACTCCATAACAAGTCAAAGTCTGTGTATCCTCCAGAATCCACCATGCAAGAAGGGAGAGCCTGCATGGACCATCCAAGACTTATCTATTAACTTATTAAAAGAATAGAAAAAGAAGTCTTCACGTTCGTTCTCATGACCTAGAAATTCTCATATTAATTGGAGAAAAAAAACTGTAACGCCCTGAAAATTCGACCATCGAATATAAAATACTAAAATACGAAATTTCAAAAACTTTTAAATTAAGTTGCATCATGCCGCGTTTAATCGCTCGTTTATTCGATCTTTAATTGCGAAGCTCGGATTTATCAAATCCATTTAAGCGCGAACCCTAAAAACAAAATCAACTAAGTGCACAATTAAGGAAAATATACTAAAATATGTGGTGAGGCAACATTGTAGTAAAGAAAATATCCTATATAAATGTCACCAATTTAATTGGGGTGATATAAATTTAATAGGAGACTTCACATATATATATATATACAATTATCAATGCCTATGCATATATATGTATATATATATGTGTATAATGTGTATAAATATGAAATATGGTGACACAAATTCAAGCGGATATCTTTGCAAATATATAAATATATATATATACATAGGGACATAAGTATAAATCCTAGGCATAAATATATATACATAGACATACATATGTATAGGTGTGAATAATGTGTATAAAAATAAATTATCGAAACATGGAAAGTTGGAGTGAAATATCTAGGAACGCTAAAAATATTGCGCAACATTCATTTAGGCGAAATTACAAAATTTTGGATGAATTTTTAAATGGAAATCGGTCTAAATCGGCAAAAATTAAGAAAAACACTGTTCCTCGGCCGCCAACTGTTCGACGGGTGACTGCTGCCCCGCCGCCCCTCTGTGCGTTGTCCCCGCTGCCGCTGCCGCGCCCTCGCGCCTCGCGCCCCGTGCACGCCGTCGCCCGCTGCCGCCGCACCCGGGCCGCTGTCGCCGGCCGCCCGTGCACGTCGCCGTACCCGGCCGCCGCGCGCACGCCCCCGGCCACGCCGCACCTCGCGCCCCGTGCCGCTGCCGCGCGTACGCCGCGCGCACGTCGCCGTACCGCGCACACGCCGCCGTACCAAGCCGCCTGCGCGCGCCCCCGCGCCGCGTCTTGCGCCCCGTGCCGGGCCGCGCGCGCACATCGCCCTGTCGCCGTCGTACCCGCGCCTGCACGCACGCCGCCCGCTGCCGCCGCGCGCACGACGCCGTGCCACGCGCCCATCCCGTCGTCGCCCGCCTCGAGCCCGGCCGCCCCTTCCACCCTATATAAGCCCTCCCCTTCACCCTTTCCTCCCCACGCCCTCCCCTTCCTCCTTTCCCCCTCTCCACCTCGTTGCCGTGCGCCACGCCGTGCGCCGCCGCGGCGCCCCGGGTCGCCGCGCGCCTCACCGACCGCCACCGCGCCCCCCGGTCGTCGCCGTCGCTGGTAAGCCTCTCACCGCCGCGCCGTAGGCCAAGACAGAGAGAGGGAGAGGCGGTAGAATGAGGGAAGGCAGAGGAGGGAGAAGAAAGAGAGGGAGGAAGAAGAAGCAGACAGAGAGAGGGAGAGGAAAGAGAGAAAAGAAAAAGAGAGAGAAGAAAAGAAAGAGAAAAAGAAAAAGAAGGAGGAAATAGAAAATAGGAAAAAGGAAAAAAATAGAGAATAAAATGGAAGAGAGAAATTTAGGAATCGGTAAATCCGTTATCGTCAATTATTTTAGGAACTCGTAAAATTAAATCGGATTATTTAATTGCAAATATTCACTTAATTAGATTATTCATTTAAATGATTATTCTTTTGCGGGATGTTTAGTCGATTATTTAGATTTTCATTCGTTAGGTTTTGCCAACTCGCGCATAAATTAACCGGAGGATTTATTCGCCGGTTATTTCTAAGACTTCCAAATTAATCGTTGCCATTTAATATTTATTAAAATATCCATTTAATCGCTAGTTAATTAATTTTACTCGTTGAATAGGTTATCCGCTTAATTAGCCGTCACGATTATTTAGTCAATTACTGATCACCAAAGGTTAAGTATTATTATCGGGATATAATTTATTCGAGTCGCGTAAATTAAATCAGATTAATATTCTAATTGGCTAACGCTAATATTCTAGGACGAAAGTATTAAAAATCGAAATAGAACTATTTTATAAGTGATAATGGAATCGATATCAACATTCTAGCTCGCGCTCGATCTTTTCTTCTATCGGATTTTAATTGGATTCCAACCAAATTCAAATCGATTTCTTTCGCACGTAATTATAGATCCCGAGGGAGTTGTGAGTCCGACTGAGGATCAAGACCCGCAGGACTTCGAGCAAGGCAAGTCATCACTATTCCTTGAACATATTGATCCCAATTGCGAAATTATTTTTTGACGAATAAAGTTGCATGCAATGATGAATATCCTACTTGTTATTATGCCATGCCTTGAGTATTGTTTATCACATATCCCTTTGTAACCATGCTTACGTATGAGTCCCTAGTCAATTATGACAAATGCTTAGTGATGCTATTCTAGAATCATGCATACTCATATTTATCAAATGCTTTATGCTTGGGCAATTACCTTGGGGAAGGTAATTGAGATGCGGCATGTGGAGATATGAGCACCACATTGCCATGATATAATGACATGATTTGTGAAAGGAGAAATAAGATTAATCAAGTGTCTTCGACTGGGGCGGATGGTGGATTTGGGTGGTATCCGGAAAAAGCTAGCACCGTCCTCGGTCAGTTAAGGACCGAGCCATGAAGTTAAGCATGAAACGACCCCAGTACAACCGTACTTCTCGGATGGGTATAGACCTAGCGGACTAGATAGCCGAGCAGAGGCAGTATCCTTGCATAGATGGTTCACATGGTTCACCCCCATATGTGAGGCAGGTTCGCTACGATGGGGCAACCGTTGAGGTGGGAACGCGATGTGTACCCTACATCGGTGTCGCCGTTAGTAGGACTGCCACGTGTGTGAGAGCGAGAATCTAAACTTAAATTATAAACTTTGCGTGTGTGTGAGACTTCCTTTCCCCGGGAGCACCAGAACTCCTCTCACTGCTAGAAACAGTTACACCTAGAGTGCATGAGGATAATAGTTCCTGGAGCGGGTACTGCCAATGCGAGGTTATCGAAAGGCTTTGCCGTGACGCGTCTCATGTGTTGGGACGAGCCTCATGTGTTGGGCAGTTGCGGAGTACGGGTAAAGTGTACATCCACTCCAGTGTGAGTAAACCAATCTATTCGAATAGCCGTGCTCGTGGATATTGAGCACCGGGACATGCATTACACTTGGCTAGACTCTAAATTCTTAACTTGTGTGGGATGGGATAATGCATGATGAATTTTATGCTGTTGGAGCCACTTCCTGAGCAGAGGGGAAGGTGGACGTCCACAGAAAACCATGACGAACCAATGACGGGAAGCTATCCTTGGGATCATAATGGATGGTGGACAGAACCGTCGTTGTTTAAAGTAAACTCTGGTAATAAAACTTGATCAGTTATGCTAGGTCCTAGGTTTGTGAAAAGGATTGCAAAACTAGCTTTATGCAAAAGAACCTATGCCTTGCCTTGGATAAAAACTTGTCATATGCATTGTTGCCGTGGTGACTTGCGGAGTACGGTTGGTACTCACCCTTGCAATTATAAACTCAATCAGAAGCCGAAGATGACACCGCGGAGGATCCATACGCCTACTACGAGGAGGATGCGGAAGAAGAGGGTGCCCACTAGGTCTAGACACGGTCGTTGCCTGTGGCAATGGCGATGCCACTGCCTTCGTTCTGTTGCTCATCTATATTCTGTTTTTGCAATGTATTCCGGACCGTTTGGTCCTTTGTTCTAAGACAATGCCTTCGGGCCTATGATGTAATGATTCGTACTCGACGCATATGTATGCGCTTTTGGTAATTCAACTATGTATCGTGTGTGCCAAACTACTTGATCCAGGGAAATGGCACAGAATACACGAGTGATTCCTGTTGCAAAACGGGGGTCCTTACAAAAACAGAGTCCATATAGAAATATAATTTAAAATTAGCTGAAATTCGGGATTAAAAATAAGGAATATAGGAAGAGAAGACTAGAGTCTATGCCAGTATACAATAGCACTAATGGAAATTCGGAATTAAAAAATAGGAAAATTAAAAGTAGAGGTTAGAGTCCATATAGAAATACAATTTAGAAATAACGAAAATTCGAAATTAAAAAATAAGAAATATTGGAAGAAGACTAGAGTCCATTAAAAATAACTGAAATTCGGAATAAAAAAGAAATATATTGAAAGATAAGTTTAGAGTCCATATAGAAATACAATTTAGAAATAATAGAAATTAGGAATTAAAATAAGGAATATTGAAAGAAGAGTATAGAGTCCATATAGGAATTTAGAATTAATTAAAATTCTGAATAAAAATAATAAAATTAAAAAGTAGAGTTTAGAGTACATATAGAAATACAATTTACAAATAACTAAAATTAGAAATTAAAAAAGGAATAGTGGAACAATAGTCTAGAGTCCATATAGAAATATAATTTAGAAGTAACTGAAATTTGAAATTGAAAAATAAATAATATTTAAAGATGAGTTTAGAGTCCATATAGAAATACAATTATAAATAATAAAAATTCATAATTAAAAAATAAGAAATAATATAAAAAGAGTCTAGAGTCCATAGAAATGCAATTTATAAATAACGGAAATTCGGAATTGAAAAATAAGAAATATTGGAAGAGGACTCAAGAGTTCATATAGGAGTATAATTTAGAAATAACTGAAATTTTGAATTTAAAATAAGAAATATAGGAATAAAATTCATAATTAAAAAAAATAAAGAATGTTGGAAGAGGAGTCTAGAGGCCATATAGAAATATAATTGAGAAATAACTAAAATTTGGTATTAAAAACAATTAATAACTGTCACGTGTATACAACATAATATGAATATCACACATTGATAGTGTGATAAAGTTAGTACAAAATTTAAATTATGTTATTAGTTTAAGATATTTTAGTAATAAAATAAGAAAATATATATGATATTATATGATAAAAAATATAAGGATGCTAGCCGCGCAATTTGCGCGGGCCACCATGCTAGTTCTTATTCAAGGAACAGCCGGAGTGGGAAAAACAACAGTTGCTCAAGTAATATATAACCACCTGTTTATCAAGGAAGCTTTTGGGATGAGGGGATGAGTTTTTGTTCATAAATGTGCTGTAGGAAGCATATGTGAGGGTGCTATTCGATCTTTTAAAGCAGAACATCAACCTTTTGATTCTCAGATGAGTCTCCCATCATTGCAAACTTCGTCACATTCTTGAGGAGGCAATGTCGCTAGCATATTAGGAAATAATAGATTTTTATTTGTCTTTGATGACGTACAGGATAATTTCCATAACGTATGGGCAGATTTGAGTCATACTTTAACGAAAGGAGCATCAGGGAGTATTGTATTGGTGACAACACAATCAGATGATGTTGCAGAAAGGATGGGCATTGAAACAAACTGTTGTATCTCATTGCAATCTCTGCCTCAGTTTACTCTATGGACCATTTTGAAGGATACTACACTTGAAGAACAGGAAAACAGCTCCCTAAAATCAATTGGTCAAAAAATAACTCATAATTTGCATGGATTACCTTTGCTAGCAGAGTTAATTGGACGGCTGCTGAGACAAAAGTTGAATGAGGAACATTGGAGGAAAGTTTCTGAAAGTACTTGGTGATATATGCCGTAGATCTGGACAATCCTGCCTTTCCTTCTGTAAAAATTATATGTGAATACCTCACTGTTCCCCTGAAGGAGTGCCTATATTATTGTTCATTATTTCCATATGGTTACTTGTTTGAAAAGAATAAACTGATGCACATGTGGATGGCAAATTTTGCATACCAGGAAGGTGTTGAGTCAATGAAAGAAACTTTTTTCAACGAGCTTCGCAACATGTCATTTCTCTGAGTGATGCACATGTGGATGGCAAATTTTTCATACCAGGAAGGTGTTGAGTCAATGAAAGAAACTTTTTTCAACGAGCTTCGCAACATGTCATTTCTCTGAGTCAATGGACTGGGAAAATAAGTATGTTATGCGTGATCTACTCGGAGAGCAAACAGCTCATGTTTACAGGGATGAATTATATCATGCTACAGAGAGGGACAGGGGCAAGCGAATACTTGGTCCCCACCAAGTCATTGACATTAGTAACTTTGATGTTCAGTTTGATTCGAGCAAAGCAAGTAAACTGAGAAGCATGGTAATTACTGATAGTTACAGAACTAATCAGAATGACAAGCTTTGCTGGAGTTTTTTCTCATTCGAGTAATCTACGGGTGAAGTTGTCCATCAGGTGATTTGCAGGAGTTCAAAAGTTCCATTGAAACAGAGTCTATCAGTCCACCTTATGTCATTCATACCTTTGAACATCTCCGATTTTTAGATCTATCATACACAAAGATCACAAAAATTACAGAATCATTCTGTAAGCTGTATCTTTTACAGGTTCTAGGCCTGAGAGGATGCCATTTCAAAAGTTTACCAACAAGAATGAATCAACTAATTAATCTAAGGTACTTGTATGCAGATGCTTGCACACTATCTTTGATAGACCAAATAGGGAAGTTAACTTACTTGCAAGAGTTACGAGGAATTTGTCGTCAGTGAGAGGAATCGGATGGTAGAACTGAGAAACTTGAATCAACTCGGTGGACAACTGTGTATTGCTAACCTTGAGAAGGCGTCACAAACAGCTGATGCGGCTGAAGCTGAATTGTGCAGAAAAATACACCTCAGAAGGCTGGTGTTGAAATTGGAAAATCCAATTTCATCTGATTCTGATGATTGCATGTCCATCCTTGAAGGCCTAGAACCACCCAAAGAAATTAAAGAGCTGAAAATCCAAGGTAACAGAGGATTTATCTTTCCAAAGTGGGCAGGAATGGGTCAGGATTTTAAATACCTACATCACATTCATGTCAGTCACTGTGAGAAACTAGAATGTCTTCCACCTCTTGGCCTGCTTCCAGCTCTAGAAATTATCTTACTCGTCAGCTTGCCATCTATCAAACAAATTGACAATGCTTTTTATGGAGATAAGAAAACAGTATTCAAATCATTGAAAGAGCTGACTTTCCACAGCATGTTAGCATGGGAGAAGTGATCTGAAATAGAATCATGGCAATCCATACTACAGCTGAAAAAGATCAGAATTGATAATTGTCCAAATTTGAAGGAAGTGCCTTTCAGAGAAACGCTAATGGAACTTGTTCTATCAGATTGTGGTTCAATTTTAGCAAGCAAGAGATGTCTTGAAGGACTCATAATAAAACTAGAACATCTGAAAGTCTGCTAATACTCTGGTTTAATCACTCTCCCGTGTCATTCCTTAACATCACTTGTAGTGTTGAATGTTTCAAATGATGGGAGCAAGATAAATTTCAGTGGGGGAACCCAGCGGCTCCCTAATCTCAGGTAGGTTGGTGATAAATGGTGATGTTCAAGTGATCTCAGGTAAGACAAAACCATGCAGCCCAAGATGTCTTTAGGTAGAATGCTATGCATTTAATGTCTGTTACATTTATTGCATTTCATACCTTAGCAAAGTATTGACATTCTTTCCTTTACAATTTGTTCTTTCCTTTTATATTTCAATTCACTTGATTTTGTGGATTGAAGATGACCAAAATATCATCTAGAGACATTTCTGTTAGCATCTTTTATGAGCCCAGAAGATAACTTTAGAATTGTTCTCTTTCCTATATGTTAAGAATTTTGCTTGTTTTTTAAAGGAAGAGAGAAAGAGAAGTGTCCCACATCTAGAGCACAACAACACCTTCACTAACTCATCTTTTTAAGGAGTAGATAAATCTAATGTTCTTCTGTTTAGTATCAACAGTTGAAACGCCATTTATTGCTTTCCCTGCAGCACCTATGACTCCAGCTGCGGAGTCCTTCAGTTTCCACTCTGCAAGAACTTTGCCTCAAGTGATTTCACCCTTCTCAGGGGCATTAGCCAGCTTTGATCTTATGGATTTTGATGCTACTGGTAATGGGCTTGAAAAGGAAGAAATTGATGGAAATGGTGAAATATCACATGAATTTGATACCATCAATGAGCACACTCTTGTTGATTTAATTCAGACCAAGTCTTAGGAAGACACTCTTAGGGACTTGAGCAAACGACTTGACAGTTATGAACCCTCTGAAATCCTCAAGAATATGAATTTGATCAAGGAACTAGTTACCAAGCTGTTTAGTGGTCACAGAATAACAGAGGGAACACGAGAAGCCCTATATAACCTCTACAAGCTTGGGGATGAAAAGGAGCCTATTTATAAAGCTGATGTGCGGCAAGGGCAACTGAGAAGAGATCAGCCATATGAAGTGCCCAAAAGATAGTTCCACCCTGGAAAAGCATGCTGCCGATGGCAAACATATGATGAAAGAGCATAGCACATTTAAGACGCACCCCACTATGTCATCTGAAGAGCTTGTTGTGGTACAGCAACAGGTGAATGCTATTAGCATTTCTACTGCTGGTAAAACTCAGTTCTGTGAGGACGCTAAATCCATCAGAAAGGTAATAAGGCAAGTGCAAGAGCTGTGCGACGAGAATGCTGATAAAATGCTCTTAAGCCGGTTCCTGAGGACTACCAAAGAAGCACGCATCGAACTCCACAACCTTCTCGGCCAGCAACCATGAGTCAGGTCTGTGCCCTCTGTCTATACTTGTTTGTTACTACTTCCTGTCAGTTTTATTTGCTGTTTGGGACAAACATTTTGGCTTGTTTTATTTGTAACTTGGTTTTCCTAAATGTCCGGAGGGAGTAACACTATGATTGTTTTTCATAAAACTTGTTAAATACTCCCTCCGTTTCATATTATAGAATGTTTTAGCATTTTTCCTAGTCAAACTTATTTAATGGGAGCGTTTGTTCAATGGGGTAATTTGGATAGAGCACCTAAAAAATTGCCATGACGTGTGGCCATACCTCTTGTTGCTGGACGAGGCCACGGAAAACCAGCATCCACACACACGATCAGCCCCCATCCAGCTTGCACCATCGCCCAGATCCAATACGAAGTCCATAGTTAAACATGATCCTCCTATATCCCCAGTGCAATTCGAGGCCAGTTTAAGAAAACAGCAGCCACAAAGCGACGTGAGCATTTCGCCGAGCAAGTGGCGGGCGGGCACACCTCCGTACCTCACCTGGACGCCGAGACGCGCCAGTAACCACCCGCGTGGACGCTCGTAGCTGCACGGATGCAGGGACGCGTACGGGGAAATACGGCTCGGCGTCGCCGTAGCCGCCGACCACCACCGGCCGCCGCGGCGCCGCCCCTTCCTCTCCGTTCGAGAGTGGAAGCGAAGGCGTGAAGTTGCTGGCGCGTTGGGATTAGGCAATGAGTGTGGTTTTGAAACAGGAAACTGGAGGAGTGGAGATATTATTCGGCCCACAAGTGTATTCGTTATGTTTGGGCTGCACAAAATTTGGGCCTTCTATTGGCATCAGTGGATGGGTCTCAATCCAGGCTGGATAATACGGGATGGAAGATTCGAGGCCCATCCAAACAAGGCCTAAAGCTTCGTTTTTTTTTCTTTTCCCTGTTTGTATGTACCAGGGAGGAATCGTATATAGAAGTAGTCAAGTAGAACACAAAAAACATAAGATTTTGGTAGATTTTTTGCTGAAATTTGAAAATGTGCATGGCAAGCGAGTGGGACGAAATTACAGTGCATGCTCTGCGATGCGAAATTAATTTCGCTACTTACATGTCATCTAGTCTTTCTCGCTAGCATAATCACTTCCGTGGCGAGCGGCAACGACGCGTCCGTCGTCGTCAAGCAACCCTCGGTTGTTTCGGTTGCCATGGCGTCCGGTTGACGTCGAGCGCCACCATCCCCGCACTGCAATGCGGCTGTTGTTAGTGATATGACTGTAATTGTAGAGATGATTGTATCACATACTATGTTTATATATTTATCTGATATTGTTTCTTAAAATAAATAACTCATTATTGGCTAATGAATATGTGATTCATTTATGAGACTCTTTATGTTATATGTTGGTATTTTTAAAGGATCCCTGATCAAATATCATATGTGGAACAAATATGGTTAAATGATCAGCACATGTATTGACTGATGATCATGTCTCATGGATCATAGTATAGAGATACCAAATTAACAATGTGGACACATGTTGGGGAACATGTTGTTGGATAGACCCGACATGAGACACTGCAAGAACTATTTGTGTAGTGCCATCAGTGGTCTCGATTAGTGTTGGTATAGAATTCTTAGACCTGAGATTATCATAGTTTCCAACATGTGTAGTGACTTACTTAGGGACTGCTAAGCGCTATTCCGTAACTGGGTAGTTATAAAAGTAGTCTTCAGGTGTGTTATGAAACATGTAGTGGGATATGAATAATCAAGATGGGATTTGTCCCTCCTATGGAGAGATATCTCTGGGCCCCTCGATGTTATAGATTGTGGAAGTGCATGGCCATGCCAAAAGTGATTGAGGAGTCAATCGCAGGTCATATAATCTATCACAGGATCGAGTGAATGATTGAGCTATTAGATGATAGCACATATCTAGCCTTGAGCTTAATCGATATCGTGAGGCAAGGGGTTCATACAAGTAAACACTAAAGGTTCAGCCGATATGATCTTTATGTATGCTCAGTGGGTCAATACGTTCTGCTAGGGGCCGCTGTTGACACGTGGACCGAAAAGAAGTTTACGGGTTGCACCTGAGTGTGCATGAACCTACAAGGTCGCACGCTTAAAGGGCCGGAATAAAGGGATTGGATGGAGATCCAATATGCACTCAATTCGGATAGGGATCCGAGTAGGACTCCTATGGGTCTTGGAGGCCCGGACGTGGTTCCTATATATACGTGAGGGGGTGTGGCCGGTGGCATTAACACATCACGCCACGTGAAACCCTGGCCGCCACTCCCCTCCACGAGCAAACCCTAGCCGTGCGCGGGTGCTAGCACATCTGCGCGTGGTGTTCCTTCCCTGGACGTGTGGATACCGTGGAGGCGCCGCTATCTTGCGGTGCTGATCGGCGTGAGAGCACGGTAAGGAGAACGCACGAGGAGGAGAAGGTCGAGCCGCTGCGATCGACTACTTCCTCTACATCGGCGCGCGCTACATCACGAGGATTCCTTCGGCTCCTTAGCGCATACTTCTGCTGTGCAGCGGCATCGAGTGGTAACGATCTATGATCTCATACTTGCATGGTTTCTGGTTTACGCGGTAGAAAAATTTTGTTTTATGCTATCGTAGCCTACGCGTATCCCTACAGCTGTTCCGTCGCCGTCGCTGGTCACGTCATTGAAGAGCTCTCCGCCTTGGACGTACACGCCGGCGAGCTCCAACCTGACCTTGTTCCTGGCGTCGGACAGCAACCACCCGGCCACCGCCCTGCACCGCCGCCGCCACGGCGCCCAGCACCACGCCTTCTTCTCCGCCTCGACGGCCGCCTCCATCTCACCCACGAGATCCTCCAGCTCGTTCGTCGCCCCGTCCAGCCTCAGCTTCCACTCCACGCGCGCCAGCCGCACCTCGGGGTCGTCTTCCCCTTCGTCATCCTCGTCCTCCTCCTCACCGCCGCGGCCGAGCGGGAGCGCGCGGAGCTGAGCCTCCACGACGTCCACGCCAGCAGTGCGGACCCGTACATGCCGTAGTCGTCGTCGAGGAAGGCGCGCAGCATCTTCGCCGCCGTCGCGATCGCGTCGGACACCAGCGCGCCGAGGTTGCTCGGAGAAGGAGAAGCCGCCATCTCTTGCTCGCAACGATCGGTCATCGTCGTTTACGGTAAACCGCCTGGCGGTTCCAACTTGATTTTGATTTATATAGTGTCATGCTGCATGAGTGCGTACGTATGTGTCCGAGCTGCAGGATGCTGATGTGATCCACTTCCATTCCGTTTCGGACTCGATGATTTGTAGTGTCATGTTGGGCCAAATAGTTTGGGTGCCGGTGGCGCGAGGGGTGCAACTGTGGGCGAGAACAGAGGGTTGGTGGCGGCGGTGGCGGCGAGTCGAGGCGGTCGTGCATCCGACCGCACGAGGGGGGTGAAGTAGTGAGCTTGATGAGGTGCGCGCTACAGATTGGGCTTGCTTGGTACGCGTTGTGAGAGGCCCAGTTCGGCTTAGGTTCTATTCCCCGCGTGGAATAAGTTCACCAGTTGTCCCTCGATAAAGTCGAGTTTGCATGGCATCCCTAATTCGCAATACCAAAAATCTTCATCCCTAAACTATACAAAAGTGTGTAATTTAGGTCCTATAGCAGTATTATCCCTGACTTTGTTAACGTGGCATCCTAATCAGCAAAAAAATAAAAAAAATAACAAAATTATGGGACCCACATGTAAGTAACAAGAAAAAAATGTGGGGCTCACAACTCTTCTTTCTTCTCTTCTCTTCTAGCCACCGGCGGCAGATGGAGGAGAGGCGGCCGGCGAGCTCGGCCGAGCTCCACTGCCACCACAGCCGCTACGCCATGTTCACTGCCACCGCCATCCCGCTCGGCCTCGCGTGTGAGCGTCGTTGTCGTCATCGGGTGCGGTGGTGGCGGATGAGCTCGGTCAGGCCCACCAGCCTCCTTTTCCCTCTCTACCGCCAGCGCGGTCGACCGCCTCTCCCCCCTCCCACCGCCCACGTGCAATTCAGGGTATGGGCTATGTCCCCGACCTCGACTCCCTCGTCTGCGACTGCGACGCCTTCTTCTCCAACGCCACCGCCTCCTCCCCCCGCCACAGATTCCTCCTCAGTGAGTCCATGGCCGACTTCTGGACTGGCGCCATGCTTGTCGACCCCATGTGCAAGAAGAGAAGAGAGAAAAGAAAAGCGAAAGAGAAGAAGTAAGAGATGTGGGCCCCATATTTTTTTCTCACTTACATGTAGGCCCTATATTTTTTTGGCTGACTATGATGTCACGTCAGCGAAACCAGAGATCCATACTGCTATGGGATCTAAATTGCACGGTTTTGTATGGTTTAGGGGTGAAGATTTCTGATATTGAGGATTAGGGATACCATAAAAACTCGATGTAAAGTTGAGGGACGACGGGTGAACTTAAGCTTTTCATTTTATCGATTTTTTTGTCTAGGATTCGAATTGCAGTATGTGATTACTCCCTCCGTTTTATATTATATGTAGTTTTGACTTCTTTACATTTGATCAAGTTTATAGAAAAAAATTAGCAACATCTACAACAGCAAATTAATTTAATTAAATGTAATATTGAATGGTATAATTTTGATGATATATTTATTTTATGTTTAAAATATTGCTATATTTTTTCTACAAACTTAATCAAACTTGAAGAGGTTTGACAAAAAAATGTCAAAGCCATTTATAATAGGATGAAATGAAGAGAATAATTATTGAATTAATAAATCCCCTGATAAATAAGCAATTGTGAAGCCATACAGTGGTAGTAACTAAGTTTTATCTAAAATCGAATGATCGAATAGTACTACCTAGCTATTCCAAAATTTGCTCAAATGAAATTCGAATATAGTTTCAATAATGAAATGGGCGTTACCACTCCAGTAGTGTTTACCATGCACGAACAGTGCTACTGCTAGCCTTTACACTTTCCACTTTTAAGTTTGCACACAGACCCTCACACGTGATGTTCAGAGGGTTTCGGTCTTTCGGGTACAACGAATGGGATGCAAAGTGCACACGTGTCACGTGAGCGCATCCAAACAACTTTTTGGCTATTTTTCAACGAGAGAGAAAATACCATACTCTCTACGCTTTAAAACGTAGGGGGTATTTTATTTTTGTCTCGTTAGAAACCAAAAAATAGTTACTCTACTAGTACTAATCATCTTCGTTAATTTGCACAGTTAATTTCGTTAAACGGTTGAAGTATACTCTAATCATCTTCTAGCAACATGCATATGCACTGCGTACGTAGCCACCAAGTTAGCTACTACTACTAACAAACAACCCAGAAGAAACCCCAATACTTTTCCAAGTAACCCAAGGCGTGTGGTCAAAGGCGAAAAATCAGCATATCGATAACTTTGAATACTCAATCTCCCCAACCGTTTTATCAAGATCAATACTAACTGGGTCATGGGGTTATGGAATTCTAGAAGCATGTGCTTTGGAATTCAACAGCAAGAACCGGTGTTCCGTGCCTCTCTGGTCATCCATCCCATGAACCTGCAGAGCTTCTTCCATTCCATTTCATTTCCAATGTCGTATGCGACGAGAATTCCTCTCTCTGTTTCCAGCTAGCCTGCCTTAATTAGCATCAGTTTGTCACACGTGGGTATCAGTCACAAATTAAATTGACGTATATATAATTTTCTCCGGTCAGAAAATTATTGATCTGTTAGAGGGCAAGAGTTTTATTGATCTTAATTACCAATTGCAGTTCAAGTTGCTCCACATGGACCATTAATATATATATACTCTGCCTAGAAGAAGCAACGATCAATAATTGATCAATCTCGTTAATTAAATTGCACGAGCGCTTCAGATTGATTGCTGTCGTTTCTAATCGCACATTTGTTGCATTAAATGGTTTTCACGTAAAGTTTAGTGCAGCCGCCTTGGGCGCCCTTGCATGCATGGCGCTACCAATGGATAATTAACAAAAAAAAAACTACAAAGGAAAAGAAAATTTCTACTGGAAACCATATCATTTCTAAATAACCAATGCGACAATTAGCATGTAGCAGCTGCTCTCAACATGAAGATGTGGTTTGAAATCATTGTGAACATTCGAAAGCCACCCAGAGACATTATGGGGATGAAGAGATTCCTCAATCTATCACCGTTGGCGAAATTAAGGAGGAATAGATGGGTGTGGCTCACTACTGTTCGTCCGATCTAACAAGAGAAAGACCAATTTTTACAGCGACTGGGGATCGATCAAGGCCTTCAGCTGTGAACGTTAGCCGTCAAAGTGAGAGCTGAAATAATTCAACACTTTTGATAATGGTGTGGCCAAACATAAAGGTGAGTTAGCTAGCCAGTATTACAAAATACATTTCGGTCGCTTTCAAGTTAATTTCAACGGTGAATATATAGTTTGTTCCGTCGAGTGAAAATCTCCATTCTTTAATCGCTCGATAATTAAGGAGTCTAGCTAGTGTGAAGAAGTAGTAGCTCTTCCATACGTTGACAAGTCTCTAGCTATTCTTCTTTCTTCATTGTTTGCTTAATTGTAGGAGCAGCCATTCTAGAAGCAGACCCTGGAAATTTGGACTTAGAATAGCGTGTGCTGAGAATATATGGCATGCCAGCTTGTTAGATATATTAGGTTTGGGTCTAGTCATGCATGTCTCCGGCATCTTCTTAATTCTTATATATTTATATTGTTGTATGCAGAACAGCATAGGTCATGATTGAAGAAGGTAAGAAAGAAAACCTGACCTAGTTTCAACAGATTTTTTTTTTTTTTTTGAAAAAAATGGTCATGACTGATCAACGACCAAGATGGAAGTGTTCAGTACATGCAAGCTAAGCTTACTCGCTATATATGGACCCTAGAAAAGAGTTAATCAAGAATCAAAATTTTGATACGCGTCCCAGCATCCAGAATAGTAGAAGCAATCTACAAGCCTATTAATAAAAATACCATTCTAGAAGGTCAAAATTAATTAAGAACAGCGGATTCCCCTACACACACCTTCTTAATTAACTCCAAGATGCGTGGGATGGATGGTTTATCTCACTAGAGCTTGGATTGATACATTTTTAGGTACGTAATCTCGTACTATACGACATCTTTCAAAGCTAGATGTACTAACAGTAAGATCGATCTCTGACTCATGAGGTTTTCATTATGAATTTTACATGTATATTAATAATTAATTAATACACTACCACAAATTAAGAAATAACATTATGTATTTTCACAAAATTATTTGGCGAGATAAATCCAGCAATATATCATTCAGTAGTCCATTAATGCAACTAAGTACTACTCTTGATTTTAATAGATGATATTATTAACTTTAAACACACATTTAATCATATTGTATTATTAAAAAACATAGTTATCACTTACATTGTGACTTAGTTTATCATTAAACGTGCTTTGAATACGACTAACATTTTTTATATTTATATTGAGTTTGACGAAAAATCAAATATAATATGTACAAAAGTCAACCGCATCATCGATCTATTAAAAACCGGAGGGAGTACTAATTTTATCTACTTAATTAATTTTATTACATACTAATATATTTACATATAGTACATCGATCGGCATTTCTTGCATTTCCGATCGATATCATCAAAACATCTTTCTCACAACATATCTCCTGTAAATAATTCTAATTAACCACGGAACCTTCCTACATCGTCTCGAGCTAATTAATTATAATTAAACTGATCTGTTAACAACAACGTGCACTTATCCTAATTTCTTTCCGTTAGTTTATTTGTTCTCCCGCAGGAACCTTCCCTTTAAAATCTGCAGTTTATAATTAACTCATCCGGAAAATTCACACGGACAGTGCCGACGTCGACGTACGGTCACTATACCGAGTCGTACACCGTGCTAAGCTAGCTGCGACTGGTTTAATCAATTAATCAGCTCCCTATATATATAAACCCCATCTCCCGCCAAGCCTATCAACCACACGGCGACGATCGATCAGAACGAAAGCCTCGCCGTCGTCGATCGATCGCCGGCGGTCGGATCAGCTAGCTCTCTCGCAAAGAGATCGAGAGGGATCAGAAGCATATCTGAGCTGAGCCGAGCGGCGTGCGTGCGTGGGCGCGATGGCCGGGGAGATAACCCCGTCGGGGAGCCGGCGAAGCTGGCTGTCGTCGGGAGCGGCGTCGCTGGCGCGGTCGCTGCGGGAAGGGGACGACCCGTTCCGGCGGTCGGCGGCGGCGAGCCGGCGCGACGCCGGGGACGACGAGGAGAACCTGCGGTGGGCGGCGCTGGAGAAGCTGCCGACGTACGACCGCATGCGCCGCGGCATCCTCCGCAAGGCGGTGGAGGCTGACGGCGCCGGCGGCGAGGGGTCGCTGTTCAAGGCCGACGAGGTCGACATCACCAACCTTGACCCGCGCGAGGGCCGCGAGCTCATGGAGCGCGTCTTCAAGGCCGTCGAGGACGACAACGAGCGCTTCCTTCGCCGCTTTCGAGACCGCCTTGACCAGTAAGCCAAACTGTATTTCTTTTCCGCGGAGATCATGTTCGTGCGAGGACTATAATTAAATTATTATTTATTTGAGATCGAAAATTTTATCGTGAATTTACTCGTTGATTTGTAGGGTTGGGATTGAGCTGCCGAAGATCGAGGTGAGGTACGAGCATCTGGACATCGAGGCGGACGTGCACGTCGGCAAGCGCGCGCTGCCCACGCTGCTCAACGCCACCATCAACACGCTAGAGGTAATACACACGGACATTGCTCGATCAGCTCTCTGTCTGCCACTGCTGAACGCACGGGCAACAAGTTGGATGTGTAGAGTGCATGGCTCCTTAATTAATTTGGGACGTACGATGGATTTTACTGGATTTCTGTGTCTTTATAAGAAAATTCATTGGATGAAGCCACGAGATACGTACATGAGTACATCAATCAAAACAAGTCAAGCATGCACAGTAAAAAATCAAGACCATTTTATTGTCCAACACTGGTGAGAGAGTCTAGCTTTGGAGCTAGATTCTTGTGCCATGGCCGGTAGCTCGCCTATGACCGTGGGGTCCACCGTAGAATCTTGATAATTAACACTATTACGACTTTTAAGCGTAACGGCCGGTCGCGGCCTGCAACTTTGGAAGTAAGCCCATGTGTTCATGCTGATGAGTGGCGATTAGTCGCGGGTTAGTCAAAGCACGTTTTTGGAAGGTTTCGATCTTTGACCCGCTAGCTGTTAATCTGTTAATGTCCTTAGTCAGAATGCTGATAGAATTTCTGACAGACAACGACGTCTATATAGCACATGCTCGCGGCGGCCCTGTCGTGGAACCCCCACCGAAAAGTCCCATAAAACCGCACACGCATGGTAATTAGAACCTCATTTGTCCTAATAATTCAAAGCAAAATCAAAATTTGAATTTCCAATTTTAATTTTAAAGATGGTTTTATGATATTTTCAATGTAGTTTCTTTTTCAGCATTGATTTTTAAATCACTAAAACACATATATAAGAATTTTTACCTGTAAATTAACTTTTTGGCTTATTAAAGTACATGGACAAGGACCTTAGTTAGTAAGGATAGAGGATAGAGTTTGTCCTTAGCTCGAGATCTTCTAGATGTTATAGTACGTACATGTACTCACGAGATCTTTCAGATGTGGTCAAGTGTCTGGTGATGGGTTTCAAGTTTTCGCGTTCACGTACGCTTACGCAAACACAACATGTACCAAACACAACATGTGCATCGGTAGAAATTTTGTGAGATATATATATATATATATATATATGCCAATCTCGACTGCTGCAGTACATGTACTGACAGCACGAAAGGATGACATATGGTCGGCGCGAAAAAGAAGAAAGGGTGTGAAACGGCACGTATGGTACGGCCACATTTTTTTTTAAAAAAAAAACGTGCACGGGGCTGTGGGCCTTTAGCAAAAGCCACTGGGAGAGGCCCGTGCGCCAGATTGTATAGTGGCCCACTTCGTCGCGAGCCCAGGCCCATCAGAAGAGAAGGACAGGTCGGGCCAGAAATTATGGGCCTTGGGCCTTGCCTCCCGCTCCGACTCCGACGCTGGGCGACGGCGGCGGAAGCTTTCCGCTCCTCCGCCGCCGGCGGAGGAGCGGCGAGAGAGGGAAGCCCTGCAGCTCTGCTCTCCCATGCGTCGGTCAGCCTCGCCTTCGCCTTCGCCTTCGCCTCCTCCAGTAGGAGCCCTCGGTTCGTGTGTTTTCCCCCCAATTCCGCTCTCGATCCGTTCCTTTCTCCGTGCGTGATTGGCGGCGGTTGCTACCGCCGTAGAGGCAGACGGCGCCGCCCCCGCTTCTCTGCTCCGTAGAAGAAAACGGCGTAGTTAGGGTTTGGTTGATTGATGCCATCGAACATTCCCACGACGTGGCTAGCGTGAGGGCGTTTCGTTGGTACTACTAATACCAGTAATCTGAAGTAGCAAAGTTCATTGGTAAATTTTTTTTTCAAGTTTTTTAAGTTTTGACGAGCAGACTCGATTTTACCTATTTGTGGTTGTAGTGGTACAAGTTCGATGCGATGCTAACTAGTAATACTTAACATCGCCCTACTACTTGTTACTTGTTTTGGCTCAAAGTTGTTTCTTTATGCTTCATGACAGGGTCTCATTAGCGTATTTGTCTCGTCCAACAAGAGGAAGCTTAAGATACTCAACGATGTTAATGGCATTATCAAGCCATCAAGGTACTTAAACTCAATTATGGAACGTTTTAATCTAATCCTTAATCATTTCGAGTCTTATATGGAACTTTATGTTTTTAAGAGGGGCAGTTGCAGAAGTAAAATGGCTGGATGCATTCTAATTCTAACTAGTTTGATAAACTATCTGTAATTTAGTAAGCATTTTCTATTCCCAAATGATACAGATACAGATATGATCTCTATGGCTTATGCAGACATGGTTACTCTGCAATTTAACTTCTTCCTTTCCTTGATAATAAATTTTGAAGCAAGGAAAAAAAATAAATTACAGAGTAACAATTATATACATACAAACTTCATCCTGTAATAGTTACCCACAAAAAACTGTGTAAAAATATGATCATATGTCTATTGCAAACATTATCTGTCTTATTTGTGCAGTGCAGATAAAATTTGAGGATGGACACATTTTTGTTCATGGTTTTATCCCTGTGTGATCCTTCTGGTCATTAATTAATTTAAAATTAGTGATAACTAATGGTTTCTCTTATATTGTCCATCCCTTTCCCCATCAGTAATGAAATGAACCATCTCATACATTAATACATATCATATTGTTCCAATTGCTATTGCTTCAGACCTACAACAAGTTCCCCATGTCCCCTCTAGTATTCTTGCTAAATGATTGGTTGAGCTATGGCTGATAGGCCGTAGAAATATAAATGAAGCAACCAAAAATATTTTGAACTTTGTGTCCGCATTATTCATGGTTTAAAAGCCAATGCTGGAAAATAGACTACAATGAAGAAAAGCCTCAAAATCAACTATAAAATTATGTTTCAAAATTCAAATTTTGGCTGTGGCTGATAAACCATCAAGCAGACAATAAGAGTTATTTACAATTGTTGCATTAAACTACTTGTGTCAGGATGACTCTACTTCTTGGACCTCCATCGTCTGGAAAAAGCACACTTATGCGAGCACTAACCGGGAAGCCTGATAAAAATCTCAAGGTTATGATATATCTTATTTAGTTCAATGTAGCCACTTCTGACAGTAGAGTCGTACCACATGACTAATCACTCGATGGCTACAGGTGTCTGGCGAGATCACATACTGTGGTCATACGTTTAAAGAGTTCTATCCTGAGAGAACTAGTGCTTACGTCAGTCAGCATGATCTGCACAATCCTGAGATGACAGTAAGAGAGACATTGGATTTCTCAAGACGGTGTCTTGGAAGTGGTGCCAGATATGATATGCTCTCAGAATTAACAAGACGAGAACGTAATGCAGGCATTAAACCTGATCCTGAGATTGATGCTTTGATGAAGGCAACTGTAGTAGAAGGAAAACAGAACAATATTGTCACAGATCTTATTCTCAAGGTAACACTGTTTGACTTTTTACATGTTAAAAAATGGTTATTTAGGCCTTCTGGCCTCAATTTATCCATCTGCTTCTTCTTTTTGTTGAAATATTAAAAGGAAGCTACGTGAGAATCTATTTTCTAGTACACCTTTTTTACAGGAAGTAATATACATGCATGTATTTACTTCGACTGTGATACACAAGTGAAACCATGATGAAAACCGAGCATGAATTCTAAGTCGATATTTGCTGTGCTGATTGAGTTTATAAATCTTGGCAGGCGCTTGGACTGGACATTTGTGCCGATACTATTGTTGGTGGTGCTATGATAAGAGGCATTTCTGGTGGTCAAAAGAAACGTGTGACTACTGGTACGCATGCATATGACATACATTAAATATATCAAAGTAATTAGTCATGTTCTCCATGAAATTTACTTCAATCACTACATCATAATCATAATAATTATAACTTAAACATAGGGATAATGGATTTTCTGACTGGAGTAACTATTTGTCTCAAATCATTGTTCAGAAGTCACTTGTGTTCCTTTTCTCCTGTGAAGCCTGGATTTTAGCCTTAGCCTTGTGGGGTCTACACCTTAGCCTTTTTCATGCTAACTAAATCGTAGATTTATCAACATACTATAACTAAATCCAAGACTGCAAGGCAACTCAGCCACTGTTTTCCTCTTTAAACCTTTTGCACTAACCGGTAGCTAAAATTTTCTAAATAAAATGTTCATGAGATCCTGGCAGGAACAAATTTTATTCTTTTCGTGACTCTAAGCTTGTCGTCTTGTGCACATAGACCATGTACAAAAAAGATCCCCACTAGCCCATGGACCTGTTGGGAACATGTTCGGAGTGGGCCTAACGGTAATGAACAATCACATAGATCTATTACTGTCCATGCTTGGTGAATGGTGATTGATAGTACAGTCATGTTGTAGTACTGATCATAAATATTGATGGTCTTGTAAATCCATGATAATATTCAGCATTCAATAATTTACAACTGCATGATGAATCTTGATATTACATTATTGATGCATTTACATCCTAAGATAATATTGGAGTTCTGTCATTGTTTTGTTGCAGGGGAGATGCTCACTGGACCAGCAACAGCTTTGTTCATGGATGAAATATCTACTGGGCTTGATAGTTCTAGCACATTTCAGATTGTCAAATACATCAGACAGGTGACCCATGTGATGAATGCTACAGTGATGATGTCTCTCCTACAGCCTCCACCTGAGACCTATGCTTTATTTGATGACATCGTTCTTATATCAGAAGGTTACATAGTCTACCATGGACCACGGGAGAACATACTTGAATTCTTTGAGAGTGCTGGTTTCCGGTGTCCTGAACGGAAAGGAGTGGCTGACTTTCTTCAAGAGGTTACTTCTAGGAAAGATCAACAGCAATACTGGTTCCTTGAGCAGGATCACTATCGTTATGTATCAGTAGAAGAGTTTGCTCAGAATTTCAAGACATTTCATGTTGGGCAAAAGCTGCAGAAAGAGCTGCAAGTTCCCTATGACAAATCTAAGACACATCCTGCTGCATTGACTACCAAGAAGTATGGGTTATCTAGCCTAGAGTCCCTCAAAGCAGTGATGTCAAGAGAGTGGTTGCTAATGAAGCGGAATTCTTTCCTCTTCATATTCAAGGCCTTTCAACTGTTTGTCCTTGGATTTATAACCATGACTCTGTTTTTGAGAACAAAGATGCCCCACGAGAAATTTTCTGATACCGCTAAATATGTTGGTGCTTTAACTGCTTCTTTGATTACAATCATGTTCAATGGTTTTGCTGAACTTCAATTGACAATAGATAAACTCCCGATATTCTACAAACAAAGAGACTTCCTGTTCTTTCCAGCATGGACCTATGGACTTGCAAACATCATTCTGAAGGTGCCTTTATCCCTTATGGAATCATCTCTTTGGATAGTTTTGACATACTATGTTGTGGGTTTTGCACCTGCTGCAGGAAGGTAGCTTTTCTATTTTCTTTTGCTTTCCTAGCTATATTATTTTTGAGATTAAATAAACATTTTTTTCTACTAGTGATTGACTTGATGGGTCTGTCTGTGATCTGTCTACTGATTTCAGGTTCTTCAGGCAGTATCTTGCGTACTTTTGGACACATCAGATGGCCTTGGCCTTGTTCCGGTTGCTAGGTGCAATTTTAAGATCAATGGTGGTAGCTAATACATTTGGCATGTTTGTGCTGCTACTTATTTTCCTCTTTGGAGGATTTCTCGTCACCAGAAGTAAGTATATTGTCGTTTGAAGTGTATTTTAATTCTTTGTCCATATGATTAGTTAGAAGCATTATGACACCCTGGAAGATCCATTATAACGTTTTCACTAAGGTTTATATCTTATTTTTCTCTGAATATTCGAAAAAAATCCAGTTTGAACTACTAACTTATGTTTCTTATTTTCGTTTTTGACATTTATGTTAAAAGAGGACATTAAACCATGGTGGATATGGGGCTACTGGACGTCTCCCATGATGTATAGCAATAATGCCTTATCAGTTAATGAATTCCTTGCCAGTAGGTGGGCCATTGTAAGTTTTCTGTCAACACAACCCTTTTCTTTCCAGAAACATAATATTTTCTTTGCATAGAAAAAACCATTGGTTTCATTTGTGAGTCTAGATTTTTTTTTAATAGATATTCTCAACACCAACTAAGTTTGATCACCTCTAATTTCTGGAATGTTAATATATTATTTATAGACATTTGACAATATCAACTTTTAACTGCAGCCAAACAATGACTCAAGTATCAGTGCACCAACAATAGGGAAGGCTTTTCTTCAATCCAAAGGCTACTTCACAGGAGAATGGGGTTATTGGCTTTCCATTGGAGCCATGATAGGATTTATGATTGTTTTTAACATTCTCTACCTTTGTGCTCTTACATTCCTAAGACGTAAGAACTTTTCCCTTACATGGTATTGTCACTTGTTTGTAATGCCTGCCTTTAGCACTTACACAATACTTCTTCTACAGCTATTGGCAGTTCAAGCACTGTTGTTTCTGATGATGACACCAAAAGTGATCTGGAAACAGAATCAACTAATCAGGAACAAATGTCAGAGGTTATTAATGGTAATACAGCAGTCAATATGTCTCACATGTCATCATCAATCACATTGGTATTGTCCATTTGTATCAAATTGTTCATGTTGTCGGCCCTGTTTGGATGAACATTCAGCAGGAAGCTTACAGAAATGAAACATCTATATTGCTGGATGTTTGATTTATTATGAGATTTTATGAGAATTCAAATGGGTCCTGAATTGTGTTATAGATGGATTCCGATACAAATTTAATAGCAGTTGATTCTAGCATCATGAAGCATGTTGTTTGTTTATTATTTTAATGTGTATTTGACATCTCATAATTTATCCTGCACCGATCTTAGGTACGAATGGAACAGAAAACAGAAGAAGCCAGAGAGGAATGGTCTTGCCATTCCAGCCTCTTTCCCTTTCTTTCAACCATATGAACTACTATGTTGACATGCCTGCTGTAAGTTGATATCCTAAAAAAATAACCCTACTTACATAACCATGTTTCCAAAGCTTACGGGACACAATATACCTCATCGTTGTAATTAATTTCACTTGATTCTTCTTATAGATTACTACTAGTTCTTGCAGTTATTTCATTTTGCAATTCAACATTGGAAGTTTGCAATTCTACTTGCTTTTCTTAGTTCTATTGTTCTACAGAAATATGTAGTAGCTCTAGATTGTGAAATTAAGAATGCTGTTTCATATAATCTAGATTGTCTGACTTACAAATTGTTTTCCTCATGATATCATTGGATTGGTATCAAACAGTACATAGTGATTGTGATGACGTAGGGTTCTCTTGTGTCTGCTGTTGCACTTAGCTATTTAACTCTGTTAAGGATTAAATAGGTGTGTTTTATCTAGCTGATAAATTACTAGTTTTTTTCTGAATACACATGAGATTTGCGTATCATTTCATTAAGAAAGAAATAAAGAGGCGAGCGGTGCAGGATTTAGCAAACCCCAGCACCCACCCACCAAGGTCTTACAAAATGCAAAAACACCTCACAAACACATAAATTACTAGTTGTCATTCAATAACAATTTATTGAACTAAGTTGTTAGTGATTTCATTTTGAATCAAGGGGTGCATTTCAAGTATGGACTTGAAAATTTAAATTCTTCTTTGTAGGAAATGAAAGCACAAGGATTCACAGAAAGCCGCCTCCAACTACTATCTGATATTAGTGGTGCATTCCGACCAGGTGTTCTAACAGCACTAGTTGGTGTCAGTGGAGCTGGAAAAACCACTCTAATGGATGTACTGGCAGGAAGAAAGACTAGTGGAACGATTGAGGGAGATATCAAACTTTCCGGTTACCCTAAAAAACAAGAAACCTTTGCTCGCATCAGTGGCTATTGTGAACAAACTGATATACATTCACCAAATCTTACTGTATATGAATCCATTGTTTATTCTGCTTGGTTGCGCCTTTCTTCAGATGTTGATAAGAACACCAGGAAGGTATGTGTTCCTATTATTTTTGTGGTGGATGCCACTTAGTAAACTCAATAACTCATGATGTTTCTTGGGGGAATCAGAAAACCGTGTTAATTGTAGTTAATTGTGTATACTATCCATTAATTTAATCCACTTCTTGGTCCTAATTATATATTATCACTTATCAAAAGAGGCCACAAAATTATGTAGGCTTGTATATTATCCGAATCTCATCCATATGCAAGACACATTTATTCATTGAGTTCCTAGGAACTTGACAGAGTACTAAATTGTCATTTGCCTATTTTTGTGAGTAAAATAAAATATATTATAATATGTAATACACAAAAAATATTGAATATGTTAGTATCACTTGTTTGCTTGTTTGAATGTATGGTATTCACTTGTTTGAACCAAATATTTAGACTATTCCATAATATCATAAAATATTATGGGCCAATTTGTAAAAACTGTAAAAACAGTGGTGGGGTGGCAGATTCACTGCCACCACCACTACACTAGATACTTTTAAAGGAGTACAGATATACAACGCCTTCTTGACAATCATGATATTGAAGAATAGATGCAAACATTTTTTTTTATCTTGTGAGCTGAAGACACTAATTATTTCTGATTAAATTAACTCCACTGTGTAGGTGTTTGTGGAGGAAGTGATGTCACTAGTTGAGCTTGATGTATTGCGTGATGCTCTGGTTGGTCTCCCTGGTGTTAGTGGATTGTCAACTGAACAAAGGAAGAGGTTGACGATCGCAGTAGAACTAGTGGCAAATCCTTCAATTATCTTCATGGATGAACCAACTTCAGGTCTTGATGCTAGAGCTGCAGCGATTGTTATGCGTACTGTGAGAAATACAGTTAACACAGGACGAACTGTGGTTTGCACAATCCATCAACCTAGCATTGATATCTTCGAGTCTTTTGATGAGGTCCTTGCTACTTTGCTCTTGATTGTTTGTCTGTTAGTTCCTTTCAGCGCTGCAAGGTTATACTGAAAATTGGATGTGTTTTTTCAGCTTCTATTGCTAAAGAGGGGAGGACGGGTTATATATGCTGGCCAGCTTGGTCTCCATTCACACATACTAGTCGAATATTTTGAGGTGAACTGTCTTTGATAGTATATTTCATTCTCTGTGATAACCAATTTGCAATATGTTAACCATCTGTATTGCTAAAATCAGTTAATACTTCGCATCTATTGTGACCCATGAAAGTCCATTGGGCAAACTTGGATGGGATTAGACCGAAAATATGCACATTTTAATTAGTGAAAGTATGAATAGTAGTTGGGAATCTATCAACTATTGAAGGTCGTTTAGGCCCTTTCTAGTAATGCACAAATGTGCAGACATAAATTTCATTATCCATGACTATATCATTTTAGAACATGTGCAGTTAAAACCTTCAAATCTTAACTCACTAACATATGCAAATAGATTTTTAACGAGAAGTACTTTCGTATGGTTATATTTTTTAATTGATTTGTATATGATTACAAAATGCAAGTATCGAACATGTGCATCAGAGACTCTGTGAATACAGAAGTAAAAAGGAATGGAGGGAGTAGAATGCATTATTGTTGGAACTCATAATTATTACATTTTTTTCTATAGGACTAAGGTTGATTCTTCAAAACTGCTTAAACATTGTGCAACGAACTCCTTTTAATGACATTGAGGCAAAGGCTTGCCTATACCACCTCAAAAACTAGTATCTCAGATAAAAATTATTTGTTAGTTGTAAAACTAAAAGATATACAATTCTGTAGTCCCTCTGTTTCCAAATGCTATTTCATAATATGTGTAACTAGTAATCTATTGTTTTGAGCAATAATTAATAAAACTTGAATACCAATATAAGTGCTTAGATCTATCGTACGGAAACAATATTAGCGTATTTCTCATCGACAATATTTATATACCATTGTGTTTCTTATTTACTAACATATAATTAGAAAAGTAATGATCAAAGGTTTATTGGAGACTCTCTCAATGCTTAGAACAATGTTTATTAAACAATCATGTGGAACATGTATGGAACTAATAGAACTTGGGTAACTGCATTCAATCTAAGAGACCAACATTAAATAAGAAAGAAAGGCTACTCCACTTGATTCTAATGTATATCATTCTCCTGCAGGCAATTCCAGGGGTCCCAAAAATCACAGAAGGATATAACCCAGCAACATGGATGCTGGAAGTTAGCTCTTCTCTAGCTGAGGCTCGTCTGAACATAGATTTTGCTGAAGTTTATGCCAATTCTGCACTTTACCGGTAAATATATGCGCAATATTGTTCAAACAGTTATTAGTAGTACAATTGTTGTTGCTTTGACACCTATAAGTTGTGATTAAATTCTTACAATGGTCAAATAGTCAAAATAAGTATCTTCCTTCTTCGTAGCTCTTACATTATTTTCATCAATGTGTTCAGGAGCAATCAAGAACTTATTAAGCAGTTGAGTGTTCCACCTCCAGGCTTCCAGGATCTCTCATTTCCTACCAAATATTCCCAGAATTTCCTAAATCAGTGTGTGGCAAATACATGGAAGCAATTTCAATCTTATTGGAAGGATCCACCATACAATGCTATGCGTTATCTTATGACGCTTCTCTATGGTCTTGTGTTTGGTACAGTCTTTTGGCAGAGGGGAAAGAAGATGTATGCTCCTACTATTTTTTCTAATTTATATTCAAATTACACCTATTCACCTATTCTTGTTGCAACCATTTCACTGAATGTTGTTTCACAGTGACACAGCTCTAATGCCTCTTAGCTGATCTGTTGAATTCTTTCCTATATGTACAGAGAGTCCGTGAATGATCTGAACAATCTACTTGGAGCCACCTATGCTGCTGTTTTCTTCCTTGGAGCAGCAAATTTGCTCACACTTATGCCTGTGGTGTCAGTTGAGAGGACAGTCTTTTACCGTGAAAAGGCAGCAGGGATGTACTCTCCACTGTCCTATGCATTTGCACAAGTAAGTTCTGAACACCCTTACAAAATATGCTTATGCATTTACCGATATACGATGAACAAGGTATATATTAGCCTTTCTCTAGCTAGAACCTCCCAATTCAAAGCAGGCCAAAAAGAATGTTAAGTGGCAGAGGACAACTCGTTTTCCTTGTCGTATTTGACATAGTAGGATAAGGGGAATGTTGAAAGAACAAATCAATTATTTAAGAGGCTGGATTTGATTGTCTCTCATCACAAATGCATTTGTGTTGGCCCTAAATATATGTGTACATCAGCATAATCTGGATTGTGACTAAAAACTCCCACACAGGGTAAATAGTCCGATTTCAAATGTAGAAAGGGCTGGGTATCCGAATTTGTAGTTTACAGTGGGTGGTGGATTTTGGTGTATTCAACGCACAGCTAATATGGATCTTTGACCTTTCACACTTCAGGTTTTTGTAGCTGAACCTTTTTTAGTCGAACTTTTAGAGCATGCGTAGGATGCATTTTTCATTGTTTTACATGTAAACTTAAGTCTTAAATATACCAAAATATCTACTGAAGCTTCTCTCTCAAAACTGAATGATGTGCACAGGGATTTGTCGAGTTCTGCTACAGCGCAGTTCAAGGTGTTCTTTATACTATCCTCATCTATTCCATGGTTGGGTATGAGTGGAAGGCAGACAAGTTCTTCTACTTCCTATTCTTTATGATTGCGGCCTTCACCTACTTCACATTGTTTAGCATGATGTTGGTTGCATGCACTGCTTCGGAAATGCTTGCGAGCGTTCTTGTTTCATTTGTGCTCTCCTCGTGGAACAATTTTGCCGGATTCATTCTACCCCGTCCAGTAAGTGCTTTCAATAAGAAGTGATGCTACCAGACTTACAGTATCTAGGCTCTGAGATTTTTCAGATATAGCTTTAGGCTCTCAGCTTGTCATACATCTCTGAAGTATTTTGCTCTTGCAGCTGATTCCTGTTTGGTGGAGATGGTTCTACTGGGCCAACCCGGTCTCCTGGACCATCTATGGAGTGGTTGCGTCGCAGTTTGCAGACATGGACCGCGTTGTCACCGTTCCTGGCCAATCTACCACCAAGGTGGTGAAGGATTTCTTGGAGGAGAACATGGGCTTTAAGCACGACTTCCTCGGCTACGTTGTGTTGGCTCATTTCGGCTACATCATCATCTTCTTCTTCCTCTTCGGATACGGCATTAAGTCCTTGAACTTCCAGAAACGGTAGGAGGCCGGTGTCCAGCAGGATGTCAATCCGAGGTCACTTTTTTGGAGTGTAAAGCAAATGGAGCAACCTACCGATGCTTTTGTATGTAGATATATAGTTTGTTCGATATCAGCTAGCTTGTATTGCCACTTAATGTACAACATTATTTACTCAAATGTTCAGAGTTTATTGTATATTCTTTTTCTACGTTATCGACATCTTGTCATTTTGTTTTCCTTGTTCCTTATGAAGTTCTGCATGATCCACTAACAACCGGATGGATTGCTACACTTGGAAGTTGTCCCACTTTGCCATGTCTATGATGTAAATTGGGAAATTTGTACTTGAATTTTGTGAGAAGATATATTTGTGGACGGAGGTAGTCCTTATTTTGCATTTGGACCTGTTCTTTTTCGGGGTCTGCTTCTACATGTCTTCTTGAGAGAAGGGGTACACCTCTCTATCCAGAATATAAGTTATTTCTAGTACAGTCTAAAATAAAGCTATTTCTCCACCTAACTCTTACTCTCAATCAGTCATAATCATTTTCTTCACCTATTTTTTCTTCTCCACCAATCATACACTTCCTATAATTACTTTCTTAATACACGTGCTAATCTAAAAAAAATGGTTATATTTTGGGGCGGAGGAAGTATTCAATTGAAGGGATTTTCTTGGAAGAGAGCAAAAACTGATGGATCGTTTACTTGTTTGTAGGGATAGTTAAATATTATAAATTATAGACATAATAAATACTTCTTTCTTTTTTTCATATATGATACTATTGACCTGTTTAACTATTTATCGTACTCAAAAAATTTATGCAAAAGATATGTCATATTAAAAGTACATTTTGTGATAAATAAATAATAATTACATATTTTTTAAATATGATGAATAGTAAGATATATGTTAAAAATCAACGATATTATATATTAAGAGACAAAAACAGTAAAAATATTATCAACTAGTGTTGACGAAGAATCTTCGTACTTTTGGAAACGTGGCACCAATAATTCAATTAAGCTAAAAAGGACCTAGTACAGTACACAAGTACTTGCTACTTTGGCCGAGATGAACAAGCAACGTGCTCTACTAATAAAATGTTTTGCATCATTACGTGTAAATCTTACCAAAATATTGCGAGCCAAAATCCAAACGAATTTGGTAAAGCTGCTAACCTGATTTCGTCTATCCGTAGCAAAAACAAATGGCAAAATCCCCCCCAGCAAACCGAACTAAAGACGTGGTCATCAAAGTAGTACTTCCTCCGTTTCACAAATTCATTTTTTTTACTTCTTTCATTTATCCTAAAATAAAATTAATTTTAAAGTAATTATTGAATCGAAGTTTGTAAAAATAGAAAATAATTATATTAGAAGTAGATAAAGAGAGAAATAATTACACTGTGATTTGATAAAGTAACGGTGTTTTAGTCTTTCTGACTTTTGTTTTTGTATTAGCATGTGAAGGATGTGTGAAAGATGTTCTTAGAACGGAGGTATGTAGCAGTAGTTTCCTATATTTTAGGATAATGAATTAGGTTGTTATCGTGAGAAACTCTCCATCTAAAAAAAAAATTGTGCCGAAGCTATGTGAGATCGTGAACAAGCAGATTTTTTTTTTCTTCAAGAACTCAACATTTCATCGTTCCTAGGGCACCGTTCTAAACTAATTAAGATACAGAATTTCCTTGATTTTCATTAGTTTTTTAAAATGCTAAACGGTATATTTCGCACAAAAACTTTATATATATATATAAAAGTTGTTTTAAAATATCATATGAATCTATTTTTACGTTTGTAATACCTAATCGAGTGTTAATAATTTATCGTTTTACGTGCCATCACCAAGGTTTCCGTTACCGCGGTAAACCGCGCGGTTGCCGCGCTTACTGTGAGGGTACGGTAAAAGGAAAACCGCGGTAACCATCTTAAATTCAAATAAATTTAAAAAATAATTTAAAATTTTGATAAGTTTTATACGAATTTCGTACGGTTTACCGCGTGGTAACCGTGCTTACCACCGGGTACGGTAACCGTGCAGTACACGGTAACGGAAACCCTGCCCATCACCGGTTTGGATGCGATCCACCAATCGGCTATGGCAGAGATGCAAAAGGCCACTTTAGTATAGTGTGACCCACGAATGCTTCAGTCAGTGTGGATCACTGTGTCAGGCTTTGCTCCAGTGAGTCCAAGCCAAGGTGGGCGCCGCGGTGGGGTGGGGTGGCAAGAGCCAAGAGGGAAAGATAAAGATAATCTTCTTCCCCGAATCGAGGACACCCGAATGCGGCAGCTCCGGTGGCCGGAGCACCCTGGTCATCCCGTCGCAGTCTCCGTCCCGGCCGCTGCCCGGCCTCCGAGCTCGTGGGTGGGCGTCGATCGGATGACGGATGGCAAGCGCTAAGACAAATCCCTAATCTTTTTTCTTTTGGATAGGCAAGCTGATTAATTAGCATGTTTGTTTGTGACTTCGATGACATCTTTCCCTTTTTTTTTTTCTTTTTTCAATTGTTTTTTTTAATTTTGCGGTTGCAGGGTAGCCGCGCTCGCCGTTTCATCCAGTGAGCATTTCGTCGAGCAGTTGGTAAGCGGAGTGGCGGTGCAGTTGGTGAAGGCCGCATTTCTTTCTTGTGGAGTTCGGGCTTTCTTGATTCTTGTGGAGGAGCTTTGCCGTTGATTTTTTTTCATTCTTGCGCTGAAGCAGCTCATAGTTCAGTTGCTTGGGGTAGTCGTTTCTAGGAATCTGAGGCAAATGAGACATCTCTGCTTCTGGATGCGAGCTCTGTTCCCCATTTTTCAACTCTGGGAACTTAGACGATTGAGCATGGCAGATTAAGGTCGTAGAAAACACGGTATTCGTGTCAGCTTACAAAGGTCAGAGAGCCAAGAAGCCATTTGGGTTTTTCTTGGTTCATGGAGATGGGCTCGGCTCAGCTTTCTGCCCTAGCTGTGTGTGTCTGCATTTTCGGATGCCTAGCCATGGCTGATGGCCAGAACGTCACCGGAGGTGATGGTTCAAGGCCAGCTGAGTTGCGCGTCGGTGCGCTATTCACATTTGATTCGGTTATTGGGAGAGCAGTGATGCCGGCTATTGAGCTTGCTGTTGCAGATGTCAATGCTGATCCAGGTGTTCTTCCTGGGACGAAGTTGAGCGTTATAATGCAGGATACCAATTGCAGTGGCTTTTTTGGAACCATGGAAGGTTAGGGCTTCCTTCTTTTCCATCAATTTTTCTTTTATGGAATTGTCCTTACCAATTTACTTGTGATCTACACATTATTTTTCCTCAAAATTTACACATTATTCTCTCGCTTTAATTGCGCATTTGCAAGTAGCAATTTTCCCTTTTATCCTCTGAGCTGATCGCCTGAACTGAGAAATCAATCACAGTTGAAAACCCCAATCAGTATTGTTTTTAAGTTCGTGGTGGTTTCCTGTCAGGATTCTTATTAATCTAATCCAGATTCAGTTTAACTTAAGGTTGAAAAGTCGCAGAGCCATGTTAAGGTATCTCTACTTCCATAATATCATGGAATGTGTGTAAATTGAAGCCCTAATGAATATCTATTATCTATAAAGAATACCTAGAAATCAGAACTTTCCTGTCTTTATTTTTCTGCACAGAACTTCGCTTTTGTTTTTTTTTTATGGGAATTACTGTCAGGAACTTTGTTTTTGTTTATTCTCACTAAAATTAAGTTGTCATAAGTTATATTTATCTTGCACTTAAAGCTTGCGTGAGATTAACAACAATTCTTCCTGTGCAGCATTGGAGCTTCTGGCTAAGGACGTAGTCGCTGTATTAGGCCCACAATCTTCAAGCATTGCTCATGTCATTTCTCATGCTGTTAATGAGCTCCATGTTCCGCTTATCTCCTTCGCGGCATCTGATCCAACCCTTTCTTCCCTTGAATATCCTTACTTTGTGAGGGCTACAACGAGTGATTCTTTCCAAATGGGTGCTATAGCTAGCATCATCAATCAGTATCGATGGAGAGAAGTCATTGCCATCTATGTTGATGACGACTATGGTAGAGGTGGCATCACAGCATTAGGTGATGCTCTAGCAAAAAAGAAGTCCAAGATAGCCTACAAAGCCAAATTGCCACCTGGTGCTTCAAGGACTACCATCGAGGATATGTTGATGCATGTGAATGAAATGCAGTCTCGCGTCTATGTTGTCCATGTAAACCCTGACTCTGGCCTGGCAGTTTTTGCTGCTGCAAAATCTTTGGGAATGATAAGTACTGGCTATGCATGGATAGCAACGGACTGGCTCTCTGCAGTGTTAGATTCATCTGATCATATTAGCCCTGACAGAATGGAACTTACTCAGGGGGTTATTATGCTTCGGCAACATGTTGCTGATTCTGGCATTCAGCATTCATTGGTTTCAAGATGGAATAATCTGACCAGGAATGGAGGTCATTCAAGCTTTAGTTCTTACAGTATGCGGACTTATGATTCTGTATGGTTAGTTGCTCGTGCTGTTGAGGAATTTTTGAGTGATGGGAATGCAGTATCTTTTTCTGCTGATCCAAATTTGCGAGATATGCAAGGAAGTAACCTTCAGTTAGGTTCCCTCAGAAGTTTGAACAATGGAGAAAAATTACTGGAGAAAGTTTGGCACACCAATTTCACAGGGGTTTCTGGCCTGGTACAATTTACTGCCGAACGAGATCTGATACACCCAGCTTTTGATATCCTGAATATTGGTGGTACAGGTTTCAGAACCATTGGGTATTGGTCAAACGTTTCTGGTCTTTCAGTTGTTGCTCCAGAAAAGTTGCATTCAGAACCACTGGACTCTTCGACAAACAATATAGAGATTCATGGTGTTATCTGGCCTGGTCAGACTTCTGAGAAACCTCGTGGTTGGGTGTTTCCATATCATGGGAAGCCGTTGAGGATTGGGGTACCTCTCCGCACGAGCTACAAAGAGTTTGTGATGCCAGACAAAGGACCTGACGGAGTAAAGGGGTTTTCCGTTGATGTTTTCAAAGCTGCAGTAGGCTTGTTGCCCTACCCCGTTTCATTCAATTTTATCTTATTTGGAGACGGTTTGAAGAATCCCAGCTACAATGACCTTATTCAGAAGGTTTCTGACAACGTGAGGAACATCCCATATCATTCAATTCTAGATGTTATTGCAGGTTATTGTCTTCACTTGTACTAGATTTACTCATTTCTGTTTCTGTACCACTCAGCACTTTGACGCTGCAATAGGGGACATCGCTATTGTGACAAATAGAACAAGACTTGTTGATTTTACCCAGCCATATACAGAATCTGGCCTTATTATTTTAGCTCCAGCAAGGGAGATTGAATCAAATGCCTGGGCTTTTCTAAAACCATTCACCTTCCAAATGTGGTCTGTTCTAGGTGTTCTCTTCCTTTTTGTGGGTGCAGTTGTTTGGGTACTTGAGCATCGCACTAATACTGAGTTCCGTGGACCCCCAAGGCAACAAATTATGACAGTATGCTGGTTAGTATCTGCCTCGTGCCTTTTCTCTTCTTTTTTTTTGTCACTTCAAGATTCAAAAGTTTTTGTTTATTTGTCTGTAATTTAATTTTGTTAGAGTTTTGTACCATTTCAGGTTTAGTTTTTCTACCATGTTTTTCGCACACAGTAAGTGTAAACATGAAACTAGCCAAAAGTTTTTTTTGGGATCGCATAGTCCATATTCATATCCTTCTATCTGTTGTTTTACACAGGAGAGAACACAGTTAGTGCACTTGGTAGATTTGTGCTGCTTGTCTGGCTGTTTGTTGTGCTCATTATAAACTCAAGCTACACGGCAAGCTTGACATCACTTCTTACAGTTCAGGAACTGACATCAGGGATACAGGGGCTCGATAGCTTGATCTCGAGTCCAAGTTCAATTGGCTATCAAGTTGGATCTTTTGCGAGAAGCTACCTTGTACAGGAGCTCAATATTGCCGAGACCCGATTGGTACCACTAAACAGCCCGTCAGATTATGCAAGAGCGCTGGAGTTAGGATCAGGAAATGGTGGTGTTGATGCAATAATTGATGAGCTTCCATACGTGGAGATATTCTTGTCAAAATACTGCAAATTCAAGACGGTTGGCCAGGTTTTCACGAAAAGTGGGTGGGGATTTGTAAGTGACTTGGACTATAACTGTATACTAGAGATTTCGTTCCAGGATATCTTCTGAATATACTTTATTCTGTTTCAGGCCTTCCCAAGAGACTCCCCTCTTGCTGAGGACTTGTCAACAGCAATACTGACACTGTCGGAGAATGGCAATCTTCAAAGGATCCACGATGAATGGTTAACTGGGACAGAATGCAGTGTAGATGACAATGAGGTTGGCTCAAACCGTTTGAGCCTTTCAAGCTTCTGGGGCCTCTACCTCATCTGTGGCTTTTCATGTGTTCTTGCTCTCCTAATTTTCTTCTTGCGAATATGCTGTCAATACAGCAAGTACAATAACCAGGTTGGACTTGAGTGTCCTGAACCGGAGATTGTAACTCGATCGGCAAGGTTAACTACTATCAAGTCAATAATCTCATTTGTGGATAAGAGGGAGGAGGAGGTGAAGAATGCTCTCAAGAAAAAGCCTAATGACAGTCTGAAGCCAAGGACAGGAAGCACAGGAGAACAATCTACATTACCACTGTGACACATTTATCACTGCCTGACTGACATATTCAACAAAATGCATTTTTTTAGATAATGGGTAAAACCCGGCCTCTACACCAACATGGGTGAATGCGGCCAAATTCAACAAAATGCATAATCTTGCACTGGGCTTGTTTGCAGCTTACAGAAACCCTGTTGGTGATAACAATTTGTTCCGGCTCTGAAGGCCAAGCCAGTAAGAGCTCCTTCAGAGTATTTTATCTGAACTCTGAAGCATGACGGGAATATTCTGGATTGTGCCCAACAGTAACATGTCTGAATCCCCTTCCAACAGCTACTTCCAGGAGAAGTAGAGCATTGGTTGCAAGTTCAATTTCAAACAAGTTGAGAACTTTGAACCTCTGTCAAGTTGAGAGATTCCTTTTTTCGTTAGGAAGCAACCTCTGACAAGTTCTTGTAGCTACAATCTTAAGCATCTTCCAAATAAGTTGAGAAGTTTGAGTCTTTGTTTGGTGTGGTATTTCTCTGGTTGAGCATTTCCTTTCACTATTGCTATTGCACTGTGCTGAAAAGACAGTAACATATCTTCTCTTTTCACTTGGCTATGCAAGGAAACCTGTTTCAGCTGACTGGCAATCCTATGCTCCTAGCAGATGCAAAACTAGTGCCACCTTAATTAGCATTCTTCCCTTTAATTGCAGAATTGACATCAACAGTTTTTCTTCTTTGGTTGCCAAATATATCCAAATCCTCAACCCTCATTCTGCTCTTAACAGCAACTTGGTTCAGGTAACTTCTCTTTCAGAAAAGGAGTTGGCGCCAACCCTTGATTGATTTGATTGCATGTATTTCATAGAAAAGTAGATGTTTCTAAACAAGTTCCATCGCCAACTAAAGTTAGGTCCCAACATGTCTATACACTAGAGATCAAAATGTATACACTACAAGATGCAGTCCAATCTAGAGTATACATTGTGATTATCTTGGCAACTACTACCTACAAGTGCTGGGAACTGATTGAATTCGGTTATTAAAAAATCAACTGCATCCATCCAGTTAAGAAATCACATTGTAGCGCCGGTTGGTAGAGTTTTAATTTTATAGTCATTGGTAGTTACCGGAGGTAATCCCTCTAGTAAAACGTTTATGATAAGGTTCAGTCAAAATTTTAAAATCCCGATAAACAATATTAATTCATAATATTTTGATAGTACTTTTCGAGGCAGAACTACATATATCATTTCTTTCGTTTTTAAACTAAGCGTTTGAGAAATTATTGATGATTGAAATTCGAGGCAGAACTACATATATCATTTCTTTCGTTTATAAACTAAGTGTTTGAGAAATTATTGATGATTGAAATTTTAAAAATTTATCCAAATCTTTTTCTAAGATTAAAATATTTTTTACCGAAGGAAATACTATATCTTCTAACATAAAATTACCTTTGTACCAACTAGTTATACACACACAACAATATGTGTCTTTCCCGCGTTCCTCTTCGTTTTTTTGACTTATCTTGCACGATAACATCATCAAAAATTACACGTGAAGGTTTGTTACTCCTACACGGCATGCAGGCGACAAAAGTATATATGGTCTAGATGGTCACAAAACCAATTCGTGATGAGGTGTGCTTAGGACGATCCAAAGAAATCTTTATCTTGTGCAAGGTGCGCAGCACACACTGGTCCAAACCTCTGAATAAATTATTAGGAGACAACTAATTGGCAAGATTTATACAAGCAGCCGACCTTGTGAAAGTTGCAATAGGACACCAGCCTTAATTAGCTTTTCTCTTGGCTTGATTTGGTTAATTTGCTTTGCTCCAAGTGTGGCCCATTGCCGATTAAGCAATGAATAGGTGAGACCAACTTGCATAAGCAAAACCCTTTTGTAGTGGCCATGCATGATCATCACTTGCTATCACGTAATGCTCATGCTGTTTCTTCTTGTTGGATTGTTGCTGATAGGGTGCATGATGTGGTTTCTGATGTGAACAATCAGAGCCAATAAGAACAATAACTTAAATCCATACGAATATGTTCTTTGTGATCCACAATTTTATTATATGGTGTAACAAGGATTTTAGATCGATTTGTAAGCTCTAAGATCTGTTTGATAAATCAAATTTTGGCCAAAAAAATATCCAGATATTCCCGTAGGCAGTGTTTAAGCGTTTATTTCACCTGTTGATATACTTATATACTGACATGTTTGTTCATATCTACGTCCCGAGCAAATAGAACTAATATAGGGTCAGTTTGGTTCCTACCTTACTACAATATACATTAATTAGGAGAGTTTTTTTGGTTATTGAACAAAGAAAAGTGTGGACGTGTCATGCCACCTTTTTGCTCATGTTAGAGCATCTCCAAGAGCTCTTGTATATCCCGTTGGCTAGTTAAAAAAAAGAGGAAAGAGAAAAAATTACATCCAACAGACTAGCCAACTGGATAGCTATCTTTTCACACTATCTATCTCCTCCCCTTCACTAGTTATCTTTGCCTAACCAGACGGGCTCTCCATCCACGTTCACCAGTTTTAAAGAGTTTGTTGGTTTACCCCTACTTTTGTGAAGTTTTTTATTTTTTAACCAGCCTCTTGTTCTTTAAATTTAACTAGTAGAGATGCTCTTATACATGCATGTGAGATTAACAATGGGCTAACTTGACATATATTTTCCCATCAAATCTTGTAATTACAAAAAAAAAAACTGATACACAAATTAAGTGGCACGCCACACGGTTGTAGCCACGATTAGTTTACATAAGCATAATTTTCATATATAGCGGTGCTAAACATGATGGGCTATCAAAACATTGTGTTCTTTTATGGTGGTTAATTCTTAATGCTGATAGGATGAATGATGAGTGATGCGAGGAAAAATCGTTGGTTTGCAGCAATCTATATATGTGTTGTGCATGATCTTGATAGGGGGCATGACTAGTTTCTTTATCCAATTGTCTGGACATAAGTAGCGATGTGCTTCAAGGGAAGGCAAAGGAAAAAAAGGGTATTCTTTTTTGTGTTTGTGGTTTATGATCCCACTTGTGCATACTTTTGCTCCTCTTTAGGTAGTGGTAGGGCTGTCAAGCAAGTTAATTAAGTATTTCTCAAAAAAGGGGAAGATGCCATTCAAGGTTGTTATTTTTTTTCTTGTTGGTTATCAGTTTACTTAATAGATTAAAATACTAAGCCCATGGTTAGTGCATATAGTTATGCATGCATGCTGCTCATGAAAGAGACTTGAAGAAAAAGAGAGGATCAGGAAATTTATTTGTTTTTAATCCTTAAAATGTGACTTCTGACCATATCAAATATGCATCGTGATAGCTGGTCATTTCTTGTTTCAATATTTCTAGGGAGGATATAAAAATTAAATATCAGCTCAACTGAATCATTCAGCCATGCATAAAGATACTTGGTATAGCTATTTGTTTCTTGCAGTCTTCATAATTTAATGAACTGTTTTTTTTTTCAGTTTAATGTGGTGCCATCCTATTGATCAATAGTATCCATCTCATGAAGCCTACAGACACTAACTGCCTAACTGTCTTAGTAGGCAAGAAAAGAACAAGTCGTCCACACTTGTCTGCATCCTTCTTCTCCATATTTTTTTTTTTTTTGATATCTGGTGGTTGCAACATCAATTACTACTCATCACATAAAACCAAACCCTACAAGATTTTTAACATGAGTCCTGCAAGAAAACAAAAGATTTTTCAAGCCAATCAAGAAACAAATTCTCTCAGACAGGATGGTAGGTGTGGACATTCAGATCTTGATTGAGTGTACACCTTAATTGCACCTGCCCTAAAACTGTTTGATCCTTCTTGTTTACCTTATCACACAGAGCAGTACTGCAGTACTACTCCAAAACAAAGGGCATCAATGCTTTGTCCTTAGAAGTATATTTTTTTTATGAATCAGTAAAGGGAACTAATTAAAGATGTAATCCTTCCCTAGTCTTGATCAAAGATCTTATTCTTTGTGATTGATTGACAGGGTCATTCCACCTAAATTTTAACAGAATTAATCGAATCATTCATACCGGTCGGTTGCGTTAATGTTGTAGGCTGCATGAGAAGGATATTATTGATCAATTGGATGGAACCATATTAAAACTAGAAAAACTAGATCCATGGTTTAGAAGACTGAAAGAGAACAACATATGGCTATTTTTTGTATATGCATAGTTAATTAGTAAGATTAATTGAAAACGCAAAAAGTCGTCAGAAATTTGACTTGAGGGCATATTAAATTTGGGAGATCAGCGAAGCTAGCTTCATTTGTCAATGTGCGTACATAACTGAAGCAGATAGTCAACTCAAGAGATGGAAAAGTCCAGCAGGATCGAGCAAACAATTTTCAGGTTTAATGGATTATTCAGGACATTTTCGTGAGGAGACTTTCTCGTATGCTTGGGAGGCACTATATTCGTCCATCACCTCTGATCTAACGATCCATGACAAAAGGTAGCTATGACAAGGTATTTAAAATGTGGATCAGGTATTAAGTTAAAAATTTAGGTGGAGGATTAGATAGTTAATTGTACTTGTATCAAATTAGAAGGTGACGGTTGATTCAAACAAAACAAGGAGATAAACACAACATTGTTGCGTGAAAATAGATAATGGAGAACCTATCACGATTAATCTTACATTGGACTTTGTTAATCATAACAACGTGTTCATGTAACTAAAATTGGCAAGAAGCGAACCAAGTAATTATGTACTAGAACCAAGTAATCAACTTTCACAAGCATCTCTATCGGTGAAAAAAATTCTGAAAAGGAGGATTGCCAGATCCATGTCTCGTCTTTACGGATCATACGAAGAGATATATAGAAGGGAAGAGAATATTACTTTCGGATTTAGTTAAAGAAAGTATTGATGAAAAATAACGAATCAAACGGCTGATCACCATGAAGTAATTAAATGGGTGAATGATAAAGAGAGAATTAGAGAAGTTTGTTGACAAACAACAATTACTAATTTGCCCGTGCTTATGTGTTTCTATTTCTCAGTTACCCCTTTAAAAATCAACAGTAGATATTCAACATAGATGAAGGTCTCCCCATACCTCCCAAGCATGGTAAAAGCCCTCTTTGGTGAGATAGGCGCCAGTTTTGTGGTCCATATATGTGGTTTCATACATTTCCACTAATTAAGTTAGGTACGGTATTGTTATTTCTCCGAAATAGCTCTTTCAACATGAGCTGCCTTCTATGAGAGGGAGTCTCTAGGTCTTAGATGACTGACATTTTCTAAAATTTAATACATTTTTCTCATTCCTTAATGACAATCCAATGGTCCTCATTGCTCCCATGTTACCTATTTAAACAAAGTTAATTTTTCTTAGATAAATAAGTTATTCTAACCCAAACATGGAATAAACTTTACAGTTCATAATTATTTTAAAAAAAATACATGCGAAAATATTCAAACTTCGATAAAATAAAACCAAACCAAATATACCAATAAAACTGTAGTTAAATAAACTCTTAATTACAAAGCACCATAGTTTTAGGCTTCACAGTCTGTAGTTTTTGGTGAATGAAAATCTACAAACCTTTCAAGCACCTGAAATACAACAGATTCCACGAAGAAATCGTTGCAAGTTTCCATTTGGAAGAGCCTTGATCCATCCTAGGCTCCTACCCACGCACACATCACAGGTCCACAAGACCACAACACACACGTACGGTTGATCTGTGCCCTGTGCTGCAATGTCACTGTGCAATTAGCTGGCCTGATCACGTCTCAATAATAAGCAGTACGTCGGCCCTGGCCTAATCAAGAGTTGGCGACTCATTCCCTACGAGAAAAAACAGAGCGACTCATTACAATATGATTAATTAAGTATTTATTATTTTTTTAAAAATAGATTAATATAACTTTTAAAGTATTTCGTATAGAAACTTTCTTTAAAAAACACACCATTTAATTTAAAAAACATACGCGCGAAATACGAGAAAAATGAGTCGGGAACTCCTTAGACCGAACACAGCTAAAACAGGATTAGCAACTTTAGCATCAGCAGCAGCAGCATTTGCCAATTTGCCACTCACGCCTCTCGCCGACTCGCCCCCATCTTTTTCTCCGTGTACTGCGTCTACGTCCGTATATATGCGCGGCCATCTCCAGACTCCAGCTCACGAGATGCCTGCCTGCCTTTGCTCCCTGCAGCTGCAGGCCACAATAGCCAAGAGTGACACCACCACATGACCACAACAACAACTGCCGCCTGCGAAAGCCACCAAAAGCTACTAGCGAAGAACAGCACAGCGACCGCAATCCGTGTACACGTAGTATATATGTACACAGCTAGGGTATGTTTGAAGAGTTTTTAATAGCTGCAATTTCACCGTAGAATCTTTTAGCTCGAACAGTTCATATTATCAGCTAGATTTTAAAAATTTGTAGTTATAAAATAAAAAAAATACATTATAAACTTTTAAACTAAAAAAACTGCCTACCAACCAGTTTAATTTGGCGCCAACGGAAGCGAGCGCGTAGTGCAGTAGCAGTGCAGGTGGCGTGGCGTGGCACCGCACGGGTGCAGAGTTCAACCGAGAAATGTGTGTGCATTGCCAGAGACCCAAGGAAAAATAGCGACGACGTACGTTGCGTTCCAGATGCATTGCCAATTTGCCATGGACGGACGGGTCGGAATTTCTTCCCCTTTTGGGGACGCTAGCTGAAAAGGTCACGGTTTTTTTTTTTTTTTTTGCTTTCTAAGGAAGCAAAAAAAAAATGGATGGAATCATCGGCCATGAAAAGTTGGTGGGTACCAGAAAAACTAACGCGGTTTTACGTAGCATAATGCGCAAGGCACTCGGACACTGGGTTCACGGTAATCAGTAGTGGGCGTAGCTTAAGAAAAAGAGGTCCCGTAGGCCATATCGACGATGGGTACATATCATTTGTTTGGGTGATAGAACACCGGCACACACCGCGTATCGATCGCTAATTAGCTCCGAATGAAGGGAAAGAAAGCGTCGCGAGAACGTCCGAGACGGCAATGGAGGATTCGCGCGTCTCGTCGTCGCAGCGGAGACGCTTCCCCTTTTACCAGTTCGATCGCTCTCGAGGAGGAAAATTAAGCTAGGAGATTAGCTACGATGCGGGGGGTGTTAATTTTATCGCAAAACCGTCCTTGCCCGTGCCCGTGCTGCATCAGACGCGGTGACGTGAGAAGCGGACGAACGGCAGGGAGATGGTAGTACTGTCACGCGGTAGATAATCTGAAATCTGGGTTACTTGTATGTTAGTGAGTACTACCTTTATTTTATATTATAAATTATTTGATCTTTTTCTATTCAAATTTCTATTTCTTAAAGTTTGGTTAAGTTTATATAAAAATATATTAGTATTTTCAACTCAAAACAAACATATTATCAAAATATATTCAATGCTAAATTAAATGAAACTAATTTGATATTTTAGATGTTACTAATTTTTTTCATAAATTTAATCAAACTTAATAAAATTTGATTATGAAAAAAACTTAAACGACTTATAATATAAAATGGAAGGAATAGCTTTTTGATGTTCTTTTCTAAGGGTGTATTTGAAACGATGGGTAAGGAGAAGATTAAGAATATTATATACGCAAAACAAAATAGTCTCATTCATTAAAAATATAGATTAATAAGTGTAGACGGGGAAAATATATTAGTATAATTTTTTAAAGTAACTTTTCTATAAAATAATTTTGAAAAAAAAAAGCACCGTTCACAAAACGTACTAGCTAAAAAGAGAGAGCTTTTCTCTCAATTCGTTGCTGCCCAATGTAGCCTAATACTACTCGCATTTGCCGATGACTAGTGCGTTAAGTCCACGAGCTTGGACATCTGGATCTCTTTACCATAGTAGATCCAGCGTAACACAAAATAGGCTAGGTCCGCCTCTGCTCATAAGTCTTGACTACTCCGGCCCTTCTTTAGTCGATTGGTGAGTACATAATAAATAGGAAAAATCAACTTTATTCGTTCCATGGATGGCGCATATATAATACGATACTAATAGCAAATATGCAGAAAAAGGGTAGTACGACTCCCAACTTTGTTTCAAAGTCGTCGATGACGACGGCCACTGCCCACTAGCAGGGCCAAGTGGCACACCATATGTATCGTGCATTCGTGCGATATCGCGGACTGGGTCCATCCGTGCATTTGCCTCAAAACCACACACAAGCTTCACAGTAAACCATGCACAATTGCGCATCACTTCAGGGTAGCAGCAACCGGCATAGCCAGAAACGGGTCACATGTTACTGCAAAGTCTGCAGCTGTAGCCGGTTCAGGTTCATTTGTCTCTCTCCGTATCACTCACGTGGTACGGACCAAATAAAGGATCCGATTGATGTTATTTTAAATTATATTATTATTTGATAAAATTAATAAATATGTGATTATGTTTAGTTTGCTGTCAAATATGGATACTGCATTGGAACTTTTGGCAACAGCACATTAGTCCTATTCTAGCAAAATTTAGCAGTATTGTCAACTTACCAAAATTTTGTTATTGCCAAATTTTGAAAATATTGATTTTGGTAGTAATCTGAACAGCGTTAAAAACTGGACTTCTCGAACCGGTTCAATACCACAAACCACTTGATTTTTTTGTCAATTTGTTTTTAAGAAAACAAACAAAATTATTTGAATTTTATCAGTTTTTACCGGTTTACTAACAGTTTTTTTATGAAAACCCAGAATACTGATCGTGAGCTATTTTCTGTAACGGGACCGTGAACCCTACTGAAACGTGCTGATACGTGTTTCTGTCACCAACTACAGATTTACTTGATCAGATCACATCAGAGCAGATCCAATCCACAGCACATTTGCATCGACAACCGTGAACCCAGTACAAGATTCACCTGCCGGCTGAAGTTTTTTTTCCCCTCTCTCTTCTGTTCCGTTTTGTCTGGACGTGACAGTTGTACAGTTTAGCTTCTGCATAGAGCATAGTTTAACCAGCCAAACAGGTCGATCAGCTATATCAGGATTCAGGAACGATGCGTCTTAATTGCTAGCCTGATTAGTTTTCTGATCTGAGGGTGTAATCGTCGTGCTAAACTATAAGCACCTTGTCTGGCAGATAGCATCGAATAGACTACAGTTATGATCCCACCGTCGCTACGAGGCAACACAAGAAGCAACCTTTTTTTTTATGTGCACTGTAAGAGACTGAGTAAATCCTGAAACTAATGGTTTCTTCAGGTAATTGGTGATAGTTCACTGGGATTGTGAAGTACATAATTTGATCAAACTTGTCAATAAATATAAATATTTTCGTGTAAATTAACAATTGAAAATATAAAAAGAATCGATGCATTTCCTCTAAAAATCCATATGTTCCAAAGGGTTCATCCACACCCACAACCAGTAACATTTGATCAAGTTTTGTCCAAATACTCAGTAATATGCATGTTTATTGGCATAGCTGCATAGTGGTTACTCATGCCATCTACAATGTTGCAATTTGTCGGCTTCCTTGGCTCGTTGGACATTAGGTCACCCTTGTTAAACGAGAAGTACGTACAACGTGTGTTATTTTAAGAATCGACGGACCAAGTCTAGGCCACCCCTGGCAGCCGTCTGGGCTGGTCGGTGAATTTGAAGAGGATGGACACACATAGAGGTGGTAAAGAGGTCTAACTTTTTATCATGTAAAATTTAAGGGTTAGATTAAAAATAAGGGGGGTGAATTTCTATTTATTTTTAACGTAATAATATTTTTAAAGGACCCATAGACTTTCAATTCATTATACCACCCCTAAGTACACATTTATCGGCAGTAGCAAAGAGGCATCCATCATCTTTTTTTTATATTTTAAAAAAGAAATGTAGCTTCATGTGGAGGGAGTATCTTGTTTACATTTAATATCCCATCTCCGAGACAAACACTATAATGTTTAATTAGGTGTTTTAGGAAATGTCTAGTCCTTGACTATATAGTTGCATGTGTATGAAACTAATGCAGTATATATATTGATAAGCTATATGGCGCACTCGAATATTTTCATTAATTGAAAAATGTTTTTACCATACATGTTGTCTTTTTTATGTGGCTCCATTTCGTAGTGTACGATGCAGATGCTCTCACTAGCAGATCAACATACTACATATGTATGCAGGTGTGGCATATATATTTTTTTAGAGAAGAGGTGTGGCATATATGGAGTGGGTAGGAATGATTCTATTATCTCACTTTGCATGTCGTAATAATCTTAGGCTATTGAATTGTTTTAAGTCAAGATATAGGGAACTGCATGTTCTACATTTTTTTTCTTTGTGAATGCATGTATTTTGGCCGAGTGCACATTGCTGGAGAAGCTGGATGCTTTAACGAAATCTCCCTTTGAGCATGTTCGGTTAATCGCATAAGGAATGGATTGAAGGAGATTACGAGAATTAATTACACATCTCAGAAGGTATGAAATAAATCATTTCTAAATTCCCCCTCAATCCTCTTAAGGAGGGAATAACCGAACAAGTTTTTTTTTTAAAAAAAAAAAGATAATAGAACCATACACCCACCATCCTCAGAAGAATCAAAATCCTTAATATGAATCTGGATAAGCACATATTCAGATTTATAGGTAGGATTTGATTTTTCTAGAGTGGTGGGAGTATGCCTCAGCACTAGGTGTGGAATTTGGCTCAACTTTTAACTCTCGCACCGTCCATTTCTTTGTAAAGAAAACTGCACCGTCCATTTCAAATATTAGGATTGTCCATGCATATATTAAATTCTGTACATATAGAATATATCGCCGATCGATCTATTCGATCATCCGTTGGACCATTCATCCAGGCTTCGAATGATCCATCCGTTGATTCAATTCGTATAAGTAGCCAAGCAGAGTACTCCGGCAATACAAACCGAAATTCCAAACAATCTCACGCGAGCTTTGAATTAATGCCAAATTTATGGGCACGTCCCTTCGAACGATCCGTTGGTCTACTGTACTAACTAATCTACCTACACCACACACGTTGATGTACTAGCACCATAATAAAACTCGATGGCATCTGATGTTACGCTAGCCAGATGAGAGATGGAGAGGTCGACGAGACGAGGCGATCGTCCCATTCGTCCTGTTCGTAAAAATGAATTAAATATTAAAAATTTCAAAAGTTGATTTAAAACAAATCATGTAAGAAATGTTGATAAAAAAGTTTTTTGTAAAAGAAAAATCGTACTGTTCACCCATTTAGAATCTTATAAAGCGGCCCCACAATGTAAACGTGGACCGGATAGTTAAAACGGACACGCCGAATTTGAAGTTATACGTGCTATTTCAATCCTCAAAGTTTTTATATAAGGACAAAATTCATTCACTATGTTAAATGGGAAAAATTTATGCCCGCTCCAATTTATAACACCAATTTAACACACGCTATATATGTCGATGTACTAGTGACACTATAAATTGATGCATTGTGTTTATCATGACCAGACAAAACTACAAATCTGGACATCCACCTAAAATCCCTTATAATATGGGACAGAGGGATAAATTACTACCTCATATAATTAATTGATGCCTCAAACAATATAAATGGATTGTGTTTATAAGTAGACAAGATTATTTGACGATTCAGACAATACTGCATAGTGATAATTTTCGAGTTTCGTGTTTATATATGGATAATAAATATTATTGTGTGCATTGGAGAGGGGATATTACCATGATTATAAATTAGATTTAAGTTTTAGATTTTATCGTATTTAATGTTAATTAGGTTTTTAGTAATAGGCAATGTACCTGTTGATGGTGAGACGTTCATGATGATTTCGTCAATATCAAGATATATCGATCCAGTCTTTTGAATATGTTTATAGGGGTAAGATGTATGTGCATACATTCATAGAGATAGAGAAAGTACACGAGTATTGTGAGTGCATGTACCGTGTTTTAAAAAAATATATCATGCACGGTAAATATACTAAATATAATCAGCGAAAAAGATGGACCTTAGCCGTCGTGTTGGACTCCTCCATGGAGGACGACCCGGAGCAGTGAAAAGAAGAAGAAGAGCATGTAAGAATCTGCAGGGTCAAAGCGAGCGATAAGAAAAGAAATAAAACCCTCCCAAAAAAAACCCAACGCAAAAAAAAAAAAAACCCAACGAGACGAAACGTGGACAAAAAATCGCAGCCGTCACGTCCATCTCCGCAAGACCGCGGCGCCAAACTGGTCAACCACCCACCTCTCCCCGCCTCATCCCATCCAGTTTCTCTCGCGCGCACGGCGCGGCGCGGCGCGACGCGACGCGAACCACACCACCACCACGCCATCACCAACACAAAACATGGCATCCACCACCTCGCCCACGCGCGCACCCTCCCCGTAAACGACACCCACACCGACCGCCTGCGCCTGCGCGGCGAGAAACCCAAGAACCCCACGTAGGCAAGAGGAGGAGGATTAGAAGACGCCGTCCATCGAAGCATGCCATCCATGGCGCCTCCGCTATAAGCAGGAGAGAGAGAGAGAGAGGGAGAGAGAGAGAGAGACGACAGCCAAGAACGCGCGCGCGCGTGCGTGTTTCTTTGTTTAGCGCCTCGGGCGGCCCGATAATTACACGGTGGTGGAGGTGTTCGTCCGTGGCGCGTTCTTTTGTCCCGCCTTCCGTGAGGCGTGCATGGCCGAGACGCCATGACGACGACGACCACGACGACGACGGGCGCCATGGACGTGACCAAGGCGGTGACGCAGCTCTGCGCGCCGGGGGGCGGCGGCGGCGGCGGGCGGCGGAGGGGGAGGGGGAGGCCGGCCGTGCTGCGGCTCGACCTCCGCTGGGGCCGCCTGCTCCGCCTCGCCGTCATCAGCAGGGTCGTCCGCCTCGTCTGGGACCAGCTCCTCGCCTGCTCCTCCTGCGCCGGCGGCGGCGGCGGCCGCTACCGCAGGCTCGGCCCGCCGCAGGGCGTCACCGCCGGTGCTGTGCTCTCCCCGCTCCCCAGGGACGACGCCGACGGCGACGGCGCCGCCGCCGCTGCCGCCGACCGCGACGCGGCCGATGTCGAGGACGTCGTCAGCCTCAAGGTCAGCCTGCTCGGCGATTGCCAGATCGGCAAGACCAGCTTCATGGTAACTTCTCCCATCTTCTACTCCTCTTCTTGATAAACTCTGTTACTGTTGCGTTGGTTTCTTGCCCTCAACTACATGCTGTTTCAAACAACAAGCAATCAAAGCCTGAAACTTGAGTCAGCAATCGAACACAAAAATCATTTCTTCTTGAATTCAGAATAGTCAACCCAGATAGTAAAATTAAATATCTTGGTAATTGATTCTGCAGGTTAAGTATGTTGGGGATGACGACGAGCAGAACGGCTTGCAGATGACGGGCCTGAATCTGATGGACAAGACTTTGGCAGTTCGGGGAGCTCGAATTGCCTTCAGCATTTGGGATGTGGCAGGTAATTTGCACAAGCAGGATTTTTTTCCCCTTTACTTGCATTGGTTGAAAAATCAGTTGTTCTTTTTTTTCCAAACTTGCTTTTTGATGAGTTTTTGTTGTGGAATGGAATGCAGGAGACAGCCAGTTCCTCGACCACGTCCCGATCGCGTGTAAGGATGCCGTGGCGATCTTGTACATGTTCGATCTCACGAGCCGGTGCACGCTTACTAAGTTAGTGTTCAGATCAGTCTAACAGCATCATAATCTTGGATCAGATTTTAAGTAATTTGAACTTTCAATATATGTAATACTTATTGTTGATTATATTATTTTTTGCTTGATGCAGTATTATAGATTGGTATGAGAGGGCAAGGAAATGGAATAAGGTTGGTACTTGGTACATTGTTCTAATCGTGTGGTTTTCATTTCCTACATGTGTTCTTTAGGATTATAGCTGAACCATAGGTAGACTGTGCATTGAAAAATTGTTATCACAGTATTACAAGTTGCTTCAAAACAGTAACTAGCAGATGGGTTCCCACAATCCAACATATGTCAGAGCATGCCTGCAGATTACTGTTTCTGAACAATTTAGTAATGCTGATACTTGTTCATATGCTTTTATCGGTGCTCCAGCTGAACAGTGAATAGTGTCCTTGGTTCTTGGTATTGTAGCTGAACAGTTTTTATTTCTCTTTTGTTTTCTGACAGACGGCTATTCCAATCCTAATTGGAACGAAGTTTGATGACTTCGCTAAGCTTCCTCTTGAGATGCAATGGACCATCGTTAACGAGGTACGTTTATTAATAGTTTCTTGTAATCAAAATATTGTTCCCCCTTGCGTTTCTTTGGTTCTTGGATATGCAGCCTTCAGCATCTCCAATGTTTGTTAGCATAGAAAGATGAGACCTTTTCTTGGTTCTGACGATTGGGTTTGGGCTACACATGTTTCTTTTATCTCAAACGCTGCAAATTAACCAGTTGGGTCAGAACTTTAATCTTGAATAAGCCTTTTCATGGCGCCCAAGTGATAATAGAAAATCAGAAATATTCGAAAGCCTACCATCGCTTGAAAACTCCCATTTTGAGGTTCAGATTTCAGAAAACTGCTACTGAATCTTTTTTTTTTCATCAAAGATTTTGAGCTTCTTTCCATAGGCCATGAACACAATTTTTTAGCTTGATCACATTTACAACTAATTTAAGAATACCTATGTGAAAACGACAAGAGAGCCCAAATAAAACCTGAATCGAGTACAGCATGCTACCAATTAAGTTTGTGCAGACCGTGCTGACCTGATAGCACCATATATGAATGCCTATTACTATTGCAACATTGAATACAGTGGACCTTCGGTTGATCACGGGGAGCATTCGTTAAGTAGGCCCAAACGTGTCTTGTCTTCATCTGCGTCTCCGGGGAAGGAGGCTCGCCACTAACAACAGCCGGGATGATCGAGTCAAATGATAGAAAATTTATTAGGCATGGATATAATTTCCATTTTGTTTGTTCCCACTTATTTGCATCTTGTCCAAACCATACGACGATCATCGATCCCTGTGGGCCTTACAACATACAGAATGTAGATCGATGGTCACTAATCACTCGACATGCTAAAAGCAAGGAAAAGCTGCATCACAACTAACGGAAAATAACTACTCGTGCTATTGGGAGCCCTCATGCTTGAAAATGTAGTTGCGTTTCTTTTCAGCCACAGTGAGAATATCAGTTTACTCGAAAAAAGGATTTGTAACTGATCCTGAAACTACTGTTTAACCGGGTTTAATTCTGACAAGAATTTGACAACACAAAACCACATGCTTTGCATTTGGTTTACTGTTGTTAAAAAAAATACTATGTTGTATTCGGAAGAAGCTCCTCTGACATACTACCCTCTAACATGTGGGCATATGAGTTATAAGGTCCAAATGTCAACCCTTAAAAGTTAGAGTGCAGTAAGTTAGATGATTTGTTTCTGCTGTATTCTTGTTTCTGACAAAGGATTTTTTTTTTTCTGAATTTCCAGGCCAGGGCATACGCGAGAGCGATGAAGGCAACCCTCTTCTTCTCCAGCTCGACGCACAACATCAACGTGAACAAGATCTTCAAGTTCATCACGGCCAAGCTCTTCAACCTGCCGTGGACGGTGGAGCGCAACCTCACCGTCGGCGAGCCCATCATAGACTTCTGAAGACCTCTACACTCTTACTAACAAAATGCTAGGCAAAAACGTACACGAGCCCTTCTTTTCCCTTCGTCTTCCTCCTGACCTTTCCCTCCCGGTAATGGAGGCCGGCCATGGCCATGGCTGAGCAGACCTGAGCTCATGCATGTACATATAGGTGAAAAAAGAAAGAAAAAGGATAAAGTTGAGTTCGTCGTTGTCGAGGTGTTATCCCTTCCCTTGTGCAGTGCAGGCAGGGGCAGAAGAGGAAACAGTGAGATGTTGTCTGTAACCCTCGTCACAATGTACAGTAGGAGTTTAACCGATTCATGTAATATAACGCTCACCGTTTTTTTAACACCACAGTTTTAGAGATGGGTACTCATCGAACCATTCGATCAGTTCATCTAAATCTAAATGAACTAGAACTTTACATAGCCCCTTCGTTTCAAACTTATATATCCAGGAATACTTGTACTACTTCTGTCCCAATATAAGAGTATTTTTAGACGTGAGAGAAAAATAAGAGGAAGAGAAAATTACCTAAATACTTCCTATTAGATGAGGGCTGCTATTAAATTAGGGATGGTATAAAGTGCGAGGGTAATTGAGAATAAGATAAAGAGAAATTTGAATGAAAATGTGATTGATGTGATAGGTAGTATGTTAGGACTTCACTTATTTTTGAACAAAATTTGAATATAAAATTATACTTATTTTGGGAGGAGGTAGTATTTGGGAGTAATTTTACTGTTCCTGATATTAGAAGGTATCGTATTTTTTTTATATAAAACTTGGTATTTCGAGATATCAAAACATATGGTGGACCGTAACGAACTAAAGTGGACCAACTTTGTTAGCTGTAGGTTTGCATCTGGTTCCCAAGATGATTTAATTTGAGCAATTGCGAATAGCCTTTTTCTTTCACTCTTTGTGGCAGCTCAATCTTGCTTGGTGGAGAATTCTGGCCGTGCACGTTCATCCAGGCCTTTGATTCGACATCGGTCATGAGCGCGTTTTAGGGTGCGTTAGTTCGGCTATGTGGGAGTTAATCCTTTAGTACGCAAAACGAAACGATTAATTCATATGATTAATTAAGTATCTACTATTTTTTAAAAAATAATTAATATGATTTTTTGAAGCTTCTTGAAAAAAAATATTGTTTAGCAGTTTGAAAAACGTACGCGCAGAAAAAGAGAGTGGTGAGTTAGAAAAGTAGAAGAAAAATATACTAAGTAACACCACTTGTTAGGTCATCCCCAACACAGAAACTATTAACTAGTTTCCATACTTATCATGTTATATAGTACTAGTTTCCATACTTACCATATTATATAGACACTATAGAAACTAGTATCCAATGAATGATGTCTTGAAATTAAATTCTCTTCCAATCACCTCTCTTCTCTCTTCTTTTATCCACATATCTCCATGTTTTTATTTTTAATTCATGTGTAGACATGGTTTCTTGCATGAGACTAAACCTGACCAAATGGGCCGTGCCAAGCCGGGCCGGCCCGAGCACGGCAGTACTGTGCACGGCCCAGGCCCGGCACGGCACGACGGCCTGTGGGCCGTGCGGCACGGCCCGTTAACCCGTGCGGTGTCTGTGCCGACGCCTGAGCTTGTGGGCCGGCACGGCACGGCACGGCTACTGTAGCAAGTCTGCATCTCATCCCTCCACAAGTCTGCATCTCATCCCTCCCAGCCGATGGCCCAGCCCGCCAGCCGCCTCCACAAGTCCGCATCTCACCCCTCCCAGTCGATGGCCCAGCCCACCAGTCATCTCCGCAAGTCTGCATCGCATCCCTCCACGCCATTTCAGTTCCTGGGCGGACCGTGCCGTCCACGGCCCATTTACCATTCACGGGCCCGTGCCGGCCCGGCACGGCACGTCTTCCCCTTGAGCCGTGCCTAGGCCGGGGAGATGGCACGTGGGCCGGCACGGTACGACCCGCTAGAGATTCCGTGCCTAACGGGTCATGCCAGTAGCGGGCCCGTGCCGTGCTGGGTCGGACCGCCCATCTAGCCAGGTATACATGAGATATGGTTTCTTCCTGTTTTTCGGCAGTACTGTGTTCCATCAGAAGTTAATTTTGTCTCTGTCGAGTGCATGGCAGCTCATTATTTGTGGTCTATCATGCAATTAATCTCCTACGATGTATGTACGTAGTGGCGTACAAATGCGAGCATTTATACTAGTACTCCGTCCGTAAAAAAAAAAAAAACCATGGACGGAGTGAGTATTCTCGAGATACATTTTCTTTTTTTTAAAACTTATTTTGAGAACAATATATTTTCTATTAAGTGGGCATATGTAACGTATTCACTCCTTGTTACTTAGTACCTATGTTTTCAAAAGGGCGACATGTTAAACATGGCCATAGTCTGCGTACACATTTTATCATTACAAATATAACTGTCTCCAATACACGTGTTATGATTACACGATCTTCAAACTATATATTTTAAAAAACATTACAGATATAACTATATGAAAGAAAGAGTTTTTAATGGATATATACCAATATAATTTTTCATATTTTAAATATTTTTAGATCTATTATAATTTTAAGTTTTTATATTTGATTGCACATATTTTATGAGATAGGACTATGCACGAATCAACGCGAACCGAATTTCCAAGTTGCGATAAATTTGGATCCCGAGGTACTGAGTTCAAATCTCAATATGAGCGAATTTCAGATTGGGTTGTTTGAGGGGCTAAATTCCCATTTTAAAAAAATTACATATATAATATATCCGGTTACATGTAGAGACCGACTAAAAAATACCCTTCTCTAAAAAACGTTGCAATAAACTGAATAAACTGATAGTAGTAAGATTTTGTGAACAAGGATGATGCCCGGTCATTGGATGCAGACCAAACGGCCAGAATGTCGCACAGGGCTTTGCCAGGGTACCAGGGCCCATGGGCAGAAAGTGCGGCCACAATGTCGTGCCAGGTTTGGAATAAGTTTACTTTCACTCCCTTAGCTAGCGATCGAATCTGATTCGTATCCCTGAACCACAATACCGGATATTTCGACCCCAACTATTAAAACCGGTGCAATTTAACTTTCTCGATGGTTTTGGAGGATGGTTTCGCTGATGTAGCGTATAAGTGATGGTGTTGACTCGGTCTTCATTTCACGTGGAGTTGATGTGGCGCTTATGTGTATTAGAATTTTAAAAATATGAGCAGGACCCATTTGTCATTCATACAAAAATAATGTGGACCCCACTGACATGTGTCCTCTTTCCTTCATTCTTCCTCCTCCCTCTCTCTCTTTCTCTCCCCCTTTCTCCTCCCCTTTGGAGGTACGCGGCGAGCAGGGACCGGATCAGCAGCGGCGGAGTGTGCGGAGGAGGAGGAGGATAGACTGGTCGAACCTTGGTGAGGAAGGGCCTACTAGTCTCATCGCCGAGCGCATCTTCGCCAACGATGTCGCTAACTACATCCGCTTCGGTGTTGTGTGCCAGTCGTGGTGGCTGTGCTCGGTCGATCCCCGCTGCTCGCAGAGCGGCGCCCTGGACAGTTGCTTCCTTCCTCGGCAGCGGTGGCGGCGTGCAGAGCCGGGATGGCGGCGGAGCGTGCGGAGGAGGAGGAGGAGGAGGGAATGGTCGAACCACTTCCTTCCCCAGCAGCAGCGTAGAGCAGCGATGCCGTTTGCCGCTCGCCCGCCGGCCTCGGCCCGAGATGAAGTTGACGCGGATACCGTGGGCGCCGGGATCACAGGCAGCGTTCTTGGTGAGCCCATGATGGTGGGCTTGGAGGCGGTGTAGGCGTGCGGGCTGAGGCTGCAGCCGCTCCGGCCCTTGCCCGCACGTCGCCGTCGCAGTGCCCGCTCGCCGGTCTGCCGCCTATCCGATCCAAACAGATGAGGGAGAGAGAGGGAGGAGAAAGAATAAAGGAGAGAGGATTGACATGTGATCCCACATGTCAGTGGGGCTCGCATTATTTTTGTGTGAATGACAAATAGGTCCCACTCATATTTTTTTAATTCTAATCCACATGAGCACCATGTCAACTCCACATGGAATGAAGACCGAGTCAACTCTACCACGTATGCACCACGTCAGTAAAATCATCCTCTAAAACCATCAAGGAAGTTAAATTGCACTAGTTTTAATAGTTGGGGAGTTTAGATATCCGGTATTGTGATTCAGGATACGAATCAGATTCGACCACTGGTTAAGGGAGTGAAAGTGAACTTACTCCGCGAGGTTTAAGCCTAGGCCTATGGCTGAAAAGTCTGGCCCACGGAGCAGCACACGCTCACCATTAAGCCCTAGCCTCCAGGAGCTCACCCATATAAAGCCGCAGACCTTCTCCTTCCCCTCTCCGCCGCCACTCGCCGCAGCTTCTCGACCAGCACAGGGAGCGCCTCCGAAACCCTAGCCGTCCCCTCCCCGCGGCCGCCAAAATGGTACGCTTCTCCCTCCTCCCCGTCCTCTCGCCTCTCACCGCCGGCACGACGGGAAGATCCGCACGCGTGCTTGTCCTCGTGCCAGTCCACGGCTCCGCGCACGCCGTCTTTCTCTTGGTCTTCTCGATTTGTAGGATGTGTTCTTATTCATGTTGATCTGCAGTAGGTGTGGGGATCTTGAGCCGGAGGAGCAGTTGGTTTCTTGTTGATGCGTTTCGGGGTTCAGAGATTTAACACGGAGATAGTTTCTTCAGTGCTTTAGCGATTTTTTTTCATGTTGACAGTTGACAGGCATCGGCGATTGTTGTAGTTATCTCATTTTGTCTTCAATTCTTGTTGTATGTTTTTTTTTGGATTGTGGGTAGAGACTAGATTATTGTCGATTTGTCGTTAAGATAGACGTATTGTTGCATACTGGGAAGGCAAAAATTTTGTAATGGGTTATATCTAGGTCATTTATATTGTTTGTATATTGTTGTTTTTCAATTAGCACTTAACTTCTGGAGTAAGCATTTTCATCATCTTCCTTCGAGGACATGGGATCAATTCTTTTTTTTTCTTGTGCTAAAATTGTTTGGTAATCATGTCTGCCTTTGATTGATGGGCTCCGATGATGGCATGAAATCTTTGAGACCTGACATTCTTGTGATGACAAACATAAGCATATTTCCTGAGGACCCAATTGAGGTTTTAACCATTGGTTTGCTGAATGTGTCTTTGCTGTTGAAAAATATGGATACACATTTGCCTCTGATCAAGTGCTAATATGGGTACACATTTCCCGCTGAATGTGTATTGTTGTTATTCAATTAGCACATTTTGAAAGGCAGAAGATTGATTGTGTTGTTTATAGGCCTGTGCTTTCCAACAATCAGTCCTTGTTAAATTTGTTTCAAATTTGTTATGTATAGGTGAATGTTCCCAAGACCAAGAAGACCTACTGCAAGAATAAGGAGTGCAGGAAGCACACCCTTCACAAGGTCACTCAGTACAAGAAGGGTAAGGACAGCCTGTCTGCCCAGGGAAAGCGCCGTTATGACCGTAAGCAGTCAGGATATGGTGGTCAGACCAAGCCTGTTTTCCACAAGAAGGTATTGTGACAGTTTACATTTGATTTCCCAGTGCTGCGTGTGACTGTCTGTTCATTAGAATTATATGGTGTTGTGGTTGATGCATCAGTGCTATAAAACAAACACGTGGTAATAACCAGCATGTCGTGTTAATGCCCTTGATTTCTGCTGTGCATTTTTCATATTATGGTATGTGGTTCCTGTTCTCAGGCAAAAACCACCAAGAAGATTGTGCTGAAGCTGCAATGCCAAAGCTGCAAGCATTACTCCCAGCACCCCATCAAGGTATTCTTTCATTCTCGAGAGTTAAAAATTCTAATGAATGAACATCTTTTGTTGATGTGGGTGCTCACTTAATTTTTCTGTGCAGAGGTGCAAGCATTTTGAGATTGGTGGAGACAAGAAGGGCAAGGGAACATCTCTTTTCTAAATTGCTTGCTACCTACTGGATACTGAAGCTGTGCGTCTACTGTGCTTCAATATTTCAGTGTTATTAGAAGCTTAATTTAAGCAGACCATATCATGTATTCAAATATCATCGTCTGACATTTACTGTAGCAAGGATTGGCTTTCTGCTGAATCAAGTTTTGTTGCTTAATCCTCTTTGAATCCAATGCGATGCATTTGTTTATATTGCACTGCAATTTTATCTTACGACAGTCCTCAGTATCCGTTTTTAGTAATCTTATCTGTCTGATGATTAGTAATTCGCAAGCCTAGAGCTACCCACGTAAACGAGTTCCTGTGACATGAATATGACCCCGAGGGATTAGTCTGATGAACTTCCATTTTTCAGTCCAAATGTTGTCTGGTTAACAGCACTAGCATTTGGTCAGTGTCTTCGAAAGCTGTGATTGGTTGGGTTCATTTTCACGTTGTAGCAAAGTTAATACAAGTAAACTCGGTGCAAGTAGCAACATCGAAGGAGTGCCATCGGCCCATCGCAATGATCCTCCCTAAAAGCACGAGCTCGGAGATGGCTGGGTAGAAGTGGTGCGACTCCTGCCCCCTCCATCCCATCGCCTCCGCTCCGCCTCTCCTTCTCTTGTCCCCTAGAGAATGCTGAAGGGGTAGTCTCACGGTTACGGATAAGGTATACCTCCTATGCTACAACTTATGGAATATATAACTATGGTATGCATTTGTGTGTACGGGTTATTTCCGTGTACGATAAGTAAGTTATTGTAAGATTATAGAATTTACTCTCACGGGCAAGTGATTAGCGCAGGGATCCGTAATCTTCGAGTCCTACTTGGAGATTAAGGTGATTCACGGTATAAACGGTACAGCCCCTTCGGGGTTTAGGGCATCGAAATATACCGTCAACACATCCATCGTAGTCTACAAGCCGGAGGACACGAAGCCTACTCGCCGGGAGATCTCGTCGAATCATCTCGGCAAGGATCTTGCTGGTAACGTCGGAATCTTCGGTTCTCATTGTACTCTGTGGTTTTCGATATTAATCTCATATAAACTGGATTAGGGCTATCACCTTACGAGGGGTCTGAACCAATATAATCTGTCTCCTTGTTTGCTTGTTATCGTTTCGTGTAGATCTTAGTATCAACGTACCACAATACACCGTACATTCGGTCTACGGGTATCACCCGTCGACAGTGGTGCGCTAGGTGGGGGGCTTGGTGCTCAAGGTTCTACCGACATGATTTCATGCCGCTCCGACGATTGCATCTGCACAAGCTTTGGCCTAGGAGATCCAACCTAGACAACGCTGATGTGGACTCAAGTCGGATCTATCGTCTTTCCGGTCTAAGCTGCAATCCCGATCTCGTCTGGCCCAATCTCTGTCAGGAACGAGAACGACGCAGTCATGACTTCGAGAAACGACATCCCCCGGTCGCTTCTCCTCTCCCAATGGAAAAGAGGGCGCCGATTCTAGCGACATCCAAGAGGCAACTTCAAGTGGCTAGGACCCATCTTTTCGTTGGGAGTCAGGCGCTAACAAGGACAGCCCCTCAGAAGTCTACCATCTGGTGCGTCATCCATAAGATAGCTAGCCACTCTCTCGTGGATTGCAAGGTGGTACAACACGTGAAAAAGCTGAACTCGAATCCTGCAAGGAACGAGATATTCAACGCACTTCAGCAACAAACAACACCTGGTGTCCAATACACAAGACACGAGGACATGAGCTCTTGAACTCCGAGGCCTTTCTTAGCGTCATCAAGACTTTGCGCTCTCAGAACCAAGAACAACGAGTTCAAACTCGGGATGTTGCAGAGGAACGGGGATCGGAGGAAACCCCTGACCGCTTCGTGGGATTCGTTGATGGTGACCCCCACGAACCCTCGGTTCTACATGGCCTGGAGGATCAAGAATCATCATCATCTCATACTCCACGTGATGTGAATGTGATCGAGGGAGAGGGTACTAGTCACACAGTTGCTCGGGCAACTACGGATACTGCTCATACTCCTGCTCAGCATCTGAACATCATTAATTCGATATTAAGAGAAATCCCTTTTGACCCAGTTTTGCACCCTGACGGTGATCAGTGGGTTGAACGACTACGAGCAACAGTGGTGAACCTCAATATTGCTTTTGCGGAGGTGGCGACAGGACTAAGGCCTCAAGACCCCCCTCGTCTTCCACCTCGAGGAGAAGTGGTTCAACTCGATGCCCACGTCGAGGCCACCAGCGAACATCCAAGCCGTGATCCAAGACGCAACCCCCATAGCTCCTCACCGCGTCGTCCTCGCCAGTAGACCCCACCGCTTCAGGACAATCGCGATCTACGCGATCAGCTGAACGGACGCCGATGGGAGCAGCGAGATCTGGACAACGCAAATCAACACTAGCGTCGTTCTCCGCCACGACGTAACAACAACGCTAGCCAAGGAGACCATCCCAGCGAGGACCGACACCGACGGGATCCCCAAAGCCACCACGATGATGATCATCGCAGGTGGCAAGCTCAGAGCAACTACGGTCAAGGTCGGCGACAAGGCGACGATGATCGACGATGTCCGGATTCGCATTCTCCAGACTCTCGACGGGATCGACAACGAAGACGTCAATCCATGGGTCGCACGCCCAACCAAGCGATCCTTCATCGTCATCATCATCTTCCCCATCGTCCGCTAGGCCATCTCGACGATAGCACAGGCATCGACCACCTCTCGTACCAGGAGGCAGATGCAGCGCGTTCACGCTAACAATAAGAGAAGTACAGTGGCCCGAGAAATTTCAACTAGGAGCAATAGAGAAGTATGATGGAAGTACCGATCCGGAAGAATTCCTTCACGTCTACTCCACGGTTCTCTACGCTGCGCGGGTAGATGACAACACACTTGCAAATTATTTGCCAGCCATGTTGAAGGTATCTGCTCGATCATGGCTGGTCCATCTCTCGCCCTGCTCGATTTCTTCATGGGAAGACTTGTGGCAGTAATTCGTCGCTAATTTCCAAGGAACTTACAAGCGCCATGCGATCGAGGACGACCTCCTCAGCTTAACTCAGAACCCAGGTGAATCTTTGAGGGACTATATTCGGTGTTTTAACGAATGCTGAAATACGATTCCTGAAATCACCGACGCTTCTGTAATTCGTACGTTCAAATCAGGCGCTTGAGATCGCTACACCACCCAGGAGTTGGCAACAAGACGGATTACTTCCGCACGCAAGCTGTTTGAGATCGTGGACAGGTGCGCCCATGCAGATCATGCCCTGAGGCGAAAGGACTGAAAGAGCAAGACGGGTGACGAGAAGAAAACAGTTAACAAGGATGCACCAGAGTCTAGCAAGAAGAGAAACAAGAAGAGCGGGAAGCGCAAAGTGGCAACAGAGATTCTCGCCACAAAACAGGCAGACCCACCCAAGCGCTAGAACCCCCAAGGTGACGACTCGCGACGACAATGGTGCCCAATTCACAAATCCAACACTCACTCCTTAGAAGAATGCCACATCTTCAAGAAGGCATTAGCAAGACAGATGACAGCGGAAAAAGGAAAACGAGTACGCGTAGTCGAGGCAGATACCGATGTCCCTACACCCAACAACGAACTCGTTTTTCCAGACTTCGACTTTCATGTCACACATATCTTCGGTGGCTCTACAACATACTCCTCGAAGAGAGAGTACACGAAGATAGAGCGCGAAGTCTGTTCTACATCACAAGGAGTTGTTGCCAAGATGAAGTGGTCCCAGCAGAAGATTGAGTTCTCCGAAGTAGACCACCCAACGACCACGACAATCTCGGGAAGATACCTGATAGTGGTCGAGCCCACTATTCGGAACATTAAAGTCGCACGGGTTCTCATCGACGACGGCAGGTCAATTAACCTCCTCTTCGCTGGCACTTTGGATGCAATGGGAATTCCACGAAGTGAGCTAGTTCTTTCTGACCAGCCCTTTCACGGAATCAGACCAGAATCGCTGTCCTAGCCATTGGGCATGAATTCGCTAGCTGTCACCTTTGGACAGGCTGACAACTTTCGAACGGAGCAGATCACCTTCGATGTGGCCGAATTGAACACATCATACAACGCCATCTTAGGAAGGACCGCACTCGCGAAGTTCATGGCGGCATCCCACTACGCGTACCAATTGCTCAAGATGCCAGGACCAAAAGGGACAATGACTATCTAGGGAAATGCGATGTTAGCGGTGCAATGCGACAAGCGGAGCCTCGACATGGTCGAGTCATACTCCCACACCACCCACCACAATCGAGCCACCTGCGAAAGTGAGCAAGCCCAACAAGGCGCCAAGACCGGATGGCGCGACAAAAATCATCGCACTGACAAGCACTAACCCCGACAAGACTGTCAAGATCGGGGCGATGCTCGGCAGCAAATAGGAACTCGAGCTCATCACCTTCCTCTGTGATAATGCAGACATGTTCGCTTGGCAGCCATCCGACGTGCGCGGAGTCCCAGGGAGGTGATAGAGCACAAACTCATGGTGCGACCCGATGCCAAGCCGGTTAAAACAAAAACTGCGGTGATTTGCACTTGACCGAAAGCAAGCCATACGAGAAGAGTTGGACAAACTCCTCAAAGCTGGCTTCATCAGAGAAGTTTTCCATCCAGAGTGGCTCGCCAACCCAGTCATGGTTCGCAAGGCCAACGGGAAGTGGAGAATGTGCGTGGACTTCACTGATCTCAACAAGGTGTGCCCCAAGGATCACTACCCCCTTCCTCAAATAGACCAATTGGTGGACTCAACGGCCGGTTGCGAGTTGCTGAGTTTTCTTGACGCTTACTCCGGCTACCATCAAATCAGCATGGCCAAAGAGGACGAGGAAAAGACAATATTCATCACGCCCTTCGGTGTCTTCTGTTACACCAAGATGCCCTTTGGATTGATCAAGGAAGGAAACACGTTCCAACGCGAGATCTAGGGAGCTCTTGGTGATCAAATCGGACAAAACGTCAAGGTTTACGTCGATGACATTATCTTCAAGACAAAGACGGGCGACACATTAATCGATGACCTCAGGGAAACGTTGAACAATCTCCGACGACACAGATGGAAGCTGAACCCGGAGAAGTGTACGTTTGGAGTACCATCGGGCAAACTACTCGGTTTTCTCGTCTCAGGGTGAGGCATCGAGGCAAATCCCTAGAAGATCAAGGCCATCGATAACATGAAATCACCAACAAGACTCAGGGAAGTTCAGAGACTAACAGGGTGCATGGTAGCACTGATCCGCTTCGTAGCCAGGATAGGAGAACAAGGACAACCCATCTTTGCTTTACTCAAAAAGCAAGACAAGTTCGATTGGACTCGAGATGCCGAGAACGCGTTCATCGCGCTCAAGCGCTACTTGTCAAATCCCCTGTACTCGTTACCCCACAACCTATTGAAGAGCTTTTTCTCTATATTGCTGCTACACCCTATTTGATGTCAAGAGGGAAAAAGTACAACACCCAGTGTACTATGTCAGTGAGGCCCTCCACGATGCCAAGGCTAGATACCTGTAGATTCGAAAACTACTCTACGCTGTGGTCATCATGTCAAGAAAGCTGCGCCACTACTTCCAAGCCCACAAGGACGTTGTCGGCCGCATTGCCAAATGGGTAGTCGAGCTCAGCTAGTTTGATGTTCACTTTGTACCAAGAACAACCATCAAGTCCCAAGTTCTCACTGACTTCGTTGCTGATTGGACTATTCCTGAGAATAGCACAACCAACAAAACGGATAACGAGACATGGACTATGGCACTCAACAGCCAAGGAGCAGGAGCAGGATTCATTTTCACATCTCCGATTGGAGATCAGTTCAAACATGCAATCCACCTCAACTTCCGGGCAACAAACAACATAGCCGAGTACGAAGGACTCCTCGCAGGAATTCGAGTAGCCGCAGCACTTGGAGTCAAGTGACTGATTGTGAAAGGGGACTCAGAATTAGTCTCGAACCAAGTACACAAGGACTACAAATGCTCCAATCCCGAGTTGGCCAAGTACCTCGTCGAAGTCAGGAAGCTGGAGCGGAAATTTGACGGCATCGAAGTGCGACATGTTTGTCGCAAGGATAACATCGCGCCCGATGACCTAGCACGGCATGCGTCTAGAAGAGAACCCCTCGAACCAGGAATTTTTCTAGATGTCCTGATAAAACCATCCATAAAGGAGTCGCACGATGAAGGCATCACAGCCAACACCGACATCCACTCGGGGGCTATAGTGGTCGAGAACGTCGTTGCTGACATCGAGATGACAGAAGACTGGCGAACTTTGCTCATCAATTTCTTGGGTGTCAACAAGTTGCCAGAGGACAACGCAGAGGCAGAAAAACTATCTCGCCGAGCCAAAATATATTGTTTGGTCGACAACGATCTTTACAAAAAGGCACCAAACGGAATTCTGCTAAAATGCGTTTTGGCTGACGACGGCAAGGCTTTGCTCCTCGACATCCATGAAGGCATTTGCGGATTACACGCCAGCGGGCGTACCCTAGTAGGAAAAGCCTTCCGACAAGGATTTTTCTGGCCAACCGCCCTCAAAGACGCTTGCGACATGGTACAAAGGTGCGTAGCTTGCCAATTTCACAGCAAACACACCAAGATGCCAGCACAAGCGCTCCAGACTATCCCTCTTACTTAGCTGTTCTCATGCTGGGGGCTCGATATACTCGAACCATTCCCACGAGGACAAGGCGGCTATAAATTCTTGTTCGTGGCAATTGACAAATTCACCAAGTGGATTGTAGCAGAACCCACGATGGAAATCAAGGCCAACAACGCTATCAAGTTCATCAAAGGGATATTCTGTAGGTACGGATTACTCATCGCATCCTTACAAACAACGACTCGCAATTCACAAGCGGTGATTTCCAAGATTACTGCATTGAGTTCGGAGTCAAGATTTGCTTCGCTTCAGTTTCCCATACCCAGAGTAATGGACAAGTCGAACGGGCTAATGGTATGTGCTCCAAGGGATCAAAACTCGCGTATACGACAGGCTCATGGCCTATGATACACGCTGGGTTGAAGAACTTCCGTCTGTCTTGTGGGCTGTACGCACTACATCGATTTCGTCCAACAAAGAGACACCGTTCTTTCTCGTGTACGGATCTGAGGCCATGCTCCCTTCAGAGCTACGGCATCAGTCGACATGAGTTCAAAAATACTCTAACGAGGAGTAAGAGGAAAGGTGAAACGACGATGTGAACCTTCTCGAGGAACATCGTGAGCAAGCTGCTGTTCGAGCAGCTGCATATCAGTAGGCCCTACGCTGACATCATGAAAAGCGAATACGTGCCCGCACACTTTCCATCAGCGATTACATCCTCCGACGAGTTCGAAATCAAGCAGGGCAAAACAAGCTCTCACCAAAGTGGGAGGGACCGTACACGATGGTTTAAGTCTTGAGGCTAGGCGCGTGCAAGATAGCAGATGGCAAATGCCGCGAGTTATCAAATTCCCGGAACATTGACCAATTACGTAAATTCTATGTATAGCATCAATATATCCAAGTCTGTAAGTTTTTCTTACAGTTCAATAAATAAATACATATATTCAGAGGTATCCAAATATTTTCGACTTTATCTTACCTGTGTTTTACCCAGAGATCCCTTACCACAATAACATCTCGGGTTGAAATCGAACCTAACGTCCCTTTACTCTATTCTAACAATGCCTCCGAGAAACCTAAGGAGATTTTGACTGGGGATGTCCAGAGCTGATAAGGCCTTGTCAGATGATTCAGAGCCAAACGACCATGTCATAACTAGTCATGTCAGAGCGCTCCCTGGATGCGTATTAACCGAGCCGTGTAATCAAAAATTGGGCCTTTTCAACTTCACGGCTGGGAGCTAGGTAAACCGTAGCTTCAACTAGGCAGGTTATGGGTTTTTAAGCCTCCTTCTCCGAGAATGACTTCTTCGAGAACGATGCTAGGGGCTAGGGAGAGTACGTGACTAGAAAAAGGCTAAGGACAGCCTGAAACGAGAATACTCGTACACATTATATTTATAAATTGCTCAGGGCATAGATTTCAATTGTATTACAAAAGCTAAAGTAAATAGCGTTATATTATTGAATCTTTTCAGATATTTTCAGGTAAAGCTCTACCATGACGGCCATTGCCAGTCCATGGAGAGGAAAACTTTCTCTGCTAAAGGAGCCAGCGATAGAGCTATGTGATCTATCTCGTTTGCCGACATCCGCGTGTGCCTAAACCCTTCCCTAAGGAAGTCGAGGTTAATCTACGGGCGGTGATCTCGGATGTAACCGCTGGCATATCGGCTCACTCGACGGCACTCCTGTTTAAGGCTGTTGTCGATTTGCTTACCGATCCCTTCCAGCTGGTCGCAAGACCTCTTCATCCATGAGATATACCCGGCCGTAGACTCCTCAGGTGCAGGGCGCACGACTCACAGCTCATTACAGAGATTCGACATCGCGTCGCAACAGCTCTTGACATATGAGTTCAACCAAATCTCACGTCCTCGGAGCGTCTCGACATCACGATCTTTCCTGGCAATCTTGATGGATCATTCAAGTTCCGCCACTTCAAACCTTGTCTTCCAATACTGAACGTGGCGTTCTCGCTCATCGAGTGCATCTTCAAGATCTACAAAAGGGACCAGCTCTAATGATCCGGTTTCACAACATTAGTGAGGAAAGTGATCCGAGTGCCGACAACCCAACCTAGATTTTGTCGGAGGAGGGAGATCAAGCTCGAACCTTATAGCGCGAGTACATCGTCGATATTTACAGCGACCATGGTGCTCTCGCTCGCATCTGGAGCAGGCAGTTGGATAGAAGGGGTGGATGCGACGTCGAGAATATCGGACGTCCCCCTTGCTGGACGTCCTCGTCATCCAGGCATCTACAAAAATAGGAATGCTGCGAATAAACTTAGTGTAACGGATGGGAGATTGTTCTACATTAGAGCAATCCGGACCCAACATATTACACTTAAGAGCTAAAACAATAAATTACTCTTCGAAAAAGGGGAGAACAGTCTCCCCCAACTCAACAACCTCCGACATCACATCCTCGCGCGTGTCATCAGTACCACCCTTGGCGAGGACCTCCTGCAGGTTGATCTCCGGGTGCGTAAGCTTGACGCACGCAAGAACATGGCATGTGCCCGTGCACAGACCGGTGCAGGTGTCTTCTGCGACCTTGGCGACGTGCTTACCAGGAACCTTTTCCAGTTCTTTGATAAGGTCCACCAGGCCGGCCACTAGCGTGGTCTTATCAGAGTACGGGGGGATCTCAATGTTCGCGCCGAGATTTCGCGCCACCTGGACAAGGCACGTGTAGTTTTGACGGAGGGCATCTCGGATTGACTCCAGGTGGCTAATGGTCGATACCATCTGCGCCTCCAGTCCCCGCTGTTGTCGATCGTGCCTAGCGACAAGCTCCCTCATCTTCTTGAGGTCCTAGCACGCCTCCTCGAGATCGCTCTCAAGTTGGGCCACTCGCCCGTCCGATGACGAGGCGATGGCACCCACGCAGGCCACCTCGGCTAATACCTCCTGGGTACCGGCTTCGAGGAGGTGGCAGGCCTCGACGAGCTTCTCAGTGCCCGACATGGACGCTGAAGTCGGTGGCGATGGAGGAGCAAAGGCAGCAACCGGATCAACCACGCGAGTCGTGATTATCGGTAGAAGGGGGCTTGTTGCCGCGCGGTCCTCGCTATGTGCGGAGGACACTGGAGAAACCCTGTTGATGTTGATAGTATTAACGATAGGTCTCGAGATCGTATTGACGTATGAGGGCGACATCAGAGTCTAAGACTTCACTTACTTGGCCTGGCCCCCTTCATAAGTCTCCTCTTCGAGGCTGGAGGTGCGCCGGCAGCAGCCTGAGTAAGAAGATAAGTGAGAACTCGTTGTCGCAAAATATGCGGTCGTCATCGAGAGCGTGATGCTAACCTCAGAGCCACTTGATTGGGCGCACAAGCTGGCTCCGGAAGTGAGTCCAACCCACTTCCTTTTAGAGGGCTTGGACTCGCTGCCACTTGACGCAACACCGACCTCGGTTGTCTTCGAAGAGACCTTCTCCTTGAGAGAGGAGGAGGCCTGATGGTCAACGAGTGGTCCAATAGCATCCGTGAGAGGGAGTGCCTGCAAAATATTAGGTCACCTTGTCTTCAAAATCACGAAGGATTAAGGATGTAGAGTACCACGAAGTCACCTACGTTGACGACAACATTCTTGTCAGCTGCAGCTAGGTCGTAGATCGGAGCTGGGGTTGTCGACTATTGAAGGGGTGCTGACGACAATCTAGCCTACCCTGGCAGCCACGGTGTTGTCGTCGAGACCTGCGAATAAAATACAAGATGAAAAATTGAGAACAAGAGCTCACAAGAGAATCACTGACAAGAGGATTGCGATAATGAGTACCCCGCTCAGAGATCCGCGTCTCGTCGCCAATCCCGATGTAATCATACGCGGGATGAGCACGACTTTGAAGGGGCTGAAGACGACGATGTATGAAGTCGGCAGCGACTTCATACCCCGACAATCCCTGACCTCGGAGGTTGCGGATTTTTTCGACAAAAACCAAGAGAGAAGGGATGGTGAGACTTTAGAGGTCCAGTTGGAGGAACGTTCTGGTTTCTCGTTAGGGACTACGAGAACAGGAGAAAGTTCCTCCACGTGGAGGTAGAACCACCTTGACCTCCAATCGCTTCGAGAAGAAGGGCGGTCAAAGGGGATATATTCTTCCTTCATCCCATCTCGAAGACGGAACCCGCAGCATCCTGAGATCCTGCGGGACTCCATCCATCCGAGTTCATAAAGTAACGGAAAAGATCGAGGAATGGCACTACACCGATGTACACCTCACAAAGGTGAGCAAAGATGCTTAGAAAAGCAATGGAGATGGGGTTCAGGTGAAGAAGGTGAAGACAGTAGAAGTTTAGAATCAAGAGAAGGAATTCAGAATCCACACTGAACAAAATCTTCTACAACGACAATTTGTCCTAAAATGGGTTGCGGTTCAGTACCTCAAAACGGGCGCTCCATGGTGCTACGTCCAGGGATGGAGCCCTCCACTTGCAGTTTCTCCATCTCGGCGATGTTGACGGTGGATTTTCCCAAATTCATAGGATTGATCTTGAGATGGTTGGAAGAGGTTTAGGGTTTTCTGTTTTTCTGGGAGCGGAAGGAACAGGAAAGCAGTGCGCAAGGAAGACGAAAGGAATTTTGGGAAAACAGACTTGAAGCGAATCCCAAAATCAGGTTTTATAGGCACACTACTTGACGGTTCGCATTTCGAGGAAAGGAGAGAGATTGCCGCCGAAATTTTCTGAGGCCCGTTGTTGGCAGTTGTTTAGACTTCAATTCAAACTCACTTATGGACCGTTGATCATCTTTCAATGATGTTGAATACTCCATGTCTTCTCGATTTTCATCGATAACGGCCAAGTGAGAACGATGACGTTAACAGAGAAGTCGTGGATGACAACGTGAGTTCATTTGAGTTGAAGTCGGGGGCCACTGTCACGGTTACCGATAAGACATACCTCCTATGTTACGACTTATGGAATATAAGAATATGGTATACATTTGTGTGTACAGGTTATTTCCATGTACGATAAGTAAATTATCATAAGATTATGTAATTTACTCTCACAGGCAACTGATTACGGAGTCCTACTCGAAATGGATCAGGATTGTACCATATCGTGCGGGGTCCGTAATCTCCCAGTCCTACTTGGAGATTAAGGTGATTCACGGTATAAAAGGTACACCCCCTGTGGGGTTTAGGGCATCAAAATATACCGCCAACACATCCACCATAGTCTACAAGCCGGAGGACATGAAGCCTACTCGCCGGTAGATCTCGTCGAATCATCTCGGCAAAGATCTCGCCGGTAACGTCGGAACCTTCGGTTCTCATTGTACTCTGTGGTTTTCTATATTAATCTCATATAAACTGGATTAGGGCTATTACCTTACGAGGGGTCTGAACCATTATAATCTTTATCTCCTTGTTTGCTTGTTGTCGTTTCGTGTAGATCCTAGTATCAACGTACCCTAATACCCTATACATCCGGTCTATGGGTGTCACCCGTTGATAGGTAGAGAAAGGGGAGAGAAAGAGAGAGAGGGGGAGAAGGGAAGGCAAGAGAGGATGACATGTGGGTAACACATGTCAATGGGTCTCACAATTTCTTTATGTGTTAATGACAAATGAGTCCCATATATATTTTTAATTCTAATGTCACATAAACGCCACGTCAACGCCACATAGAATGAAGATCAAGTCAACATCGCCACGTAGGTATCATGTTAGCGAAACCGTCCTTCAAAACCACCGAGTGAGTCAAATTGTACTGGTTTCAATAACTGATTTTCGTTCTCAGTTCGAAAACCGGATACAATGTATCCCCCAACTTACAATACCATGCAATCGAGATCCCTCGGTAGTATTGACCAGGGTTTTGACTGATGTGGTACCTACATGGATCATTTGACTAGGTCTTCATCTCACGTGACATTGACATAGCGCTTACGTGGCTATTCGATGTGTAAAAATAATAAAACTCAAGGGCCCATGTGACCCCACATGTCATCCTCACTACTCCCTCTACTCCTTGTCCTTATCTTTTTCTTTTTCTTCTCTTGCTTCTTCTCCTAGATGGCATTCGGTGGCCGGCGGGAGCACCGTATCGGTGGAGAGGGCGACCGATGGGAGCACCACGGGGGAGGAGGCGAGCTTGTTGGGTGCCGACGGGAGGGAGGGAGAGGATCGCGGTGCGCGGGGTCGGCGGGTGGGCGTGAGAGGAGCGACGGCGCGCGGGGGCCGGCGGGAGAGAGCGGCGCACGACAGCCAGCGGATAGGAGTGGTGACGCATGACAGCTGGTGGGAGGAAGGGAGAGGAGCGGTGGTGCGCGGGGGTGAGCGGTCGGCATGAGGGTGAGAGAGGAGCGGCAACGCGCGGGGTTCGTCGGTCGGTCGGAGAGGAGCGGCGACGTGCGAGGGTCAGCAGCTGGCGAGAGAGGAGTGCCGGCCGGTGGGAGAGGAGGCAGCGCGTGTTGGCTGGTGGAAGAGGAGTGGCGGCTCGCCGGCCTCTCCACCCCGATCGGCATTCACGTCTCCTCCTCCCCGCCTTGTCTCTCAACAACCTAACGAAGAGCTGGAGGAAATAGAAAGGGTGAAGGAAGTAGGACCCACTGACGCTATTTTTATTATTTGTTTGACTGATGGATGGGTCCCGCATATTTTATTTAATTTTTCTAGTTTTCAATTTTGCTCATTTATCTTTTTATCAAACTATCACGTAAGCGCTACGTCAATACCACGTGGAGCGAAGAAAGGAACCACGCAGATACCATATTAGCTAAAACTGAGGTCAATAATACCGAGAGACTTGTAAGTTGGGGTAAGTTGGAGGACGGGTTGTGTCCGTTTTCCGGAGAGGACGAAAAGCAGACTAAGACGACAAAATGAGGGATCTAGAGTGAACTTATTGCGAGGGGTTTAAGCCAAGGCCCATGGAGTGAAAATTCTGGCCCACGAAGCAGCACACGCTCACCAGTAAGCCCTAGCCTCCAAGAGCTCATCCGTATAAAGCCGCAGACCTTCTCCTTCCCCTCCCCGCCGCCACTTGCCGCAGCTTCTCGACCAGCACAGGGAGCGCCTCCGAAACCCTAGCCGTCCCCTCCCCGCGGCCGCCAAAATGGTACGCTTCTCCCTCCTCCCCGTCCTCTCGCCTCTCACCGCCCGGCACGACGGGAAGGTCGCACGCGTGCTTGTCCTCGCGCCAGTCCACGGCTCCGCGCACGCCCTCTTGCTCACTGATCTTCTCGATCTGTAGGAGGATGCGTTCTTTATTCATGTTGATCTGCTGTAGATGGAGGGATCTTGAGCCGGGGGAGTAGCTAGGTTGTCGATGCGTTTTGGGGGTTTAGCGAATTTTAACATGAGATAGTTTCTCTTTAGCGATATCTTTTTCATGTTGATATCCACTATGTTTGTTCTACTTATGTCATTTTTATCTTCAATGTTTTGTATGATTAATTTTGAATCGTGGGTATAGACCAGATTATCGTCGTGAAGATCGACGTATTTTCCGAGCTGACCCTCTGCATGCTGAAAAATTTTTAATGGGTTATATCTAGATTATGTGTATTGTTGTCATTCAATCGGTACTTAAACTTCTGGAGTAAACATTTTTATCATCTTCCTTTGAGGACATGAGATGTATTCCTTTTTTTTCTTGTGCTAAAATTGTTCGGTAATCTTGTCTGGCTTTGACTGATGGGCTCCGATGATGGCATGGAATCTTTGAGACCTGACATTCTTGTGATGACAAACATAAGCATATTTCCTGAGGATCCAAATGAGGTTTTAACCAGTGGTTTGCTGAATGTGTCTTTGCTGTTGAAAAACATGGATACACATTTGCTTCAGATTTTGCACATTTGATTGTGTTGTTTATAGGCCTGCTATGTGCTATGCATGTTCAGTATTTGTTGAACTTTGTGCTTTTGTTTCAAATTTATTTTGTATAGGTGAACGTTCCCAAGACCAAGAAGACCTACTGCAAGAACAAGGAGTGCAGGAAGCACACCCTTCACAAAGTCACTCAGTACAAGAAGGGTAAGGACAGCCTGTCTGCCCAGGGAAAGCGCCGTTATGACCGTAAGCAGTCAGGATATGGTGGTCAGACCAAGCCTGTTTTCCACAAGAAGGTACTGTGACAGTTTACATGTGATTGCCCAGTGCTGTGTGTGACTGTGTCTGTTCATTAGAAACATAGGTGTCGTGATTGATGTATCAGTGCTATATGTGTCTGTTCAATTCAAACATGTGGCAATAACCATCATGTAGTTTTAATGAATGTGGCTTTCAGCTCTGCATTGTTCATCTTATGATACATGGTTCCTGTTTTCAGGCAAAAACCACCAAGAAGATCGTGCTGAAGCTGCAATGCCAAAGCTGCAAGCATTACTCCCAGCACCCCATCAAGGTATTATTTCATTGTTAATACTCTAGAGCTGAAAATTCTCATGAATCAATAATTTTCCAGCTGTGTTCGATGCTCACTTACATAATTGTTCTCTGCAGAGGTGCAAGCATTTTGAGATTGGTGGAGACAAGAAGGGCAAGGGAACATCTCTTTTTTAAATTGCTTGCTACCTACTGGATACTGAAGCTGTGGGTCTACTGTGCTTCAATATTTCGATGTTATTAGGAGCTTAATTTAAGCAGACCATATCATGTATTCATGTATCATCGTCTGACATTTACTCTAGCAAGGATTGGCTTTCTGCTGAATCAAGTTTTGTTGCTTAATCCTCATTGAATCCAGTGCGATGCATGTGTTTATATTTAACTGCAATTTATCTTAAAGACAGTTTTATTTAACTAGTCCTCAATATCCATTTTTTTAATCTTAGTTGCTGTCTTGTGATTAGTTGTTCGCAAACCTAGAGCGACCCACTTTAATGAATCTGACCTCGAGTGATTAGTGTGATGAACTTCCTTTTTTGGGACTGAATGTTGTATGATTAACTGTACTAGCGATTGTTCTGTATCTGTCGAACGAGAAGGAAGGTAGGGAAGTAAGTGAATTGAAAGATAAATCATTTGTTCTTGTGGTTCAGTATCTCGGAAGGTCTTGTGATTTTAGTGAACTATTTCCGTAGCATGGCAGTACTTGCTCCCGTCTTTTATGCATGATTCAATAGGTTAAGCAATCGTTTATAGTAATGACTTAATTATTAATATTATTATAAACCGAATAAATTGATTAGAACAAAGCTAAGCTAAGCAATGCTGATGTAGAAAAAATAATGTAGTTTGAGAACCGTGGTACATTCCAAAGTTCGTAACTGTTGTAAGCTGAGAACGCCCCTCTAAAACCGGATTCCAGCAACTCACAATTCAGCATTGCTGCTGATGGCAATGTTCCTATACTGAAAGTGCGGTTATTTCTGACTTCAGACATCTGTGGTGATTGGCTGGGTTCATTTTCAAGTTGTAGCCAAGTTAAAAACAAGTAAACGGTTAGTTCAGACTTCAGACATCTGTGGTGATTGGTTGGGTTCATTTTCAAGTTGTAGCCAAGTTTAAAACAAGTAAACGCAGATGCAAGTAGCAACATCGAAGGAGTGCCATCGCAATGATCCTCCCAAAAAGCACGAAAGAAACATCTGCATTGGAACCTAAGCAGCTCTGGCCTTTTGGGCCCAGAAAAGCTATCCTTGATTCAAGAACAGATCGTCATTTTTGCGGCATATGCCTCCTCCAGAATCCTGAAATTCTCATGCTTGCAAGCAAAATCGCAAGAACAAGTTGAGCTAAAGTCCAACGCTGAATCCATCCCAGAGATCTCAGTGAGCAAATCGCACAGCGCCAGTGGGACTATTCAAGGATTTTGAGGGCCATGACCTGTACCCATCCATCACCCAGCAACAAAACAAGCCGGACCGTAGTGTGTCAAGCATGCACGGCTGCTGCTCTCCGATCTTACGGGTAGTCCCCAACTCATTCTGAACCACACCTTTTGTTTTGGACCACAGCACAAAATTCAGAAGCAGCAGAAAAGGGTCAAGCAAAAAATCTAACAGCTTTATTTAGGCAGATCCACCTCTCTACATCATCATAGTCATAGTAGAAGAACTCGACGAATTCAGAAGCAACATTGGCAGCTAAACCTAGAGAAGAAAAATGAAAAGAAAAGAAAACAAGATCTAATATATTACAAGGGATCCTTAGATATGCTCATAACATTGTTACATCCCGAGCACCGAGTAGCGACTTGCGACGAAAACGGGTGCCATTTCCATGCTTACGCCATTACTGCTTTGCCTGAAAAACGAGATGTTCTTTTGTTAGAGATTCAGACTTACGTTCATGAATTGGCTCTTTTGTGGAAAATGTGATTTGGTAAAACGACATGTGCGAAAAATCTACCTGAGAGTAGATGAAAGTTCCGAGAATCGCAATGGCGGCTCCAAGGGCGTTGATGGGCTGGACCGGCGTGTGGAAGATGATGATGGAGGCGACAATGACGGAGATCCGCTTCATGGTGTTGCCGATGCTGAATGTCAGCGGCGAGATCTCGTCGAGCGACATGTAGGACACTTGGTTGTACAAGTGGTAGAACACACTCTGCGCCGCCACCCACCTATAAAACCACAGAGAAATCCGTAGCCACATGAATCAGCTGGATCATCACACAAAAGTACCATCAAATCTTTGATACTTCTGATTTCTCTTTCAGAAGTGAACTGAAGAAGAGATTGCTGCTTACGAGGAAATGATAATGATAGGACGATGATCCTAGTAGCAATTGCTAATTGTTGAGTGATGTTACTGAAAGTACAGAGTGTTGTATGCTGAAGCTGTTTGAAAGCTTAGATCAAACACTTATCACTAGAATTTTGCCCAATTGATGCCAAAAATCTCAACTGATCGTGATGGATGTGACAGTGAAACGGTGAGAACTGGTACAAGAAAGCATGTGAGGCTCACCAGACGAAGTTTGGACCGATCTCGGCGACGGCTTTCTGCCAGCCGGCAGCCCACACCTTGGGCCCCTCCATGGCGAAGGCGAAAGGGAGGAGGATGGCCAGCGAGAGCATGGAGAGGCAGGCGTAGTAGTTCATCCCGCTCACCGATTTGCCCTTCATCCCTTTCTTGGAGAATATGTTCCGGAACACGAATGCCAGGTTCGAGACCATCGCACCCATGAATCCTGCAGCGATTTCAGCAATACATGATATCAACAGATTGATGCGTCAGGTTTATGAGCAAATTGTGCACTTTTTCGTGGCTGGTGTACATGCAAACGGTGTGAGATTTCGTTATCTGACATAAAAAAAACATATTTTTGGTTAATTAATGGACAGTTCTTGTTCTGAAGAATTGTTCGAGATAATATCTATTTTTCCACCAAAAAGTGAGGATATTTGTGGTGTATCCGCTGCAAGTATCTCCAGGATTTTCAGGTGGAGAGACAGGGAGATGCAGAGTGTTGCTCACCAATCATGTTGAAATTGAGCTCGGTGACGGCGGCGAGGGCGCATCCGCCGATGATTGGGAGGAGGGAGAAGTAGACCGGCGCCGGGAAGTGCTCGCCGAGGAAGAACCTGGAGACGAGCACGCTGAACGCCGGCTCGCCGCTCTTGATGATGTGGGTGAACGACACGGCCACCTTCGCCATGCTCACGGTCGCCGCCACGTGCCCGATGGTGTGCGCGATCGCCACCTGCTCGTCCACACGAACAAACGAATCCCCAATCCAACGACGCATCAGCAAAAACAAAAATCAAGAACGGCGGCGAGGAGATCGATCGTGTCGCCAATGCGATGCGAGGTGGGGGTGCTCACCGGGGAAAGGGCCTTCCAGAAATCGAGGTCGGTGCTGGGCGCCTCGGCGATCCTGGTGGCCCAGGACACGAGCATGATGGCGGAGCCGGCGGCGAGGGAAAGCGTGGACGTGAGCCACGGGTACGGGAACGCGTTGAGCACCTTCTTGTTGTAGATGTTGAAGATCACGTTGAGCGCCCACCACGTCGCGAAGTAGACCCCGATCTTGGCCCGCCTCGCGGTCTCCTCCGGCGCCGCGCCGGAGGCGGCCTCGACCGGCCGGGCGCCGTCGGCGGTGGCTGACGGCGGCGCCGGTGACGCGACGCGCGCCGCCAAGAAGGGGTCCTGCCTGTACAGGGGGCGCGCCGAGAGGGAGAGGGTCCGTGGGCTGGCGCCGCCGGCGGCGAAGAGGGGAGGGAGGTGGAGGGACTTGAATGCCATCTTGGGGGTGGTGGTCCCGGCCGTAGAGAGCTTGACGGAGGCGGCGGCGGCGGCGAGCATTTCGGCGGCGGGAACGGTGACCGGCTTCTTCAGTTACTGTGTTGTGTTGTAGCTGGCCGTCCGTCCGTACGTCTGTGGCGGCTCACGGAGGGGGTGGTGAAGTGGTGATGGGTAGGGGGAGATGTGTGGGGGAGGAAGGTATTTATAGGGAGCGCGCGAAGAAGAAGGGAGGTGGTTTGTGCATGTCGCCCTTGGCATCTTTTTCACCGTATATAGTGAGGTTTTTTATTTTTCCTGCCGCTGGATTATGCCTTTTTACTACTTCTTAAAATGTGTATTTCTATTCTTATTTATATGGTTTATTCGCCGTGTCGTTTTTTATATTAGAACTATTTGTGGTTAATTTATGGTCATGTTTTATACATAATTAATTATGCTCAGTAAACATTTTATACATAATGCATTATCGATCCACCGTACACGACTAAATTCTACTATAAACATAATACTGGGAGGATATAAATCCTCTGCGTTATGTTAAGAAAAGGCTAGTGCTACAACAGTTTGTGCCTGCTAAGTAAATTACTGCACAAAGTAATAGCTAATGTATGGAAATGTTCATCCTGTATATGTTTCATCTCTACTGTTGAGAATCCGTTTTTGCTAGAATGCATGAAACAGAATGATCAAATGTTAGCACATCTCAGTTATTCATTTATGAAATATGTTCTTTTTATGATAAAATAATGATATGAATTTCTCTAATACTCTAAATCAACACATTCATTTGCACATATCTATTTTTACCATACCAATTTATTCATGGTTTGGTACATATAACCATACCAATTTCTTCTTCAATTCTTTGTTCCTTGGGGTATGATGTTGAAATAGCTCTATGCATATTTCTACATTCAAAAATAGACACCGACAACTACATTTTTGTTAGTAAGTGATGTATTATATACTATTTTTATCGAGAAATGCATATTTTTCATGTTGCGTATGAGCTACGTCTTGTTACAAGTGTAAACTTGTAATACTAATTATGTATATTTTGCGCACGTTTAAAATTGTGGAGAGAATTTGCCTAGCATTTTCAGTGATGTGTTTTCACTCTAGTCCACTTGGCATTGGCTTGCCTCTTGGTTGTTGGGTGGTACAATGAGGGTTTCATTTGACCGCTGCCTGCATATAGCAGCCAAATGAGTTCTTTCGAAATTCTAAACATGCTCAAAGACTTGCAAAATCTCCCACCTTGCGAAATCAACATCAATATTGATGTGAACATGCTTTTTCATAGCAGGATATTTTTTTTTAAGATAAAGCATCGTAGGAGGATATGGATAGTAACTACTCCCTAATTAAGCTCAGAATTATAAGGGCAACGATTATGCAACTTACGCCATCACGCGAGGTGCTCACATGAACCAACAATAAAATGAACATATTGTGTTTAATTATAAAAATGAGTAAATTAAACATATTTATATAAATAAAAGTGGGCGTCGAATATAATTGTTTGCAATCAACGATGTTTCCGAAGGAAAACCGGAAAACGACGTAGCCACCACAACGGTACAAAACCTAACACTACTGGCATATACTAATACTACTAGTCGGAGGTGAGCCGTCAACAGAACAGCCATCCCGGCCCTGTGCCGGCAACGACCGTCGACCGCTAACTCTCACGCCCCGAGCGACCTCACCACCAGCTGTGTGTCTTCACTGCCTGACGCCTCTGGCTCTTTGCCGACCGACCTCGTCGCGCATGATCAGATCAGCCGCTTCGATCGAATTCCCTCGTCCTCTCCTCTCCTCGCGCGCGTACATACATACACCTCGCGACGATCGAAACCAAACGGACGACGCGGGCACACTGGCACGTCACGTCGACACGTCCTGTGTCGGGCCCATGTCCTGTACTGTCCTCCTCCCGGGCTCCTCGCGGCCGTCCGCTCATGCGCCCGCGTGACGGCGTGCGGGTCACCTAGCGCCAAGAGAGGAGGAGGAGGGAGTTTTTAGCGGCGGAGAGAGGCCTTGGCCCCGCGTCGTCGCACTGGCCGTCCATACGGGACCCCGGTCACGTGGGCCGCGTACTGTGCGGGGAGATTTTTTTTGGGCGAGAGAGATGCACATATGCCAGTGCGACGACGCTGCAGCACAAGGCAGCAGCGCGCGCTGTCGTTTTGGGGGTGCAATTTGGTCGATCTATCGCGCCATTCTGCTGCTTCCCATGAATGGCAACTACGTACTGCTAGTAGCAAGTGGTGAGATTGGTGATCGATCGCCTTTGGAGAAGGCGCTCTCGATCAGATATCCAGATCGATCGGGACTAGCAGTGGGTGATCGTGCTGTGTGAATTAAAAGGCTCGTCCAACAAAAATACTGTTACTATTCGACGAGTATGGGTAAAACTCCCGTTTTCAGGGAATCGAGCGGAAAAACACAGATGCTATATATACAACTTGCACGATTGAACGATTCCCAAATGTAGTGACGTTTTTTGTAACCTATATATGCGTACCATGCTCGATCTCTCACTATCCATGCCGTTGGAATTTCGTGCTGTATATTGAAGATCGGTTTAACCCGTGCGATCGATCTACCCACACACATTGCCGACTGCTACGCATCGATCGATCAGCGCTGGGAGGTTTAGTGATCGTCTGATCGATCGAATATTATGTACAGCTAGCTAGGTAGCTGCGTTATAGACTTAGACTGTGTTCGGGAGGTGGAGTTCCGCACGAAAAATGAAACGATCCATTAGTGCGTGATTAATTAAGTATTAGCTATTTTTTATGAAAAATGTATCAATATATTTTTTAAAATAACTTTTGTATAGAATTTTTTTACAAAAAGCAAGCCGTTTATATCAGTATTATGGATAAAACATAGTCCTGAGTTAAACTCGACAATGCCCACCATATGACTTATATATGGAAGGTATTCCGGATAAGGCATAAGAAGCAAAGTTATACACGGAAACTATAAGGACTACTCAAATCGTATTTATATTTGTCTTCCTAATTCTAATTGAACAAGGGGATATTTGTGGGTATAAATACAAGACCCCCTGTAAGGAGAGGGGGACCAATCAGAGAGACGCGCAATAGTTAGAATAGACCCCAATATACGCTACTAGGTATCAACATCAGAGATAAACCTAGACATACCTAATCTGGTGTTCGTGGAGACCGATAAGAGGGATTTAACACTATCTCTGATCTCACCGAATTTGTCTTCGAGGATGAAGAATACCCATCATTAACTACGAGTGGTGATCTATACCGCTGTGTCAACGACAACTAGATAGGTTATCCCCAAATATTGTACTCGAGTGATTCTGATAAATAAGAGTAACACCGGTTTCGGTCAACAGTAGTAGAACTATTAACTATCGGTTAAGGGGATTTGAACCTGTATAAAAATCCATTTCTCATGTCTCTTTTATCTTAATCTCGCGTATAACCTAGTATCAATGATACCTATATCTTACAAATATTGTAATCGTGATTTACGATATCGACAGTTTAGCAGTTTAGCAAAAACACATGCACATCAGGCCGTACGTTTTGTCGGTTGTCGCTGCCCACACCAACCCGGCGCGCGGACCAGCATCGCGCGGCCGCCGTCCGTCTGCTTCCGAGCCTTTTCCGTCCGCGCGCGCGCCCATCGGCGCATGTCCGCGCGCCAATGTGCTGTCACCTCGCGAGCTTTGTTCTCATCCGCCCCGCCCAACCGCAGCTGCAGCGCGCGCGTCTCCGGCCGGAGATTTTTTCTCTCTCTCTCGCTCGCGCGCGCGAGCGTCGTGTGCGGGTTTTTCACCACCACCCGATCATTTGACGCGCGCCTCGGCGTTTCGATCAAGGCTTGCGTACGTGGGATCGGAGCGTGCGTCGGTTTCCCCGTGCGTGTTGCTGTTTCCATCGTCGAGTCGTACATGGCCACGGCGCCCCACGTGGAAAAGGAGAGCCAATGTGTGCAAGTTATACTATACGCCTATACGCGGATGAGAGGCGATGTCACGGTGGGTGCGTGAGTACAGTGAGCTGGCTCAACCTCGAGCGATTTATGCCACAGAAATCACGTATATTCAGCTGTGTACTCTTGTGTGTATATGCATGCATGGCAGTATGGGACGGGAGACTGTTTGGCACTTTGGTTTCAAGAGGCTGGTGGTAGGTAGATCCGGTCAGGTTTACTCGTGGTACTAGTTACAGATACATGATTGGGTATGTACTGTTGTCGTACAGAACGTTCTAGTAGTGAGCAAGAGTAGCTAGTGATCTTCCAAAAATAAAACAAAAGAAAGTATAGGAATTATTTTTAGAAAATAATACTATTTAAATGAAAAAGTAAAAATAGAGGTCAATTGTTTAAAATCACATATTTAGCACCCTAACGAATAACCAAATTTAATAAGGAACATGTCGAACAACTGTTGTTCAATAAGTATCTATTGAACATGGGTTGTTCGATAAGATTATTGTGCAGTAAAAAAAATGAAAGCCCATGATCTATGCGGTAACCAATAAAAAGCAAGCAATCGTACTCTTGGTGGTAAGTGGGCAGGACCTATCGAACAATGAAGGTTCGATAGGTCATCCTACATGTAGTGCATGCATGCATTCCCTTTTTTTAATGGTAAATAATTCTATCGAACACTAGCTATTTGATAAGATGCTAAATTTATTATTTTAATAAACTAATCTCTACTTTTGCAATTTCAGATTTGATAGATGCATGACAAAAACCAAAAGTTCAATGAAGGTTCGATAGGTCATCCTACATGTAGTACATGCATGCATTCCCTTTTTTTAATGGCAAATAATCCTATCGAACACTAGCTATTTGATAAGATGCTAAATTTATTATTTTAATAAACTAATCCCTACTTTTGCAATTTCAGATTTGATAGATGCATGACAAAAACCAAAAGTTCAAAATTGATCAGCACATTACTCAATCTGTATGCAAACAACCCTTTGGTTCTGCAGCCTAATTAATTTCGCATGCATGGTGCCAATGGCTTACCCGGTTGCATCAAATGAGTTAAATAAAAAACTCCGCATGTCCCTTTTGTTAAGCATGCAATGCTTTTTTTCTCACATCTTCATGCAGAATTAAATACATTTTACAATTATGCTCTTCTCCTTGGTTTTGGTGCACAGACCAAATATGCTGATCAAACTTGAATGGAGGGAGTATTTCTAAACAAAATTCGTATAGGAACTAGTACCCTCTAGCATACTAGTTGTAACTTGTAAGAAATAATATGCTTTATCAGGCCACAAATATAAGAGATAATGTGTTATTTTTTATAATAAAATAGAAGACCATCCCGACCTTTACTCAACGAGCTACAACCAATTATTATATCAAATCACTTGAAACAAGTGTAACTCAAAGAAAACCGTAAAAAAAACTCTCAAACATTAAGCAGGCTCAAACTAATAAGTGTCAACACAATATAAAGAGTACACAATTATTGTATCCTATTTGTGAACCTCCATCCGAAGTTAACAAAAAGCTATATGACAGTTGCATCAAGATTACAACATGTAGGCTTCAAAAACTTGATGTCTTCATCACACTTTTGTAGTTTTACCCAGGACCGGAGCCAAAAAAGTTACCCTGAAAAAAACCTTTGGCCATGTGATTTTCCAGGTTCCTATCAGCCGTTAATTTATCCACCCTCTCTAAGACATGTTGATCACTATCAGACTCCCTCCTTTTACTCTTCCTGGATGGAGATAGTAATGCCTCTGGAACAACAGATAATTTATCCACTAAACTATCATGTGACTAAACTGACTTCACCAGAGAGGTATTCTCCACTAAACCATTATATTCTTCATCCGATACAGTCAAGCCATCTGACACATGTACCAACAATGTCTAAGTAGTGGGCAAGGAAGAAGCACCCTTCTCACTTCCTTGGCCATTAGCATCATACTTAGCACCTTTGGCAGATTTAGCAAAATCCGATTCCTTACCCAAATTTTGCTTCTCACTCCCATCTTTTTTTCTTTTCCTTGTCCCTATCACCTTCATTTTACATACCCATGAGTTCCGGCTCCTCAGACCCATTTTCAGACTCCACTCTAAAAGATAACTCATACAAATAATCACCAATGACCACATCAACCACATCAGGAATTAAAGATGGTTCAAGCACCAATACTTGTAAACGAGCTATGTTATATCTTCTAGTAAAATGCATATCAACCATTTTAGTAATGCCTAAAATAGAACCAACAACCCAAATGATTAAGTATTCCCTTAGCTCAGAAGGTAACCCTTTGCACTGAACTCAAACCTTAGAATCACATACTTAACCTCATTACCAACCCCCTTTCCTCTATTTGCATTTTAATCACCCCAACTTTAGTATGCACTGGTCCCCTTTCCACCATACGTTTTAATTCCGCAACAGAAGGGAAAATAGTGCGAAAAGTATTATCACCATTGTCATGAACTTCCACTTCCATTTACCTGGAATTAACCTTTCCAACTCAGATATGATAGAATTCATTGACATCTGTTCTCCGGTAACTTTTACCAACGCCACCTTAGGCTCATGCTTTCACTTCTGTCCAGCTGAAAGAGGGATATGAAAAAACCCAAACCATCCACTGCATACCCATAAAGTTTAGCTAAAGGTTTATTATTTGATCTAAAAATTGGATAACGAGAATCAACATGGTCCTCACTTTCACAAACCTCACAGTAGAGCTTCGAAGAGCATTCTTGCAACGTGTGACCCATTGTGTAACATCTATAACAATGGATTCTTGCTCGAACCTTTATTTTCTACCTTTGATTTACCTTTAACACTGTCAACCGGACACATAGCCATCCCTTGCTATCCAACTTCCTTCTGCAACCCAGCTGCCCCTGTCACTAGGAGATAAAAAATACTTGATATCCCTAGGAGATTTTACTTCACTAGAAAAGATCATACTTAGCAATGTTACCATCACTGAAAGTACTGCAACGGGATTAATTATACTGTATGTATTAGAGACAGTGTCGATGTCTAAAACGACATTCTGTCAAGAACATGAGTAGTATGCAAAAGCATATATGGGCATAACTTATGTACGTGTCCAACTTGATTATATTTCTGGTCCCATTTTCATATATCGAAGGATGTGAGTTCGTCGTACAGATTTCTTTAGAACACGAAAATTTTACTGGAAGTTCAAATGAATTAGTTTAACTCATAAAATTCTTTGAAAAACCCTTCCAATTCAACGGAGTTACGAAGGACTCCAACCTAGAGAAAGCTCGACACCGGTCAAAGCCCCGCGGCGCGTCCCATGGCGAATGGCCACACAACGGTGTCTATTTCAGGCCCAATCCGGCCTGGTGTACGGAGTCCCAAACAGGCCCATGAATTGGCGTTCGGAGCCCAAAATCTCTCGCATTTCCAGCCCATCAAGCCGCGCCGCCCTGGGCTTGTCCACCATGTCTCGCTCTCAGTTTCTCGCCCCGTCCGTTGGTTCCTCCTCCCGCGCCGCCGTTCTCGCGCGAGAAAACGAGACGACGACATGGAGGGAAGCGAGGGTGGGCATTGGATGGACGGTGCCCCTGCCTCTCTCTCGCGCGCGCCGTCGCGCGTTCTAGCTCACATCATGGCAAGTGCGAGGTGATGCCATCGCTGCTCGTGCGGTCGTGCGGGAGATTCCGCACCGCGCGCTCTTTCATGGCTGAGTCGATCGCTCCAGACCCAGCGCAGCATCCGCTTCGACAACCGATGAGCAGGATCCCGAGGCCAGCCTGCGGCGGAGTCGATATTTTGGTCTGTCCGTCGGATGCCATCGTGTGGGCCTAGGGGTTCTTGTGGTCACGAGGTTCCCGATGCCCGCGACGTGTTGGACGGTTTGCGCGAGCGAGGAAGGGAGGCGGTGGTTTTGGGCTGTGCGTTTGGTGCCTCTCGTTTTCTGATTCTCTGTCGGTCTCTACCTCATTTCCGCATGGGATGGAGACTCGGGTCGTGCTGGAGTTTGGTGCTATACTGCTGTCGTCCAGGCAGCTAAAACAGGAAACGGGTTGATTGATTCCCCGGCTCAATTTCAGAACATTGCTTTGCTGGCTGATTGCTGCCTCTTATCAATCATCCGATTGCAGGACTGCAGGCTGTGGTGATATAATGGTTCTCCATCCCAGTAAAATCTGCAAGTTGTTGGATGTTGCACATCCCCTGATCTGCAAGAATATTACCTTCTTCAAGGAGAAGAAACATGCTGTGAGAATTGTTTTATCACCCTCTGGCCTCTGTAAACTCTATACGGGGTGAATATCAGTTATCACACAGTGGATGGTATGCAGTAGAGTAGTGGCTGCTGGCAACCCGCCAGTTTTTGCTTCCAGTTTTGTGCTTTCACTTTGTTTGGAGAGCATTGAAGGCGAAGCACGTCGCTTTGTAGAACCTTTTTGAGGGGGTCTTTTCCATGGAACCTGTGACCATATTATTTCAGAATCCGTTCAGGTTGTTGAATTAGTATTTACGAAAAGAGTTTGTGTTGTCAGCTAATGGTTATGCCTTTTGGTTCTGCTTCTGGGATCTTCATTTTGGTTTTGTGACAGCATACATCTGGTTTGCATTTTTTTCCCTAGAATCACATCAAGAAAAAGCATTCTTTGCAGCTGAGAGTTGAAATGTATCTCCGGAATGTACCCTTCACTAAACAAAGTATTTGAAATACAATAGGAATTAGGAGTGTCGGAAATGCAAAGCTGTACTTCTTTTGCTATTTGCCTGACATTTTGCATGTTTTGAGCTTTCCTTACCTTTTGCCAATCTGTTTACCCTTACTATGTTTCAGGGACAGGAGATGGTGCTAGGGCCAACCATGCAGCCGTGGCATCTGGAAGCACCACTAATTATGTGAATTCCATCTTCTGACCGCTGTTGCTGCAAATAATGTTTGTTAAGTAATGGTACCCAGATTGCTTACTTTGGACCTATGCTTCTCCTTTATGTTCCTTCCTCCAACAAACTGCCGACATACTATTTGTACTAGGTTTGCTGTTAGAGCAGTGAATTTTGGAAATATCTATATATCTAGAGATTTCCTATGCATGTGACCTGATTGTACAATGCTGTTTCTTTGGTGGAATTTAGCATTTGCATATTAACTTCTTTAGTTTGGCCCCTGTATGCCTATATGGTTAAGTTGATTATCGGCTCCGTTTTTTGCCATTTGATTATCTGAATGGTACATTAGTTCTGAAACTTCTGAATTCTGGAAACAAGCAATTGATGTTAATTGTTCTCCTTATAGGTGTTGTGTTTCCAGGTCATATGGTTACTTGTTTCAGGCATCTCTATCTTTTAACTTGGACTATATCTATAATATATACAATTACTCATGTTTCTAAATCTGCTGCAACAGCTAACCTCAGCAATCACATTGATTAGCCACCTTCTATATATCTATTTGTAGTACCTAAAGACTAAACTCTCTGATGGCCCACCTAGATTGTTCCCAGATAGCACCTAATATCTATTAGCCGTGGGCATAAAATATTCCAGTTACTGCTGAACCCTGCATTTTTCTGATAGGTTCAAAAAGCTATTTTCCGCTGCCTATTTTTTTAATGATTTTGCAATTTAGGACATACTTGATAGTATTATTGTTCCGTGCTATCCTAGGAACTGGCTTGCCATTAACTTCATACATCTCTCTGGTTTTATTCTAAGATCCACTTAGTATGTGTCAACTCCCATAGTATTAATATTCCCAGCATTGAAATGCTGTCTTGTATTGAACAGTTTATTCTTTCTTATATTGAATTATCTGCACTGAATATTTGGAGCCTTTTCTTCCTGTTGACTAGTTGGAGTAATAGTTGCATTTCCAATGATTTTTGTCCCAAAGACAGGCCAGCATGAAGCTGTAGCTGGAGTTTTTCCTGCGCGCTGCCTGCCACCACTGAGCTTAAAACATGGAGAATATCATTAAATCAAATCCTTAAGATACTTCAAGGAAGCAAGAATAAACTAGTAGCAGCAGCTGAGATCCCACTAGTTACTAGGATAATGATAAGTAGCATAACAACACATTACAATTCACATTCTGTCCATTTTCTGTACAGCCTGTTAGTCTTCTCAAAGTTTTTATGTTCCCTAATTACCCTTACATTTGTTCATGCACATACAACATTTCTGATTTCTTGATTCAGGTACCTCTGAATCATTTTCATCTTATTTCAGGTCTTGTAAGCAAGTCATGGCAGGTACGGTGGCATTATGTTTGTCTCAATAAGTCAATGCCCCCGTGCCATGGATTCTAACATGGGGCCCATATTCTATTAGCGCTTCAAACATACTAGTAGGGAAAAGCTCAATGATTTGGCTCTGAAATGTCAAAAGGAACCCCAGAAGTGCTAATTTGATTTACGCCGTCAAAAACGAATTAAGGTATAACTTTCAACACCATAATCATTCTCCACAGAAAACACAAGCCATGTGCAGAAGTTGTGAGGCACTTAATCTGAACATCAATTTTCATTCAGACAATGAACAGCCAGATGAAAACGAGCCAACAATGTTTCTGTGGAGAAGGAACAAATTACTTGTTTATCACTCGATCGGTTAGATGAAAACTCGCTATTCCCTACAGAAGAAACTAAATGCTTTACAGTGCTGCTCTATCTTTTGTTTCAGTCACAAGTCAGAATATTAATCAGTCTAGGCCACTTAAAATTCGATGTAAACGGTGCAAATATAATACCGATAAAACAATCACACATGTCTATGTGCAGTCGTTTTAGCAACCATGACAGATCCCTTTCATGTCTTCATATTTGTTTGCATGAATCTCTTTCAAGTTTACTATTGAAATGTGCTCTCTTTTTAGGTGCAATTTGTACCTCCATACTCCAGGACAGATTCTAAATGTTGTACATGTACCTTCTCACTACTCATTCAAGGGACAGGTTTTGTTTTCTCTTTCTCACTTTTCCTTTTCTTTTCAGAGGAATGTCTGTTTGCCAGAGGGCATGCAGAAAACCAGGAGATGTGGTGCCATGCTGCCATGCAGAGTAGAAGAAGTTTTTGTCAACCACAACACATGGGCACCAATCAATCATCCATTAGAGGTGCGGTTAGTACTACTCTACTGCTCATCAGCATGTCAGCCATCCTATCTCTACAATTAATCTTGTATAGGTAATTAGGCTACATACTTAGCACCCTGTGTCATGTGGTCATCACCCAAAATGCCGTAGCTGATACGTTGTTGATGGAGATTGGGCCACTATTTAATTATCAGTTTGCTGAAACTCTGAAACCGGTGCCTGTAATCTAGTTAGACCAAGCAAAATGCATGCCACTTGTTATTATAACGAAGTGGGTTTGATACCATCAAGGGCATCAAACACTTGTCAATTAACTACACTTTCAAAGCGATGTTACTAAACTATATTGATCTTCTTAATCCATAGGAAATTAAACAGGCTCAAGTTTGTGTCAAAAGATCAAAACAGTGGACATAAATCTATCACTCCTCCATATGTACACACAACACGTTCTGGTCTGCACGTTGTCGACCGTGGCCCGAGTACTGAGCAAGCAAAGATTTTTGAGAGCTAATCATGGTGTCTTAACTAGTACTGATCCATCTTTAAAAACCTAGTTAGGCTGTGATCTAATGCAATTAGTCTCTAATTAATTAAGCAGTCATGGTACGGAATTTCCCGGACTGTTTCTTCGGCGCGAGCACAACATATACGTTTGATATCTCAATGATTGCTGCAGCGTATTGCAAAAATACTAGTAATACTTACATGGCTCTCACGACGTGCGGCGCACTAATGATGGATTCGGTGCGTGCGTGTGCGTGTGTGTGTACGTCCGTCAGTAACGGTAACAACGGCCGGGGGCCAAACCAACAGAGACCAACTGCTGCAGAGACCGGTGTCGCCATGTTCATCATCATCATCAATTCATCATGCCTACCTTTGCTTGCAGTTTCAACGCAGCGATTGGTGCAGGCATCTGCTTTTTCTCAGAAAGTGTTGCGAGCTTGACAATGCATGGTCATCCTGAGCTACCAGGTAAACACATCTATGCCCCCTCAATTTTGTGGAAATTGTTACCTAAATCCTCCTGTTTTTATTGGACGAACCGCATGTAAATAAAAATGAAAAGAGTAAGAGATTTTACGGCTGGTACCGGGAAAGACCATATTAAAAAAAAAATCTCTTATGGAGTTAGATATGGGGCTAATAACAAGGGAATTGAGAATTAACAGGTTTTTGCATGTAATTGACAATCTAAGTGTCTCTATTCTTTTGTGCTAAATGCTGTGCGGCCGATTGGTTTGTGATAATTATCCGAGGGTACAACTGAATAAATTAACTATTATAAAGTTTGAAAAAGAGATTTGAAATAGTTTTCTAAGAAATTCATATATGTAATCTTTTTTCAATAAAAACGTAGTTTAGGAAACGTATAGTTATCTGTTAAATATAATGCAAGGAGTTAAATATAATAATATAATACAAGGAATACAATTAATCATCTTGTGGCGCGTAGAGCCTAGCTAGCTAGACTATGTCACATGGATTCAGATGAGCAATGTGTAAAGTGGAGGGGCTGCGGCTGGAATTCTGCGTATACACTATTACAAAAAAGATAAGGAGGCGTGATAATGTGATTGATTAGGTCGGGCAACTTCTGAAACCAAGGCAAAAATATTCTCCGTTAATTTCTTTTTAATTTTTGTAACGGAAACAGTGCCCATATACTGTTGATCTTAACACCCCAACTACCTTACTCCTCTCTCTTTTCTCCTTCCCTACTTGTGATGTCATTCAGCTTCACACCTCTCTCTTCTCTTTCTCTCTCCTGTTTATATATATAGAGAGCCAGGCTGTATGCATCTTTGCAAAGCCATCCATCATCCATTCGATCATTTGGTACAACACAAGCATAGAACTTGTACGATTAAGTTGATCAGCTTTAGCTATCACCACCTTGTAACATCAAAAGCATGGAGGATTTAGTTAGTGGCTCATCTGTGATGAGGAGTGCCATTAGCTGCAGTAGTACTAGTGAAGATCAGCAAGCTGCTCAAGCTCAGCCAGAGGAGAGCACCTGGACCGACTACTTTGTGGATTTCATGATGTCCGAGGAGGAGAAGAAGAGGCAAGATCATGATGCTTCGTACTGCTCCCATGGTGGAGATGGCGTCTATGGCGATTGCAGTGATCTGCAGAAGGAGGAGTTGGAGGAGGAAGAAGAAGAGGAAGATTCTATGATCTCCGATGCCGCGTCTTGCGCTCCCGTGGCCGCGGTGTTGCCTGATAGGTACAAGGAGTTGAAGAAGCTCAAGAAGAAGGTCTTCAAGGCCCTGGATCATGATGATTCCCTGGAGGACACTGCAAGCTCTCCTGTAAATAGCCCTAAGGTAGTTACAGCTAGCTTAATTTCCTATAATTTTGTTGCTATGAAGGCTTAAAGCTAGCGACTACTTTGGTTTCATAAAGAAAGAAAGAAAAGAAAAACTAGAGAGTACTAGCTAGTTGGTGCTAATTTGCCTGTTTGATTTGCATCTTTCAGGTCAGTGCTTTGTCACAGCTGGAATTGAGCCCTAAAAGGAGGTGCAATACCAGGGACCTAACCAAGGTAATTAAGTTCAATCGATAATCAGTATAAGTTGGTGTTTTATTGAAAATATACCAGTATAAGTTGTCCATCCATTTTTTCAGGTTTCTTGAAAAGTAGTAAAAATAGTCTTGTTTTAACATTCTGTCTTTTTATTCCTTGAAGGAAGTTGGGATTGGCGATGAGCATGGAAGAGAGGGGATGGACTATGCAGATGCAATGGTAGAGGGGGTGAGGTTTGTTGATCAAAGTCAGAAGAGTATAACTCCATGTGGAGAGCTTAAGGATAAGGGGCTTTGTTTGTTTCCTTTGTCCATGTTGCTACACTACCATGGATGAAAAATTTGAGAACTTCAATGTAGAGCATGTGTAGGGTTTATGCCTTACATGAATGTATGGGATAAATGACCAAAAAATATACTGTGCTGAGATTACTGTGGATATATTTTTTGGGTGAAAATATATGTGAATATATATTACTCCTGCCGTCTCCTTGTTTCATTTTTTTTCATATATTGTTTTACTTACCACCAGTTATGTACTGTTATGGAATGGAGCTAGCTCTGTTTAGTTTATTTTATTAGATATCTATATTGATGCTCCTAAAAGCAACAATATATATAGATGGTTATAATTGGTCAAATGGTACAAAATTGTCATGGTTATCTACATGGTGTTTTGAGAAGTTATGCACAAATGAATTAAGATGGGCTGCTCTGCTGCACATATATAGCTATACAGGTAAGTACCAAAGATTGATCAGAGGCCATGTAAGTTAGTAAGACACTAGTATTAATTAGCATATTCACAATTCACAAATGAGTGAATGACTAACATGTGTTACAGCTCTCCCTTTACATGCATGCATGTCTCTCACTTTTGTTTGATGTAAAATAAGTGTTCCCAACCAATCGATGCCACTAGCTTATCTGCATGATCAGATGGGCTATCTACCGACTCCTCCTTTTTAATTAGATCATGGATGCACCAGTTAACTCTAGCTTTTACTACCCATGAGTAGCTAATTAATTAGCAAATGCAATGCTAAAATTATACGGTTTTCTTGCCTTCTTGGTGCTAAAAAGTTCCATTTTAAGGGGAGGTAAAGTGGATAAACATAAAGGCAGCATATACGTGCAATTGCCATGTCTGAGCCCATGAACAAGTAGTGGTTAGGGAGTAGCTTTCATGAAGGGAGAATAGTTAAGTGCTTGACTGTTTCGAAGATTTGAAAGCTAAAGGACTTATTAACAAACCAATTAAATTTTAAGGGCTAGATGACCTCCCCCTAATTTGGCAGCTTTAGCTTGTCTCTTCATGCATGTTAAAACATTATTTTCTTGCACCATCTTTCGTAGCCTTATCAATCTTAGGAGAGTTAGGTTCAAGCATGAAGTCTTGAGAGCTACACCTATGTAGCTTTTTCGTTGTACGTCTCATGGTTCATCTTGTTACTGTCTGAACACATGACTACTGATCCAAATAACCAATTGCCCGCTGTCTAGATCAAAGAAAAGAACGAATTCTACGTCGTTAACTACTGTGCGATGTTAATTAATCTCTGAGATTGACATTGCAAATAAATGAATGTGGGATATCATATCGTGTACTTAAAATGAAAAAAAAAAGGTTTTGAGAAATTTTGATGGATACGACTGATGACTGCAAAGTTAGTACCCTTTCATGTGTGCTACCAATTTATTTGATAGAAGCCTTTGGTGGAGCTCCAGCTGCAAGAATTCTTTGAGCCGCGCCATCTTGTTCATATTTTAGACTAAGAATAGATGCTTAATTAAATAATTGTATTTTTAACCTATAAACTCCAAAATCTAGAGGTTTGAGGTTTGCCAAACAAGCCCCAAGAATAGTACATTGCACTTGTAGATTTGGGCCATATATGTTGGCCTGCATGTTACTGAAGCTTCCAACCAAAAGGTGGCTCTGAAAATAAATAAAAAGAGATTATCTTAATCCCCAATCCTTATTAGGTACCATCCTAATCACTACTTAGACAGTGTCTTGTCCCTTAAAAATTATCTTGAACACTAATTAATCACTCTGGTCTGAATCATCAGTTGTGTTGTAATGCACCCTACACAGAAAGTTTGAAACAAGTGGAACAAAAATAGCCTCTTGAATGTCCTTGAGGACTAGTCTTTTGGAAAAAAAAAGAAGTGTCTTGTGGGAATAAGGAAAATAAGATAATGAACTCAAACTGAGAAAAGAGTCATGTGTCCATGTGCACGGCATTTAGGTTGTTGGCACATATGAAAAAAAAAAAGAAATATGTTATCTTATCCACGTCTTGGCTGCCCGTGTATCCATGATTTATATTCTCCGGCCGTCTGAATTTAAAACTGCAACAAGTTGGAAATATTTTTGCGGGATGGTGCAAAACATCAAAGAATTTAGAAGAAGTCAATGTTCTCCAATATTTTACATTTCAGGGACAATTATCCCGTTGCAAGGAAGTGAAATTATGAGTCTTTGTATGTTGATGTAATCATGTTACCGTCAAACAACTGGTGCTATATGACGTGCTACAGTGCTCCTCAGGTTTTCAGATACCAAAACTAGATTGATTCCTGGGGTCTTGCTGGCCCTAGTTCTCAGCTTTGAGAGGAACAACACAAAAACTGGACTGTTTTCTGCCAAAACATCGAAAAGACAATTCATGTTTTTTTGCCTTCTTTCCCAGAACTACTTATTGATCAACGCAAATCTTCTGTATTAAATCTGTAAATAATTGAATCACAACTTTAGATATACTCCCTCCGTAAAAAAAAAATCTTAACAATATTTGGACAAGTGCTTATCTAGGTTCATAGTTAAAATTAGATTTTTTTTAACACCAAATAACTTCCAATATGCAAATATACAAAGTATAAAATTTCAGTAGCTAGGACGGTGCAGTCGTGCAGATTTCCTCATTTGCATTACACTGTCCTGTCGAAGTGTCGAACCGTGTTTCAGAGGTTCACTTGAGTGCATGGATCAACCACAAGTTGTTGCATGTTTTTTCATTCCCTTTTCTTTTCTTTTCCTTTTTCTTCAGAGATGGCAACAGTTTGTTGTACTGACAAGAAGGTTTCCGTATGAGTGATGGATGCTTCACCTACCAAGAGAGCTAATTGGTGAGTGACAAAGAACATAATATGTTGGAGTAGCTCACATGCATGCTGCCTTAGCTTGTTCCTTTTCTTTTTTGCTCGTTTTTTTCCTCCTATCCATACAGGGGGTTAGTACAGTTGGCATGTTGGATTGCTCCGTTTCTCAAACAATGCTGGATTGTGCTCACTCACAAATCATGGCTCATTAGAACGTACATGTGAGAATCTTGAGATGTCGTGATCACATAAAGCTTCATACCGTTGTTAGCTTTAGGGAGGAACCATGCATCTTTTTTTCTTCAGAAATACACAAAATAATTACGCATCTTTATATTAGAATTTTAAAAGAATCAAAGTTTTCTGAATTTTTTTTACAGTCCTTGATAGTTACCAAAAGTTTTAATGTAAATTTGATACCTCCTAGTATCTTTTTAATAACCGTCGTAAAATCACTCTTTCTGAAAGACTATACTTAGGAAAATAAGAAAAGCACATTACACATCATGCCACGTGTCAACACCACTACCACACTCATCTTGGTTTGATCTATGGAACAAAATAATAAGCTGCACTATTTAGAGTTCAGACACACGCTGATGAAATGGGTCAAATAATCAAATTTGAATTCAGAGTTTGATCTTTCTGTAAAATAATTTGTCAACTCAAATGGTCTCTACGCGTTAATTAAAATATGTTCTCTGCTCGGCCAAAGAATTTTAGAAGGTTGGTGCTCGATCCTTGTATACATATGAATAGATCGGCAAGTCCAGAGTTGCAACTTGAGTATAATTTAATCCCAGATGTAGGCATTTCAGCGTATTCCGGCAACTGCATTATATATCTTGTTCTTTTCTTTTTGGAGCACTTGGTAGGTACTCAATCGATTGATGGAGAAAATACTGGACAAACCATATAATATTCTGCAAGATTTCAACAGAAATTCCGTTAGTCATCTAGTTAGCATGACTAGAGAAATTAAGAAAATACTGCAAGGTTCCATAGGGAATATGAAAAATGTCTGAACCAACTGCCAAGATAGAGAGGTATGGGAGGAACCACGAAATCTTTGATTGTGTTATTTGTCTTTGTCCCAGTTACCCCGTATCTTTGACAAGATTGCAATTCAATTTTTTTTTTTGTCATTTGTCATCTGATTCAATTGATGATGATTTCTTCACATAGAATACATTGGATAGAGCTGCCCACCACTACAAAATCCAGGACTTATGTATTGCATAGAAAAATTACAAGGAAAATGCAAGTGATTTTAAATGTAAACACTACACTGATGACGTACCCCACAAAACATGCAAACGCATTTGCATTTGTTAAACTAAGCATTTGAGAAATTATTGATGACCGAAATTATAAAATTTTAATTGAATCTCATCTTAAACATCAAGTATATGTGATAAAGAAAACAATTATTAATTTATAAGCCATCAAATTCAGGACCGATGGGTTAAACCATCATAACCCACCACTGGAGATGGCAACGGGTGCGTACCCATCGGGTTTGCTTACCCCATACCCATACCCATTGAAATTAAATGTGCCCGCTCCAAAACCCACACCCGCATGGGTGATGGGTACCCATTGGGTAACCATACCCATTGGATCAATCAAATTATGCACACCAATCCATCCAGTCAAGCACTCATGCAACACCAGTTAATAAGGAGGGAAGAAGATCACCGGTTGTCGTCATTGCCGGCGCCATGCTACTGTGGAGATGGGAATAGGGAGATGGAGGCTGTGGAGTGTGGATATGGAGGCTGAAGGAGGCGAGATGGCGACGCGGCTGCGGCCTCGTGGCTCGACCTGCTCGACCCCGACCGAAATCCCCAGCCACGTATGGCGACGCACGGCCCCTGCAGCCCTACTGCGTGTGGCGGCGCAGGGCTGGCGTGCGGTGGCACAGGTGGCGCGCACGAGCACGGTGGTGGCACGGTGGAGGCTTGTGGGGAGCGACCGACGGGCCACCCTACAGGGGATAGGGAGGGAGTGAGGGAGAGGAAATGGGTGGGGGGGGGGGGGTTATACCTTGGGTTAGATTTGTTGTTGGGCCTTGGGCTGCACACCTCTTCTGGGCTGAGGCCTGAGTGCCTATGTGTATTTTTCAGCCACGTGTTAATGGGTTCGAGTGGGTAGAAAACATTCCAGGACCTAACCCACCCGATGGGTGAGGTTTTTACCCGATAAGAGACCTATGAGTACAACATTTGGAACACATCGGGCCTCTAATAGAGTAAAAACCTATCGAGTCTTGTGTTATGGGACCCCATTGTCATCTCTACCCATCACCATGGGTCGATCCAGGTTGGGCCACTTGGGGCTTGGCCCAAGGCTTGACCAACCCTTGTTTTGCACTAATATGGTGGAAACCGCATATGTATAGCTACCAGGGCAACCTATTTCTTGGAAAATACTTATTTATTTTTTTAGATAATGGGAACATTTACATCTCCTTGCTAATAGGAACACAGCCAATACGTCTTAGAGTTGATAAGAAAAAGAAAAACAATATCAAGTGATGGGACAAATCCTCAACTCCTGTAAAAAAAATGACCACCTGAATTCAAAACTAAGACAAATAACACATATTCTAGCAAGTAATTCTGTAGATACAATACCATCTAAAACGGAATAAAAAACTTTGAGTCACCAATCCTGGAAAAAATGCTTACCAGGGACTTATTGGAATAAAATTTTGCTCACAGCCTCAACTAGTTTTTTTTCTTTGAAGCACTGTAGGGGAAGCCCCCACAGTTAAACATTTTATTAATAAATCAACATGAGAATTTACAAAAGAGCTAACCAATCAGAAATAAATTGTTTATCATTTACAGATAGACGAAAAAGGAGAACAAAAAGGTCTTCCTTAAAGAAAGACTTCCAAGAAAGAAACAGATGGATTAACCCCGTCAAAAATAAGACCATTTATCTGCTTCCAAATATTCCAAACTGCACAGAGGATTTTTTTCAGTAAAATGAAATTAGCTTGGGCTGATAGGGATTGGGCATCTCAAAAGGGCCCTACTTGAAGCTAGGGCTAATAATATAGCCCTTTGCCATACCTTTATTAAAGAGAAAAATAAACCATAACTTGAGGACATAAATGATGTCGTGGTAGTATAGTAAAAATAAACATAGCTCACCAAAACACACTATAAAAACATTTTATTTGGCAAACAACACCCTTTTTTTCAGGTGAGCTAAAGGAGGCCCTAGAAAGTATCCAATAAAAACCCATATGCAAAAAAAAAAACCTTTCACACGCCACACATTCTCTTTTTTCTTTACCTTTCACATGCCACACATTCTCTATTTTCTTTTAAGTCCTCACTCCTCTCCCTTTTCTCCTCTCTACTTCTCTCTCCGTCTACTAACTCCTCCTCCAGTCCTCCCTCATCCTCTCTCCTCTCCTCTCTTTGTCCCTCAACGGCCGGTGGCGGGAGCAGCAGGCGAGCGGTGACGGGAAGGAGCTAGGTGTCACGCCGGTTGTGCATTGTTGCAACGATGGAAGCAGCCGACAGGAGGATTCGATGTCGCAAGGACCATGACAACGACGACAGTTAGGGCGACGATAACAACGGCGATGTCCTCAAGGGCGATGGATTGGCTTGTGCTGGCCTCGGGATGGATGGACTGCCACCGGAGAGATAGCTGGATCCAGTGCTGGCGGCCAGCTAAGGCCCCTAGATGAGTGTATCCATGTGGCGACGGGAGTGGTGACGTTGACGAAGAAGACGGTTTCGGAGTGGCGACGGCAATGGTGGCTTCGGGAGTGGCGATAGCGGTGGCAGCTGCAACAACGACGATGACAATGGCTTTGGGAGTGGCGGTGATGACTTTTTTGTTGCGAAAGGGAGCTAGGGTTTATGAAGAATTGGTTTTTTGTGATTTTTTTCGCTGAAATTGTTTTCGCTGATGGATGGCATAACGTGCCCGCGTTGCGCTACCCGATTAGAAATAGGCTGATTTTCGTAGACACTTGAGCACATGCGGTTACTTCGCTCGCTTGCGAAAACATGTTCTAGTCGTATGAGAAAACTGTTTTGTGTCGTAGTGATATGTGAAAACTCTACCTTGAGGCCAGGTGGGCCACATTTAACTCGCTCGCATTGGATGGGATTGCTGGCGACATATCTATGGTATTAAATCTGCGAGGGGTTCCTAATAATTTTGCCACAAAACATAAGAGATGAACCAAGAAATCATGAGCAAAGAACAACTATTTGTTTATTAAGTGTTTTGTGATGTATTATGAAACTGTTGCATGCATATAGCTTGTTAATTCAACCTGGTGGACCGGCCGTTCAATGCAAATACTGGTCTTGATGGGCCATCTAGGTACAATTTTCATTCATCTTATCTTCACATGGGCTGGCCGGGGTCTTGCCGTCTTGGATAGATGCTTGATCGGTTTACATATCACATTGTTCAGAGAGAAGGTTATTGTCACAAAAGCTTGTCTATAGTCTATAGATGCTCTTTCCAATCAGGGGCTAGAAACCTCAAACTCCTATACGGCTATACACCATTCAGCATGTATGAACAGGCATGACCAAAGAGGGTCATGAAGCAACTGGAAGTTTTTGGAGATGCTCTTAATTATACAAGATCTGAACAAGGAAACAGATCATGACACAACAGCCAATGAGCAGTTCAATGACATTGTAAAGCGTCTATACTTGTACTATGGTTGTATACTTGCATCTAGGGATAAAATCGGTTAGGACACATTTCCAATGTACGAACGTATTTTCAGAAACAGACAGTTTGGGACATATATGTTCTTTTTTTGGAAATAACGAATATAGTAGAACTAGTATCCAGTAGAAATTGGAAACAGTTGGAAACTATTTGGAGTTTTTTCTCCGGATATCCGTAGGTAGAGATTAGTTTTTAGAAAAAAAGAAACATATATGTTCTTTTTTTGGAAACAACGAATACAGTAGTACTAGTATCCGGTAGAAATTGGAAACAGTCAGAAAATATTCGGATTTTTTTTCCGATATCAGTAGGTAGAGATTAGCTTTTAGAAAAAAAAACGTGTATATATAATAACTTTATCGTATAAAGTTAGATGAAAACCATCAAAACTGTAAAGATTGACGAGATCTACAATTTTGTTATTGATAATTTTATCATTTAAGATAATTTGGAGATCTAAATATCCGTTGCAATTTTTTTTCAAAGTCTTATGATTCAAACAATCTCGTATGGAGACGTACTCTACATCAGAATCAAAATTGTATAGCTTGACGATATCTAATGCTCTCTAGTTTAAGATATTTTTATCAAAAAATATTTAAAATGCAAAACAGACTTTACAATTTTCAATTTTCGGAGAGGTTTGATAAGTAGCCTTGTAGATTGTTTTTAAGTGCCATCAATATAATATCACTTTCTTAGATTAAAATTAAAGGTGGTAATTGGTATGCGTAAATTTGTCTTGAAAGTAACACATAACTCACTATCCTTTATTGTAAACTTAATTTAGCATAAAATTGATGGTTTAAAAGTTTAACTCCTATACTTTAGTTAAAAAAATTATCTTACAAGTCATATTTTCTAATCTGGTGAGTTATTATCCCGATCCGACATCCTTCAATTGGCTATGTAGGACCAAATTATCATCGACTTTAATGCTACAAAATTCATGATCATTTACTTATTTTATTACCACATCATCAGTACAATGAGAACTATCCAAATACTCTAATTTACCGGATTAACCAGATTAAAATACTCTATCTTCAAAGATATCGTGCTTTTGTCACCGATAGGTGGGTCCATAATTCATAGGATCCACGTGTCAGTGATAAAACCACGTAATCCCTCCGTCCCAAAAAATCCAATCTAAAATTAGATGTGATATCACCTAGTTAAATAAATCTGGACTAATTCGGTTGAATTTGATGTTATCTACTAGGTGATGTTCTATACAAATCCAGGTGATGTTCTATATAAATCCTAGATTATTTTCTCTTGAGATGGAGGGAGCACCTTCCAAGGTATATGAGCCTGATCCCAATTTACTTATCCACTAAACCGGCAGTCGTCTCAGAAAAAAAGAAAGGAATAAAAAAACAAACAAAAACAACACCGACGCGGCAACAGTTGCAGTTGCAGTTTACAACCGGCAAATCTCTCGCGTCCCTGTACGTAGCAGGCGTCGAGGCGAGGCGAGGACAGCCTCATCCTTCCTCCCTTCGCCCCCCACAGAAATCTCGCCTCTCTCCTCTCCTCCTCCCTTTTCCTCTCCTTTCCTTCCAGATCTCTCTCCACGCGCCGCCCCGATCTCCCACCTCACCGGCGGGGAGGGCCGGCGGCCGGCAGCCATGATCTCCTCCAGCAAGCTCAAGTCCGTCGACTTCTACAGGTACTCTGTCCCCCCCCCCCCCCCTCCACTCCCGATCTCTCTCCCTCCATTGCTTGCTTGCTACTCTCTGTACGTGGGGGATTGGATGTGTGGTGTGGGTTTCGACGCGATCCGCGGCTGGGGAGGGGAGGGTTGGGATGAATGGCGGGGGTTGCTGCTCCTCGTTGTGGCTTTGCTTCGAATCTGGGTTCGGATTTGGGTGAATTCTCTGGCCTGGCCTGTTCTAGCGATTGCAGTAGATGATTTATGCTGGTTCGTTGATGCACTGAGAAATCGGAGTTGCGTGGCGTATGTGGTGGTATTGACCATTTGTTCGGTCGTTGCGAGTAGTGTAATGTCTGGTGTTTTGTTTCCTAATTTTCTACGGAGATGGGTAATTTGGTTGATGTTTTTTTTTCTCGTGCTTGCAGGAAAATTCCTAGGGATTTGACCGAGGCATCACTATCTGGGGCTGGATTGTCCATTGTAGCAGCACTAGCTATGGTGTTTTTGTTTGGAATGGTCGGTTTTCTTCTTCTTCCGTCAGTTTTCGTTGTATTAGCGATTGCACTGTTATTTTTAGATTTCATTTTTCGCACTGGTTCCAGTTTTTAGGGAAGGAAGCAAAAAAGTGGTTGGACTTTTCTTCTGTTCCATTTGGTGATTATAGACTGAAATTTGGTACAGAGCTATACTAAAATGACAGAGCATTTATTTGTTTATATGCATGTTAGTTGTCTTCTACCATTCCAACTTCTGTAGTGTAGCTAACCGCTATCGCTGGATCAATGTAGAGTCTCGACTTGCTTGTTTCATTTGATGATTGAGCATAGCTCATTTATCCTGATATCTGTTTCAATTGACTTTTAGAGCTTCATGATAGGCTAGATTCTTAACTGAACCTAACTTGGTTGAGTATTTTTGACCGAAGTATCAATTGGTCCATCCAACCTTGAAAGTGGCAGTTTAGTAATGTATATGCCCAAATATATTCTAATTACTCTGGATCCTATGCATCATTTTGGTTGTTACTTGTTAAGGATTGCAATGTGCTATAGTTTTCACTATGCGGAGCTGATTCCTTGATCAAGCTTTAGACTAGATGACAGTTTAAAGGTTCATTTCAACTGAAAAGCTAAAGCTGTTCAATTGTTATTGCAGGAACTGAGTAATTACTTAGCAGTCAATACTAGCACATCTGTGATTGTTGATAGGAGTTCAGATGGGGAGTTCTTACGGATAGATTTTAACTTAAGGTAAATTCTACAGCACATGCTGCACATCTCAACAAGTAATAAGGTTAGAATTCAAAATAAGAACTTCATGGTCGCATATATAATACTGCTATCATTATTGGTTCATAGAACTAATGACCTCCTAATTCTCTGATCTGCTGATAGTAATTTTATCCCTATTGTGATTAATTTTAATGGAATACTATATATGCAACAGCAAAGCACAGTGTTTATTAATGTCAGGCACTCAGTACATGCTTTTCAATGTATTTGTACTCATTTGGTGCATTATGGAAAAAACATATGATTCTCAGTTAATTCAATAATCTTCACAGGTCATCTAATTACCAGATCCAACCATTTGTAGTAATATGTTTGTAGAATAATGTTGATGTTGTTCTTTTACTCGAACACTTTCCACCCTTGGTTTATATGAACCTGAGAGCCATTATTTAAACTTGAAATTGATGCTTTCCAGCAAACAAGGACTAGTCAGGCACTTCTCATTTATTTGTATGTGATAATGCATAGGAGGGTATCTATATTAGTCTAGCTGGTTGCCCATTGTTTTCTATGGGATGACATCAGCAAAGCTGGACTCAACTTTTCCTTGTTTTTCCAGTAGATGCTCACGATCTGGTTCTGTGATTTTCAGCTTTCCTGCACTTTCATGCGAATTTGCATCAGTTGATGTCAGTGATGTTCTGGGAACAGTAAGATTCTAACTTGACCTCATGTACTCTGTTTTTGTTCATCTGCCTTCTAGAATGAGAATATCATTGAAGGACATGGAGCTCATCTTGTGCGTTCCATAAAAAATATTGTCGATATTCATTTCTTGTTAACTTGATATTACAAATAATTTCCACTAGCTTTTAAAAGTAACCTCTACATGTATATTTACACCAATGTTAAAAATACGAAATATGACAATTTATCAGTTTTTGCAAAGTTGCGTGCATGCCAAAAGAATGAAACCTATCATAAGTTCCTAACTAACTTTCTAGCTATAATCATTTCTTGATCATATCTTGCCTTTTGTAGCTCGAGTTTTTCTCCATGCTGGTTTAACCTTAAAAATTCTGTGCAAAACGCATGCAGAACAGATTGAACATAACGAAAACTGTTCGCAAATATTCAATTGATCGGAATTTAGTACCTACTGGATCTGAGTTCCACCCAGGACCTATTCCTACGGTCAGCAAACATGGAGATGATGTTGAAGAAAACCATGATGATGGTTCAGTTCCCTTGTCATCTCGCAATTTTGATAGCTATTCACACCAGTAAGTATTCAAATATCCACCTATCCGTAACACATAACATATAGCATTTTAGCAATTGTGCATTTCAATATCATATCAACGGTCAACCTATTATTCTTGTATGCTATCCATCTTTCTCCTTCACATTCATGGAGAAATACGTACTTTATATTCATAGCTCACTTCTACCAGATTATCTATGACAAATTTGTGATAATCTTCACTTGTACCTGCCCCAAATATTTTTCCTTGAAGAGTCGTTCAGTAGATCTAGTTACTCCCTCTTGTATTGTTTGGGAGCCCAAATATTTGTTTCCACTGATAATTATCATGCACTTCCTTTTCAGGTATCCTGTTTTGGTTGTTAATTTTTATGCTCCCTGGTGTTACTGGAGCAATCGATTGGTTAGAATTCATCTTGTTCCCTTTCATTTAATGATTTTTTAGTACTTATGCTACTCTATCTGTAAGGAAATGATTATTGCTGGTAAAGTCATGTAAGTATGTCACTTATTGAACTAACATATGGAGACATTTCTAATTACTTGATCTTCCTCCAGAAACCTTCATGGGAGAAGACTGCAAAAATAATGAGGGAGAGGTACATACTGTTTTTATTTGTTTGTGTTTCGTGGTTTTAATGTGCTGTTTAATCTATACCATGTTGTTTTTTTTTTACATGCAGATATGATCCTGAAATGGATGGCAGAATCATTCTTGGCAAGGTTGACTGCACTGAGGAAGTTGACTTGTGTAGGAGGTTCGTCTGTACTTCATGATTATTCATATCCAAAACAAGGACATGGCATATTTAGGCTGCAACATGAACTTTACAAATCCCTTTTTGATCCATGTACCAAGAGAAATTTAGTTAATTAGTTTGTAATATCCCCAACAAAGTGTCATTATTATGCCAAATCTTTCATGAGCTATTCGTGTTTGTGTCCTCTTATCCTGGTTCGGTGGATGCTTATGCCTTTTGGACTTGTTTGCATTTGGAATGATTTTAAAACCTTTTTTCCATATGTCACAAGCCTAACTGTTACTGATCTTGTTTTTATAAGAAAATGAGCCATTCTGCTTCTGGTGACACTGGTTTCTGTGTGATAGTGCCATTGCCTCAGATGTACATAGTAACATTTCAAGTTATGCATATTGGATGTGAACCACAACTCCTCAATAGAAGCCTTAAGTTATTCTCCCACTAGTTTTACCTAATTATATGTGCTCTTGTTATGCTTGTTTGTCAAATGAATATACAATTGAATTAAGGACTACAGTTCATTGTTTTAATTCATGAAATGCAGGCACCATATACAAGGTTATCCATCGATACGCATTTTCCGTAAAGGGAGTGATCTTAAGTAAGTTCAAGTAAATCTTACATTCTTCCGGATACTCTATTGAGACTGAACCTGTGCAGGACTTGTATTTTTTTTTTTTTTGCTCATGTTCCATAAACAAACAAATTGGCATTTGTGCAGGGAAAACCAGGGTCATCATGATCATGAATCATACTACGGTGATCGTGATACTGAAAGTTTAGTAGCGGTATGTTATATCCTGTTACCCAATTATTTTTCTTGATGTACCGCATGGTCTATCTTCACTATGGTACTGCACCCTAAGCTTTAGCTTACCTGTAAAAGGTATTGACCCCCATTTTCCTAGGGAGAACAAAAGGCTAGCTATCCTTTGCTTGTAAATCACTGACTTGTTGTTCATGGTCTTGTCAAATTGTGGACAAAATTCCTGACATTTTTTTGGGCCTCAGGCAATGGAAACTTATGTTGCAAACATTCCAAAAGATGCCCATGTTTTAGCTTTGGAGGACAAATCCAATAAGACTGCTGATCCTGCGAAACGCCCTGCTCCATTGACCAGTGGATGCAGAATAGAAGGTTTTGTGCGGGTAAAAAAGGTAAATGAACTTCTGAGGTAATAGTTGTAGTGTTGATGATGATCTCTATCTGTGGTATTTGATTTCTGTTTCCTCTTTATCAGGTCCCTGGGAGTGTTGTAATCTCAGCTCGATCTGGTTCCCACTCCTTTGATCCATCCCAGATAAATGTTTCCCACTACGTAACACAGTTCTCTTTTGGCAAAAGGCTATCAGCAAAGATGTTTAATGAACTGAAAAGACTAACTCCCTACGTTGGTGGCCACCATGATAGATTAGCTGGTCAGTCTTATATTGTTAAGCATGGTGATGTCAATGCCAACGTTACTGTAAGTCCTAAATTTTTCTTTATTTTTATTATCAAGATGATTACAGCAGGCATGCCTTCCAGCATTAAATTTTCTGGTTTCTTAAGGAGTAACATAACTTTCGTTTTTTATCATTCTTAGATTGAGCATTACCTGCAAATTGTGAAAACTGAGCTTGTTACACTGAGATCATCAAAGGAATTGAAACTGGTTGAAGAGTATGAATACACAGCGCACAGCAGCTTAGTGCACAGCTTCTACGTTCCTGTTGTGAAATTCCATTTTGAACCTTCTCCCATGCAGGTTGGCATCCCACCTTTTTCTTCATTTGGTTCATAAGTGAAAGAAAAACTAATTTAAATTTATTCTTATTTTATCATCACTTCTAGGTCTTGGTAACTGAACTTCCAAAATCATTCTCCCATTTCATCACAAATGTCTGTGCTATCATTGGAGGAGTTTTCACGGTGAGAGCACGCGCTCTTTCATCTTTTCCATCTCTCCGAATCCATCAAGTGTGCACCGCTAATGAAATGTAACATGCGAATTCTAGGTCGCTGGAATACTGGATTCCATCTTCCACAACACCTTGCGGCTGGTTAAGAAGGTCGAGCTTGGGAAGAACATCTGAACAACAAAATTAATCTTCAAAAGCAGCCTCAAGCTTAGTGGTTGCACTAGTTTTAGTCATTATTTTGTTATACCAGGGTAGAAATTCTTAATATATCAAGATGTGAAAGAGGGAGGGTAGTGGGTTGGCAGAGGAAAAAGTTGGGGTCATGATATAGTAGGTAGGGACCTTACTGTTTTGCTAAACGACTTCATAAGAACAATAAGACAGTGGATCCTTGTTAACTATACCCTACGTTAATTCGTCCAGACTATGTGCTGTGTTACTCACTGTTTACTGTTGTGATGGCACCTGCCATTTCTGATTTCTCGTTACACTGACCTTTTAAGTTCGCCTTTGATGCACGATCTTACTGTCTAACATCGTTTTTTATATTCTATGGTCTACAAATAACCAGGCAACTGTAATATGCTGAATTCTGGCAATTGTTTCACTAAGTAGTGTACTCTGAATCTATTGAATATGTCAGCTCAAAATTTCTTGCTTAGGTCCCGTTTGTTTCTCCAATAAAAATTGGATGAAAATTTGGATATTCGTGGTACGATTTTTAAACTGCTAAACGGTACGTTTCATATCAATTTTTTATATGAAAGTTACTCTAAAATATCAGATAAATATTTTTTAAGTTTATAATAATTAAAAACTTAATTAATCATATGTTAATACCACATCGTTTTGTATAAAACACTTAATCTTCATATTTTCTTCATCTACATGAATTTCTAACACCACCTTAATCCTTATGTCCCACAGTGGTGTGCTACTGTTTTATTTTGTGCCCTGTTTGTAATATGGGATAATATTTATGAATTCATGCGTTCTCGTGGAAATTAAACTGTTTTCTGTAAAATTTATATTAAGTTGTCGATTACACGGAAATGTTCAAGTGGAAGCATCAGAGAACACGAACGTAGTGGTGCAGCGCGAGCTGCTCTCCCGCTTGAACGGTTACACGGTGACACTGCAATCCACCATCCCCCACCTTGAACGGCCGGGGAAGCGCCGCCGCCGCGGCCTCCCCGGCCACGGCGGTCGCCGTCTCGAACGGCAGCGCGCCGGCGGTGATCACGTCCCGTGGAGCCTGTCCATGACGACCCTCGCCGCGCCGGGACCTTCCGCGCCGGCGCGACGCCGTGACCACCTCGCCGTACCGGAGCGGCGCGTGGCCCGGGTTGTGCACCGTGGCGTCGACGGCCAGGGTGAGGTTTTGCTCCGGTGGGAGGACGCTGAACGCGGTGAACCGCGTGCCCACCGCCGCCGCCACCACCCGCGGGCGGCCGGCGGGAGCGGCCGGAGCACCGCGAGGCAGAGCGCGGCGAGGGCGACGCCGAGCAGCACGCGGCGCCACGGCCGCCTTCTACTTGATGCATGCTGCCATTCTACTATTCTAGCAATGCAAGAAGCAAAAGATGGACGACAAATGCCGGCGTTTCTTGATTTTTTTTTACTAAAAAATTAGAACTCGTTTCTTGATGATTAATGTTACTAATGCTGGTGTTAATTTGGAAGCATGTCACATTGTCACTGTACTGGTCTTGCGGGGATTACTGAACTCAAGCCAGGGTTCGCGAATGCGACGATAATGATCACCTCGAAATTGGCGGTTATCAGCCTATGCAAGCTGGCTCGAATAGGTAGAATTCAGTAGGATTTGTTAGAATTCGACGAAATTGAGCTGTGTATATCCGTTTTGTACCTATGGATCGGGTTTTTTTAAAGCTAACACTTTATTAATAAGGTGCTAATAAATAATCTAGACGTGGCTGCTTGTCTTGCGTGAAGTTTACAGACAAGCTAGCTCCAACATATAAGAAATATATCTAGCTTGTTCATTGACCAAGCTTATGCAAGGTAAAACAGGTCATAATATAATAAGATGCATAATCACATTTTTTTTTGGAAAAGATATAGCATGTGAATCAATTTAAAAGGTCCTCACATTAATTCAAAATGGCACTCGATTGTTTTGAATTTTGATATTATGGATTGTGCTTCAAAATTTTCTGAGCGGTTCTCGCAAAAGGATTAAAAAAAAGGCAAGCAAAATCCTTAAAAACAAAAAATACACCGCATAATTTTTACATGAGCAAGATGAGTTTTTAATGCACGGGTTTTCACATGATTTATATTATTTTATAGAAAACCTTAAATTAATTTCTGCAAATAAAAGCTGAGATGTAAACCATTTTATTATTTTAAGAAAAAAAAATCCTCTTATAACATTCCTCCCTTCTAAATAGGTCTACTTGAAAAAAAAACCGCGTGTATACCCAGTGTACTTGACTATTCCTAAGAGGGGCTTAATCGAACATTGCAAACTTTTGTACAATTGAACAAGGCCATGACAACCATCGAGCGCACGCACGCACGCGGATAGACGGCTGTGATCAGCCCACGTGGACGGTGGAGGTGCACTGCGGCGACGTGCTCTCCTTCCTGAGCGGGAACACGGTGACGCCGCACGTCACCACGGAGCTCGCCCTGATCTTGAAAACGCCGAGCACCACCGCCTTTCCCGCCACCGTCGTCGCCGTCTCGAACGGCAGCGCGCCGGCGATCCCCTCCAGCGGGAAGTACGGCGACGACGCCACGCCCACCGCGTCCACCACCACCGCCGTCCTCACCTCCGCCGACGCCTGCGCCCCGATCTCCCCGCGTGGCACCACCGCCTCCCCCACCGCGTCGCCGTGGTACCGCACCACCGTCGCCACATCGCCGTACTCGAACGCCGCGCGGTTCGGGTTGTACGCCGCGACGGACACGTCGAAGGTGAGGTTCAGCGCCGGCGACGGGAGGAGCGCGAAGGCGGAGACGCGCGTGCCCACGATCGTCGCCGTCACCCGCGGCGACCGCGGCCGGAACACGGTGAAGTAGAGCGCGGTGAAGACGGCGGCGAGGACGACGGCGGCGGCGAGCAGCGCGCCGCAGCAGATCAACGCGGGCTTCTTCCTGGTGGCCATGCCGGCGAATTGGCAATTAATTGACGTGCTTATTTTTCTTGATTTTTTTTGTTGTGATTTTTTGGGGTTAATATGCATGGAAGAAGGGGAAGGGGGAGAGAAGGGTTGCCATATGTAAAGAAGGGAAGCTGCATTGGAATTTCAGCTGGTTTTGTTTTTTTCCTTTCTGTTTGGGGGCTTCGTGTTTATAATTAATTTGCGTGCTAATTAATTTAATTTGCTTATTGCTGGTGTTAGTTTTGGAATTCATTATGGAGATTTGTGAGCTGATGGAAGGATTCTGTGGAGATTGTGAGGGACAATATCTTCTTGTGATATCTGATTTGCTATATATATTTCCTTGTTCTTTTCTCAGCACATCTGATTTGTGAGGGATAATATCTTTTTAGTTTTTATGGTATCTGTTTTGTTCTGAAAGTTCATGTCATTTCTGTGATGCCTCTAGATCCAAGAAGATAACATTACGAGTTCATATATAGGGAAACTGGAGTTTGGCAACAACAATTTTGAAGGTTTAGTTAGTGAATTTGTGATACGAGGCCTAATTTGCAATGAAGGAAGGAATTGCTGATAGTAAAATAAACACGATTGTCGATCAATATAAAGGGCCCAAAACATCATAGCACAATAAACATGCATGTTTCTTATGTTCTTGTCTGAAAAAGTGCTACGCTGCGGATTTCATCTGATCATGGGTGATAAACTACAAAAATTTATAACGACGTGTTTATTCAACTCGATCGGTAAATTGCAGGTTACGACAACTTAGCCAGTAGGTGTATGTATATAGTTTCGTAGAGTCATCTTCTTCCCATTTATCTTTAGCAATTAACAAATGAAACTTGTTGATATCATGATGTGGACATTATTTGTTCTAGAACATAGATCACCTAGGCACAAAACAATAGTATATATATATATTTACACGATATATAAAAACTTAACGAACTACGACAAGTTACTCTTGGCTCACAGTCTCGCACTGAGTCGACAACGACGTATGCATTGTGCCTTTTGCCGTCGTCGTCATTGTTTCGTCCGTTTTACCCTTTGTTTACTCGCTCGATCGATCGTTCCGTGTCCAATCGAGGAAAAAGTCTTTTTCAGAGTTTGGACAGTAAGACAAGTTCAGAACTAAGCAAGAAAAAAAAATTAAACTCGAGTCTAGCTCAGTTTAATTGGAATCCGACGGTATATATTATGTTGCCTTGTTATGTCGAACGAAAGCTCAGCCTCTCTGAATCTTTCAACCTCTAGAAAACAAGAACACTGATGGACACAGCAGAAGCTGTTCGCGTTGGTGTGCACCCATGCGTTTCTGGCTAATCAAAATGTTATAATTTAAAAATTATATATTTATAGCCAAAATTACCCTCTGTTCCAAAATATAAGAACCAGTACAGGATTTGATATATATTTTTGCTACAAATCTAAATAGGATAGTTGTGTTAAATCGATACTGTAATTATATTTTGGGACGAATGGAGTAAATGGAACCGAGAGAGTGCATATATATACACTGAAAAAAAATCACAAAATAAAACACTGTAAAATAATAATAAGAAATAATAAAGTTTGTGACATACAGCTGGTAATACGTGTGTAGTAGTGTAGTTAGTTATAGCTAGGTATAGCAGTGCTACGTGCGCCACGGCCCGATGGCTCCGACGAGACGGTCTCCGTCGCCGTGCGAACGGTGGAGACGCAGTGCGAGGTGCTCTCCCCGTGGAACACGTACATCTGGACGTAGCACACCACCTCGACGGAGACGCTCACCTCGAACGACCGGAGCACCAGCGCCTTCCCTTCCACGGTGGTCACCGCCACGAACGGCAGCACGCCGGCGGCCGCGTCGGACGCGAAGTGCGGGCTCTCGGCGACGCTCACCACGTCCACCGCCGTCTCGGGCTCCACCAGCCGCGTCGCCCTCGCCTCGATCTCGCCGCGGGGCACCACCGACGTGCCCACGGCGCGGCCGTGGTACGTCACCGACGCCAGCGACTCGCCGTACCGGTACGGCGAGTTGCTCGGGTTGCTCACCACCACGTGCACCCCGACGGCGGCCTTCAGCTTCGGCGGCACGAGGCTGAAGAGCTCGATCGTCACGTCCACGGGCGTCGCCACCACCCGCGGCGGCCGCGGCCGGTAGACGAGGTAGAGCGCCAGCACCAGCGCGCCGAGGACGACGACGGCGGCTAGCAGCAGGCAGCACGCCGTCCTGTGCGGCTTCTTCGTCCCCGACAACTTCCCCTGCGTCATCGATGCTAATTAAGCTACTCTAGCTAGCTAGCTGATGATCTTGCTGAGCTCGAAGAATTCGTGATTGAATTGCTAGCTGTTCATGCATATGCACAATGCATGTAAGCTGGTCAGTGTGTGAGAGGAAGGATGATGATTGTGGTTTGAGTTTATATTTGATCTGGTTTTTGTTTGCATGTCCAGGGCAATGTTCGAGCTTACTTGATTCTGGGTTTTCGATGTCGTTGTTTAGAAATTCGTGTGCATCTTGGGAGAATGGCTTGTAAGCAAGGGCGTTTTACCCAACTGCGATCAACAACACGGATTATATATGTGTGTACATATATCTAAAAAACCGTCATGCACGGTATTGATCGCAATATGGTGTGTAATTTGGCTTTTGCTATATATGTTTTTCTCGGAGTGTTACTCAAATTAAACGAGCGTTTGGCATACGTGCGCATGTCATTGTTTCAGAAAATAAAATTCGGCAAGTCCGTTTTGAGTTCATTGTTTTTTTTTTCAAGAGTAAATATTGCACTTTGCATCGGTTAAAGCGCACCTAGTTTCACTTTACAATAGGTTTAGCACATACTTTTAGCTTACACCAAGGTAGATTCAAATAGGTTTAACCTAACACCAGGATACACTAACAAACCTATAGCAATTTATCAAATTTTATAAAATATGGAAAAAAAACTTTGTAAAACGTAACGTGATCTAAATTCAAAAAGGTTTCATAAGGTTCACTTGTGGTTTATAAGATTTTCCTTCAATTATGATGAAGTCTAGTGCAAAGTGAAAAATATTTTGATACACGCTATGTAATGTGAAAATATGTACGGAATATCCGGTGCAAAGTGTAACAAGATACTCCCTCTGACCTTGTAAAAGAAATACTCCCTCTCTTTCATATTATAAGTCCGTTTAACTTTTTTCTAATCTTTTTTATATTTGATCATGTTTATAGAAATTTAATATCTATAATCCCAAATTAGTTTGATGAAATATAATATTGAATATAATAGAAAAAAATGATTGTGCGTTGCAACGGGTAATACATAGCACAATGAGCATGTTTCGCGATGTCTAAAAATAATCATACATGTGTAAAAAGTCCATTAAAATGCATGGTATTTATACATTTGTTCTAAGACCATACAAAAATAAATATTTGATTGAACTCAATAGTGAGCAGACCAAATGATAACTATTTGTCATGTGTGCACAATTTAATTGATGATCGTGTCCCATAATGATGTAACCATAACTACTATAGATATAACCATCAAGATCAAGTTCTGGAGTCTAATTCAGCCACCAGCTACAATGTTGAGTTCAAACGGCTGCCAAATATGTATACGAGCTCTTTTTTCGGTCTATGAGTACTTGATGAAAAGCTCTCGAAGTTCTCTTTCCAACGCATCTAGCCTCATTGTCAAATTCTATCTCAGTCATCCATAATTGAAGAAACAAGGTGATGCGTCACCTGTAGTGGGTCTATGGACTTATAACTTCATCTGGGACTCCGGCCCAAGTGAGACCCATGTGGGGTGCATCCAACCTGGTAGAGCACGACCCTAGGGACCCCTTGGTCATTCTCTCACCTCCTTAAATAGCGAGGTACCGCTTAATGGTTTCTCATGTTTTATTTAGATTAAAGTTTAGCGTCGCTACTTTGCCGTGTAATCCCGTGATCGGTTAGATCGCCGGTTTGCTCGTTACGGAATCCCACCTGTGATACTTTTGTTGATTCAATCTTACATATTTATTCGCAAATTGAGTTGTTTGTTCATCTTGTTCTTGCTAGTTCTCGATTGCTTCTAGAAACACGTACCCTTGTGGTTGGGTTGATCGTGCATCCGTTGAGATTCACGACTACCTTTGGAGTTGGTATAACGATTGCTAAGGTGTATCCCTGAATAGTTTTGGTCGGATCATTAACTCACTCAATCCAATCGACTTACCCTCTCATCGAAAGATCGGGACATCCTCGTGCACATCACACAAAAGCATAAATTAACCTATGTGTTATATTGCTATACATGATCAAATAATGGGCACGTGAATGCCAAATTATCTATCTAAGAATTTATAATTTGCAAAACCACTTTATATTTAAAATGGCAAATAGAACGTCAACATTATTTTTCCCAAAGAAAAAGAATGTACAGATGATGACTAAGAACTATCAAAATCCATATGAGCAGGCTCAAACAAATCCAGCAAACTCCTTAGCAAAGGAAACGGGATTTATCAATTGCTAGAATATGTCGATGCGGTGTACAACAAATTCATAGAAGGCCACAACACCAATGACGACCTCGCGGCGTATGTCCAGCGGAACATGTGAATGCGGATGGACGACGCTGTGTTCATCAGGTTTAAAATTTTTAGAAACATTAGCATTCTAATAAAATATATTACCTGCAGGAGATTAGAAACAAAGAAGTGGCCGATGATATCAAGTTCAAAGGGCAATAGATCAAGATATTAGCTTGATGTCTTTCAACTAAAGACCAATAGATCAAAAAAGACAGAAATATCACTCAAGAAATTTTATGAAGAATTAACATTCGGTGCTTGGGACTTGCAGGAAGGTGACATATCCTCATAGACAACATGGATAATGTAGAATATATCTGCTCCTTTGGCCTGTATAGTGGACTCAATTTCCGATTCCTCCAATCCATAATGGGCAAAGAAATATCCAATTCAGTAATTGAGATGGCACTCTGTGCTGCCCCGGTGCCTTCTGAATTCAGTGCTATGAATATTTTTCCCGAGCTTATATAATTGTATAAATTTAAATTTTCACATGTATTTACTTGTCGGCAAGGGAAGTTACATTTGTGTAGCACCTCATTTTTTTTTCTTATTTAAAAATATCTCTCAATTAAAAATTTTGGATTTTTAAAAGTTTGGATTTTATTTTGTTTTGTGCCAAAAAGATCTCAAAAATTCCCCCAAAATTTCAAAAAGTCCCCTCAAATTTTTTTCCCTCTCTTGGGCCTTTTTCTCTCTTTTCCCTCCCTTGGCCCAACCCCTCTCTCTCCCTCTCCCTTTCCCCCCCCCGAGTGGGCCGGCCCACCACCTCCCCCTCTCCCTTCCCGGGCCCATCTCCCCCCCTTTCGGCCCACGGGCCGTTTCTCACCGCGCCGGCCCAGCCCACCCGGTCGTCTCCCTCCTCCCGCCGGCGCCGCCGCCGGCGCCGCATGGCCGCGCCGCCCCCGCGCCGCCCGACAGCCGCCCGCGCCCGCCGCTGTGCGCTGCCGGCCCGGCCGCCCACGTCGCGCCGGCCGCGCCGCCCGCCCGCCGCCCGCCGCGTCGCGCCCACGCCGCCCTGTCCCCGCCGCGCCGGCCGCGCCGCCCGCGCCGCACGCGCGACGTGCCGCGTCGCGTCGCCGGCCTCGCGCCCCGCGGCCGCCGCCCGCTCCACGTCGCCGGCCGTACCCGCGCCCCCCTTGCCGCCTATAAAACCCCCACCCCTCCCCTTGCCGCCGCACCCCTTCCCCCGCGCCGGCGACCCCCATCCCTCCCCTCTCTCTCTCGCTTCCACCGGCCGCCGCCGCTTCTCCGGCCGCCGCCGCCTCCCCCACCTTCTCCGGTCGCCGCCGCCGCCTCCCTCACCTTCTCCGGCCGCCGCCGCCTCCCCCTCCCCTCCCGGCCGCCGCTCCCGGCCGCCGCCACCGCCTCCCCGGCCGCCGGCCTCCCCTCCCCGCCCCCTCCCCTCCCTCTCCGGCCGCCCCGCCGCCCGGCGCCGCCGCCGGCCGAGCCGAGCTCGGTGGGGAAGAAGACCCCCCCCGGCTGACAGGTGGGCCCCACGCCCTCCTCTCTCTCTCCCTCTCTCTGACAAGTGGGCCCCACACCACCGTTAAATCTAACCCTAACCCTAACGGAACGGAATATTCCATTGGAATATTCCGTTATCTTTTATTTAAAAATTCCCAATTTTTCAGAAAAGTCCCTCTACCTTTGAAAATTCATAGAAATTCAACCGTAACTCCGTTTGACCCCGTTCAAATTTCTAAATTTTTCTAAAAATGAGATCTACACAGTGGCACACTTGTTTATTTGATTTGAGCTTGTTTTATTGCCTTTTTATTTATTTGCTCTCCGTTCCGCGTATAGAGCACGCGTACGAGGACGCTCCGGACACCGGTTTCGAAGAAGAAGACCCGCACCTCGTGCAAGGCAAGCCTCTTTGATCACATTGCCCCTATATTTTGCAAAGATATATTGTTTGAAAAATGCATTGCTTAGTACACACGATTGACATGTTTAGGCCTCGGATTGTTTATACAACCGACGGACCAACCTAGTAGTCGCACTTATATTTCATAGGTTGATGTTTCCATACCTTTGATAGCCCCACAAATGTTTACGCCGGTATCGTTATACGATTACCGAGGTAGTTTCGCTTAGCCATGCTCACGTTGTTGCCGTGTGGGAAACTTGGGTATTTCCAAATTTCATGTTTAAAAATCCGGTACGTTGTACCGAGGTGTTGCGAAATAAAATGTGTTGTGAAAATGGGGGTGATGCGCAGTCAAGCCTTTGTGGTTTGGCTACGTATTATCGTTAAGGACCGATTCCTTTGGGAAGTCCATCCGAACACGTTACAGTGCGACCACACGGGTATTTATGGGATGCCTCTGGCTAAGTAAATTGTTATCACATGGGAGTTGGTGTGCCAATGGTTGTGGAATGCCGAGGATGAGGAGATGAAGTGTTACGCATGTTTTGCCCTTCATGGGTGTCTTTGTGCCTCTATTGTGGCATGGTACCAGTAGGAGTAGGAGGCATCCTCGGTATTTCCTGAGTGGACGACGGCTGGATTTGCCTGATACTCGGCTATGGATCTTAGCCCAACTAGGTGGCATGCGATTTTCATGGGTTAGCTTTGGAAAGGCCTTGTCACGAACTTCCGTTGCCGACGGGTACACGGTGTCAGTTTCGTGTCGTGTGGGTAAAGCGTACAACCACTGCAGAGTTTAATGAACTGTTCGAACAGCCGTGCCCATGGTCAAGGGCGAGTGTAAGGTGTTTCTCATAGCGTAGATTTGTTTGACATATGTTTGATGAAAATGATTGGTGGGAAGGGTTTCGTTACCAGAGTTTGCCTGTGTGGTAAACGGCTAACCTGTGTGGTTAGGAACGGGTCTGTGTGACCTGGGGTGTCGTCCGACACCGAGGTGTTGTTAGGGCCATGATGGCGTTGCAGTGCTGAGATGACTGTGTGGACCATGTATGGTCGAGAAAGTGAGAAGGAACTAATGGAGGAGACAAATAACTTGTTGTTCGTTAATCGTGACAAGTTGTTGCAAAGCAACTTGTGGAATGGGTCGAGGCGTGAGCCTCCTCCCGACAACTAAAACTTGATTCACTCACTAGGAGTTTTGTGAAATAAATCACTTTGCCAAAAAGGCTGCTTTCGCAAATAAAACCCTAGCTCTCCTTGTCTTAACCAAGCATGTCATTCTTTCCCCGGCTTGCTGAGTACGTAAAGTACTCACCCTTGCTATATATATAATATCTATAGAGGATGGAGACGAAGACGTCGACCCGACCGCCGAGGAGTACCTCCAGGAGCAAGCCGAGTACGAGGACTTCTAGAAGGATCGTGCCTAGCCCCAAGCCGTCGCCTGTGGATCGAGAAGGTCGCCTAGACGCTTAGCCGCTGCTGCGTTTGCCTTTTGCTTTATGGACTTTTGTAATGTGCGTTGCTCATCTCTGGGCCTGTCCGGGATAGCAACTTATGTAAGGACTAAAACCCAGTGATGTAGTATTAATCTACTTTGATTCCATGTTTATTCTGTGAGTACCAGCTAGTGTATCCTGGGACTGGTACTATATCACAGGTAATGCGTAGCACCTCGGTATGAGTTAACTGGTGATATCAGTTAGCAAGTGCCGGGGCGTTACAATTTGAAAGGGCGAAATCACGAATACTATCCATGCCAATATTGTGCTGAACTCGAAAAGTAAATTAGATACAAAAGAACCTCCATACATCTACCCTATAATTTACCAACTGGATTTTATACATACATTACTCATTTATCAAATCCGATGACCAATGATCATCTAATTCTCATATCATCCCAAGTTCCCCCCGCTCCCATCCCCTCACATTGCATGCCTCCCCGCTCCTCGTGGAATTCACGCCACCCCACCCTCCTCGTGGATCTCCCCTCTTCTCTCTCGCACTCACCAGGATTTGCGCATCCAACCGCGACATTTTGGACTATTTGCCATTCACTTGGACGTAGCATTCCCAAATGCCATCTTTCCAAATAACTTAGATAATTTGCCATAAGTCCCCACAAATCAGCTCTCGTCTGCCATTTTTCACCCAATTTCGGGGCCCATGACTGCCACATCACCAAGCAAGGTTGCATTGGGACGCGAAATATCCATCTTGTCCCTCCCCCTCCCCCACTGTCACGCTTAACATAAAAATTACACAAATTGCCACTTACACTAAAATTGCACAACAGATCTCGTAGGAGCACACTTAACTCATCCCAGCCACTCTAATTCCTTGTTTATGCTATCCCAACCAAAATTGTACAATCTGACCAAATATACCAGCCACATTACACCAAAGTTTTATAAATTGAGACAATCACAACCCAAAATACCAGCCACACCGAAATAACAAGTATACAAGGCAATGCAACGGAGCATTTCTTAGAACTAGATTTTCTAGCTAGAACATTACGTATCATTCATTTCATGCAACATAGCTAAAATAGCAAGGTTTCAAATATTAATTGTTTTCCGCATTCTCACATAGCACAGGTCTAGTAGCAAGCATGGCTAGCACATTAACATTGGTCTTTGCTGCCATTAAATACATAAATAACACCATCCTTCAAGATTCCAGTTTCATGAACTAGAATGTTTTTTCTTGGGAATCAATTTCTTCTTGGCTGGTGCTGGTGGTTGTGATTGTGCTGCTTCAGCATAGCCAAACGCCTCCTTGTCACCGGTCCAGGTGAATCTTGTGAGCATCCTTCTCCAGCAACAGTTAGTGTTCCAGTTGCCCTTGTTGTTTGATTGAGAATAAAAAGGATGTTAGTTATGCAGTCATCACAAAATGGTTATGTACAAAGAAGCAAGGTCTCTTCTATATCCTCACCTCCTAGTGACTCGAGCAGGGCTATCAACTATTTGAACTCTAGCAACCTTTGATCTTGTTGGAGTTTAAACAATTTCCTTGGCAGTCTTCTTTTTTCTAGCTTTTGTAGCACTATTCTTTGCCTTCCTCTTCCTGAAAAAAAGAGTAGAACACAAGTTAACAAGTTAAGAAAGGGAAAGGAATGAATGATTAGAGCAAGTTAAGACAGTATAGAACAAGTAACATGTTAGAATTGTCACCTCTTTTTGGTCCCATTAAGAGAACACTTTTGGCTGCTTTGTCTATGCCCTAGCCCACCACATCTAGGGCATTTCACTTGTCTTCTAATCTTTCCTTTCCCCTTCTCAAGACAAGAAGGAATCCTATTTTTCCTTTGCCTAGGAACAGTTCTAGGCTTGGGCATTGGTGGCTGCAACTTAAACCCTTTGTTCACTGCTGGCCATTGGGACTTGTCAGTTATGCAGAGGATCACACCTTCATATGCAGACCTAAAGCAACTAACTGAGAAAATGGGGTCAAAAAAATCATCCATGATTGGATTCCTTTGTGTGGAGATGCCTATAGGAGCATGAGGGCATGGCTTCCCTGTTAACTGCCACTTCCTACATGTGCACTTCTATTGGTCAAGGTACACAACATGCCTATAGACATCAACACCATTATGGAGCTCAGTCACTTCAGCTGTATCATCCGCTCCCTTCATGACCCTCATGTTGGCCAAACCTCTAGTAGCTGCCTTTAGCTATGTGACTATTGCAGGTAAAATGTTTCTGCCTTCTAGTTTTTCTCCAATCTTCCTTCTCTTTGCCCACAAAACTACTGTCTTCTCTCTGATTGCATCTGCTAGGGCATCAACTTGCAGTTCCTTGAATTCTTTGATCCATGCATTCCACGACTCAGCCACATTATTAGTGATGAAATTTCATTTGATCTTTGATGAGAACTTGCTCCTTGCCCATAGAAGTTTATGATGTTTGTATAACCAATCATCAACATCAGGATCAGCTGATAAAACCTTATCTAAACGATAGTGATAAATCTCAGACCTAAAAGCTCTAGCAGCTGGCCACAAGTTACCATAAACTATACCAGTTTTTCTCTTTGCCAAGTTCTCCATCAAGTGCCTAAAGCACTCCCTCTTCTCACAATTAGAAAAACCCTCTCCACTGCATTTTCCAGACCTTTGCAAGCATCTGTACATATTGCCAGGTCTTCCACATTTCCAATACACACATCAAGTTGCTTCATGAACCAAGTCCAGTTATCAATGGTTTCTGCATCAAAGAACCCAAATGCCACTGGGTACATCCAGTTATGTCCATCTAAGGCATTTGCTGCGGCCAAGTGGCCATTCCACTTCCCATTGAGGACCGTAGAATCAATGCCAAGGTATTTTCTGCATGCTAGTAAGAAACCTGTGATGCTAGGCTCAAAGCAACAAAAAACCTCTCAAAGTGAACTTGACCATTTACTTCCTTGGTCCCAATTTCAACTCGACTGCCATGACACCTCTACTCTATCTCAGCCTTAAAGTTATACAAGGAATCAAAGCTATCACCCCATGAATCCCAAATTTTTTGTATGGCCCTTTCTTTACCCTTCCAAACAGTGGAATAAGGAATCTGTACCTTGTACATCTCCTCTAACATGGTCTTTAGCTCCTTGGCCCCACAATTCGGCTTCTTCCTCATAATTGCAGCTGCTCTATCTGCTACCCAATCCTGTGATGCCATTCTTCCAAGAACCCTATTGGTAGAGGAACACTCATGCTTTCCTGTATTTATTTGCACCTACACATTGATACTAAGCAAGTTAGCAACAAGTTAGGAGAAAAATAACTAGTTACCCAAAAATAACTAGATACTAAGCATGTGATGTGGCAGTCATGGGCACCGAAATTGGGTGAAAATGGTGGACGAGAGCTGATTTGTGGGGACCTATGGCAAATTATCTAAGTTATTTGGGAAGATGTCATTTGGGAATGCTACATCCAAGTGAATGGCAAATAGTCCAAAATCCCTCTAACCGCACCCCCCGCCCGCCTCTCAACCACGCTGCCTCCTCACACACCATCCGCCACTGACCGCCGCCCCCCGCCTCTGCACCTCGCTGCGGCCTCCTCGCAACCCCCTCCAACGAGTGGATCCAGCACCCATGGGAGTTGGTCAAGGCGCGACATCGACGTCTGCGACCCATCTTCAGCACGAAGCAGTAGGTGTTGCCGATCTGCCGAAACGATTGAAGCGCTTTGCATGCAGTTGAATCTTGAAGAAATCGTTGAAGGTTTGGGGATTTCTGTCCTTGCGTTCTGTTCACTTTTTCCCCTTCTTTATGTACGTGATTGATTGTTCCTTGGAAAGAAAGCCTGCAGAAATCATTCAAGGTTGGCGTTATGCTAGACACATGGATTTGGGATTTTTTCTTATGTTCTTCGTTCTTTAATTCTTCTTGATGTATGCAAATGGTTCGTACTTCGTTCATCAAAAGCTAGGAAATAAATTGATTTGTTCGGAAGAGTGAACAAAGCTGGGCAAATGGTGTGGAGATTTGTCATTCAATTAGCATTTGAGTTAGCAGTACCATCTAAACCCTAACCATGTTTTTCCCCTCAGGCAATGATGCACAACCAAACGAGCAAAATGTCAGGTTGCCTAGCCAGGCAATTTTCATCAACTTCTCTTATGCCTCTCAGGCATGCAAATTCCTCAGGCATGATAACAGGATCCATCCACTGGCCCCTGACAATCTGAACGAACACCCTGAGACAAAGGCTAACCTTGTACTGATAAATCATAAGTCAAGTGCACCGAGATTGGAGATGACTGCCAGCTCAACGGCCATCAAAAAGAACATTGATCTAAATTTCGGATTGGCAAATGACTGAAAGCACTCTAAGCTGCTGCACTATATGGCGGATGTTCATGTGTCCTCAAATTTATACTCTGGTACACAGATTCATAATGTTATTACTGTTGTGTCGTGTTGCGTTGCGTGATAGCAGGTTTAGCTAGCACTCATTTAAAATTGCAATTATAACACTTTATCATGAAGTCATATGGAATCTTCCTTTTTGTTTTCTAGCAATTGTTTTGGTTTTGTTTGAACTATTGGGTTGGATGAATCATATTTGTTTTTGTGGTTGTATGATTCATAAAAGCAACCTTTTAGAATTTGACATGATTGGGAAACTAGAATTTCCTTTCTTTTGAGTAGATGGATGATGCAGGATTTTGCCAATATATGGTTATCTGATTGCAACTGGCAGTGAAGATTATTTCTGTCACATATGGAGAACAAAGGGTAAGTAATAAGACCAATCTTTAAGTTTCAGCCAATTTTTATGTTCCCTTGAAAATTGCAGGGACATCCATATTTGCCAGTTTTGCATTGAAATTCTTGTTGCCATAGATGACTGATTGTTTTATGGTGGAATTTCAACGGAAATTATGTATTAAAATGGACCTTCTCGTTGTAATTTACTTTTCATATTTTACCTCAGCTTCATGGTTATGTTAATGGTATTTTTTCCTTCCCCTTTCAGGATATCTTTTTTTTGACTCTTATATGAATATGGAGGTATTATCCTTTGATATGATCGAAATGTTATATTTATTTGCTTTAATTTAATCATGTCCCCTACTGCATTCAGCTAGCTAATACATAGGAGTATATTGATGGACTATTCTTTGGAATCTTGGAGAGATATTGATAAGGTAACTCTTCCTATGATCCTTCTGTCCTGAACCTGTTTTGTGTGTCCTTTGGATTTGCAGAGAAACCATATGCTCAAATCATCTTACACTCCATCAAGGCTATTTCTATTTCCTTTTGCTATAGAAGTCATGGCGTCCATAGGTATACAAGGATCTAGTAGGGCGTTGTTTGATTTTATACGAGATTGATATGATCCTCACTGCTCCTCTTCCGTTGAGAGAGCAATGAAGACATATAGGGAGTCAGGGACATCATCTTCAGGGAACTCAAGGTGGACAATCCATTATTTAGTTGTATCACTTTTGTGTTTCCACCTTTAAATAAACAGTACCTAATTAGTTGTATATTAGTATTGAATGAATTGATATTTTAGTAAGGAATTTGCAGTGGCAACAACACAAAAGTTGATAATATTATGGTTCTGATAACCAGTACAAAGTAGTTAATCCAATACTTATAAGTGTACTATGTAGAGCTTGAACTGCTACCTAAGCTGGCCGTCTCACTATTCCCTCTGACCAATGTTAAATTTACATGTTTGATATATTTGAGTTAATATATACCTATAAATTTGAATTTCTCAACAGCAATGCACAAATGAAATGATAATTTTTTAGGAACAATTTCATTTCTTTTGTGAGGAGCAAAATTAATCTAAACAACTCTGTTTGGTAGTTAACATTCATCATTTTTTTGATACAGGACATTTCATTACATAAATGCAAAGTTGTTTGGTACTATATATTCATCAAATGTTTACCTCCACATTATTAATCTGAATGATCTTCATGGCATGCTATGTGACTTAAAGTTGGGCTATGTTTTTTTAAGATTTGGTCATGTAATGCTTCTGACTTAATGTTCTGTTTCAATTTATAAACTGAACATCAATCTGCATATTTTGCTTGTTGATTATTATTCTGTTGTACAAAGGAAAATATGCAGATCTTTGTGGCGTGATTTTGATGTTTCAGTATGGTCTGTAATTGGCATGGAAAGAACAAGTTTCGCATGCATGGAGAGTATTGAGTAATAGAGAAATGATTTGAAGCAAACATGATTGATGCTTGGATCTCCCAAATCTGCAAACACAATTATCCACTTTTGATTGTAAATACATATCCTAACTTATATTGATTGGATCATCCAGATATCTAGCCTACCTGCCGAAAGAACTATTCCCTTTACATAATACACTAAAGGTCCACAATATTAGATTCCGAAAAAATATATGTCCCAATGTTGTTGTTTTAAATTGTAATTGAATTTAGTATAAGTGAATTATTGGAGTCTTTGCAATGAAGGCCAACATATAAATATTTCTGACAAATCCATGCATGAATTAAGTTGAATGAATTGTTAATAAGCTCTATGGGGTGATTTGACTCGAAAAGTTTATACAAATTAAAAATTAAGTTGAATGAGTTATGAATAAGGTCTACGGGGTGATTGACTCCAAAAGTTTATAAAATTTAATAAATTTATGAGTATATAAAACTATTATTAAGCTAAATATACACAAATCCTTTATTGTGCACACAAATACATGTATGTCTTTGTTTGGATATTTGGTTTTTGAGATGTTTCAAAGTTATATTGTCGAAATATATAATCTTGTTTTGGTGGTTTGATTTGCATTAATTATGAAAATGTGTCGTTGCGTTAGTACCTAAAATCCACCAGTTCTGATGGCATCCCACCGAAAATTAACAAATCTCAACTCTCAAGAGAGGCTACCACCTCCTGGCCTCACCGTCGGGTCCTGCCGCCACTGGAAACTAGATCCTAAGCAGCTGCAGTGCACCCTAGCCTCCTATGGAGTTGGGACGGGAGAGCAGCAGCTAGCGAGGGTGTCATCGTTCCGAGTGGATGAGTGCGACGACGCATCATGAGAAGGCCATCACGGGGGGGGGGGGGGGGGGGCTCGTTGTCGGGATACCGCCTCCCCCTCCACTCGTTGACGGCGAGGGGAGGCCAGAGCTGCGCTGCATCGGAGGAGGCTGGTGTGGATAAGGCAGATGCCAGATCAAGCGGGGAGGCAGTCTTCGTCCGGTCATCATTGGTGCATTGTCGTCGCTGATTCGGTCCTCCAACGCGGGGAGGGGGAGGAGCGCCGGCTGCCATCTGCCAACAACGCTGAACCAGATGGCCACACGAGAAAAGGAAGAGAGAGGGGGACTCGAAAGTGGAGGCGACGGACTGGGCCCCAAAAGTGGCGAACATAAAAACCTCGCAGGCAGGAAGATGGAAAAAAAACCGGACAAAATAACAGGAAGACTTGCGTATTTTTTTTATTAGGTATATATACTAGAAAAGGTGCCCGTGTGTTGCAATGAGGAAGAAAAAATGAGGAAATTGAGGAAAAATTGAGAAAGTTTTACATTATGTAATTAATTGAATACAAATTTCCCGGAATATTTGGTTTTTTTAAGTAGATTGCTGTATAATTAAATTAATTTACAAGTAAACTAAGTGAGAGAAATAAAATGATATGGTTGGATTTAATTTTTATTAAATTAACCAAGGTTAGTAACACTCTTTGAAAATTTCTTGAAATTTCTAGAGCTTACATGCTAATTTTGATAATATAAACATCATTTCAACATTTATTTAGATAAATATCCTCATTACTCTCTAGGCCATTTTCAGCCCATTTTGTTCTTCAGCCTGCAACTGAGCCGACCCGCTTTCCTCTCTTCTCCTCCCTTCCACCTCAGTCCGCAAGCAAGCGTCTGGCCCAGCAAGCAAACTAAAGTCTAATTAGTCTCCTCAAGTTCTCCACTCATTACCGTGTGGGGCCTAACCGAAAGTCTAACCTAAGCGTTGTGTTGGACCCACCGACCCATGCGTGGCCCATCAAGCGTGCGTAACCCAGCAGTCATGCGGCCCGACGATGGAGACTGCCCCGATGCGAGATCGATCTGAGCTGTTTGTTTTGATGGACGGCTCAGATCGGTTCCAAATCAATCAAAACTGTCGGTGCCCAAAAAAACCCTAACCCTAACTCATTTCCCCACTCCCCTCCCCCCGGCTAGCTGCCTCTCCCCGCTAGCACCGCCTCTCCCCCTCTTCCGCTCCCTCTCCACCGCTACCCCTCCCCCTCCCCTGTCCTCTCCCCACCGGTGGCACCGCTCACTCTCCGCCTCTCTTCCCATGTTGCTGGCACGGTGCGACGATGGCGAGAGTACGACGCGGTGCAACAATGGTGGGGTATGATGCGACGACAGCAACGATGGCCGTCCCTCGCCCTCTCCCTCTCCCCGTCAGCCTCAATGGCGGGGGTACGACGCAACGACAGTCGCGGACAACGATGGCGGTGATGTCGTTTCCCGGTGAAGGGCTGGACGAAAAATTAGGTGACGAACAGAAAGTTACCGACTTTTTAAGTAGTTAAGATATAGAAAAATACTACTACAGTATATAATAAAATCTACGTATTATTATCAAAGTCAAAGAAAAACAATCCTGCTTCAGTCAACAAATCAACCTGTGAAAAAAAAGAAACAACGATAAAGGGGTTTCCCAGAAGAAGTTACAGTCTTACATTCTTTTAAGTTAAGCATGATGCGATTCACCAACCAGGGAAAAAAACAAAAAGAAAAGAAAAAAAGAAATGAGAGGAATAGTCGGAGGATTTGCTTCATTGCTATCATCGAGACGCTTGCGTGCTGCGCTGCCATTGCCGATCCCCTCCACCGCGTTGAACTCACCTACTCTGAGCCCTCCCTCACCTTGCAGGTCGCTGCTCTTGTCCAGGCTTGCTAGGCCCTGCGCTACTCCCTTCGACCACCGCATCGCTCACCAGATCTGGTGGCCAGGAAAGAGAGGAGAGGAGATGAAGAAATCGGCACCGGGCCACGCCGGTGAGGCCAAAGAGAAGGAAGATGATGGTGGCAACAGCGATGCTCCTCAAGCGTCCAGATCCGCATCCTCCTTAAGTCTGTTTGATTTTATCCTGTCCAGCTCGATTTTTATTCGATTTCTCTTTGATTCCCCAACTCGATTTCTCTTTGATTTCTTCTGATTCAATTTGCCTTACCACAAACATGCGTTTTGGGCTTGATTTGTTTATAAGATTAGGGTTTTTCGTTAAGAAAATTTAGGATATTTGGATCTGTTCGTGTCTTTGTTCTTGTTTTTGCCTGTTGCTATGTTGTGCATCTGACTTGGTTGTTTTCTCTGATTAGGACGGATGATGGTGCGATGCCCATGAATAGCAAGCGAGCGCCAGATCGAGTGGATATTTGATTTTATCTCTTCTCTGACTCAATTTTTCTTCATTTTCTTCTGGGATTCATGCGTTTTGGACCTGATTTGTTCATAAGATTTTTTTTCCTGATTTGTTCACATGATTGGTTTTTGGGAGGAAATTTGAGTTATATTTAGTCGGTATATCTAGAAGAAGTGGACGAAGGAAGCGTATGGGGGTGGAGAGTATTGTGAGCAGAGCGGACTCTTACAAGACGGACGAAAACGCACCACAACGGATGAAAGCGCCTGGGTGACGATTGGGAAGTTATAGATTTTTTTAATTATTATATTATTAAGATTTTAATAATATGTTTGTTTTGTGTTGAAAATATAGCTATTATATATATAAACTTGGTCAAACTTTTATAAAATTAGAAAAAAAATTTAAAATGATTTATAATATGAAACGAACAGAGTACATTCTAGCTGGTGCAAAGCACAATTTACTTTTTTTTCATTTATAACAAAAAAAACACATACATACCAACACACCGCCACCATCATATATACCGCCAGATTCACACACAACCATTTGTACACCCTCTTTAATACACTCTCAAGCGATGAGGCTAGTTGAAAAGGCTGTGAATTTCAATAAATTCCTATTTAAAGTACCCCACGGATATGTAAATATAAGCAACATGAACTAAATTGCAACTAGAATAGTCGTGCACTCGTGACTCCATCACCGCACCTCCAGTGTTCCTTCGTTTTGAATTGATTGAGGATGTACATCTCTCTGCCGGTAGGCTTTGACGTGATTTTATACATGAGCCTTGCAATATATACATTTCGGTAGTAAAATGTACAAGCTAAATAATATTTTGAATTATCTTTTGGGTGGATTTCGTTCACTATTTGTACATTAAAATCAAGACCATGATTCCTACCTTGAGCATCTCTCTTTTAATTTAATTGTTGTATGGATCTCCTCTTTGACTCATGAGAGTAGATTAGGCCGGTTTGGGGTTGTAAATTTGTGCAGAGTTCACTAATAACTCCAGGGAATTCTCGCTAATGGTAACCCATCAATAGGAGATATATATGGATGGTCCATAGTCTGTGATGCAGATAGTAGACACGAGAAGTTGGTAGTGGGGTGAATTTTCTTTTTGACGCATAAGGTAGAGATAATCTACCATGTAACCATTGTATTAATGGTGGGTCATAATAGTACAATGCCATGAGGCATCAGGAAGGGGGACCGAAAGGGTAAAGCAGTGAGCATAGAGAAGATACAAAAGAAGAAAGAAGAAGAAAAAAAAAAGAAGAAAGAGAGTAAGTAGAAGAAACGAAAAGAAATAGGCCTTGTTGTTGTTAAGACCTGCTAGTGAAATTTGGACGCCCAACCTAGTATTAAAAGTGGGGTGAGTTAGACAATGATGGGGAGAATGAGAAGAGTGCTACAGGCCGGACGTCTGATATTTGGTGAAATAAGGACGCGCATCTCCTGGTTACACGACGCATACACACACCCAGAAGAAGAAAAAGCTCATCTCTCCTCTCACAGGTTGCATGTCTATAGACTACTATGCTACATGCAACCCATCTTTTTCTTTCTCAACCATACCTTTAGCAAAATTTTAAACTATTTTACATTCTAAATTACTTATCCTATCAGTGATTCGATTTCACCATTATATTCGTTGCAATTAAATTTTTACAACAAGATCTTCTTGATTATACTTACTATAAATATATAAATATGATTATACTCCTTATTGAAACATTTTAATATGATAGTTGAAACAACAAGATGTAATTGATGAAACATCACAAAATACTTACTATATCCAGATAACACCGCGGGCAACAAATGCAAATAAATTAGTGAAACATCATAAAATACTTACTGAAACATCCAAATAACACTACATGCAACATTGTAGATAAACTAGTGAAGCATCAAAAAATATTTATTAAAACACCCAAATAACACCATGTGCAAACACTTAAAAAATATCAATTGCAACAGAAAACTTAAATGTGCAACATAGTCAAATTTTAATTGAAACATTTTTTCTCACATATGAAACAATAAATTTTCACAACCTGAAACATACGTTTTTTCATTGAAATATAATCCTCTAAGATCTTATTGTAAAGATTTAATTATAACAAATATAATGGTACAATCGGATTGTAAATCGGATAAATAGTTTTGAGGGAAAAATATTTAAAGCTTAAGTTTCTAGTCTCATGCATGCACAAATTTAGCAGATACACTGCATGCAGTGTAGCTACTAGATGCTGTGGCAGGAGAAGAAAGAAGGACATGCGCATGCAGGTGGGGAGGTGTCTCGGCGTTCGATTTTTTTTTTTCCATCGGACGACTGATCACAAGTATTTTCGGGAGAAGGAGATAGCAAGGGACGCGTAATTATAATGGTGAAGCGGTGATACAAAAAGAAAAGTTGAAGGTAGAGAAAGCTGGCTGAAGAAGGGGAAAAGTTAGATGGGTGGATTCATTCTAGTAGATTGTGGTATCATCAAAGGTGACACTAACCCGGTGGTGAGGTTGGTGTGTTCTTTGCTGCTCTAGGAGACAAGATTATACTCTTTATTGGAGCTAGATAATGTGTGACTATATATATATATATACATATATATATACATATATATATATATATACATATATATATATATATTAGAAAAGGGTAATTTTTACCCGGCCTCTATATCCAACCGGATATATGCAGTCTTTTCAAATAGGGAACTTAGCTCTCAAACAACCCAATCTGAAATTCGCTCATATGGAGATTTGAACTCAGGACCTTGGGTACTATTCAGGTCACTGCAACCACTAGGTTACATGCCTTTCACTGTGTGTGACTATATAGTAAAGTGATCAATGAGTATAGAGCAATGGATTTAGATTGCACGGCTACAAATAATCGAGCAATAAGTTTTTAAAAGTAGTTGCTGTTAAGTAGTAGAAAATTCAATTAACATATATTATCAAATAGTATGTTTTTTTAACAACTATGTGCATTGACCCCTTTATAGAGATGATGGCATGACAATGACAAACACAATTGAACTATTCCAGTTTGGAGGTTGTTGGAAATACAAGAAGTTTGGTCATTCTTATATTTAATAAATAATGTATAAGTTAATAGTGTAACACCTTACTCCGTAAGTTCCAAAGTTGTGTTATTTTCAATACAGCCATTTATGATGGAGCTCATGTATTCGTTTCCTCCTTCAAGTAAAAATGATTAATCTACGTAACCTCAGTATAATATTTAAGGGTATTTGGTTCAGCACTAAACTTAAATTAATCCGGAGTTATGAAGCTGGTAAAAAAATAGCTCTATCATATTTTCTAGAACAAATTTACCTGCTTCACTTTTAAAATAAAAAGAACTGATCATTTGGGTAGACTCAAGAAAAACTAGGAGGTGATGAAACTCAGTCTAATTGGCCAGGCCTTAAGTGGGTGGCACATCAATCTATGGTACGACTAGCTAGCTTTCCGTTACTCTACAGTAATCTTGGCGTGTGACTAATTACTGACTACTACCTCTGACGTTACTTGATCGATCGGTTCACGGAAGAATTTTAGGTCCAGATCGACTCCAAACACCGAACAAGAATCTCCACCAAAACAATTAAATAGCCATTGGTTAGGAGGGCCCGCCCCCTCGACGAGATGCACCGATGCCGACCTGACATGACAACGAGAGGGGAAAAAGTTTTCACCCCTTCATTAATTATCTGTTCACTGGATCCTAAGTACAACTAGCGGTACTCGTGATCTTAGAGGGTGTTTGATCCCTTTAGTCACCTGACTAAAGTTTAGACAGACTAAAAAATTTTAGTCATCCCCTGTTTGGAAGATAGGACTAAAGTACATTAAAGTCCAGATTTACTTCCCCTTCTCTCTCCTCTCCCTCCCCCTTCTCTTTCAGTGCAATTAATGGGAGGAGCAATTAATTCGGTGAGAGAGGGGATTTAGTCACTAGAAATTGGGTCACCCTTGACTAGAGACTAGACTAGTTTTAGTCACCATTTAGTCAGGGGTGTTTGGAGATTTAGTCCCCTAATGTGAATAAAATTAGTCAAGTAGTCTCTAGTCAGGTGGATCCAAACACCCTCTTAGATCATCTCCAACCCATAAACTATCAACTAGTTTCTATTCGTAACATGTCATATAGACACTATGTATAGAAACTATATATCCAATGGATAATATCTTAAAATTAAATTCTTTTCCAATCACCTCTCTTCTCTCTCCTCTTATCCATCTGTCTCCATGGTTTTTATTCTTGATTCTTGTGTAGACATGGTTTCTTCATCCTTTTATCTCTCTCCTCATTAACTCTATTGCCACATCAGATTTTTACTTATATGGTAATGTATTAAATATTATGGACACTCGATGATATGGAGGGTTGGGATGACCTTATAGGTTGGTGGTGTTTTTTCTAATAGATATAAAGATAAAAATAAAAATTAAATTGAAGCACATGAAACAACAAAAAACTATTAGCACATGATTATTTGACTTTAATTATTATATGTTAAAAAATAAATTTATTTAATATTTTAAAGTAAGAAAATTTTCGCACAAAATATATTTTTAAACTGTTAGAAAAACATACTGATAAAAAGCAAGATAAAAATCTTTATCTTAATTACAAAAGAATACCAACATAATGGAGGATCCGGTGACGGGGTGATGGCAACGATGTCTCGTTGGTCAAGTCCATCAAAATTCTGGGTTTTCCATTACGAAATTCGTAAAGGTCAAGATGCTGGGTTTTCTAATTGTGATTGGGCCGTTCGATCGTCGCCTGGGACGACACTTTTGCTTGGTTAGTACTTAGGCCACGCTTTTCCAGCACAAGCCTAGTGAACAACACAAATGGCCGACAGGTAGAACAAACACGATAGCGTTAGCATTACCACGGTAGCTAGCTAGCTGGCATTAGCAGCTACTCCTGCTGTTAGTGACGACTGCCTACACCGATTCGTCTTACGCATTACCCATCACATCATCATCCCCCCTGATCATGAAAGCTTCCATTTCATGCATGCGGAATTAATTAATACTCCCTCATTTTTTTAACTAGAAATATGCTCGTGCTTCACAACAGATCAGGGTTCAAATAATTAGAGATTAGCTTCTGGCTAGATCGAGAATAAAGCACAGCCTAGACCCATATAATTTGGTAACTGAGAATAAAAGGAATAATGTACTTGATCTTACTATGGTTACATAAACACGAAGAAGCGAACCACATCATGTACACACAGTGCAAAGGGGACAAACGGAAGAAGGATGATTACGATTTTAATGTAGTAGAGATATATTGTTGTTTACTTTTTAAAGAGCCACCGCATTTGATCCCACACCCGGTAATTCTCACATTACAAAAAAAAAAGAGAGTCCAAACTTAACTAGAATTAGTTGGGTGAACCGTGCAACTGTGTGATAAGCACCCGTATAAAATTATCTTTTCTTACATATGATTTTATTTAAAATTATCATTCCCATGATTCCAATTTTATAGTTTTTAAAATTCACGTCAGTCGTTACCCCTTACTTATTTATCACCCCTTTATTTGCTTACTCGATTTACCGCTACTTCTATTCATCCTCTTTAAAACATTAAAAATTAGATCTTGTAGTTTTTTAGAAGTTCCATCAAACATTGGCAATGTACTTTTCTACGGCCCGTTCGCTCCATCGTCTTTTTATTGTCATTGAGATTTTAGAAATTGTGTACTTGTTTACTTTCTAAAAGTCTTGCCAAACCGTCAGCGGCTTCATCACTGTACTCCTCTAGGCCAGCTGCTACTTCCCCTCCTTATTGTCATTGAGATTTTAAAAATCGAACATGATTATCATTGGGATTTATTTTTTACTTTCTATAAGTCCCGCTAACCGCCGTAACTGTGTTGCTTAACGCATACCCATCGTCCATCCTCTTAACCGTCATTTTACTTGGGGTTTTTGTGTACCATTCTTAAATGTCCCATTAACCGCTACCACTCAACTCCTTTATGGGCCTATGGCTTCTCCCCTCTTTATTGTCATTGTCATCGTTGTGTTCCAGATGGACTATTTTTAAAAAAATTCCATATGTTTTCTTTCGATATTTTTTATTTATAAATTTTAATCCTATGTGAACTCTTATAATTATTTTTCTATTTTCAGAATTTATTTTATTTGTTATTCCGAATTTTTATTATTATATCTAGATGGTCTATTTTTTTTAATAGTATTTATTTTTATTATGAATTTTAGTTATTTATAAAATGTATTCCTAGTTGAACTCTTTTTTTTCTTTGTCTAATCTCGTATTATGTTCTATATGGACTATTCTTTTAATAGTACTTATATTTTATTTTCAATTTAAGTTGTTTCAAAGTTATATTTCTACTTGAACTCTTGTATTTTATTATTTTATTTATTATTTTATTTTTTATTCGGAAATTTAATTAATCTCGTATTGGGTTCTTATATAGTTATATGGACTCTTCGTTGTTTATTTTTAATTCGAAATTTCAGTTATTTTTTTTATTCCTACTTAAATTCTTCTTTTCTTTTTTTAATTTCGGATTTTATTTTATTTTTTATTTCAAATTTTAATTAATCTCTTATTGGGTTCTTATATAGACTATTCTTTCAATATTGATTATTTTTAATTCCGAATTTTTGTCATTTTTAAATTGTATTCCTACTTGAACTCTTTTTTTTCTAATTTCGGGTTTTATTTTACTTTTTATTCTGAATTTAAATTAATCTCATATTGGTTTTTTATATGGACTCTTCTTTCAATATTACTTATTTTAATTTCGAATTTCAGTTATTTTTATATTATATTTCTATTTGAACTCTTTTTTTTTCTAATTTCAGATTTTATTTCACACCAGAGTAACTTCCGAAGCGCTACGGACGAGACGAAATCCGGCAGCCAGTTGCTGGCTCTGAATAACCAGTCCAACAATAAGCTAAATTCTTCCATAACATAACGGGACGGGGTTGCGCGCGAGCCGAGTGACGTAGGTGCACAAGAGTACTTCGCGCCACAACCATCTCTTTTTTATAGGTTCTACGGACCGATGCCTACCTAGAGTCACTCAGTACATACGAACCCTTGAATAAATAAGAATTGAGAAGTATGAAATGTGGGCATCATAACAAAAAAAGAAAAACTGAACCAGTAAGACTAATGTATACTTATTTATACCTTTGAGAGGTGTTTAGGCTCCCTCCCTTCACTGAACTGATTCACCCGTGTCCAAACCTGCTGAGCTAGCTAACTTTTCCTTTACGAGATCTCGGCTCTTCGGAATGATTGGAGAGAGCCTCGCCTCCTCTTGGTTGGTGATGGGTCCAAGAGTGATGGGACTACTTCCTGAAAGAGCCTTTCGTTCGGGCCGGCAGGAGGGGCCTGATCTATCAATTGAGGGAGCAAAAAACAGGCTTTGCTCCTTTTTTTTTAAATGAAGAAAGGAAAGAAAGAAAGGTCGAAGTTTAGACCGGCCAATCCAACCCGCTTGCTCCTACCCAACTCTTCTATTCCAAATGTTAATTAATCTCGTAATGGTTCTTATAGATACCCTTCTTTCGATATTGCTTATTTTTAATTCCGAATTTTAGTTATTTTTAAATTGTATTCCCACTTGGACTCTTATTTTCTTTTATCCAATTAATGTGGGAATTTCTAACCCCACAGCGAACATGATACCTTCTTTCAAAATTGTTTTAATAATATAATAGATTTATAATATCTGACATTAGGATTTAAAATTTTAGGGAAAAAGTCAAAAATGGAAAAGGAAGAATCTGAGTAGAAATGCAATTTTAAAAATAATATAAAATTCGGAAAAAAATAAATAAAAGAAAGTCCACGTAGAAATACAATTTAAGAAATCGGAAATTCAAATTAGAAAGAGTCCCATGTAAATACATTTTTTGAAAAAAAATAAAATAAAAGAAGAGTCCATATAGAACATAATATGGATTAATCAAAATGTATTACAAAATAATTAAATCAAGCAACTTGATTGAAATACGAATTTCAAAACAAAATAAAATTCAGTAAAGATAGGAGTAAAAAACATAGAACAAGTGTGCATGTAAAATATAAAATATATAGAGTCCATATCTAAATACAACTTATAAATACCAAAATAGCAATACTTGCAAGAATACTAGAGTGATATTAATTTTGAACTTAAAAGATCTAGTATAATTGTTTTTTTTGAAAAATTCCATACCAAAACTCTAAAATGCTAAAAATCAAAACGAAAAATTAGTGAACCGGAAAAAAATATCACAAATATGCAATATCTATTTTGGTAAGTGGAAGAATGACACGGGAGATATTGGGAAAATGCCAATAGTAGTTCGAAGATGGAGAAAAAGAGAGAAATATATATAGCATAAATATGTTATATCTTTGATCTATTATAAATATATTTTTAAGTAAATACTACAATTAGCTATCATGTTTGCTTTATGTAGATAGAATTGCCATCTAAATCCGAATATCATATGCAGAAACTTTTATCAAGTTGGGCTAGAGTTCAAAATTATACTACCATTTTCAGTATCAAATTGTATGGTAAAACTTTAATAGTGTCGTATCCCTACTACTTTAGAAGCGGAGTCGTCCTCCTTCCATATCTTCCCAAGTCATCCGCTCCTTCACGCGTACGTAACCAACATGCTTTTTTTTTTTTCTAAATCCACCCACCCGATCAATCCCCGATCATATGTGGGTCTGGCCCATTAATAAGCACAGTCACCCGACTAATCTCTAATCATATATGTGCTTGGCCTTACTTGTATTAAAAGAACAGGAATAATAGTACAAAGATTTATCAGTTGACACACGTTTACACGACTTCACCGGCCGGTCCAGCTATCCATCTAGCATTCTAGCTCCGGCCGCCTTGCTTAGCTACCCTTTCTTTCTGCCGCCGCCGCACCACCACCGGTCGCCCGTGCCCCGGCCGCCGCAAAAGGTATTCGAGATTCACATCCCCAACTTTGTACTTCGTAGCTTGCACTTTTCGCTTCCACCGTGCGCGCGCGCCGCGACACGTGGTGAACTCCCGCGGCGTCGATCGGTCGCTCAAACTTTGGCCATCACCACGTCGGCGGCGGGAGCCACAGCGCCCTCCTTCTCCCTGCCGCCGGCGCCAGCGCCGGCAATGGCGACGGGGCCGACGACGACGCCTTCGCCGCCGCCGCCGCCGCCGCTGCTGTGTTCCTCCCGGCTCTTTCCCCAGAGCACGTTGTAGAGGCCGGCGACGAGCAGCAGGCTGCCGATAATGCTGCGCGCACCAAGAGAGAGAGAGATAGAGTAGACGGGGTCATGAGATCGACTTTAATTTTTGTCAGGATCACGACATCGACGTACGCTAGCTGATCGAGAGCGAGTGTGCATGATCACGACAGCGAAAGGAGCAATATACTTGGTATGCATATGTGCTTTGTGCCTCGTGATGGCGAAGCCATGTCGATCAAGAAAATTTTAGTACTAGCTTAGCTTTACCTTCCTAGGCTCACGTCCTCGCCGAGCAAGAACGACGCGATGACCATGGTGAAGACGAGGCTGAGCGGCATCGACATGGACAGGAACACGGGCCCCTTCTTCTCGATCACCCAGATCTGCAGGTAGTACGAGATCGCCGCCACCACGATGCCCTGATGAAATCAAACAAACATTGATTGATTTCAAGATGACGAACGAGAAGGAAATCAAAAATCACCCGCGGGAATCATCGATCGATCGATCGATGTCTTACGGTGAAGAGGACGCCGACGAGGCTGACGACGCCGGGGAGGATCCACCGGGAGAAGTCTCTCTCGAGGACGAGCGCGATCACCAGCGACTGGAAGCTCGCGAACACGCACTGCAGCGTCGTGTTCATCAGCTTCGACGGGTACTCCAGCAGCAACGGCCCCTGCTTCACCGTCCAGAACGACCATATCACGACGGAGGTTGTCATCAGGAAGATCCCCAGCGCCCAGTCTTTCTTCGAATGCGCGCCGCCGCCGGCGGCGCCGGCGCTCGCATGGTGCAGGAGTTGGTGGTGGTTGAACGACTTGAACTCCGGGCCTTGGTACAGAGCCAGCACGATGACGCCGCCGATGCAGAGGAGTATCCCTGAGGCTTTCGCCATGCCATGGCTGCTCTTCAGGTTCAGAGTCTCCATCCTGGTTCAGTTGGAAGAATGTTACTTCGTCAGTTCAGTGATCAGATTGTTAGTAGAACTAAACACGATCAGATTGTTTGATTCTTCGTCTGTCAGACCTGAACATGACAGCCAAGATGAAGGCGACCACCGGCACGATGTTGAAGATGGCCGACGAGGAGGTCGCCGATGCGTAATTCAGGCCAATGCTGTACAGGTTTATCGTTCCAGCCATCCTGACAAAACAGAACGCGTGTAAAGCGTTTCAGATTTTCAGTACTCAAGTTTTTCTTCGGAAGAACAGTCTGTTCTTCAGCTAAAACACACACATCAGATGTCCTAGTTATCAATTTATCATCGTACCCATAGAAACCATGGACAAAGATCTTGGCGGACAGCCGAAACGTCAGTGGCGGCGCCTGCTTCTTCCTGCAAATATTAAAGAACATCATGTCAGATCAACACTTCCATCCATGACAGTTTCAGAAAGGCACACACACAGAGACTGAAGAACCCATTAGCTGCTACCTGATCTCGAGGAAGTAGGCGAAGGGTAGCAAGAAGATAGCGGCGACGGCGTGGCGGTAGAACACGAACACCGTGGTGCTGGCGCCCTCGTTGAAGGAGGCCTTGGTGAGTATGTGCATCCCGGCGTATATCAGCCTGATGAGCACCACAGTCGCGTACACCTTGCCGTTCCCCATGGCTGCAGCTACTTAATTGCAAGCTAGCTAGCTAGCTAAGACGAAGACGACTGATCAGTGATCACTCATGTATCAATACTGTTTTGGTGTATGCTTCACCAAGCTCCCTATATATACTATCTGTGTGTGTGGTAGCTACCTAGCTAGAGCCTAGCTGTTAGTTATTTGTGTGAACACTGAAGACTCTACTATACTAAAGTGGGAAAATATTTTCATCCCACGAGGGGATATCTCCTCGTTTCGGTATGTCATCTAAATAATTATAAAAAATTTTAAAAAAATAACAAGATAAATTAATATGAAATATATCACTCCATAAACATGCTAGTTAAAATTCAACTCATGTAAGTTGTAACAAAAATAACAAATATAGCTGCAACTGTGCGTTAACTATTTTTAGTTTAATTTATTCTTTTTGTGCAACCTGTAGAAGTCGAATTTGATCTTGCATGTTTGTGAAGTGATATGTATCATATTAATCTATATTATAATTTTTTTCAATTTTTTGATAACTATTTAAATGATATGCAAGTAAATAAGGGGAAATCCCCTCAAGGGATGAAAATCCATATCCTTCTAAAGTGATATGTAAGGAAGGAGAGAAGCTGAAGCTTCTTAGCATGTTCCTTTAGTTCTGCATGATCCATGCTGGATCAGATCAGATCAACAACAATTTCAGGTTGATACAGTGGTCACATTATGGGCAAAAGGGCTTAAAAAAAGAAAGATAAAGTTTTGTATGTGTGTGTGCATGCAAAAGGGTTCAGGTTAGGATGACAAGACAGGATTTTGAGACGGCAGGATATCATGATTCATGAGTGAGTTTTTAAAAGAAACGGAAGAAAAAGATCAGATTTTAATTGGTGCAATGGTCATGTTAACTGAAAGATATACGAGTAGTGCGCTGGTCACATACGAAAACAAACTACCACTTGAATCAGCAGAATGGCAATTTGTTGGATAAAGCGCGAGTGCCCTGAAATTGTTTAGGGAAAAAGGCTTAGGCTATAATATCCTTTGGTGAAGCTTCCTTGGCTAATCGTCTGATTATTATTTGCTTGGATGAATATCATGTGTTCCGTTAGGAAATAGTTTAGAATTTCTCAGTGACCGATAGCAAGTGACTGCGAGTCTTTGCTTAGCTGACTGACTGCCTGCTTCATGATCAGGTTAATTAATTTAATATCTCCACTAATTCTTCCATGTTCTACTGGCAAATTAACATGTTATGAATCCATTGACTTTAGCCAGCAATGGTCTTCTAAATAATTAACTATAGTTTAGTACTCCCTCGATCCCTTCCCAATTAATCATCATTATAAGAGTACACCACACCTTTAGTACTACATTTACTCAACAAACTTGATATACGTACCATCCTCACAATTTCCTGGCCAATAACAAATCAAAACATTGCATGTTATTAAAAAATTCTTGTGTGCATAGATGCATGTACAAATGTATATTTACTCTCATACACGGATGAGTAGACTTAGGAAAATAATATCAATACAACGATCATTTGAAAATAACATTAAAAAAAGAAAATATTTAACCATTTACAGCCACTCTTAGATATGGCAATTAAGAATTTGTCACTGGATCCATATGTAATAGACACATGAGAATCCACATGTTATACACTATGAGTGACAAATAGTTAAATGTCACACCTTAGAAGTAACAAATAGTAAAATCCCCTTAAAAAATTATACAATGATCGATCAATTAGGATGGGAGGAAGTACATTATCGGAATGGCCTTTAACACTATTATCTCTGTTGACGGTTGACGAGTGATATAACCATGTACTCCTAATTAAGTCATGGCGAATCCCTGTAGCCTTCGGACTTGATACAAATAAAAGGGATTTTCAACATCAGTAGATGCAATGTGAGCTTTCTGAATGTTCTTTTTTTTTTCTCTCTCTCTCTTTACGGAAAGATGCATGTACGACCACCTTTACCACGTTCAAATTAAAGCTGAAAGTGCTTTGTCTAGCTACACACTACACACGTATTTCACGATCATACACATTACATTATTCTAATTTTAGTTGTGATATCTGAAATGGAATTAGTAGCCGTGGACTGAACGCAGAATATTTCCTTTGCCTTTAAATTTTCTGGTTCTGATGCATCATGCATGGCTGCTGAGCTCAAAGGAGTGGAATCTAGGACGTGAGCAGCATACGTAGGCGGTAAGGTGGAGTAATATATTGCAGTAATAAGTGGCATCTTTATCTTTCATCGTATAGGTTTTTGAAGCCCTGTAACGTATTTAAATTTAATCTTAGGATCTCTTTTTCATGTCATCATTCTTTAGCATTGTAATATTTACACTGCAAAGTGACATCGCGTTATTGGCTATAATGTCTCACGTAGGCTAAACACGCCATTAAATACACCCTTATCCTTATTGGTATGGTAGTTTGAATGTGCCTAGAAAAGAAACATGATGAGGGCACAATACTCGCACAACGGCTTCCTAGGCGGTGGCTTCACACGTTAGACTACTTTCCAAACAAAACTCCCGTGACTTCGGCAGGTTCCACGCACCTGTCAAGGCCATCCTTCTAATTCGATGACTCTGCTCCAACGTAAAGGCGTGAGGTCACTTTGACATGTATGTCACTATAAGTGCTCTTAAGGACGAAACATATAATCCATATTTCTATCGTCTTGTTTAGATCTTGATCCGACCCATGATGAGTCCAGTTGAGATTTGATTCAATTTTAGATACATAGCATACCAAAATCTTTATTACCTTAGTCGTGAAATAGCATTACTATTTCGTAGCAATACTTTTTTATTATATAGAAATATGCACACACATACTTTGTGAGTCTATGTACCAATTTAAGACACGTCCAACGGTAGTGTAAACGATAATTCTACTACACAATTGTGCATATGATTTCACTGTACTACGGTAAAAACTATGGTTTCTTTTTTTAAAAAAAAGTTGCGACGATAATTTTTATTAAATGAAATAAAATAATTGATATAACTGTTTTCTTCTCTCTCATTTTATGCGATTGATGATATGACATCATGAACATACCAACCAATGACATCACCACCCCTGCTGCTTCTTAGTCAATCGTAGACCATACATGCATGTGAAATTTCACGACATTTTCTACAAAGAGAAAAAGACAATCGTGTACCTTAAAGCAAGGGCGAAAAATAAGAGGGGAAAAAAGCTACTTTGGACACCTGTGGTACTCACGGAGAGAAATTATAGACCGCTATTTTCCTCAGAAGCAGTTTATATCGACCGGATTTTTTTGCGGCCTGTGTGTTAGGGAGAGCAAAGATCACAATAGTTTGGTTGCACGCTCCATTGTTTCATCTTCGGCTTATCAGCCTTAACTTAAAATACTAATCTATTGATTTTGATATTCTTATTTTAGTTTATCTTTTAAATTGGTACTTAAGTTGCTAACAGTTTATGTATAAATTATTTTATAATCGCTAATAAGTTTACAATTAGATGTAGACGGAACGATAGGAGCAAAGCGATTAAATTAACTGCCTTCATAATTCAAACCCAGTACGGCTTATCAGCCACAACCAAATACAAATCTTATTGATTTTTTATTAAATTTTATTTTTAAAATTAGCTTATAAATTACTAAGAATATAAATATAAAACTTTTTCATATAAAATAAATTATTTTAAATTATTTTTTTGGATCGCTAAACGTTATAGTTGTAGAAGAAATGATGGAAGGGAAGTGATTAAATTAGCTACCTTCATAATTTAAACCCAGTAACTATAGTTTATTTGTGGGTGCAAATTGGTCCCGGATCATGCAACCGATAGTAGCAAGCACTAAAAGCATGTAATAATAGTGTAGCGCATCATGCATTCATCATACCGTCGAAACAAAAGCTACTACAGTACTTATGTGTCTACCGCTAAGCAAGCGGTGATCGATCCCCATCGACAGTGGCAACACGGCAACGGCATGATCAGGCCGGCACTGGGCCGGCAAGATTACAGCGAGTTGGTGGGCTTTGGTTGGTGTTACGTGGAGTTGAGTCCAATCGTGGGCTCAGCGTTCAGCAATTGGGACTTTTTGGAGTTTGGAAAGAGCAAACTGGGGCTTTCAGCAGGCTTGATCGATGTAGGGCCTTACATTCAAGTGTGTTGCTCTACAGGAGCCCACGATGCCTTTCCAGGCTCGTTATTTTCTCAAGTTTTTTTTTCTTCAAATTGCTCTTTAGATTTTCTTTATCCCTCCCAAGTTGATAAGGGGTTGTTATACGGGATCCCGTTTTGATACAATATAACATCAGATGGGTACCAAATCTAATACATGTGGGTACAGACCTTCCATTTTGTAAAGTTAGTAGAAGAGGATAGATCCGGTTGAATGTGTATTAGTCTCATACCAAAGTACATGATCGGACATGATACCTGTACGCTAGGCCTAGTACTTGTGTGGTATCAGGCCTCATACCCTCGTTATCAGACTCGATACCGCTTACCAAGATGATATCTATGTAGCATCAAGCTAGATTCGCAAGCAAAATGGAGACGATCATCGTTGCAACGTTCGGAGGCGGTGGCACGGCACGCGAGCCGTTAGCAGAAACAGGAGATGAAAATAAGTGCAGCCCTCCACATGCATAGGGGAAAAGGAGGAGGGAGGAGCTGAAAAGAGGAAGGGAAAAAAGGAGACGAGGCATCGACGGTGGAGCACACGGTGGCAGCTCTAGCTTCTACCGCTAGCTCGAATCGAGTTCTTCTCGCTCAATCGCTGCCACATCTCCTCCTCTTCCTCCTCACTCCAATTCCTTCTTTGTTCCTTACCCTCTTGCTTGTGTCTCATGCTCCTCTCGTGCCGCTGCGGACGACATTGCTATATATATGTTCACGATCGTAGCACCATGCAGGGAGCTTGGATAGAGGAGAGTGAAGGGGCAAAGATGGAGGGGCTCAACGAGGTGACATGGAAGCCAAAAGGTGATGCCGTAGGTAGTAGCAGCAGTAGCAAGCATTCCGAAACAGGTGTGAACCTACCATTTAGCTAGGTCCTGACCTCAAAAGTGTTTTTGGATCATCTAGAAATACGATGAATTTATGTTCGGCTTACATAAAATGCATGGGTTTTAACCAGCATGCCCTAATACTTGGGTCTACCCCATGTAAAGAAAGGAGGGAGGAGCCAAGGAGAAGGAAAAAGATGGCAGGAGGCGACCGAAAGGCATGCATTTCGTTGGCTGGCCAAGCAGCAGCGGCAACGCGTGCTAACACAAGAAGCAGCTAGGGCATACCGCATGGGGACACGAGGATGGGATCGTCTCCCCTTAGCATTTCAGAATTTTGAATTGAAAGCACTAGAACGACTACACTAGCAGTACCTGTGGTTGTGGTTGTATGGTGTATCGATTGGTACATGTTTGTCAGTCTGTGTGCACGGTACACCTATATTAGGTGAGCACAAATGGGCGACCGATCGCTCGTGGGTATAGGTGTGTGGTCACCTTCCCAACTTATACATATGTATATTTTGTATCAAACATATAAACTTTGTAAATATGTGTGTGTATATTGTGAGACGGATTGACTCAACGTGATAATGTATTGATCGCGGAGAAAATACATATATAGGCACCACCTTTCCGTAAATACTTGACCAATTTATAGAAACAATATCAGGAGAATAAGGAAGGGAGCCAATCACAGGAGATATACCAAATATAGTCTAACAACCCCCTCCACAGTCACAACATCGCTAGCGTACGTTGAGACTGGAACGGAACTCGGTAAAGACCAGAGTGGGAAGCCCCTTGCTGAAGATGTCAGCATATTGGGACGACGTGGGCACATGAAGCACACGGATGGCACCGACGGCGACCTTTTCCCGAGAGGGGGGCGAATGGAGCTCATGTAGGAGTTGACGTAGCCAGGTGACCTCGGCGACGGAGTTGGCCATGGCGTGGTACTTGGCCTCGGCACTGGAGCGGGACACCGTGTTGTCCCTAGGGAAGATGGCGTAGCCAGAGGTGGAGCACCGGGTGTCGGGGCACTATTGACGGTCCATAAATCATAACATCTGACCGTCAATGCCTGCATATAATGAAATAAAATATGGTATCCAACTTAATCGTAGGGATTATTACTAATCATTTTCACTAGTGTTGGTGAAATATGTGTATGCAGATATTTTAAGGAGAAAATACACCCGCCATGCGATGAAAACACACCTCCCGATAATCAAGATGCATTTACACGGATTGGAGGCCCCATATGTCAATCAAAACCACCTAAAATTAAGCCCAACCATAGTACATCATGTTGGGGGTCACCAGGCAGCCTGCCAACCAAAGGAGTGGCTGGGAGGCAGCCCGGAAGTTCGGTTGAACCCTGGGTTCGGCCGAACCGCCACTGAGCCCAATCGCCATCAGCTTCCACGTGGACGTCCCAAATTCTTTCCCAATGACGGTGGAGGGGTGATTACGACATTTCCAATCGTCCTAACCGTCATTTGAAGGCTATAAAAAGAGGAGCGCAAGTCACTTTAAAGACACACAACTCTTTGAGCTGAATTACAAGAGGCTCTATTGTATCTTCTATGTACATTAGAAAATAGGTAGAGAGTGAGGGGAAGCTCTGCAGGAGTGCCCGGAAGTTTGGTGCTTTCTCCGACTTCTACCTCGGCGGAATTAGCTTTCTAAGAGGAATTCTGGAGGAGTACCGGAGCTGTCGGTACACTCTGCTCCACGTTCGGAGAAACTTCTTCTATAAAGTAAGCATCCGGAATGCTTTCTTATGTTATTTAATTACTTAGTCCAAGTGAGATAGATTTCTATCTTTGCGGGTTCATTGTTTAGTATTCGTACTAAGTGCTCTAGTACTAGGACTCTGGATAAAGAAGAAAGTTCCTGCTCAAGTATTAGAGTAGTAATTAATAACTTAGGCGTGGTGTCTAGGTTAGAGATTACCTTTGTTTGTTGTGTATTCCATGGATTTGTTAGAGGTATACGACAGGTGGTGGCAACGCTGAATCCCGTCCTAGTAATCCTCCACGTTCGAGTACATCATAGAGCTATAGTCGAAACCATGCTGGCAGATCAACAGGACCGGTGCCCGAAGCAACAGATAGGAAATTATCTTCAGCTTAACTTAGATAATTAAAACACATAGAAAGTCCTCTCTAGCCTAGCTAGTTTACCAATAGTTGTTGTTCTTGGATGGTTTTAACCTTAGGTAGATTACACACGTTCCCTGAGTTCGATATCCTTTTGCGGTCACTCGAAGGTGAAGTGCTACAACGGTATTCCGTGCGCTTACGGATTTATTTTTGATCGTAAGAAATACCAATAGGCACCCAACCCAGTTGGTGTCGGAATACACGGTGAGGTCCATGCCGGAGGACGACTTGATGTGAAGACTTAGGTCCAGAGAGCCGCGGACGTATCGGAGGATCCTCTTGAGTGCAACGAGGTGAGGCTCACAGGGACCATGCATGTGAAGGCGGACCTGTTGCACAACATAGGTCCTGTTGCACATGCTGGGCTGAGTTGCTGCCTGCTAGGCCGGTTGGCCCAGTCCACTAGGGAGGTAGGCCTACAGTGGCTGTTGAGGGAGGCCGCCGGGCAGGCCATAGGATGGGCCGGCCAAGGCTGCGCCCGCGAAGGGGGCCGCGACTGGCCTTGGGCCGAGGAGGCCACGACCCACCTGACCAGACCACATTTGGATAGTGCAGGCCCAGGGGTTGAACGGGCTAGGCAACTGCGCCTGGCCACTGGTGGGAGCGAACTTGGCGCCGCTGGTCCCTTGCTGGTTGGCACCGCCAGATGCGCCAGTGTTGTCGCCGCTGCCATTGCCCCTGCCGTTGCCGCTGCCACGACGACGGCGATTGTGGGAGTTCCCTTGAGAGTTGCCGCAACCTTGACCGTCGGTGCCGAATCCCATGGCGTGCGCAGGATTGGAGCCACCGGTCTTGGCGTTGGAGGAGTTTCCGCCGCCACTGCTAGCAAGGAAGACAACATCCTGGGCAGTGGAGCGCGGTGTTTGGCTGAGTTCATCAAGGTGCAGTTGCACACAGAGGGCAACGAAGGAGGGCATCAACTGCTGCATGGTAACAAGCGAGCGCAAATGACTGAATTTCTCCGACAAACCGTTTAGGGTAGTGAGGATAAGAGTCTGATCCTTGACAGGTTCGCCGAGTTGTTCGGCCATTGCTTTCAACTTGCGGCAGAAATTGGCGATGTTGAGGTCACCCTGGTGGAAGGAGTGGAAGTCCACCGTGAGGGTGAGGGCATGGTGCTCACGATTACCCAAGAACTGGTGTTCTAGGGCCTTCCAAACGAGGTGGGCGGTGGTGTCCGTGGAGAGCACCTCTTGGAGCAGCTCGGTGGGGATGGTGCCATATATCCATGCGAGGACGACGCAGTTCATCTGCGTCCAGTCGGTGCGGTGAGGAAGATGGTCGTCCGAGAGAACATGGTCCATCAAGGCATACTTGCCGAGGGCCACGAGGAAGAAGCTACGCCACCATGTGTAATTGATGGTGGCGACATCGAGCATCACGGGGATGAGGGCCTTGATGTTCAAGACGCTAACCGCCTGGGCGTGGAGGGCGACGCACACATCGACATTGAGCACGGGCGCCAGAACGGGCGTTGAAGGAGGGCCCTTGCCGGGTAAGCCATGCGGGAAGTCAGGCGAGGAGTAGGGTGGTGGCCAGGAGAAGACGGCCAGCGCGCGAGCCGGGTGGGGGGAAGCCAGCCGCCGCGAAGAACGCGGCGAGGTTGGTTGGTGCACGGGCTCGACCGGTGGCATGGCGGTGCTAGCCGGGAGCGAGGGATCTGGGGTGGTGGTCACCGGCACGGGGGTTGGCGCGGTGACTGGAGGAGTGGGCACTTACAGGGATGCTAGGAACGCGGACAGCGCCCGGCGTGCTGCGGCGGACGCCTTAGCCACGACACCATCGGTGATGATGGCGGTGGTGTCGGTGCTGATGGAGAGGCCCTCTAGGGGCTGGAACACCTCACGGACAGCGGCGATGGCGGCGGACGTGGAGTCTAGGACGGTGGAGGCAGGAGAGGTGGAGGAGGAGGAAGCGTCGTCGACGACCGTCATGGCGGCGAGTGACGGGCGGCGCAGAGGACGCGCGGGGTGTTAGGGTGAGAGAGCGGTAGTGGTAGATCGGTAGTTCGATACCATGTGAGACGGATTGACTCAACGCGATAGTGTATTGATCACGGATAAATACATATATAGGCATCACCTTTCCATAATTACTCAACCGATTTATAGCAATAGTATCGAGAGAATAAGGAAGGGAGCCAATCACGGGAGATACCAAACGTAGTCTAACATATATAAATACATATAAATTTTAAATATACACCTATAAAAATCTTTGTATATCTATAAACTTTATACATGTACATATACACTTTAGATGCAAAACAATATATCTATAAACTTTATACATGTACATATACACTTTAGATGCACAAAATGTTTTATACATATGCATATAATATGTATATACGTGTATATATATGTATGTAAAAAAAATAAAAATTCCGCTGACCCCGAACGCGCGAGACACGGCTGACGACTAATCAGCAATTTCGCCTATATAATAGTACTTGGTCTCCATCCAAAATACGCCAATTCGCCCTCCAAACTCTGCACGCTCGGCATAGCATCGCAGGCTCGCAGCACGCAATCGCTCGCAGCACCGAACTATATATCTCAGAGAGATTTTGCATACCACACGATGTGACACTCATAACAGCGTACGCATGATTCTGCGAAGGTTTTTGCTAGTACTCCAGCTCCTAAATGAATGTTTTGCCGTCGCTTTGCCCCCCCCGGTGAGGTGACATCATGGCAAACACACCAGATACATGTACAACGACATCTCATCTCATTCAGGTGCGCTGCTAGACAAGTTAATAATTGCATCCTCTCTGAATCCACATCAAGGCTCACTGACAGCAACTTGAACTTAATTTATTCACTAATCAGAAACAGCGGTAGGAGCAGTAGTAGTACTACTGGAAAGGAAACATGGTGCCAGAAAAGCATATTACACTACGTGGCAGAGAGCACCATTGTCTTTGTATCGTCTTGGATAAATTGCAGCCACCAGTTCACCGGTGAGGAGGAGTAATAGATCTGTGCACACGTCGGCCTCGTCAATCTGGAGGCATGCAGCAGCAGCTTGGTTTGATGACACAGATCTTTTCTGTCACATCGTTTTTGGTTTTTAGACCTTTGCTGCATCATCATCAGGCACTTGAGCCTCGCTGTCATGCAGCTCCAGGCCGGTTTTGCCTGCACCTATCTTGTTCATGTCGTCCTTTTCCTCGATGTTTTTCCCCCACAGAACATTGTACAAGCCTCCGATCAGTAGTATCCCAGCAAAAATACTGCACAATTATATTATCAAAATCAGACAAAAGAATTTGTTAGTGCAAGAGAAGAAGTGAATTCTACTGTGTTTTACAAACATGTAAGTAATTAAGGATGTACGTGTACAAAGTTTCACATTTGGGAATTAAAAAACACAAATTTAGATGGACATCCAGACAAAATTGAAATTTGAACTGATATTATCTGAATTTGAACAAATTTTTGCTAGATTCAAACACAATCATTTTTTTTCTAGAGGCACTTCCAACCATTAGTGGACCAAAATTCAAAAATGTTGACAATATAAACTAAAATTGTGAACGTTGTACATACCTTCCTAGGCTAACTGCATCCCCTAAAATGAATGAGGACATGATAATTGTGAATATGAAAGTAAGCGGCATCGACATGGCAAGGAACACCGGGCCCCTCTTTGCAATCGTCCACATTTGCATGTAGTACGATAGTGCGGTGACGACCACGCCCTGCAACAATATTTGTTCCATGGAAAAATTAACATGCATTTAGACGAGTATTATTTGATTTGCACAATTTTAACTTGAAAACGTTGCATCAGAAAGCTCAATTACACTGTAGATTACTGCACCAAGCTCAACATTCCATCCTAGCTTCCACTTGGAGAAGTCCCTCTCGGCTGCAACAGCCACAACGAAAGCTTGGACTGATGCGCAACAGATCTGTAGTGTGGTGTTCATCAACTTGGAAGTGTCTTCTATCAATGGCCCCTGAAAAGACAACATCATGTTGAGTGTACTCTGAAAAATCAAGGTCTCAAGTGCACTGTGTATATGACTTGTTCTTTTCACCACATTCACCGGATTATTGAAATGTATTGTTTTCTTCACGCTTTGGAAAATATGTTTTCTAAAAATAAAAAACTTTCTTTTACGCATTACTTAAACCATTGGTTTTAAGATATTCATTAGGTTTATACATTAAAATATTTAGTTTATCATATATAAATATGAAGTTTGAGTGAGGTAAATTTATCATCGTTGAGAAGATACAAGGAGGTACTATATTTTTCTAGTATAAAATTTGGTACCTTCAATTACTAAGTACCTCGAGGTATAAAAAATTTAGTATAAAATTTAGGTATCTCAAATTACTTTCTCAAGAACCATGAAACTTCTCTTGAGTGCGTATGTATATACCTGGAGAACTGTCCATAGGCCTGCTAAAATGTTAGAGAGTGTCATGAGGAAGATTCCAAATGCCCATTGCTTCTTGGAGTGGGTATCTCCTGAAGAAGAACTGCTGTTGCTGCCTTGCTGAAAGAGGTGGTGATGGTTCAATGATTTGAACATTGGTCCCTCGTAGAAGGCCAAAATGGTGACACCGGCGATGCAGAACAGAATACCTGCCGCTTTTACATTGCCATGGAATTTCTTCAGTTTCATAGACTCCATCCTGTCACAGGGAGCACAGACTCCTCAAACTTCTGATGGAGTACATACTTTTGCGCTCTGTTGTGTGTGGATATCTCTTTAAATTCATCGCAATTACTCGGTTAATCAATTTTTTATTTACTAAGTCAATTCAAATTGCAGTTTTCATGATTTTGGTATATAATAAGGATATCTGATTTTTTTATGGGATAAAGTAGAAATTCCATTACCCAAATACAACAGCAAGGATAAAGGTAACCACTGGTTGAACGTTGTACAATGCTGATGATGATGCTGCCGAAGTATAATTGAGACCAAGGTTAAATAAGTCGCCACAAGCTGTCACCCTGAGAAAAAAAAATATACGAGGAATTACATAAGTTTTACAAGAGAATGTAATACAATTGAGAAGTTGTTAATAAATATGCTGTGAACTTCATGTATATAAAGGATTGTTGTATCGTTTGCATGAACATCTGACCCTGTGCTATGTTGTCTAAGAAATCCTGACATGAAGCAACTTAATGCAGAGGACCATAATTAAATCGACAAACCGTGGAAGATTGGAAAGGCAGTGTGAGGCATGCACAGAAGAAGATTTCAGATCACAGCAGGGACACCAAGAGATGACTTGCGAGTTGTGAACACTATTCATATCCACAGTTGTATGTTAAAGCAAAGCCTAATTCTTCAAGAAATATCATTTGCCCAAACAAGACTAACAGAAAGAAGAGCCACAACTCCTGCGTGAACTTTGGTTCGAGAGAACACCCCTTGATGGAGCCATGAACTAAGTAGAATCACAAGAATAATATAATCGAGTTTGTATGCTAGAGTTAGAACAAATTCAGCTTACCCATATAATGCATGTATAAACATTTTCCCTGCAATTTTTAACGTCACCGGTTTAGCTTTCCGCCTGCACAAACACAAGAAACAACATAAGAAAACGGTTTAAGTCACGATCAATGCATAGTAAACAAAGAGCATAGTTGACGAAGGGTTGACCTCTCTAGAATAAAAGCAGCAGGGATCAACACGAGTGCAGCAGTGGTATGCCGATAGAACAGAAACACCAAGGGGTTCATGCCATGATCCAAGGCGATCTTGCTCATCACATGCATACCAGAGTACATGATCCTGATCAGAACGACGGCCGCATATGCCTTGGTGCCGCCACTACTCATCTTTGAGTTTCTTGATGAGTAGTTGCTGCAACTCTGAAGTCTGAACTTAACTATCTGAATCTTGAGTCCTCAGACTTGTGCTACACCTATATATACATTGCTAAAAGCACTGGAACGGCAACCTCGTAGGAGCATATGCCTTGTTCCGGTGTGCAGGACATGGATAATTCCCCTATAGCTAGTGCATCATCACCTAATTAATCAGTGATGAGCCAATAGAAGGATAATTAGTAAAGAGGATGGAAAATGTTGGGCACTGCAAATGAGTCATAGGCTAGAAGAATATAATGGGGAGGAAATTCGGTGAGGGGTGATCTGAGCATCCACTGATGGAGGAGGAAAAGATGGTTAGCAAGCTAGGCTAGTGATCTGAGTCGATCCCAACTTATTTTTGCCAGCAGCATTAGTGGCTCTCGGTTTACCATTTGGAGCCCCAATGCCACTACTTTGCTTTCCCAAAGGCAAATTAGGAACATACTGTTCCATGTCAACATATTTTTATATACACATTGGTTTCTTCTTGGGTGATGACTAATGACAAAAGGTGGACATGAGAATTTGTGACAGATGGAACAAGCAAACTGAACTTGTAGAAGTGCATGTTGTGTTGTTTCTGAATGTTGCCTCTAATTAAGTGTTAGTTGGGTATCAGAGATATAAATGGTAGTAGTGCTTGCATCTGTTTCTAGTTCCCATCAAAGTTAATTACGAGAAAATTTATAGGTACAGTGATCGAAGAAGTGGTAGTAGGTTTGGCTTGCACCTAGAATATATAATTAGTATGCCAGCTCCTTTATAATGGATATGTATCCCTCTTAAATTAATTAAATTGTAAGTAGGACAAATCAAGATCATTTAGGCAGGTAATAGTGAGGAAACTGTGCTCATTTTTGCTTCTCTAGATGCTAATAATTGTGATGGTTCCGTGATAGTAAAGGCAAATTTAATTAAGCTTAGCTGGACATAGACCAATGGCGATAGATTTTGTGTGTTGTCCACCACTTCTCCTGTCTAATTAACTGCATTTGTATGCTATTGTCAAGACTGGATAGATTTACAGTTCAAGATTTCAGTACTGACAATAGCTGGATATGATTCTTTTTCCATCTCCTCAAGTAGTACAGTTAATTAGGTTCTAACAAGAATCTCAGTTCAAGCAAAAACTCTACAAAGATTGTAACTGAAGCCAAAAATCCCATGCTTAATCACATGGATGTTTCATCTGTGCTAACCATTCTGTATTAGTTATACCTTAACACAAATTGATCGTATTTCCACTACAACGGTCACCCACGTCTCAATCGGGCGGCAACCCCCATCTGTGCCGGGTATGGCGCCCGTCACAGCGTAGAAGTCACTGATGTGAGAAGTTATCTCAATCAGGTATACGGCCGTTACGGATAAAGTTATCTCAATCGGGCCTCAACTAAAGCCCGTCACCGATAGCTTTGACCCAGACGACCAATCAAACTAGAACCCGTCACGGATGACCTATCTCAATCGGGCCCCAACTAGCACCTGTCACGGATGACTACTAATCTCAATCGGGCCTAAACTAGAGCATGTCACAAATGACTAATAATCTCAATCGGGCCTAAACTAGAGCCCGTCACGGATGACTATAACTCAAACGGACTTTAACTTATGCCCGTCACGGATGACTATAACTCAATCGGGCTTTAAGTTAAACCCCGTCACCGATGAGTATAACCCAAAAAAAATAATTTTTTTTGACTAGCATCAGGCCTTTGCTAGCCATGCTCACTGTAAAATAACAGAAACATATATATATATATATATATATATATATATATATATATATATATATATTCTCCAGCATTCCCAGCATATACACATCCCCAGCATCCCCATTCACATGCACATATGCCATTCACATATATTTCACACATCCATTCACATAACTTCCATATTATTCACATATTTCACATTACATATTCAAGTGGTAAGCATCATAACTGCAAAACCAAGTTAATTGGAACAAATATATATTTAGCAAGTATTTACATAAACATAACAAATATAATAAACATCAGTGTTACATAATCACATGTCTTTGATAATTCATTTAAGATGTTCAACAATGTTCATCATTTAATCTTAACCCTAAACATTCCTTGGGGTGAATTATTTCTCGCAGGATGAAGCCGGCTATCTCCTCACGAATCTCCTCGAAGCTGCTACCCGTATCCTTTGAAATTTTGTCCTACATGTACATAATTCGAAATTAGTCGATCTCTCTCTCTCTATACACACACACACACTTCGATGTAGTTAGTATATATCGCAATTGAGACCACAGACCTCAAATTCAGCCAAAGTCTTCACCTTATCTTTGCACAAAAGGCGCATGTTGTGGCACACATGGAATCCACACTGGTCGCCTATTTGTTGTTTTACCGGGACGTCTTTTTTTGGATAATTGTGTCATGTCCTGTCTTACGAAGGCCTTCTTTTTCCACATATTGGCCCCACGCTTCATCTATCGCTAGTTGAATCGGGGTCCAATTATATGCTTTCTTATCAATTATGGAGTTTAGGTAGTGGCATGTACTCCACTTAGGTGTTATGACCAGAAGGATCCAATAGGCATTGCGGTATTAATATAGTGAAAATTAAATACTAAAGGTATACGTGTCATGCAATTGCATATATTTAGGGAACAAACTTACTATTGATTATAGGCGTATATAATGTACTCCCTGTCTTGTCGAGCCCGGAAGGTGTCAAAGGTGTAGTTTACCATTCCTTGACGATCGCCTTTGAGATTTGTGACAGTGACTACTTGTGGATCAAGGAAGGCAACTTCCGGTGCATTCTTCAGACACCACTTCCAACTATACCTATACGCAAGACAAACGCTCTTATAAGCATGTTATACGGATTGAGATGACTAATTTTTGTGAGCAACAATACTTACAAGGAGTAGCACTTAAGGAGGGTTGTGTCCATCGATCGGAGCCTGTAGAGGTCGAATAGATTCTTGTAGTCTATTACGATATAATTTGGTGGCCCAAGGAATGATGCTCGGTCGTGTTCGCCCATTATATCGTTCTTTCTATTCTTTCTCCTCACGTTGGATCTCTCGATGTAGTACACGTGAAGCTCCTTGCAAGCGGTGCCCATTGTGCCTAGCACGTCGTCTCCAACCAATGGCATGCCTAGTTGGAAGGACGATGGAGGAACAATCTTCTTCTTTACTACCTGCACCTTGCTCATATCTAGCTTTATTGGAGCCATAAGTGAGCCCTGCAACTTTCCTTTTCCTCACCCCCTTGCAGCAGGTTTTTTGATAGTTATTCTCTAAGAGGAAGAATGCGCCTTCCTGCTCTTTTTCATGGGTGGGGGTTTAGGGATCGCCATGCTGTCGGCCTCCATATGCTCGTCCCCAAAATCCGTGTCATATTGTAACTCCAAATCGAAAGATTGTTCATGACGAGCGGGAGCTGGAGGGGTTGAAGGAGCAGGGACTTGTCTTACTGGCGGACAACCGCTTGGTGCAGTGGTTGGCCTCGGAATCACCCTTATCTCAATGAGATCCTTGGGCCATTGGATGAAGGTACCAGGTGCATTTCCTATGGTTAGGACCTCATCGTTCGGTGGATGCTTCAGTGGGAAATGATCGAATTCGGGCTTCACCGAGTCAACTTGCACTTTCGCACAGTTAGCCCTAAGTTGCGCCCCATTCACTCGTCTCTGGGGTCATCTTGAACGCAAGTCCCTCGGCTGCTGGAACCGTGAAGGTTGGCATCACCCTAACTTTAGGGTGCAGTTCGTTGGTTCCTGCGATATTCATCCATATTTTTAGAATATTATGTAACATATGGTTTCGTTAAGACTTTTAATGCATTGTGGATAAGAGTTTTACCGTTATGTGGTCGACGACGGTAGGGACCAATGATGGAATTTCACCCACCACAGTTGATGCGCAATTGCTACACCTTTGTGTGGGACTTGCTAAATCTTGTTGCGTAGCAGCAGCGGCAGCCTCCGGGTTCTGTTGCTCTTCTCGGATCTCTTGCCTGATAGGGGCCCTCATCGATTCGAGCTTCTCGTCGAATTCAGAGCTCAATTCGGCTCTGACCTGCTCCCGGATCTGGGTGGCATGGCGTGCATCTTTCTGCGCCTTCGTGGCAGTCCGCTTCTTGTACTGCCACACGTAGTCTGGAAATCCAACATTTCATGGAACGTTGGAGCCAAGGCCCCTTGTCCGTCCACGGTGTTCCTTGGTGCCCGACACTTTAGTGAGGATGTCGTCCTCACGCCTTTGAGAGCAGGCCTCTAGCAAGGCTTGTTGCTCGGCAACCAATTTCTTATGCAGTACAATTGAGTTCGGGTTAAATCAAAAGTCCATTGGAAACAATGCGAACAAATATTGAGACGAGGCACTTACTATATTATCGTACACTTGTTGATCTTGGGGATTTGGCAACGAAATTATCCCATCTTCATTCTTCTGATACCTTGCTTGGACCCAGTTCCTTGCCCGTGGGTGTGGGATATCACCAAACACCGGCGACGTGTTCGATGCCGCTACCGCTTCATCCTCCTCCTACCATTTCTCTTCATTCCCGGCATATCCTACGGTGCCAAGCTGGTGCGGGTGCAAGTTCCTAGGTGGAGTGCTTGATAAGCCTCGCTTCTGGCCCGGGATGCGGGGGTCGACTTCTTCTCGTAGAATGTCTCCCAGACATCTACCATGATGAAAGGCCAGTTCTCAGTTGGATCCGGAGTCATCGGGTTTAAGACGTACTCGGTGACCAGCCTGCTCTTAAAGATCTGTGTGATTAGCATGTGGCAATCGTGAGACTTCATTCCAACCAGTTTTAGATCGTCCAATTTAACGTACTTACTTATCCTCGCTGAATAGCCTGATGGAACTTTAATATCTTTCAGGCATGATAACATTGTGATCTTCTCATCCTTCGATAGTGTGTGGCAGGCTGGAGGGAGGTACACTCTACCTGTCTCTGCATCTGTTACGGGCTGGAGTTCACTGCGAATATTTATTTCTTGTAGATCAAGGCGCGCGTTCAACCCATCCGTTGTTTTCCCGGGAATATTCAGCAGCAGGCGAACCAAACTCACACACATTCTTTTCTACATGCATGAGATCAATGCAATGACGGATCTCAAGATCTTTCCAGTAAGGTAGTCGCCAAAATATGGATTTTTTCTTCCACATACCCTTGTCCTTTGCCAGACTACGTTTTCTTTTCTTCCCAAACTCATTGGTTATGTCTTTGACCAAGTTGTGGACCTCATCTCCGGACAAATCCTTGGGAGCAGGCTGAAGTTCTCTCTTACCATTGAAAATTTTCTTCTTCCTTCTAAATGTGTGATCTAGCGGTAGCCACCTCCTATGACCCATATAAACCATCTTTCGTGATTTCTTTAGCCATCGGCTGCGTGTATGTTCCATACAGTCGAAGCAAGCCTTCTTTCCTTTCACAGTTTGTCCGGAAAGATTGTCGAGTACGGGATAGTCACTAATGGTGCAGAACAATAGAACTCATAGCTTGAAGTTCTCCTGATCATATGCATCCGAAGTTTCCACACCTTCTTTCCAGAGAATCTCAAAATCATCGATAACAGGCTCCAAGAACACATCGATATCATTGCCCGGTTATTTCGGTCTTTCGAGTAGCAAGCATAGCATAATGTATTTCCTTTTAAAGCACAACCATGGCGGTAGGTTAAAGTTTGAAATAAGAACTGGCCAAGTGCTATGAGTACTACTCATGTCTTCGAAAGGATTCATACCATCCGTACACAGACATATCCTCATGTTTCTGGGGTCGGCAGCAAAGTCTTTGTGTTTTCGATCGATATTCTTCCATTGAATTGAATCCCCTGGGTGTCTTAGCATAGCGTCGTTCCTTCTCTCCGTGGCATGCTAACGTACTAACTTCGCTTCCTTGGGGTTGGCAAATATTCTTTTGAAACGATCAATGATAGGTAGATACCACACAACCTTCGCCGGACCACACCGCTTTGACTTCTTTCCTTTGTTAGCACTTTTCTTTCGCTTGTATCGAGAAGCCTTGCAGACAGGATAAGAATCTAAGTCCGCATATTGCTTGTGGTACAATATGCAGTCGTTTGGACAAGCGTGAATTCTACGGACCTCTAACCCTAGGGGACACAAAATCTGCTTAGCTTCATATGTCATCTCGGGCAATGTGTTCTCATCAGGCAGCATGGCCTTCAAAATTCCCAAAAGATCTGTGAAACTCTTGTCTGTCCATCCACTACTTGCCTTTAGCTTCATTAGGTCCATGGTAGCTGACAATTTGGTGTGCTTTGCTTTGCATCCAGCGTATATAGGCGTTTCCGAGTCACTGACCAACCTGCTGAATTTCATGGAATCTCTCTCATTGTAAGCTGGGTCCTCAACGTCACGTAACATGTCTTGCAATAGATCGTGATCCACATCAACCATTTCACCGCCCAATGCAGAAGGTACAAACATGTCATGCTCATCTTCATCTTCCTGATTTTGCGCACCACTTATGTCTGCAGCTGCACCACTTCCTGATTCTTACTCTCCATGCTTCATCCAACATGTGTAGCCCTCCATGAATCCTCGTTGTATCAGATGAGCGTGTACGTCCATTCGACTATCAAACATATTCTCATTCTTGCAATCTGCACATGGACAACATTATGTAATCGTTGTTTCTTCTTTTCTTATCTTCCTTTGCGGCGTTTATAAAATTTAATATCCCATTTCTATACTCTTGACTATGACCCTGTTTGTTTCAGCTTAGGATTATTATAATCTGGATTATTAGTAATAATCTAAAACAAACAGGTAGATTATTATGATAGATTATTATAATCTATAAGCTAGATTAGTATAATCTGGTAATCTTCTCTAAACGTGCTTTTTCAGATTATTGGGTGGTTACAGACTCACTACCCTTATTCTATCATAATCCAGAGAAACAAACAACTCATAATTTATTTTACTATAGCTTATTATAATCTAGCTTATAGTAATCTGACTCAATAATCTGGATTACAATAATTTTAAGTTGAAACAAACAGGGCCTATGACGTGTCACGGTTTTCACATACATCCAACTTCGATCCATCGCTACAAAAATGAAAAAAATTAGAGAAACATCTTATAATATAAGTATTGCTAAATTAATGAGAAATGATGAATTTTCTGAATTAATGATTAGTATTTCTCACTTACTTTTATGAATTTTCTGTTTTCCTTGAAAAAATATAAAAAATCACCCCTTCAACCTCCCACCAAAATAGTGAATAGTGGGATACAGTTACACTAACAATTGGGGGTATTTATAGTGTGCAATAAATATCTATAACAGTCCGAAAACTAACAACGGTGACAGACATACAAGTTATCTTTATCGGGCCTAAATAAAAGCTCGTCACCGATGAATATCATCTATGACGAGCGTTATTGTTATCTCAATCGGACCTCAAGTTGGAGCCCGTCACAGATAACGATCATCGGTGACGGGCTTCTTTTAGGGCCCGATTGAGATATTGAAGGTTATCTCAATCGAGTCTAAGCTAGAGCCCATCACTGATAGGTGTCATCCGTGACGGGCTTGAATTTTATGCACATTTAACATGTCTGTGCGACCATATCTTAATCGGTCTCTTTTTAGGCCCTTTTGAGATGTATTCGTTGTGACGGCCTGCAAAATCCAGTTAAGTTACAAGCAATCACGGATGAAAGGATCTGTACTAGTGTTCATAATCTTACCTTTAATTCATCAGTGGTGATTTTCATGTTTTCTTAGAACGATCTCTAAAATCTTAGAGTGCAACGTATTATTTGTAAATATACTTTAATTTGCCGCACCTATCCCTGTAAGAGAGGGAGAGACGATCGTGTGACTACGAGTCTACTGTCTATCACTGGAGATGGATTCTAATCATTTGAGTGGATATCCACCCATTTAGTGCATGTCAATTAAATAATCATGAAATTTTTTTTAAAAAATTGACAAGATAGATTGATATACAGTGTATCACTCCATAAACATGCAAGTTAAAATTTAATTTTTATAAGTTATAGTAAAACAACAAATTTAATTGTGAATATACGTATAGTAATCATAGTTTGATTTGTTATTTTCGTTATAACTTGTAAAAGTCAAATTTGAACTTGCATGTTTGTGGGGGTGACATATTACATATGAATCTATCTTGTCAAATTTTTTAAATTTTTTTCATACCTATTTGGTAGACATGCAATAAATGGGTGAATGTTCACCTAGGTGATTAAAAGTATTTCCGGTGATTATAAGTGTTTCCCGTGTACGACTAGGCAAATTCATACAATGATCATATTAACTACTTTGATTGAGTAGTGTGTTTCCTTCGCCTTGGCCAAAGTTTTAACTAATGCGATTGAGTAGTTGCTTCCTATACATATATTTATATATATATATAGTTGACTAGGTACCCTGACTAGCACAAAACTTACAATAAACATTTACAGTAGACCACACTACTACAGTATAAGTTTCAGTCAACATAAATTATGTTTCACTGTTAAGCACTAACAAAACATATTCATCTACTCCTATCTTACACAGATCATGAGGGAAGAAGATCCTAGCATATTCCATTGTAGGGTCTTAGGCAACAATAATATATTATTGCTGGTTAATTAGCATATATACATATGCATGCATCCTTTGCAGATATGGTTCCTCATCTTTAGTTGCTTTCTCCCTTTCTTCTCTCTTTTTTTCTCCTGCTGGTGGATACAGGACAGACTGATGTGGCGGAAAAGTTTGTCGACCAGCCATCTCAGATGGATCGTAGAGCGACACGATCACATATCGCTAATGTGATCTTTCATCATGAGAAGGATGGGATAATTGGGATCGGATCGATGTCTGGTAGCTAGCTTCGTGTGTTGGGAGTTGGATCACTTACGCATGATTGTGCACTAGTGCTCGAGATCCTATATATATATACTACAAATTTCGTCTAGCTGGGTACATTCTTTGGATGATTTTTGTTGGGCAGCGGTGATTTGTGCCCCTGGTGTGCTCGCTCATGGAGCACAAGCAACGATGACTGGGATACAAATTTCGATATATAGTTCATCATCGGCTGTGATTTGTCGTTTCCTCTTGAGTGTCGTTGTAGGTTTTGGATAAAAGCACAACCCTATATTTTGATGACAGAGGATCTAGACACGGGTTGGGTTCTTACTGAAGACATTGTTCTGAATTTGGTGCATAATACTCCGTGTTTGTCTTGATTATGTGTGAGTTGCTTCAAGCTAATATGTTCATGGTTGTCTTCGTTTTTTTATTTTATTTGTAGGCTGTGTGTATTTCTAGTTGATGCATGCAGTGATCGGATGTAATTTCATTCCAATGAAATTCTTCCCATTGTCTTGAAAAAAGAAGCTAGGTACATTTAGTTCATATATGGCTACTTGAGAGATACCCCAAACAATCGGAAACTTGATTAGGAATTTAGTGCAACACCGATGAGTACAGTATTAGTGTTTGATTCTTTGTTCCCTAGTTGTCATTTGTGCTGTATGCCTTCTGTGGCTCCTAAAGATCCACAGCCATGGAAGGCATTACTAGCACTCATTTTGGTTTGTATGAGACTTACAAAACAAGTACTGATAAAGACGTCCTAGGATATTAGAAACGACGGTGACCTCTCGCTGAGCCATCGATCAATGCTCCAAGATTTGTTTTTTAAGAAAATCGATGCTCTAAGATTAATGGTAAACCTCACGGCGTCGGCTATAAACAGGAAGGGATTCGACTCCCTTATCCTACTGGTTTCCTAGCACTTATGTAAAGAAAGGAATATCCCCACATATTTAACAGTGTTCTGTCATAGGTGCTAATGGTGGTGGAGGAGATTGTGTAAGAAGGGCAACAGTAGGTTGAGGCAACAACCAATTAATCCTGTTGGAACTTGGAAGGCTGTTAGGCACATAGCTTAGCTTAGTTTTGCTTCTCTCACATTTTTCCTTGGAGTTGCATTTGGTTACCCTACAATAACCGTTCCCATGTGTTACCGATGTATACTATTTTTTCTAATATATTTACGTGCAAGGTCTAAAAAGAAAATGGAAGTGAAAAGTTGTTAAAATTACACACATATATATGTGTGTTTATATATGGTTCAACTGCCCTGGTGACTTGTTTGGTCATACGATTGATGACATTCACGTGTAAGTACAATGACACTGCTGGTTGGATAATTAGTAGCGTAGCTAGGTACCGTGTTCGTGCACGCGCGCAATACTCCAAACTCGGCTAGTATTTCTCCCTTTTCTCGAAATGTGATCATATTGCCGTGCCCGAGAGAGTACGTCCGCCTTTGTTGTTGCCCGGAGCCGTTAAACTGTTAAGCCTCTCGCGATCTCGCCCAGAATTCGTGGATCCGAAGAGAACTTGTTGTTAGCGGCCGGCAGCATAACCAGCGCGCTTGTCCGATCGACGAGATTCCCGCGCGCGCGCGCGGCGGCCCAGCCGTAGGCCATACGTACGTCTCGATCAGTAGTCCGCGCGCTTTTGTTGCCTGGACACGTACACGCGGGCGCGCACACACCAAAGCCACCAACCAAACCACACGTAACGTATACACGCGGCCGGCCGCGCGTGCGCTGGGCCCAACGCCGCGGCGCGCACCGTGGTCGGGGGGGGGGGGGGGGGGGGGGGGGGGCGCGCACCGACGCAAGGCAAAGCTGAGACTTCGCGATTCGCGCGCGGATCGATGATAGTTCGAGCCGGTGAGAAGAGGATCGCGAGAAGTGTAGTAAAAGTCGGCTGATACAGCCGATTATACGGCCGCATATATACGATATTGGCGGCAAGACCGTCACGAACTAGTATGTTGGAACGGTGTGCAACACATGCAACGTGGAATTAGCTTGGTGTGCATTCATGTTTATCGATCGTGTAATCATCTAATTACCATCAATTAGACCAATTACTTGCAGAATTAAACGCCATCAATGTTTTGTTTCAAATGTGGTTACCAGCAGCGAACAGTGGCCAATCAATCCTTCTGACATTTGAGTTAGTAACAAAATTATAGTTAAGTAGCAGAATCACAAGGGCAATGCGACGACATTTTGTCATTTAGAAACAGGGTGTGTTCAAATATATCTACAACCATAAAAAGCATTAATATGTTCGTATTAGTGTGAATGTTAAATCTATATTATACTATTATTGTCGAAATTTTGGTACGTCATTCGTATTTGAATTGATTCTATATCACCCGTATCTAATTCGACGTGACTATAGAATAACTATTATACACCCTCTTCCCAATCCAACCCCTCTCCCTCTCTCTCCCCCTCCCAACCCAACCCAACCAACCCACAGCATCCCACCACCCAATCCCGCATGCCTTCACTCGGCGCCACGCGCCCCTCCCCTGATTGATGTCTTTTTTCTCTTCTTTTTTCCGTTTTCTATTTCTCCCAATCATCATGTCCTCTTCCTCTCCATCCAATCTTCTCTCTTGAAGCGAGCGCAACCGGGTTTAATCCTATATATGATTTCTGATTTTGTTTTGTTTGTTTTTTCGGATTGCCACTTTAATTGACATAGTTTTTATCAATCGTGAAAATTATCTTTACATGTTGTAACGCACAGATTTGTTTACTGGTTATCATATAATTCCGATTAATCGGTTGTATTTCAATTAATCAATTAACAGTACGCTATCTGTTCGAATACCATTATCCATCTTTTACAACACCGCCGAGATGGGAATAATTTATTATTTACCACTCTTACAATGGTGATAAAAGATTTACCATTGGATCCACATATTATAGATCCATGAGGAACTACATATCATATACGGTAAGTGATAAATCTTTAATCACTGCACTTAAAAGGTGGCAAATAAATGTCCCGCCGAGATGAGCGGGGTACCTTTGTAAGCTTTGTACGTCGCTTGGGCTAGCCTGCTCGGGAGTCAGGGCCAGGCCTTGTATGTTGTCTTCGGCATGAGCACTCAGGCAGGCCGAATAGAAATGGGTTCAAAGGCTATCTCAAAGCCCAAGTACAATTAGTTTACACCTAAATTTGCAAACTGTCAACACACAAGTGATGATATCTCCGTCCAAAGATAAAATATATTTTAAGCGGAGGAATTATGTTCAAGTGGAGAAATTGATAGTTTAAAAAAAGAGTGAAGATATTGGTGTATTAGTAACATAAATGAGATACACCGACGGAGTGGTGGGCTCCAAGTCATATAATGGAAGCCAGAGTTGACACCGGTTCCACTTGGGCAATCATCTTCAACTAGAATTTTTTATTATTTAAACCTTTTTAACAAATAATTTTAAAAACAGATCCTCTCAAAACTTATTTTTAAAAATAAACTTTTGGTCCCGTCAGTTCATTTGGCGTGACCAAACTACGTACACTGCCACATATTAATATTGGTGTGGCTAGAATGGCTTATATTAAAGCCTATTGGGAATTGGCGAGCTGAGAGCGCTTCGGAGCGGCGTGTTCGCACGTGGAGGCATCCATGTCGCCCCCGCGCTGGTTAAGGCTGGCGGATTCCGCGGCCTCTTAGCTAAGACGTGAGGTGGCCTTTTTGCAAAAAGGATCTTCATTTAATTGATAATTAGTGTTAGGTCTCTCATCCTATTATTCCACGTTCTGTTTTTTTACGGTTATATTAAAGCCTACTGGGAATTGGCGAGCTGAAAGCGCTTTGGAGCGTCGTGTTCGCATGCGGAGGCATCCACGTCGCCCGCGCGCTGGTTGAGGCGGGTGGATTCCGCGGCCTCTCAGCTAAGACATGAGGTGGCCTTTTTGCAAAAAGGATCTTCATTTAATTGATAATTTGTGTTAGGCCTCTCATCCTATGATTCTACGTTATGTCTTTTTACGTTTAGAACCATTACTATAAGTAAAATCTTGTGCGAAGAAGAGAAAAATCCAAAAATAGGACTGCGCTCTAAGAAAATGAAAATGAAGGTGTTTTTCGCAAAAATGAACATCCCCAATCGGCCAATTCCCCTCTCCTACCGAAACCCAAGACGGCCACTGCTCTCCCTTGCCGTCGTCACCCCCTCCTCCTCCTCCTTGCACCCATCCCTCCCCCGCTATGGCAGCTCGCCGCTCGAGCCTCACCATGCCGCACCTCCCCGCTCATTGAATCCTCTCGCTGCTCTGTTCCTTGCATCCTCTCTTCTTGATCCCTCCCTAACACACGCTCACAAGCTTCCCCTCGTCGGCCACAGCCATCCATCTGCCGCCACCAGCGAGCTGGCGCTGACTGCGGGATCTGGCGGCGACTGCCTATATCGGCCTAATCTATCGAACTCTAGTTATCAGTTTAAATATAAAAAATCTAAGAAAAAATCACAACATTTATATTTATATATGAGAAAATACAAGAAATACCATTAACAAACAACCAAATCCAAGAAATATCATCAACAAGTGCGAGTTTCGTAAAATACCATTGTTTAAGTGATTTAGTCCTAGAAATACCATTGTCATTAGGGTTTCATCTATCCCGCGCCGTTAAATGCACCGTTCATTCTATAAAACTTAACAGAGGGATGCTAACGGAACCCTAATAACGATAATATTTCTAGGATCATTTGTCGGTGGTATTTCATGAAACTCGTACTTATCGATAGGATGCTTGTCAATGGTATTTCTTGGTATAAGATTTTTTTTAACTTAACCATATTGCAAAATTTTATGTCCAAACTCGATCCATATAAAAAGAAATGAAATAAACAAAGGACGTTAATTTTGGAAGAGAACTCACTATTCACAACCCGATTTGTTCTTTTTTTTAAAAAAAAATGTGTGGATTGAATTTAGCATGTCCATATGGAGTGCCATATAGCATTGTAATCTATGTTAAGAAACTTGTTTAGAATTTATCGTGACTATTTACATAATATGTAATAAATAAGGGCATGTTCATATAATTGAGTTGCAAACGGGCTTTCCCCACGTAATCAGATTCGAAATGCAAGGGTATGTCCAATCCGATTTCAGGTTGTTATTCTTGACAACAGAGGGAGTATTTACCAAACAATATACACAAATTTGGACTTTAATATCTGTATAATTTTCTCAATCACTCAAGTTCTGTTGTACAATTTGTACATCTTCTTGCTTGGCTTTTAAGCTGCATCTTTATCATTACATTTTTGTAAATAGGAAAAAGTCCAAATATACCTCTAAACTTTGGACGAAAATCCATATAACACCTTGAACTTTAAAATTGAACATTTAACTCTCTAAACTTTACAATACCGTTTATATAACCCCATACGGTGATTTTGCATAGTGATTTTTTATCTAATTTGTATATAAGTTAGATGAGTTTGATCACGTGACATACACATTGGACACACACACACACATATATATATATATATTAAAATCTCCAACTAAATCTTTCTTTTTACCCTTTTTTAGCTTTCACTTACAAACAAGCACTGATATAATAACATTACGGTATCACTGTATAAATATAAATTGATGACTTACAATTAACGATATGCAAATATGTTATATTAGTTATTCAAAATTGTATACGCAAAACCACCATCTAAAACCATCTTAGAGGGTAATATGAATGGTATTATAAAATTTAGGGGGTTGAATTTCCAGTTTTAAAGTTCAAAGTGCTAGACGTATTTGTATCTAAAGTTTAGAGGGTATTAGACTTTTTCCTTCTAATATGAAGTGCGCTTTCGGATGTATTTATAAGGATAGAATATACGTTTGTGCAATTACAATGTGAGTGCACACATGAGCGTTTAGTTTGTGTTATGTTTGAATGAAAAAAAGGGCATCTAATTGTCAAATTAGTAGTATGAAAGCTAATTGGAGTAACACGACTTGACCCGGTCCTGTTTGGTAGAAAGTTAAATGCTCGGTATAATTTGACAAAGTCTGATCCAACACTTTGAATCCAGGTCATCCTAATCCGACCATTAAATCCACATCTAACGAAATTAAAGCCATCAAGTCAAATAAATTCAACTGGGTTGTTTTTTACGGTGAAATCAGTCCAACCAAGTTCAAGTCTTAAACTTAATACGCGTTCTTACATTTACGACTATTTATTTTTTATTGATAAACTATGTACCTATCGATAACGAAATATCCGTGATAACTTCATCAATCATAAGAGCATAGTGTATGTATGTGTCATAAGGATGAGTGTGCACGTATGAGTGAGTGTGCGCGTATTATGAGCGGATACGTAAAAAAAAAAAAGAGAGTACAACAAGCTCAGAAGCCACAACAAAGGCAATGCAATTATTCAAAATAATAAAATTCTCACAAAGAAAAAACCATCTAACTGAAAACTGTCACACCAACGAACTCACCATCTTCCTCTCAAGAGGAGGAGCAAGTGTTGCGTAGCGTCGCTCTCCATTTCCCACCAAGAAAACCAAAAAAAAAAAAAGAAGAAAAGAAAATGCCCGGAGAAGGCGGCGAGCTCGAGCGCCGCAGAGGCTTGGAAGCGGTGGTCGTCCTCCTCCCATCCGCTTCGCGCCATCTCCGACCTCCCAATTTAACCCCCACACACCCGCGTCCCCGGTTCCCGCGTCCCCCGTTTACCCTCCTCCTGCGATTCCACTCCCATCCGTCGGCCCAGGAGGAAGGTGCTAAGGGGGGATCAGCTCCATTCCATTTTTCGCGCGTGATTCGGTTTCTTTTTCTGTCGCCCGCGGTGTTTGTCCTGTTTCTTGGTTGGTTTCCCGCCTTCTCGGAGGTCGATTGGATCAGAGCTCGGGCCCTCCCTGAACTTGTAGCTGTTCTTTGCCTGGATTTGATTTTGGCCTCTGTTGGATTGGTTAGTTTGCTCCGTTCTTGGTTGATTTGGTCGGAAGATGATCAAGTGGGGCATCGGCAGCAGCGGGACGCCGGCGGATTCGTATTATGAGGTTCGCTCGGATTGCACGGACGACGTGCCCAAGAGCAAGTTCAAGATCAAGGTTTGATTCCTTTTGTGAATCTCCCTTTCATTTCATTTGACGCGTTTGATTCGTGTGGTTGTTCTTGTGCGACCAAGCAATTCTGCACTATGCGATAATGTGGATTCTTGTTCTCGTCAAAATGGGATCTTGATTGCTCCAGAATTCTGTCGTTAACTCCAAGAGTCTTGAGGAAGGATGTAAATGTATCGTGAAAAGTGGTGAAAGTTTGGGTTAATTAGTGCACGAATAAAATATTATCCTCTTATATACCGTTTTTGCAGATCAAAGAAATAAAAACAGAATAAATGGAGAATGCTTCGGTACTCCTCTTCTAATAAATCATAAATGGAGAATAAAGGCAGTTAAAACAATTTGTTGGCTAGTCATGTCCTTTAACCAAACTACATGCATGTAGTTTTTCATCGCGTTTAGTTAGAGAGAGGTGCTGAGAGCCTGTGAATGAGAGGCTGGAATCGCCATAGCCACGAATATGCAGTTATGCACAGTGCCATTTCTGCGGCATAGTTTGAGGTGACTACTACAAAATGAAATTAATATTTCAATAGTATTTGTACACCAACAATTGTGAGTATATGATTCAATGATGACATTTAGAATTTTTTTTTCTTAGTGTCAGCTTAGGGAACTGTATTTCGTACTTGTATTTATTGTGTAATAGTTTGTTTTTGTTTCCAAAACCTCATTAGTACCTAACATGTAAAACCATTCAAGCCATGCATTTCTGGTGATATATCTTCTGTATCCTACTTTATATTTTACAGATAAGTTGCTCAAGTTTACAGTAAATGTGTCATTCGCTGTGCATTTGTTCTGTAGCAAAAATCCAGTCATCAACTTTAGATGAAATGAGCGTAGTTTCTGAAGTAGATAAATTTTGTTATTCATAAAGTCATTGTTGCTTCAAAATTTTGATCGTTTTCTTGGAATGGTCTTGGTGTCACATTGTCACTCTATTTTCTTCTGTGCAGAAAAATTAGTCCTATCCTGTTGTTAGCTATTTATCTTGTTTGTTTCTTCATTTCAGGCAGGAAAAACATTGAGTGTTCGGAAATGGCAGGCTGCATTTAGTACTGATGGTTGTCTTGATATTGCCTCAGTCCTAAGTCGGATTCAAAAAGGAGTATGATAACCTTTCTAGAGCTCTTTTTGTCTGTTTCATAATAGGCTCCTCCTCTACAGACATTTTCTCGTAATCATTTTATAGGTTTTGTTAATATACTGATCGGTAATTATTTCTTTCTTCTAGGGTGTGCATCCAACAGTAAGGGGAGAGGTTTGGGAGTTTTTACTTGGATGTTTTGACCCCAGGAGTACCTTTGATGAGAGGGAGGAAATCAGGCAAATAAGAAGGTACTTTCATTCCTAAACAGTAACTGGTATAGTTTTCATTTCATAGTGCAATTTTTCTTCACTCGAAGAAATATAAAGTTCCTTACCTTACATATTGATGGTAATGTCTGAACCCATGCTTCCACCATACATTGAACAATTGGTTTCTTGCACTTTCTTATCAAAATATGAAATTCATATGTTTCATATTTCATTGCACATTTTTTCTCTGGCTTCGTCTAGCATCTTTGCAAAGATTCTTCTTGAACGTGCAGGCATTCGAAATTTCACTTAACTTCTCTTCTGTTTCAAACTGAAATGATGATGCTTTCTATCTGAAGTTTTTTTTATATATACTGCAATTCACCACGAGTCTCAATTTGCCACTTCTATCATACACTACAAGTTTGGTTTTACAAATAGATGATTTTCACAGATAAATGATCTTTTTCCCCTTCTATAAAAGTACAGATAAAACTGACAATATGTTCCATTCAGATTTTGTACTCTGTTTTTAGAGAAACTGCCTTCCATAATAATAATTATTGTGAACCCTAAAAAGTATACATGTGAAGACATGATTATGCCAGATTTGCTTAACTTATTTAGGTTGTTAAATTCTAGTGGGACCTTAGTACCCATAAAAGGTAATTGTCATTCAGCAGTTTCTTGTAATATCCATACGCAATAATTTAGTATTTTGGTATATTTTTGTATGGGGTTCAGAAATAATTTTCTCCGACGAAACATTTTATCTTATCCTGAAAATAATTTACCTTATGAACACAGACTACAATATGCTAGATGGAAGGATGATTGCCGAGAGATGGATTCTCATGTTGGTAGCGGTAAAGTGATCACAGCACCACTTATCACTGAGGATGGTAGACCCATTAAAGATCCTTTGGTTTTACTTGAGGCTACTACATCCCAAGACACTTCAGACGACACTTCAACAAGCAGCAAAAATGGAAATGAAGTAGATGATTCTGCAGTCCGTATTACAGATAAGCACATTATTGACTGGAAGCTTACTTTGCATCAAATTGGTATGCTTTAAATCCCATTCTTTCTGCTACTTTTAAACTTTATTTTACACTTCTACCTATTTCTTATGAACTGTAAAACCATGATAGGACTTGATGTGCTACGTACGGACCGCACCATGGTATTTTATGAGAACAAAGAAAATCTTTCCAAGTTGTGGGATATTCTAGCTGTGTATGCTTGGATTGACAAAGATGTTGGTTACTGTCAAGGTGAGCTATATCTGAGTTGTGCACTTAGTGTCCAAAAAGGCTTATAGGTGTAACTTTTATACCTCAAACAGGAATGAGCGATTTATGCTCGCCAATGATTGTGCTACTCAAGGATGAAGCAGATGCCTTTTGGTGCTTTGAGAAATTGATGCGTAGATTGGTATGCTTTGTTCTCATGATTTTTCTCTGGACATCTTTCCTCTATTGTTGGAAATTGTGAAAGTGTATTTGTACTATATAATTACATATTTTTTTTAGATAATGGATTTTCATTAATCCAGCCTCTATATCCACGAAGGATATACACAGCCAAACTATATAATTACAGGGTTATACATATAGTTGCTTCCTTTTGTGTTTAACATAATTTTACTCACTCTGATGTTTTGAATTTGAAGAGAGGAAATTTCAAATGCACGGATCAATCTGTGGGTGTGGCCAATCAACTTCAGTACCTTGCATCTATTATTCAGGTGCTTGACCCAAAGCTACATGACCACCTAGGTATAAATTTGAGATCAATGAAACTTTCAAACATTCAAACCTTCTTCTCCAAATTACCTACAGTTTTTTAATATTGAGTCCTGAATACAGAAACACTTGGTGGAGGTGATTATCTTTTTGCATTTCGTATGTTCATGGTGCTATTTCGGCGCGAAGTGTCATTTGGGGACTCCCTGTATCTCTGGGAGGTATGGAATAGCGAATGATGAATATTTCTAGAACTAGAATGTTTTTGCTTCGGTATGAATTACTCTTCAGAATGATTTCATAGACTGCATACCTGTAAGTCATGCCACTTTACTGATTTGTGATAGTACTTTCTTCAAATAAGTGCTCCATTCATTTGTACATATAGACCCATATTTCTTTTAAAGATTGTAGCCAGAAAGTTTGACCATCTTATCCAAATCGGTGTTGATGCTCGTGGATTCGAGACATTAGGTTTATTGTGTGTACTTGCAGGAATACAAATTGTGATATGTTACAAGTTTTAAGGATGAATACTGTATTAATTCATAAGTTTGTTCTTTTGTGAAGACACACAGTGCAGACTGCAATGTATACTTGAGTATCAAAGTAAGTTTTGTATAGCTGCTCATGTTTGTTTATAACCTGTCAACAGATGATGTGGGCTCTGGAATATGATCCCGACATCTTCTTTGCCGCTTGTGAAGATGCAAGTGCTCACAAAAGTAAAGTATCTAAATCAAAATTGAGAGGGGTGCGCCATTTTGGCAAGTGGGACAAAGACAAAGATAAAGATAATACGAAAAATGGATCTGAGGATACTGATGGTCCAGTTCCAATTTCAGTTTTCATGGTTGCAAGTGTTCTCAAGGAAAAAAGAGAAAAGCTATTACTGGAAGCTAGAGGACTGGATGATCTTATTAGGGTAAGTGCCACGTCGTTTTAAAAAGTTTTCCAATTTCTCTCTGTTGTTAAATATGTAATCTGGAGTCCTACATGATTAATTCAATTCATAAAAAAAAGACTAGCACCCAGACTACGTTAAAAGCTTGCAATAAATTTTCTATTGCCTCAAAATCTGCTAAAGTTGAAACAAAGCCGATTTTGGTCCAACTCATAAATTCAAATCGGTTTTGAGCCAATCTTGTCTTGTAAGATTGTCTTTCACAAGCTCCTATGTTTAAGCATGTATTGTTCATATGGATCTAACTTTTGGTTCAGATTCTGAATGATGTGAATGGAAATTTAGATGCCAAAAAAGCTTGTGCTGGTGCTTTGAAGCTTCATAAGAAATACCTGAAAAAAGTAAGTACCTATTCTTGTTGCGTTGCTTATAGGTGATAATATATTTACTTTTATGAAATATCATGCGCTAAACCCTTCTCTCAAGCATCTCAATTTCAGAACTAAAAGACTAACAAGGAAAACATATGCTGTGGACTGATTTTCTGGTGCTTATGAACTGAACACATAACGTTTCTTGTTTCATCAGGTACAGGCAAAGAAACCCTAAACTGTAACATATCTTCTCAATGTGTGATTCTTTACCATGTGGACATAGCAAACTATACTTGACAGAATGGTCGCCATCTAATATTGGCCTGGGATATACTGGCTTGTGAAGTTACCGGCTAGTCGGTCTGAGTACAGGAAGAACACGACCCTTGTATGTAAAGATCTCGAATTCTTTCTACTCCATAATTTTGCTGCTTGTAAAGACAGAAGGTGGTGTGGGTAGCATGCCTCGCATACACAACATTTTCAATACAAGTTGAAATGAGCTGTTTGTGGTCTGTGTGAATACTGTAGCCACACAGCTCTGTTTCGAGAACATTTTACCCTTTAGCTGGAGATATGAAAGACATCACAATTTTGAATTTATTCTGGAAATGCCAAAAGAAGGTTCAGCTTTGCTCCTATTTTGTAGAGAAGTGTACATACCCGTTGCCTGACATGTCTACGGATACAAGGATTTTGCTACAAAATTAAGCACCATATGCTTGAAACAATTAAAAAAGGGTCATGTGTGCACTTCTTAGATTACAGCTGACATCACGGATAAAGAAACAAGAAGTTGATGACCAACTTAATCATCACCCTAGTGATAAAGATTTATTGAGTGAGCACGGCTAAAAAAAAAATCACTTTGGTTTCTCCATGTTCTTATCCAACGCCCATGGCCGCCTTGACCTTCATCATGGACATGCGTCCGATCTGATTCGGTCAGACCAGCCGAGGAAGTTGTTTGATTCGGGGGCTAAGCGATCATTGCATAAAAGTTTATCTTAAAACAACTAGAAATTATAGAATAACGTGTGTGGTGTCTACCGGTAAAAGGAAAAAAAAAATCATGTTTTGCCATGTACACGTACAAAGCCACATTCTTGTGGTCTTCTGCGGCAAAGACATCTTTATTTTCTTATCCCACAACGAATTTCCCTAAATTTTGCTTTGAGTTTGTATATTTTAACCATAGTTGTAAATAAATTTATTTAGCACATCTCCACCTCTTCTGAAGCTAAAGCTCAATCAAACGGTTTTAGTTCTACAGTAAAAGAAGTGCAGCTTGTTGAAATGCTCTTACAAAATTAACTCAAGATGTGAGCTGGTTTTAGGTAACTCCGTAACTTTATTTAAAACCTAACTATTTAAAAGTTAAAACCCTACCAAATAGATCCTAAATCTAAACCTACGTTTTCAATTGACGTTTTGTATTTTGCAATATGCTGGAAGATGTTTCTTTAGCTGCTACTCTTTGCTCGATCCGTGTCAGCATGGCTGGTGTCCCTCCATCCACACTAGGACTGGATTACTCTCTTTAGCTATAGTTACACAGTACTCCAAAACAAATACATGCATGGTGTGCGATGACCAAAGACAGTGGGGAGCTATGACGAGGATTGTCTTGCTATAGAACTAGAAGAGTTGCGTCCTGAGTATTGAAATAGTGGGATAAAATGTAGTACTTAACACATAAAACATGTATTTACATTGTCATCTTGAGCTACAGTTCTTTTGATGTGATTATGACTACCATTGAGACAGTTCTTTTGGCAAACGTTGATGACTACCATTGAGCTACAATTCTGCATGTCTTTTATGCGACTATGGTGGCAAGCCTCGGAGCCAGAATCACCGATTTTTCTTACCGGGCCAACAATGTTAAAATTTTCAGATTTTGCTAAGACGAAAAAGAAATACAATGCAGAATTTCGCCTCTCCATGTCTTTCATTCCCACCCTGGCTATAACATATGCATTTAAAATTTATTCAAAATATATAGTTATAACGAAGTACTACTTATCCTATTAATCACTTTCAATTTAAATCTCTCCTCATTTCACCTTCAACCACGATCCCACCTCTAATCATACTAAAATATAATAAGAGGTACTATAGTTCTTTTATTCTTAATATATGCTTAATAAGCTAGAATAATTAGAATAATTAGTATTGTGGACAGAGGAAGTATCATTGAGTAGTGAAACTTATAGCTGGGGAAAACAACACAACTGGCATGCAGGCTACCAGCGGATCATGCATGGAAAACATTTAAACATCTGCATCGAGCCAGGACACCTTCCTAAGACTAGGAGTTGGCTTAGGACCTGTTTTGGGGAGTTTAAGATTCTGAGAAACAGCTGGTTGGTAGATGGCTTCTGAGAATCTAAAAAGGCTAAATTTCTTAGCTTATTGCTGAAAAAGTTATTTAATAAGTGATATTGTTTTTGGATTTTACAACTATAGTTTCTTAGAATCGGAACGAAAAATTGAACTGTTTGGTAAAGTTTCTAATCGATTATGAGAGAAGCTCACCCAAACAGACCCTTAATTTGCCGCTGGCTATGACGTGGACACAATGGAACATCATATCAGTTTTATCAGTATATTTTTTTCTATTTCCCAATCCTAAACTGAAGTTTCAAGAATGTTTTGCAACGCTAATTCAGTCCTTACTGGCATCTTGGTAGTTTGATGAATATATACTATTTTTTATAACCATGTTGCATGTATGACATGTTAGTGATGTTAGTAACGCACAAGCACTTTCATGAAAAGAATTAGGGGTCTGTTTGGATTGAAGTCAATTCTTGCCCTACCAATTATTTGGTAGTTTTGAATACTACTTGTTAGCTATTTGGATTGAAGCCAAATCTTACCAATTCAATAGAGTTAGAAACAACACAACCCTACCAAAATTTTAATAGTGCCAATGGAAAAAGGAACTCTACAAATTTGTGTTACCTTAGCCTTACCAGAGTCATTTAACTATTGAATATGGTATGAATGTGGATGCGAGCGCGTAGTCAAGCCAAGCTTCTTGACCAAATCAGAATTCATCAAGTTGTTTCAGCTTCCTCCATCGATAATAACACATGCTCGCCGTTCTTTAATGACGAAGAAAATCTGAAACAAATTATGGCGTTGGAGCCTCTCTTCTTGTTCTACCTGTGCACTGAGAACTCGCTGAACAATGACAGCTCTATAGGCGGATGTATCATCACCACAACAAACCTGTCCTTCCTCTTTGGCTTGAGCACTTTCATCAAGGTCATCCTCTTCCACATCAGAGGCGCTAATGTATTACAGCTTCCTCCATCAATGATAACACGTGCTCGCTGTTCTTTAATGACGAAGAAAATCTGAAATAAATTATGGTGCTGGAGCTTCTCTTCTTGTTCTACCTATGTACTGAGAACTCGCTGAACAATGACAACTGTATAGGCGGATGTATCATCACCACAAAAAACTTGTCCTTCCTCTCCGGCATGAGCACTTTCATCAAGGTCATCCTCTTCCACATCAGAGGCGCTAATGTAACCTCCATCTTCTGTGGCAACGTATGACCGTTGATGAGGGAAATTCCTCTGCACATGCCCAATCGCATGGCAGCGGTGGCACTGAATGGCAGAAGTGCGGCGCGTGGAAGCGACAAATGAGGAACTCTTGGCGGGTAATTGCATGGAAGTTTTACCTAAATCTGAAGGTTGTACAGTCGATGGTGATGGTGATGGCGCTGTTGCAGCGGCGGAAGAAGGCCGCGTGCTCGCTGGTGGCGGAGTTGGGTGAAAGCTCGTGGACTGCTTAGCGGGTGCATTGTTGTTTGTTGCTCTTGACATAATGGAATTGCCGAAATTGCGGGTGGTCTTTTGTTGGTGGCCCTGCAATTCCTTCTTTGCAAGCATAGAAAGCTTGAACAAACGGTTGATAATATTATATTCTTTATAGTCAATGATGTTTTGAATTTTAGCCCACAACTCACCATAAAAACGACAAATTTTATCCTCTGTGTCCTCTACTACTCCAAAAAGTATCATACCCCTTTGAAGCTCTGCGTAGTATTCCTGAACAAACATGTTACCTTGATCTAAACATTGTAATTTCTTTTGCAAATCTATTACACATAGCTTGTTTTAACCTATCCCATGTTTCATGTTGTAATTGAGTATTTCCCAGATTAGTCCACCAAACTCTAGCAAAGTCCTTAAACTCACTAGTAGCTTGCCTCAATCTATGGATCTCAGGAACTAGATGTGCATTAAATTTTTGTTCTACTATCATCTCCCAATCAACATATGCCTCAGGATCATAAGACCACAAAACGATGGAATATTAAACTTCACTTTAGAAAAAGGATCATCATTAGAACGAGCATGGTGTTGATTATTGAAATGGTTACCTCCCATACCATGACGATTGCGGTGAAGGCGTTGACGTAGATGTTCCTCTCGTGTTGCCTGCTGGTCAATCTCTTCATTCTCATCATACACAACATCGTCATCACATTCATGGTTATTGTCTCGAATGGGTGGTAGACGATCCTGAATGTCATCTAGCTTGCTCTCAATGGCGTTTGTCACGTCCAGCTTTCCAAATATATCTTCTACCCTTTTCATCGCTTGATCTATTGCACCCTGCATCTGAGTGAGACTGACACACTCATTGAAATCCTTTGGGCTGCTCTCTTCTCCTAACATTGTTAGCGAAAACACAGAAGGGAAAACCAAAACACAAAAAGATTATCCCCTAACAACGATTAGGCAAGGGTAGTGGAATATCTAGCAAATGGAAGCATCTTACCAAACTCTTACAAGGTTCTTACTTACAAGCTAGGGAACAGTACAACCGGTGGCTAGTTCATGATACCTTAAAGGATGTGATCTGGCGATTGCAAGGATCGAAGTTGTGCTGACCAGACGTATGTATGGAGCTTGGGAGGGCAAAATTTGTTAGTAGCACACAATTCAGTAACAAATAGCAATGATGAATAAATGTCCCAAATACTTGTAACAGTTTTTTTTTCCGTTGGCCGAGACACGTTCCTAGGACTAACCTAACTAGCGAGAGTAAGGAACAAAGAAAATAGGACACTTGCTCACCAAGTCACTCAAAGCATCTCGAAGAACAGCAGAACACATAAAATAGCACACTGATACACTTTTTTCTCCATTTTCTTCTTTTTTCACTTCTTTTTTTATTTTTTTATTTTCTTCTCAACCAGGAGTACATAAATATAAAAATTGTATGAAGAAGCAACTCAATCTGATGTAAGGTGCAACCTGTGGAATTTTGGGAGCATGCTTTAAAATTCATGGTAAAACATTAGAGCTCGAAAACTCAATCTTCCAAGCCGAATTTCGCCAAACATTTTCAGGTGAACCCGATTAAACGGGGAAGAATCGGATGTAACCTTTTTTGTAGATGTCCATAGACTGCTTATTTGTCCAATTTCGAGTTCATATGTGAAAGTTATGGCTGTTTTAAGATAGGTGCACAAGTTAGGGTTTCGCACACACCCTATTGCAGCTTTGGCTAGAGTAAAAAAATGCAGAATAGGTTATGCAGGCTAACAAGGAGTCTAGTGATGCAGGGCGATTGACACAAGGCAGTTTGCGACCTATCTAAAAGGGCTTGTGGTGGGTTATTAACACAAGGCGGCTAGCAATCCGAAACCGAGTAGAACTCGATCTCTCAAGGCAGTCTCTCACACAAAGCAACAGGTAGATCTAGAACTACGAATGCGACTTATCCAGAGACCACTAACTTGACCTAGGACACAAACTCAACACTACTCACTCTAAAACAGAATTATGCAAAAGGCTAAACGTGGATGTAGGACAAGGAAAAAACTAAGACTATTTTTTGGCTTTTTCGTGGACTACTGGATGAAAGCGAAAATAATACTAGGGTAAAGATGAAATTGATGATATACCTAAAGCTTTGATACCATTTGATGGCACTGGGATGCCTAATCTTCCGTCAGGTGAAGATAACTATTGATTTGGTGGAAACTTGACACACACGATCCGGCTTCCGATCAACACGATTCGAACCCTGCAATCATAGCACCACATCTCCTCTGGTTAATAACCATGCTGAAACCCGATTGACCTCGTCGAGAAAGCTAATCCCTACATGTGAATCAAAGAACACAAGCAAGAACAAGAAAGACAACAATTCAACTGCAGATATATGATTAATCAATAACTCAAAGTTGGGGTTCCACAAACCGAACTAGCAGCAAAACTGCGATGACAAAAATATCTAAGAAAAACCCAACCCTAACTCAATGATGACTACTGAATATATAGGTTCTAGGGTCGACCTTGGACCCCTGGACGCGTCCCTATTGGACTCCAATACGATACATGGCCCAATGGGCCCAAATATGGTGATGCAACACCCGGACATATTCTAAAAGCCTTCTTGTTTCGACAATTCCCGTTGAGTTAGAAGGAATTTTGACGTGAGACTAGATCCATTGGAAATGTGGTCTCATTAGCTTTCCATAAATACGTAGAACATCAAAATTGGAGTCCGAATGCTTCTGGGCGACGATTTTAGTGTCGGCTGCTATTGGAGCCTGAGGTGGACTCGAACTTGATATGAGTTGGACCTCCATCTTAGCTTGAACACCCATTATGACCTTGTCCATCTTCTAACCACTCTCCAAGTGCTCCATGGTCCTCTATATAGTTCCTAGTTATAATTAAATCATTAGGTAGCAATCTATCCTCAAAATCACAGAAAGAAGTACATAGGAACGACCTCACCTGTAACTTCAATTGTCTGGCACGAGCTCTAGTGATTGGACCTTACATAACAACTTGAGGAATATTATGTGTATCTAAAGGAGTCATGTCCTCATCACAAAACTTGCCTAAGATTTAGCACTTCCAAAATTTTGTTAGGGCTTCAAACCAAAACAACCCACTAGTACGAAAGGCACATTGTGAGTGGCACTGAAGGTGCCAAAAGAGCTAAAACCGGCACCTATAGTGTTTTTCCCGCCCACACGACACAAGCGCCTGTTAGCAAGAACCGACACCTTAGTGAAGAAATAGGCGCCGGTTCTAAAGAAAAGCCAGCATCAATACTATAAGTACCTTTTTTTTTAAAAAAAGACACGTGTCAGTTTTTAAACAACTAACACCTATAATATATTATAGGTGCCGACTTTTTTTTCGAAAACCAACACCTGAAAAATTGAGCCGACCACGTCTTAACCACTCATGCCCGTCCTTTTCCCCTCACGACGACCGCGAGACGTTGCCCGTGCTTATCCCTTTTTCTCTCGCAACTCTCTCCATCCCTCTTATCCGCGACTCTCTCTATCCCTCTTTATCTCGCGACTCTCTCTCCCCCTCTCCTCCCCACTTGCCAGCGCCAATCGTGGCATCCTCCACACCCGCGAGCACCGCTGGGTGGTTCCCTCCCCACCTGCATGGAACAGGGGAGGCGGTAGCAGGGCTGACACCCTCCCTTCCTTCAAATCCGGCAAGAGGGGAGGCGGCTGCAGCGGCGACACCCTCTTCGGCAGTAGCGACGGGATGTAGGCGGCAGTGCGGGTGGCGGCTAGAGTGGAGGCAGCAATGGCGGGCGATGCCTTCCCCTCCACCAGATCCGGTGGGAGGGGAGGCGACAATGGCGTGCGGCCGCGGCGGTGCCCTCCCCGACGTCGGCCCTGCTTGAATGTTCTTAGTGATCTTTGTGTTCTTGCTTGAATGTTCTTAGTGCTCTTTGTGTTCTTGCTTCAATGTTCTTAGTGTTCTTGCTTGAATGTTCTTATTAGTCTTTGTTTTCTTGCTTGAATGTTCTTGGATTGGTCGAGGTGAAGGGGAGTTGCTCAGCTCAATGCATCGGCTTGAATCGAGCCAATGCATCGAGCTGGCTTTTTTTTATTCGTGGAACCTCAAAGGTGCCAGTTCTAAACCAACACTGGAACCGGCACCTATTTCTCGTCCACATCAGTGCTGCTTTCTAGGTGCCGGTTGGAAAATCCGGCACCTTTGGGGGTTCCCAACCGGCACCTATTGTCTTTTTTGTAGTAGTGACCCTAGAATAACTTCTAATTGTTGAGTACAATATTTTAGTATTCTGGATATTGAACCATTTTTTCATATAGATTGATGTTTGCATTAGAACCGCTTTAAAGTATTCGGATGATCCTTGTTGTAGACCCCCGATTTTGGAAAATCGGAAATCTTATGTGTTTATCCGTACCAATCCCTGGATCAGTAGTTGGTACACACATATATAGCCGAATCACAATATATCACGAATGAATTCAGGCTAAAAGGGTTAAGTACTTTACATTAGGGCCAGGCAGGCCAACAACTATCAGAGAACCACAGCGGAAGACAAAACAGTACAAGGGCCCGGTTGACATGCCACAGGCAGCCGACTGGGGAACGAGACCTAGAGCGAGACCGCACTCTGATCATCCTGTTAGGTACGCAAACGTACTAACAAGGGCTTCTCTTCAGGCACTCTGTTAAAAGATATATATAGAGCAATAATGAGTACAAAAGTACTCAACAAGCCACCACACAAGAATGCATATGATAGAAGGTATTTCAAGGAATGGCTTCCGGTTCTTTTTGCGTAAAACAAGTGTTGTAAATCCTTTCACAAACCTAAGACCTAGCATAGACTGATCAGATTTTAATACCATAGTTCATTAATCAACGACGGTTCTGTCCACCATCCATTGTCATCCAAGGATAGCTTCTCGCCATTGTGTCGTCATGGTTTTCTGGGGTCTACCCCTTCTCGCTTCTCGAGAAGTTGAACCACCAGCACATAAAAGTCATCATGCATACCCATCCCAATCAGTTTAAGATTTTAGAGTCTAGCCAAGTGTAACACATGTCCCGGTGCTCAATATCCGCGAGCACGGCTATTCGAATAGATTTAGTTACTCACACTGCAGTGGATGTACACTTTACCCGCACTCCGTGACTTGCCCAACAAATGAGCCGAAGTCCCAACGAATGAGACGCGTCACGGCAAAGCCTTTCAATAACCTCACATTGGCAGTACCCGCTCCATGAACTTACATCCTCATGCACTCTAGGCGTACACGGTTTCTAGCAGTGAGAGGAGTTCTGGCGCTCCCGGGAAGGAAAAAACTCACACATGCATTAAGTTATATTAAAATTTAGGTTCACACATGGCGGTCCTACCGGTGGCTACCCCACCGTAGGCCCCGCCCCTCATACACACTAAGAAAACCACTATGCAGGGATACTGCCTCCGCTCGGTTACTTACTCCGCTAGGTCTATACCCATTCGAGAAGTACGGTTGTACGAGGGTCGTTTCATGCTTAGCTTCATGGCTCGGTCCTTAATTGACCGGGGACGGTACTAGCCTTCTCAAGATGCCACCCAAATCCACCATCCGCCCCAGTCGAAAACACTTGTTTAGTTTTATTTCTCCTTTCACAAATCATGTCATCATGTCAAGGCAATGTGGCGCTCGTGTCGCCATACGCCGCATCTCAATTACCTTTCCAAAGGTAATTACCCAAGCATATAGCACTTTGATAAATATGAGTATGCATAATTCTAGAATAGCATTACTAAGCATTTGTCATAATCGACTAGGGACTCATACGTAAACATGGTTACAAGGGGATATGGGGTAAACAATATTCAAGGCATGGCATAACAATAAGTAGGATGTTTATCATTGCATGCATCTTTATTTGTAAACAAAGTAATTTCGCAATTGGGATCAATATGTTCAAGGGATAGTGATGACTTGCCTGCTCAGGATAGTCCTTACTCTATAATCTTGATCAACCTTCACCTCCTGGAAGCTGCACACGTTGTCTCACGACTAATCGATACACCAATACTATAATACGCGAGAGAAACCAATATTCAACCAACAATCAAATATGCGCAAACAATTATAAATGTCGGAGTCGCAACTAGGGCCGCTCATATTACTCGTTTCTATCTAAATATAATGGTCATAGTGTCAAGGTCGGATTAATGAATCACTTCGGCGAATTGTTTGATTAGTTTACCAATCGAGCCATTATTTTAATTATGGATAGATTTTACCCGACGCTATAACAGGTTAATAATTATCCAAGTTTTATATGTTAGATTTGTGAGGTTAATAATATTAGATGTGCAGATTATCTTATTACATAATGTTATAACGGATAATCCTAATCCACAGTTGGGCTACCATTATATGAGGTCAAGATTTATAATTAGTATTTTGTCTATCTTAGATATTCTACCACATAATTTACATTTTAGTGGGTACAACCAAGTTATACATATACTACTCTATACCATATGGCATTTATTAATCTCGTATAAGTGGTTTAATCATATTAGCATTGTTATTATTATTTCGCGAAAATATGCTATGAACTGACCTAAGGGTATCCCTACAAACTTACAAGGCCAAGCTCATTTAAATAACCTATAAGTCATGGGTTTAATCATATATATATATATATGGTTAGCGAAAATAAATGGCGCTGGTATTTTCCTACATGCTCTAGCAAGTTTTTGAATAATACATCTAATTAGTTTACATGGTTTTCATAGTGAATAAACATGTTAGAGATAAATATTATTAAATCTACTTTACAGAACAATATCACTTTTATTTATTAGCACATTTTTAATTTAGTTATTTATCTAATCATTTGGTATTAATTATTTTATAGCTACAAATATGTTTTATTAAATGGCGAATTATATATTTATTGGAATGTTCATGAATTTAGGTGAATTTAGGTTCAAGTCTCACACAAATCGGAGCTAAAATGAATAAGTTATGTTCGTTCAAAGATTCAAATTATTTTGAGAAATTGTGAAAATGTACTGTTCATAAGTCATTTACTCATAATCCATTTTATCCTAATAATTTTGCGTTAGCCGATTAAAGTATTAGTTTATTTCAATTTACGCAATTCCGAATAAATGGGACTCGGATAAATAATAGTTAACCCTAGTCCGAACTAAGACACCCTGCATATTTAATATTTAGGTTCCGATAATAATCGACCCTAACGAAAGACCAAATAACCATATTGAATAATCGGGTTGGTAGATAAATTAACGAGTGAGACATGAATAGATAATTAATAGACCAACTACCTAATCAAATCACCGATTGAATAGATAATCGCAATTTATCATCTATGGATTTTGTTTATAAATAGTCGACGACTAATCCACCGATTAATATATACGCTTTTCATATAACTTAGTGAATAAATATCTAAATAGTTAGCTAAACAAATAACCCATTAAATAAATAACCAATTTAGCGAATAGTCTCAATGTACTCAATGATCCCGATTTATTATTCTAGAAATTTAACCGACGATAGATTTACCGGGTGACGTATATAATCCAATAAATACCCAAATAGTTAAATGAATAACCCATTAAACGAATAATTCTAAATATTCACAATTTATTCCCTAGGTGTTTTCAAAATGATCGACGATAAATTTCCCAACAAACATATTAAATTTAGTTTTCCACCCCAAATTTTTCCCACTCTCTTTCTCTCTATTTTATTTTTTTCCATTTTTTTTCACTGTATCTTCTTCTTCCTTCTTCTCTGTTTCTCTTTTTCTCTGTTGTTCTCTCTCTCACAGCTCGTTTCTCTCCTCTCTCTCAGTGTTTACAGCCGGTAGGGGGGATAGAGGAGGGGGGCTTGCCTTGGGCGGCGGCGGCGGCTGAGGGCGGTGAGCAGCGGTGGCGGCCGGCGGCAGCCCAGGCGGCGACGCGGCAGAGGAGGTGGCGACGGCGCACGGCGGCAACGGCAGCTCCGGCGGCGGTGTGGCGCGGTGGCTCTCGGCAGTGAGAGAAAGGGGAGTGGAAATGGAGGAGGGGGCAGTGTGGGGAGGAAGGGCTTCGGCCAGGGGGTTTTATAGCCGGCCGGGGGAGGGATTTGGTGACCGGTGCGGGCTCCACGACGGCGACGGTGACGGGACTGCGAGGTGACGGCGATGCAGCGCGGGTGGGGCTCGAGGGTGGTGCAGGCGACGGCGACCAGAGGGTGGAGCTCGAGGCGCGGCAGGCTAGGCGCCTGCGGCGCAGCAGCAAAGCTAGGCTAGGGTTAGGGCTAGCCGGGGAAGATAAACAGTAGCATTTTTCTTTTTTTATTTATTTTTCTTTTTTTATTTTTTTTGTAATTATTATTATTAGCATTGTATTGTATTTGTCCAATTTTATAACTCTCTCGCATGAATGAAATAAACTTGATATTAGAATTATTCCACCCTAAATCTTGCCCGGAATTTTATATTGTCTATATTCGTTACGCCCATCCATGTGCGTGGATAATTATAAAATTGTTATAAATTCATGATATTAAGGTAAAATGTTTTATTCGCTAAAATTCTATCTAGGACTTTATTTTAAATTATGCACCGTAATTATTCCTCCTGTTGATTTCCGTTCTAGGGTTTGCGCCGAAATAATTTCGATGAATTAAACTCCCGCAAAATAAAGATTCGAATAAACAAGTTATAAAATGTGGCATGATGCAAATTAAATTTTAAGGTTATAAACTTTGTATTGTATATATTTTTTTGTATAAGTTGATTGATTTCACAATTAGAATTTGCCCCAAATTTATGTCCTTCTCACAAATGAAATAAATTTGATATTTGGATTATTCAGTAATTAACCTAAATAATTGGGAGACCTTGACATATCCTAAAAATGGATTTAAATATTCCAATGAGACCGCTATTAATATAGTGACACATTGGTTCAATTTATTACATATTAGTTTATCTTATATAGAGGGGCTCTATCTATTTAATTACAATCTCCCAATGCAAATTTTGAACTTGGTACAGTATTGTTCTACCTATCGAATTAAATACCCCCATAATTCTATTTTATATAGAGAGGTCAATTTAGTTATATGACCAATTATTTTATATGAGCGAATTTTATGCAACGGGAGACTTGATAAATTGTTTTAAATATTAATTTAAATATTCCAATGAAACACTCATATATAATAGGGTCATTGTAGTGGTGACCATTATTTCATGTGTACTTATATTTTATGACACTCATCACATGGTTAAAGTATTTATTATTTGATTTGTACTTTATATTACAGAAGTTAATAATTATATTGCACTTTACTTGGCTTGCTTTCTTGTGCAAAAATATTTATAGGGTTAATAAATTATGTATTCTCGTAAATTATATTTATTACTCAAATATAGATCTTTACCTTACTTTCATTGTGACCGTTTATGGTTTTGGCAAGCAATAGCAATCATAAAAACCAGCATGATGCAAAAGTTTTAAAAAGTTCGAAATTTTAGTGATTTTTATTGCTGGAAATTTTCAGGGTGTTACACTTGTTAAACACAATACAAGCGCATACTCTCATATACATGTATGCATTATCACTTCTATGATTGCACACATGTGCACCCTAGCTATCATTGTGAACATCTCTGAGAGATCGGACCAACATATTTTGGTAGAGTGGTGGATGCAGGATTTCAGCAATGGTTACATGGTGTTGACGAAAAATCCGCGCTCGGTCGATGGTACCATATCTATGTTGGCGTGAACTAAGTCGATGAACACAATGGCCAGGGAGATTTGCTTAGCTCCAATGTAGGTCCAAAATATTGATGAGATGCGGGCGTGTCAGTCAGTTTGATCCTGCAATTGATAAGATAGATAAATATTTTGATCACCAGATAGTCAATCGGCTGACAAGCTGATATAGTAATTCCAGCCGATGTCGATACCAGCCAATATCGATAGGGTTTTGAACTATCGACTATATATATCCAATATAGATCTTGATACTTAAGTAAACAAAGATAATCGGCTAATGATAATATAATAAAATAATAATATAATCCAGTAGAAACCAATCGACTAATAGTGATATGATAGAATAAGCACTGATCCGAAGGATAAAGCATACATCGGCTGGAGGTCCGATGTCATAAAATCAAAACGATTAGATAATTAATGACACCTTTGTTGTCATCAACTAAATCCAACTTGTATGTAATCCTTGTGAACCGATGCAACGTCCAGATAACTCACCAGCTAAAACCCCGATGAAACCCTTATTATAATCAAAGACAGGTTAGCCTTTACAATTCTAAGCACGGCTAGGGATGATGCATCGCAAAGTATGCAAAGAAGCATAAAGTCTAAACAATCAAGTCTTTGACTAATTTTCAGGGTGGTAGGTAGCTTAGCTAATCTAATCTAGCAAAGCAATTAAGTCGATACCAACAAAAATCCTAAAGCAGATCCCAGTCGATACAAGTAAATCGAGCTACCAAACTAGATTAACTAAGATATATGATAAGTAGGTAGACAAACATACCAACCACACCAGAACAATCCAAGAGATCGAGAACGATGCAGCCTTGAACAACACCAATGTGGCCGATACAATTGTCAGGGCTAGCGGAACTTAGGACTTACCCCTTCGTCGGAGATCGAAAGCCTATGTAGCCCCACGTCAGGTGCCAAGTTCTGCCGGTTGATCAGTACAAACCTTGGAAAAGAGGGTGGCGATACGCTGAGAGTAATTGTATTGATCAAGAGATAAATTATAGGGACCCCGGGTGTACATATTTATTCCCATGGGTAGATACTAGTCCATATCGGACATGATACATATTTAAAGATAAACGAAAGATATAAATCCTGATCGGATACGAAATAAACACTTCCAAAAGATAAAAGGAAATTACTTAATCCTGCCTAATTAATAGATAGAATAAAGCCGCCATGCCATAGTCTTCACTATTCTTTTTTGAACTTGGTCTCTTCTGGATAAATTTCCATCGGCTGATTGTGTTCTTTCCTTAACCGAATCTACTAAAGAATCTTACCAAATTTTGACATTAATACATGGTTACTGAAGCATTGTCCTAAAAAAATAAAGCTTCCAAATAGCCTAGTTATTTGTGTTATTAGTGCAAATAAAAGCCATCTAATAGTATATACTGCTAGTATAAGTAATCCAAGGGTTCACATTAATTTGTTCACTCATTTAAATATATTGCAGTAAATTGAAAGGGACAAAATTATCTTTCTATACTATTGGGTATAGCATTTTTGTAAATACAGAACATTCATATAGTAGAATCCCATTTTTTTCATTCATCATCCTTCACCCTGGCGAGGGCTGGCCGGCCAGCGACCTCGATCCCACACATGCCACCACCAACCACCGCTAAAGCACAAAAGTAATAAAATATAGTTTTTTAGGTTAATTCCTAAATTACCTAGCAGTATACTGTACAAGTTCTCAAAAAATTTGACACTGGCTAGCTCAGGATATGGACAATAGAACACATCATTTCATTTCATGTTAGTATTATCACATCTTGAAGTTAACTTTCAATAATGTTTTGAAATGCTAATTCATGCCTTTATCGGCATCACTACTACATATAACCACCCGAAAAAAATATTTAAAATTTTATTTGACACCTATATAGTCGCACTTCGCTTCCCACAAGTCCTATCATTTTTTCAACCCATATTCATAATTATACCTCAAACAAGATTCGAAGTTAAAATCTCTCTCATCATCCAAAGCCTTCTTACCATCTCACCTACAAACACTTGTTATCTTGGAAATAAATGTTATTCTTTTGAGACTATTGTTATCTAAACTTATAATCCATATTTAACACCATAGATGAGCTCAAATGGTTTTTTTGTCAACTACAAAATTCTAGATCTCATCTAGATTTACAACTTTTGCATATGTTTTGTCTCCATCCGAGATCGCTTACAAATTTTAAATATTCACTTATGCAAATAGGTTCGAGACAGTATAACACATTTTCGAACATCCAAACCACCTTAAATCAAAAGGTTATCAACTAAAAAGTTGTAGATCTCGTCAAACTCTACAAATTTGATTTAAATTTTATATTCATCTAACTTTGTATGAAAATGTTATATAAAAGGACGGCACCTATAACCATAGTCAGGCCACGTCACATGGTAATAGTTGCCGGTTCGTAACGAGAACCGATACATGTTACTATGAACCGGCACCTATTATCTCGAGCCGAGACACGTCACCGAGATAATAGGTGCTGGTTCTTATTAAGAACCGACACCTGTTACATAGGTGCCGGTTTTCAGTGAATGCCGCCACTTATATTTTTATGGACCGTTGGCGGGAGGGTCTTTGGTGCCGGTTTTTAAGTGAAACCGGCACCAATGTGCCTCTCCTAAAGAATCAGCACCTATAAGATCTTAGATCTATAGATGTAGATCTATAGATGCAGGTTATTGAAATGGTGGATGGGAAAAGCTTTATAGGTGCAAGTTTTTATCAAACTGGCACATATACGACCGGTCCCTATGAAGGGTTTTGTAGTAGTGCATCTTGGTAGTTTGATGAAGTTACTACATTTAATAATTGTGTTGCGCCATATGATAGACATGTAATTAGTGGTGTGCAATAGCACTTCCATAGAAAGTCTTAGAAAAACTTCCTATGGTACGGTTGAGTACAAATTTTAAACTCTTTCAAAGTCTCCAGAAATATTTTTTGTTATGTATAGTAGACGTTAGATTTTTATTTCAATATTAAAGTTGCCCATGGAAAGATGTTTTTTTGGGGTTCTTAGGCCATGAACAATGGTGTGAATGGTGATATCACCGTCTAAGGGGGAATGCCACATAGAATATTGATGATGTGGAGGCAAGAGAATGAAGAGAGAAAATCATTTGTTGATTAACATAATATCTAATACACAGCTTAATATCATATATACATTCCTCCATCCAAAAAATATAAATCGTATTCTTTTGTTAAGATAAGATTTTGAACAATAATAATTACTCTATTAGAATATAACTTTAGACCACGGCTGTTCTCGGTGAGGCGGAGCGCGACGGCACCCTCGGAGTAGCCGTTGAGGTGGATCATGGTGCGGCGCATGTTGGGGTGGAGGCCGAGGGACATGAGGCAGACATCGACGCCCGGGACGTAGGCGCCCGCGTTGGTGGTCACGATGAGGTGGGTGTTGTCGGTGGCCGGACATCCCCACCTGGTGATGGCCCTCTCGGCCACCGACACCACAAGCTCCGGCCCTGCGGTGGCGGCGATCTCCAGCCGGGCGTGGAGCGACGGCGTGGCACGGTCGAGGAACTCTCCGAGTGCGCGGTGATCATCTCCTCGGTGTGGTGGAAGAAACGCTTGTCTGCGCCGATGCCTGACCTGTGTTGGCATTATTGGGTAATCCTGAAGTTTTTTCCCTGTGGAGCGTCTAGTTTTTTGTCGTTCGTTCTGTTTTCGTTTTCAGTTAGTTTGTTAGCTGTTTTTTCGGATCTGAGCCGGCACCTCCCTGCGTGGTTGCGTGTTCATGCGTGTTGTGGTGTCGTGTGTAGCGGGAGGGACGTGTGGGATGGTACACGTTGCAAACTGATCGTGGCGCACATCATTGAGGTTCGTGGCGATAAGTCCGGCCGCGTCTTGTTCTTTATATTTCAGGGCAAAGTTCAGAAAAGCTGCCGCAAGTTTTAGCAGCGCCAAATACTCTGCTTCTACTGTGTTCTCCCGTTGAGTTTTTGTAAATCCACTGTGATCCTGTGAAACCAGATAACAACCTGATCAACGAGATATGAAGCAAACAAAACAAAAACACAAGGAAAGACGGCTTAGATAAGCATTAATTTGTGGTGTCCAAGTGTGCACATTCATTAGTCATTTTTAAGTTGGTGTGTAGAGATAGAAAGTTATATTTTTATTATCGTTAATTTTAATTAATTTGATGCGTCTTACATTGCCTCTTGAGTTTGTCTTTGAGGCCAGTGAGATGCTCGCTGTTGGTGATACGGAAGTAGTAGTCAGGGTAGTCGGCCTGGGAGATGCAGTTCGCGGGGTTCGCTGTGCCGATAACCAGCACAGCGGCGGTGCTAGCTGTCTGCACGCTGCGCACGCCGGATGCTGTGGACGGTGACCGGAGTGGTAGTTGCGATAATCTTTTGCAGGGACTTGTACTAGCTAGCGCAAGGTGGAGGAGAGGCCAGCGCTGGAGATCAACCCCACATCTCACTAGTACATATTATGTTTTTCCGTGTGAATAAAACGTATTTTTCCATGCAGAGATTTTATCCATCTGCATCCAGGGGTCTGGGAAAATAAACATTTCCACGTGCGGACGGTCTAACCGCATGGAAAAAAATATTCCCCACAAGGATAATCATTTATCCCGTGCAGTGCAGTTACATAGAGGCAAAGCGATGAGCTTTGCATTACGTATATGGAAGTTAGTGGGGCCGGCCAGTTTCAAACCACACGCTGTCCTCTGAAGAGAAACTAATTAGTGGCGGTTAATATGTGCAGGAATAAAAAGAAAGATATGAACCGTTTTAAAATAGTTGTCTTTACAGATTCAGGTCTCATTTGAAACGCATAATTCTCAAAATACATGAATATATAGGAAAAATGTAGGATTTGAATGCCATCGCACCTTTAATCCCGAGGAGTGAAAAATTCGGGAAAACTACACAGGAAACGTTTGGGTGGAGCATTGGGAAAACACAAAATTTATAAGAGAGGTAGACATAAGGTCGTCTCCAACCTTACATGTCATCTAGTGTCCATAGCATTTAATACGTTACCACATAATTAAAAATCTGATGTGGCAATAGAGTTATTGAGGAGAGAGGTAAAAGGATGAAGAAACCATGTCTCATGCAAGAAACCATGTCTACACAAGAATCAAGAAAAAAACATGAAGATAGGTGGATAAAAGGAGAGAGAAGAGAGGTGATTGGAAGAGAATTTAATTTTAAGACACCATCCATTGGAGATATAATTTCTATATATAGTGTCTATATGACATGGCAAGTATGGAAACTAGATGATTGTTTCTGGGTTGAGGATGGCCTAAAGGAAAATGTCCAAACGCTTGAATCTCATGCAGGAATCCTCCAAAATTCTCATAAAACATGCCATTTCATATAAATTTCAAAACAATTAGACCGGTGCCATATCTAGGATTTAGAGTATGAATGGTCCAAATTACAGAAGAATTGCTAAACGCCGCAAATATAACGATGCTAATATATACTATACAGAATAGACCAAAAGTACATTAAGTCATCTTAAAACAATAATAGAATAGATCAAAATACATTAAGTCATCTTAAAACATATTAAAGTTAACAATTAGGTAAAATTTTGACTTAAGGAACTTATATTGCTAGAAAAGATTGAAGAAGATCATCATACTACTACTTTCTTCTTATTATGGTGTCTACACCTTCTAATGGCCATGGAAGTGTATATAATATCTTCAGAATTTAAATTCACAATTGACAATAGTTAAAACTAAAATTTGAAAAAACAGCACAAGTAGAAGACCTAAAATCCTTAATACCTGCCACATAGCCACATTCCTTCACAGCCGCTGTCGGCGTTGCCGCTACCGGTCGACACACCTGCAGATCAACACTGCCACACTGCCGCTGCAGGTCACTGCACGGCGACCGCCGGTGCTGTCCGCAGTGCTGCGCGTCTTGTTGCGGACTCGCGTCTCGCGGTCACTGGGCGCCAACGGCCGGTCGCACGAGGTACGCAGCCAGGAGGCGGAGCTGTGGGGAGCCGAAGAACGGGAGAAGCCAGAACCCAGAAGGCCAGAAGCCCAGAAGCGGCGATTCGCGACGACGCTCCAGGATCGATGCGCGTTCGGGCCCGCTGGTCTTGCGGCGGAAGACGAGACGTCATTTCGATCGTTTGACGTTTCGGCTTCAGGTAATCTACCCTATAATTCACCAACTCATTTTACTCATCTCTCATCTTATACTCTTACATTCTTACATCCTACAAATCCAACAGCTCGTATTTCATCTATCCTTTAATCCAACGGCCCTCCGCACCGGTCCCGCACCCGTAGCACGCAACCCTCCCCCTCCGCATCGCATCGCCCGCTGCCTACTCCCTCGATTTCGCCCGCCGTTACTCATCTCTCATCTTACACTCTTACATTCTTACATCCTACAAATCCAACAGCTCGTATTTCATCTATCCTTTAATCCAACGGCCCTCCGCACCGGTCCCGCACCCATAGCACGCAACCCTCCCCCTCCGCATCCCGCCGCCGCCGCTCCCTCCTCTCTCACACACGCGCGCCGGCCGAGCTCACCTCGCCGGTTCCGCCACCGCTGCTCCCTCCTCTCTCACACATGCACGCCGGCCGCGCTCGCCTCGCCGGTTCTCCCCTTCTCTCCCCGCCGCCGCCGCTCCCTTCCTCTCTCACGCACGCGCGCCGCCGCTCCTGCACGCGCTCCGGAGGTCGCCGCTGCCGCTCCCTCCTCTCTCACACATGCGCGCCGGCCGCGCTCGCCTCACCGGTTCTCCCCTTCTCTCCCCGCCGCCGCCGCTCCCTTCCTCTCTCACGCACGCGCGCCGCCGCTCCCACACGCGCTACGGACACCGCCGCCGCCGCTCCCTCTCCTCTCTCACGCACGCGCGCCGGCCACCGCCGCCGCCACTCCTCTCCTCCAAACCCTAACCGCCGCCGCACGCCGCCGGTTCTCCCCTTCTCTCTTGTCGCCGGTGCCCACCGTGACCAGCGGCGCTCCCACACCCTCGCCGCTGGCACGCCCCTGCCCCTCGCCCATCTCTCATCTATCCTCGTGCTTTGAATTGAGACTGTCTGAGACATTCTATTTGTACAATTCAATGGAAATTTTATAAATTAGTTTTTTGATGCTCATGAACTGCTCGATGAAATGTCTTGAGGTACTACTATCTCATCTATGCTCGTGCTTTGAATTGAGACTGTCTGAGACATTCTGTTTGTACAATTCAATGGAAATATTATAAATTAGTTTTTTGATGCTCATGAACTGCTCGATGAAATGTCTTGAGGTACTACTAAAGTCTGAGTACGTTTCTGTACTATATTTCTTTCACAGGTGGTGATCATAGCATGATAGCAATAGAATTTCCACCGTGTAGGTAGCATACACTGTATATTTTCTGGTTATACATCACAGAAGACAGAAAAGCTAGGTATGTTTCTTATGAGCCTGTATATGTCACTTTACTTAAAGTTTTCTGGCCTCAAATTACTGAGGAACTCGGAGCTACCGTTGAACAAATGACGCTGTTTCTTGCAGTACTTTATTCTGGGTACAACAACACATATTCTAACTGGTTTTGGGCTCAACTTTCTGTTATTAATTCATTTGTACTTGACAGATTATTTGCATAGGCTAATAATCTAATCTAACCATTAATGGGAGTCATATAGAACATCTTATTTCAGTTTCACACAGGGATGCCACTTTTGCACAGAAAAATAAAGGTATATGATTTACCAATATGACTATTTCCTTTTCCTCATCTAGATTCCATCAAAATAGTACAGATAATTTTTTGGCCCTGTAGCTGAACTATTCTCATTGTTTTGGCATCAAATTACATGTAAGGAACTAGCTATCATAGGAGTAGTGGTGAAATGGTTTGCTCTACTTCCATGTATTCGTATGAGATTTAATAGGCTATTAACCCATTTGTTATGCCTCATTGTCAAAATATGAAGTTTGAATGACCGTTCAGCTTGAACTATGTACCTTTTTTGGTTACATCGCTGAGAAAGATAGCCAAAGATGATGAGGTTCATTTTTAAGAAAAAGGGAACACGACAGCTACGGTGGATCATGTCACTTACTTATTATAGAGGACAATATCTTGTAAGTAATGATGGAAATGGTTTGTTGTTTGGATTTTTTTACCAACAAATAGGAATAAAGAATCTCAACTGGTATTTTTATTGTAATATTTTTGCTTTTTTTGAGTTGTGTATGAATTTGCACAAGATTTATTGGTTATTTATATTGTAGTGCGTAAATTATCACAGTTGCTTATGCCCAATCATATTTGAACTTTATATGAATTACAAGTCAAATATGACAAAACAAACGGGACCTAAATGCAGGATATAAATTAGCGCTGCAGTTAATAAAATAATTAGCTGCACGCCGGACTCTTTCCACCTCGAACTCCGTCGCCGGAACATTCTCCGTGTCCCCAATCTCGGTCTCCGTTTGCGCTGGCCTCTCCTCCGGGCGCGCCCACCGGTATGTTTATGCCTAACGCTAACGCTATGACTGAGTACAGAAACTATCTTGATTTATACCGTTTCCACAATTCCAATTGATGTGTCATTTGTTCAGTACATACAATATGCTCAATATATACAACGATTCCACGAAGATCAGGTTATGAAATGGGGTGAAATAATTAATCGATGATCAGGTTATGGAATGGGGACTTGGGGTGAACTAATACGTTGAATATCAGGGTGAATGGGGTGTTTTTTATTTTCAGTTTTTTTCCTATGATGAAAAATTTGGGATGTTTCTCATTAAATTGGGATGGCTATGTTGAACTATATTGTAGGCAACACTGGCCATTGATTTTATCCTTCTAAAAATATAGACCTCATAAGTTTGTTTGCCTATGTGCACCATGATGTACAGTTGACACCATCCACTAAAAATATAATGGCGCTGATTCTCTTTGTTACCTAGCTTTCAATATTATCGCTTTTGTGATTTTAATTTCAGTGCTCATTCTTTTTTTTCTGTGCATATATGTAATATAAATATATAACATACATCTACTTGCATGGTACTGTCAAAAGGTTGATATACTATCAATATTTTCATGCATAACGATGCATGTTTTGATTTTGAGTTGCTTTCATCTGTCTAAAACATTATTTTACATGCATTAGTAACATGATTTGATTTTTTAATGACATTTTCTGTCATTGCAGATTTTGGAAATCCTTAACGGGTGACTTTTGAAGTCTAAAATATTTTTTTTCATCCCTTCCACAGGAGGTAGATATTGTGCCATGGAACATATATAATTCTTAGCAAATGATCCTTTATCTTTTCATAACAATGTTCCAAAAAGGTGTAACAAGAAAATTTTACACGATAATTCATACTGAAATATTGAGCATAATGAGAATATGGGCTATTGAGCTTTATGGGATTATGGGCTTTGATCGAGTGCTTTCTATATGTCGTATGATAGGTCCTACTGCATGTTTTATAAGTTGTGCCACCTATGTATTTTCTAAAAGGATCAACACGTGCTATACTCATTCAACATGTTTATGAGCTATCATTATTGATGTTAGTAAAACTTGGATTGGCCGTTTTCATGATTTCAAATTAGTATATAAAGTCTTCATTTTTCACTATAAACCAAATAAGGCGCAACATTTTTTAGTAATATGTTAGATGGTTACTATCAAGCTTTTAGATAATGTGCAAATACTGTAAAGCTAATTATGTTCATTAATCTCACAACTTGTTAATTAGGTAGGTATGGATGGAAATTGCCCTACCAATGGAGCGCGAATTGCGTTGGGTGATATAACCAATAAACCAACAGGTGTTGTCAAATGGACATTTGTATATAATAATATTGAGACATTCATATTATTTATTTTGTTCATTTTTTTCAAACAATATCACAGGTAATAATTTATCAGATAGACATGATAAATTATATGATCAAACAAGAGAAGAAAGTAGAGAGCAAACTGTGTGCCGTACATGGAAAAATATTGAGGAAAAAAGTAGTGATGGTACTAGAGTGTTTACCTGTCAACTTTCTGACCAACAGAAACGAGAAGAGACGAGCAAATATATGCGTGAGTGGCGTGCCAGAAAAAAGGCTGAGTTAAGTGGTGTAAGCGAGGCGGTAACACCACTCACTCCAATCAAAGCAAAAAATGTTCCTATACCATCACAGAGCGGTGAATGTGAGGTACACATAACTCATCTTGTCGAACTTAGTGACAGACAGAGGAGAGAAGAGAAGAGCAAATATATGCGCCAATGGCGTGCAAGGAAAAAGGTTGGGTCAAGTGGTGTTAGTGAGCATGTGACATCTAGCACTTCAGTGCAATCCACAATTGTTTCTCCACCAGAACAAAGCGATGGGAGTAAGGTTCACATAACTCAAATTACTCAAAGTGATGGAAATGGACTACTTACCATGCCAATGCAGGAACCAACCATTGCATATTCTCATCACATTGAGAGTTGTGTGCTGCAAAGAACTGAACTTTCCGGCCAGCAAAAGAGAGACCAGAATAGCAAATATATGCGTGAATAGCGTGCAAGGAAAAGGGCTGAGTTAAGTGGTGTTAGCAGTACTGTATCATCTGGCGATCCAATGCAATTAGCAACTGTTTCACCTTCAATACAGACTGAAGGCGATGATTCTCAAAAAACTTAGCCTACAGAATCGATTGACAAACGAAAGAGAGAAGAAAGGAACAAATATCAACGTGAATGGCGTGCAAAGAAGAAGGCCAAGTTAAGTGGTACCGATACTGTTACATCTGACACTCCAGTGCTAGCAACAACTATTTCACCTTCAGAACTTAGTGAAGGGGTTGAGGTCGAGCAATCTGCAATCTCCAGCATAAAAAAGAAAGAAGAAAGGAATAGAAAGCAACGTGAGTACCGTGGGAGGAAGAAGGCTGGATCAAACAATGTTAGCGAAGGTGATGCTACACCGAGCGTAACAAATAAGGAAAATATTGATCTAGATGATCCAATCGATTGGCTTCATAGAAATGACATGTATAAACGACCGAAAAAGAAGAGTGAATCCGAGATCATTGAGCAAAACCAACAAGCACACTTCTCAGGTGAACACAACTTGTCGGATTTGATAATTTTGTGTCCGTTTGTTGCTGCATACCCATTATTGTTTACAGAATGTAATGAACTCTTCTTTTTAACTAGATGGAGTTATGCAATGTCATACTACACAAATACCATATGTTCATGAGGCCATTCCAGATAATGACTACGTCGAATTCGATAGTGCATTATTCGAGCCTGCAAATGAAGGTGGTGTCCACGACGGTGAGAACTCAACAATCATTATCTCATTTAATACATATATATTAACAAAATTTTGAGCATATGCATAATCAACCATCATTCTATAGGTTATGTTGACGACGCACAAGGTGCAGACAATGATTTTGATGAAGCCAGTCAAGTTCTCGAGGATGATGGATATGAGTCATATCGTGTTCATGTCAGTGGTGTTAACAGGATTGCTACCGATGATCCACACGATAGTGTGTATCGTAAACTGCCAAAGACACACCATGTTTTAAAAAAGTGGCAGACTGTAAACATTGCCACGCGATAAGATTTCAATTCGAGTCTCCTGGGTTCTGCTGTAGGGAGGGAAAGATAAATGTTAAGATTCCAACAGTGCCTGCCGAGTTGATACGATTGTTTACCAGCCAGGTGCATAATGATGCAAAGTATTTCAGAAAACACATACGGTACTTCAACTCCCATTTCTCATTCACGAGCCTTGGAGTGACCCTTGACCAACGAGTCAGCACTGCAGCGGGTACTGGTGTGTATACATTTCGTGTGCACGGTGCGTTGTACCATCGTTTGGATAATTTGGTTCCAGGTTCTCAAGGGCCTCGCCATATGCAACTTTACTTTTATGATACAGAAGATGCTGATGCACTGGCACATAGAGTTCAGAGGTCTCCTGACCTTGATATCAATCTTGTACGGGTCATTCTAGGTATTTTGGCACAGAACCCATACGTACGACCTTTAACAGAGTCGGATCCATGCCTAATCTAGATGACTACTTGATTGAGCTCAACACTAATGTAACACCTGACCAACGAAGATATAATGCACCCACCGCATCGCAGGTTGCTGCTATCTGGTTAGAAGGGGATGATCCAATGAGAACTTTTGATAGACATGTCTTGGTACATGCCAAAGGCGGTAAGCCCAACTATATCAAAGCATATCATGGTTGCTATGATCCTTTGGCGTATCCTTTATTTAACCCTAACGGGGAGACTGGGTGGAACCTGAAAATGCCGTACGAGGATCCCAACAAGAATCCTTGTGATGTGGAAATGGATGAAACATGTGAGGCCTCGACTTTTGTTCATGTACATACAAATGATGAAAGCACTTTTAATGATCTTCCAGGTACGGACACTCATGATTTTTGTCAAATAATATCTAAAGTCTATGCTCTTATGCATTGTTTATGTATACTAACATGTAAGTTTGGACACAGAGAACGAGGTTGTTGACAATTATCTAGACAATGAAGATGATGACGACAATAACATACCTAGCAAAGGAAAAAGGGATAGGTTTGTCACAGCGAGGGAGTACTATTGCTTCAGGCTACAGGTTAGAAGGGGACTTCTAAACATCATTTTGTTCGGAGGACGACTTTTTCAGCAATGGGCCGTTGACATGTACATTAAAATCGAGTCTATGAGACTCGATGGGTACTCAAACCCAGAGAATCAAAAAAAGATACGGGCTGAGCTATACCAGGTAAATGTATAACATATTCCACGACTATTGGCTCGATCGCCCATCTAGGATTCAACAGAAAAGTTATTTGATCATTTTGTCCTTTTGTTATTTAATGATTGCAGGGAGTGGTTGATGTACTTTCTTCTGGAGAGACAAGTGGTTCGGCGGTTGGTAAGAGGGTTGTGCTACCTCGCTCTTTTCCTGGAGGTGATCGCGACATGCAGCGAAGGTTTCTTAATGCGATGGCTCTTGTTCAGCGTTTTGGGAGGCCAGATTACTTCATCACAATGACCTGCAACCCATACTGGGATGAGATAACGGAAAATCTCGAACCTGGCCAGTTACCGCAAGATCGACCAGACCTTGTCGCAAGAGTCTTCAGGGCTAAACTGCGAGACATGCTGGATCTATTTGTGAAGAAAAAATATTTTGGGGAGGTTCAGGCTTATGCGCACGTCACTGAGTTTCAGAAGAGGGGACTGCCACATGAACATATCTTGTTGATCATGAAGTCAGGTAGTAAATTGACAAATCCAGATGAGTACGATAAAGTGATTTGTGCAGAGATACCTGACAAGGCCAAATACCCTGTTTTGCATCGTCTTGTCATCAAGCATATGTTGCACGGACCTTGTGGCGCACTAAACAAGAATTGTGCCTGTATGGTGGATGGAGAGTGTCGCTTTGACTTTCCTCGAGAGTTCAACCAGGCAACACAGCAAGGGAAGGACTCGTACCCGTTGTATAGGAGGAGAGATCACGGATGGCGTGTCAAGATTAGGGGTGTGGAGTTAGACAACAGGTGGGTGGTCCCATATAATCCAGGACTGCTTATGCGGTATAACTGTCACATCAATGTTGAAGCTTGTGCAAGCATCAAATCTGTGAAGTACCTATATAAGTACGTGTATAAAGGACACGACTGTGCATCTTTCTCAGTTGATCCATATGGGGAAATAAATGAGATACAACAGTACAGGAATGCCAGATACGTGACACCACCAGAGGCTATATATAGAATGCTTGGTTTCCCACTGTTCGGTATCTATCCAGCTGTTTTACAGCTCCAACTTCATCTTCCTAACATGCAGTATGTCACGTATGATGAGGATGGTAATCTCGAGGATGTTGTCAATCGTCCATCTTATTCTAGGACAACTCTTACCGAGTATTTCAAAATGAATCAAGTAGACCCGGAAGCAAGGAAATTGTTGTACAAGGAGTTCCCCGAACACTACCGCTGGATAACCGGACAGAATGTATGGCAGAAAAGGAAAACGAAGAGAGGCCAGGTTGGACGGATTGTGTACGCTCACCCTGCAGAGGGGGAGAGATACTACTTGAGAGTGCTTCTCAACCACGTGCGAGGTGCAACCTCGTTTGAAGATTTGAGGACAGTGTCAGGTACAACGTACTCTACTTATAGAGAGGCATGCGAGAAGAGGTGGCTTGTGGAAACGGACAAGTCACATGACGATTGTTTGAATGAGGCATCCACTTTCCAAATGCCATCTGCTCTGCGTCGGTTATTTGCAACCATACTGGTATTTTGCGAAGTCACCGGTGTCCGTGAACTATGGGACAATCACAAGGCTTCAATGTCTGAAGATTACAGCCGAGGGAACACAAACCCTGCAGCAGTAGAGCAGATGGTGCTACGAGACATACGTGATTTGCTTCATTCCATGGGGAAGGATATCACGGAATATGGTCTTCCCGAGATCAATGATATAGGTTTTTTTTTGTTATACTGGCACTTATTTTTCTTATTAATTTACATTCGCACGACCCACCGATAGTTTCATGATGCATATATTTGTTTTCACTAATCAGGTCAACGTTGCAACGATGTAATGACAGAGATTATAGAGGAACTTAACGTGCCAGTGGACCAAGACCATTTAGATATATACACGTCTCTTAATGATGAGCAACGTGTAGGACTTGATGAGATAATTGATCATGTAACTAATAAGAAGAGCCAGGTATTTTTCATCGACGGTCCAGGTGGCACTGGCAAGACGTTTCTTTACAAGGCGCTTCTTGCTAGAGTACGGTCTGAGGGGTTAATAGCCATTGCAACTGCGACATCTGGTATAGCAGCGTCGATTTTGCCCGGAGGATGTACCTCGCACTCGAGATTCAAAATACCCATTAAGATTGCGCACAATAGCATGTGCAACATCACGAAGCAAAGTGGCACTGCGAAATTGCTTTGCATGGCGTCCTTAATTATTTGGGATGAAGCTGCAATGACGAAGCGTCAAGTTGTTGAGACACTTGATAGGTCTCTGCAAGACATTATGGGTTGTTCATTGCCATTTGGAGGAAAAATTATTGTCTTTGGCGGTGATTTCAGACAGGTTCTTCCTGTGGTTACGCGTGGGACAAGAGCCCAGATAACTGATGCAACATTGCAGAGATCGTATTTATGGGAAAATATTAGGAAGATACGATTGTGGCGTAACATGAGGGCTCAATATGATGCATGGTTTTCGGAATATCTCCTTAGGATTGGAAATGGCACTGAAAACATTATCAGAGATGATTACGTTCGCTTGCCTGATGAAATTGTGATTGCTCATAGGGATAGCGAGGATTCAGTACACGAGTTGATTAATCATGTGTTTCCCTCAGTTCATGATGAAAAGAATGCAAGCTCTGCAACTTATATGAGTACACGGGCCATTCTATCCACTAAAAATGATTATGTGGATAAGCTGAATGCAAATATGATCGATAGATTTCCAGGGCAGGCCAAGGTTTATCACAGCTTTGACTCTGTTGATGATGACCCTCACAATAGCTATCATCTGGACTTTCTTAACTCCATCACTCCAAATGGTCTCCCACCACACGAGCTAATAGTAAAAATCAATTGTCCTGTGATTCTTCTTCGCAATCTTGATCCTAATAATGGATTGTGCAACGGAACTAGACTTATGGTAAGAGCATTTCAAGATAATGCAATTGATGCTGAGATTGTTGGTGGACAGCATGCCAACAAAAGGGTGTTCATCCCACGGATCCCTTTGTCTCCCTCCGATGACATATCTCTTCCTTTCAAATTCAAGAGGAAACAATTTCCAATACGTCTCAGTTTCGCAATGACCATTAATAAATCACAAGGACAAACCATCCCAAATGTTGGGATCTATCTTCCAGAGCCCGTGTTTTCACATGGTCAGCTATATGTCGCATTGTCAAGGGGTGTGTCAAGGGAAACAACAATGATTTTGGCAAAGCCAAAGAAAAAAGTTGACCCCACAGGGAAGAGCACTAGGAATATCGTGTATAAAGACGTTCTTGACTGGTGAGCAAAGTAATTTGATGTTCGGAATGTTACTCACCAACATTCTCTTATTTTGTACAACACGTCATTACCACTCAGGTGGAATATTATATGATTATTTTCTCCATACCATCGCGTTCTAGATGTGTCTATTCGCACCAGGATGATAACAGGACTACATGTTAATCCATGTATCTCTCTAAATTTTTTAACCCGCAACAAATTAATGGAATAACTCTCTACTTTTTAAATACTTTTTAAACGTATATTGTCCTCGTATATTTTATACAAAAGTGATTATATATAATTAATTATTGTCAAGATTTCTTTTGTCCACGCAATATCATATTATTGTACTTTGTATGAAATATATTTTATGTACGATATGAATTTAATTAAAGCTTGATTGCAAAAATCATAGAAAAATATTTTTTTGCTAACATGAAATTTTAAATGTTATTAAAGATAAATAGAATTGCACCGTAGCGTTTAGCACGGGTATATTACTAGTCATGTTAATTTGCCACTTTCTCTTTTTAAGAAAACCTAAACCTAAACCTAGATGGGCCTTGATCCATGATTAGATCACCCAATAGATCCACCGTACCCCTGCTAGAGTCCCATAGGATTTATTTTCCCTATAGGATCCAAATCCTTGAAATTTCCTCTTTTTCCTTTATTCCAAAGAAACCATAAAATTTTATCCTAATATAATTGTCACTTTAATTAACTTACCACTTGTTCCATCAATCACCTCATTCAAATTTCTCTCAATTCTAACCGTAACCACCCTCCCGCTCCTAACCGTACACCATTTAATAAGGGTACTATAGTCATTCCTTCTTAAACCTTAATTTACGCTAAACGGCTGAGTTCTTTCCTCAACTTTCCCAACTCATCTTTCTCGTGTTTCGCACGCACGCTTTTCAAACTGCTAAACGGTGCATTTTTTTTTAAAAAAAAATTCTATATGAAAGTTGCTTTAAAAATCATATTGATCCATTTTTTTAAAAAATTAGTAAATACCAAATTAGTCATTAGAAAATGCGTTGTTCCGTTTTACGTGCGCGGGATGTGAGTTTCCAATCTCACCTCCCGAACACAACCTTAGAATGATAACCATTTTAGAACAGAGGGAGTAATTACTTATCATTCTTCTTTAGAATAAACCATCATTCCTTCTATTTTAGTAGAATAAACATTTCTGCCATTTCCATCATAAGGTTTAGGTGAGAGCACTGATACACGTAGAAAAAAATCTTACAACTCTTAATGACAAGAAGTTCTTATTAATTTACTCATAGCATGCTATACATCAGTGTTTGTAAGAGTTTTGTTTAAAGAAGTTGTACACATAGACTTTTCCAAAATTTTAGTGTTACCCTTTGATTTTAGAAGAAGTAGAAGGGTCCACGTCTTGGTAAATTACCCGTTTCCTCCTCTTTTATTAGAAAAAAATATACTCAGTTCTGGTGTAGTAATTTTTTTATGAACAACGCTGGAGCAAAATATAGTGTTTTTGCCACCATGTCAAGATATTTTTTTCAGCCATAGCAACAGATAAACATTTTACCAGTACATGCAGACATGCAGTTATTGTTACATCCAATCATACTGTATTTAAAACTACTGCACGTTTACACACCACTGCTTGGATTACCTCTAGGTAGGCCTTAGGTTATCAACACCCTGCTAAAACCCGCATGCATCTAAAATCTTTCATCCTCGCTTCATATAGAGGTGTTAACATAGAGTATCATATGGTTGAAGCACCAAGCATCACACACTTAAATTTCTAATGTGATACTAAATCACCACTAAAACCACTTCTATGGACCACCTAGGTCTAAACAAACAACCGTTACTACATGCTTCAAACAGACTGGGATGTTATAGTCATGCCCTCCCTTCAGCTCATCACATACTCATAGAGGTCCACAACTTCCCCACAATGCATACCAACCCACCATAAGTACATGCTTCAAACGGATCGGGGTGTTACATCATCTCTCACCGTTGCTTCCCCCCATATGCCAAACCACCTCCACCAAAGCAGTTGGTTAGATCCAAGCCAATCACATAGAGGATGTCGAGGTAGGAGAGGAAACGGGGCTAGCACTTGGTGGCATCTAGATCGATAAAGAAGTTGGCGGGAGAGGAGGCACGGTAGCAGCAACTACACATGGAGGGGCACCGCACAGTGTAGGCGGTGGCAGCCTAGGTTCTGAGCATAGTACTAGAGGAGCTCCGAGTATTGACTCGGGCTAGATCTAGAGGCGTTGCATGGAGGAGAGGGTGGATTGAAGGGGCTCAGCTGGTGATGAAAGGTCTCGTTGGTCATGCACTTAATTAGACCTAGATCTGCCGCACATCGGCAATATCACCTTCCCTATAGTCGAACCTAGGTACGGATGGTAGTACAACCAATCACCAATGCTACCTGCCCATCATCAGGCCCGTATAGAGACGGCGGAATAGAGACAATATAGGGGTGGCAACAGAAGGATTGGTTTGTTACGTTAAAGAAGGAAGGGTATGGGTGTAAAAAAGTTACCGTAGTCAAGAGAGTGGGCGGGGATCGCTGTGAGGTGTGTTACATATCTTAAACAACACATTACAGTTTGTGTATAAATCTGGGATCACTGTGAGGCATGAAGTACACAACTCAAATAGGTTAATATTAGCTATGATGAACTATCAGTGTACTAAATATGAGATGCCCCCTAAACATACACGATCCCAGAGCTAACTGACTTCATAGCTAAGAGTAGATCTCATTGAGATTAATTAGGTGAGTAGGTTAGAGTAGGATCAACCCTCCCACCTTATATATAAAATTTTTGTATTCCGTATGTACCGAATCAATACATGTAAACATGATGTAGTATTATTTTGTACTTCGCGGAACCTGAGTTTGTATAACTTAGAATGAGTGAATTTTACTTTGTGGCACCTTTTATTATTGATGTTTTGATTTGAACCACTTTTACCAATGTTTTCACTTTATACTGGGTAATCTTACCCTTGTAACACTTTGGATCACCCTTAATTCTTTTATTCATCCACACCTAACTTGTTATATATAGCTGTAAAAATTCATTGACGAGTACATACAACTATGGGAGTCGGGGTTGTCGAAAACGAAATTTGCTCAATTAAATCCATGTGTTTGTCTTTATTGCCACATCTTAGTATACTCCCTCCTGTTTCAAAACTTTTCAAGTTTTGGACAATGATATGATCTCCAAAAAATATCAAGAATTATGAAATCCGAAGAAGTGCATCCTCGTTCTAGCCGTATCCGATACATATTAATGGCTTTTGTGCATCCTCACAGTGGTGTAGATTAAAATAAAGAATATAAAAGGAGTCCTTGTAAAACACAATATGATATTAATTAAACTTCGACACAAAAATAAACTAAACCTACCGATTTGATTTTAATAGGAATTCCAAATTTAAATCTCTAAATCACTACAACTTGGAATAAAATAAAACAATAATGAAAAGAGGAGTCCACATAGAATACAATAAAATATTAGTTGAAATTTCAAAAAAAACTAAAATAAATATAGAATTTTGCTTTCAATATGGATGAATCCACACTACAACGGTAACCCTTATCTGTGTCGGGCTCCAACCCACATCTGTGTCGGGTATGGAGCCCGACACAGCGTAAAGGTCACTGATGTGAGAAATCATCTCAAACGGGCATAAGTCCGTTACGGATGGAGTTATCTCAATCGGGCATTAACTAAAGCCCGTCACCAATAGCGTTGACCCAGACGACCAGTCAAAGAGAGCCCGTCACGGATGACCTATCTCAATCGGGCTACAACTAGCGCCCGTCACGGATGTCTATCCTCTCAAACGGGCCTAAACAGAAGCCCGTCACAGATGACTTATATTCGCACTCGGGCCCCAACTACAGCCCGTCACAGATTACTTAATCTCAATCGGGCCTTAACTTACAGCCCGTCACGGATGACTGTATTCTCAATCGGGCTTTAACTTATAGCCCGTCACCGATGAGTATGACCACAAAAAAAATAAATATTGTTTTTTGGCTAGCCTCAGGCCCGTGCTAGCCATGCCCGCTGCAAAAATAACAGAAACATATGCCAATCACATATATATCCCAGCATCCCCATTCACATATATACATCGCTGCATCCCCATTCACAAATGCCATTCACATATATTTTAGACAAATAACATCCATAATGACAGTTGCATATTGGTCAAGTGGTAAGCATCATAATTAAGCTGCACTATTCATCTAGAAAGAATTTACATAGAGATAATAAATGTAATAAACAATAATATTACATAGTAACATGTGTTTGACAATTCAAATGTTAAAAATTGTTTTTCACTTAATCTTAACCCTAAACATTCCTTTAGGGTGAATAATTTCGTGGAGGATGAACCCGGCAATCTCCTCACGAATATCCTGAAAGCTGCTACCCGGATCCTTTGAAAATTCGTCCTACATGTACAAAATTCAAAATTAGTCGAACGATCTTTAGATATATGTATGTACTTTAATTCAGTTAGAACATTTCACGAATGAGACCACAAACCTCCAATTCACCCAAAGTCTTCACCTTATCTCTGCAAAGTAGGCGCATGTTGTGGCAGACATGGAATCCGCACTGGTCGCCTATTTGTTGTTTGATTGGGAAGTCCTTCTTATGGATAAGTGTATCCTGCCCTGCCTTTCGAATGCCGTCCTTTTGCACATATTGGGCCCACGCCTCATCTATCGCGAGTTGAATGGGGTCCAATCGTATGCTTTCTTATCAATCCTGGAGTTTAAGTAGTGGCACGTACTCCACTTAGGCGTTATTACCAGTAGGATCCAATGTCCACTGCGGCATTAAAATATTTAAAGTTAATACTAAAGCTAGACGTGTAATGCAATGAATTTAGGGAGCACACTTACTATTGATTATAGGCGCACATGATGTACTCCTTGTCTTGTCGGGCCCATAAGGTGTCAAACAAGTAGTTTACCATTCCTTGACGGGCTTTAGTTCTACGCACATTTAACATGTCTCTCCGACCCTATCTCAATCGGCCACTTTTAAGGCCCGTTTGAGATGTATTCTTCGTGACGGCCCGCAAAATCCAGTTATGTTGCAGCCCGTCACAGATGAGAGGATCTGCACTAGTGCCAAACTGACATATATAAGAAAATGTTCAGAATATAAATAATCTAATAATAAAACAAAGAGGCCACATAAAACACAATACATGATTAATTGAAAATTTAGAATAAAAAGCAATAAATTAAATCACTGATTTTGAAAAAACAATTCAATAATAAGTATGTAGAGAGATATCCACACAAAATACATAATATGAACCGTTCATATCAAAATAAAATTTGTAAATAGCCATTATTATGATTGAAAATATGAAAGTTAAGAAGAGTAAAAAAATGCATTATAAATACCCACAGGTCTGTTGGAAGATATTAGAAGAAGAATGAACACAATGGCATATGTAACCGTGCCTTCATATGTGGGATGCATTTGGCTTTACATCACTTCCAAAAGGCCAAAACCCAATTGTTGATGCAACTGAGAGATTTGCTTTACTCTAAAGCAGGTCCAGAAGCTTGCTACTTGTTCTAGAGCGTACCAGTTGATTTGATCCTACAATTAACAAGAATAAACAAGCAAATATTGTTAGTAAACGATAGCCGATCGGCTAGAAAGCCGATATTGCAATGTAGTCGATGCAGGATTAGTGAATCAGTTGTAATATATATTTGAAAGCATAAGTAAACCCTAGACTCGATCCATCGGCTGTAAAGATCAACATTATATAATCTATGTATCAATATTACTTTAAAAATCAGCAATTGAGACAGATCAGACTGAACCGAGATAGTATAAATTGCTTAGATCCAAAATAACATGAAATAAAGATTATATGTATTCATATCATAACCGATGTTCGAATTTAAGTATGTATCCGCTATAGCTCCGATACAACCTGATAATAGGATATCATCTTATAATAAATATATTAAACTAATATCAACTAGATTGATAATAAACTTAATATATTTGAATAATTGAGATTCCAATATAAGGGGCAGATACACCATGTTGAACTAATATAAATCAAAGTTAAACAAATGTACCAGGTAAGATCGGCTGAAACCCCGATACTATCCTTTTTAATAATCATGAGGCAGCCTAGAGATTATGGTTCTAAGTATGACTTAGTAGATCAAACTTAACTGATGCAACACTAAGTATAAAAAGAAACATAGTATTTAGACAATCAAGCCAAGGACTATCTTTTCAGGATGGTAGATATATTAAATAATCTAAGTCAACAAGATAATCTAGCCGTTATCGACAAAACCCTAGAAAGAGATAAGCCGATTCAAGTAGAAAACTTTGTCGATCTAGATTATAAAACATATATGATAACTCAGATATTTTTACAAGAACAAGATTAGAGTGTCATAAAGATGTAAGCACTAATCCCGAAAACGTAAACCACCATAACAAGATTTACCTCTTGTCGATGATCGAAACTGTTGGCAATATGCCATGAGGCCCTTCGACCAAGCCTGCCGAAACCAACCAGGCGGCAAGGATCCGATCTCCCATTGCCCAAGGCTCGCGGGGCGAAGCCCGGTGGCGAAGCCCGATGGAGAAGGAGCCACATGGGGCTCCGGTCGGCCTGGGCGAAGCTTACATGGCGAAGGCATGCACCGAAGGAGGATGACTTCTCCAGGACGAACCTGATCCAAGAAGGGCCAATGGGCCGGCCCAATCATCCCGACCCATGGGCCAAAGAACCAGTAGCCACCAGGTGGCCCATTGAGGGCCCATGCGCCTGGATTACATTGAATACCCATGTAAGGGCCCCTTTATGAGGGTGACCATGTAAATTCCCCTGTAATAGCCCTAAACCCTGATAGGGGGATCTGTAATGGAGTTATAAATAGCCACCTAGGGCCATGTAAAAGGGGATCCGATTTTAATACAAAATTTATTACACTTACTTTCCCAACAACTGTGGAGTATCCACGTCCTTCGACGTATGCAGTTGTCGTTTCGACAATAGCTGGCGCCGACCGTGGGGACCTCTGAGCGAAACCACTGAGAGCGAATGCCACCGAAGAAGGTCTCAAAAGAGAGGGTTGCAAACCCGAAGGAGAGCGTAGCGGAGGAGGCGATGGCCACCGACGAAGGCGTGGAGCCTTCGGCGACTGTCGAAGGGGCGGCCGCGCCGTCGGCTTCGGCGCCCGCGCTGCAACCGCCTACTTCGGCTCCGGCTTCCGCGGCGGAGCAGGTACCAGAGGCTCCTTCGGCAACTTAGCCGTCTTCGAGCGCGCTCACCGCTGCACCAGCCGACCCCCACCCCGACGCGCAAGCCGAAGCAAACATGGAGGCCATGCTGCAGAACATGGTGCGACTCCAGGACATGCTTTGCCAAATGCAGGAGCAGCAGCAAGCCTACGAAGCGGCACGACAGGCCAAGATCGCTCCGGCCCCTGTCCTCCAGTATTCGACGGGCTACGTTCCCCCTCAAGCCTATCAACAAGCCCCTCCGCCGCAAGCTGCACAAGGACCAGTGTGCTTACCCAACCAGCCTTCAGCTGCAGTAGCGCCTCCGCTTCCCGGCGCACGGCCACAGGTTCGGCCCGTCGCAATCCATGTACACTCTTCGACACCCGGTCAAGTATCGCAGGCGATGGCGGAGGGGGCTTCGGCATTACAGGCGCAACTCCAAGCTTTCCTTCAGCAACTCAACCAACCCCACAATATCTCAAGCATAACCCCTTCGGCCTAGCCGAAGGGAGGCTCAAGCCAGGGCGTACCAGGGTGGCCGCCGTCGAACCAGCCCGGGGCTTCGCCCTGGGGGCAGGCACCGCAGTTTGACTTTTACAACACCACCCAAGCGCCACCGTTCGGAAGTGGGCCACCGAATGTCGCAGCCCAGCGGCTCCCCCAGGTCATCACTTCGCCCTTCGCCACGCCGTATCCGCAGTCAGTCAAGCGGGCCTTCGCTGCAGGGCACCATGGGCAAGGCCAGAGGCGAAAAGGGGCTGCCACTGAGTGGGGGGATCAAAAATCGCCCAATCCCACCTCAGTTCAAATTCCCACCCGTTCCGCGGTACTCGGGTGAAACAGACCCAAAAGAGTTCCTCTCAATCTACGAATCCGCGATCGAAGCTGCCCATGGCGATGAAAACACCAAGGCGAAGGTAATCCATCTCGCTCTTGACGGCATCGCCCGTTCCTGGTATTTCAATCTGCCATCCAATAGCATTTACTCATGGGAGCAATTGCGTGATGTTTTTATCCTCAACTTCCGAGGCACCTACGAGGAGCTGAAGACGCAGCAGCATTTACTCGGCATTCGCCAGAGGCCGGGCGAATCGATACGAGAGTACATGCGTCGCTTCTCACAAGCACGGTGCCAAGTTCAAGACATAATGGAAGCATCCGCCATCAATGCCGCTTCGGCAGGGTTGCTCGAGGGCGAACTCACAAGAAAGATCGCCAACAAGGAGCCGCAAACCTTCGAGCATCTGCTTCGCATCATCGATGGGTACGCAAGAGGCGAAGAAGACTCCAAGAGGAGACAAGCGATTCAGGCCGAGTACGACAAAGCCTCCATCGCCGCGGCCCAAGCCCCGATGCAAGCGCAGGTCATCGAACCGGCTCCTCCCGCTGTTCGCCAGCCTCAGCCGGCGAACCTGGGGCAGCCGCCCAGGCAAGGCCAAGCTCCCATGACCTGGAGGAAATTCCGAACCGACCGAACAGGCAAGGCGGTAATGGCTGTCGAAGAAGTACAGGCTCTCCGCAAGGAGTTCGACGCCCAGCAGGGCGACTGCCACCAGTAGCCTGCTCGCCGGAAGGTCAGGAAGGATCTCTATTGCGCCTATCACGGGCAGTCTTCGCACACCACCGAGCAATGCCGCAATATTCGCCAGTGAAGCAGTGTCCAAGAACCGAGGCCGCACCAGGGCGCCGTTGTTGAAGCTCCTCGCGAGGCGAGCCGTGAACAGTCGCCTCCACCCGAGCAGCACCAAGACGCGCAACACCGAGTTATCCAAGTGATCACAAGGGCTGACCCACCGGTCCAGCCGTCGAAGCGGCAGAGAAAGTTGCAGCTGCGAACGGTGCATAACATCACCGCCACGGGCGAAGGGGTCCCAAAGTACTTGGGCCAGCAAATCTCTTTCGGGCCGGAAGATGCCGAAGGAATGCTGTTTCCGCACCAAGACCCCCTGGTTATTTCGGCTGAAGTGACCGGCTTTGAAGTCCGGCGCATTCTGGTCGATGGAGGTAGTTCGGCCGATGTCATCTTCGCCGAGGCATACGCCAGGATGGGGCTACCAACTTCAGCTCTCACTCAAGCGCCGGCCTCGCTTCGCGGCTTCGGCGATGAGGCGGTTCAGGTTCTCGGCCAGGCACGGTTGAGGGTTGTCTTCGGCACAGGCGAGAACAGACGCGAAGAGCAGATATTGTTCGACATCGTCGACATCCCGTACGGCTACAACGCCATCTTCAGCCGCGCAACCCTGAACAAGTTTGAAGCCATCTCCCACCACAACTACCTCAAGCTCAAGATGCCGGATCCGGCAGGGGTGATTGTCGTCAAGGGGCTTCAACCCTCGACTTCGCCGAAGGGCGACTTGGCTGTGATCAGTAGGACGGTGCACAACGTGGAGGCCGAACAACGCATTAAACAGGCGCCGAAGCTAGCTCCTCACGGCAAGGTGATCAAGGTGCAAGTGAGCGAGGCAAACCCAACGAAGCTTGTCCAGCTGAGAGGCGATCTAGTCGAAGAAGAAGCTGCAAAAATCTTGGATGTACTCAAGAGAAACATCGACATCTTCGTCTGGAGCCCCAGCGAAGTGGGGGGCGTTTCGCCAGAGCTCATCATTCATCGCCTGGCTGTCAAGCCAGACGCCAAGCCAAGGAAGCAAAAGCTGCGCAAGATGTCCGCTGATCGACATGAGGCAGCAAAGGCCGAAGTGCAGAAGCTTCTCAAGGCCGGGGTGATCAAGGAGATCGACCACCCGGAGTGGTTGGCGAACCTGGTCCTGGTAAAGAAGTCGAACGGCAAGTGGCACATGTGCGTCGACTTCACGGACCTCAACAAGGCTTGTCCGAAGGATGACTTCCCCTTGCCGCGGATCGACCAGCTTGTCGATTCGACGGCTGGCTGCGAGCTCATGAGCTTCCTGGACGCCTACTCCGGCTATCACCAGATCCAGATGAATCCAGACGACATCGCCAAGATCGCCTTCATCACGCCGTTCGGCACCTTCTGCCACCTCAGGATGCATTTCGGCCTGAGGAACACCGGAGCAACGTTCTCCAGGCTGGTGTACAAGGTGCTTCGCAAGCAGCTGGGGCGAAACGTGGAAGCATATGTTGACGACATCGTCGTAAAGAGCCGCAAGGCTTTCGACCATGCGTCTGATCTGCAAGAGACCTTCAACAACTTGCACGTGGCGGGTATGAAACTAAACCCAGAAAAATGCGTTTTCGGTGTTCGCGCCGGCAAGTTGTTGGGTTTCCTTGTCTCTGAGAGGGGTATCGAGGCGAACCCCAAGAAAATCGATGCCATCCAGCAAATGAGGCCACCGTCGAGCGTACGCGAAGTACAAAAGGTCGCGGGCCGAATTGCGGCACTAAGTCGTTTTCTCTGGAAAGCAGCCGAAAGGGGCCTACCATTTTTCAAGACCCTCCGGGGCGCGGGCAAGTTCAACTGGACTCCCGAATGCCAGGCCGCATTCGAAGAGCTGAAGCAGTATTTCGAAAGCCCACCTGCCCTGGTCAGCCCAACCCCCAGGAAGCGAAATGCTGTTGTATCTAGCAGCTTCGCCAGCGGCGGTCAGCGCGGTCCTAGTCCAAGAGACGGAATCAGGACAGAAGCCAGTGTACTTCGTCTCCGAAGCCCTACAAGGGGCGAAGACGAGGTATATTGAGATGGAAAAGCTCGCCTACGCCCTGGTAATGGCTTCGCGCAAGCTCAAGCATTACTTCCAGGCCCACAGAATCACAGTGCCTTCGCAGTATCCTCTGGGCGAAGTGCTTCGGGGCAAAGAGATCTCTGGCAGACTCAGCAAGTGGGCGGCAGAGCTATCCCCTTCGACCTACATTTTGTGGCACGCACCGCCATCAAATCTCAAGTCCTAGACGATTTTGTGGTCGAATGGACTCCGGCGTCCGCCCCCGAGCCTCAACCTGTCGAACAGCCTTGGACAATGCACTCCGATGGCTCGTGGTCACACAGGGGGGCGGGCGCCGCGGCCGTGCTCATTTCGCCGGGGGCGTGCCGATTCGGTATGCTGCAAGTTTGTAGTTCGACACAACCAACAACACGGCGGAATACGAGGCGGTGCTGCTGGGCTTAAGGAAGGCGAAGGCACTAGGGGTTCGGCGTTTGCTCATCCGAACAGACTCCAAACTAGTAGCCTGCCATGTGGATAAATCTTTCGATGCAAAAGATGAAGGGATGAAAAGATATTTGGAGGCCGTTCGGTCAATGGAAAAGTGTTTCGCCGGGATAACGGTCGAACACTTACCCAGAGGGCAAAATGAGGAGGCAGATGCCCTGGCGAAGTCTGCCGCCTGCGGGGGACCGCATTCGCCAGGCATCTTTTTCGAAGTTCTACGCGCACCAAGTGTGCCAGAAGGAACTGAGGATGTCATGGCCATAGACCAGACAGACAAGCCGAAAGCCCAGAGGACTGGCGAACGCCATTCGTAAAGTATCTCCGTGATGGCTGGCTTCCAGAAGATGAAGCAGAGGCGAAACGCCTGCAAATCAGAGCCAGACAGTACAAGCTGGTCTCGGGACAGCTATATCGCTCTGGAGTGCTCCAACCTTTGCTTCGCTGCATATCCACTGCCGAAGGGGAAGAAATGGTGAGCGAAATACACCAGGGGCTTTGCGGGGCACACCAGGCTGCAAGAACTGTTGCCTCCAAGGTGTTTCGCCAAGGAGTATATTGGCCCACGGTGCTGAAAGTTTGCATCGCGCACGCCAAAAAGTGCAAAGGCTGCCAGCGACACGGCCGAAGCCAGACCGCCCCACAGTATGAGCTGCAGCCGATCGCTCCAGTTTGGCCCTTCGCCAGATGGGGGCTGGACATCATAGGCCCGTTCCCGGTAGCGCGAAATGGGTACAAATTTGCAATTGTGGCCATTGAGTACTTTTCGCGCTGGATCGAGGCCGAACCACTCGGCACGATCACTACCACGGCAGTGCAGAAGTTTGTCTGGAAAAACATCATTTGTCGTTTCGGAGTTCCAAGGGAATTCATCACAGACAATGGCAAGCAGTTCGACTCTGACAAGTTCAGAGAAATGTGCGAAGGGCTAAACCTGGAAATCAGGTTCGCATCGGTCGCGCACCTGCAGTCGAACGGGGTGGCCGAACGCACAAATGGCAAGATCTTGGAGGAATTCAAGAAAAGGCTTGAGGGGTGGCGAATGGCAAATGGCCAGACGAAATGCTGTCTGTCCTTCGGGCCCTCCGAACAACCCCCACGAGGCCAACCAAGTTCAGCCCATTCATGCTCCTCTACGGAGACGAAGCAATGACCCCAACAGAGCTAGGGGCTAACTTACCAAGGGTGATGTTCTCGGGGGGCGAAGATGGGCGCGAAGTGTCGCTCGAACTCCTGGAGGGGGTACGAGTCGAAGCACTGCAACACATGCGCAAGTACGTCGCAAGCACTTCGGCAACCTACAACAAAAAGGTTCGCCCTACAGAGCTCCTACCGGGCCACCTCGTTCTGAGGAGAAAGGCGAACCCAGTAGCGGTCGGGAAGCTTGAGTCAAAATGGGAGGGGCCATATCTCATCAAGCACAAGTCAAGGACGGGCTCCTTTCGCCTAGCAACACTAGAGGGCGAAGAGTTCGATCACTCGTGGAACGCCGCTTCACTCAAGCGTTTCTATGTCTAGAGGGTGGCACCCTGTTCGCCAACATGTAAAAATGTACATATTGCTATGTAGCTTTTCGGCATTTGCCATTTTGTAAGCTTTTCGGCACAAAAATACCAAAAAAAAGGGAGAAAATGAAAAAAAACTGGACGTAGGGCTATTATCCACCCTGGAGGCCCGAACCAGTATAAAATTTCTGCGTCTTTCATCCTTTTTACTTATGTGCTTGATAATTCGTGGAAAAACCCCAAGGCAAACGCCTGATCAGCGAAAACGCCAGGGGGCGAAACGAATCGGTCGAAGCATCGCTCGCCGAACGTTGAAACCACGACAGCTTGTTTCGGAAAAAAAGAGGCCAAGCACCGTAATAGTTGATCTACGCAAAAATCACATCGCTAACGCAGTGCCAAAGATCGACAACGGGAGTCGAAAGCTGAAAAGTCGTTGAACCTATTTCGCCAATAAACGCAAAGGGGCCGATACATTATGACCCAACAAAAGCACAAATTGTGATAATGCAGAAAATGGCGAAAAGGGAACAAAAGCACAATTTTATTAACTTTGACAATGCGTCATACGGTATGATACAGGCGAAACGATTTACATGTTTACTTACAAATAAATTACATCTTCGCCCCCAACAAAGCCATCAAAGGAGTGATCTGGCGAACACGGCTCGTCGTCACTACTGATATCGTACACTACCCTAAAAGGGGAAGGGGGCAAAACTACAGTAAGGGCGTAGTGCCGCTGGGCGATCGCCTCCTGCCGGTTTGTTCGCCGGTGGCTTCGCCAGAAGCGAGCCGTGCGCTCGAAACGCGCCACACGGACGGGATCGAAGTCCTCCAACGTTCGCCCAGGATGGGTTCGCATCCAGTTAGCGACGCTTATAACTTTGTAATTGTTTCCATTAATAGTCATCTCGCGGTAGATAGGCCGAAGCTGGTAACGAACCTTTGGCAAATTCTTCACCGCAATGAATTTCTCGTTCCTGCTTCACCAATCCCCGAGTGGGGGCCGAACGCAAAGCTTTCGGCATCGACCCTACAAAAAACGGGTAAATCATGAAAGCGAACGAGGGGGGAGAAAGTTGGGCGAACAAACTTGGCGAAAAGGTCACGAACACCCCGAGCGTATCTCGCACGTCTCGACACAAAAATGATACATATGGCGGGAAAAGTCATATATTTCAACCGTTTTAACGTCCAAAAAGACAAGGAAGGCCTTGGCCATATTTACATAGTTCGCCCTAAAAGGCAAACATCAAAACAAAAAAAAGAAACTACAGAAGGAGACGGGCGGAGGGCTCACGCCTCGGGGTGGTCTTCGGCTCCTCCTCCGCCCCCTGCAGCTGGCTCTTCACCCTGGCCCGCCGCCTCTATCTTCGCCAGCTGTTCAAGAAGGCGGGACTTGGTGGCAGAGCGACCCTCCTTCTGCCAAAATTGCCTTCGCTAGGCGCGGAGAGCGGGCGACACGTCTTGTGAGCTGACTTCCCAGTCCCCCTTCGCGAACTCGGGAAACCGGGCGACGTGCTCGCAGCCGTGCTGTTGAAGCAGCCCCAGGGCGAAGGCCGCCGACACGTGTGCACAGCAATCGTCGTATGCCGTGGCATAGTTGGAAACTACGCAGCCGGCCTCTTGGGTCCAGTTGCAGAAGTCAAGGGCGGAGGCGTCTTCGCCGGGAACACCGCCCGCCTTCGCCCCCATGTCCGTAAGGGCAAGGCGAAGGGTGCGGCATGATGTCTTCGCCGCCTCGGTCGCCTGGGCTGCCTCTTCGGCAAGGTGTTTGGCCTTTCCCTCCGCCTTCCGCGCCCTCTGGTGAAGGGCTTCCATCTGGGGCACCGCCGAGTCATAGTATGCTGTGAGCATGGCGGTTTGCTCTCGTTCCTTTGCCAGCTCGACCGTAAGGCGATCGATCTCGGCCTTCGCCTCACTGCCCTTGTCGAGCTCGGCCTGAAGGCGTTTATTTTCTGCCTTCGCCTCCCGGAGGGACCGGGCAAGTCCCTCCATCTCGAGGCCTTTTCGGCCTAGCTCATCGTCCTTCGCCCGGAGCCAGTTTTTCAAACCGTCCAGGCGGGCCCGCATTGTCCGTTCGGTAGAACAATGGGCCGCTAGAAGCTGGCGAAAAAGAAAGGGCGAAATGTAAGCCAAGTGTAAAAAAGAAGGGGGAGAAAAAAAAGAGCGAGGGAGGTTACAAAAGCTTACCCGCACAGCTAAACTCTTCACGGCGGAACACGCCTCGTCGAACTCATTGAGCTCGGCGAAGAGGCTGGGGCCGCCAGCCGGCGAAACGAGTTTGCTCACCCCCTCCACGAAGGGGACGAGCTCCTCTCGGGTTTCGAAGTCCCCGGGGGCGAAGCGAGGCGGCCCATGAGAGTGCTCAGAGCCGGACCCCTCAGCCGCCTTCTTGCCCTTGTTGAGGTCAAGCGGTGAAATGGGCTGGCGAGCCGGGCTGTTGAAAATCCGGGTGGCCGCCTCAACCACCAATTCGGCCGAAGCCGAAGCCCCGGCCTCGCCGGTCGCCCCAGGGCTGCGCCCCGCGGGCGAAGTGGGAGTGCAGTCCGACGATTCCTCGTCGCTGAAGTCGCTGGCGATGGTGACAACCCCTTTCTTCCGGGGGGCACGCCTCGCGGCGCCGCTCTTCGCCGCCTTAGCCGCGGCAATGGCAACTAGGGCCTTGGCGCCCTCCACGTCTTTTCGGCGCAAAGGCGAAGAGGCTGATTCCGCCCCAGTTTCAGCACGCTCTGGGCTGGGAGTTGGCGTATAACCGCGCGTCCCAGAGCGACTATCGCCTGCCTCGTCGACAGCCTCTTCGGCCGCAGCATCGGCCTCTCCCGCTTCCTCCTCTTCGGCATCCTCGTCTTCTTCGACGTCGGAGTCCGTTGGGACGGGGGCCTTCTACTTGCGGGGGGCGAACCTCACCTGCCCCCGCAGGCGTTTCCGAGAAGGGCCGGCTTCGCCATCCGCCTTAAAGGGCTTCGCCCTCGGGGGGAGCTCGCCAATGTAGACGCGGTTCGCCCGGCCAGCCGCTTGCTGAGTCAGCAGCTGGCTGTACTCGGTCAGCGACACATCGCCAACAAGCCTTCTGGCTTCGGTGTCAGCCTGGGCTAGCGTCAACACTGGAAAAGGATGAGACGCCAAGTTAAGGAGCGAAGCACAAGCTTAGTGAAAAGGCGAAGCGAACAGTTTTTTTAAAAAAAAAGAGAAAAGAACTCACCATTCGCCCCTGGGGGAAGAACAAGTTTGGGCAAGCCGTCGACCACTTCGCCTTGGTCGACTTAGACCTGCCATGCTTGCGAAAGCGGGCAGATCCGTAGCATACAGAATTCTTCTACTAAGTCCCGGCAGCTCAGCCGGGAACACACCCTGCGGAGCAGGGCGAAGCGAGACTCCAGGGTACCGGTAACGGCAACCCTGGGCTTCCGCGCCGGTGAAATTGCACGACGCCGCCAGCGCAGGGCTCTCGCCGCTTCGGAACCCGCCTCGAATGGGATGGAGTGGTAGAACCACTTCGCCATCCAATGGCGATCCCATTTCGACATGGCGGCGTTAACCGGCCATAAGTCGGCGCGTTCGGGGCGAACATTGAAGTTCACACTCCCGAACACGGTCTTCCGGGTCCCGGCGGGGGTGATCACCGTCTTCGTGTTGACGGTGGCGGAGAAGATAGCACTGAAAAGGTCGGCGCTGGGCTCGAACCCCGCAGTCCGGCACGCCCAGTCGAAGATAGTGATCCGCACCAGGGCCGAAGGGCTCAACTGGGGCAGTTCGACTTGGAAGAGGCGGAGAATTTCCGACAACAGGATGTTGCACGGAAACCGGAGGCCGGCCTCAAAGAAAACGGCGAACACCACCGTTTGGTGTTCGCCAGGTTGCGGCACTTCGGCTTCTCCGGGGGCGAACGCCTGCCCCTCCGCCACCAGGCCGGCGTCGACCATCTTAGCCAACTCGTCGTCATCAATAAGTGAAGCACCCAAGAAGGCTGTGGTGTCTTCGTCGATCTGGCCGGGATCGGGACCAGTCGCGGTGACTGGGTTTGGCTTGCGGGGAGCCATGGACGAAGAGGAAGAGTGTTGGCGAAAAGGGTCAGTTGGGCGAAGTAGGTCGTTCAAAGATTAGCCGAGAGCAAATGGGGAGGAAAGTAACTGCGGTGAAAATGACAAGGGTGGTGACGGTGAAAAAGGGGGGTGAGAATATATATCTCACCAAACGACGCTTCGCCTCCCCAGCCAATCAAGAGCGGCCACGTGTCGCGGGGTAGGCGAAACGGTAAAATCCCATGGATCAGGCCGTGCAGTAACGGGCTCCCGAAGAGAAGGCCCACTACTGTTCACCGCGGCCCCATGGCCCATCACTGTTCAGAACAGCCCAACAAGGCAATACGGGCCACTTTACGGTTCATACAGGGCGAGGGCCCAATATTGCACACATTGGGACTAAAAAAAAACCCCTACAACTGCTCGAAATGGGCGAAGACCATACACTATAATCCTATTTTTCACACATCGCAAACCTTTTGCAGGATCCAGAAAGATGAGTTTCGGCAGGAGCATCGGTCGAAAGGGGGCGCCTCATACCATATTACATGGTTTGCACGGTCTCGGCCGAAGCTCCTATCTCACCCTTGCCCGTGAGGGGCTTGTTGGCAATATGCCATGAGGCCCTTCGACCAAGCCTGCTGAAACCAACCAGGCGGCAAGGATCCGATCTCCCAGTGCCCAAGGCTCGCGGGGCGAAGCCCGATGGTGAAGCCCGGTGGCGAAGCCCGATGGCGAAGGAGCCACATGGGGCTCTGGTCGGCCTGGGCGAAGCTTACATGGCGAAGGCATGCACCGAATGAGGATGACTTCTCCAGGACGAACCTGATCCAAGAAGGGCCAATGGGCCGGCCCAATCATCCCGGCCCATGGGCCAAAGAACCAGTAGCCACCAGGTGGCCCATTGAGGGCCCATGCGCCTGGATTACATTGAATACCCATGTAAGGGCCCCTTTATGAGGGTGACCATGTAAATTCCCCTGTAATAGCCCTAAACCCTGATAGGGGATCTGTAATGGAGTTATAAATAGCCACCTAAGGCCATGTAAAAGGGGATCCGATTTTAATACAAAATTTATTACACTTACTTTCCCAACAACTGTTGAGTATCCACGTCCTTCGACGTATGCAGTTGTCGTTTCGACAACAGAAACCAATGCAACCTGACTCGAAAGCAAGAACTCGTCGAAATAGTAAAGTAACGAAGGTGGCGATGCGTCCAGAGTATATTGAACTGATATTAATTATTTATAGATCTTGGGCTTATATTTATACCCGTATACATAACTTGTCCATAACGGATACGACTCATGCTTTCTTAACTCTAACCAACAAACAAATCCCTTAGACGGATTCTTATCAAAATATCTCTAAGAAAATTACATAATATCCTAATTAATAGATACAATTGTCCAATCTCGGACTCTATCCTTGCCTGGCAATATCATTGAAGCCCTTCAGTCGAATCCGATATTGATCACGTAATCAAACTTGTCAATATCGGTCGTATCAGCCAGTCGTATTGAACTCGGTATCAGCCAATACAAACTTCTAGCCGATGCATACTCTTTTTCTGAGATTTCTGCATATCTTCAAATCCGCTTCGGATTGTATCTTGACTCCAATTCATATTGTTGCCAAATTCCATCGCCAACACCAATTGAAAATGATTTTCCTTGCAAAATGCTCGTAGTAACTAATTAAACCAATGGATCAGTTTTGTACATCTGCTTAGTCAACTAATATTCGTTTTGTCGGCAGCAAAAAAAAAGAGATCATTTTGCTAAACATTTCTTCCCGACTTGAGTCCACATAGTCATTTTTTAGAACAAAATTTGTTTTGAACAATGAATCTAGTCATTTTAACTTGTTGCCTTGTTGACCGCAAAACGGTACAGTCTATAATTTAAACTGAAATCAGTGGAAACGCATGTGCTCCTCCCCGTATACACTCCCACCCTTACAATGTTTTTGGCGTGTTGCATGATTAACTACGCAGCTCCAATATAGTGCATGCACCTTCGTCTCTATCACCTATTTAATTAAGCGTGTTTCCAGTCGATCACATAAGCAATCTTGGTAAACTAATTGCAATGAGAAGGATGACAAGGATCTCAAGTAAAAATAATCCAGTTTACCCATCGTTCAGTCTAAAACATGACGTACAATTAATGAATCTGGCACATGCATACATATAGTTCCACAACAGCTGCTGGTTTTATAAGATCTCTACATGTGTTATACAACAAAAGACCAACTAGCTAGTTAGTCTCATGTTAGTCTTTCTAATTTTTGATTGAGCCTGAGATGTAGATCTATCATGATGTTATCGAGAATTTGCTGCTCGATCTATCTTGGAATTAGGACCAACATGGTTGTACTCAATTTCTTACCTTCTCAAAGATCCTGGAATAAAGAGAATAACTAATTTAATTAAGACCTGCAGTCCTGCATGGAAGCTATTCATGCCTATCATAGTTGACTCACCGCACATTTTATCTACTTTGACCATCGAACCGGGACATCTATGATTTGACGGTATCTAGGCAGGTCAGTATTAATTTTCTTGGAGCGATGCTCTGGTGCTCTTTACTTGTATTATTATATTACCAGTAATATTAAAGATAAATTAGTAATTTACTAATACAATAATTACGAGTAATTTTATCATTTATATTTTTTCCTGACTGGATCGATATGTGGTTATCTATTATGTTGTCATTGCTTATATTCCATCAAAAAACCAAAAAAGAAAGAAAAAATATTTAGTCACTTCTAAATGATAAGTATAGCTTTATTTTTTGGTACAATAATACCCCTCCACATTTCTACTACTGCTAACTAGGGTTGTAGTAGAAAGCAATTTGAACCATTCGATCAAATGAGATCAACGATTCAGATTATTTTCTATTACCAGTAGAAAGCACCGGAGCGAGGCTCATTTTCTTTTTGAGGGGAATTCAACTTGAATTGGAAAGGAAGAAGATTGGTGATGATCTATTTTATGTGATTGATTGAATCGCAAGCATGTGGTCAGCCTCTAGCTTGAGGTCGACCTCACATTTCCTTACCTTATAATGTACTCACTCTGTTAAATTTTTTTTCCAAATCTTAGGGATATATCTACACACATCTAAATACACGTCTCTAGATGCATCCATAGAATTTATCTTTTTTGATAGAGAGAGTATATATATATGAGGCTAAACACATGTGGCTTGATCATATTGGGGAGTACTTGTTAAGATATGTAGTTAAAAAATCTTTATATTTGTGGATAAAATAATATTATATTATTTATCGATATAAATACTTTTACGGACACTTCTCGTTTTCTACGATTTTAGTTAGGTCAAACCAAAATGTCACAATAACATTTTTGTAGTACTTGTTATGACTCTAATCCCTAGGTAGTTTTTTAACTGTATACTGCTCGGCCAATTCCCGTAAACCACTTACGTCATCTTGCTGCAGTCAGCAAGGATAACCATGTTACTATTATTATTAATCCGTCGTCAACTGAAGAATCGACGATTAATCCAACGCTGTCCACCTGTCACCATGTCTATATGTGCTGTTGTCGACGCACCATGTAAGCAACATGGTTTTATGCCCAAATACTCTATTTCTATCGCTAGATTCTTCGTTCATTTAAAAAGACGACATTGGGACATACTCATATGTCAATTTTGTATATACAGAATTAACTCGCAATTACTTACTACCCCTCCGACCTAAGATACGAGAAGTTTTGATTGGATGAGACATATCTTAATAATTGGTATATGAATCTAGATAGGATGAATATCATTTTTTAGGCAAATATAGTTAAACTCCTACAATGCACTATGAGAAACAATTTAGACATTAAAGGAATCCCTTAGCTATCTCATGTTCATAGCATATCACCCGGTTACTCCTATCTGTTGGATTCTTTATTAATATCAAGAACAATTTCTTTTTCTTTTTTCTCCGAAGGGAACATCCTCCTGTTACTTTCTTAACATTGTATATGATCAAATAGTTGTAGAAAATTTTAATTTTGATAATATGGATCAACGTACATGTGATATATTACTTCATAAACATGCATGTTCAAATTTGACCTATATATACAAATTGAAAGAAAAATTGAATTCAACTTTGGATAGGACATGTACTATTCATAGGCATATTAGAGCCTTGAATCAAAAGATTTATGGAGGAATTTTATAGGATTGAAATCCTATAGGAAATTTTCCTATATATAGTCCTTTGATTCAAAGGATTGGAGTTTTCCAAATCCTACAAAATTCCTATGGAATGACTCATTGCATCTAGGTTTTGGAAGAAACTTAGCAAGAGATCCAACCTCTTGGAAAAATTCTTTTGAGTCTATCTCTCTCATCTCATTCCTGTGTTTTTCCTGCGGTCCAATCAAACGATCATTCATGTTTTTTCCCTGTGTTTTGCAATTCTCTGTTTTATACTTGCATTCCTATCAGAATCCCGTGTTTTTCCTATTCCTTCATTTTTTTCATACCTACGATTCAAAGGGGCCCTTAACTTTCATATTTGTAGAATGATATTGTATATTATATATTTTGAATGTCCTCAATATTTTTCTTTTATACAAAGTCGTAACTATTTAAATGACGTCTAAATAAAAAGAAGACATCTCCTTATGAGAAAAAAACACCTACATAATATTATTACTACGAGAAGTGTAATCGAAACCATATTGGTCATCGATAACTCTATCAGTTCTTACATTCAATAAAACTTTAAGTTGCAAGCCTCAAGAACTTACCAAACTGCCCATGCATCTTCGAAACAGAACTATCACAACCTGTGAATTCATTTGCAATACTCTTATCCTTTGTCTTAGTAGCTTTTCTTTTCATTCCAAACTCATTTATGTATGTCCTTCACCATATCGTGCACCTCCTCTCCGATCAAATATGTTGGAGCAAGGAGAAACTCTCTTTTACCGTTGAATCTTTTTCTTCAATCTTCAAGAGGGGTAATGTAACGGGAGCCATATCCTACACCCTATGTAAACCATGTTTCACGAGTTATTTAGCCACTTACTGCATGTATTTTCCATACAAATTGAGCAAGTCTTCTTTCTTTTTACAATTTGTCTCGAAAGGTTACTAGTAAGTGTTGGGTCTGATGAAATATATTTCATCACAAATTGTATTAATAAAGGAGCACAATAAATGGGTTATTTGAACGGTGCACATCGTTTGTGACGATGTTTTCTGTTGTTCTTTGACTCCATTTTTACTTTTATCATACATTTTTGGTACCTATTCTCCGTCACGAGTGATCCAGGATGAAACATGAAATTTTGTGACGAATAGGCTGTATTCAATGGAGAAATTATACAATGTCATAAGGGAATTGTCATATATGTGTGGTTTCTATTAGTGTAGATTGAAGTTTTCCCGCTCGTATGCATTCCATATCTGCACACTATCTATCCGGAGTATTTCTAGGTCATCGATAACCGGCTTTAAGAATACATCAATATCATTGTCGGGCTGTTTGGACCCTTGGATTAGTGAGCACATTAAAATGTAGAAGCACAACCAACATAATAAGTGTATATATGCGATAAAAATTAGCGCCAAGTGTTATGACGACTGCTTATATCTCCGAAAGGATTTATGCCATCCATATTCAAACAAAAGCTCATGTTTTTTGGTTCAGCTATGAATTCAGGGTATATCCTATCGATATTCCTCTATTGTATGGAATTTGCATGGTGTCTTAGCTTACCATCGCCCTTTCAATCTGTTGCATGCCGATGAACTAACTTTGCATCCTTGGGATTGACAAAGATTCGCTTGAAATGATTAGTGATAGGGAGAGATAATCTTCACATGACCACCCCCTCTTTGATGTTTTCCCGTCATCACAACTGCTCTTGCGCTTGTATCGAGAAGCCTTGCATACATGATAGGAATCCATGTTGTCATATTCCTTGTAGTAAAATGCGTGAATTCTTCAGACCTCCAATCTTAATGGGCATAATACCTGTTTTGTTTTATATGTTGTCTTGGACAATGTGTTCTGAAGTAAGTCCTTCCGCAAATTCAGCAGTTACGTGAAACTCTTGTTTGTCCGTTCATTACTTGTCTTAAGCTTCATAAGATCCAAGTTAACATATTACTTTGTGTGTTTTGTTTTGCAACCACGTATGAGGGTGTCTTTGAATAACTCAACTCACTAACCTGGTGAATTTCTCGTAGTCTCTCTCATTGTAAGATAGCTCTTTAACATCATGCAACATTGCATTGAGTATTGTTGTCGACACCAACCATATCACCACCCAATGGGGAAGGGATAAACATGTCATCTTCCTCTTGTTTCTCGCTCTGTCCACCGCTCGCTTCATCAGCAATATTCAATGGCTCTTGACTCTCCATGTTTGGTCCAACATGTGTAATCCTTTGTGAATCCTCAACATATCAGATGAGAATGTATTTGTACTCTTTCGGGAAACATCTTCTCATCTTTGCAATCTACGGATGAACAAGTCATATATTCGTTGTTCCTTCTATTCTTCTCCTCCTTCAACATTTAAGAAATTCGCAACGCCACTTCTATACATTTAAGCAATCGACAACGCCACTTCGTGTTGTACAAGTGTGGATTATCTCACACCTGTTACCGATGAGGGGTCATCGGTGATGGGGTTTGGTTGCCTCTTGCCGCAGATTACCTGTGTGTTGACATAAAAACACGAAGGCCTGGGAGATGTGTTTAACTCCAGTGCAGGTCCAAAATAATAATGAGATGCGGGCGTGCTAGTCAGTTTGATGCTGCAACTGACAAGATATATAAATATGTTGATAAAACAGCCAATCGGCTGACAAGCCGATGGAGTGATTCCAGCCGATGTCGATACCAGTCGATATTCAGTATAGATCTTGATACTTGAGCAAATAATGACATAAAGATAATCGGCTGATGATAATGTAATAAGACAATAATATAATCCAGAAGAAACCAATCGGCTAGTAATGATAAATTGAATAAGCACTGATCCGAAGGTTGAAGCATTCATCGGCTGGAGGTCCATGTCAATAAATCCAAATGATTATATAAACAATGAAACCTTTGTTATCATTGGCTAAATCCAACTTGTATGTAACCCTTATAAGCCGATGCAACATCCAGATAACTCATCGGCTAGTACTCCAATAAAACATTAGCATGAACCTATCGGCTTAACAAGGTTTATATTATCAACAACAATCTAGTAGGTCGAATCTAACCGATGCAGCACGAGATTGTATATGATAATCTAACACTTGATGAACCAATAGGTTTGTCTAATGTGATGGATATAACAAATCTATTTAAAACAACATAACGATTGTAGACATATATCGGCTAAGACAGAAGATCAGACTTAACCGAGACAGTCCCAACTAAACCGATGCGTATCTAAACACAATGCAATTAAGATAGAATTGAGATATCAGGTAAATATATCAACCGAACTAGAGCAATCCAGAAGATCGAAGCGATGCAGCCTTGAACAACACCAATGTAGCCGATAGATTCACCAGGACCCGACGGAACGTAGGGCTTACCCCTTCGCCGGAGATCGAAAGCCGATGCAGCCCCGCGTCAGGTGCCAAATTCCGCTGGTTTGATAAAAAAACCCTCAGAAAGAGGATGGCGATGCGCCGAGAGTAGTTGTATTGATCGAGAGATAATTTACATGGACCCCGAGTGTATATATTTATACCCATGGGTAGATACTAGTCCATATCCGGACACGACTCAAACTTTCCTAAAGATAAAAGGAAAAACATAAAGTTCTTATCGGACACTAAACACACTTTTCTAAAAATAAAAGGAAACTAACAAACTATTCCTAATTAATAGATACAATTACATTTTTCGGACTCAATCCACACGTGGTAATTCTCATGAAGCACTTTAAACGAACCCGACAATGGTTCCAATATCCCCTTGCCGGAATCGGCTACATCGGCTTCCTTAAACGATTCGATATCAGGCGATGCACACCGTAGCCGATACAGTTCCGAAGCCGATTTATACTCTGTTTCTGTTACCGATTTTCTCCCAAATCCGCTTCGGTCTTAACTCCAATTCGATGCATGATTTACCAAATTTCATCGTCAACACTGTGTTAGGCCGCAGATTCAACCCATCAAAAATAAGAGGTCATCAGTGACGGGTGCAGTCGTGAAGCCTAGTCTTGAAAGGGGCGTTTCTCGACCCGTCATGGGTGAGAGAGAGTGATGGGCCGCAGTCCTCCTTCACATATCGGTGACCACGATGCTAGGTTCTGTAGTAGCGATCGTCTATATATGCACCACAAGAACTAGCCACACCACACAACACCACCACTAGCTAACTAGCTAGCTAAGCTACTAAGGTACTACAGTAGTACTTAACACCACCACCACCATGCACGCCCAAAACATTGTCGCTGGCGATGTCGCCGTTTATCTCCGCCCGTTCATACGCAAGTACAACGACGGCCGTGTCGAGCGTATCCTGCGCAGCAACTTCGTGCCGGCGTCGGAGGACCCGGCCGCCAGCCGCGGGGTGGCAACGAGGGACGTCATCATCGACGAACACAAAGGCGTGTACGCACGCCTGTTTCTCCCGTCCGGCGGCGCCACTGTCCGCGGCACCGACACCGACGACCGGAGGCTTCCCGTCGTCGTGTACATCCACGGTGGCTCCTTCTGCACCGAGAGCGCCTTCTGCCGGACGTACCACCGTTACGCCACTTCCCTCGCCTCATGCGCCGGCGCGCTCGTCGTGTCCGTCGAGTACCGCCTAGCGCCGGAGCACCCCGTACCAGCGGCGCACGACGACGCTTGGGCGGCGCTACGGTGGACGGCGTCCCTCTCGGATCCCTGGCTCGCCAACTACGCGGACCCAAGCCGCACGTTCATCGCCGGCGACAGCGCCGGCGGCCACATCGCTTACCGCACGGCGGTGCGCGCCAGCCGTGAAGGCGACAGCCACGGCGTCGACATCGAGGGGCTTATAGTCATCCATCCCTACTTCTGGGGAGCTCACATGCTGCCTTCCGAGGCGGCATGGGACGGCGAATCGGTGATCACGCCGGAGACGGTGGAGAACGTTTGGCCGTTCGTGACGGCCGGCCAGGCAGGCAACGACGACCCATGGATCGACCCTTCCGTCGAGGAGATCGCGTCACTGACCTGCCGTCGCACGCTGGTGGCCGTGGCCGAGGACTTTCTTGGCCAACGCGGCCGCCTTCTCGCGGCCCGCATGCGCGGCTGCGCGTGGGCCGGCGGCGACGGGGACAACGTGACGGTGGTGGAGTCAGAGGGTGAGGACCACGGGTTCCACCTCTACAGCCCTCTCCGCGCGACCAGCAGGAGGCTCATGGAGAGCATCGTGCAATTCATCAACGAGAGGAGCACGACGGCGACCTTGCCGTGGCCAGCCGGTGTGCTGCCGGAGTTGCACCAGTGCTCGCCGTTGGGCGCACGCAAGGGTAAGCTGTTGAGCGTTCCTTCGAGGCCGTACCAGGGAATATTTCTTAATGGGCCGGATTTACAAGCTCAGCGTGGACCAAGTGCCATGGAGATTAACAATACACTCACAGTTGGGCTGGACAAAGCATCGAAGAGAGGCTTCGGTTTATTTACGGCCTGGGCCAAGCTTAATAACTGCAGGGCAATCAAGCGCCCGCTGTCTGCATCAGTTTCACGGAGTATTGTGGCCAAGAATTTCTTTTAGTATGGATGGAAGTGTACTCACGTGCTCTGGATCATATCCTCTAAAATCTAACTCTATGTACCTATATATATCATATATACTAGTCACTAAGTCACGCGTTGCGCAACAATGAATATCCACCTGTAAGTGTTAACAAGTATTCCTAGGTTGTCTTGTGAGTATTATTTCTGCACTATTTGATATACATCTCCTGTTATTTTAGAGAAATAGAAATCAGTGACACATCGTTTTGTTGCCCAATATTAGGATAGTCATTCAAGTACTTGTTGGTGCATATCACGCACCCTTCTCTCGATCACTATATTTTCACCCAACATATTGAATTATTATCAGGATATATACTAAGTACTTTTAAGACATGTATTTTTATGCTAAATGGAATGTAAATGATACATTTTGACAGCATAACGTTATAGAAGATGCTTTTGAGCTCAACTATGAACGCAACACTTTAGCCATTACTCGAAAAATAAAAATCAATATTATACTCCCTCTGGTTTTTAACGTAAGACACTGCTAACTTTTGGACATACTTATGACTATTCATCTTGTTTAAAAATCATGTAAATATGAAATATACATATAAGTTATACTTAAAGTACTTCCAATAATAAAATAAATAATAAAAAAATAATTACGTAACTTTGGTCAAATATATCTTTAAAAATCAAGAGCGTCATATATTACAAACTGAAACCGAATAAAGCATATCTAACTCCATCAAAATCTATTACTTTGTACTATTCGTAAATACATTTTGTAATTTTACTCGAACTATGCCATTGATTTAATTTTTCTATGGCTGACCATGCGCCTTGCAGCTTTGAGGCTTCTGTTGGAAGTCTGGAAGTCTCTTGAAGGCAGCTCCTGCTTTGAACTCTTTGTTTTGGTTTTTTAACAGAAGTATAAATCTAACGATTCATTGTTTGCTTGCTGCCTGCATCCAACGGTGGTGGTTTTGTGGCCTACGTGGCTCAATCAGGATGAGAGAAAGATTAATTCTTTCACTACTTTTGATTAGATGTGTACGTTAAGGGTGGGTTATGATAGATAATAAGGGTTGTTTTCTAGCTCTGTTGATCTGATTGTTGCCGTTGTAGTTAGGCACTATTACAAAACCAATTTCTTATGCAGTTAAGATCGATTTTCGCAGGCGACGGGGTTACCTGCATGCACTCAGGTGTCTGCAAAAGTTATAGTTTTTTTCATGCGGTCAGCGCAACCGCATGCGAAAATAATTTCAGCGAAAAAAATAAAAATTCCAAAAGACTAAATCGGTTGAAACCCTAACCTGCCGCCGGATCTGCCACCCTCGTCGTCGCCCCTCCCGGTGCCTGTGGACTGAATATCTGATCTTTCATCAGGTAAAGGAAAAAGAAACCCTAAACTGTCACGTATCTTCTCATTGGATGATTCTCTACATGTGGACATATCAAACTATACTTAGACTGTTAGACAGAAAAATGACGGTCGGTGAAAGTTCTGAAATGTGGTCGCCATAAAAAAATGTCCTGGAATGGACAGGCTAACTAGTCGATTGAGTAGGTACATGAAGAATTCGACCAAGTATGCAATAACGATCTCAAATTCTTTGTACTCCATAATTTTGCTGCTTCTAAAGACAGAAGGCAGTGTGGAGCGTGCCTCGCATACACAACAATTTCAATCAAAGTTTAAATAAGCTGCTGTGGCCCTGCGTGAATACTAGCCAACTAGCCACGCAGCTTTGTTTTAAGAACATTTTACCCTTCCATCTGGAGATATATATGAAAAGAATCACAATTTTGTAGCTAGGCCAGCGGACATACACATTTCCCAACATGTGTTCTGATACAAGGATTTTATTACAAATTAGGCAACATATGCATGAAACAATATAAAAAGAGGTGACATGTGACCGAACATAGTGTGCAGCACATCGTACATGGGCGCACTTCTTAGATTACAGCTGACATCATGGATAGGAAAAAAAAAGAAGTTGATCATGACTAAAACAGGACTATAATTAAGTTTGTGTTCAACGACTTGCATGTTTTATTTTATACATCAAATTACCTTGATGTGGACCATGCAGAATCTTATTTCTTTCGGCATTCAGGTGCGTGCAGAACCATAGTTTCAATGGTGAAACCAGGTCCAAACCCCATCATCACTCCCCACTCAGCTCCGTCTCCTTCCTCGTCCATCCGCCGCCGTTGCTCGTCGAGCACGAAGATCAGCGTGCTGCCGAGCATGTTGCCGTACTCCCTTAGCACCCTTCGGCTCGCCGCCAGCTTCCCGGGCTCCAGCCGGAGAGCCCTCTCGATTTGGTCCAAGATCGACGGGGCACCTGGGTGCACCACCCAGAAGAGATCGTTCCATTCGACGCCGGCGAGGCCAAGCTGCCGGAATGTGTCGGACAGGTGCTCGTCGGCGTTGCCTGCCGCTAAGGGTATGAGCTCTTTGATGGAGATGTGGCCGTCGAGGCCGTGCTCCGTGAGCTGCATGTTGAGGACGTTCTCAGTTCCCGGAATCACGGTCTGCGACACGGCGACCATCTCGAAAAGCGGGTGCTCGATGGGATGCACGGCGTCGGCGCCGACAATGACCGCGCCGGCGCCGTCGCCGAACACTCCCTGGCAGGTGAGCGTCTGGGGGTAGTCCTCCTTGGGGCCATGGAAGGCGACGACGTTTAGCTCGACGCACGCCACGAGGACGCGCGCGCAGCGGTTGTTCTCGGCGAGGTCCTTGGCGAGGCGAAGCGCGGCGGCACCGGCGGAGCAGCCGTTGAGGTGGAGCATGGTGCGGCGCACGGTGGGGCGGAGGCCGAGGAGCAAGGCAAGGCGGTGGTCCACGCTCGGGGCCTGCGCGCCGGAGTTGGTGCTGACGATGAGGTGGGTGATGTCGGTTGCCGGGCGGCCCCACCTGGCGATGGCCTTCTCGGCCGCCGACGCCGCGAGCTCCGGCCCCGCAGCGGCGGCGATGTCCAGCCGGGCGTCGAGCGACGGCGTGGCGCGGTCGAGGAACTCGGGGTGCGCGGCGATCAGATCCTCCGTGTGGTGGAAGAAACGCTTGTCAGCGCCTGATGCCTCACCTGATCAACGACATGAAGCAAAGCAAAAACACAAGTAAAGTTGACTTAGCTAGATACTAGTATATCTCTTGATGTTTAAGCCTTATGATAGACACGAGACGTTAATTTAATCATCATCCGTTATTGGTGCAGATACCATAAGTTACTTTTGTTATCTGGAATTGAGTTAATTTTATGCGTCTTACATAGCTTGTTGAGTTTGCCTTTGAGGTCAGTGAGGTGCTCTCTCTTGGTGATACGGAAGTAGTAGTCGGGGTAGTCGTCCTGGGAGATGCAGGTGACCGGGTTAGCCGTGCCGATGGCCAGCACGGCCGCGGTGCTGTCTGCACGCTGCGCACGGCGGATATCGTGGATGGTGACATGGCTGCTGGTTGCCATAGTCTCTTTTGCTGGGGTTCTAGTCTAGAAGAGGGAAGCGGGTATACGCGTTCAATATCTGGAAAGACGACTGCTGGACATGCTAGCTCATCTTGGGTAGTTATATACAGGCAAGCAAGGTGCTCTACATCATCGACAGAAAAAAAACGTGTTGCTCTCTCCCCCACCATGTGCAACCTAAAAGAAATGCTCGGTAACTGAAATCCGCTTTACTGAGAAAAACCGACACTAGGAAAAACTAAACTGTGCATGTTTCAACCTAGATAAATATTAACTAAATAAACTACACTCCGGAGCACGTGCACCCTACATGTTTACCTAAAAGGAGCCTCGGCAGGGAAAAAAAATAATGGAATTGCCACTACTATGAAACACCTCGTAGGTATCGACTTATAGGTATCGGTTTATTTAAAACCAACACGTATTACCGTTTCCCACCTCTATAGGAAAAGAGAATAGAGATAAAAACCGGTACCTATAGTATAGGTGCGGAACCTATATTTATATTATAGGTGCCTTTTTTTTAAAAAAAAATTGGCACCAATCTAGCTGACCCGAGACCGGTGGGGTGGGAAAACCGCGTGATGAGATATTTTAGCCGGGGTGGGAGAGCGCGCATATCTCCCTCTCTCTCGCTCATTTATATCTCTTCCTTTCTAGAGCACGCATCTCTCTCTCGCTCTCACGCACATCTCTCTCTTCCTCTCCGTCCGCCGCCCCCTCCTCTCCCTCCCCCACTCCGTGGCCGCCTCCCCCCTTCTCACCAGCTGCTCCTCATCACCGACCACCCCTCCCTCTCCTCTCCCCTCCATTTCTTATCGGCATGGAGGTGGGGGCCACAAGATCTGGCTGGCGTGGAGGTGGGGATGCATCCACCTCCCCCTATTTGCCTCGGCCTCATCCTCGACTTCACCTGCTACAAGTGCAGTAGAAGGGGACATGGGATGGGGAGCAAGGCATCAGTTGGTTGGGCGGCTATTGATGATGGAATTTGGAAAGCATATGAATCGGAAACGGGATCCAATTCGAAGCGGATTTGAAGATATGTAGGATTCTCGGAAACAGAGTGTGCATCGGCTGGAGAACTGTATCGGCTGATGCCGAGTTTGATATGGATGGCCGATACAGCCGATATTGGTTACGTGATCAATGTTGGGTTTGAAAGAAGGATTGCAATGATGTTGCCAGGTAAGGATAGAGTCCAAGATTAGCAATTGTATCTATTAATTAGGATTTTATGTAATTTTCAAGAGTCCGCCTAAGGGACTAGTTTGTTAGTTGGAGTTATATTAGGACAGTATGAGTCGTGTCCATCATGGACAAGTTTGTATTTTCGGGTATAAGTATAAGCCCGGGATCTTGTAAATAATTAACACCAGTTCAATCAATCTCGGTGCATCACCAACCTTTTTCATTACTTTGTTTCGACGAGTTCTTACTTTCGAGTCGAGCTGCATCGGTTTCGATCTTCGGCGAAGAGGTAAAACTTGTTATGGTGGTTTGCATTATCGGAATTAGTGTTTACATCTTTATGACACTCTAATTCTATCTTGTGAACCTCCAAGTTATCATATATATTATATAATCTGGATTGACAATGCTTTCTACTTGCATCGGCCGATCTCTATCTAGGGTTTTGTCGATCACGGCTAGATTGACTTGTTGGGTTAAATTGTATAATATATCCGTCATATCGAAAAAGCAACCATCGGCTTGATTGTCTAGATATTATGCTTCTTTTCATACTTAATGCTGCATCAGTTAAGTTTGATCTTTTATGTCGTGCTTACAATCATAATCTCTAGCCTCCTTTATGGTTGTTAATAAGGATAGCATCGGGGTTTCAGCCGATCTTACCTGGTATAGTTGTTTTACATAGTTCTATGCTTTGTTTAATATGCTATATCTGCCCCTTATATCAGGATCTAATCTAATATAAATATATTGGACTTACTACCAATCCAATTGGCGATAATTACATATATTTGGTGCAAGAGAATATCCCAGTATAAGGTAGTATCGGCGCTATAGCCGATACATGCTTAAATCTGAACATCGGCTATAATATGAATACATATAATCGTTATTTCATGTTATTTTAGATTTGGACAATTTATATTGTCTCGGTTAAGTCCGATCTATCCCAATTGCTAATTTCTAAAGTTATATTGATTTATAGATTATATAATACTGATATTTACAGCCTATGGACCAAGTTTAGGGTTGATTCATCGTTGAATATGCCTTACAGCCGATTCACACTTTACTGCATCGGCTAGGTTAGATCACGTTATGACATCGGCTTCCTAGTCGATCGATTATCATTTACTAATAGAACTTGTATGTTTCATCTTGTTGATTGCAGGATCGAATCAACTGGCACGCCTTTGATCCCGAAAGCAGGTTTTGGACCTGCACTGGAGTTAAGCAGATCTTCCAGGCCAGTGTGTGTTTTTTGCATCAACAACAGCCAAGGACGTCTCCGGCGTACTCTTTCCGTACGTGGTACTGTCCTGTCACCTAGAGCTCAGGAGCTCCAGATCAGGTCGCCTGGAGCTCGTGTACCACCGGATCTGGTGACAGTGACCCCGGCGGAGAGATCGGTGTGGAGAGGGCTAGCCTCCTCCGATGACACCGCCTCTAGCCTATCATCCTACAACTCCTCCTCCGACTACGGCGGTGCTAGCCGCTCCACTTGGACCAGACCGGGAGAGTGAGTTCATCTTGCGTAGTTCTTGATCTTGTGTAGTTCTCGATCTGTGATGTATGGGGATTGTTGTTGTTGAGATGTGATCTGTGATGGATGGGATTAGGTGTTGGTTCTACAACCGACACCAATGACCTAGCATCATTGGTGCTAGCTGCAAAACCGACACCTTTAAAGTGTTCCGTAGTAGTGTGCTAACCATCCATCGATAGAAAATCCATCCGCAAATCATGCAAATTTTGGATTACTAGATGGGCTTCACAATTCGTGCTTCAGGTGCTTCTTCTCCAACTCCAGCGACCTCCTCTTCTTCTCCAACGTCGGGGACAATCCAAACTCCGGCGGATGGCCGACGAATTAGGGTCCCGGGTTGGGGTAGGAGGGGTGGAAGGGGGAGGAGGAAGAGGGGGAAGTTTGCCGGCTTTTGAGGGATGGCCGTGGGAGGCGGCAGCCTGGAGGTGGTCGGCGGATGGGGCGTGCGGTGAGGTGGTGGCAGTGCCGCTGAATCCGCGGGGTCGGAAGCGAACAGTGGGCCAGAATAGGTGGTGGGGGCAAAGCGGAAGGACTGTTAGGAGGAGGCAGTCGGTGCTGGCGCCCCGCCGCTGGAGACGGGGAAGACGGCAATGTGGGGACACCTTGCTACCACCGGCTTTAGGAAAAGGAGAGGAAAGGGTGCGAGAGGGGAGGGGGTCGGTCGCCTTCCGTTCAACTGGTGAGGCTGGGGTGGCAGTGCGGTGGGGAGGGGTGCAGCAGCACAGGTGGTGGTGTCGAGGAGGTGTTGGAAGCAACGCACTCCAGCACTTTGTGCAGTGGCAGGGAGGGAAACAGAAAAGTTGTTAGGGTTTTGTGAACTTTGCACGAATCTCAAAGGTCTCCAATGGTCTAAAATTTGCAAGATATTAGGAGAGGTTTTCTGTCGAAGGAGGAGTAAACAGTACCAAAAAATAAACCATATGCACCATTTGATATCTATACTTTCTATATAGTTGGTACCCACTAACAATAATTAGAAGCTCAAGCTCAACATGCAAGCATACCATATCATCACTCACTAGCAATTACTATTCTAGCCTATTTTAAATCACATGCAAGTATGCCACATCATCACTCACTAGCAATTACTATTCTACCCCATTTTAAATCTCATGAAAGCATGACACATCATCTACAATATATTATATTATATAGAACAACCTACAAGTATGTCAAATCATTTTCCTCACATTATTTTCCCAACATTTTAATTTTCATCATTTGTACAATCTTTAATCTATACTCATCCATGAATCCCGCAGCAAAGTGTGGGGTATCACCTAGTTTAAGTAATACTAGTCGCCTAACTGTGATGCATGGGGTATTAACTACTATGGCCCACGCATATACATGGGTACATTGCTTGAATTTTATTACAAATGTTTGTGCGTTGGTGATCTTTTTAAATATTTATTAACTCTATTCTAAAGCTATTTTTATCAATTAGTTAGTTTGAATGTTGGTTATGAATTTCTTCTAATTACCCTTGCAATATATAAATTCTAAACAAAAGTTACTTGATTCTAAGAATAAGATTAATACCACCTTAACATGAAATTATGTATTACATTCTAAAGAATAGAACTATAAGAAGTATTTATTTATTTTTCATATATTATTATTAGAGTCGGTTTCCATGCATAGGTATTTAACCATTAATTTATAATGATAAACAAAATTATTTTTTTCGTATTGTAAAAGTACCCAAAGTGGAAGAAATGTTTTGGCTAGCTATGGGATCGAACTAACTATACTCCAATCACATAATCGCTTTCACTCAAAAAAAGTAAAAAAAAAAGAAGGAAGTCGTACAATAAATGGAAGGAAAAAAGAGAGGAAGTCTTGTGTTTATATCCTACAGTGTATGAGATGTTGAGAACCGACTACCGAGAAAAGAAAATCTTGATGTCTCGCATTGCATACGTTGGGAACACAATTCAATTTGTTTTTTATTATGTGTTTCTTGTTGCAACATACAATGATTTGTGAGGCTAGTTTGTGGTATGTGGTTGTTTTTGACTTTTTTAACTATACAAAACCATGACCGGTTCAATTTCCATCGCTCAAAAGAAATCCATCCAAACACGTGGGGCCCACTGCGCACGTTCACCGTAAGTCCAGACTGCATCGTGCGTCCGCGTCATACATCCGAACTGTGTATCACGGGCTTCTTAATGGCCCGCCGACGATAACGCATCTTCGCTAGCGGGCCTCGACACCCCCTCCTCGGGCCAACATTATCGCAAGCAGACGGTGAAACGGTCCGCCTGGAGGCTCCATGGGGACTTGTATGCAAAAACAAAACCTGAAATTATGACATCTCGCCCAATTAGGATTTAGCCTGTGTGGCCCATCAAATCTATGTGCGAATGTTTAGTACCACCTTGCTAGTTTAGTAAGGGTGGAACCAACTTATCAGGGCTTGTCCCTACAACCATATCACTTCCGTGTTAACCCTTTTACACGAAGTGAAGATAAAAGTGTAATTGTGGTGATATATGTAATTCGGCCCACCCGTCAGATGGGTTGGGTTGTGCAGTTCTGTAGGGCGGGTTCTCAGAGTTGTAGTGAGATGTGGTTGTTGAGTTTCTTTCTCGATTTATCTAAGAACTTGGGTTCGTCCACATGTTGAATGAAGGTCTCCATCCCGAGGACATGCTTCATTACTTCTTGTGTGAGCTCATCTCCGTCGTGCTCGTATGCTAGCGCTGTAGTCCAATAATCTCCCTATAGTTCTATATAGGTGGAGGTTTCTGTAACCAACACCACACATCGGTTCTAGAGGGCGGGTTTTCAGAGTTAGTAGTGAGATGTGGTTGTTTAGTTTCTTTCTCGATTTATATAAGAACTTGGGTTGGTCCACACGTTGATTGGAGGTCTCCATCTCGAGGATGCGCTTCTTGTGCGAGCCCTTCTCCGTCGTTGACCATATGCTAGCGTTGTAGTCCAGTAATCTCCCTATCATTATATCTAGGTCCCGGTTTTAGTAACTGGCACCACACAAGCAACAGTGATGAGCTACGCTTTTGGTGTTGGTCAGAACCAACACCAAAAGCGTAGCTCATCACTGTTGCTTGTGTGGTGCCAGTTACTAAAACCGGGACCTAGATATAATGATAGGGAGCAGATGCTTTGATTCATTGAGCCGCTACTTTGAGCCCCACATCCCTCGAGATCTACATCCAAAGAAAATTAAAAACATTCAATACATATGAGGCCTCGCATAAACAACAATAAGCTCGCATATTAGTTCATGTTTGTGATGAGGAACTAGGTCACGATCTTCCAATAGATATGGATAACTCTCGATTTTGCGGAAACTTGACATACATTATATCAACACGATCTGAATCCTGCAATCGCAACACCATGTCTCCTCTAGTTATCAATCTGCGCTGCCCGATTGACCTCACTGAGAAGGCTAATCTTTGCATGCGAATCGAAGGACACAACATAGAACAAGATATATTGGAACTCAATTGCAGATGAATGATTCAGAACTAGAAGTTGGGGTTCCACAAACTGAACTAGTAGTGAAACTGTAATGGTAGAAATAATCTAAGCAAAACTCGACTCTAAACTATGACGTCTACCGAATAAATATGATTAAAGACGTCTTAGGTTTTCCTGTAACACCCCAGGTAACTATGTACCTAGAGTACCACACCAAAATACACTCAAAAACTAAGTCCCAAAATTATTAGAAATTTCGGCAGTCTCCCCTAAAAATACGGACATCCACGACAGGCAGTTACAAGAAAAATCAATACCGATATAATCCACACAATCCAAACCCTCTTAGCTCCATAAATCCCACGTGAAAATAAGGACCAGAACCTTAAATGACCTTTACAAGTTCTATGCAAAACTTATGCTGAGCAAAAAACTAAATTATACTGAGCAAAACTAAATTTTCAGTAGTGTGCAATTATAATGTGTAGTCCAAGGGTGCTACTCCCGCCCCATGCCGATCAATGTCATTAGGTACCTAAAAACCAAAATAAACACAAGAGTGAGTAAAAAAAATACTCAGCAAGTACAATATTGAACCAGTAAAACATACACAGGATTTATGCAATAAGAAACCAATAAGAAGGGTTGAATTTACTTTATTTTAAACCAAAGAAATCAAAAGATAGAAGTTCCCTCCCGGGCAAGTACGAATATTCTCTTAGCATTACCGGTAAGCCGAGCAAGCGTGATCAGCGCTTCTCAAGGATCAAGAATAAAGACCCAAATTGCACTCCCATGACTACGCATGGTTCTTGAATAATGTAAACAGAACATCCGGAATAATGAAACATGAATAACGACATGAATTTGAATATAGATTGAAACACGAACAAGTAGCATAACATCAGAGTCATACGTTCAGTAATATCAAGCAATTGAAAGTAATTACGCAAGTAAAACCAAACAAACAACTCAGTTTGTCCATCACATAAGTCCGTCTTGTACTTGCCTTAACTCCTTCGATAATCTGACTCAACTCCTCCAACGTTGGAACCCTCCACACCTGTGGAGCAAAACTACACATAAACCACCATACTCAACTAATGACAGTTACAAGGGATATTTACTAAGATCCATAACCTCGAACATATAGACTTTTTTTACCGATTTGTATTAAATAACCTATAGCAGTTCCCTTACTGTTTTATGCGTAACTCACAAACCATCTAACGGAATCTAGCAAATAATATAACTTTGGACATCTAGACAGAATTCTCTACAACTTTCATGTTGGGAGGAAAATCAGATTATGCCTCTGTAAATCCCAGATTAAGAAAAACGAATCGCTGTCCTGATTTCCGGACCCGGTCAGCAGTACTGTTTTTGTTGTTTCTCCCAAACCATTTATGGGAATTGAGTGAAACCAGTGCCGTTAGAAAGATATCGATGATGACTACAAACTTTATCTAGGACAACTAACCTGATTCATGATGGTTCAATACCAGATTTAAAAATACGGTTTCAGCCTATATTCAAGCACCCCAAAAAAAATTGCGCGAGCAGCTGTCGAATCAAATTCTATTTGAATCTTATACTTCTAGGGACTAAAGAGAAATTTCTTTTGCAGGGGAGGAGCACTACCTTGCGACAAATTTTCCTAATTTGCGAAATCGCTGAAATTCCTCAACGTTGCTCTGCTTTTCCTTTCCTTCTTCCTCCTGTACACCCTCTCGGTACCCTTCTCTCTGATCAAGCAGCAGCAACAGCAGCAGGGCCACGTTAGGAGCAACAGCAGCAGCAAGGAACAAGCAACAGCAACAGCAGCTCGGCAGCAGCCGCAGCAGCACAGGCCGTAGCAACACAGATCGGCAACGATAGAAGAAGGAACAGCAGCAGGAACTCACCGGGAAGAAGGAAAACGGAAAGGAAACGCCGGTTGTGATGGATGACGACGGCTGCAGCCTCCGGCTATGGCCGTGGCGGCGGCGCAAAGACGGCGGCAGCAACCGGGTCGACAGCGGCAGCGGCAGCGGCAAGGGTGCTGGACGGAAGGCGTGGTGGCGGCTAGGGTTGGCTGCAGGAGCGTTCCCCTTTTATTTCCTTTTTTTATTATAAAGAGACTAAAAAGGAGATCAACGGCCCACATCGTTTCAATCCCGGGGACTTCGCTCGGTCTCCGATTTCTATAAACTTGTATTCTATTTTGCACTACTCCGCGAGCTCTACACATCCACGGTTCCTGATCGCCAATTCGAATAACGGTTTAAAAATTAAACTTTTGCGCGTTTGTGCTAATATTCCATGGGGCATTACATTCTTCCCCCCTTCAATCGAATTCGCCCTCGAATTCGCCCAATCATACTCTAGAACACGGGGTATTACATTTCCCTAGGACGCACCCCCCTAGGGCTTAGCCCATGACACAATTAAAATGCCCAAGGCTCAAATCAGACTCGGACTGGATGAGGTACGTGGCTTGTTTATAAGATTCCCGATAGCTCGGTAGGAATTTGGTCGTGGGACCAAACCCACCTGATAGTACACTCCGTAAGCTTTCGAAATAGTACTCATGGCCCCAAAATTTCTTTTCAATAAGCGGCTAGGTCCGTTTGAAGTTGATGTTGTCAAGGACCCGAATCTGAATCTAAAACGTGTAGAACTTTATCTGTTGTCTTTAATGGATTAAAAGTAACATGGTAATGTTGGAATAGACTTGGGGAAGGTCTTGGTTTGGTCCACAATCAACTTGTTTGATCATCCAAATGAGAAGATACAAAACTCATGGTGGAATAACATTTGTTCAAACATGCCATAAGTAAATCCAATATCGAACATATGCACCTTTAGTTTGTTGATGTGCAACATAAGCATGGTTATATCCGAGCCAGTAATATCCTCATCAATTTGGGTCTAACACGAACTCCGGCATATTTTCCTTTCCCAAAAAACCAAGAAATCCCAACGTAAAAATGCAAAAAGCAGCACCAGGAGACGAAGTAGTTGCTGGATGAGGGCGCGCCATCACCATGGGGCCACCGCAGTCATGTTGCCATCCTTGTCGTTGTTGCGTCATCATCATTAGCCAGATCTAGCTACCCCTGATTTCTATGATGCCAGATCCACCGACCGAGCCACCTAAGCGAAGCGGTTGCGGCGGTTCCCTTTCGGTGTGGTGGAGGAGATGGTGTGGGGGGCATCGGCTCAAACAGGTGGAGAGAGAGAGTGGATAGAGAGATAGGTGAGAAGGTTCCGAGAGAGAGGGGGAGGAAATAAGACCAAGGAAGGCTGCATACATTCAGCTCAGCTCCATCCTATAGTACCAATTTTTCAAAAAACGAAACTTTTGTTCCATATAGAAGTATCGGTTTGTTTAAAAATTGGTGCCTATACCTATGGGATGTTCTATGTAATGTTATAGGTATCAGTTTTGTTAATCCGCATGAGAGGGAAAAAGCCTCATATGTGTCGGTTTGGATGAACCGGTACATATAAGCGTGTCCACTGTTTGGGGTTTTGAAGTAATTGAGCAACGCTGCCGATATGCGCACCCAAAGTTACCTCCGCGACCGAACTAGCATAGAGCCCTGGACGCGTCTGTCACTGATTAGCTCAGCTCAAGCTTGCTGGACTGGGTGAAGATGCAAACAGAGGACACTGATGCCGCGAGCCTTGACATCGTCGGGACAACACCACCATCACTGAGACCGTTGTTGATAGGACTCGGTCGCGCTTGTGTGAACCGAGAAAGGAGTGAGAAAGGAGGATGTGTGAATGCATTAGCTCCACGTATCGAATTAAATCTATGTTAACATAACTAGGAGTATTTTATTTTTCTTTGGTTTAATGTGCAGGGTAATTTGTAGCCGAATGCAGAAAGACTCTGCATCTGTGGGTAATTACTCAATGCAAGATGATTCTGATTCTGTTCAAATTGGTGATCCTTTTTATTTACTTGATGAAAATCACCTTCAGATCATTCCTTTTGGCCTGCCATTGCCTTTCCTGCCTTTCAGGTCCTTACCACTGAATGTATGCATCACTGTGGCAGAAAACATCTTCAAGACTCTTCTATACTGGCTCTGTTGTGCACCAGAGATCAATCATGAAGCTTTATCCTTCAAAATGCTCATAATTCCTGCATCGCCTAAGACTGTCAAAAGAATTTGGTCTATCACCATCCCAACAGATATTGTCCAAGGTAGACCACCCAAAAGATTGAGAATTGCTTCCCCCAGCAAAAAGGTTTGTTTATCATACCTCTACTCTCCCTGCTCCAGTGGTGCCAAAATCAAAAGCTAAGGGGAAAAGCTAGGTAGAGACATGAATGACATTCTTATTTTCAATGAAGCAATTAGCTTTGCGGGTCTAGTGGAATTACCCTTGAAAGGCAGATCTTATACCTGGAGCAATATGCAAGATCAACCCCTCTTGCAACAATTAGATTGGGCCATCACTTCACCTTCTTGCACACTTCACTTTCCTCACACTGAGATGATTGCTCAGGCCAAAATTATCTCTGATCACACCCCCTGTATCATCAGAATTGAAACCTCAACTCCTAGATCGACCCTCTTCAGATTTGAAAACTTTTGGGTTGATATTCCTGATTTTCTTGAGGTAGTACAACAACACTAGACTTCTGGCATCTCTTCTAACAACCCAGCAATCATTTTAAACTCTAAACACAAAAATCGTAGAAGAGGCTTGAAATCTTGGAGCAAGAGACCCTCAAATCTGCACATTCTCATTTCCAATTCCAAAGAAATTCTCATGCAACTGGACCTTCTAGAAGAAAAAAGACATATGTTCATCCAAGATAGAAATTTCAGGTTAATCTTAAAACAACACATCCTTACTCTTCCCAAGTTCAAAAATGAGTTATGGAAAAAGAGATGCACCATCAGATATGTGAAATTTGGAGATGAAAACATCAACTTCTTCCAAGCTTCGACAATTGCCAGACACAAAAGAAATAAAATCTCACACCTCACATTGGACAATAATGTATCAATTACTTCACATCAAGACAAAGCAATAGTCCTCTTCAACACCTACAAAGCAAGAATGGGCACATCAGAAAACAACTTGATCTATTTTGATCTACCTTCTTTGATCACAAGAGTTGAAGCTCTAGAAACTTTTTCACAGCTCCCATCTAAAGTCCGCAGCTAAGGAAAGCCCCTTCTTCATAAGATCAAGAAAGTACGAGCGGTAACAAAATGCCAATTGATAGAGCTCCAGGGCCAGATGGTTTGTATGGTTTCTTCTTAAAGAAATACTGGCATATCATATAACAAGATTACTATAATCTTGCTCTCAACTTCTTTGCATGAAATATTTCTATTCGAAACATCAACAACTCTTTCATCACTCTAATCCCAAAAATTCAGAATCCTGCAACAGCCAATGATTACAGGCTAATTGTTCTTCAAAGCTCCTCTCTCAAATTTGTGACAAAAGTTATGGCTGATAGATTGCAATATATTCAACAATTGGTTCATGAAAACCAGAATGGTTTTATCAAAAACAAAACAATTCAAGACTGCCTTGCTTGGTCTTTCGAATATATCCGTCAATGTCATCAAAGCAAAAGAGAAATTTTGTGATTATCAAGATTGATTTTGAAAAAGCCTTTGACACAGTTGAACATCATACTATCTTGGAAATTCTAAAGCACAAAGGGTTTGATGACAATTGGAGAGGTTGGGTTCATAACATTCTTTCAATAGCTTCCACCTCAATCCTTCTAAATGGAGTCCCTGGAATATCTTTCATGTGCAAAAGAAGGGTTCGGCAAGGTGATCCTCTGTCACCATTGCTTTTTGTTCCTGCATTAGATCTTCTTCAATCCATCATCAACATAGCTCATAGACAAAACCTTTTGACTCAACCAATCCCTACCAGCTCCAATCTTTTTCCTATCATTCAATATGTTGATGGTACCCTCATAATTATGAAAGTTGATCAAAGAGAAATCTTCTGTCTGAAAGTGTTACTGCAAACCTTTGCCTAAAACACTGGTCTGAAAATCAACTTCCACAAATCATGTATGACTCCCATCAATGTACCCTTGGAGAAATTACAAATACTCTCTAGAACTTTGGTTGCAAAATTGGCTCCATTCTTTTCACCTATTTGGGCTTACCTATGGGACACACAAAACCAAGAATCAGTGACTATGCACCTCTACTTGATAGAATTGAAAGAAGAATGTCACCCATAACAACTTTTCTCAACTATGGACAGAGATTAACCTTGGTCAATTCAGTCCTTTCCTCCCTACCCACTTACTACATGAGCACTTGAAAACTCCCAAAGAAGATCATTTTACACATTGATAGGGCAAGGAGGCATTGCCTTTGGAGAATGACAGACATCATAGTAAAACCACAATTCCTAGCGGCTGGGATATGGTTTGCAAAGCCAAAGACAAGGGAGGCCTAGGCATTATTTGTTACATCTACCTCTCTCCAACCAAGCAATGCAAGATGATATTACAACATTATCTTACACAAATGACTCTCAACAATTCAGATGATATTTGGTACTACAAATGGAACAACCCTCTCTTTCAGACCAAGAAAGTCTACTCACTCTTTTTGCCCATATTACACCAGATCTACCTCTCACTCTCATTTGGAAGAGCAAATGCAGTCTCAAGTTCAAGGTCTTCTTATGGTTGTTATTAATTGATCGTTTGAACACAAAAGATCTTCCACACATAAAGAAATTATCTGTCAACACAGGGCCAAACTGCATTCTGTGCAACCTAAACACACCAGAAGATTTCAAGCACCTTTTCTTCACTTGCCCCTTTGCAATACAATGTTGGAACTGTTTGGGCATCCATTGGCAAACCAATCAGGAATTCATGAACATGATGGTGTCAGCAAAAAGAATCTTTGGACATAGTTTCTTTATCGAAGTAATAGCAGTTCCACTATGGAACATTTGGAGGAGAAGAAATGATTTTTTTCAACCAAATTCAACCATCCTTCTCTTGATGGAAATTGATCTTTATAGAAGATTTTACTCTACTTTTGTTTAGGGTAAAAACACTTGATCGACCCCTTTGGCAATCATGGATTGACAACCTTTAAAATTTCTTCTCCTCCACCCCTTACAGTCTCTTGTAATTATGTCCTTTTTTATTTCAATGCAATCCCAGTAGGAGGCTCTCCTGCTGTTTCCCGTCAAAAACATTGTAGGCGAATATTGTAGTACCTCCATTTTTAATATGTCCTATAGAAGATATATGTAATGATATATGTGTATGGCTTTACATAACCTCCAAAAGGACAAAACGAAATGGAAAGCAAGTTAATCCCTTACATAAGGGCATTTAACTATTTACCACTTTTAAATTTGATGCTTAACTATTTGTCATCCATATGTCAATGATATGTGGGTGATCATGTGTTTATGAGATACAGATTCAGATAAAACCAGTTAGTTGTCACATCTAAGGGTGATAAATAGTTAAATATTCCATTGCATAAACGCTTGTAGTTAACCATGTGCTGAAAAAACCAGTATTGTACGTACATGGACTGACCTTTTGTGTGTTTGCTTACTCAACTACTTATATATTTTTCTAAACTCACAACTACTACAGAATCCATTTTTCCATGCAGCCAAAATCGAGATTTCAGGCGGGTAGGTTGCCCGCTAGCACGGTGCTTGTGAAAATCTGTTTTTTTCATGCGAGCGCTTAAGCTGTCTGAATACGAAAATAACAAATCGCTAAATAATTAAAAAAAACCCAAAAGTCCAAACCCTAGCAAATTCCGCCGCCACCCGGTGGTCGCCATCACCCAAAACCCTAGCCCGCTGGATCCACCTGGGCCATCATCATCGAGGTCATCATCGTCACCATCGCCCGCTGGATCCACAAGGGCCGGTGGCACTGATGGATCCACCCGGGCCATCGCTATCGAGGTCATTATCGTCGTCGAGGTTGTCGTCGCCATTGCCCGCTAGATCCATAGGGACCACCGCCACCGATTGATCCACCCGGGCCATCTCTATCGAAGTCATCATCGTCGCCACCGAAGTCATCGTCGCCATCACCCACTGGATCCACAAGGGTCACAGGCACCGATGGATCTACTCAGGCCATCGTCATCGAGGTCATCATCATCATCGACGAGGTCATCTGCGCCATCGCTCGCTGGATCCACAAGGGCCACCGGCGCTGATGGGTCCACTTCATCGTCGGTCGTCATCATTCCCACCGAGGTCATCATCGCTATCGCCCACCGGATCCACAAGGGCCACCGACACCGCTGGATCCGCCGCCTCCAGTCACCGACGCCGCTGGATCTTCTTTTTAGTAGTGGGGAAAGCTAACTTGAATTTGAAAGGAACGAGATTGATGCATGATTACTTTATTTCCTATGACTGGTTGCAGACGTGCGGTCACAGCCCCTGACTTCAGGTCGATCACATGGGCTTATGACCTCTTCTTATGTCCATGTGAGTATGTACCGATGTTCAAGTATAAAGATTTGAAATTTCCTATCAAGAACAATATAAGTAGTACCATTACGTGTTCCCTGCTAACTACTTATTATTCCAACCCCCACAGAGTACGTAGTTCTCAATTTGGGTATATTGCCATGTAACTCTCGTGAAGTACATCTTGCTGCAGCCACACCAAAGATACTAGTCAATACTACATTATGGATCATTAGTATAGTGGTTCGTGCATTTGCGCGAATAGATTTAATTTACTTTTATATTGTACTTCTACTCATTGTGTTCATCAAACTCTAAAAGCATGTAAATATTTGATGGCAATTGGATATCCGATCTTCCATCAGGTGAAGATAAATATCAATTTCGCGGAAACTTGACACACACGATCCGGCTTTTGATCAACACAATCCGAACCCTGCAATCGTAGCACCACGTCTGCTCTGGTTATCAATCGTACCGAAACCCGATTGATCTCGCTGAGAAGTATAATCCCTACGTGTGAATCGAAGAACAAGAAATACAACAACTCATTGCAGATGAATGATTAATTAAGAACTTGAAGTTAGGGTTTTACAAACCGAACTAGCGATAAAACAGCAATGGCACAAATAATCTAAGTAAAACCCAACCCTAACTCAATGATGGCTACTTTATATATAGGTTCTAGGGTTGACCTTGGACCCCTGGACGCATCCGTATTGGAGTCTGACACTATACACAACCCAATGGACCCAAAGACAATAACGCAACACCCGAATAGATTTTGGACGCTTTCTTGTTTCGATGATTCCCCGTTGAGTCGGAAGAAATTTTGATGTTGGACTAGATCCATTGGAAAGATGATCTCGTTGGCTTTCCATACATATATACAAGGTCAAAATCGGAGTCCGAATGCAATCCGAGTGATGATTTTAGTACGGACTGCTCCTAGAACCCGAGGTGGACTCGAACTTGATATGAGTTGGACTTCCATTTTGGCTTGAACACACATGGCGACCTTATCCATCTCCTAGCATCTCTTCAACTGCTGCATGGTTCTCTCCATAGTTCATAATTATAATTAAATCATTAGGTAGAAATATATCCTCAAAATCACATAAAGAGGTACTTAGGAACGAGCTCAGCTGTAAATTCAATTGCCGGGCACGAACTCCAGTGATTGAACCTTGCATAGCAACTTAAGGACCGTTGTGTATATCAAAAGGAGTGATGTCATTAGTATTTACTTTCCTTAATTGTGGCTATTGCATATAACTCTATTCACTACTTCATTGTTGTAGTGATTGAATTTTTATAGCATACATTAATTGTGATTTGAACTACAGTTTTCGATTCATATTTATAGCATCGAAAGTTACATCCCTTCTCGAAAGTCACATCCCTTCTCATCTGTAGCACTCCATCCAAATTTATGTTAGTTTTTTGTTTTTATTTTCTTTCCCAAAATCATGATGCAAAATACATCTGTTTACTAATCCAATAATGTTATTCAAAGTGAAATTTGAGTTCGCATACCTTTATATGTTATTTTTCTTTTTACATTGGAATTGTATAGTTCTTATAACTCTAATTAACATCTATTTAATTATGTTTGATTAATCTCTATGTACCGTATCGTTATAATTAATTTAGATTCACCACAATCTAGAGATCAAAATATTTCTTTTTTTCCAAATTTTATGATAATTTCTAGTATTTAAAGTGAGCGTGGTATTTTTTTTTTCGAGCTCGATCATCAACTGATCGAATAGATGGTCCAGCTGTCACCATGTTTATGACGTGTGGTGCTTACTACCAGATTTGCATATATATGTATATATAATTAGCCTGATGGTTAGCTGTTGTGGGCCTGCATGTAAGCAACCATGGTTTTATGTCCAAATACTCGATGCTAGCTGCCGTCGACATACATGTGACAGAAATCAGTTACTCTACCTAAGATTCGTCCATTTAGAAATAAGGCATCGATAGGGAACATACTCGTCCGTCAATTTTATATCTATCTAATCCCTATATCTATATTAATCTGTGTTATATTCACCGTAATATATATCGTGCCATTTCTAATTATAATTGCATGATAAATTAATTATTTCATAGCTATAGCTTATGTAACTCATGAGTATACGACTGATATACATAATTGACGTACGCACAATTATCTCAAATAAGAATACAACCAAACTCCCAAAATGCATCATGAAGAACCATATGGACATTAATTAAAGAAATCCGTAATTAGCTATGTCTCATGATGTCTATAATGGGAGTCATTGGCATGGCATGGCCCTGGCATGGGTCAAACCAGAATACATGTGTTTGTTTTCAAAGTAGCGTCATCTACGAGAAGAAGCGTATTCAAAACAAGAGCATATTGGAGACTCCTTCGGACCGTGCCGGTTCATGAGCAAACTGGTAGGATATATACATATTATCACAAATAGTTTATGCATGACAAAAACCGGAAAACTGGGCAATACTATTTGAACATTATTGTGTTTCATACTATAGAATGACTCTTATCACTAACTATGAAACCGGTTAGTGATGTGAAAACCTCATCTCAATCAATCCCCTTCCTTCACCGATGACCTTTATTTCTGAAGGGTTCTAATAGTGACCCATCACCGATGAGGATAATAGGGCAAAAAAATCCAGTTCATACAACACGGCCAGTCACTATGCAAAATACCTATGGAGTAAAACCAAAAACATCGATGTCCCCATCCGAAGCCCATCCATCATCGCCACCGCCATCATTGTCCCTGTTGTTGTATTTGTCATCATCGGTGTCCCCTTATCGTAGTCGCCACCATCATTGTGCCCATCGCTATATAGTAGTCACCGTGCTGGGGTGGGGGTGACCAGAGATGAGGCAGCTGTGTGCTCCAGGGCGACCAGATCAAGTGGCCTCTGACCTCGGGGAGGCAACATCTGGTGGCCCTGAGGTAGCAGGGACCGGCCCCAACCCCTAGCGGGTGAAGATGCCGGTGATGATGGAGGCGGAGGTGCCGACAGTCTCTACCTTGACTCCAATCCCGACGCTCGTGGATCTGGAGGCCGATGGGGCGACAAGGAGGCAGTCGATGCTCGGGATCGTAGGTGGGGGTGGGGCCGATGCTTGGGAGGCGGGGGGAGACGACCAACGTTGTATCCACGGAGGGGGGAGGATGAGGAGGTGGAGGGTGGAGGAGACAAGGGAGAGAGCATTATCTCTCAAGAGGGGGAGGCAGAGATAGAGAGAGAGAAAGTTCAATAAAGAGAAGGGAGAGAGTGGTGGCCAGGTGGGAGGGGTGGGGGAGAAATAAAAAATAATTCTGGAGGGATATCATCTATGATGGGGCCACAAATGGAGCCCGTTAAAGATGACTATAGTCATCTTTGGTGGACGAATAGCTTGCACCTGTTACTAATGACCGCTCATCGGTGATAGGGCTATATTGTGGCCCGTCACAGATAACCTGTGTCGGGCCGTAAATTCTGTCTATCAAAGATGCGGGGTCATTGGTGACAGGTTCGATCGGGAGGCTGCATCTTCAACGAGGTGTTTTCTAGCCCTCATAGGTGAGTGCTTCTATGACATGTTGTAGGCCTATGTCACGGTTGGGCCAACAAGGATGTAGGTTCGGTAGTAGTGTACTAAAGTTCAGCTTTTCTCCAATGAATTTGGATAAAGATAAACTTTATATAAAATATGAAAGTTATAGCTCTCAATGATATCTATAACTTTGTAATAATAGACAAACTTTTCGTTAATATCATTTATAAGCTTAAATGTTCATTTTAAGTTTCACACAATAAGAATCAATAGGAACACAATTGTATTTTCTTTTACAAATACGATACAAACACATGCGCTCGCAACGTGCGCGCACTCACCCCTGTAAATGCACAAGCACACGCCCTACCCCTATGAGCACCCGTGGAAAACTAGACTGGCGTACCTTGAGATTGATGAAGTCACCCCCAGGTGCCTTGCCATCGATGAATATGTCCCCTACCACTGAAGGAATAACTTACCGCAAATGCAAACATCTGTGTCAAGACTAAGACTTAAAACCCCGGTGTAAGTATAAGACTTAAACCCTGGTGGGCTGGTTCCACCACAAGGAACCTAACCAGTTGTGGTACGTTCACTTCGCAGGAAGAAAGACAGATTGGGATACAGTCGGAGAAAAAAATATAAGTTGTTTATCTGCTCACATATATAGTAAGCTATTATAAGATGCGCACTACACACATATATATATAGAGTAAACAGGGGACGCACTAAACTACGTGTTGCACATGTTTTAAGCAATCTGTGCCGTTCACTCTTATTTGTTTGTAACCCCATGTAGGTGCCTATTTCTACAACTGGCCCCACAAAAGCGACACTAATGAGCGACGCTTACTTGTGCTGGATGTAGAACCAGCACATATGAAATCAATGATGAGAAAAAAAAGCAGCCAACTCGATGATGGTTTGAACCCCTCACTCCCTAAGATCCACATCGAAGGCATAGATCAAGAAGCCACCTTAGAACAAACCAAGAACAATCCTAGTAGAGGAACATTTAGAGGGGAACTACTGGGCATTGGCCAGATCTGGCATCGTTCGGTGTTACTGCTCAAATCTTCCGGGCTATCATCTCTGCCAATCAAGAATCCACGACCCACGTGTCGTGTATCTTCAGCAACCCACCAGGAAGAGGGGGAAGAACCAACCGCTCAACGCGGTGGAATAACCCATGCTCGCTGCCGTTGACACCCCCCCCCCCCCCCGCCCCCCCACAGGATCCAGCACTACTACAATATGGACTTTTCCAGGCGGCTAGTTTGAGTTTTCTCTAGTGGCCAAAGTTGCCGCCTATGAACAATGGCCAGTTAAATAGCACCCCATGATTTTGTGAGTTGGTCTCCCGGTGCTAGGAAAAAATATTTTTTTCCAAGTGGGGTCTTAAGCGATGCTCTTAATATCCCACCGGTAAAAATCTATTTTTTTTAGATGGGGCTAGGTTATCAGGCTATCAGAGCCTCCTGTTATTTACACAAGCAGTATTTTTTAGGTCCTCTAGTGAAAATAATACCCAACTATCATGAAAAATCGTTTTTTTTAGTGTAGTCACCCCCGACCTCGTGATGGTTGGAACCGATGAGGTCGAAGGCGGTGGCTGCAGGGGAGTAGAGGTCCTCCCGCATGTGGATCTCACCATGCAAGCTTGTGGTAGCAAGATCCGACAAAAACCTCCATGTCTCCACCGTCCATCCACCTCCTCCTCCTACCCCCTTTCCTCTCGAGTGCATGGATGGCAGCAGCACAACATTGGTAGGGAGGATGAGCGGCGACGAAGATGAGGAGGAGGGTTCAAGAGATAAGAGAGCGATTGAAAAGAGGGAGAGAGGTGGAGAACGAGAAAGAGGAAAACGAGACTTAAAAGATCCATTAGTGCATCAATCGGCTCGGCTAAATCGATCCCAAATTCCCCACCAGTGCTAGTTTATTTTAAAAACAATCAACGATACCCCCACTCATAAGTGTTGGTTTTTAAAAAAACCCGATACTTTGTTTGTATTGGTTTATTAATATATTAACCAATACTGATAAACTGTTATAGGCATTGATTTTTAATCAAGCCTTTAAACCCCACTCAGGGGCTAGAGCTGTAGAGCGGCGGGAAAAGCCTTATTAATGTCGGTTTTGGAGAAATGAGACATTATCTATTACGAATTTTGTAGTAGTGTAGTGTGTGCTCATACTCTCACCACCTCCATTTCAGGTTTTAATTACTATTGAGGAATTGACTACTGCCTTCTAACAGCTCGCTTTATATGCAACGGCTGACGGTATAGGATAAATAATGGATGTGGCTGGCAACACGATCCCCGCCGAGATCACTACGATCGTTTATATATATATGCAATACCACTATCGAGGTCTGCAATAAGCTAATTAAGCTAGTTGCTACTACTAGCTAACGAGAGTAAGGTATATACCTCAGATCAAGCAACACCATCACCATGTCCATCCACGCACAAAAGATTGCCGCCGGCGATGTCGCCGTGGAGCTCTATCCGTTCATACTCAAGTACAACGACGGCCGGGTCGAGCGTATCCTGCACAGCACCTTCGTGCCGGCGTCGGAGGACCCGGCGGCCAGCCGCGGGGTGGCGACGAGGGAAGTCATCATCGACGAACGCAACGGCGTGTCCGCACGCCTCTTTCTCCCATCCCGCGACACCGACGACCGGAGGCTTCCTGTCGTCTTGTACATACACGGTGGCTCCTTCTGCACCGAGAGCGCCTTCTGCCGGACGTACCACCGTTACGCCACCTCCCTCGCCTCGCGCGCCGGGGCGCTCGTCGTGTCCATCGAGTACCGCCTCGCGCCAGAGCATCCCGTGCCGGCGGCGCACGACGACGCGTGGGCGGCGCTACGGTGGGTGGCGTCCCTCTCGGACCCCTGGCTCGCCGACTACGCGGACGCCAGCCGCACGTTCGTCGCAGGCGACAGCGCCGGCGGCCACATCGCGTACCGCACAGCGGTGCGCGCCAGCCACGAAGGCGGCGACATCGAGGGGCTTATAATCGTGCAGCCATTCTTCTGGGGACCCGAGATGCTGCCTTCCGAGGCATCCTGGGACGGCGAGTCGGTGATCAGGCCGCATAAGATCGGCGAGCTCTGGCCGTTCGTGACGGCCGGCCAGGCAGGCAACGACGACCCATGGATCGACCCTTCCGTCGAGGAGATCGCGTCGCTGACCTGCCGTCGCGCGCTGGTGGCCGTGGCCGAGAAGGACTTTCTTCGCCAACGCGGCCGCCTTCTCGCGGCCCGCATGCGCGGCTGCGCGTGGGCCGGCGCCGACGGGCACAACGTGACGATGGTGGAGTCGGAGGGCGAGGACCACGGCTTCCATCTCTACAGCCCTCTCCGCGCGACCAGCAGGAGGCTCATGGAGAGCATCGTGCAGTTCATCAACCAGAGGAGCACGACGGCGACCTCGCCGTGGCCGGCCGGTGTGCTGCCGGAGTTGCACCAGTGCTCACCGTTGCGCGCACGCAAGGGTAAGGTGTTGAGCGTGCCTTCGAGGCCGTACCAGGGTGTATTTCTTAATGGGCTGGATTTACAAGCTCAGCGTGGCCCAAGTACCATGGAATTTAGGCGCCGCCCAATTGCCATGGAGATTAACAATACATTGACAGTTGGGCTGGATAAAGCATCGAAGAGAGGCTTCGGTTTATCTACGGCCTGGGCCAACCCTAATAACTGCAGGACAATCAATCTCCCGCTGTCAGCATCACTTTCACGGAGTATTGCGGCCAAGTATTTCTTTTAGCATGGATGGAAGTGTACTCAGATGCTCTCGTATCCTCTCAAATATACGACCTATGTACCTATATATGTGTATGTGTTAACTATGGGTTATGATCAAGGGAATAAATAATGTTAGTTCTGGCCACAATAGTTACGCTATAGTGACAACAGATCTTTGTCATTACCTTTCTATAAGGATCGACGATGTCCTTCCCCATCTCTTGCTCTCTCTCTCTCTCTCTCTCTCCTCGCAACTAGCAGCAGAAGTGGCGTTGATGGCCCGACCGCACGCCGCCGGCCCGATCGAGCACGACGGCGCGGTAGTCCTCGAAGCGCGCCATGGCGCGCGCAGGGTTGTTAACGTGGAACAACATCTCCACCTCTGTCGTTAACGCGACTGCGCCGGCGGTGGAAGCTAATGTGGCCGGCAAAGCTGCCTGTGGCACCGGAAGCGACAACCACAATGAGGAAGATAACCTCGACAACCTGACGCGACGAGTGCCTCGCCGAGAGCTCGGTGAGCGCCGGGACTGGATCAAGCGGGCCAGGAGGAGGCAACGACGGCGGCACGGATGCCGCCTTAGCCTTGGGCTTCCTCGGCTTGGCCGGACTTGCCTTCGGACTCGCCGCCGGCTTGGCCTTAGACGATGACGACGACGATGAGGCGTTTCTTTTGGTTGTGGGCGTCGTCAGAGCTAGCGCAGCTGGAGCGAGGCAGGTGCAGGTGGGGCTTCTTGATCAGCGCCGTGAAGGTCGCGGCGACGTCTCCACCGCCGTCCCGGGCGACATCCCCTAGCAGCGCGTCATTGTCACGGCAAAGCGGCTCGGCGTCGTGATGGCAGCGGTGCTCAGCAACGAGCTAAGCGGCGGCGAGCTCCTCGCAGCGGCATCGCAGGGGATGAGGAGCTCGTTGATCGGCCGCGACGCGCCCGGGAAGATACGGCCAGCCGACGGCAACAGTGCGCGGTGGGGGCATCCTTACTTCCCCACTACTTCCATGGACCATGGCGGCAGCGATGTTGGGTGCCGCACGCGCATGGGCTTCATGTCATGTCACACGGGGGCGGTGGTTGTCGTCGTCGTGGCGCTGCGTGTCCTCGCCGTCGGCCCGTCACCGTCCGCTTCCACTCACCGACAACTCCTCTGTCCTCTGGCAGCGGCGACACCAGGGCAACAGGAAAAATATTCTCTGCGGCGGTGTCGCACCACGCCTCCTGTGCGACACCACGTAAACAGTTGACGCGTGTCCGCTCTCCTGCAGCAGGAGCCGAGCCGATGTGTTGAAAGACTCAAACAACAAACAAAGCCGATTGGAATTTGGGGAGCCGCTGACCGCGCTGTCTAGAAGTACATCGAGCCATCCTCTTCCCGTCACACGACTCACACGGCCGCCGCCGCCGCCATCTCTCCGCCCTGAGATCCACCGCGGCCTCCAAGCGGGCACATAGCTCTGGCACTCCTCTCCGCAGCCCCAAATCCAATCCATTGAGACCAATTTCACGCTTCCAACCAAAGAGAAGAAGACCATGAAACAGTTACTACTACACTAGAGCTGTTTAGATGACATCCAACAGCTGAGATTATTAAACACATTGTTTGCACATAAAAAATGTTTCTTCTTGAAGTTGGATTTGGAATTAACGTTCTCAATAGTCTAGCACAAATATAATTTGCAGAAGGGTTGTCGATATAACCATATTACTCACTATCTTAACCTTCTCCAACTATTTTGGCCACTCGGGAGATGGTGTTGTTTCTGAATTTCTGGTGTGACTAAAGCTCTGAAAATTTTAGTGCTAATTTGCTGAATATTGCTGAGAATGGTATACATATTTGTAAATTCCCATTGGATACATATTTCCTGATTCCATTGGAGTTATACCTCTTGTCAGTCTGTTTGTACTACTTATTCTTATAACTAAGTACCAAATAGTTCTTTGTAAATCATCAAAGCAAAATATGATTGTAAATCTCCAAAATATTGGAAGTCTAAAAAAAAGGACAAACATCTGATTATAAATCATCAGAACAGTTTGCAAATTACAGTCTCATATCAATAAACAATTATCAAAACATACTACACCTTAATTTTCTTTGCTATTTCATCAAAATATAGTTTCTAAGCAGCCGTGGCATCTTGATCAAGTCCAAGTAAAAGACTTGAATACTTCATGTGGATCTAAGGAGAGACCATGGTAGAAAATACATACTTATCACCAACGGTTACATCAAAAGATTGGTCCCATTAAAAAAAGAAATTATTCAGACCAGATGCAACTAAATGAATTATTGCAAAAAGAGATTAACTAGCCAAGGTCATAAGCCTTACAATCTAGTATTATCCACCTGTCCTAAAGCGGGAGATTTACATTCTGTTCTGGTGAAGCGATGGCTCAACTTGTGATTGGTGAGCGGTTAGTATAGCTGCAGCTTGGTGCCTGTTTCAACGAGCTGAGACATCAGCTTGGCTCCAAAGAAAACGTTTGACTGCAGTAGGAGACTGGACACGCGTAAGCTGTCTACGCGGTATTGCACAGAAGGCGTGGTGCGGCACCGCCACAGAGTTTTTTTTTTCCAGGGCAACACATCGATATTGAGAGGGGAGCAAGGGCTGATAACTGGGCCCTACTGTTATCTATTTTTACCTATCTCACCTACACGTGGAACCCACTTCTATTTTCAATTTCTTTGATGATTAGATTACCATGTCAGCTATTTGGTCCAAGTTAACCTGCTACATCAATATAAACCACCTTCCGAACCATCCGAGGAGTCGATTTGCACCGATTTTTAGAAACTAGTAGGGTGCCCATGCGTTGCAACGGGAAAAAATCACACCGAGTAAAATGATGTTAAATAATCATTGAGTGTAAATCGGATGTAACAAAAACCTTAATATAGAACTAATAATAATTATGTCACATATTTATAAATTTCACATCTTTATAGTATTCACATGCTAGTACCACATATAACAAAATTAATGAATGGAACGGAACATTAACGACCACATATTGATACACTTTATATTTTTCACGCACTACTTAGGAAAGTTTATCTATAGTTTCATCTGCTTCTCATTCCTAATTCCTAATGCTTATTGACAACTGCTAATCATATATGTAAAAAATAAATGGTACCTAATCCTTTTGGAAAGGAATGGATCTGCAATTGCATGCTGAGAAGCAATGGTTAAATCTGTTTACAAAATTCTACACAATGGTTCTCATTCCATAGCAAAACAAACAACAGAATGGTTCCCATGGAAGATAGGATTGTTGCGGAAGAAGTTTGGTGCTTGACAATTGCCTCAACACCCTCATTTCCTTACAAAGCCAGCTCTGCATGGCCAGCAACTAACACATACAACTCAACAAGTCAAAGGCTTCATATATTTGTATTTTTTTCTTCATGCCAATATACACATCTCAAAAGTTTGAGTCCCTGGACAAACAAGACAACTTTGAGCTTAAGGTCATAGTAATGTTCATGCAAAGCATTTTAGTCTGTCAACCTCTTTAGTTCTTCAAATTTTGAAAATACAGTATGTAACTAATACCATTATCGAATAAACAATATGTGCTCACTAATGTAGTGAAACGAAAAAAGGGAAACATTTCAGTGCGTTCTGAGACCAAGTAAAGAAATATACAATCCCATTCTGAGACCAAGTAGGTTTTAAGTCATAATGAAAAATCATGTGTTGTTGAGGAAAAAATCTAATTTATCCAAGAGACATCGGTGTCTGCCCAGCCACTCTGTCAGGGCTGCAACAACCATAAGTTGATGACTGAACATGGAAATATAATCATGTAAAATAATTAACCAAATTGATAAAAACCAAAAAATTGTATTGTGTTTAGCATTTTCAGCAAAACCAATCAAATTAACATACGGTCACCCTACCGTGGACCAGTAGAACGTTGCAGCGCTTGCTGCTGCCCTCACTCTCTCATAGCTAGCACTGAGCCATTATGCCAGAAGTGGGATGTTGATGACCAACTGACCATGGCAGCACTTGCTGCTCCCTTCACCCTTGTGCACCACACCGCTACTTATTACCCAAAACACTGTACCGGACCAATTCATCAGTAATGCTGGAGCAATGATAGACTTAAATCCAGATTTTAATCTCTAGAGAAGGTATTGGCTCAGTTATTAGAAGGACAACATGAAACAAACAGTTTTGAGAGAGCATGATGAAAGTACTAATGTATTTGATCCAAACAAAAGTTCAGCTTGTTATCAAGACAGGCTCTTTGTGAGTACAGGGGTGAAAATGTTAGCAAAGAAACTATTTTAAAAGTAAAATAAAAATGAAAATTTCTTTCTGCTGCTCTTGTAGGTCAAAATTGCCCGTGTGAACTGTAGTAGAAACCATTTCTTGGGTTTGTTTTGTTGGTTTACTCCATGGCATAAAAAGGATAAAGAAGGTTTTCTGAACAACTTGACCAGTGCCCATGGGCATGAGTTAGCATCAGCTAAGGAAAAGGTTTTAGACATTAACAAAGTGACCATGTTAAGAACTAAGTCCTGACAGCCAATCTTGAGTATAATTACAGAACAGGGCAGCAAAATTTCTACAATACCAAATCCGGTAGGTATGGACTTAAAATAGATTGGTGTTCTCCATGGTGACAGTCATATCACTGCATGGTTGACTAAAAATAGCTGACTTATGCAAGTTCATATGCAAGACTGAACTCGACTTTGTCTAAGCTGGGACATGCAAGTCAGCAAACAAGTTTTTATGTTTGCAGTTCAGCACAAACATATTCATCTTCTCTAGAATAAAATTAACAAAGAAGATAACCATTACATATGCCACAAGTATATACTGTTTTTCTAAAGAACAAATCAACATCAAAACTTTGGCTATGTAAATTGACGTCGGTTGAGCAACAAGTAGATGAGTATGTGGCTGATTACTTTAAGAGGTTTATGTACCTTAAAGACCGATGTTTTGGTTATATACTTGCTTGAGTTCAATAATTGCGCCTAATATTTTGTAGGAGGCAGCATAATGAACTCCCATATTTTAAGTGTTTTGTCATTAGAATTCTACAATATTTGGACATTTAAAAAACAAAATTAACCCAAGATTATGTAATTCTCAATTATGAAATGAACACATTAGTATTCTCAGATTTGGACATTTTGTGTATGTAATTCTTGAATTCTAGAAACTATAAATATTAAAAGGTGCATTGTGATAACATATGTATATGAAAGCTGATAGGAGCTAGATTGGTATAAATTTGGCAAGAAACAATTGGATCTATAATAATCTTAATTAGGATAAGATCTGAATGATCTACAGATTTGAAGGAGACATCTAATGATTTTCATCTAATGATTTTACAAACAAACTGAAATTTAAATATCAAAAAAGATTTAACTAATCTTATTTCGAAGCTCTTTATGGATGGAGCGAATTAGTCATCAAATATTGCACTAACCAATCACAAAACCATAAGCACGCATTGCAACTACATAAATAGATTTATAGTAAAAGACATGACTCAAATTTCGCACTCAAATCTTTATTATTTCAGGATTTAGGAACAGAGGACATCACCTTAACATGTAGTCTCTGCTTTGCTGCTCCATGATCAGCATAGTGGCTATAGCTCACTCATCACAGTGCTGCGTAGTGCCATAACCCACCAGACACACAGTTTGTCAGTATGCTACGTAGAAACAAGTTGAGTAAAATATAGCCTGCTTCTACAAATCATCCGAGACAATCCTGTTAAGCTAGCAAACATCCATAGTGCACTACATGTACAAGTTCCTCCATAGGGGACTACCTGAATCATGTCTGCATAGTAAACATCCTGGTAAATTCTTCCTAGACAAAATATTGGCATATCACCAGGCTATATTAGCAAGGATTAACACCTAAGTGGTTTCCCTGAACATGACAACTGCAACGTCTAAGCAAGCATTTTGTCGAACACCTTTTGGGCATTGGGAGCATTAGCTTATTACCTACAGGCCTGCAGCTTGAATTTACGTCGTTCCATCGGGCTAGCGAGGGATTTCCAGTGGAAGAGGGCGGGATCAGCGACGAGGCGGAGTCCCGAGCTGCGCCAACGAGCACCACGGAGTAGCGTGAGCGTGCGTGGACTTGGAGACGATGGCGGCCAACGGCGACCGCGGCTCTTTCCTCTTGCGCCCGGCTCTCCGTCCTCTCGACATGGTGGCTAGGCGGAGATCGACGCGGTGGTGGCGCGACGACTGATGGGGAGGGGAGCGGCGACGATCCCCTTGCTCTCGGCGTCCGATCTGGAGGAACCGGCGGTGAAGGCGAATAGAGGAGGGGGGTGGGACGGCGAGATGCGAGATGGCACCGAAAGAAACGGTCGAGAGGGAGGGGAGCAGCGATGAATGGGGGAGGGGAAGATGGGGCGGCGGTGAATCTGGCGTTACGGCGGCGCGATGGAGTGGTGGCGGCGCATCGGGGTGCGACGGTCCGGGGAGGAACGATGAGCGGCGACGGCGATTCGATGGGGGCAGCGGTGAGGCGCGACGAGGGGATGGAGCGGCGGCGGCAGTTGAACGGAGGCGGGTGGATCAGGAGAGCGACATGGGTGAGGTCACTCACGGGCGGAGGCGTGGTGGCAGCGGCGAGGGCGGCGGATTTGGGGGTGGCGGCGGCGATAGGAAAGGAGGAGCGAAAGGAGTAGCGCGGCGATACGAGATAAGAGGAGGAGCCCGGATCGTTAGATGCAATGATAGGATCCTTCGAGCAATCTTTGATTATTCAGGACTCACCACCACTACTACGTATTTTTTAAGTAATAGAGATAGTGAAGGTTTTATACCCGGTTTTACAGTTGAGGGATGCGATTCGACAAAGAGCAAGAGATGAGGGAAGCAAAATAGATTTATTTCATTTTGTGGACTACTGTGGCTCAGCGTAGGCTAATGGGCCCAAGAGTTTCTAATGACGTGGATGAAAGTTTAGGCTATATGCCCAAATTAATTAGGGCAATTAACACCTGGTCAAAACTCAACATAGAAGGTAGCTTCCGGTTATATGTATAATAGGGTGATACACCGCGCTTTGTTACGGAATTAATGGATGAATATATATGAAATATTTGTACAAATGAATGCTGAAATGTTGTGAAAATGATGTGGGAGAGAAGATGATGTGTCATGCTTATATGAAATTTAAGCTATGCTAATTGCTATTGTGTGATGAGGTGGTATACTTGCATGTTGAGATTGAGAATTTAATGATTGCTAGTGGGTATCAGCTATATAGAAAAAGTATGGATAATAAGTGTGTTCATCTACCGCTTAAGGTATGTCCGCTGCTTAATAGATTAGAGATTGATAATTTACAATAGTATCTCATACTAAGGTTTGTTTTATATAAAAAGAGGAGAGTACATTGTTAGGGTTTATTTGGTTGGGAGGAATTTTAAATCATAGGATTAGAAAAAGTGGAGGAATAGAAATATATGCACATATGGATTTATAGGAATTTTTCTAAGAGGTTTGTATGAATGGAAAATTTCCTCTCTTTAATCTATACAACTTGTAGAAAAGGAAATTTTTCATTGGTTCTACTATACTTCATTCCTACAAATCTAATAACACTCATATGAATTAGGATCACAAATCATTTACTTTTCCTTCAAAATATACGAGTTTTTGTTTTGCCGGGAAGGCCGAAGGAGGCCATCCGAATGTATTAAGAAGGAATAAAGTTACAAGAAAAAAATTGAAAGAAGCTGTTGAGGTCGGAAGTTCACCATAGTGCTCAACCAAGAACCACGTGCTAACCACACAAGCACAAACCACTGAGAAAGGAACCTAGCACCCAAAAAGACCCCAGCCGGGCCTACGACAGAACAACAAAGATGAGACTCTGAAAACGATGTCCCTATGAAGGTTACGACATCAAGGACGCCGCTATCGCCCATCTAAGGAAGATGTGGTTTTCACCCAGAGAAATTCGCCAAGGAAGAGAGGACTCCTCGACAGTGCCCCAAAGGGGGTTATGACACTCGAAGCCGAAGCCGCTGCTGGCCCGATGAACTACCAGACGAGGCTTTTGCCTGAAACAACTACAACCTTGCTTGAAGTTTGTTGCTTATCCACTCAGAAACCACCGCACAGGCAGTGGCAGCACGAGGCCTGTCACACCCGCCCCTGCGCCACTGTACAAATGGCACCGAGGAGGGTATGCCACAGGCGAACGGCGAACCGCTTTCCCACGGAACCGTGAAACAGGTACCAGTTCCAGGATAACGATGCTGGTACCAGCGGTAACATGATGAATCAATGCAAAATTTAAATAAAAACAATATACCTTTATGTTGCAGCTTCAGGTAATCCCTGAGTTGAAACCATTAATCAGAGTCAGCAGCAGCGAAACTTAGCGAAGCTAGGGCACCAAATCCACCGGCAGTAGTTTTGGTTTAGGGACGAAACTCCAACCTTTGTCTTCCGCCTGAACTTAAGCCAAGGGAGAAAAACAACAACAATGGGGGATTGAGTACATTCGTACTCAGCAAGCCACTAGGAAACGTGTACATGCAAGCTTCAAAGAAAGGCTGGGTTTATTTGGCAAAACATTTATTTTAAAACACTTTTCAAAGGTCTGAGTGTAGTTTTCAAAAATAAACTTCTCCTTCGGAATGAGGCGTCACACCTCAATCCAAAACACGACTGCTTTGCAACAACCCGAGCGGAAAAGCCAAATTTTAGTATTCAAAAGTACTTTCTCCTTCATTAGCTTCCTCTCGTAAACCAGCATTACCTCCAGAAATCATCCGTTAACCAAGTCTCAAGGTTAACAACTCCGGGTTCGGTCCTCCCGACCTGCCAACCCAAACTAGGCCCACTCGGCCCCTATGGTGCCAAACGACACCCCAGGTCACACAGACTTGTTCCCAACCACGAAGACTGGCCGTCCATCACAAAGAAGGACTCTGGTAACGGTTCCCATCCCAAGAATCAATTTAATAAATAATTTTTAAAACAAATCTAAGCTGTGAGACTCACTCTACATTCGCCCTTGACCGTGGGCACGGCTGTTTGAACAGTTTAGTTAAACCTCTGCAGAGACTGTACGCTTTACCCACAAGACACGAAGCTTACACCAATACTGGCCGGTACCGGAAGTTCGTGACAAGGCCTTTCTCTAGCCAAACCATAAATGTCCCGTGTTACACAGCTGGGCAGCGTCTCACAGCCAAGCATCAGGCCAGTCTCAGGCCCTCATCTACCCAGGACCCACCGTATGGACCCCGACACATCCTCCACGCCACCATACCGGTGCTCCTCAACTGCCAACATGCGAGACACCTACGTTCCAGCTAGTTACTCATCCAGGGGCATCCCATTATACTTGTGTGGTCGTATTGTCAGATGCTCGGGTGTTAAATCCCAAGGAATCGGTCCTTATGCGCGACTACGAAACCAAACCACACAGGAGAGGATTCGCACCGCAAGTTTTCTCCATAAAACCTTTTTATTTTCAAAAGACACTGACTCCCTGAGTCTGGTTTTAGACACCTTTCGCAACCCAAGTTTTCCCACATCGATAACCATGTATAAGCCTGATATAAACAAATGGTGAAAAAGGACACCTGCACCTAGAGAGCGCAAGTATCGAGGTACTACTGTGGTGGAGCGACAACGGTTAAGTTTAACCAAGTCCTAAAGGAAATAATGCAACTACATAGGTTGGTCCATCGGTCATGTGCTCGTAGACCGATGGCCGATCAAAATAGGTGTGTACGCTAAGCATGCAATTTCGCAAACAACACATTTTATGAACTAGGAGCAATATGATCAAAGAGTGACTTGCCTTATTATTGGTCTTCAAATCTTCGAGAAAATCCACGTCCGACATATCTCCGGAACATTCACTACGCGATCGAAAGAGAAAACCATCCAAAATCCTATAAAGTAAATAATAAATATTATAAACTAATAGTGCCATTGGATAGATCTCATTTTTAGAAAGATTACGAAAGTTGAACGGAGTCAATCGGACTTAAGGTTGGAGAGATACGAATTTTGGAAGATTAATGGACTTAATGGAAGGTGGAAATGAATTTATTAAATTAGAAAGGAATATTCCCAATAATATTCCCTGGCTGTGGCACTGAGCAGAGGGAGGTATATTGGACTTTCCTTTGAGTGAACTTGGGCTTTAGCCCGAAGATAAAGGAATGCAATGTAGACTTGTAGTCGGGTGGCCCTATGGTGCGGAGGGACTTAATGTAGACTTTATTTTTTTAAGCTGAATGGGACCCATGGAGAGAGAGAGTCAAAGGACCCACCATTTTTTTCTTTCTTTTCTCCTTCTTCTCTCCCCTTCTTATCCCTTCTACTTCTCTCCTCTTTCTTTCCTCTACTTCTTTCTTCCTGAGAAAGGAGGCCGAGAGGAGATGGCGCTGGCGGCTGGGCGCGTGGGCGGCGGCCGGGCTCGGCGGCACGGCGGGGCGGCACCGGCAGGTGCGATGGCCGGGCTCGGGGCAGTGGTCGGCTGCGGTGCGGCTTGGCCGGGGCCGGTGGCTGGGGCGGCACCTGCTGGGCGATGGCACGGCAAGGGAGGGTGGAGTGACACACGACTCGCGCGAAGGGGAGAGACGGCGCGACCGGGTGCTTGGTCAGGCGGCGGCCGGGCGACACGCGGCCGAGGTGGCGACGTCGGCGCAGAGGCGGCAGGCCGGAAGGTCGACGCGGCCAGGTAGGGGTCGGAGCTGGCGCCAGCCGATGCGGCGTGTGGTTGGGGAAACGGCGCAGCTCGGCGCATGAGCTAGGCCACGGCATTGGCCGGGCGTGACAACGGCGTTCGGCTCGTGGCTCGAGGGTGGCGGTCACGGTAGCTTTGGAGGTCAAGGGAGGAAGACGATGGTCGCAGCAAATTTTATAGCCGTCGCGGCCGGCGGAAGGCGACGAAGGCGGCTCGGCGTGCTCGGTCGAGCGGGTCCAGCTGCCCTGTTCGGCTGTCATCGATGGCATGGTGGCACAGGAAAGCGAGGACAATGGCGGTGCTGGGTGGGGTGGACGCGGTGCTTGCTTTCGGCGTGGACTGTTGCCTCTGTGCTTTCTTAGCGTGGTGCAACGGAGCACTGGACAGGGAGCAAGATGAGGTTGCCATGGAGAAGCAAGGACGATGGACGACGCGGTTGGTGGATAAGCTTGCTTCTGTGTTCTCTGCTTCCTCAATAGTTCTCTGCTGCTGCCTGCTATGTGAGCGGCGTGGACCGGTGCCTAACTTCAGTGGAGAAAGTGGAGGCAGTGTCTAACTGCGGGGTTTGCAGTGGTGGGGTTTGCAGTGGCTTAGTAATTGAGGAGGCAGAGTGATGGATGGGAGAACGTGGACATGCATAAGCAGCAGAAGAGCACGTGAAACAAAATAAACTTTGCTTGTCTCAGTGGAGAAAAAGAAAGGAGTGCGTGCATGCTTGTCCACCGTTATTTTGCCCCGTGGGCTGTAGACAATTTTGAGCTTGTAACAGGACTGTAATTGGACTGTGGATTCCAATGATTTTGTTTGGGATTTTTGACAAGTAGGAAATTTGGGTTGGAGGGATTTGGCTTTCGAGAATATTTGCAACAAATGGAACGAATGGAAAATAATTTAAAACGGATAGAAATTGAAGGGGTGTTTAGGACGTGATTCGGATTCCAAAATCCGAACACGGGGATTTTATTTGGGAGACGATTATCGGAGGAAAAACTTGGCGTTGTTGGTTCCATCGGTGCGCAATTAAACTCAACGAGCGAAACGACGGTTGATTTTGGGTCGTACATGCACAAAAATATTGATTTTGATATGTACACGTATAGAAAATATTTGTCGAGCGGTCGAAGTCTAAAATAAATACTTTTAGACTCCTTGGAGGGAAAGAAGATTGTTTGTCGGCACGGTCGAAATCCTGAAAGCGAAATCTTAACCGTACGACTTTTTGGAAGTGTTTAGCAGGAAAACTCGAACTTCAAAATTCGAATAAGGAGAATTTAATTTTGAAGGAAAAGATTTGGTCAAGGATTTGGGTTTACAAGGAATGGGTTAATTGAGATCTTTGGCACACAAACTTAGATACATCAAAGAATCAAATTTTTGAACATAGGTTTTTAATAAAATATATTTTTCAACGCGGCAAAAATCAGGTCATTACAAGGCCTGCACCGCTTCGCACCAGCACCCCACCGTCGATCGACTTCCACACTTGCTGCTGTACCCTGCCACCCCCTAGAAGCCAAGCCAGGCCTCCTCCGTCCCGTCACCCGCCGGCCTCCTCGCTAGATTTTTCCATAGGAGAACTCAGGATTGGGCGATGTTGCGTCAGCTACCAGAGCTTCACCCACTAACCAGCTTGCCACCTCAATCCAACCTAGAAACTCCCCACGAAGAAAGGGAGGAGCTCCAGGAAGGGCGAGGGTGCCGACCAGCAATGAGAAAGAAGACCCACCGCCGCTCCCTCGCGCCATGCCTCTGGGCCTACTCCAGCTGCACCAGCGCCGACATCACACCGTCGTACCCAGCCCTACAGCCACACCAGCGCCAACGGCACCCCCGCTTCTCGGCCACCAAGCCATCAGGTCACGCCCTCCAGGCAGACCGCTCCGCCTCCGCGTCCTCTAGGCAGGCCGCACTGCCACCGCCGCTTCGCGCCACCGAGACACCACGCCCGGGCTACTGCTCCGGGCAAGCCGCACCATCACTGAGCCGTAGCCGCCTCACGGTCGGGGTGCTTCTCCAGCCAGATCCAGGCGTGGGAGGGCTAGATCTGGCTTCAGAGGCACCGGAACTGCCGCCTCCCCAAGAAGCCCCGCCGTCTCCGCCTCTAGCCGCAGTCACGCCCATCCTCGTCGTGCCGAGGTGGAAGACTTCATCTGCTTCTCCCCATCCTCATCGCGCTGAGGTGGGAGTCACCGAGTGCCGCCTTCCCTGTTCGCTGCCGGCTTTGCCGCCGGCGAGCATCGGCGTCGACGAGGTGGGAGAGGTGGAGTGGCGGCTCAGCTGGCTAGGGTTTTCGCCCCTCAAGTCGTCCGCGCGAGAGTGACGCGGGGTCCCCTGATAGGTGGATTCAACCAAACAAGTTATTGGTTACAAATAAATAACGTTTTGAAAGCATTGTTACAAGATATTGGTTTAATTGTTAATTTACTAGCATTAAATCTCATGAAAATAAAACGAAGTTATCTACATCAATTTTAGAACTATTTTTTAAGACAATTCTAGCCACTATTGGGGTAAAAAGATTAGGGAGTACAGATATGCTTTGGTAAGAATAAAAAAAGAGTATGTGATAGAGAAAATATATTTTTATCAATATGCTAGTATAATTTATTTGAATACATGGTATTTACTTGGTTTAAATAAATATTTAGCTGTTGCATAATACCAGGAAATATCAGAAATCAATTTATAAAAACTGTGAAAGCAGTGGCCACCACTACCACTAGTGTCCTTTGCCTTAGTATATATTTTATATGAAGCACTGGCTTCATTGTTACTCTTCTGCTTAGCTGCAGTCCAAATTTAAATTTAAATCTTAATTTTAGAGTTTATTTTAATTTTTTTATCGTAGTTTATTTTTCAGTATTAGCTTTTAAATTTCTAAGAACAAACATATGTAAAAATTGTTTTATCTTGAAATTATTTTTATAGCTAGTAAGCGTTGCATCTAATCAAAATAAGTTTTAAAATGTTCAAATTGACTTAAAAAAACAAAAACTTAGTTGAGAGGAGGAAAAAAAGTCATTTCACTTACATGCAGGCCAGAAGACAAAGGATTGTAGATAGTTCAAGAGAGAATCTACTCAGTGCCACTGAGTTTTCCCCACTTCTACAATATACCACTGACTTTGTCAACTTGAACAATATACCATCGGGTTTTCTCTAACCTCTACTGCGTGCCATCACAGCCCAGTTAGCATCTGTTAGGGATGTGAAAAGACCTATTTCCCCCTAACTCATTGTACATTGGCTCTGCAGATCTGCATATTACGGCCTTTGCATAAACGGAGAGAATCATTCGCCCCCATTGGATTGCATGTACAAGCAGCAGAATGTTGTGCACACCCTACTACACACAATACTATCAGCCTGTGACCAATATTGCTGTCACTGGGCTACAGGATCGTCGTGCCACTGCCAGTTTACTACAAATAAATGTACATAACGGGAAAAAAATTCACATAATTTATCAAGTTTACCTATCAAATTTACATGGTGCATGGCACTGAGCTCTTATATATATAGAGATGAATACGAAAATAATTCACTAAAATTAGGCAAATCCATACAATGTAGTACCACAACATAAATATTTCATTACATTAGCCAACCCCATACAGTTCATGAATCAGCACCGAAAGTAGAAGTTCAATACATGTTCAGCACCGCAAAAGTTACAAGCATATAAAAACCACAAACTTAAACTACAATGTCTCCTGGGGATAACATAGATGGTGTCCTGATGATGGCATAGATGGCCACAAACATATAAGAGAGAGAAACATTAGGCTATTAATTTTCTCTTGCTTCTAGTTGACATGGATGGGCTATCTGATGGTAATTTCTTCTTGCTTCTAGTTGATATGGATGGGCTATCGACTGGTACTGTTAGGTTGGTCTTGTTTCCTTTGCCCCTTGCTTTGGGAGGTGGTGTGCTTGCTTCTGTTACAGGAATAAGGGCACATTGGCTTTGTTGATGATTTGTGCCACTTGAGCTGCATGGAAATAATTGCACACTGCACAAATTAGAATAGGCAAAACAAAAATACTATATGGAATTGGAATCAAAGTAGTTATAGCATGTACCTCACTGATGTAGCATTTGCAGTCACAGAAGCAATTAGATTAGAATTGGAACTATCATATGCAGCTGCCCTCTTCCTTTTGCTGTAAAATAAATGTAGTTTAAGTGCCTAATAGTAAGTATTAGTGCTCAAGTTTAGAAAGCACAGGTTGTTACCTCTGTGGGGCAAGAAAATCTAGGGTTGATGATGCAGTAGCACAACTACTTGAAGTGGATGGTGCTTTGTTCTTTCTCTTTCGCCTACATGCACTGAATTCATCACAATACAGGACAACGCAATGAGCTGAAATCACATACAGAAACATACCTTTGATTTGCTAATAGAGCAAATGCCTCCTTAGCATCCGGTTCAGCTTCCTTGCATGTCTTCCATCTGTGACCAAAGTTCTTACAAATAGGACATTTTTGGCTACCGGACCTCTTACCAGTGCCTCTCCCTTCAGATCCACCCTTATACCTTGTGTTCCTAGTTCGCCCTGCACTTCTCTTCAAGATTGGCGGGTAAAGAAATAAGCCATGTGCACTTTGTGGCCATTGGGACATGTCAGTAAGACTAGGTATGCGTGGAGCATATGCATCAGTAAACTTGGCTACACTATAACATTCATCCACAAAGGACTCTATATGCAAACCCCTCACTGATGTTATGAATGCCAAAGCGTGTACACAAGGCTTCCCAGATACTTGCCATTCTCTACATGTGCATGTTTTTTCTTCCAAGTTTACCACATGCCTCTTCCCACCTAAGTACAAAGTACATAAGTGACCATAAAAGTGCAAAGATTGACAAAAACAGTTAATGGAATACTTACCAGGATATTTTTCAGTAACCTCTGCCTCCAAATCATCACTCCTGTCGACATCTAGGTCTAGGTCCCTTGTCTTTGCATTCAACTCACGCATCACACTTGGCAGTATAATATGTCCTTGCAGTTTGTTGGCAACCTTTTTCCTTTTTTGAAATATTCTCATAGTCTTTCTTCTTATCTTGTCCATTAGCTCAAATAACATGAGCCCTTTGTACTTATTGATCCAGTTATTAAAGCTTTCAGCAAGATTATTGGTCACGTAATCCACCTTTGAGTGACATGAGAACATGCTTCTAGACCATAACCTACATGGAAGGTATTACGAAGAGATCTCTATTACTCTTCTAGACCATAACCAAAGATTTAATTAATAAATTGTAACATACAAGTAAATTACCTCTTGTGGTATGTTTTCAAATAGAAATGTGCTTGCGGTTTAGCATTCTCAATTTGTCCCATGTGATAGGAGTACGATTGCTCTGTCCATGCATATGCGGCTAGCCACAAATGATCATCAAAAATTTTACCATGGAACTTTACCTTGAAGTTGGTAACTAGATGACGCATACATTCTCGATGCTCCGCTTCACCAAACACCTCCTCCATAGCAATATCAATCCCTTTGCCTGCATCTGTGCATATTGCTAAACCACCCAAGTTACCAATGGCCAGCCGTAATTTCTCCATAAACCAAATCCAATTCTCACTTGTTTCTGAATCAATGATGCCGTAGGCCACTGGGTATAGCCAGTTGTGGCCATCAATAGCACAAGTTGTTGCCAGTTGGCCTCTGTATTTCCCTGTCAAGTGAGTGCTATCAATTGCCAAGTAAGGCCTACAACCAGCCATAAACCCATCAATGCATGGCTTCAAAGCTACAAACATTCTTGTAAACCTTTTCTTCTCCTTGAACGTCATGTGATCAATTGATACTATACTACCTGGGCATCTCTTCTCAATTTCTCCCTTCCACCTATATAGCTTGTCAAAACTGCTGTCCCAATCACCAAATAGCCTTTAAAGTGCTAATTCCTTACCAGTCCAAACTCTCTTGTAATTGATAAATATCTTGTGATGTTCTTTTATCCTCCTTTGCAACTCAGCCGTTCCAATGCTTGAGTTTTCCCTCACCCATTCCATCACCTTTTCACATATCCATGCCTTGGATGCCCTCTTCACCTTCTCATCCCTTCTAGTGCTTGCACACTCATGGTCGGCCACGTGAACCTTGACCTAGGTGAAGAAACAGAAAAAAAATAAGTCAATGTTATTGTATACAAGAAGATATTATACAACACATAAGAGTAGCATTGTTACCTCAATTGATTTCCTATCAGCCGAGTGTGATGCATGGATTCTCCATTTACATCCTTTTTTGGGACAATGCGCTCTGAATCGATCACGTTCACTTTTGTCAATTTTATACTCAAACTCATGCTTAATTGAATATTGAGCTATGGCCAACCTAAACTCCTCAATAGAAGGGTAAATAGTACCCTTATTCATTGGTGGGTCATTTTTGTCATATGCTACAATAGGGGTTTCATCATCAGGTTTTGCATCATGTGTAACCCAGTCCTCATCATCATCAGTGCTGTCATCACCATAGTCATCCTCATCCTCATCAACCCCAGGCACATATTCAGGATCAGGAGTGTCATCATTATCAGACTCTGGAGTATCACTACCAATTGAGTATTGATCCTCCTCGTCTACACCTACATGCTCAAAGTGTTCAAATGGATTGGCCAGATATGTGTCCACCATGGTATCTGCCAAATCACCACCCTCTAATGGTTGATTCACATTGCTGATCTGAGAGAAACATGCCTGAGAGGGGATAGGAGCTGATGGTGTACACGGCATGTCAATGATGGACTTGTCACTTGGACCATTAATTGTGATAAACACATCACCAGATCTATTTTGTCCAAAACTCTTAAACATTGTCATCATTTCTTTATCAGAAGAAACTAAGCAAAGCATATTCAAAGAACTATCAAGGTATTGTACTGTTACGGTTTCATCTATGCCCCATGGATACTTCTCACTAATGTCATCAACAAAGTCTTTGAAATTAGTTGTGTCACAATCAATTGGCCATTCAAACACCCATGCACCCTCAAACCTACTGCCTTTGTGCATGATTCTCACCGTGAGAATATAAGTGGAAAATGGATCCATCCTGTGGATCCACACATCGTAAACAAACATAAGAGACAAACAATAACAAACAAACATAAGAGATACAATAGCTATTTTCATTTGTCACTAAATAGAAGTGCACAAAATAAGCTTATGATTTTAGTTTAGATAAGACATTACCCAACTGGGACTTCAATTTGCGGCGATGCTGGGGACGGTAGTGACAGGATGCTGGCGATGGAGGTGTGGTCGGCGGCCGCTTGGGGCGATGTTGGGAGCAGCGTCGCTAGGACGCCATCGGTGGAGGCTGGTTGCGGTGACAACTCAGGAGGCGGTTGTGGCAGAGTTGGGGACGGAAGCGCCAGGATGCTGACGGCGGCAGACACGTGGTCGGAGGTGAGGTCGGCGGCTGTCCGCGGAGGGAAAGGAAGCGCCAGGATGCGAGCGTCCGGCAGCGCGTCGATGGGGAGGCCGCTGAGCCGCCACGCGTCGATGGGGAGGCCGGTGACCGGCGGCGCGTCGATGGGGACACCGGAGACCGGTCGCGCACGGATGGAGACCTCGGCGACCGGCCGCGCGTCAATGGGGAGGCCGGCGAGCCACCGCGCTTATATGACCCCGACGACCTGCCTTGCGTCGATGGGGAGGCCGCCGAGCCGCCGCGCGTCGATGGGGAGGCCGCCGAGCCGCCGCGCGTCGTCGAGGAGGCCGCCGAGCCGCCGCGCGTCGATGGGGAGCTGGGCGCATGGCCGCGCGTCGTCGGGGAGCCGGGCGGCCGGCGGCGCGTCGATGGGGAGCCGGGCGGCCGGCGGCGCGTCGTCGGGGATTCGGGCGGCCGGCCGCGCGTCGTCGGGGAGCCGGGCGACGTCGGGGAGTCGGGCGGCCGGCATTCCATCGATGCGGAGTCGACGCCGCTCACTAGGAGGAGAACAGTAGCAGATCGATTTGGGGGTGGATAGTGTGCTAGGGTTCTCAGTCAACAAGTGCAACGATATTTTAGTCCATGGGCATTTTAGTCATTAAGAGAAAATTCAATACAACAAACGGAGGCCAACTAACGGCCCATGGACGGCGATTGCACACAGTAGAGGTTAGAGAAAACCCGATGGTATATTGTTCAAGTTGACAAAGTCAGTGGTATATTGTAGAAGTGGGGAAAACTCAGTGTCACTGAGTAGATTCTCTCATAGTTCAATTAGTGAAAAAAAACTAAAAAAACAGCATAGCATACATTTGCTCATACAACAAGTAACTAGTATTACCATTACATTGTACATAGTACTACATACTCAAATACAACTCCTTGGAGCCAAAATATTACATTATCTCAAGAAAATATATAAATAGGTGACATGTGTTTTAACAACACAATATACGAAAAACAAAACCCTTTTAACATTTATTATATTGCAATGCTTTAATATTATCTAAAAGAATACGATTGCCCTTGAAACATGAAACCTGTTAGATCAAGTAGAATTCTGATTTGGAGCTGAATCCATCTGGAACCTTATCACTCTCATGTAAAGATCAAGAATATCAATGCCTGGCTTCTCTAGTTCTCTTACCTTGCTCGTCTGAGCTTCAGCTAATTGTTCTTCCGGCTGTCAGGTGCGTGCAGCACCATGGTCTCAATGGTGAAACCCGGTCCAAATCCTAGCATCACTCCCCACTCAGCTCCATCACCCTCCTCGTCCATCCGCCGGCGCAGCTCGTCGAGCACGAAGATCAGCGTGCTGCCGAGCATGTTGCCGTACTCCCTTAGCACCCTCCGGCTCGCCGCCAGCTTCCCCGGCTTTAGCTGGAGAGCCCTCTCGATGTGGTCCAAGATCAACGGGCTTCCCGGGTGCACCGCCCAGAAGAGGTCATTCCACTCGCCGCCGTCGCGGCCGAGCGGCGCGAGTGCGTCGGAGAGGCACTGCTCGACGTTGTTCCCGGCGAGGGGCACGAGCTCTTTGGTGTCGATGTTGCCGTCGAGGCCGTGCTCCGTGAGCTGCATGGTGATGACGTGCTCGGTCCCCGGTATGAGCGTCTGCGAGGCGTAGACCATCTCGAACATCGGGTGCTCGACGGGGCGCACGGCGTCGGCGCCGACGATGACCGCTCCGGCGCCGTCGCCGAACAGCGCCTGGCAGGTGACGGTGTGGGGGCAATCGGGCCCACGGAAGGAGAGCACGGTGAGCTCGACGCAGGCGACGAGGACGCGCGCGCCGCGGCTGTTCTCGGCGAGGTCCTTGGCGAGGCGCAGCGCGGCGGCGCCAGCGGAGCAGCCGTTGAGGTGGATCATGGTGCGGCGCACGGTGGGGCGGAGGCCGAGGATCGTGGCGAGGCGGACGTCGGCGCCCGGGGCGTGGGCTCCCGCGTTGGTGGTCACAACGAGGTGGGTGATGTCGGTGGCGGGGCGGCCCCACTGGACGATGGCCCTCGCCGCGGCCGTCGCGGCGAGCTCAGGGACGGCCGTGACGGCGATCTCCAGCCGCGCGTCCAGCGACGGCGTCGCGCGGTCGAGGAATTCAGGGTGCGCGTTGATCATCTCCTCCGTGTGGTGGAAGAAACGCTTCTCACTGCCTGACGCCGATACACCTGAAAAGTCACCAAGCAACAAAACAAACCAATCATATCCGAAGACAAAGATGAGTCAAATGATATTTGAAATGAAACGGGCATAAATGACTTAAAATATTCAATTTCGCGGTGAGTTTGCGAAGCTTTACATAGTGCGTCTAATTTGTCTTTGAACCCAGCAACGTGCTCGCTGTTGGTGACACGGCAGTAGAAGTCTGCGTAGTCAGCCTGGGTCACGCAGTTCGCGGGGTTCGCCGTACCGATGGCCAGCACGACGGCGGTGCCGTCTGCGCGCTGCACACGGCGGAGCTCGTCGACGGTGACCGGAACAGCCGGAGTGCTCCCCATGGTGTTTGTCCTAGCTATCTAGCAGTGGCTCTAGGGGCTCCAAGATTGGAAGAACTGGATGTTACAAAATGCAAGTGATGATGGAGATGAAGCTTGCTATGGGTCTCGTTATATAGACAATCCATGCTCGTTGATCTCTCCAATTCTCCATCAGTTACACCAAATGATGTACGCTGTCTCTCTACTGTGGAAGCGAATGAAGCATGAAATTAATGAATTACATGGTTAATTGGTGTTTCTTAGTTTCTTTTTTGGTGTACGAGGACAAGACCACCAGAGTACCAGACAAGCTAAGGCCCCATGCGACCGACAACGGCCATTGACCGGTAGATTTCTCCGTCAGTTGTACCCAAGCGTACGTGTGCATCCAGCGAAAAGAGAAGAAAAACGTGAACATCGAGCGAAAAGAGAAGAAAAACGTGAGTAGCATGCTTGACGACGGCCATTGACCGGTACATTTCTTAGGACATGGGGTCCTAATGGGCCTTCTTCCTCCAACAGCTACAGAACTACATTTGTGTTTTGTTGGTCTCCCATCGCAGCTACTATTGCGCTTCTTCGTCTTCGCCTTCATCTTCAGGCCATAAGCAAGACAGTTTTCACAAAAATAACAAGTTTGGTCCTAATTTGATCAATCTCAAGTTCTCAACTCGACCGTTTTTAGAAAAGGAACTTCAGAAAGAGAACATGGGTTCCTATTTACAAGAATAGAGCTATATCCCAATTTGTTATAGGAAAACCAAACCCAAAAACCTAATGAACGCACAGGCAATAAAAGGTAACCGACAAAAACTAAACAAGGAAAACAAACATAATTGCCCGAGACGGCACTGACTTAGGACTAATAAACCTCGATAAAAACCATTGTTGCGAAGCTTAAAACCAAATACCATGTAGCCACTTAGCCTCCACAGCCGCAAGTTCTTAAAAAAAGGCCGCATGCCACTGGTGAGGACAACACATGCCTTAGGTTAAAGTTTTGAGGTTAGAGATAGGCCTTTTTTCCTTGTTGGACTATTGTGTTGGGTTGTTTTCCTATTGCTTGCCTTGGCTCGCACTACTAGAAAATTGATTTCTGTGAATGGGTAAATAAGATTTTTCCAACGGAGCTCCCACCCGTCTGTACTTTAAGGCCTATAAAAATAGATGATTTTTACAGGGGCCATTAGCCCCACCTGCGAAAATCACTTTCGCAGGTGGCCTCAAAAACTTCACAGGCGCTACATCCACCCACTTGCGAAAACAATTTCACCGAATAAAAAAAAATTCCCCGCCACCAATCCCACCCTCCGCCGCCCTCCCCCTCTGGCCACCGGCTCTCCTCCTCCCCCTCCTGCTCCGGCCCCTCATCCTCCGTCCGCGCCGCAGCCAGTGGCTCCCCTCCTCCGGCCGGATATGGGAGGGAGAGAGGGGAGCGCCACCACCGTCGGCTCCACTATTACGGCCGGATCTGGGAGGGAGGGGAAGGGCCTACGCCGTCTGCGATGGCTACCGTCGGCGGCTCTCCTCCATCCATCGTCAACTGGCTCTTCTCCTCTGGTTGGATTCGGGAGGGAGGGAGGGAGGGAGGGGAGGGGACGGCTATCTCCGCTGTCGCCATCGGCTCCCCTCTTCCAGCTGGATCTAGGAGAGGGAGGGGAGGGCGTCATCTATGGTGGCTGCCGCCACTGTCGCTCCTCCGTCCAGATCTAGGAGTAGGGAGGAGGGGACTGTCACCTCCGCTCCACCGGCTACTCTGGTCGCCGCCTCCGCCCTCCCCTCCTTTGGTCAGATCTGGGAGGGAAGGGAAGGGAGGCCGCGGCGCCTCCACTGCTGCCTGCTTTTACCGCCACATTGGACCGGAGGGTGGAGGAGTTGAGGTGAGGGAATGAAGCGAGAGGTGGGTGGAGGGGTAAGGACTTAGTGGGTGAAGGGACTGGAGGTGGGTACTGTTTTTATGAGGCTGAGTTTTGGAGTGGGTGGTGAATTTTTGCTGGGGGAGATCTTAATGTCTCGTCTGTTAAAGATTTTCGAAGGTATGGCTTTAAGAGATCTGACTGCAAAAATAAGGGTTATTTTGCAGGTGGAGGTCTTAAGGCCATGCTTGCGAAAATCGATTTTTGCAGTTGGAACTAGATTTATGATGTCTTCAGCTTTTTTTACAAACAGTGGTTTTATAGTCCGCTTGACAAAATAAAATCGAGTGTTGGGAAAAATCGTTTTCCTAGCAGTGTCATTTGGCTCACGAGTCACTTTGAGCTGACTTGTTATACATAATGAGCTAAAACCTTAGCTCAACTCGATAACATATCAAAATGAGCCGAGCCAACCACGAGCCAAGCGAGCTAGTGAGCCTAGAGTTTATCATCCAACCCCACTCACTCCTTTCTCCGTGCTAGATCCGAGCAGCAAATTGTACCATTGCCCAGTTGCCACCATCCTAGGTCATCAGGCGGTTTCCTACGGCTCTCTTATCCAGTGACGGTAAGGCGGAGGAGGAGGGAGGAAGGGGTGGCAGCGGATAGGTTTTGGGTCGCTACCTAAGTCTCTTGCGCACAAGGTTATAGAGATCCCAAAATCCACCGCTCACCGCTTAATTAACAAATTTCAACTCAAAGTGAAGTTTTAAGGAAAAAGTACGAATTACCCCAATGAACTATCGAGGTCGATCGAATTACCCCCTTGACCTAACCAGATATTGCTCACCCTAAACTTTTAATACTGGCCGAATTACCCCCTCGACACTATTTTGAGTGGTTTTTACTTGAGGTTGCACACGTGGTGCCAACGTGGCAATCCAGTTAGCAAAAAAAAACTCCCCGGACCCACCTGTCACTCCCTCCCCCGTTGCTCTCTCTCCCCAGTCGCACTCTCTCTCTCCTGTGCACGCGCTCGGGCAGGCGACTATGGAGACGAAGGTGGACCAGACGGTCGACGGTGTAGGCGGAGCTCACCTGGCTGACGGACGGTGAGGCAGAGCTCGCCCGGGAGGGCGGTGGCGGAAGCATAGACAGACCAGGTGGCTGCGACGCCGGCGGAGGCCGACTAGGTGGCAACATGGCACCACCCACCACTCCGGCTCCCTCTCGGATTTCACCGCTCCCACCTATGCCTGCCACTGGCCGCATCCACCTAGTTGGGCACGCCACCGCTCGTCCAGCCGCACCCGCAATCACGCCGACCAGTTCCCTCTCCCGCCTATGCCTGCCACTGGCCGCATCCACCTAGTTGGGCACGCCACCGCTCGTCCAGCCGCCCCCGCAATCACGCCCGTGCGAGCTCTGCCTCCGCCGCCGATAGCTTGGTATGCCTCCGCCTCCGCAACCACCTACCCGAGCGCGTTCGCTGGACAGAGAGTGCTATCGGGGAGAGAGAGAGAGCGACCGGGGAGGGAGAGGTATGACAGGTGGGTCCGGGGAGTTTTTTTGCTGATCGGATTGCCATGTTGGTGCCACGTGTGCAAACTCAAGTCAAAACCGCTCAAAAGAGTGTCAATGGGGGTAATTCGTCCGGTATTAAAGTTTAGGATGAGTAATATCTAGTTTTCAGGTTAGGGGGTAATTCGATCGACCGCGATAATTCAGAGGGGTAATTCGTACTTTTTCCAAGTTTTAATATACTCAAACTTTTTTGGCTCTTTGCAAACCTTTTTGTGTTCTCTTAAGAAACACTATCAAATCGTTTGGACATATTTCCGAACGAAACTCAAACAAAATTAAAACTCGGTTTCAAACACCATGCATCCATTCAAACCAATGATTGGAACTTGATGCATGCCTGATGCTCCCACTCATCCTAGGGAATATCGACGTACAAAGGAACAGTTGCTGTTGTTGTGTTCTTGTCTGCAATGGCCCAACACTGTATCTAGTACTACTTCCTTAATCGAAATACCATTTTTTAATAAACTTAATGTAATAAAAGGCATGCTTTGCACATTTATACATTATTAACACAATTTTCAAGCCTGCATTGTAAGCATTCTCCGATTAAGCCCAAATCAACCTAATTTTGACCAAGGAATTCTAGAAAGATGGAAATCGATTCGTCTTAACTTACAAATATAATGCCTGGTCCTGGTCTCCTGGGCATATTGCAATATCTTTATTCCTCATGTTCATGTTGGATATTCCATTATTCCAATATGAACGATCAGAACCAACATTAATGTTGCTGCATTTTAACAATGCGAGGCTTTACTCCTAGTCAATGACTGCCTTTAGTAGTACCAATCAACTGATGTACCAGCTTGAACAATCTCCCCTCTTCTGTGTCTCCGAAGTCCAAACAAAAAAAATAAGTCACCTCTCCATATGACAGATGATCCCAGTGTACGTAGCAAGCATTGATCGAACCACACTTGATGCTGTGTTTACCTTATCTTAATTTTGACCATGAATTGTTTAGCTGGTTTTCTCAATCTTTACCACCGCATTTTCTATTCAAAACAATCAAAGTTTTTTCCTTTCACATTACAAAGGAAATACGTCCGGGCTCTGCACCAACTTATGCTGTGTTATGCTGTGTTTACCTTATCTTAATTTTGACCATGAATTGTTTAGCTGGTTTTCTCAATCTTTACCACCGCATTTTCTATTCAAAACAATCAAAAAATTTTCCTTTCACATTACAAAGGAAATACGTCCGGGCTCTGCACCAACTTATGCTGTGTTATGCTGTGTTCGGCAGCCGCTTTTTCCAACTCTTCTCCCTCTTATTCCACGCGCATGTTTTTTAAACTACTAAATGGTATAAATAGTATAGTTTTTATAAAAAAATTATATACGAAAGTTGCTTAAAAAAACATATTGATCCATTTTTAAGAAAAAGATTAGCTAATACTTAATTAATCACGTGCTAATGGATCGCTTCGTTTTTCGTGCGTATAAGATTTGTTCCCATCTTCTCTTACCGAACTCAGCCTTAGTATACATACAACCCTACTTGTGAACATTAGCATTGTGAACCCTCGTAGATAGATGAGTCATGTGCCCATAACTTCGTCACCATACCAATGGTCCTTCTTTAACTAAACTTCTTCTATTTCTGTTATACTTTTGTTGTATGTGTAATTTTAATTTTAACGATATTTGTTTGTTTTTTTAACAGCCATTCTTTCGATCATACAAAGAAAATCTTAGTTAACAAGAAATCGAAAGAATTTATCTATTTAGCTACTTATCCTGCCACAAGCTAGTTGTAATAATAATGCTTCGGGTCAGTTATTTGTTATTTTTACCTGCACGATTTGCACCAGGGTTTACAACTCTGATCAGTTACCGATCCCGAGCTCTGGGGGGATGATGATTTTCGTTAAAACCGAGCAAACACCACCAATTTTCGAACAAAAAATGGATTCAAAATTCCGTATTTGCTTTGCCCGCTGTCGAAAACCGATCAGTGTCATGATAGGACCGATCGGAATGAACGATTGCCCTAAAATAAATAAACGGCAAGATTAAATTCCAGACTGCAGATTCCAAAGAAAAAAAATCCAAACTAAAAGGAAAAGGAAAGATTATTAAATTAACATCGACCGTTCCTGCGTTCGCTCGGGAGGTTGAACCGCAGGACTCCTGCAGAAGTTAATGCCTTTTTTTTACACCTAGTTAATGCCTATTACCAACACATTAGTAGGTTTATTATTGGGCCATAGCTCACTGCCATTTTTAAGAAATCCACCGAATTCCTCCTCGCGTAGACTTCCCTCCCAATCCATATAATTATTATAAAGAATATGCTCTATAGGAGTTTATTCTAGTTCAACGATTTACAATGTACTTCTTTTTTTATATTATTCTATTATAAGTTGCTTGATTTTTTTAAGTTAAATTTTCTTAAGTTTCACCATGTTTATTACAACATCTATATTACCAAATTAATTTTATTAAATTTAACATTAAGTATGTTTCGATACCATATTTATTTTGCATTAAAAATTGTTGTTATATTTTCTATAAATTTGAAGATGTTTGACTTGTAGAAAAGTGTCAAAGCTACTTATAATATTAAACGGAGACAATACCTTCCTATAATATACCGATAAGTTTATCAATTATTCTACAATATATTATTGGGCTAGGCCTTTTCTAAAATACCCAAAACACCCGTATAAACATATATGATTAATGATAGATTATCCTATGAGAAGATTAAAAAAATAATTTTTTTCACATCTTCACACATTGTGGAAGTTTGTATTTTATTTCTAAAATATAATTTATCAGTTATATTGTATAAAGAATACTTTGTGTGTTGTTGTATTTAATGTAAATCATCTTTCATATCATACACAAAATATTTTTCCTACTATCTTTTGAGTAAGCAATTTCTCTCTCATATATTACACAAATATACCAAAAAAAGCTTTAAATTTATATACAAATCAACTCCCATGTTGTGCAAGAGGTTACACCCAAAAAATTATTTTTTAAAAACTTCCAATGAGATAAATAGATTGTTAACATGATATTTTTAGAAAAACAGCCCATCCTGATGACGTATTATAAAACGACTGATAAACTGAAAGAAATAATATCAAGTAAATCGTTGATCTGGAATGAAACCGTGGGACTGGTATGAACTCAGTGTAGATTATGTCCTAGGCTCGTTTCGTCGTTCATATGAAAACAAACGTCTGACACGTGTGTGCATAATTTAATTATTTAAGTGTGGAAAAAACTAAAGGATGGATTATTCAACAAAATAGCTAGACTAAAATAATATTATTTTTATAGAACTAATACGAGCCATATTAATCTCTACAGTTCCTCACATTATTTTCGTGCAAAATGTTTTGGCTTCTAATGGCCCTTTCAACGGAGTACTGCCGTGTTGACCTGCACCGTACGGATGACGTCATAATGCCTCCTGCCCAATGATGTAAGCACAGTGGGGGCGATGGGCACGTCACAACATCACCTTGGTCATGTCGCCGAGCTAGATTCAACGCACTCTGTAGGTGGGTTAGCTATGTGTAGAGAAACAAGAGATAAGGATTAGTATTTTGCTAAGTATATATACTGTAGAAAATAAGACCGGATGCTCATCGTGAAAAAAAAGAACTCCTTATGTAACATTAAGTCTTAATATGTTCCAGATAATAAATCTATAACAAGTTCTCGTAACCCTGTCATTAGGACATGTCATTAATGGAGAAGGGGTTTTTAATTCTGATTTGCAACCCCTATAATCCCGGGTAGTAAACCGAGATCCCGAATTCAGAACTAAAGATTCCCGGGTGAAATAATCGGGACTAGAGAACTATCTTTAGTCCCGAGTTACCAGCCGGGACTAAAAATGGTTGCCAGCCACGTGGCGCTACCATATTTAGTCCCGGTTGGTGTTATCAACCAGAACTAAAGATATTTTTCTCTTTTTTTAAATTGTTGGTTTTGCATATATATGTATAAATACATATATATATACATATATAATATGTGTATATATGTAATATATGTATTTATACATATATATATATATAAGCAATATTCATATATATGCATAAATACATATTTAACCCATATATATTACCAAAATATATGCACTTAAATAAATATATACATATATTACCAAAATATATATATATATTACAATCCTTCATAAATTCTAATATTTTATTGTGTATTACGAAGAAACCTAAAACATGTTATGGGGTTGATAATCAATAGGTCTTCCATCGTAGTGGAATTCTCCCACGGGATCAATAATTTGTTCATTGATAAATCCCATCAATTATTCTTGAACAACTTTTATAAATTCCTCGTTTGAGAGTTTTTCCTTCATGTAAATAATCTATCATTTGAAAAAATTGAGATATAAGTATATGAAGTCAACAAGAAATCGAGAAATAATGTATGAATGATTTTTACGTACTTCCAGATCCTTGTCACTGTTGATTTGGTATACAATGCAGTGAGTATATTCGCAGATGTAGTAGCCGCACAAGTTATTCCCCTGCTTCTGTTTTGCACACTTAAGGATAAACGACGAGAGATTTAATGTACTAATTTATTCTAGAACAAATTAATGATTCAACATATTGTTGGAGCATGTACTCCCCAGAAATTAAACCTCCTACCAAGTTTTTCTTTCCGAACCCCACAGACCAATGTACGAAACTTTGCCCATGCCCTATGTACAGTTGGAAGCTATGATTAAATATGGGAGATCCGTATAGTAGCAATAGCAGTGTTCATAATTAAGGACAGTTGAATAGATGGTATTACCTATCTATCACTTTAAAAATCTTGGCGAAAATAGACTTCGTTTTATCCATTGAGTCATAGACATGGACTTTGCATAGTGGAATGTCAAAGATGAAAAGGATCCAGTGGAATCTGCAAATTGCATGAGATGATATATATGTCACGGTATGAGTGCGAGAAGGAAGTTGGTACAAATTCGAAAGATAGCAAAAACTCACTCTGTGTTGTAGGACAATAGTATGTAGGTCTTATAATGCTGCTGCACCAGGAAATGAACAATATTATCCTCTGTAGCTTCCTCAAAGTCTCGTATCATGTCGACATTAACTTTGTGGGGGTCCATGAATCCAATATTGTAAGTCCCCTGCCTACAGCACAACTGAATCTCCATTCTACAATGGATAAAAGGAATTTTCATCAACTATCCGCACAGTGTAATCATTCGATGGTATATAGAAGGAGCTAAGGAACGAAATAAATTTAACTAAACGATACTTACAAAACCCAGCAGCTGAGAATGGAGATGTCGAGGGCATCTAGTTGGTATACATCGAATACATCCTCGAAGTGGATCCACAAAACATCATCTCCTTGATAGTAATTTTTGTTTCTTATCCTCGCTCCAAATATTGTTCTACCTTTGGATGAATGTTCCATGTACCATTGATGGAATCGGTACATCTGTGTAGAGAGGGTGTTCACCTGAACAGGCTTGCAAGCGGTTCACTGAGGCTAAAGTTGTATTTCAAATCTGCTTCTGTCGCTACTATTATTGGTGCGTTTCCCACCAGTTGCTCCCTGTTTGGACCCGTCTCTTTCATCCATTGCCTTAATTCCTCTTCACCGGGTGGTAGCAACAGCTCTACCGATTGTTTTGGTTGCTTTCCGAGCTGATGCACATGTCTAGTCTTTCCTCTTTGCTTCTTAAAAGACTTTGCCATCGATCGTTCATAGTTCGAAAATAAAGTCTTTTTAACCGGTTCGTTCATCTTTTGAAAGAACTTCTTAGCAGCCAGGGTCTAGAGGACTCTTCTTTTGTGGGCTCCGTGGCTTGAAGAACGCCTTCACTTGCGCTCTTACGACCTCGTCAGTCTCCTCGGGAGTTAAGTCGTACACCCTTTTCTTGAGAGCGGGGAGTTTTGGCTCGTCAAGTCTTGGCTTCTTCTTTTGTTATGTGGACTTTGATGATGTAGGTCGAAGTGGGCACGTCTTTTTAGCACTTGAAGGCGGAGCAGACGCTGACGGTGCAGGCGGAGGAGGCGAAGGTGGAGGAGCCGGTGTAGGCGGAGGAGACGGTGCAGGTGGAGGTGGCGGAGGAGAAGAGGCCGCTTCTCGCCCGGGAAACACGATGTAGCGATTACACCATAGTATAATGGCGTGGGCTGTGTCTCCTAGTTTCATTTCCCCGTCTCCTCTAGAGATGTCTAGCTCAAGATCCTCGAACCCTTGTTCCTCCAGTTCAACTTCGACCCTTGAGTACCCAGGTGGAATCGGCCTGCAATGATATGTCCCTGAAGGGTCCACTGGTATGGCCATGCCCGACACCACCTTCACGAGAATCGAGGTTACTTAGTAATTAACATATGCACCACCTTTCGCAATTTAGAAGACATATATCATAAAACTACGAGCATACCTTGAGTGATATGTTCTTGAAGGGACTATGCAGCTCATAAGGTGTCCGCCGCGTGATTTCATTAATAGGTACGATGGCTCGTCGTGAGCTGACCCTGCTGCAGTTTCCATGCCCAGTTCTCCTACTTGCCCTATAGAAGCATAGCTGCTGCGATTGCCTGAGGGGCTCACCATGACTGGAGGGACATACGGTTGCACGGTCTACTGGCTTTGTCGTTCCGCCAGGCGTTGGTCCACTCATCATTCCACCTCCTCTTGCATCCCTATGTCTTGCAGGGGACCCTCTCCTCGAGATATCTTAATTTTGCCTCGGTATCCCTCTTGCTCCTCATGCGACTCTAGTAAGTGTGGTTGTCCTCCTGAAATCCGTATTTCCAAGCAACCACGCCTTTTCCTCGTGTTCATCCTTGATGCTCGGGATTCTGTAGTGCGAGCGTAAGCTCGTTCTTCTCTCTTTCAGGCTTGAATGTTCCCTGAGCAGACGCCTCCACTGCTTCCGTAAGTCGGCTTGCTGCTTCGTGAGTTGCCTCGCCGAATACAATGGAGCCATCAGTGGGATCGAGCGTTCCACCGTGAGCATAGTACCAATTTCTGGAATGTTCAGGCTAGTTCGTTGTGGCAGGCTCGATACCCTTTTCTATCAACCCGGCTTCCAGTTTATCCCACTTGCGGATTGCCTTCTTATAGCCACCTGACCCTAGCCGGTGATGGTACTGCTTCATAGCGGCATTTGCTTTATTCTTTTCTATCTGCGCTTGCTCGCGCTAGGAGGTCTTGTATGCGACAAACGCATCCCAATGATCCTCCAGCTTGGTTAATTTGTCGAAATCAGGTGTTAGACCCTTCAGGACGTATTTCTTGTACATATCTGACTTGTAGTTCTGGAACTATTCAACCATTTTCTTCAGAGCCCATTCTTTCAATCTTGGTTGATCTGCCTCAGGGACCGTGAAGGTCTCGAGCATGGTGGTCCACAGCATGTTTTTCTCCGTATCTGGGAGATAACTTTGGTCATCCCTGCCTAACCTTGATTGACGCCAGTTCACTGTGCTGATGGGCACGTGATCCCTCATGACCTAACCACTGTGTCCCACAAACTTCCTTAGTATACCGGCTGGGGCTACTGGTTCGTCGTCTAGGGCCACTTCAGAATAATGTGCCTACCCTCTAACTTCCTCGTGGCACCTCGTTGTCTGCGTGCCATCTTCTCTCCAATGGTCAGTTGCCTTTCACTTTCCTCCTCGTTTGTGCCCTCATTGCCCTCCTCGTAGTCTCCCCTCATGGCTTGATTCTGGTACCCAGATTGTACGTAGGTCTTTAATAAATTCTACGCAGAACTTATTTACCTCCTCTGTTCCATAACCCTTGGCGATGCTTGCTTCCAGACGAGGACGGTTACGAACGTATTTCTTTAGAATGCTCATGTACCTCTCGAAAGGAAACATGTTGTGTAGGTACACACGACCGAGAATACTGATCTCTTTCACAAGGTGACATAGAAGATGTGTCATTATATTGAAGAATGATGGTGAAAGGATCATCTCAAAGCTAACAAAACATTGGACCACATCATCTTGAAGGGCTGTTAAACTGTCTAGATCGATGATTTTTTGCGAAATCGCGTTCATGAAAGCACATAGCTTTGTTATTGTTCCCCGGACATTATCAGGAAGAATACCATGAATTATAACAGGAAGTAGTTGTGTCATTAACACGTGATAGTCATGAGACTTTAGGTTTGTGAACTTCTTCTCCTTCATGCTTATTATTCTCTTTATATTCAAGGAGTATCCAGACGGTACCTTGATGCTCTCCAGGCATTCAAACATATTTTCCTTCTCTTCCTTGCTCAGAGTGTAGCTTGCTGGACTCAAGTAATGGCTTCCTTTATCTGTCGGTTCCGAGTGAAGGTCCTCGCATTGTTGCATATGCTTGAGATCATTACATGCTTCAAGTGTATCTTTCGACTTCCTATATACACCTAGGAAGCCCAACAGGTTGACGCAAATGTTCTTACTGAGGTGCATCACGTCGATTGCATGCCGGACGTCTAAGACTTTCCAATAGGGTAACTCCCAAAAAATAGACTTCTTCTTCCACATTGTCGCGTGACCCTCTTCACTCACTATAGGTTGGCTACCAGGTCCCTTTCCAAATATTACTTTCAGATTTTTCGCTATAGCAAACATGGCTTTTCCATTGCAATGTTTAGGCTTAGTACGGAGGTCTACCTTCTATTCGAAATGCTTGCCTTTCTTCCATACAGGGTGGGTTGCAACAAGGAATCGACGATGGCCCATGTACACAACCTTCCTGCAGTGTTTCAGATATGTACTTTCAGATTCATCCATAAAGTGGGTGCAAGCCTTGTACCCCTTGTTTGACTGTCCGGATAGGTTACTAAGTGCAGGCCAATCGTTAATGGTAACGAACAGCAATGCTCGTAGGTGAAATTGCTCCTGTTTGACCTCATCCTACACGGGGACACCTCTCTTCCACAACAGAACCAGATCTTCAACCAAATGGTCTTATGTACACATCAATGTCATTACGAGGTTGCTTTGGGCCTTGAATAATAATTGACATCATGATGTACTTTCGCTTCATGCATAGCAAAGGGGAGAGGTTGTAGACACACATGGTCACAGGCCAAGTGCTATGGCCGCTGCTCATCTCTCTAAATAGATTCATGCCATCCGTACTTAAACCGAACCTTACATTTCGGGCATCCTCTCCAAAGTTTGGAAATGTTCTATCAATGTTTCGCCACCGTGACCCGTCAACGGGGTGTCTCACCATCCCGTCTTGTTGACGTTCTTCTGCGTGCCAGCGCATCATTCTAGCATTCAATTTGTTCCTGAACAAACGCTTGAGCCGTGGTATTATAGGGAAATACTACATCACCTTAGCAGGAATTCTCTTCTTCGAAGACTGTCTATCCACATCACCTGGATCATCTCGTCTAATCTTGTATCTAGTGCTTTACAAACCGGGCATGCTTCTAGGTTCTCGTACTCCTCACCGCGATAGAGGATACAATCGTTCGGACATGCGTGTATCTTCTGTACTTCCAGTCCTAGAGGGCATACTACCTTCTTAGCTTCATACGTTGTTTTGGGCAATTCGTTTCCCTCCGGAAGAATGTTCTTGACTAGTTTCAATAACTCGCCAAATGTCTTGTCACTAACACCATTTTTGGCCTTCTATTATAAGAATTCTAGCGTTGTACCCAACTTTTTGTGCCCCAGTTCGCAACCTGGGTACAACGAAGTTTTGTGGTCCTCTAACATACGATCCAATTTTTGGACCTCCTTCTTACTTTCGCAGCCGTCCTTTACGTCCCGCAACATCTAACCAAGATCATCTGCAGCATCGTTATCTTCTATAGCTCCGTCCATCTCGCCTACTGTATTTTCTTCAAATCCACCGTATTGATGAGCCTAGTCCGTAATGTTCTCATCTTCTACTTCATCTTCTTCCATTGTAACCCCTAGCTCTTCGTGCGAGGTCCAACAATTATATCTAGGCATGAATTCAGACTCAAACAAGTGCGCGTGCAGAGTTCTTGATGTAGAATACTCCTTCTGGTTACTACACTTTTTGCATGGACAACACATGAAACCCTTATCCTTGTTAGCATTGGCCACATTCAAAAAATAATGCACGCCTTCAATAAACTCTTTTGACCGTCGGTCCACCGTGTACATCCATTGCCGATCCATCTATACATCAAATAATCCAATGTTACTAACGAAATCCACAAAATTAAAACTAATTAAATAATCATATAATAATTTAAAACATCATATATAAAAGTAAAACTAATTTCTACAAAAGAGCTACAAAGATGGCGACCAGCAGGAAGAGAAGTATACAATTATTTTTAAATTTTTATTAAAGTACTAAACATATTTTTTTATCGTACTTAATTATTTCTAGCTATATTACATATTTTTAATTACCTTAGTTTTCTACTCTTTTTTATAAAAAATCGTACAATAATTTTACAATAGTCCCACATATTATTATTTTTTCATTCTTTCTAAATTTGTAAACATATCTTTAATGTATTGTACTTTTTTCTAACTATTTTATTAAAATAACTTTGTTTTCTATTCTTTTATCTTAGTTTTCTATATTTTTCCTCTATCATCTCTTTTATAACATATTTATCCAAAATTTTCTAATTTCAAAATCAACCTAATTTTGCCTACACATATTTTCTCTCTCATCATTTTGCATAAACCTTGTTGGAGACAATATTGTATAGAAACAAAGCTATAAATGTAATATGCTAAGCATACATTATTAGAGAATGAAGTTACTATCCTTTTCGATCTCTCCGATTTGTATATTATCACCAAAATAATTTTATCAAAAATTTCGGCAGCACCTCCCTTCTTCCTCCTCCTCTCGGCAGCAATGGCTCGGGCTGGATTAGGAAGAAGAAGTATAAAAAGGTATATCACTTTAGTCCCGGTTGGTAACACCAACCGGGACTAAAGATCCCCGGCCCCCTGACATACGTCTGACACGGTCAGGGAAGGTGTGAACCGAGACTAAAGATGATTTTTAGTCCCGATTCCTATTCGAACCGGGACTACTGCAGTTTTGTGAACCCAGCAAAGATCGGTTCCAGTAGTGTGTAATAACGGTCACTCTTCGTTGCTATGCAAGTAAAATTGGTGACGTGGAAGAGAGAGAGGGAAGGAAAGGGAAACATGATTTCTATGTATGACAGCGGTTTAGAGTTGACTGTTAACATTTATTAAAGGAAATTATGTTGCAACGGGATGGAGAAAGGAAAGAATGCTAGTAAAAAAATATTTTGGTGCATTAATGGTTAAGAGTTATTGTTGTTTCAACTATTGTAAGAGTATAGTCTCTAAGTCATATGTATTAACTAAGAGATCATATCAGATTTTACCTTTGTTCATGTCCTTATATTTTTACCAATCAAATGGATAAGTATAGTTTAATTGAATGGCTAAGAACTAGTTTTTGCCATTATATTGTGCATAACTGCCATCACACCTTATGGCAAATTTTACTACTCTTACACTTAATGTGTCACTGAAAAACGTGTCATGAACTCATGATTAAAGGGGATTGGAGGAGAGATGGCCTAGTTCGCTCTGGTTTGTCCAAAAGCAAAGTCCAGTGGCATGTGCTGCTCGAGAGGCATATATATCATTTCATCGTGACTTCTCTTTCCAATTATTATATATTACTAATTTTTTGAAAGTGTTTTAACATATTTTTACGATGTTACCAGCAAATTTCTCAAAGTAACTTTGAGTATCCTATAGTAAAATTTACTCTCTTTTAACCAAATTTTCAAGAGACAAGGGCAACACACGACGATAAACCTATAACCTAACTAAATGGATAATAAAATAAATTAAGTAAATTTTACAAAACTACATTATTTTTTTAGACTATTACATAACTACATATTAAAGTGCTGTATATCAAAACTACAGATTTAACATCAAATTTATCATAAAACTAAAGACTTAGACCAAGTCTTAAGTATAATAGAAATGCATATTTAATAATAAAGTTATCACTAATTAAATTATATCTTTTAGAGCTAAATCCCTAGAGTCATTATTATGCTGGAGCTATAAACATTATAGTTTCGTGACTAAATTGGTAAACCTATAGTTTTGTGAAATTTTTGTTATTAAGTATAGAGTTTTGTGACACTATCTTAAATGTGTTAAATATGTAGTTGTGTGATAAATTTGATGTTAGTAGTTTTATGATACACCTAGTTTGATAGTATATTTAATTTGGTAAAATTTAAATAAAAACTTGTCATTTATATATCTCACAAATGGAGTTGAATTTGGACATGAATTTTTGCACTATTGTCCACCATCATCTATATGAGATGAGATTATGATGGACAGGCATGTAATAAATCTAGTTCACATTCTACTTTGTTTGTGTATTATAAATATAATAAATTTCGGAAAACTGACACGACTGTTTTCTGGATCGAAATTTGTCATTTTATTATATCATAGATGAAGCCAAATTTAATTTGGACAAGATTTTTAAACGGCTTCCCACCACCATCTCATCTGAATATTTTTTACCCTTTGGGTGTACCAGGCTTTTTCAGAACGGTTTGAAATATGGTTCAATTTTTTCTATCTTAGTTTTTTTTGGTTGGTTAGTTTATTTTTGTCGGTTTTGTTTCGGAATAGTTCTTTCATAGGATGGAAGGGAAGGAGGACGACCGCAGTAGAGAAAGCCATGTGTAGTAAGACAAAACGAGGACACATCACGAAAGCGAGAATGTATGATTGCGAGTGTGATTAGTTGGCGGTCAATCGTTGATCAACTGTGACTGGGGTCGCGACTGATCGGTCCATTAATTGATTCCATATACTCATCTAATCTGAAGATTCAACTCGATCTCCCACTCTCTCTAATCATGATAGGCCTCTTCCCTTCTATTGGCAATTTAGATAAATATATTTTTAAATTTTTTGAAATAATTTTGAATGCAGATAAACTCTAAGTGAAAGTTATAGATCAGTTCGTCTAGACATACAACTTTTTAGTTGATAACATTCTCATCTAAACTCATCTAGAATACCAAATATGTATTACAAGTTTTGGACTGGAATTGTAATAGCATCTATATATTAAATATTATGTACACATGAAGTGTGTGATAGATGGGTTCAAGTTCTGTATAACATATGCGTGTATAATTTACATAAAATATCATGTGACGTGTAACTCTTGCAACATGCATCTGTTTACTTTACCAAGCCATCACAGAGAGTGTGTGCTATTACATCTGCTCAAATTCGTTGTATAAGGTAATGCCCCCTCTATTATAGTTTTTTTTTTTTTACAGGAAGAGTAGTCCTGTGCAGAACGGCCAAAAGAATTTGGGCCTCGCGTTCAGGAGACGGCTTCATTGTAATCAGCTTCAGTGTGCAGCTTTGCGCACGCCATCCACTGTAGCGGATCTGCCAGTCAAAAGCTTGCAAGGTGGAGGATGGGTGTGCCAGGAAGCTGCTTAATTTGCTCGATGGCAGTCCTTACGACATGGGAAATTATAGGACGGAGAAAGACCGCTACCATTTTCCAAAACAAATTAAAGACAACCTACAGCCTAGCTAGTAGTCTACCACCGCGTATAATATAGAGAAAATCTATCGTGTACTATTGACTTTGGCCCAGATCCACAATCTACAACTGAAACTGACTTTGTTCAGTTCCATAATATACTATCGTCTTTTATTTAACTTCTACGATTTAATATCATTGTGCAATTAATCTCCATTAGTATCACACAATATACTATCGTCTTTTATTTAACTTCTACGATTTAATATCATTGTACAATTAATCTCCATTAGTATCACACAATTTAATGATGAAAATATCCCTGAGATTGAAACTTTCATAATTTGGCTGAAAATTTACAAACACAAGACTGTAACATGTTACAGAGGTTGCCCGGCTCATATTCTTCTGTGATAATACATGATTATCTAAGCATACATATGATTGTTTTAGCAACTTGTTTGACGGCATGTTGCACTTACAAAAATAGAACTAATCACATGCTTATTTAATAATATGTATTGACTAATTAATATGTTCAAAAATTCAACGAGCTAGCCAGCTACTAGCAGTATATCTCTGTGTATGTGTGTAGGTTCAAAGCAAGTTAAGTACATAATTCCCATGCATACATGTATGAGTGCGAGCACCTGCTAGACTTTTGGTCGCATCCCACTTAATTAGAATTCTAGCAATACGTACGTATGTATGCGGCCGCCACGGACCGCGCGGACATAGCCTGCATTGCACGTGTACTTGTGGCCGACTTAGGCGGGCATGAAAATAGATTGGATTTTAGGGTTATTGTTCTAGAGGTATTTTGATCATTAGTATAAAATTGTACAGTGCTAACGGAGACTTAACTGGTAGTGATTGTAAATCGTAGAAGTTAAATAATAGACGATAATATATTATGGAATTGAACAAAGTCAATGATAGATTGTTGAACTAAGCTTAAGCTAAAGTCAGTAGTATATAGTAGATTCTCTTTATAATACACCAAAAGAAAAGGAGGAAGATAACCTGCTACATGGTAATTAAATTGGTAATTAGCATGCTAACGCTGTCCTTATTAATTTTAGTTAACTAGAAGCATTCGTTTGTTTTACCCTTTGTTATCATATGACCTACATGCGTTATCATCCACCCACCCAATCCCTATAACTAAATTCTTATCATACTTATTTAAAGAAACTTCTTTATATAATCTTATTCTACTTACCGACTATCCTATCCAAATATAGAGAGCACACATCCTATCCTTGGCCACTTGGCATACCATAATTTTCGGGAGCCCCTATATATTAAGTACATCTCATCGTACAAGAGCTCCCATATCACTACTATGAGATCCCATCTCATTTTAGAAACTCAGTGTATAAAAAATTTTGGTATATACGTACTGTATGAAAAATTATAGTGGCTAAATTTGAGTACACAAGACGAAAGGACATGAAAATACAAAACTTTTTGTAGGAATTGGTGTTTGGATGGTTGTGAGAAACATATGAACGGATTTGGAGGAATATTGGAACCACTACTACAAAAACCCTCATAGGGACCGATCTTATATGTGTCGGTTCATTTAAAACCAGTACTTATGAGCTTTTTCCCACCTCTCCGCAGGATAAAAAATATAGAACCGGCACCTATACTATAATATAAATATAGGTGTCGATTCTAGAGAAAAACCGGCACCTATAGTATAGGTGCCGGTTTTTTACCAGAAGCGGCACCTATAAATTTAGTATAGGTACCGGTTTTTTATAAAAACCGGCACCTATTTAAAAAACTCGGAAGCCACGCGGTACCGCCGGCCGGCCTTATCCATCCATCCTCTCCCTTATCCATTCATCCATCTCTCTCTCGTCATCTCTCTCTCATCCTCTCCCTTATCCATCCATCCATCTCTCTCTCGTCGTCTCTCTCTCGAAGCCAAAGGAGAAGATGGGCGGCGGCCCTCTCCCTGCCCGGGGGCCCTCCCCCCTTCTCTCCTCCTCCAGGGCGGCTCGGCGGTGGAGAAGGCCTGCCGACGCGGGCGAGGCCGGCGCGGGCGGCTGGAGGAGGCTCGCCCCCCTCTCGCCTTCCTCTCCTCGCGGCGGCGCGGGTGAGGTGGAGGCCGGCGCGGCGAGGTGGCGGCGACAGTGGTGGTGGTGGAGAAGGTCTGGATCTCACCGGCCTCCTCTCTCCCAGGGGACCTCCCCCCTTCCCTTCTCCTCCTCTTCCGGCGCGGCGTTGGGTAGCAGCTGACGGTGTGGAGATAGGCACGTCTAGGTGGCGGCATGGAGGCCGAGCGAGGTGGTGGTGGTGGCGGTGGAGAAGGCCGGCGGCAGTGTAGGGGGCTATTTTTTTATTTTTTTAATAGTATAGGTGCCGGTTTTAGAACTGGCACCAATAAGATTGAGGCAAAGGTGTCGACTTGGAATCCAGCACCTATAGCCAGTTCCCAACCAGCACCTATAGAGGTTTCTGTACTAGTGAACGTAATAAACCAACAAAGAGATATAAACGACAACTGGGACTAGTGCATTACTAGGGCTCACATGGTCAGTAATCAGAGAAAGAATGATCTCGTTCTTTGTGTACATGATTTTCATGGATTTTTCATCTTTTGGTTTTTTTAAAAAACTTATTCTATAAATAGATAAAAAATTATTCTAGGAATAAAGCTTCTTGATGGTATCAACGTCATTAATTGGTGCCGTAGTTCATCATGACGTTGGTGCCGTCCCTCTCGCCTCACGCTGAAAACTAAGTTACTAGTGTGAAAGGGGACGACGCTAATATCATTAGTTTCGAGGACTTATTTATATTTTTTTCAAAATGATCTATTTGTGATTGAAAAAGACCTATTTATAAGAAAAAGAATATTTATAAATAGGTCCCTTTTCTTAAAAAATAAGTCATTTTTAGAAGAGTTACAAATAGATACTTTACGTTAATGATATTGGCACCGTTCCTATTCACGTTAGTGATTTAGCTTTCACCGGAAGATGAGGGGGACAATGCTAACGTCATGGACTTCGTCATATTGAACCATGGCACTACTTAATAACGTTGGTACTACAAAAATGATCTATTTCTAAAATAAATTATTGTAGAGATTTATTTGTAGAATACATTTTCTAAAAGGGCCAAAAGGTGAAAAATCCAATACGATTTTCCCACAAGGTTAAGATTCTTTTTTCCATGACCACTTTTAGTCCTCCGAATGGGAGGTAATAAAATGTTTTTTGTGAACAGTATTCCTATGAAAATCGTCTGAAAACCACTCAATTTGAAAGAGCCGTTAACTGCTACTCCTACATATATACGACCATAATAAACCGATCGTTTTCTCTCCAAGAAATAATAATAATAATAACCGATCACTTCTACAACCTCGTTATTATCGGAAGGTCTTCGAAGAAACTGCGCGTGACCTCGTTCTTGCTCTAGAACGTGTGGGAACCGGGACTTTTGTCGATTTGTCCCTGTGGTCCAATAAAAAAGAGAGTGGTGTGTGCATATTTGGATTATTAAGAATGATCGAACAGTTGAATATAATATAGATTTTCTCGGGTCAAAGATTGAATTAAAGCACATTTAATATTACAACACTGTATACATTTCATCACTTATACAACCACGTGATACACTACTCTCTCTACTCCCTCCGTCCGTCCCAAATTACAGAGCGTCATCTTTTTACTCTAATATATAGAAACTAGCTAGGTGATGCCTCACGATTTGCTACGAAATACGCAGATAGATGTATAATAAATATTGTAAAAAATAATGGATAATACATATTTAAATATTATGGAAATGATGTGAGATAATAATTTGATATCCGTGCTATCCTGTATGCTCTTTAATGTAATAAATGATAAATGATGTAATATTTTGTATAGGTTTTAAAATGTTTGTATGCAATAACTTTCATAATATAGTTATAGAGTGTGTTGTAACCATATAAAATGTATAATTTTATAATATAGTTATATTACTAAGATGTATCACATTCTTTATTAAATTAACTAATATGGGATAAAGGAAGATGATGATTTTATTACGTTAGGAGAGAACAGGTGCTCATGGCGTTGTGTGTGCTTTGTATCAATTATTTTCAACCCCCCCCTTCTTTTTTTTCAACCCACCCTAAATTATGTGTTGTGAATCAAGCTTCATGTTACACTTCTAAGGTAAAGAGTTGAGTTTATGTTTTTTTGAATAAAGGAAGTTAAAAGGATCTAAGGTGTACTCAAATTAAATCCTGTAAAATCCATGTGTTCGAAAGCAATCATGTTATCTCCAACAACAGGTCTATTTTTCAAACCTGCAGTTAACAATCTAGCTCCTCTCTTTTCAATCCGAGCAATATATTTTCTTTCTTTTTCTCTATCACTACTTGGAAAAGTATTTTTGTAAGCAGCCAAAAAGATCTTCGTAGGTGGACGGCCAATCCGCCTTTAGGCAAAAGCTTGCGAAAATCCTCTATTTTTGCAGGCGGTCGGCTGGTCTGCCTAGAAAAATAAATCTTTCCAGACGGCGCCGCCGCCTTATGTCGCTTGCCTAGGAAGATAAATCTTCGCAGGCGGATGACCATCTCGCTCCTCGTCCCCTTTTTGAAGGTAGACCTATGGTGCCAAAAAAAACATACCCACCTGGAAAGAAAAAAGGAACTCGTCTGCGAAAAATCGTTTTCCTAGTATTGTATGTAGCAAACTAAAAATAACCACATTAAGACAATTAATAAACTTAGATCACTAATATAAAGAATGAAGCTATAACCATCATTATGTTTCTCTTCCTTCAAATTGAGCTCCAGTACAGCACATCCAACAAACATGTACCCGCAACAAACTAGATAAGGATGTCTATATCTCTAGATCTCTGGTAGGAGTAGTAGTTTATTTCAAAAGATTTTCATACGAGAATATCACAATAAATTGATCGGCACTAATTGTTCACATTTGAAATCCATCTTTGTTTTGCCAAAAAAATATCTAATTAATCGGCAATAATGATTCAATCTTTCTTTGTTAGCGTCGACGATTCCTTAAGCAACGTACTCCTGAAATGTTTATGAGTTGAATGGGACTGGGAATATCCCGTCGTTCCGCGGTAGTAACCGCGCTGAATCTTCTTTAGGAACAGTAATTAATTAAGCATCACTTTCAAAAGTACTACAAAGAAGAACACTGAACAGATGGATGGAGACAGATCCATTTTGTGCTAACACTGCCGCTGCGATCTCCGGACAAAAAAGTTCGCTGAAACGGGAAACAGAAACGTATGAATTACACCTAAATGGCAAGACTTAACACTGAAACGTACGGAAAATTTCTGTGTCCATGTGAAAAACAAGACACCGTTCAAATCCGGTGGGCGCGGTGGCAGGAACCCTCTGTGAGTTTCTCCATGCATCAAGGACTCAACTCGGTTGGAAATTCTACCTACCATCCACTGCCTAGCGTCCGTCGTTGGGTATAAAAAGGCCACGAGATCGTCGATCGTCGTAGACAAACACACACCTGCACACACAGCCGATCGACGCACACTGCAGCTTAGCTTAGCAAACTCGTAAGCTCAACGGCACAACTCGCAGCAAGAACTAGCTAGCTCGATCACCTTGCAAGAAAGGATGAGCAGCATGCAAGAGAAGATGATTAGGGAGGCAATGGCGGCGATGAACGGGCAGACCGCCGGCGACGTCGCCCTGAACCTGTACCCGTTCATCCGCAAGTACACCGATGGCCGCGTCGAGCGGCTGCTGACCAGCTCCTACGTGCCGGCGTCGGAGGACGCCGGCAGGGGCACCGGGGTGGCGACGAGAGATGTCGTCATCGACCGTGACAACGGCGTGTCCGCGCGGCTGTTTCTCCCGTCCGCCGCCGCCGCCGCCGGAGGCGGCGGTGGCGGCAGGAGGCTACCCGTGGTGCTGTACTTCCACGGCGGCTCGTTCTGCACGGAGAGCGCCTTCTGCCGCACGTACCACCGCTACGCCACCTCCCTCGCGTCGCGCGCCGGGGCGCTCGTCGTGTCCGTGGAGTACCGACTCGCGCCGGAGCACCCGATACCGGCGGCGTACGACGACGCGTGGGCCGCGTTCCGGTGGGTGGAGTCGCTCTCCGACCCCTGGCTCGCGGAGTACGGAGACCGCAGCCGGACGTTCGTCGCCGGCGACAGCGCCGGCGGCAACATCGCCTACCACACGGTGGAACGCGCCAGCCGCGAGAACGGCGGCGGCGGCATCCAGGGTCTGATCATGGTGCACCCGTTCTTCTGGGGACCCGAGAGGCTGCCGTGCGAGACGGTCTGGGACGGCGCGTCGGTGTTCCCGGCGTTCGGCATCGACTGGCTCTGGCCATTCGTGACAGCCGGCCAGGCGGACAACGGCGACCCCCGCATCGACCCCACCGACGACGAGCTTGCGTCCCTGTCCTGCCGCCGCGTGCTCATGGCCGTGGCCGGGAGGGACACCCTGCGCGACCGCGGCCGCCGGCTCGCGTCCCGCATGCGCGGCGACGTGACGGTGGTGGAGTCCGAGGGCGAAGACCACGGCTTTCACCTCTACAGCCCGCTCCGCGCCACCAGCAAGAAGCTCATGCAGAGCATCGTGCACTTCATCAACCAGCCTAACCCACCTGCGCCGCCGCCGGCGATGAGGTGGCCGGCAACCATTCTTCCAGAGCTCGACGAGTGGTCGACGTACAGTGATGACACTGCCAATTCCTCGCAGATTCTTCTTGGCATGCCTAGTAGGTCATACAAGGCAATATTCGTTGATAGGATGAACAAGAAGAAAGTAAGCTATAATCCTACGGTTAATGCGTCATTAAGCATTGGACGCAGCGGGAAAGCAACAAAGACAAGCTGCTACGGGATATCGTTTGGCCAGACCAGAGCTTACAGTTTCAGAGGGGTAGCTGCTGCAGGAAGCGGCCAGTGTCAGCCTCCCTTCCTTGGAGTGACGATTTGATGAGAATAGCGCGTCAGCCTGGCTAATCTCTACCAGAACACGTGCATTTCATCGTGCCATTCGAAGTATATATAATAGAAACCATAATAATTTTATGAGATGTTGACACTGTTCGATAAAAGTGCCCCATACAAGTATATCGTCTTCTTTTTTATTTTTACGGATTACTGATTAACATATTTCTTGTGCTCGATCTATATAAATTTAAGCAAGAGATATGATTTGTTACTTTTCTTAGTTGCTGGCCTTTTAAATATAACTCTACTAAACATTTATTTGTATCTTTTATATTTTTAGAACTATCCTTCAAAGACTATGAATTGATGTATAATGTAAATGGTTGGCGTCTTTTCCGGGTAACACAGACTCACCTGAAGAGATTTGTGGTGTTAACGGAGTTATCAATCATCTTGATCTGGAAAACTTCGAAGATAGGTTAAGAAAAGATCAAACCATCTAACAAAACCGATTTAGATATCAAAAAAGCCTCTAGGCTGATTAAGATATCAAATCAGCCTGATCGATATGAGGGTAAACACCCATCTCATGAACGAATCAGAAGGTTTACGGGATAAACTTACAAAAGGTATCACAATTTTATAGCGAAGGCAAACAATTTATGATACAAATCGATAAAGATGAACGGAGTAGTAAATATAGCTGAAAAGTAAAGGTAAAAAAATTCGATTGATTGTGTAAGGATTGTGGTTAGGGGTCAGATTCAAATGAGCCATAGCTCTTATAAAGGGGTTGATCTTGCCTCCACATACCTTCTCCATATCCTATTAGATTTTAAGATCAATTAGAACTCAATAAATCAGATCCAAGCAAACGAACACAGGACTTGCCTTAATTGGGCTTGAACTCGGGCCTTTCCAAATCTAATCAAACTAGCTATAAATTTGTCCTAATGAAAAATTTGGTTATCAACACAAACATCCTTCTATTTTAATGTCCTCTTATATATATAATCGGGAAACTATTTTGATCTCTCGAGGGGATATCCCCTTGTTTGCTTAAAAACCATTCAAACAGTTATGAAAAATTCCGGAAAAAACTAACAATATTCATATACCATATCTATATAACTCCATAAAATCTTAATTAGGTCCAAACTCAACTCACACGTTGAGATATAAAAAAGATAAATTTAACAAATGAATAGTAGCGTACTGTTCACATCTGAATTTATCTTTTTTGTTTCTTGATGTGCAAGTTGAATTTGAACTTGATTTTTGGTGGAAAGATAAATATCACAATACTCAACATTGTTAATTTTTTTCATATTTTTTCACAACTATTTGTATCGAATTTGAAAGAAAAGGTATACGAGGGGATATCCCCTCGAGAGATTAGAATCCACTCCCATAATAATCCTATATCTCTATATACACTCCCCAGCACATAAATAGGTATCACTGTCAGTTGAAGGAAAAGCAAGGCAAAATAAAATGCAGTGGACAATCGGTAGCGATACTCGTCAGCTCGTCTGGTCCTATAACGTGCAGTGTTACTACAGATCACAGATTGATACTTGCAGGGTTCTACAATGCAAGTTGCAGTATTACAAAGTGAATCGGTAGTGATACTTATTTAAAGCCCCCAAAAGTACAATCACATTAATCGACAATAATTTAGACCCATACATACACACTTCCTTACGTACGTACACGGGATGAAAGGGACTTCCATCTCCATGAGTACACACTTCATGTAATATATTCCATTCTAACATATCAAATAATATCTATCTCTATTGATCTCTACTACTTAAAAACATGAAGTGTTTCTGTTGTCTTTAAATTGATAAAAAAAACCGCGTCTCGCATGATTTTTTTTGTCCAACCTTTGAATTGTTGGTCCATTTCCATGTCCCACACGAGCATCCGACTCATGATCCCACGCAAAACAAAAACAACACCAACAAATAAAAACCCCGATTCCAATCCCAAAAGCACAACCCCTTGCCTTGTGGCCTGCAAGCCACGACCCACGCTTCCCCATCGCAAAGCCAAGACCCATGGTTGCTAGCCCTACCTAGAGGAGAAAGAGAAAAAAAAAGGAGACTTTGAAGAAATTCAAACCAAAGAAAAGAAATAGAAAAACTCCTTAAGCATTAAAAAATCAAAGCAGTGACGAGCTTCAAATCCTAGCCACGTCAGGGAGGAGCAGCGTTTGGTGTTGGTGGAGGGGGAGCTGAAGCCCGTCGCCACCCATGGTCATCAAGCCAGGTCGAGAAGAAATGACCACTGAGAGAGTCGGGAAGGGAGGAAACGCTGGGCAAGCAGGAGGCACTAGGAGGGAGGTGGAGTAGAAAAATAAGGTCAGGAGGCCACCGGACCGGATAATCATCATTGTCTTTATTGTCTCTCCTTTCCTTTGGAAGTAGACGGTGACTTATCCTTCCACACAGCAGTGATGGCATCAATATAATAGACATGGCATGGAAAACAACCTTCCCATGGAACTTGCTGATTGACTCAGGAAGGAGCTATCTTTTGGGGCTTCCATGGGGGTCCATTGATTCCTGGGGTAATCTTCGTGAGCGGTTCACTGCCAATTTCAAGGAACATACGAGTGGCCGGATTTTCAGTTCGACTTGTACCATATATGAGTCGTGGAGGGACTACATCAAGCGCTTTTCAGAAATGCACAATAAGATCCTGGAGGTCAAAGATGACATCATCATCGCCGCTTTTCAGTAGAATATCAAGGACAAGGAATGGATCGAGAAATTCACAAAAAAAAAAACCCTCCAACCATATGGTCAAGATGTTTTTCATGACCGCAAACTCAACATAGGAGGAAGAAAAGTGCCCTCGGCCAGCACCTCCCTGGTCTTCCCGCTAGAGAAGACAACCAGAGGAACTACATAGGTTGCTTCTAAATAGGAAGAAATCAACTCCATCTTGCGTGCCATAATATCTGGTGATGCATGACATGCGTTCCTCTCCTAGACAAATCATCTCAAATCAATAACTATATAAATAATGTTCAGAAAATCCATGAAGATATGGAACTAGGCTGCTTACTTGCGTTGTTGGCAATGGCATATTGACAAGAACAATATGATCGATGCATCCCGTTTTGTGATTAATTACTATTTATTGCAATTACCGCTGAAAATTCAAGCGAAAGCACATTTCACTTCAGTTAGTATAGGTGTCGAATATACTAGATCTATTTGGTTACAGTTGGACTTGTAGTTATAATAGGTGTTAGGACTAGAGTAAGAGTCGAACTCTATCCTAGGATCTCTCTTAAATAGAGAGGAGACACCACAATGCAACCATGACGACTACAATGTAATGTAAACACGCAGGGAGATGATGGCGGCGTGGCTATGGACTCATAGCGGCTAGGTGCTATATTGATTGGGGAGGAGCGCCCATAATCAGAGCCCCGGAGATGTAGGTTTCGGCTGAACTACGTTAACAAATATCGTGTGTTACTGTGTCGTCAGCTGGCATGTCTGGGATGATCAATGACTGAAGCGATCGAGAAGGTTAGTTGTCGTTCCGCTATATCGATTGACTTTTATAACAACTTCAATTTAACTGTTCAACGAATCCAGTTTAGAACTTATAACATAGGATATCCTGGATACATGAACTGTTGGCCGTGAAAAAGACGTCTTTTCCAATATCTATGGGAAAAGGAAATTATTCTCGATACAATCTTGATGACAGAAACTTGTATATGTAGATCATGTTTGTATGTGTCGTGTTATCCCCTGTAGGGGATGTGATCAGTCAGACATGTAAAATCAAGGAGTTAATTAAGATTTTGTATGATGAAAACGTTGGTGGTTTACGATATTTCATGATTAATATTTTGTGATGAACAATTGATTTTGCAAATGATTTATTCGATAAATTGGTTTGAGAATATGTGTGAATGTTGGTGTGAGTGTGTGACTAATGTGGGTCAGGTTGTGATATCTGTGTCTAGACACAGTTGTTTTGTCTGATTGTGTGCACGTGACTTGATGTCAGTCTTGGTCAATGGTGAGTACCGGGACTATGCTCAGAGAGAAGCAGAGGTCTAGTGCGGTTGGGATACCATGTTAGAAGGTGACTAGAGTCAAGAATTTTGGAGATCAACTTCGATCAACAGTAGGATCGGGACTAGTCTTAGGTAGGAGTTGAGGGCTAGATGGTCAAGGATGCCAAGTGACAAAGTTGAATACGAGATGACACACAGTGGATGGACATCGTGTGGGAGAGATCTTCACAACGGGTTTTACGAGGTGTGCGTGCAAGCGTGGTGTTCGTGAAGGAAAATTGGAAAAAAATTGGAGAAGTTTATGGCCTACAAGATGAATGGATTATTACACAGATCCAGGCCTTCCCCATAGTAATAATCTAATTAATGTTTGGTCCTATTAGGTAGATAAAAGTGCTGATTGTCGCACCTACTATTTTTCGTTTGTAATTCAATAAAATTTGGCCACCTTCCTCTCAAACGGAGGTTGGAGATGTAATACAACTCGTACTTTAATGAAAGAGAATTGAATCTCTCCATTATCTACAAATAGATACTCTAAATGGTAGGGCTCTTGAAATTTACTCAATATACTATGGTTTCATCCTAGTAATACCCTAATCCATGCATCACCGGTTCAACAAGGATATCAAGAGCTACATGCTGTTAGAGCATAGTGCGCTATAAGTAAGGTATAGCCGTATAGGTTTATGTGGAATAAAGATAAAGAAAAGTGAAAGTATTAGATTAAAAGTATTAAATTCATAATGAGAGAAAGAGATAGGAGGGGAAAATAGAACTAATTTTATAGCTAATTTATATATGTGTTAGCTCTAAATTGAGCTTATAGGTAATAGTGGGCTCTACGATCTATTTATCTATTATATTAGTAAGACAATTCGAAAAGAAAGCACCATGTTCACTGTATAGGATAGAAATTCCCACATTAATCGGAGAAAAAGAAAAGAAAAGTCTAACTAGGAATATAATTTAGAAATAACTGAAATTCGGAATTAAAAATAAGTAATATTGGAATAAGAGTCCATACATCACCGAATACGAGATTAATTTAAATTCGGAATAAAAACAAAATAAATTCTAAAATTAGAAAAAGAAAAATAAGACTTCATGTAGGAATACAATTTGAAATAACAAAAATTCAGAATAAAAATAAGCAATATGGAAAAAAGAGATCATCTAAAACACGACATGAGCTTAATTAAAATTTGGAATAGAAACAAATTAATTCCAAAAATGTAAAAATAATTATAAGAGTTAAGTTGGAATACAATTCATAAATAATATAATATAGGAATGTTCGCTGTGGAGGCTAGAAATTCCCACATTAATTAGAGAAAAATAAAGGGAGAGTCCAACTCAGAATTTATTTTAGAAATAACTAAAATTCGGAATTAAAAATAAGCAATATTAGATTAAGGGTCCATAAATAACCGAATACGAGATTAATTAAAATTTAGAATACGAAATAAAAAAAATTCTGAAATTAGAAAAGAAAAAAGAGAGTTTAAGTATGAATAAAATTTAGAAATAACCGAAATTTGGAATTAAAAATAAGTAAATATTGAAAGAAGAGTCCATATATAACCGAATACGAGATTAATTAACATTCCATAAAAAACAAAATAAATTCTGAAATTCAAAAAAAAAGATTTCATGTAGGAATACAATTTAAAAATAATTAAAATTCGGAATAAAAAATAAGCAATATTGAAAGAAGAGACCATCTAGAACACGGCATGAACTTAATTAAAATTCAGAATAAAAAGTAAATTAATTCTGAAATATAAAAATAATCATAAGAGTTCAAGTAGCAATACAATTTATAAATAACATAATATCCTAATAAAAATATGGTTTATTTAATGAAAATAATCCATCTATAAATACAATGATGAGAAATGACAATAAAGATGGGATAATCAATGGGGCTATAAAGGAGTAAGGTGACAGCGATTGATGGGATATCTAAAACCCATAATCAAAACCCCAAATAGAATTCCTATGATGATTAGGAGGAGAGACGACAGATAAGCCGTTAAGCAGCACGATCACGGTGGTTGGCTGGACTTCAAGAAAGTAAAAAATTAACCCCAATGATAACCACATTCGATTTTTAAAATCACAATGATAATAAAGAGGGAAGGCAGCGGTCGTAAAAACTATAAATAAAACCCCAAATATAATCCCAATTACGATTAAGAGGAGAAACGATGAGCAACCCGTTAAGCAACACAATCATGGTAGTTGATGGGTCTTCTAGAAAGTTAAATATAAACCCCGGTGATAATTACGTTCGATTTTTAAAATCTTAATGATAAGTAGAAGGCATCGGGCATGCGGTAGAGCAAAATAATGGTGAAGCCATTGATGGTTTGGCAGGACTCCTGGAAAGGTAAAAATGAACACCGACGATAATTATGTTCGATTTTGAAAATCCCAATGCGATAAAGAGATAAGGTGGTGGATGAGCAATAGAGGAGTAGAGTGGTAACGTTTGACGGAACTACTGAAAATTATAAAATTCAAATCCAACGAGACAATGAACCGTAAACTTTATAAGGTCCAATTTTATAAGATCTAGGGAGAATGAATAAAGGTTGTAGTAGATCGAGCAAGCAAATAAAACGGTGATAAAGAATTAAGAGGTAGCGACTAGTGTGAATTTTAAAACTATAAAATTGCAAATATGGAGATAATAAGGTTCGATCTTCTAAAGTTCTAAGATAATGAAGTTATTTAACAAATCTTAACTAAACTCATTGAAAAGAAGATAATTTTATACGTATACTAGCCGCGTAATTACGCGGGTCACCCAGCTAATTAAATTTACTCTTATATGGATTCGTGGGTGCTCCTCTTGAATGCAAATTCCCCGGCTTAACTATCCAGAAGGATCAGAACAGAATATTTATGCCAGTGGCGGATACAACGCCGCCGGGGCTCGCCAGCTGATCACACTATTACAGTATACTAATTTTTCAGTGATTAACCGTGTATATAATTTTTTAACTATGTGTTTATCCGACCTTTAAAAGGTATCCAGAGCCGCCACTGTTTATGGCAGACTCACTCCCGCAGGAAGAGGAATGCAAAACCAGCGTTTCTGCTCGCTTTGCCGAGCCATAACCGGGAAGATGTGCTCCATTACTGGTCGAGGTGCACACGATGGCCAAGAGAACTTGGGCTTCGGTCAGGACTGAGCTTCATTGTCTTCTGCTACAATGTGCAGATTGGCGCACACCATCCATATCAGGGTTTCTGCTCCCTCCATCCGTATTAGAATAAGTAAATTTTCACTCTAAAATAAGTTAATTTAATATTAATGTAACACATGAATCTGAATAGACTTTTGTGTAGATTTATAGTATTAGAATATATCACATTCATATACTAATTAACTTGTTCTGTGGAGGAGAAAGTATGATAATTAATCCCTGTCAAAGGGACATTATGTGCAAGAAATTTCTAAAACATGGCAACTCCAACAGGGAGCACATGCGTGGTGTTCAAATGTGTGCCCATGTACTCTTTTTCTTCATCTACTTTATTAATATACAGAGCAAATTTTCTGGAGATTTCCTTTCAAAATGAAACGGAGCATACTACTTAATTGAATATTGTTTTAGTTTTCCTATGTTCAGAAATGAAAGATTACTACTCTTATACTAGCAACTCATTTACACCAAACGAAAAAAAAAAACTGTGAAATACTTAGACTTGTTTTTTTACCAGATACGTACACTTAAACTGTGAAATACTTAGACTTTTTTTACCAGACACATACACTTTGGTTTTATTTGAAAGATATCCTTCACGAGAAACATGACAAAAAAAAGTTGAAAAATATTGAACTACGTCCTATTTTAATAATAAAAAAGAAAAGTTCAAATACCTCCCAAACTTTAAACTTTAGATAGAAGTCCGTCTAGCACACTAAACTTTAAAATCCGATATCTAATCCTCCAAACTTTGTAAAACCATTCATATTATACCCTAAAGTGAATTTTGATAGTGGTTTTATCTAATTTGTATATAAATTGAATGAGTTTAATCACGTAACATACACATTATACATATATATTAAAATCTCCACTTAAATCTTTCTTTTTACTACTTGTTAGCACTCACTTACAAATAAGTACCAACATAATAATAGTATGGTATCACTGTATAAGTATAAATTGATGACTTACCATCGATGATATGTAAATATATTATATTAGTTATTCAAAGTTATTCATTTAAGTTTTTTCAATATGCAAAATCACATTTGAGGGTAATATGAGAACGATTATAAAAAGTTCAGGGGGTGGTTGCCTGATTTTAAAGTTTAGAGTGTTAGATGAATATTCAAAGTTTAGGAGTGTATTTGGACTTTTTCCTAATAAAAATATCATGAGTTTTTCCTTCAATAAACAAGTATGCCTCGATTCAAACTTGAAGTAAATAAAGCAGAGTCATCACTATACACGTGCTGAATAAACGTGAACACAAGTACACCCTTTGATTGTATAGTACTCCCCTTGTCAAATTTTGTATATGTGGCGACGTGACAGCAGATCATTATTTATTAGTGTTAATTCTTACATGTGGGTACAATACAAACCTTCCGACTTCGCTTCTGCACACGACCATGAAAACTCGATCACTTAATTTACAACCTCGTTATTATCGGATGGTCTCGGAAGAAATTCGTGGGTGGTGTAGTGTGTAGTCCTTCTTGTTAAGATATATATGGGATGATCTAGTTTAGGTATGGTAGTTGTCATCCCTTCCGGTTCTCAGCGATGGAGAAAGAGGCACGACGATTTGGTCGCAACCTTCTCCCACTAGACGCTATGGCAACCAACGCGTCCCTATGATTGACACCCATTAACTATGTATAAATATAAACATATGATCAATGGAAAGACACACGCTATCATTCTCACCATTTCTTTCTCTCACTTAATCTCTCTCGCACTTTCTATTCGCAACATGTTATCAGCACGATCGCTCTCGCTAATAGATCGAGAAAGAGAAACAACCGAAGAAAACCAAATTCAACAAGAGTGAAGGTATGCCTACTTTCCATTCGATCGTTGACGTTGTCCTTGGCCTTCCTCGCCACCAGCATTTCCCTCGTTTTCAACAACTTCTTCGTCAGATAAGGAGGTCGTACCGGGGATCCTGCGCCGTTCGCAACGGCAACAGGGCAAGGGTTGGTGGTCGCCGCCACCATCCTCGCCATCGCATGGCTGTCGCCCCAACGGTGACTGCCCCATCGGTCCCCGCAGCATCCAACCTCGCTCCACTGGTTACTGCTCCTCCTCCGCCAGTCCCTGCCTCGCAGGTCGTCGTGGCGCCCCACCGTGTCCAAGTCCAGGGGGTACAATATTGTATCCACCATGGATGGACTGCGGTGGTGACGCCCGCTGGTGAGCAGTTCTCCATCCCACTCGAGATGGAGTCGCCGCCAGCTCCGCTCGCCGTCGCCATACCGCTACCAACAACGACCACCAACCACGTAGCTGCCATCAAGCTGATGCCGTTCCCCTATTCCCGCACCACAGGGTTTTGGACGGACCGGAACCTTAGCCGTGCGCACGGGGGAGCCGACACTCTTCACACCATCTTCATCTCGTCGAGCATGCCGGAGCCACCGCTGCACACTGTCCCGGCCTCCGTCACACATTCCCCATGGCTCCCCAAGCCGCACGCTACCAAACAGCTTGGGGGGATGACGTACAGACCCGACCGGCCTCCGACTCCGATGAGGAGTGGGGGCTGTCGGCCTAACTCCAGCTGGCAAGCCGCTGGCCATAAAGGGGGATGTGGCGGTGGCGAAAGGTGGATGGCGATGGTGGTGAGCGATGGTGGAAGCGGTGGAGGTGGAGATGACTGCGGCGTAGGCGGCGGCGGCGGAAGTGGAGGAGGAGATGGCGCGCAATGGCAGTGGCACAAGAGGCAGAGAAGTTACAGAGATACGTCACAGTGTAATGTGTCCGAGATGATTCACCAGATAATCCAATTTAACGATCGGAATTACTAGAAAACTTTCCCAAGTTTTTCCCCTCAAAACTTCTTTCAGATTATAGCCATCGGATTACTCGAGATTTTTGCATGAAAGAAAAAATTGTTAGAAAGAAATTTTCACACATGTCAAGCATACGATCACTTTGCTAACCAACAATAGTTAGATACAAGTTTTATATAAGTTACATTGTAGTTACAATGCAGTTAGGTCCCGTTTGTTTCTGCTATAAAAATTGGATGAAAATTTTCATCTTTGTGGTATGCTTTTTAAACTGCTAAACAGTGTGTTCCGTACGAAAATTTCTATATGAAATTTGCTCTAAAATATCAAATAAATCTATTTTTCAAGAATATAATAATTAAAACTCAATAATCATACGTTAATACCAAATCGTTTTACGTAAAACACCTAATCTTTATCTTCATCTACAACATAAAAGAAAACAGTATGTATAGTTATATTTCAATTATACTATAGTTACACCTGAAAATTTTTCAGTTAAAAACCTTACAACTCATTTATAGACACTCCATTTAACGATTGCTCGTTAGTTTGCTCTGGCCTTAGCCCTGTATTAATTAAGTCACGCATTGCTGTGTCGTTACTTGATTACACAAATAAGCAATTATTTGTGTCGTTTCTAGAGAATGCATACACATGCTGTCATGTCTAATAGCAGTTCATGTAGATCTATGTTGATCTTTGTTGTTAGAAAACATATACGATGAAATCAAAATTATTATGAAAGCATAATCCTAAATGGTTTTTTCTGTTTGTCTTCACGTTTGGATCTACACTCATCTCGTTTTTTATCACAACTTTCTCCAGTATCCACCAGCTGTAGAGTGTTACCTATATGAGCTAGTCCCTCCATCCCAAGATTACACTTAAATTGTGACGAAGGAAATACGTGGCCATCCCAGTTAGGCCGCAGGTTAAGGGCGGGGTTGTTTAGTTTGATTTTACAACTTACAATAACAGAACATACTTTTCCCTTCGGCAGTGTGTGCTGCGTTTTTCAAAATGCTTTCAAAGTTTTCTATAGGTGCTCTTGTTATTGGTGCTATAAGGTGGTGTCTTTTTTTTAAAAAAAAGATGAAGATGACGTTATAATACGTAAAAGAATCATTAGCGTACGATTAACTGAGTTTTAATTATTAAAAACATAAAAATAAATTTATTTAATATTTTAAATAACTTTTATATAGAAAGTTTATGTAGAAATACGCCATCTAATGGTTTAAAAACATGATAACGAAAATTGTAGAAACACGAACCATTTACTGAGGCATTTTAGAACTCAACATATAGCCGGTTGTCCTCTAGTGAACGCTGAGTGGGAGAGAAAACGACGAAAGGGTAAATTGGTAGAGTATTTGCGCTGTTACTTGACGTTTGGAGTGGTCAAATATAGAGTACTTGAAGGCATTGCATCGTTGTATCATGTAGTAAATTCCACTGTGAAATCTTCTGTTATTTTATCTTATCTTATAAACCGATTTTAGGGTCTGATCCCAGGCCTCCCATTGGGCCACGTGGCATGGCGCGTTGAGCTCCATCGGGATTCTTGTCTGGAGACCGTGCCACGTATTCGCATCCCTCCCACAACCATTAGATGACACATCAACAGTGAAAAGTCATCTGGCGGAACTAAATGTAAATTGCAAGTTTTGAAAGGGGTTTTTACAAAACATGTGATCTTATCTGGAAGAGTCCGGATTATTGGAGAAAAATCCAAGAAAAAAATCGCAAGAAAAAACTCCTCCTCACCATGCCAATGCCTTGCCTCAATCCACGCCACTGGCACCTACTTCGAGCGATGAGGAGGAGGGGGTGATGGTGGCTCGATCTACGCCGCCTTCTTCGATTAGACATGCGCCGCCTAAGAGGAGGAGAGAGCCATCACTAGCAGAGGGAGATGGAATCCCCCTTAGCCTTCTCAATGTGCTCGAACCAGACACCCCTCTGCTTCAGGGGATGGCCCAACGATTGGATGTGGAGGGCGAGAGAGAGGGGGGGCGGGGGAGAGAGAGGAGGTTGAGCTCAGCGATGTGGATGTCGAGGATGATGGCCAGCGATAGATGGAGCAGTCGAGCGGTAATTTTGCTTGTTGGTGGGATTTGGTCATTGCCCTCGATGCTGTTCTCGCCACCATCCTATGCCGTTGGAGGTCACTCCCACTAGGCCCTGTGCCGGCCGTGCACGCACTGCTGATGGCCGCCATCTCTGCAGCCATCTTCGCTGGCATACGGCTCACACTGCTCACCACGCTCGCGTGGTTGTGGTTGTGCGAATTGTGAGAGAATTTTTAGAATTTGCCACCAAATATGTGCTGTTTTCAGGATTTGTCACCGAAACCACACTACTTTCCGTGCCACTCCGTGCACCAGCGTTAGTCCCCGTCCGTCCGTCGGTGCCTGCGTCAGTCGATGCCGCCACCGTCCATCTGCCGACACCACCTGCTACCCCATCGTCCACCGCCGAACCCTAGCTCGCAGGTGACCCGGTCGAGCTCCGGCTGTCATGGGTTTTTCATGGTGATGGTGGAGCAGCAGGAGCTGAGGCTGGCAGGCCACGTGGCAACGAGCAAGCACGAGCAGCAGGATGGGGGAGCTGGAGCCGCTTCTTCGTGCCGATGCACAAGATGAGGGCGCACAATAGCAGCTCCTCTTGCCGAGGAGCACCACCGCGCCTCCAGGGGGAAGATGGTTGGGTCTGCCTCCTCGACCCGCTCGACTTCGACCCTAGCTGCGAGCTCCTCAGCTGCCCACCGAGCCGGTGCACGGACGAACGGCATGGCTAACCAGAGCGGCGGAGCATGGACGCGGGTGCCGACAGACGAACGCGGGCACCGGTAGACGGACGATTGCGGCACCATTCGGATGGAAGAGGACGGCGGACTGATGCTGATAGACGGAGTAGCACGGAATGAAGAAAATTCGCATACCGGTGGTATATTCTAAAAGTAGTGCGAATTGGATGACAAATCCTGAAAATAGTGTGTCTTCAGTTGCAAATTCTAGAAATTCTCCTTGGGAGGGTGGAGAAGGTATGGAGCTGCCTGTTGAGAACTTGCCACCAGTAGCAATGAGGAAGACCATCGCCCTTGCTTGAAGTTTACCAGATATTGGAGAGATAACCGACGCAACCTCAGTGGTAAGCTAGAGCAAAATGGATGGGGTTCGAGATTTTATCACAAGTATATCAATGCATATAGTTTCAAGCCACATTGCCAATACTGTCGGTAATTTTTGACATCCATAATAGAAAGACGTATTCATCAATAAGATAAAGAGGTGATAAACATTGTTTTCCAAAATGAATCCACTAATATGGTAATTGGATACTGATTCATGAGCAAAAGATGTTCAGCACATGTAAATATAGGCAAACATCATTCTACCTCAACATCCTCAATGATTTGATAGCCTAAAAAATGAGAACATCCAAGTCGGTTGTCATTTTCTCGCATAAAAAGAAGAGTCCAGTGAGCGTCTTCTTTCCAAATCTTAATTAACTTTGGTCGGCTTTTACACTGGCCCGGCAAAAAAAAAATCCAATAAGCACAATCATTACCTTAAACAATTTCTTTTTAACAAATGCTCCATATCCACCATCCTTCTTTTCTCTAAACAAGAAAAAAAATCATGCTATATCTTTATGTTTTCAGAAGTTGTAAATGTGTACTGATTTTTTATCATTCAGAAGTATGGAAATAGAATGACAATTTACATGGCTTACATGCAAGTAGCACCTTCAACTCAAAATTTTCCTCTGATTTGCAATTTTATTCCAATTCTCAATAACCCCAAATTGAAACCTACCGACCTTCTAATCCTACAATATGAAAAATAATAACCAAAAGTCAAATTGATTCAAAAACAAAATAGATGAAGCATTATCTCTTACATTGTTGGACTGATGCGTGGCCGATGGAGTGACCGATTGATGTTGTGGAAGTGTGGCCTGACGCTGGCTGCTAGGTGTTTGGCTTCCTTGACTGGACGATTGGCGAGTCAGCAAGGGATGGCCATATCAGCCGTAGCGCTGTGCACCTACCTGTGCTGAGGCAGCCAGCGAGGGCGGCAGTCGTAGCCGTCACCAGCCGTTCTCCAGGCGACGGCGACGGTGCGTGAGTGGGACTGGGACTCCGAGAGGCGCGGCGTGCAACGAAATTGCTAATGGACGGACGATTGCTGCCAGTGCACCCACATGATCAGTTTTTTTTCTTTACCGTTTTTCTAAAGATATTGCTCTAAAAATTTTTTTGGCTGTTTTTGTTTTCTTTTTTTACTAAACCGATTTTATTGGAGCCAAGTTAGCGCTTCTATTTTCTTTTTCTTTTTCTTTAACGAGGCACGTGTACGTGTTAAATTCGTTTGAGATTCATCTATAGAAACTTTACAGATCTAAAGTTTTTACGTATAAAGTTTCTATATTAAAAGTTTATGTATATAAATTTTCTACATCAAAAATTTGTATGTATAAAGTTTATACACAGTAATAAGTTTATATATCAGTACGAAGTAACATATTATGGCCCACAACTACATTCTAATTGCACTAGGATTTAGGTCATCCCAAATTACTGAAAAATATCTGAAGCACGTAGTATTTTTTAAGTACCAACAAACCAGTTATATCTAAAATAAGAAAAGCAAAACCAAGTACGTGAATAGCACGAGTCATTTTTTCTAGTTCCGATCACCTGTCCTCGACGCACGCGATCACTCGCGTGTTAGGCATATCCCGCACGCAGGTGAGTAGCGAAAATCCTACCGAGCGATCGCTCGCGTGGATAAAGTAGACGCGATCATTTTCTTTCCCTTCTGCTTCTGGCTAGAACGAGCCATATCCCCTTCCTTTTTCTCGCATAGTCCCGTCGACTGATTGCCTTTCTATTTTTCTTATCGCTAGTTACCGCGTCGCGCGCAGGCTACTCTTATTTCTTTTTTACCACATTACTTTCCTATTTTAGTAAATTTATACACCTAAAGTTTATATATATCAAGTTTACACATCTAAAGTTTATACACCTAAAATTTATATAACCAAAGTTTATATAACTAAAGTATACACACCTACAATTTATATACCTAAAGTTTGTAAAAAAAAGTGTATACACCTAAAGTTTACACACTTAGAGTTTATACACTGAAAGTTTATATGTCCGATTTAGATTATGGATTTTGATCCAAATGTTTGACAGATAAATGCTTTATATATACAAAGTTGCCATGGATAGAAATCTATATACACAAAATTATAAATGGGAATATTTGTGAGACACATATATTCTTTTATTCAGTTAGTATTTTTTAACTGTGTCTAGAAACGGAAAAAATTACGTATTCTTATTTTGTGCGAAAGAGAAGTACGTAAATATGCGCGTGGGCCTTTTTCTGTTTTTGCCGTTTCCTGATCGCGCTCGCGTCCATCCCGCGATCGCTTGCGTATCAGGAGGACCCGGCGTGCAAGCCAGAGGGCCGCGAGGCGATGACGAGCGAAGAAAATATTGATCAGTCTTCCACTTTTCCTCATCCTATGGGCTAACTATCTTCCCTGGGCTATTGTTTGGGCTGTGTCATATAGGACCGAGATATGTGGCTAAGGACTGAAAATATTTTTTAGGGGGTTCATCTGCACCCATGGGCTTCACCCCTGCGCAACCCTGCCTTGCCTTGATCTGGTGCACTCCTAGTCGACTGTGACAAAGACCAACCTGAAGGAGGAAGTTTGCCGCTCAAAACGAGCTCCGGTGACAACATTCATAGACCTCAGGATAAGCAAAGGAGACAACAACTACCTCCCCACTTGAACCAAAATGAAGAGAATAGTAGGATACCGTGACTGGGTGAACCCAACTAGGAATAAGTTCACCAGAGATCCCTTAATTTAACAGTGAGATTTTTTAAGGTCCCTAAATCACAAAACCAGAAATGTTTGTCCCCCAACTCACACAAACCGTGCACTCAAGGTCCCAGGGCAGTTTATATGGATGGTTTCGCTGATGTGGCATCCTAGTCAGCAAAAAAAATAAAAAAATACGTGGGACCCACATGTCAGCCACCCTCTCCTCTTTTCTTCTCCTTCTCTTCTCTCTTCTCTCTTATCTCTTCTTTCCTCTTCTGTGAGGGAGGCTGGCGGGAGGAGCGGGCGGAGCGGCACTGAGTTGCGGGCGAAGCGGAGGCGAGCGAGGGGGGCGATTGACGAGGACGGCGACTGAGACAGCGCGCGGTAGGTCGCTCCCTCGATGGCCTCGGCGTGGCGGTGCTGGAGGGAGGAGATGGCGATGCCCTCGGGGAGGCCGGAGGAGGTGGTGGACAGGGAGATGTGGTCGTTGGAGACGGTGAAGAGGTCGGGGTGGGTGACCGGGAAGGCGGCGGCGAAGTTGTAAGGCAGGCCGAGGTCGAAGCGCAGCGGGAGGACGGAGGCGAGCGGGAGTGACTTGGAGCGGGTGAGGAGGAGGAGGCGGGCGAGGCGGAGGTGCAAGTCGAGCGTGGAGGCGCGGGCCAGGCGGCCGAGGAGGTAGTCCGAGGCCGGCGTGAGGGAGAAGGACGGGAGGGTCGGGAAGCGTGGGTGCAGGGTCTCCGCGAAGAGGGTGGGGTGGCGGCGGAGGAAGCGGAGCACGGGCACGGTGAGGCCGAGCGGCGATGGGGTGGCGGCGACGAGACACGCGTAACGGTGAAGGGGAGCTCGGGGTGGCGGCGACGCGACACGCGTGGGCGGGACGTGGCTGCGCGCCACGCGGCTTCGGTTCTCGCGCGTCTGTTCTTCACCCGCAGCTCGGCGTCGCTCCGCCCGACGCCGCTCCGCTGCCGCGCGGGCCAGGTGCCGCGCTCGCCCGCAGCTCGGCGTCGCTCCGCCCGACGCCGCTCCGCCCGCCGCCGCTCCTCCTGTCACCTCTCCGCTACCGTGCGGGCCTGGCGCCGCGCTCGCCCGCCTCGGCTTCGCTCCGGCCGCAGCCTAACGCCGCTCCGCCCGCCGTGCTCGCCCGTCACCGCTCCGCTGCCGCGCGGGCTTGGCGTGGCGCTCGCTCGCCTCCGCTTCGCCCGCAACTCAGCGCCGCTCCGCTCTCTCCTCCCGCCGGCCTCCCTCACAGAAGAGGAAAAAAGAGAGAAGAGAGAAGAGAGAAAAGAGAAGAGAGAAGGGAAGGAGAAGAAAAGAGGAGAGGGTGGCTGACCTGTGGGCCCCACGTATTTTTTTATTTTTTTTTGCTGACTAGGATGCCACGTCAGTGAAACCACCCGTATAAACTGCCCGGGGATCTTGAGTGTTCGGTTTGTGTGAGTTGGGGGATAAACATTTCTGGTTTTGTGGTTTAGGGACCTTAAAAAATCTCAATGTTAAATTAAGGGACCTCCGGTGAACTTATTCTAACCCAACTAAAACCGATGGATCTACAAGGAGGAAGGAGGCCTAGCACCTTTCCCTCACATCGGCCCCAAGGATGACGAAACCGAGGAATATGAGATGTTGGAGTGGGAGGTACAGAGATTTCTCTTTCTCTTCCGCCTGATGAGTTGTGAGCGGAGGGGAAAAGCGGTCTTTTGTCATATCCACCCTCATCTCTTAGCCACCTTCGTTTCTCCAAACACAAAAAACTCCTACCATGGTGATATACGTTTTCCTCATTGTTTCACATTTTAATTCATTTTTCTAAATTTTACAAATATATTCCGTAATTGTATAGTTTACCATAGAACCTTTTGGTTTTCAATTCAAAACAATGGGTTTTAACAAAATTCTTTTGAATATCCCAGTTCGGATCCTAAACCAACTTTTGCTAATTGGTTTACATTGGAAATCCCAATTTTTCTAGCATACAGCTCGGCAATCACAAATTTTATGCAGTAAATTTCACTTTGGGATACCATTTTATTATCTATGTTTCGCTTTGGATCACCATTCAACCAATATTTTTACTTTGAACCAGGTAATCATGCCTTTATCTCGTTTTAGACCATTTGACTCTCATCTCAAGCATTTTCTTCATTTTGGATCTCGAGTATATCGGCTCCTACTACTCAATAAACTCCCTCAGTTGTATGTATACCGGTTTCTTTGATATATGATAAATTAGATACTGATGGATAAAAAAGTTGGTGATCCAAATGACACAAAGGTAAAATTATTTGATCCAAAATGAACCATTGGTTCAAGGATGATTCAAAACGAAACACCGATAATAACAGATCCAAGGTAAATTTAGCTTATGATCATGGTTGGACATCCACACGGCATGCTAAAGTAACGCTAGCCGTTATGAACTGGCTGTACAGTTCACCGTCGTCCTAGCTCATACTTACTGTACGTAGAGGCTCGAGGCCTAACATAGTACCAGTTACGAACTTTTAACTTTGAGTTCCGCTACTGTTCTTTACTGATAGTATAGATATTAATCAAAGCTGTCACTAGTAAAAAACCCCTAAAGGTATCGGTTGGGAAACCCTCATAGGTACCGGTTTTTCCAACCGACACCTATTGATCAGCACTAATGCGAAGAGAAATAGGTGCCGGTTTAGAAACCGGCAGCTTTGACGATCCAAGAATAAAAGAAGGCATCGGCTCGAATCCGAGCCGATGAATCGAGCCATCATCATCATCACTAAGATCATCCAACACAATCATAAGAATCACAATCACAAAAATAATCCAACACAATCCCCTCCCCATCGTCGCGTCGTCGATCTAGTCGCCGCCCACGCGTGCCCACCCCCTCCCATGTCGCCGGATCTAGCGGAGGGGAGGGCACGGCCGCAGCCGCAGCTGCCTCCGCTAGGCAGCCGCCTGCTGCAGGAGCCCGTCGCTTCCCCACTACCTCCCCTCTCGCTGGATTTGGCAGCGGGGAGCCAGCCACCGCCGCGCCCTTGGGGTGCTCGTCACCGGCCGCGGAGCCCACCGCCTCCCCTCCCGTCGGATCTGCTGAAGGGGAGGGCGCGGCCGTCGCTGCCGCTACCGCCTCCGCCAGGCAGCAGCCGGCCACGGGAGCCCGTCGCCTCCCCACTACCTCCCCCATTGCCTCCCCTCTCACCTGGTCTGGGCGGAGGGGAGCCTGATGCCGCCCACGAGTGCCTGCCGCCTCCCCTACACCGGTAGCCGCCGCGAGAGAGAGAGGGGAGGGAGAGAGACGCGCGAGAGCACAAAGACAAGAGAGAGAGAATTGAAGTATATGGATAAGGATTGCGGGATCGAGTAGACAAGGACTGGCTAGTGCGGTGCTGTGCTGGGCACGGCCGCCGGCTCGACTCAAAGGTATAGGTGTCGGTTTTTTTTAAAAATGGTACCTATAATATATTATAGGTGTTGGTTATTTAATTAACCGGTACCTATAATATATCATATGTGTCAGTTTTTTTAAAAAATCAGCACCTATAGTATAAGTGCCTTTTCTCTCTTGAACCGGTACTTAAAGGTGTCGGTTCTATATTTTTCCATCGCAAGGAGGTGGGAAAAGCTCCATAAACCGGCACCTATGAGCCATTCTCTACGAGGGTTTTTATTAGTGTGTTAATCATTTTCTTTCAAAGGACCATATCTAATTATACTACCACCTTAACTAACATTAGTAGAAACGTGAAAGGTACCATCGCCAATAGAAATGTGGATATAGAGGGGTAAATCTTTAAGTTTGTACAACAGTTGGAAAACGTAGCCACTATCAGGTCGAGAAAAACGAGGAGCGGAAGGCGGCGGCGGCGCCCTTCGATGCGATTTCTCGCAGGGGTTGTGGCGATGGATTAGCTGGCGGAGGCTACAGCTCGCCCGGCGGCTCGGATGGTGGGGAGCACTAGGCAGCGCGGGCATACGTGGGCTGGAGACGTAACCGGCCGGTGCTGTCGTGGCTGTGACCACCGTACTGCCGCGCGCTGAGCCGCTTAGCATTAGCGATGAACACCACTGATTCAGCAAAACTCCTGGGCAGACCGTGGCTGGAAGGTGGCAGTGCAAGCTCGTGTGGGCGTGCAGGCAGCAGCCCAAACAATGCTTACGATCGACTTACGGCTGATCTAATTACCTTGCCTAATCACATTCACATTATCACATTAAGCTTACAGCCACTCAATAACATATATATATAGCCCTCTGGTTGACACAGTGGTGGTTGCCACGCAGGCATTGGGCGATCGCGGTCGTCGAACGGGGATATGGAATGGCAGCGGCGACGGCGCACTTAAAAAAAGGATTTTTCAGATGGCCAGAATCAGTTTTTGCATATGGTTGGTTGACCCGTCAGCACCAGAAAATCTGTAAAAATCTTTTTCGCATGCCAGTGTTCATGTGGGCAACATGAAAAACAAAAATCCAAAAAAAATCGTAAAATATAAAACGCCGTCCGCTCCCCCGCAAGCCGCCTGTCAGCGTCGCGCTGTCTGCTCCCACTGGCACGGGAGCCACTGCCACCGCTCCCGCATTTCGCTTCCGCCGTCCGCTCCTGCCACCACCGCCGCCACCATTCCCGCCGTCGGGAAAGGCAAATCCGCCTGCAGCCGCCCACCGTCGACGCTCCTCCCACCGCTACTACGGAATCCGGGCAGGGGACAGATGCCACCGCCGCCACCGGCCGCTCCGCTCCCACCGCCATCTGCCACCCACCGCTACAGCCCGCCACCGGCCGGCACCCGCCGTTGCTACGTGTACCCAAGTTGCCCACTCACTGGATAAGAGGTGAGAGAGAGGAGAGGAGGTGAAGAGGATAAGAGGTGTGAGAGAGAGGAGAGGATAAGGTTGAACTTCAAAATTTTTTGAAGGGTTGAGAAGGAAAGATAGGAGGCAAGTTAGACTTCTATCTAGTTTCTTAAGAGGTTCACATGCAAAAATCAATTTTCGTAGGCATATCTCTTAAGGAACCATATGCGAAAATAAACTTATTTTTTCTTGCGGCCCCTTAAGAGGTTCTCCTACGAAAAACGATTTTTTGCATACGGGTCTCTTAAGAGGCCGCATGAAAAAATGAATGATGATTTTTACAGAGTAATTAGTTATGGTTCATCGGCAACCTAATAAGAGTCTGGTTCAGAAAAATCATTTTTGGCTGCGACAGACGGAAGGGCGACGGGGAACAAATGGCAGCGGCAAGGTTGTCCACGGAGGAGCCAGCAAATGCTGGAGGGAGCGCTACCGCTGTAGTTTAAAAGGTTCAAAGTGAAGGAATGACGGTAGCAGTGACACCGACGGCTAATCATATGATTACGAAAATAAATAAATATTTAAATTACCCCTAACTATAAATTGGTAAAATACTAATGTGTTCTTACAAATCAATGGTCCAGATTATTTCAGGTGGTAGTAGAATACTACCAGTAACTGTAGCCGTGCTTTTTAGCTTTTTATTGGCGTACGTACAGTATGTCAATCTCAATCTCTCCCATGTCATCAGCAGTGAAGTTCCTTTTTCACCCCAATCTTATTATTCTACCCGTTTTGGGCGGTGAATCTCTTGTCCTTTAAAACTACTGAAGTTGATGAAAAATAGAAAAAGAGAAGTACAAACCAATGCTGTTTTCGTGCCGCGTCATGCCTCGTCCTCTCAATTTACACGTCCACTGCATGTAGTTTCCATCCGATCATCCTTATTGAATTGATTCGAGCCATATTCCTAGACCACTTTGCTTGGGCTGTTTCTGGCTGCTGCCGTCACTACTTAAAAAAACTACATAGCGACCTGTCTTATATGTACCGGTTTAATAAAAACCGACATCTATTAAGCGTTTTCTGCGAAATCCCACTGAGAGAGGAGTATTGGTGCCGGTTTTAAGTAAAAACCGGCACCAAAGACCCGCTCATCAACGGTCACCAATAAAATTAGTTTCAGCCGCAAGATAAGAACCGACACCTATGTCAGGTGTCGGTTCTAAAATCCAACTAACACCTATATTATCGTGATGTGGCGTGGTGCAGATTAATAGGTGCCGGTTCTTAGTGAGAACTTTAGTAGTTTAAGCGATGTGGGGCCCAGGCAGGATTATAGGTACCGGTTCTGAACATGAACCGACACCTATGATCCCGCTCAGCCTATATATACGCCCCCTATAGTAGCTCGTCATTTGGGAGGTCGTATTCTTCTTGCTCATTCTAGGGGAGGTTTTGTCCAAAAATTCCAAAAACATGAAGAGATTTATGTGTTTGCATGATTAAAGGTTAGTTTATCTTGATTCTCTATGTATTTTTTCTTCATTTTTGTGATTCTCGATGAATTTTTTCCTCAAAAGCATTGTTCTATAATGTAGATGGTACAGTGCACTATTTTTTGTCAAGTTATTTTTGCAATTTCTCTTGTTGGATTGACCTAATAATTTCAATCTCAATTTGTTTTGAGATGGTGATTTGAGACCAATGACTTATTAATCTTGGAGTAATTTAGTGATTACTCATCTATGAGTAATGTACCTATTTTAGATAATTTTCAATCTTGAGTAATGTAGAGAGTATTAAATTATCGAGTATTTTAGATATTAAAGATTAGTAATTATGATTTTTGATTGATTTACGGATTTAATTGATATATGTATGTTGGTGTTGATTATGGAATTTGGTAAGCATATGAATTAGAAATGAGATCCAATCCGAAGTGGATTTGAAGATATGAGGAATTCTCGGAAATAGAGTACGCATTGGCTGAAAGTCTGTATCGGTCGATACCGAATGTGATATGGTTAGTCAATACACCCGATATTGGTTAAACTGGTTACGTAATCAATGTCGGATTCAAAAGAAGGGCTTTGATGTTATTGCCGAACAAGGATAGAGTCCAAGATAGGCAATTGTATTTATTAGTTAGGATTTTATGTAATTTCCTTAAAGATATTTTCGGTAAGAGTCCGCCTAAAGAACTTGTTCGACTATTAGAGTTGTAATAGAAAGTATGGATCATGTCCGTTGTGGACAAGTTTGTATATTCAGGTATAAATATAAGCCCGAGGTCTTGTAAATAATTAACATCAGTTCAATCCAATATCGGTGCATCGCCACCTTTTTCGTACTCCGTTTCGACGAGTTCTTACTTTCGAGTCGAGCTGCATCGGTTTTAATCTTCAATGAAGAGGTAAAACTTGTTACGACGGTTTGCATTATCGGAATTAGTGCTTACATCTTTATGACACTCTAATTCTATTTTGTGAATCACCGAGTTATCATATATGTTATATAATCTAGGTTGACAATGCTTTCTACTTGCATCGGCTGACCTCCATTTAGGGTTTTATCGATAACGGCTAGATTGACTTGTTGGCTTGGATTATATAATATATTCACCATCATGAAAAGACAGTCATCAGCTTGATTATCTAGATATTATGCTTTTTCTTATACTTAGTGCTGCATCAGTTAAGTTTAATTATCTAGTTAAGTTCTACTAATTTAGAATCATAATCTTTAGCCAACTTTATGATTGTTAATAAGGATAGTATCGGGGTTTCAGCCGATCTTACCTGCTATAGTTGTTTCACATGGTTTTATGATTTGTTTAATATAATATATATGCCCCTTATATCAGGATCTTAACTAATATAAATATATTAAACTCACTACCAATCTGATTGACGGTAGTTAAATATATTTATTGCAAGAGAATATCCTAGTATAAGGTAGTATCGAAGCTATAGCCGATACATGCTTAAACCTGAGCATCGGCTATGATATGAATACATACAATTTTTATTTCATGTTATTTTAGACCTGGGCAATTTATACTGTCTCAGTTAAGTCCGATCTATCCCAATTGCTGATTTCTAAAGTAATATTGATATATAGATTATATAACACTGATATTTACAGCCGATGGATCATGTTTAGGGTTGATATGTTATTGATAATGCCTTATAGCCGATTCACCTAATCATGCATCGGCTAGGTTACATCACGATATGACATCGATTTCCTAGCCGATCGATTATCGTTTACTAATAATACTCGCATGTTTCATCTTGTTGATTGCAGGATCAAATCAACTGGCATGCCCTTGAACCCGGAAGCAAGTTTTGAACCTGTACTAGAGTAAAACAAATCTTTTCTGGCCAGTGTGTGTTTTTTGCATCAACAGTTAGCGCTCTCGTGTAAAGCCTTTTTTTACGTGATAGGAAAAAGTGGTTGATTTAAGAATTGTCATATGACGGATGGATGAATGAGGGATGAACGGTGCGAAGCGCGGTACCTTGGAGTATCCTAGTGCAGTAACCAACTTCGTGATCACGGCTACGAGTTCCCGATCGTTGAGCATGACGGAACACTTGCATTTTCCATGCGCGATTGCATGAACGAGAGATAGTTCCCTTCAAAACAAGTTCACAAGCATCGACTAACAATAGGTTTTATGTGTAATCACACATGTCAGGACAATCATGGTGAATGTGAGAATGACACTGTGGGCAATCATAGTGATATAATGGATGAAGACAATGTGGAGTTGCTTGCTAATGAAGGTGGACATGACAATAGCGAAATAGATGGTTTGGATCAGATGTTGCGCGATGGGGAGATAGCCTATAGCGATGACCGGCAATACGAGAAGTTCAAAGCCATGGTGGATGACTCAAATACTCGAGGCTTCGGGTATTATATATTAGGTCTTGTGAACTAATTAATTATAAATTAATGATTGCTTTTGGTGATTAATCTCTACTACTTAAAAGGTTTGCAGTGGTGACAGTGAAGCCAACATGACAGACATGCTTGATCATACCCGTTCGATCCAGATATCCAAATCTCCGGAACGCAGGCGCGCATCCCTCCCCTCCCTCTCCCCACACCCCGACCCCTCGTCGATCTCCCTGAATCGATCGAACCTCCTCTCTCCGTGGCTCCCTCTCTCCGCGCTCTTCTCCCTCCCCTCCCCATCGCCACTGTGGCGTCTCGCCAGCAGCCATCGCCCCCATGCATCCATGAGTGGCGGAGGGCTTGGTAGGGCGAGGTGTGGCACTCCTCCTCCGGCTAACGCTCCCCCTCTCCCCTGCACCCGGGCTGCAGCAGAACAGCACGCCGCGCCGTTGACGTCGAGGCGCAGAGCATGAGCTGCAGCCGTGTGCCGCCACCACGTCGGGCAAACGATGGCCAGGAGCGGAGGAGTCCAAGACTGGTATTAGGCTTGTTGGGCTTGTTTTGTGTAAATGGAGCTTTTGACCATGGAACCCTAGACCCCAATTTCCCAAATCCTCTATCGATCCCAAATCCCCATCCACAACCAGCCGAGCGGCTGCTATGGAGCTGGAGGGGGCGCGTGGCTGCCACCTACCAGGCTCCCAGGCGCAGAGCGGCGGTGTGGCAGGCAATGCCCACTTGCCAGCTGGCGAGGCGAGGTTGCGAGGTGCCCAGCGCAGGCAGCCGGGCGCCGGCTAGGGGCACATGGCGGAGGGCGCAGACACGGTGCAGCAGGGAGCACTCCAGCAGCGCAGGAGCAGGCGTGCAGCAGCCATCACTCCATCAGCACTAAATGGATAGAAAAAGGAAAGGGAAGGCATTTGCATCACAAAGAGGTACATTACATATTATTGACAATTTCAGAACATTGCAATTTGCAAATTTGATGTGTACAAATTTGTTACTGAAATTGCATTTGTGTATTTTGTTTTGTAAATTTGAATAGTTACTTCAACCTACTCTTTTATTTACATCTTTTGCAAATGGACGATGAATTGTGAACTTGTGATTAGTGCTTGTTGCTACACTTAATCTAGAATTGACGAGATAATGTTGTGTCCTACATATCATGCATTAAGATTGTTTTTCCCTTTTATTCTTGTTATATGCTACCTCTCGCGGTAGTCCATAGGTCATATCTAAACTTTTATCCATCCTCCACCAATACACCAGGTTGTCGTTGTCGCATGATCCCAACACGGCCGCGACCTTGTGCACGCGTCTCCATCCGCACCGAGCGCCGGTTCCCCTGCCCTCCCATTCCTCCGGCCTCTCCTCCATCCCGATCTTCGCCATACACCGCTCCTGACTCTGCCGCACACCTCCGCGGGAAACGGATCCACCCGGCGCCACCACGCAAGCCTTGGGGGGCGGTGGCTCCCGAGTCCCGATATTGCTGGCTGGCCAGGGATTTGGCTCCTGTAGGCGCCGCCGTGGCGGCATTGCCGACGGCGAGGTGGCTACAACCCATCTGGTTCGTGGGCACCGCCTTCACCGGGGATGAGTTGTTCTGCATGATTCTTGTGTTGTTCTTGTTGCTGGGAATGGGCGTAGCATATGCCCATTTGTTGTGATCCGTTCACAGATCTGGCTTCTTCGTCTTTCCTGATCTCTGTTTCCTGACTCGAATACCCATCTCTCTTATTTGTTCGTTGTGTGTGTAGGACAGCACGAGCCAGAGGATCGTACAGAAGTACAGAACATCTCCCATATTAGCCGTACAGTGAGCAAATGGAGAAAATGGATAGATGGTAATGCCCTATCTAATAACCAGTACATCTTTGTTCATTGCAAAATTCAAATTTAAATCTTTCTGCTTCAACAATTAACCCTTTTTTCATATATTTGTTTGATTTGATGTCGTAAAGCCTAACGGGAACATAGGAGCGCCTTATTAACTTCTTACTGATTACTTGAATCAGCAAAAATGTCAAAACCATTGTGCTTTGATAGTGTTTTTATTTTACCTCTTTCATTGTGCAGTAATTATTCTTCCTACTTCCCTTGTGTAAATATCTTTCACTGAATTGACCTTCATTGTGCTTCCATATGTATGTTGAGAAACTACACAAATTCATAAATTGTTATAGCTTGAGCGTGTAACCACTTCAATGCTGGATTTCTTACCAATAATTATTCTTCCTATTTCCCTTCAGGTAAAGTTTTTCTAGAACTAACTACAGTATTGCACTGCAACATTAAATTTCTGGAATATATCTCTGTGTCAGCAGAGGAACCAAAATTCATCCCTTGCTATATATTACCTGTGATTAAAAAGGAACAATTTTTCTGATGTATGTTCTTATGCACAATTTTCTAGCCTTAAATTTCCTCTTACAAGTATACAACACACAACTAAATCAGTTTGATGCAAAAATTAAAAAAATGTAGAATAGCATTATGCACCTGTTTGGAAGCCTTTTTAATTCTCTCTCCTTGTCCCTTCGTACATATTTGTACAGAATCTCCAAATCCTGCTTGTGTTACATAAATTAAAATGATGCAGAAATGTTCTGAAAGCTTGTGTTACAGCAACATAGCTGAAGAAATGCATGTACTTCTATGCTCTTCTATGCAAAGGTATTTTCTTCAAGATCATATGGTATTATGTAGCTCTGTGAGGTGGAGTTACTAATGTGTTTTTTTTTCCGTGATCATATCAACAGGGACACTAGTTCAATCTGGTACTATACACTTATGATTTACTAGAAAAATACCCGTGCGTCGCAACGGGTAAAAATATTTTTCGATCGTTGTACATTATACTTCTTCCTTGGTTTGGTTTTAGACCGAAAGCCCATTTATCCCTTTCTTTTCAGTTCTAGCTCAGTTCGCTACCTCCGTCCGCTCGGCCTGCCACAGCTCAACGTACAGGTGGAGCTGTAGGCCCAACTCGTACAACCCACTGCCCTCTTCAACCTTCGCAAAATAGTCTCGTACCCATACGATGCTGGAGCCGATCATCCCTATCAAATCCGGTCGAATTTTTCTCGTTCTCCAAAATTGGTTGAGGGTTTTGATCTACTCGATCTCCTCTTTCCATTTTTAAAAAAATCAAAGCAATCCATAAAACTCAGGATAAAGACGATGACTGTTAAATGAAGATTAACCCAATGAATTAAAATCCAATTGAAAGGGGAAATCAAAGGGAAAATTGGAGGGGGGAATCGATTTATACAATAATTTGGAGGGGAAACGTATGAGAAGATAAATCGACGTAGCGGTGCCAGGGTTTAGCCCGGCGACAGAATAAACCAAACAGATAAAAAAACCGAATCCTTACCGCGTGCGGAAAAAAAACCGCTACGTAAAAAAGCAGATGAAAAAACAGAAAAAATGGCATGAAAAACGGAGGGAAAAACCAAAAAAAACGGTGACAAAAAAGAAAAAAATAGAAAAATAGATAAAAAGAAACAAAATGGACAACAAAAACCACCAGAAAAAAAGGCGACGGAAAAAAAGAAAAAAGGCAAAAAAAGGGCGATGGAAAAAAAGAAAAAGACGACCAAAAAAGAATAAACGGCGGCCAAAAAAGGAAAAAACAACGGAAAAAAGAAAAAAAGAAAAAATAGTGACAAAAAAGGCAAAAAGGAAAAATAGTGAAAAAAACAGAACAGATGGAAAAATTCTGGAAGCCTTGTGTTTTTTTAATTAGGTATAGATTGTAACGTCCTGATTTTCGTGTGGCGTTAAAAAGATAATTTATGAAAATCCTATATGTGAAAATTTAGTTTTTCGAGTGTTGAGTCTAAGTTATGCCATAGATCTCAATTTAAATCTCTCCTTTGTCTTAATTCCCTGATGCCAAAATCACGTGCCGAAAATCCCTATCCGAAAATAATCTCACAATTTGAATTTTCGTATTCAAATCCCCTTTCTAAACCTTTGTCGAGAGATTTACCCTTCAAATAATTCCAGTCCAGTTGTTCTCCAAGATTTGAGTCTGCGCTCAAATCATCTCTCGTTACTCCCTGCGAAGGTTCCATGTTTGCAAATCTCAAAGTTCGGCATATTCGAATCCTTGTTTTATTTCGAAATAGTTCTGAAGTTCGAATCCTTATATTCGGATTTCACTCCCAAAACCCTAACAACAAATTTCATCTAAATTCTTGAATCCAATCCAGTCCAAGCATCCACCTCGCAAAATCCTAACCTCTTCCCTTGTTTCCTTGAAACAATTCTCGAGATTCGAATATTCGTATTCGAATTTCTCGCTTAAATCTTATTCGGTCAATTTCTCACGAAATTGCCCATATTCAATAACCCCTCCGAAGATTTGTACCGACGATCAAGTCATCTCCAATTTCCTCGCTACCGAATAACACCCCTAAAATCACTTCTGGAGTCCAAATTCAAACCCTCGAGTTACACCCTCTCCTTCTCCAACCATATATCTCTCTTTTGATTCATTTCTGAATATTGTCTTCCCCTTTGAATCCCTTCCGAAATATTCGTTGTAACTCCAAGATATAAAGCCACTCAAATCCCCTTGGAACCTTAACTCAGCCGAATGATTCACCTTCGAGACCTAAACTCTCCCCTTGTTTCCTTCAAACCAATTCTCGAATTCAAACTCAACCTCTCAAGTTTTGGTCTTTATCTCTATCTATCTACCCACCTTAGAATTCCCTTTTTGAATAGCCTTCCAACTCCCAAATACAACTCCAAATTCAATTCCTTTGTTTAAACCATAAATTCCGATACTCATTTCCTTCTCCCTGAATTTTCTCCCCAATTAAGCCTACAAGTCCCTAAATACAAACCCATTCTGAAAATACCAAGTTTCCACATTGATCTCCCTTCCTTGGCTTCTTCATATTTTGCTAAGTTCAAATATTCAATTTGAATTCAGACCCAACTCAACACACAAAATATTCCTTCAATAAATTTCCTGGAAATAATCTATTTTGCCTCCCTTGATCGTTTGGACCGCCTATCCCCTTTTTCCTCTTGGCCCAACTCAAACTCCCAATCCCTCCAAACTCAAATTTCACTGTAAAGTCTATTTTGTGTCTCTCATTTCCTGAGGTCACCCCCCTCTAGGCTGGCCCATCTCTTTCGCGCCCTCCCTTCCCTGTGGGCCACGCACGCGCTTGGCCCACTTCTCCTTATCGGCACGTGCCCTGGGCATGTGCACCGCACGCGCGTAGCGAGAGAGAAATCTCTCTCTCCTTCTCTCGCTCATTCTCTCTCTCACCGGCTCCTTTGGACCTCGCGAACCTCACCGCCCAAAATGGAAGGAGCAAAGCTCCCTTTCCACCACCCCTCATTTTTTCCTTCCGGGTAGGGGTGGCTAACGAGCCAACTCGACTCGACTTGACTTGACTCGTAAAAACTCGTTAAGTTAACGAGCTAGCTTGGCTCGACTCGTTAACATAACGAGTTAAAAATGAAACTCGACTCGAATCATTAAAAAGTCTGAGTTGACTAATTAAACTCATTAAACTCGTTACACCGAAATACATGGTTTAAAATTCATATGCATGGTTTAAAATTCATATGCAGTATAATTTGTGATTCTATGATCAAATATTAGATCGACATGCTATGTATGATGACTCACAAGATTGTGCTAAAATTTATAATCCTGAGTTTACGACTTTTACACCTACAAAATATGAACAATTAACTTCTATCTTAATGCATCATGAGCTTAGCGAGCTAACCAAGTAACTCAGGTGCTAGCTCGAGTTGGCTCGTTCAGCAAACGAGTAAAAGTTCAAACTCAACTCGACTCATTAACTGCTCAAGTCAAGTCGAGTTGAGCCAAGTTTTACACGAGTTGAGCTACCTCATGAGTTACGAGTATTTTGTCCACCCCTACTCCCGGGTTCGATCGCTCCCCTTCGACTCTTGTCTCCTTGCGCGCGGAGGCAAAGGGTGCCAACGTCGCCGCGCCAGCTCGCGTTCTCGCTGCTTGACCAGCCGCGTGACTGCCCCAGATCGTCCCTGCCTCAAACCGACCTTGATGCCTTGCTCCTCCTTTATAAGTACAGGGTCTCCTCCTCCGTTTTTCCCCTTCTCCCTTCCGTAGAGCCCCGGGTGATCGAGTTCGCCGCCACACGGCCACCTCTGTGCCATCTGCCACGGCCAACAACACCCATTTTGCTACCGCGCCAGTCTCGGGTCGTCGCTGCCTCTACGAATCCCAGCCACGCTCTGCCGCAGGCTTTCCTTTCTCACCACCACCGCCAACGCTATTCCCCGCTCACCGGTGAGCTCCCTACCTTCTTCTTCCCCTAACCGTCGGTCTCTTTTTCTTTCCCCTTCACCGCTGCTCTTGTTCCCCTGCCGCCGCCGCCGCGTGCAGCCGTGCACCGCCGCCGGTCGGCCTCTTGCTGATTCCCGTCACCATCACCTCCCCCGGGCCTTGACCCCCTTCCTTGCGTCACCTTGGTGGCCGGGCACCTTCCCTGTCTCATTGCCATGACGCCCACTCTGTCGCCGCCGTCGTGCATAGCCGAGCGCCGCCACGGCTGCTCGCCCCTTTTCCCTCCTCGCCATTGTCCTGCCCTGTTACCGTGTGCGTGCCCCTTCTCCTCCCTTCTCGCTGCACCGCCTTTCCCGCTGTTGCATAGCACCGTCGCACTGTCGTCTCCAACGACCAACAGCTCCCCCCGCCACCGCGTGCGTGTCGCAACAGCGCACCGGCTCGGTCGAACCCGAGCCCGTGCTCCTTTCAGCCTTCTCGCGCATGGCCACAACAGCAATCCGGTGAGCTCCACCGCCTGCCGCCGTCACGTCTCCTCTCCCCAATCCGCACTATTGAATGGCATCCCCGCATCCTTCCGTTGGTGGTTGCCGTCCCCCTAATTCGTCACAGTTCACCGGAACCCGCTGCTCGTCGCTGGCCGTCCGATGCTGCATCCACCGGCCTCCTCTCCCTTCCCCATCCGACGTGGCATCCATGTGGGCACCACCTCCGCCTGCCCGGTCCCGCAGAGACCGGTCAAGGTCTCCCGGTCCACCGGCCCATCTCCCCTCTCTCGCCAACCGCTGGGCCGCGCTACCCCTTCGGCCCACGAACCAAAGTCTACATCCACCCCCTCACATGGTCCGGTCTCCGATGGAGCAAGTCCATCTTTGCTCCCTCCTTCCTCACTCCTACCAAAGCAGCCAGCTACCCTTGAAACAAAAGTCCATCATTGGTCCCTCATTCCTACCTCCTACCAAATCAGCCACCCATGGACTGAGGTCCATGTATCCTCCCTCACCATTTGTTGTCCCCACATGTAAATGAGTGGAAGGAAAATTCATTAAATCATTTTCCTTTGTCCATAAATTCAATTAATCATCCAAAATTTATATCTCTTGATCCGTAACTCCGATTGACTCCGTTCCACTTACAGTAATTCCGTAAAATTGTGATCTATCTATTGGCACTGTTAATTAGTCTAAATATGATCTTTTCGTGGTCCTCTGTTTAGGTTTTATTTGTTTGCTCTTAGTTCCGGTCCCCGGATTTTCGTCAAGTGCGGATTTCTCGAAGATTCGTGAAGATCAGACCTTGAGCAAGGCAAGCCATCTTTGAACATCTTGAGCCTATATTTGAACTTAATTATATTGTTTGCAAACTATTTATGCATTGATAGGATTGCACTTGAACTGTTTGCCCCGTCTACAAGATAGAACATTGGGCCTACCTAACTTGTTGCATTTGATCATTTCATTGTTAATTGCTATATCATATTTCCCTTGTAACCACGCTCGTTGCGCCTCGGTATTCGTGCATGCCATACAAGTACCGAGGGTCGCCCTCAAACTTAAAATTTGAGAACATCTTGGGTAAAACTTGGTTTACAAGTATTGGAACTGAAGCCTGGGTCGGTGCCTTGTGAAAGAAAAATGAGTTTTGAAAATAAAACTCGCGACACCAGGCCATTCCTAGGCGGGATGCTTGTGCGGTCGATTTTAAGGACCGATTCCTTTGGAATTACATCCGAGCATATAGCAAGTGCGACCACATGGGTGAAGTGGGACACCTCTGGTTGAGTAACTAGCTAGGCCAGGGAAGCCTTGATGCTAAGGGACAAGTGGATTTGTCGGGGTGGTGTCGGGGAGATCCCCTAGGCTTCCTGGCACAGTATGGTCTGGGACCTAACCTTTTGTTGGTCCGGATGACCCCTCCCGTTGTAATATGGTGACCCTGCGTCGACTTTGGAAATGCCTTGTCTTGAAAGCCTCAAAGTCACCAGACGTGGCTGCTCTGCACAGGCTGGGTGACCCCATCGTGTGGGTAAAGTGTACCCCCTCTACAGAGGTTAACAAACTGTTCGAACAGCCGTGCCCACGGTTATGAGCAGATGTGAGGTGATTCCTTAGCGTAGTTTTTGTTTTACCCTGCTATGAAAAAAGATACTAAGGTTTGGGAAACCTAATGCTTGGGAAGCAATTGGCTGTCAAGGAGACAGCGGGACAGGGAGTCCCTGGAAATGATCGGTCGTTTGGGGACCACATATCTCGGGGAGATTGGATAATTGGTTTGGTTTGGGAAACCAACTTTGAGGCCAACTCTAGGAGTTGTGCAAACTTGAAAATAAACTTTGCTCACTTCTCACTCCCGACCGAGCTGAGACTTGTCTCGCTCTTGTTGAGGACCAGCACACACTTAGATTGTTCAAAACTTGAAAATAAAACCGATTTCTAAAAGAACAACTTTTCCCTTGAAGCTTGCATTAACCACTCAAGTTTCCTAGCTTGCTGAGTGTGTAAGTACTCACCCTTGCTTTCTAAACATATAGTTCTGTCAGCTCTGAAGGTGAAAACGAAGTGAAGGGTTTCATCCTAGTTCCCTCCTGTTGCCTGTGGTGTTGGGTGTTAGTTCATTGTATTCCGCTGCCCCATCTCTGGTGTTGCTGCTTCTGCATCGTCTGTTGCATTCTTGGGTCCTCCGGAGAGTTACAACTTAAGTCAAGGTAAATAAGTCCTCTATTTAAATTAAGGATTGCAATGATTCATAATTGTCACTGTGGGTACCAGCGCTATGTTCTAGGACTGGTATCGATATCGCGGTTTAGTAGGAAGCGGTTCGCACTGTTTTTCCTACGACACGCTCTTGTCAGGTGCCGTTGTACGACGGTGCCAGATTGGGGTGTGACATTTATCCCACAAATTAACTTCCACAAAAAGAAATTTCGGAATTATGAATAATATAATGATTTTATGATTAGGTTGGAGTGACACCAATACAAGCTAGACAACAAATTATATCATTAAGTCTCCTAAAGATCAACTTTTACTAAAAAAGTGAAATTCTGAGTAATATGTGTGATTTACAGATTAGGTTGGAGGGACACCTATACAAGCAGAAAATTATATGGTCAAGGAATTGCAATATTTTAGATTGTTCTCGCAGGGACTGGTTAAAGGTTTTTGTGTGTGTATATATAGGCTGGAAATATCTTTGGATCATTCACCATGAAAGGAAATTACCTACATAAGATAAAAGTCATTTTATTGTAACAAATTAGGTTTTTGTACTGTAATTCGTTAGCTTCATTACTGGATGCTTGAATAAAAGATACATGCCCCTTTCCTGCTATCAAATAGAGATCAGCCCCTCTTATATTTGTGCCAAGTGTAACTGCTAGCGCTCATATAGGTAGAAGTTGAGTGTTAGCATGTTTTATAATTATGTATACTCTTGCATGTTTTCGTATATATGTATGCAGATAGAATTATACAGTTATAGAATTAACTTTCCCCTGCAATATCTTTATTTAGGTTTGTTTGGAGCAACCCTTCAAACATAGAAGTGTGAGGCCTCGCTGAGTTGTCATGTGCCAGAAGGCCACGAGCAGCGTTGCCACGAGCACCCACATGTCATGGTGCCCAGCGTGCCCGCTTGCCGCCAATCCATTCTGTAACTAGCAATGTAATAACTTTCCTTTTCTCGTGAATTTTAAATCTTTCATGTCAAAACAAGTAGTACTATGTTTTTTTTTGTTCTCTGGTTTATGCCATCGAATATTGTTGTAGCATTAGCTAAAAAACTGATGGGAGAAGAAAATGTGAGGATATTAAAATATCTGAAATAGGTCTGCCTGGTCAATTATAATTGAGATCTACTTAACTCTGGTCAATTATAATTGAAATCTACCTTAACTCTATCTAATTAAGTCTGTACTTAGTGCTACGCTAATTCTGTTATTGCCCATCCGGATTGAGTAACTATTTTTAAGTTTGATAGTAGCTAGAGATTGGGTAAGGTCGTTGGTGTATGATTAGGCCTCCGATCCCAGACAAGCTTACTTTGTTTTGTCGAAATCCAACGTGGAAATTTATATGTTTTAATTAGTGGATACCAAATCAGTTGTTCCTGTTGGCAACCATGAATTTTGGATGGAAAATTACAAGTTCAATTTTATGTTATTTCACAAAATCATTTTGAATTTATATATAATTTGTACATATTTTCCCATTCCAACGCATGGGCACTAGTACTTAAAAAAACACAACATGCCAGTTTCCAATGGACCATGCAAAGCAATAGTTGGACAGGATCATGTAAAGCCTTCAATTTTCAGCAAATGATATATATGTATATATGTATATATATAGACACACTGTATACACCTGGGGGCATTATAGCTAAAACGCTCCCCTCACAGATACACCTCACGGTGAGGAGCATTGGCCACCCTCCGTGCGCGGCGATCCACCAGCGCCTGCAAGCCTCATCCGTACTCTCTCTCCCGCCACATGGTCGCCACTGTACAATGTGCGCCGCCCGGGTTCGTCGTCGGGTCGTGGCTGGCCGCCTCCCTGGCATGGGCTGCCTACGCTCTGGGTGGCGACGGTCGTCGTTGTCCCTGGAGGAGTACGACTGCCGGCTTGCTGAAGGGGTTGACGACGAGCAGATCGGGGGCCTCTCCACTACCACTATGTCGGCTGGCCCTCCGTGGCCGTTCCCCTGCCAGATCTGGTGGCTAGGATCAAGCGTGGATATAGGCGTAGGAGCCCTCCTCGCCACCACTACTCCACCGCCTCCATCCCCGGTAGGTAGGACCACATGGGGCGTTCACGGTGGTGGTGGCTCGGCGGCGGCGATGGTGTCAAGGAGTGCCGGTGGCGGCATCAAGGACACCTCGCTCCTCCATTCCGCGCGCCTCCACCACCTTCCCGTCTCCTCCTCCTCATCTCCGGTCCCCGCCGATGCATAGGACGCTGTCCTCGATGCACTCGGCCACGCGCGCTAGTTGCTTTTAACCGTGTTTATTCAGGATCCTTTTTTGGATTGAATTTTTCTTCTTTCTACGACCCTGTATATTTGTACTATCTGCTTGTTGCTTCTTGTTAGGAAACGATAGGCAAATAAACGATGAAGAACGATAGATCAATCACAGAAGACACGAGATTTAACGTGGAAAACCCTCCCAAAGTAGGAGAGAAAAAACCACGGGCGCCAGCCAGCAAACTATCTTCACTATATCAGGATGAGGTTACAACGCCGAACGACGGCTTACAGAAGATGAGAATAATCAGCAGGCATACCAGACCATACCTCAATTGGAGTTTTCTTATTAGAAGGCGACCTGTTGATCAAATAGCAGGCGGTGTTAGCAGCCTCTGCCCAAAAACGCTTGTTCATGCAAGCGTTGGACAGCATACAACGAGCCTTGGATATGATGGTCCTGTTTATGCGCTCAGCCACACCATTCTGCTGTGGAGTGTGCGGGATGGTGTGATGCCTAACGATGCCTTCCTTCCTGCAGTAATCATTAAAAGCATCCGAACAAAATTCACCACCATTGTCAGTGCGAAGTACTTTTATCTCCTTTTCAGTTTGCCTTTCTATCATAACTTTCCAATCTTTAAAAGCAGCAAAAGTATCATCTTTATATTTCAGGAAATAAGGCCACACTTTTCTAGAGTAATCATCGATAATAGTGAGCATATAACGAGCACCACCTAGAGAGGGCTTACGAGAAGGCCCCCACAAATTAGCATGTACATAATCAAGTATACCTTTGGTGCGATGAACTGAGGTATTGAACTTTACCCTCTTGTGCTTACCAAAGACACAGTGCTCACAGAACTTCATGCTACTCTGAGTGCAGCCGTCCAACAGGTTCCTCTTCATCAATTCTGCCATACCAAGTTCACTCATATGTCCAAGACGCATATGCCACAAGTTAGTCTTACTAGGTTCATCTTTTGACACAGCAGCAGCGGTAACAGAACCATGTAATGTGCTTCCTCTAAGGACATATAAGTTTGCAGAATTCATATCACCTATCATATAAACGAGAGAACCTTTTGATACCTTTACAACTCCACCTGAACCGGAGTATTTGTATCCTTCTGCATCAAGTGTGCTGAGGGAGATGAGATTTCTTGCCATCCCTGGTATGTGTCTCACATCTTTCAGTGTGCGTGTCATGCCATCATGTGTCTTGATCTGAACGGAGCCAATGCCCACGATCTCACGCGGGTTATCATCTCCCATGCGCACAACATCCCCATTCTGCACAGACTTATAAGAACTAAACCAATCTCTGTTAATGCAGATATGAAACGAACATGCAGAATCAAGTATCCATTCGTAATGACCAGCAACACAACCAGCAAGAACGACAAGAACATCTCCTGAATCAGAGGATTCAGCACCAGTAACAACAGAGGCCTTACCATCAGATTTCCTTTTCTCCTTATTCTGTAACTTCCAACACTCTTCAATGAAGTGATTTTTCTTTTTGCAATACTTACAGAACTTTTTACCTCTGGACTTCGAACGGCCTTTACTCTGGCTCTTGTCACGATCATTAGTGTCGTTGTAGGTTCTCTGCTCAGATCTGCCTCTGACTTGCAATGCTTCGCCCTTGGAGGACGATGCTTCAGACTGAACCATACCTTTCATCTTCTCCCTGTTCTGGAGTGCCTCATAAACTTCCGAAAGGGTTAGTTCATCACGGCTTAAGAGTATGGTGTCACGAAAATTTGCAAACGAACTAGGCAGTGAGCACAATAAAAGTAGACCTAAATCTTCATCATCAAACTTAACCTCCATTGACCCTAGGTCAGCAACGATCTCCTTGAAGACCGATATGTGGTTCAACACAGAACCACTCTCCTGCAACTTGTGCGTGAACAACTTCATCTTTAGATGCATCTTACTGGTTAGATCCTTAGACGTGCAGATCGATTCCAGTTTGAGCCAAAGTTCTGCAGCAGTTTTTTCCTGCAACACTTCTTGCAAAATATCATTAGATAGATGAAGTTGAATCAGCGACAGTGCCTTACGATCTTTCCGCTTCTCCTCAGCGGTCCAGTCCTCCTTCTTCCTCTTCCCGAAGTTTTCCAGCGCCTCATCAAGATCCAAAGATTGCGCCAGCACAGCCCGCATCTTAACTTGCCACAACGAGAATCTCGTCTTGTAGTCTAGCAGCGGAAGATCATACTTCATCGATGCCATCGCGAAAACCCTAATTAGAGAACACACTCTGATACCACTTGTTAGGAAACGATAGGCAAATAAACGATGAAGAACGATAGATCAATCACAGAAGACACGAGATTTAACGTGGAAAACCCTCCCAAAGTAGGAGAGAAAAAACCACGGGCGCCAGCCAGCAAACTATCTTCACTATATCAGGATGAGGTTACAACGCCGAACGACGGCTTACAGAAGATGAGAATGACTAACGGTGGAACCCTAAAGGGTGTATATATAGCACGATCCGGCCCAAGCCTCCGGTGACGGGCCTCCGCTACGCTCCAGCAGAAGCCTGGCCTTTATAATGGCAACTGAATTTGGATCACAACTCAACACTTCTGACCCATGAATGCAGGCCCGCACTCGATCTCATCAGAGAAGAGCAGCCGTACGCGGCACGACGACCTCCACTCCAGGAGGCCCGATCCAGACTGTACATGTCGTCGCCGAGCACGGTGACCCGCTGGTCCTGCAACCTGTCAGCCAAGTGCTAAATGAGTTCTCTGTTTTATGTGTTGCCAAGGTACGCGCACAAGATGTTCGACGAAACGACTGTGCGGGTCTTGTTTTGCGTAGGATGTCAGGTTTTATTCCGGACAGGTCGGCGATGGACATGGACATGGCGCACTACCTGTTTACGGAGCCGATGAAGAACGCGACGACGTCCGCCGCCAAGGCTGGGTACCAGAAGCTGTTGGCCGAGAAGATCCTCAACAACCTCACCGGGATTCTCTCGTTCTGCAACAAGCCGCCAGAGCCCGAGAGCAGCATCCTCAAGGAGCTCCTGTTCATGCGGCTTCCATCCAAGCCAAGCTGATGAAGCAGCGCCAATACATTCCCCGGGTATGTGCTCACCCTGGTTCTGGTTATAGTGGACATTGCTGCTGTTTAACTCTAGTGGGCTAGTGGCTGTGGATTATGGTTGCTTTGCCTTATTGGGTGTGCGTTGGTTGAAACTTAAAAATCATGTGCAAAACACCGAGACATCTCTTGATGCCCCAGAGCTCGTTGATGATTAGTCCTCAACCTACTGAACTGGGAAAGCAGCAATGTGATGTCTATTGCACTGGGCAACGCAGCATACAGTGTGGAATTCATAATGTCGAACAAGCACATAATGGAAGCATTTCAGGTTTGCAGTTTCAGAGTGCCAAAATCCTGCTTTTACTTGCTTTATGTCAGTAAGAGGTTCTGAATTGCAGCTTGATTCTAAACTATAATCTTTTCCGCTGCAATCATGTGATAGATTTTCTTGGTCATCTGTATATGCTCATTCACACTGTATAATCCTTGCTTAAATTGCTTGGATCAAACTGTTTAAAGTGATTTAATTTCAGAATTTTAGATACTTGATTTTTAATGTACACAAGCTCCATTCTGCAACTTTGGTTATGCAAATTGTTAGATCTGTCCAGGAATGTCTCATATTTGCTGAATTGCATGCAATCATTTTGTAGTCATTTTTTTGTGATTAGAATGAGTATTTAAATGCAACATTGTGCAGCCAAGATTTTGTACAAACCTAGTACTGAATAATGATTATATATACAATTTAGTATTGGATTATTGTGGACTGATAGTAACCTAGTACTGAATAATTGATAAGTTAGCAAGTTCTCATTTTTTTCCCTATGTGACTTGCCTTGGTTTTGTTTTTTTACATCCACTGAGATTTTAGTTTTTTCAGGCTTCTATACATCCACAGTGGCCATGGGATGCTCTTCAGATGGCCGTGGGTGATGGATATCTATTGGCGGGGAGGACTAGGGAATACGCAGCGATATATTGACTCATTGTTGATTTGTACCGTTGGTGTCAGTACTGCTCACTTCATTCGGCATTGATCCACGTTGTGAACCCTGATATGCGTAGCAATATTTGTCCTTCCACCGATCAGTGTCATTGTATCCATCAACGAGGGTTGTGTTGTGTACTTTTTTATTACTTTTGTGTATTCAACATATGTAGTGCATCGTGTTTGTGATTACTGATGTAATATTGAAAAGAATTTAGTACATTTAGAATGCAAGAGACTAAGAGTAATTTAATTTACTGATTGAAATAAAATTGTGTCGAGCTAGGGAGTAATCTATTTACTAAACCAATTATCTTTTTATTGACTTCATCTATTTCATTGGTTAGGGTCGTCCTCTCATCACTAATATTTTTACTGACACCCTAACGCACCAGATAGAACGAGCAGTAACGTTTTTATTAAAACACTATTTCACTAGATAGAACAAGCAGTAATTTCGTTGGTGATTAGGTAGTAGAAACATTAGATTGGATGCTCTCTAGTAATTAAATTACTAACTCGAACTCTTCCGTGGAAGGCGCCCAGTGTATCAGGAGGGGGAAAACATGGAGGAAGGAGTAACAAAATTACTATCAATAAATTGTTTGCTGGAGGGTCTTATTCTTGTTAGTAATCTTTTTACTTATAGTCCCACGACGAAAGAGTAGAGATAGTAACTGGTTTACTTAATGTTCAACAAGAAAAGGTGCGGGATGGGGATATCATTCGGTTTCTATGTAGAGTAAATATTTTACTTATAGTGTACCATGCCACATATAATGTGTTAGTAATCATTTTACTATATGATGTTTTACAAAAGGTGCGGGGTGAAAGGTCTCCAAGGAGGATGGGGGGTGGGGTGAGGGTGCCGGGGGTGGGAAAAGGTGCGTGGGGTGGGGTGGGGGTGGGGGCTGGGGTGGGGCGTATCTGTGAGGGGAGCGTTTTAGCTATTGCACACTCTGGGTGCGGTTTAGCGCATCCCTATATAGACATACTATACTACACCTGGGGTGTAGTATAATACAGCACACTCCACCCTCACCCCCAACACCCCCCTCCTCCAGCCCGCACTCCCCGGAGTGTTAGTAACTCATTTACTCATAGTCTGATAGACTCAGTAATCTTGTTACTAATGGGTCAATCACAAAAAAAGTGCGGGAGGAAAGAGAAAAGGTGCGTGCTAGTTCTGCGGGATTGATGGTGTGAGGAACATTTTGATAGTAACTTGTTTACTAACGAACTAAAATCACTGATAGTAATTGATTTACTTAACGAAAGAATTTTTTTGAGAGAGAGGTATGGGGGAGTGTTTGTGCGGGATGGATGTGTGTGGGGTGGTGGGGTGGGGGTAGTAGGGATGGCAATTTCCCCCTCGGGGCCAGGTCCCCTGCGGGGACCCGCCCCTACGAGGGTGGGGGCGGGTGGGATTTTCCACCCGCGGGTGCGCCGGGGTCGGAGCCCCACATTTGGCTGGGGAGGGGACGGGGGGTATATTTCACCCACGGGTAACCCGCGGGGCCCCGGGGAGGGTATATAAACCCTCAAAATATAGCCCGGGGTAGGGTGGGGAGGGGGTGCTGTGAGGGGAGTAATTTAGTTATTGCGCACCCCAGGTGTGGTTTAGCACATCTCTATATGTATATATATATATGTATATATATGTATATATATATGTATATATATGTATATATGTGTGTGTATACACATTGACCACATATAGAGTACATTGACTACTATTTGGACTGGATCAGTGAAAGCAATAGTTGCATCAAAAGAGGGTCACCAAATTGATAATCTCTCCGTATCTATCCATTCATAAATCCATTTTCTTTATTCTCTCCACACATGCATGCATATATACAAATACTGAGCTGAGTGCTCTAGGCATTATACCATTGATGATTGTTGTGAATGTGAATGTGAATGCTGAGCTCAACTGCACCCATTGATGTGTCATTTTATTTTTATGCTGAGCTGAGCTGAAATATTCTGTATTCTACTATTATTTTTTTGTGCTTCAGGCATATAGGTGCCAGTTCCTATAAATAACCGGCACCTATGTGGCATCGTAGGTGCCGACAAAAAAACGTAGAACTAGGACCTATGTGGTCTTATAGGTGCCGGTTCGTATCAATAACCGGCACCTATAAGGCATCCAGGGCATCCCCGAGACCACCATAGGTGCCGGTTGTGCTGGTTCTTGTAGAGAACGGACACCTATAATGCCCATAGGTGCTGGTTCAGGGCACCTATGAGGGTCTCCGGGCCCAAAACCAGCACCTATGAGGGTCACCGAATTAGAACCTATGACCTTTCGTGCAGTAGTGTGTGCCCGCTTGCGCCATGCGCTCTCAGCTAAAACTTGCATATTTTTTATTCGTTTCTCCAAAATATCTTCATCTTTTTTTTTCAAAATACTTCGAATCACTGCATCTTAGGGTTCGTTCTTTTCAGCTCATTAGAGCATGACCAACAGTTTCTTTATTCTATTTCCTATCCTACAATTTAGAAATTTTTGGTGAAAAATTGTATCCAACTGATTCCCTAGCTGATCTCCCAATAGATAAGGTTCCTATCTCCGGGTTTCTCATTCTTCACTTCCAAGGAACCAATTTCGTTTCCAATCGCTCTCTCACCGCTCTCTCGCGCGCGCTCGGTGAAATGTTCCCGCGCTCCTCTTCTTCGTGACCTCATCCACCGACGGTGCCCTCTTCCTCAGCGTGCACCTTCTTCCTCTCAGCATGGTAAGATGCAGTCATCACTTCCGCTTGGTTCCTGTTGATGCGGAAAACACATAGACTTAGGAGATCTGCTTAGCTCCAGTGCAGGTCCTAAACTTTGATGAGATGTGCGCATGCCATTCAGTTTGATCGTACAACCGACAAGACAGATATATTGACGATTAAATAACTGATCGGCTCTGAAGCTGATGTAGTGACACTTAGCCGATGTCGATAGTCTTGAATAATCAGCCATATGTCCAAAGCATATTCAGACACTTAAATCAACAATGAAAGAACTTGAACAAACAATCCAATCAGCCGATAATATTATAATGAAGTAATGAACCAATCGACTTTGCTGCAATCAGCTAAAATCAACTTGTATATAATCCTTATAAGCCGATGCAATATTTAGATAACTCATTGGCTGAAACCCCGATGCTACCCTTATCAACAACCAAAGAGCAAGTTAGTTCTTACAATTCCAAGCAAGACTTAGTAGGTCAAACCCAATTGATGCATCACTAAGTAGGAAAAGAAGTATAACCTCTAAACAATCGAGCCTTTGATTGTTTTTCAGGGTGGTCATGTATTAAATTTAACCAAGACAATAAAACCATCAAAGAGAAATTTAACACATCAGATAAGATCGGCTAACCCTCCAATGAAACATTAGCATGAATCTGTCGGTTTAACAAGACTTAGATTATCAACAATAATCTAGTAGGTCGCATCTAGCCGATGTAACACGAGATTGTATATAATAATCTAATACTTAATGAGCTGATAAATCTATCTAATGTGATGGATATAACAAATCTATCTAAAGCATCATTATGATTGTAGAGATATATTGGCTAAGATAGAAAATCAGACCTAACTGAGATAGTCCCAACTAAACTGATGCATCCCTAAGCACAATGTTATGGAAGATAGAATCGAGATATTAGGTTGGCTAATATATCAATCGAACCAGAGCAATCCAAAAGATTGAAACGATGTAGTCTTGAATAACACCGATGTAGCCGATATATTCACTAGGTTTCAGCGGAACGTAGGCCTTATCCCTTCACCGGAGATCGAAGTCGATGCAGCCCCGCGTCAGGTACGAAGTTCCACTGGTGATAAGTAAAAAACCTCGAAAAATAGGGTGATGATGCGCCGAGAGTAGTTGTATTGATCGAGAGATAGATTACATGGACCCTGGGTGTACATATTTATACCCATGGACCAACAAGAGTCCTAATTAGACATGACTCAAACTTTACTAAAGATAAAAAAAAATATACCAATCCTAATCGGACACTAAACACAATTTCCTAAAATAAAATGAAAATAACTGAATCTACCTAATTAATATATAAATTATCATGCCGTATCCTTCTTGAACTCAGCCTCTTCTACTAGATAAGCTTCCTTTAATTGATAAATTTCCTTTATTGAATCCATGAAGAATCCAATGGTTGGTCACTGATAATTTCCATCGGCTTACTCCAAGACTCTTAAGCTGATACTGCCTTTAGACCGATGATTATTTCGGGGCTTACCAAATTTTGGCGTTAACAGTTCCCCAGCATTGGATTATTCTAGGGCACGACGCATGGTGTGGTGAAGATGGCCGGAGTTCGACCGATTGGTGGAGGAGTTCCGTCGTTGCCGCCACATTCACCACCACCGCCTCGATTCGGGGCGCCTCCACGAAACGGCGAGATTCGGCCTAGTGGTCATCTTACTTCGGCCCTTGTGTCGGCTTGACTCATCCCCGTCCCAATCAACCTCCTTACTTCGGTGTTCAGGCGTTAGACACCATGGAGGACCAGACACCTAACGAGCCATTGGATTCCCTCTCACACGAAGCTTCCGGCAGTTTCTCCATAGCTTGGTCTGTAGGTGATGAAGAATTCCTCCACATGAGCAATTTCGGTAAGGTTGTTCCTGATTTGTTCACTGTTCCACATGAGCAATTAATTAACAATAATGATTCTCATTTGTATCAATATTGCAAACAAAGATTGACAAAACACATAGCACTATTACAAATCTGTGTCTAAAATGAACAGGGAGGTAAATCTGTGTCTAAAATGAACAGGGAGGTACGTAGGTTCTTCGAAAAAATAGTCATTATACAATCTCCAATGACCAGCCAATCTATCCCTATCAATTACTGCGTGACCTAAAATAGACCTACCACGCTTTGGAACTTCATCATCATCGAACTAACTGTGCACTATTTCAACAGTCGAAGAAATAAATTCTTCGTCATCATCCTATGATCACTCCTTATCCCATAGCATTTGGAGGAGGGTGCTTCGACAACCCATCTCCATTTTTTTACCGCAGGGATGGAGTGCATGGGAGAGACGGCCAACAGAGGGAAGGGAGAGGTGGCTGGCAGCGGTGGGGGAGATAGGAGGGGGAAGAAGGAGCTGGCTGGGGAGGGTGTTGGGAGATGATCGGATTCAAGATAGGAGATTGATGTCATGAGGAATCAACGTCAGGAGGAATCGGCGTCGGCCGGTAGCGCGTGGAAGAGATCGGTACCGAAAGGAAGTGCGCGTGTGATCGCGTAGGGGATAAAAACAGATTTCTGTTGGTAGTTTAAAGGAGGGCCCCCACTTTTGGTTTTAGGAAATCAATTTTAGGTTTTCTCTTGGAGAGATTAGTTTATTCACTTCCTATATTAATATTTAGGAAACCCAAAAACATAATTTTGGGAATGGGTTTTTTGTCATCCTCTTGGTGATGGATGGGGTACTTACTCTTCCCCGAAAAAAAGATATTTTCATAAATACACTTTTCACTGTTAAATGATGTGTTTTGTGCGAAATCTTCCTATACAAAAATTTTCTTTAAAACATCAAATTAATATATTCTTTTAATTTGTATTAGTTAATTTCTTAATTAATCATGTGCTAATGATCCGCCACGGTTTGTTTGCCAGGATATATAAGCTCAGCTCCAAGTCACATTCGAACTATAAATCAATGTACAAATGAAGATCAATACACAGTCACCGCGGAAGCCAGTAAGTCCACGCGACAAGCATGGTGGAGCGCTGTGAAGCATAGCGAAGCAACCGACGCTACATGCGTGGTGAAGTGTTGCACCTAAAGAAACGGATTGTTTGTGTTGCTGTGGTTCCGTTTGCTACTTTTGGGTAGCTGTTTCATCTTCTGTGCTGATTTGCGGCAAAATCCTAGCCACCGTACCTTCTTTTGCTCCGCGTGATAAGAGAGACGAGATTTTTGTCGGTCGGGAATAAGGGAATGTATAAAGGTAGAGTCTAATATATAAGATTTTTTGTATTAATTCATGTCACTACAGACTATCCTCCTACAACAGTAGAGGCAATAAAATCTCTTAACCATTAATACACTAAATAAATTTTTATTATCCTTCTTTCCTTTTCTTCATCCTCATACAACAAACTTACTTTTCATTAATAAATATTAAGAGTAGACTCTGAGTTGTTGTCATATATAGCAATGATGTTTATCTTTTCTTCCCTCTCTTCCATACACGTCACCAAATTAACTTGAAGAACAATGAAGAGAACCCATTATTAGATATAATTGTACATGCCCTAACAGATCGGTGGGGTGGAGTTGCACAAGTTTCTATCCACTACAACGGTAACCCACATCTTTGTCGGGCTGCAACCCACGTCTATATCGGGTATGGCGCCCGACACAGCGTAGAGGTCGGTGATGTGAGAACTCATCTCAAACGGGTATAAGTCCATTATGGATGAAGTTATCTCAATCGGATCTCAACTAATGTCCATCACTGATAGCTTTGACCCAGACGACCAATCAAATAGAGCCTATCACAGATGACCTATCTCAATCGGGCTACAACTAGCGCCCGTCACGGATGACTGTCTCTCTCAAACGGGCCTAAACAGAAGCCCGTCACATATGACTATTATTCTCAATCGAGTCCCAACTATAGCCCGTCACAGATAACTATATTCTCAATCGGGTCTTAAGTTACGGCCCGTCGCGGTTGACTATAAATCAATCGGGCTTTAACTTATAGCCCGTCACCGATGAGTATGACCACAAAAAAAATAAATATTGTTTTGTGGCTAGCCTCAGGCCTTTGCTAGCCATGCCCACTGCAAAATAACAGAAACAGATATATTCACATATATTTCTAGCATCCCCATTCACATATATTTTGTAGAAATAACATCCATATTGCTCACAAATTTCACACATGCATATTGCTCAAGTGGTAAGCATCATAACCTGCAATATTTATCTAGGAAGAATTTACATAGAGATAACAAATATAATAAACATCAATATTACATAATAACATGTGTTTGACAATTCAAATAGGAAGTTAAAAAATATTCATCACTGAATCTTAACCCTAAACATTCCTTTAGGGTGAATAATTTCGCGGAGGATGAAGTTGGCAATCTCCTCACGAATATCCTCAAAGCTGCTACCCGGATCCTTTGAAAATTTATCCTACATGTACATAATTCGAAATTAGTCGAACGATCTTTACATATATATATATATATATGTATGTATGTACGTACTTCAATTTAGTTAGAACAAGTCACGAATGAGACCACAAACCTCCAATTCAGCCAAAGTCTTCACCTTATCTTTGCACAGAAGGCGCATATTGCGGCAGACATGGAATCCGCACTAGTCGCCTACTTGTTGTTTTACTGGGAAGTCCTTGTGGATAAGTGTGTCCTGCCCTGTTGTTGACGTAAAAACACGACGGCCTGGGAGATCTGCTTAGCTCCAGTGCAGGTCCAAAATAATAATGAGATGCGGGCGTGCCAGTCAATTTGATCCTGCAACTGACAAGATATGTGAATAGTAGATAAAACAGCCAATTGGCTGACAAGCCAATGGAGTGATTTCAGCCGATGCCGATACCAGCCGATATCCAGTATAGATCTTGATACTTGAGTAAATAATGATATAAAGATAATCGGCTGATAATAATGTAATAAAACAATAATATAATCCAGTAGAAACCAATCGACTAGTAATGATTGATTGAATAAGCACTGATCCGAAGGTTGAAGCATTCATTGGCTGAAGGTCCGATGTCAATAAATCCAAATGATTAGATAAACAGTGAACCCTTTGTTCCGATCGGCTAAATCCAAATTATATGTAATCCTTATGAGCCGATACAACGTCCAAATAACTCATCAACTGAAACCCCGATGAAACCCTTATTGGCAATCAAGAAGCAGGCTAGAGATTATGGTTCTAAGCACGACTTAGTAGATCAAACTTAACTGATGCAACACTAAGTATGAAAAGAAACATAATATCTAGACAATCAAGCTTTTGACTGATTTTCAGGATGGTGGATACATTAGATAATCTTAACCAACAAAGTAATCTAGCCGATATCGACAAAACCCTGGATGGAGATCAGCCGATGCAAGTAGAAAACATTGTCAATCTAGATTATATAACGTATATGATAACTCGACGACTTACATGAACAAGATTAGAGTGTCGAAGCGATAGAAGCACTAATCCCGATAACGCAAGCCGCCATAACAAGCCTTACCCCTCGTCGGAGATCGAAGTCGATGCAGCCCAACTTGAAACAAGAACTTGTCGAAAGTAAAAAGGGAAAAGGTGGCGATGCGCCGAAGTTGAATTGATCGAGAGATAATTTACATAGACCCCGGGTGTACATATTTATAACCATGGGTAGATACTAGTCCATATCGGACACGACTCAAACTTTTCTAAAGATAAAAGGAAAAACATAAAGTCCTTATTAGACACTAAACATACTTTCCTAAAGATAAAAGGAAACTAACAGACTCTTCCTAATTAATAGATAAACAGCCATGCCGCATCCTCCTTGAACTCGGTCTCTTTTGGATAAGTTTCCTTTAATAGATTAATTTCCTTAACCGAATTTGGTAAGAATCCGACTGTTGGCGATTGATAGCTTCCATCGGCCGATTCTACAACTCTGAAGCCGATTCAGAGCTCAATTCGGCTCTGAACTGCTCCCGGATCTGGGCGGCAAGGCGAGCATCTTTCTGCGCCTTCATGATTGTCCGCTTCTTGTACTGCCATGCGTAGTCCGGAAATCCAACTTTCCACGGCACGTTGGTGCCAAGTCCCTTTGTCCGTCCACGGTGTACCTTGTTGCCCAAGGCTTTACTGAGGATGTCATCCTCGCATCTTTGAGAGCTGCCCTCTTGCGAGGCTTCTTGGGAGGCAACCAACTTCTTCTGTAGTACAATTGAGTTCGGATTCAATGAAAAGTTCAGTGGAAACAATGCGAACAAATATTGAGATTAGGCACTTACTATATTATCGTACACTTGTTGATCTCGAATATTTGGAAGCGAAACTGTCCCATCTTCATTCTTCTGGTACCTCGCCCGGGCCCAGTTCCTTGCCCGTGGGTGTGGGATATCGGCAAACTCGTTGGTTATGTCCTTGACCAAGTTGTGGACCTCATCTCCGGACAAATTCTTGGGAGTAGGCTGAAGTTCTCTCTTACCGTTAAAAATATTCTTCTTCCTTCGAAATGCGTGACGTAGCAGGAGCCACCTCCTATGACCCATATAAACCATCTTTGTGATTTATTCAACCACTGGCTGCATGTATGTTCCATGCAGTCGGAGCAAGCCTTCTTTCCTTTCACGGTTTGGCTGGAAAGATTACCGAGGGCGGGATAGTCATTAATGGTACAGAACAGTAGAACTTGTAGCTTGAAATTTTCTTGACCATATGTATCCCAAGTTTCCACACCTTTTTTCCAGAGCATGTCAAGATCGTCCATAACAGGCTCCAAGAACACATCGATATCATTGTCTGATTGTTTCGGTCCTTGGATTAGCAAGCACAGCATAATATATTTCCTTTTAAAACACAACCATGGCAGTAGGTTAAAGTTTGAAATAAGAACTGGCCAGGTGCTGTGAGTACTACTCATGTCTCCGAAAGGATTCATGCCATCTGTACACAGACATAGCCTCATGTTTCTGGGGTCGGCAGCAAAGTCTTTGTGTTTTCGATCGATATTCCTCCATTGAATCGAATCCGCTGGGTGTCTTAGCATACCGTCGTTCCTTCTCTCAGTGGCATGCCAACGTACTAACTTCGCCTCCTTGGGGTTTGCAAATGTTCTTTTGAAACGATCAATGATAGGTAGATACCACACAACCTTCGCGAGACCACCCCGCTTTGATTTTTTCCCTTTGTCAGGACTTTTCTTTCGCTTGTATCGAGAGGCCTTGCAGACAGGACAAGCATCTAACTCCGCATATTGCTTGTGGTACAATATGCAGTCGTTTGGACAAGCGTGAATTTTACGGACCTCTAACCCCAGGGGACACAAAACCTGCTTTGCTTCGTATATCGTCTCGGGCAATGTGTTCCCATCAGGCAGCAAGGACTTCAAAATTCCCAAAAGCTCCGTGAAACTCTTGTCTGTCCATCCACTACTTACCTTCAGCTTCATTAGGTCCAAGGTAGTTGATAATTTGGTGTGCTTTGCTTTGCATCCGGTGTATAGAGGCGTCTGCGAGTCACTGACCAACCTGCTGAACTTTATGAAATCTCTCTTGTTGTAAGCTGGTTCCTCAACGTCACGTAACATGTCTTGCAGCAGATCATGATCAACATCAACCATTTCACCGCCTAGTGGAGAAGGTACAAACATGTCATGCTCATCTTCATCTTCCTGATTTTGCGCACTAGTACTGTCTGCAGCTGCACCACTTCCTGATTCTTGCTCTCCATGCTTGACCCAACATGTGTAGCCCTCCATGAATCCTCGTTGTATCAGATGAGCGTGTACGTCCACTCGGCTATCAAACATATTTTCATTCTTGCAATCTGCACATGGACAACACATGTAATCGTTGTTTCTTCTTTTCCTATCCTCCTCCGCGGTGTTAATAAAATTTAATACCCCATTTCTATACTCTTGACTATGACGTTTCACAGATTTCGCATACATCCAACTTCGATCCATCGCTACAGAAATGAAAAAAGAATCAGAGAAACATCCTTTATGAATGAGAGAAATGAAATAAGATAAATACTGCTAAATTAATGAGAATTGATTAATTTTCTAAACTACTGATTACTATTTGTCACTTACCTTTATGAATTTACTGTTTTCTTTTAGAAAAAAATTAAAATTTCGCCCCCTCCAACCTCCCACCAAAATTGTGAATAGTGGGATACAGTTACGCTGGCGATTGCGGCTATTTACATTGTGCAATAACTATCTGTTACGGTCCAAAAAATGATTTCTCTGTCGGGCATATAAGTTATCTTTATCGGGTCTAAAAAAAGCACATCACAGAGTAGTGCCATCTGTGACGGGCTTTGCTGTTATCTCAAACGGGCCTCAAGCTGGGGCCCGTCACAGATGATTGTCATCTGTGACGGGCTCCAATTACGGCCCGATTGAGATATTTAAGGTTATCTCAAACGGGCCTGAAGTTGAGGCCCGTCACAGATGATTGACATCTGTGACGGGCTCCAACTACGGCCCGATTGAGATATTTAAGGTTATCTCAAACGGGCCTCAAGTTGGGGCCGTCACAGATGATTGACATCTGTGACGGGCTTCAACTACGGCCTGAATGAGATATTTAAGGTTATCTCAATCGGGTCCTAGTTTAGGCCCGTCAAAGATATGTGTCATCCGTGACGGGCTTCAGTTCTATGCACATGTAACATGTCTCTCTGACCATATCTCAATCGGCCTTTTTTTAGGCCCGTTTGAGATGTATTCTTTGTGACGGCTCGCAAAATCCAGTTATGTTACAGCCCGTTACAGATGAGAGGATCTGCACTACTAGTGTGAGTAATCCAAATTCTCAGTGTGTTACAGTACTTTTTACCACCACAGCCGAGTCTGTACAAACGTGCTGAGTCATCCGCCAGAGCAGCTGTGTGTACTTGTGCCTCGTTTCTAATCTAGAGTTTATTTCCCTTGACAACGCGGAGTGTCGCTTCCTTTTTGGCAAAAACAGAATCTACACGATGTGAGTTTTCCATTTCTGGTGTAGTTTATATTTTTTTTGTTTGTTTTCACCATTTATTACAAAACCCCTAATAGGTGTCGGTTTATAAGTATCGGTTCATTTAAAACCGGCACCAATAACATTTTTCTACCTCCGCAGGGTAGAAAAACCATAGAACCAAAGCAATGCCGGTTCTATAAAAAAGGGTACCAATAGTATAGGGACCGATTTTTTAAAAGAGCCGGTTAATTAAAAACCGGGACCTATAATATAAGTATAGGTATCATTTTTTATAAAATACGGTACCAAAAAACCAAACCACCTTTTTAGCTTACCCACCCCCCTCCCTACTCCACACACACCAGACCTTATCCAAATCCACCCAAAATCGCTCCTCCTCCTCCCAACGCCTCCCCTTCCACTCCATCCTCTCACATCCTCCTTTCCATCCTCCTCATCTCCACCCTCCTCCTCTGCATCCCAATCCACCGAGGAATTTAACTGTTTGCCATTATTAGGCTTGCCAATTATCCAAATACCACTCTTAGATTTGCACATTTTTTTGCCACTCCTAGGTGGTGGTTTCTTAACTACTTACCACTTTTACCCATGTGTCATTCCAACGTGGCAACCAAGGGTGAAAAACGGTGGAGGGTCCACTAGTCAGTGTCTCTCTCCCTCTTCATCTCTCCCTCCCCTTCAGCTGCCACCGCACACTGTGCACAGCCACATCGGTGTGCCACCACCATTGCCGCCTTTGTCAATGTCGTTGGCACTGGACAAGATCCTTGCGGTGGCGGAAGAGACGAAGCCGCGGAGGGACCTCAGGGCGGCGACACGATGGCTAGAGGCGACGCTGGCCCCGCTGTTGCCACCACGTTGACACCGCTCCTCTTGCTCGCAGAGGCCCGTGCGTGGAGGCAGCTCGTAGACCACAGCATCGACAACGACGACAACCACGACATCAGTGACGTTGATGAGGTGCGCTTCCTCCACGAGAGTGAGGAGCTCCACCCCTACGCCATGGATCTCCTTCGGTCATCCGGCGAGATGACCGGTGGTTTCCGGGTCTGCAACCTGCCACCAGACAAGGAGCTGAGGAGGACGACGAGCACCAATCCCTCTCCTTCCCGGATGCCTCGCCGCTCTACCTCCCCACCAACTCCTCAGCCCCCACCGTCAATGATACCATGCTTGTGCTCTTCGCCGCCGCCGCATCCATCTTCTGCCCACTCGACCCCTCGCTCCACCTCGTCTCCTTCAACCCCATCGCCGACCAGCTCTAGGCGCCCACCCTTGGCCCCAGCACCCCAACCCCCTCATCTCCTCCGCCTCTGGCATGCACGATGACAGCGTGCGGCAGCAGCTAAAGGGGGAAAAGAGATAAAGACGGGAGAGAGAGACACTAACTAGTGGGCCCTCCACCATTCTTCACTCTTGGTGGCCACGTTGGCATGCCACATGGGCAAAAGTGTCAAATAGTTAAGAGACTACCACTTAACAGTGGCAAAACAATATGTGCAAATCTAAGTGGTATATTTGGATAATTGGCAAACTTAATAGTGGCAAATAGTTAAATTCCCCCCTCCGCCTCCTCATTTGCATCTGCCTCCCCTCAGATCCTACGGTGACAGAGGCCGGGTTGGCACGACGACTGGAGCGGCACCAAGACCGAGGCAGCACCATCGGTGCTATAGGAGGCCGGCACCACGAGCGGTGGAGAGGACTGCCATCAGGCTAGCGGCCACGGCGAAGCCGTGTAGCTTGACCCTAGCTCTAGCGTGGCCACTTGCGCTCCAGCGCTGGAGCAGTGCCCTGGCGTGGAGACGACGGATGACGATGCACCAGTGTGCAGGTGGTGGCCCGGCGCACAAGCAGCGTGGTGCGGCAGATGACGATGCACCAGTGTGGCCATCCGGTGTTGTTAGCTGCATTCCCTGTTTCCCTTCTTTTTTGTTTCCTTTTCTTTTTCTTGTTCGAAGGGCATGACGAGGGCGGCGCGGTCCGTGGCTGCGGGGGAGGATGCCATGGTCGCCGCCGGCGTGGACCGTGATGGTTACCTGCAGCCACGCAGATCCAAAGTAAATGTTTTCTTGATTCGTTCAATACTATAGGAACCGCTTATATAGTGATACATATAAGGGGTTGTGTAGTGGTACTCATATTTGCGTTCGGGTCCTTGTTTAAGGTCTTGGTCTCTATATAGTGAAAAAAGAAAAAAAGGAAATAATATAGAAAAGGCGGAAAGGTGCAAAAAGAAAAAGAAAAAGAATTGCACAAAAAAGAAACAAAGATATGAGCCAAAAAATGAAAACAGGAAAATTCAGTGATTATTTTGTGCATGTTATCGAGGGTGCAAAGTTGTGCTTTGAGTTGCACCTATTCCTTAGTATTGTCGGGTGCTTATTTGGGCTAGAGTTGAGATTAGGCTAGGCCAGTACATTGACTAGTACTTAGAAATATTATTTATTATTCAACTTTGCATTTCCTGATTAGCGAAATTGCTTTTTCGTTTCCTACTATATATTGTGTCTCCCAAGCTCCATATACATACTTCTAATCAACACAGCTTTGACCCTTGTAATCGCAGGATCACGCCTGCAAAGTATCACGAACCAGCCACCAATTGCACCATCCCTAGCATTGCTAGTAAGACACTTGAAAGACATTGGTAAGATGCTTCCATTTGCTAGCCTCCACTACAATCCTTGTCTAGTAGCTGATAGGAATAATCCTTGACCTTTTGTCTTCTTGTTAACGAAAAACACGGTGGCCTAGAAGATTTGCTTAACTTCAGTGCAGGTCCAAAGCTTCAAATTCAAGGCGTGCCAGTTGGTTTGATCCTGCAACAATAAAATAGATAATAGCAAAAAATAGAAGACGATAGCCGATCGACTGATGTTGCATCGCATTAGCCAATGCACGAATGAATCAGTTGTATTTTATAAAGGATGCTATTCAAAAATTGGATTTAGATTAAACATAATTATAAACAATCTTTCCTTAACAATACCAGTCCTATAGGTTGAACCTCATCGATGCAACATAGGATTGTTAATATTGTTGAGTTGTGATCCAAATTCAGTTGCCATTATAAAGGCCAGGCTTCTGCCGGAGTGTAGCGGAGGCCCGTCGCCGGAGGCTTGGGCCGGAGCGAAGCTATATATACACCCTTTAGGGTTCCACCGTTTGTGACTCTCATCTTTGTAAGCCGTCGTTCGGCGTTGTAACCTCATCCTGATATAGTGAAGATAGTTTGCTGGCTGGCGCCCGTGGTTTTTTCTCTCCTACTTTGGGAGGGTTTTCCACGTTAAATCTCGTGTCTTCTGTGATTGATCTATCGTTCTTCATCGTTTATTTGCCTATCGTTTCCTAACAAGTGGTATCAGAGCGTGTTCTCTAATTAGGGTTTTCGCGATGGCATCGATGAAGTATGATCTTCCGCTGCTAGACTACAAGACGAGATTCTCACTGTGGCAAGTTAAGATGCGGGCTGTGCTGGCGCAATCTTCGGATCTTGATGAGGCGCTGGAAAACTTCGGGAAGAGGAAGAAGGAGGACTGGACCGCTGAGGAGAAGCGGAAAGATCGTAAGGCACTGTCGCTGATTCAACTTCATCTATCTAATGATATTTTGCAAGAAGTGTTGCAGGAAAAAACTGCTGCAGAACTTTGGCTCAAACTGGAATCGATCTGCATGTCTAAGGATCTAACCAGTAAGATGCATCTAAAGATGAAGTTGTTCACGCACAAGTTGCAGGAGAGTGGTTCTGTGTTGAACCACATATCGGTCTTCAAGGAGATCGTTGCTGACCTAGGGTCAATGGAGGTTAAGTTTGATGATGAAGATTTAGGTCTACTTTTATTGTGCTCACCGCCTAGTTCGTTTGCAAATTTTCGTGACACCATACTCTTAAGCCGTGATGAACTAACCCTTTCGGAAGTTTATGAGGCACTCCAGAACAGGGAGAAGATGAAAGGTATGGTTCAGTCTGAAGCATCGTCCTCCAAGGGCGAAGCATTGCAAGTCAGAGGCAGATCTGAGCAGAGAACCTACAACGACACTAATGATCGTGACAAGAGCCAGAGTAAAGGCCGTTCGAAGTCTAGAGGTAAAAAGTTCTGTAAGTATTGCAAAAAGAAAAATCACTTCGTTGAAGAGTGTTGGAAGTTGCAGAATAAGGAGAAAAGGAAATCTGATGGTAAGGCCTCTGTTGTTACTGGTGCTGAATCCTCTGATTCAGGAGATGTTCTTGTCGTTTTTGCTGGTTGTGTTGCTGGTCATTACGAATGGATACTTGATTTTGCATGTTCGTTTCATATCTGCATTAACAGAGATTGGTTTAGTTCTTATAAGTCTGTGCAGAATGGGGATGTTGTGCGCATGGGAGATGATAACCCGCGTGAGATCGTGGGCATTGGCTCCGTTCAGATCAAGACACATGATGGCATGACACGCACACTGAAAGATGTGAGACACATACCAGGGATGGCAAGAAATCTCATCTCCCTCAGCACACTTGATGCAGAAGGATACAAATACTCCGGTTCAGGTGGAGTTGTAAAGGTATCAAAAGGCTCTCTCGTTTATATGATAGGTGATATGAATTCTGCAAACTTATATGTCCTTAGAGGAAGCACATTACATGGTTCTGTCACCGCTGCTGCTGTGTCAAAAGATGAACCTAGTAAGACTAACTTGTGGCATATGCGTCTTGGACATATGAGTGAACTTGGTATGGCAGAATTGATGAAGAGGAACCTGTTGGACGGCTGCACTCAGAGTAGCATGAAGTTCTGTGAGCACTGTGTCTTTGGTAAGCACAAGAGGGTAAAGTTCAATACCTCAGTTCATCGCACCAAAGGTATACTTGATTATGTACATGCTGATTTGTGGGGGCCTTCTCGTAAGCCCTCTCTAGGTGGTGCTCGTTATATGCTCACTATTATCGATGATTACTCTAGAAAAGTGTGGCCTTATTTCCTGAAATATAAAGATGATACTTTTGCTGCTTTTAAAGATTGGAAAGTTATGATAGAAAGGCAAACTGAAAAGGAGATAAAAGTACTTCGCACTGACAATGGTGGTGAATTTTGTTCGGATGCTTTTAATGATTACTGCAGGAAGGAAGGCATCGTTAGGCATCACACCATCCCGCACACTCCACAGCAGAATGGTGTGGCTGAGCGCATGAACAGGACCATCATATCCAAGGCTCGTTGTATGCTGTCCAACGCTCGCATGAACAAGCGTTTTTGGGCAGAGGCTGCTAACACCGCCTGCTATTTGATCAACAGGTCGCCTTCTATCCCACTTAATAAGAAAACTCCAATTGAGGTATGGTCTGGTATGCCTGCTGATTATTCACAATTGAGAGTTTTTGGATGCACTGCTTATGCTCATGTTGATAATGGAAAATTAGAGCCTAGAGCCGTTAAGTGCCTATTTCTTGGTTATGGTTCAGGAGTAAAAGGATATAAGTTGTGGAATCCTGAAACTAAAAGGACTCTCATGAGCAGAAATGTTGTTTTCAATGAATCTGTTATGTTTAATGACAGCTTATCCACAGATGTCATACCAGGTGGTTGTAATGAGGAGCAGCAGTATGTCAGCGTGCAGGTGGAGCACGTGGATGATCAGGAAACTGAAATCGTTGATAGTGAAGTTCATGATACTGTTCAGCACTCACTCCCTGTCTTGCAGTCACAAGATGAACCTATTGCACATCGTAGAACAAAGAGGAGTTGTGGTGCTCCAGCTCGTCTTATTGAGGAATGTGATATGGTTTATTATGCTTTTAGTTGTGCTGAACAGGTGGAGAACACTCATGAGCCAGCTACGTACACTGAAGCTGTTGCTTGTGTTGATCGCGAGAAGTGGATCTCAGCGATGCAGGATGAGATGCAGTCTCTTGAGAAGAATGGCACATGGGAGGTTGTGCGCTTGCCAAAACAAAAGAAGACTGTCCGTTGCAAATGGATCTTCAAGAGAAAGGAAGGTTTATCTCCCAGTGAGCCTCCAAGGTTTAAGGCAAGGTTAGTAGCAAAAGGCTTCAGTCAAATTGCTGGTGTGGATTATAATGATGTGTTTTCTCCAGTTGTAAAGCATAGTTCAATTCGTACATTCTTTAGTATTGTTGCTTTGCATGATCTTGAGCTTGAGCAGTTAGATGTGAAGACAGCATTTTTACATGGAGAACTTGAGGAGGAGATATACATGGACCAGCCAGAAGGGTTCATAGTACCTGGAAAGAAGGATTATGTTTGCAAATTGAAAAGATCCTTGTATGGTTTGAAACAGTCCCCTCGTCAATGGTATAAAAGGTTTGATTCATTTATGTTGTCACAAGGCTTTAAGAGGTCTGAATTTGATAGCTGTGTGTACATTAAATTTGTTAATGGATCACCTATATACTTGCTATTATATGTTGATGATATGCTGATTGCTGCCAAGAGCAAGGAAGAAATCACTACATTGAAGAAACAGTTGAGTAGTGAGTTTGATATGAAGGATCTCGGTGCTGCTAAGAAAATTCTAGGTATGGAAATCACTAGAGACAGAAATTCTGGTGTGTTATTTCTTAGTCAGCAAAGTTACATTAAGAAGGTTCTTCATCGTTTTAACATGCATGATGCAAAGCCGGTTAGTACTCCTATTGCACCTCATTTTAAATTATCAGCTCAACAATGTGCTAGTACTGATGAGGATATAGAATACATGTCAAGAGTTCCATATTCTAGTGCTGTTGGTTCTTTGATGTATGCCATGGTTTGCTCCCGTCCAGATTTATCTTATGCTATGAGTTTGGTTAGTAGATACATGGCTAATCCTGGTAAAGAACACTGGAAGGCTGTTCAGTGGATTTTCAGGTATCTTAGAGGCACAGCTGATGCTTGCTTGAAGTTTGGCAGGACTGATAAGGGGCTTGTTGGCTATGTGGATTCAGATTTTGCTGCTGATTTGGATAAGAGAAGGTCACTCACAGGTTATGTGTTTACTATTGGTAGTTGTGCTGTGAGTTGGAAGGCAACATTGCAGCCTGTTGTTGCCCAGTCTACCACTGAAGCAGAATACATGGCTATTGCTGAAGCATGTAAGGAAACAGTTTGGCTAAAAGGATTGTTTGCAGAGCTCTGTGGAGTTGATTCTTGCATCAATTTGTTTTGTGACAGTCAAAGTGCCATATACCTCACTAAAGATCAGATGTTTCATGAGAGAACAAAGCACATTGATATCAAGTACCATTATGTTCGCGATGTAGTTGCGCAAGGTAAGCTAAAGGTATGCAAGATAAGCACTCATGATAATCCTGCTGATATGATGACAAAGCCTGTTCCTGTTGCTAAGTTTGAGCTCTGCTCAAGCTTAGTTGGAGTAGTGGTTTAGCCCAAGAGGTTACTTGGCGCCGAAAGTGTTTTTTGTCTTTCTTATGTTTAGGGTGAAGGATTGATTTATGCTACAAGAAGAAATTTGTCTCAAGGTGGAGTTTGTTGAGTTGTGATCCAAATTCCGTTGCCATTATAAAGGGCAGGCTTCTGCCGGAGTGTAGCGGAGGCCCGTCGCCAGAGGCTTGGGCCGGAGCGAAGTGGAGGCTGAAGCTGGCCCATTGGGCTGTGCACTTGGGGACGCCCGGGGGTGCGGGGGCGGAGCCCCCGCGGTACGGATCGTGCTATATATACACCCTTTAGGGTTCCACAGTTTGTGACTCTCATCTTTGTAAGCCGTCGTTCGGCGTTGTAACCTCATCCTGATATAGTGAAGATAGTTTGCTGGCTGGCGCCCGTGGTTTTTTCTCTCCTACTTTGGGAGGGTTTTCCACGTTAAATCTCGTGTCTTCTGTGATTGATCTATCGTTCTTCATCGTTTATTTGCCTATCGTTTCCTAACAAATATCAAAGTCAATTGTTATACCATTACATTACCGAAATAACATGTAATTATTAATCCAATCCATTTCATAAAAACAAGCAATTACGATAGATCAGACCAACCAAGACAATATTAATTGCTTATAGTCAAGATCAAACAGATAAATAATTATATGGATTTATATCATAGCCGATGAAGTAACTTGGGTGAATAAAGATAACGTATCGGTTAAAACTCCAATGTAGTCTTATACCATAATATCAAGCATAATTAAATTTATTAAACAAGCTACAATCCCAGCATAATAGACCTAACCGAGACAGTGTGAAATTGATAGTAGGCTTAACAAATTTAAAGAGTTGATTAACTTATATAAGATGATAGAAATAACAAATTAAGTTAAAGACATCATGCAATCTTAAAACGAAACAATTATACCAGATAAGATCGGCTGAAACCCTGATACTACCCCTATCGGCAACCTAAGAGCAAGTTAGTTCTTACAACTTTAACTACAACTTAATAGGTTGGACTCAACCGATGCAGCACCAAGTTATAATTAAAGTGGTAAGGTCTGAACAAGTCTTTGATTGTTTTTCATGGTGGTAGATACATTAACCAATCTAATCAACAATAATGCTCAGATGATATAGGCTTGTGCAAATTTGCACCGGACGATATGAGTAAACAAGACGATCGATTTAGATTAGATAATGTATATGATAAATAACGCGACTGGATTAGAGTGTCGGATCCATCCGATGGAAGCACTAGCCGTGTCGTTGCAAGCGAAATAGATAGAACAAACATTGTTGTAGGATATTGAACTCAATAGATGTAGCCCAACTCGAAAATAAGAACTCGTCAAGAAGAAAACCTAGAAAACTAGGGTGGCGATGTGCCGAAAGTTGTATATTGAACTATTGGTAAATTATAATGACCCTGGGTGTACATATTTATACCCATGACCAAAACTAGGTCTGACTCTATCACGATCGGCTCAAACCAAGACTCTATCTCTAATTATAGAAACTATTGTAGACTCCGACTCCCACACAACTTACATCGCTAAACATACCCTGAGTCCAATTCTGACATAACTCTATCGGCTCGGGCTTCTAAAGCCAGGAGACTTATTTGCGAAGATGGACGGAACGAACTCCATTGAGCGCATGGAAAAATGGTTGTCCACTATAACCAACATACTTAACGATATTGATGGTCGTCTACCATTCCTTCGAGACTGTACCGACGAAAATGGAGAGGTGGACAAGCGGGCAACACAAGATGAACGACTACGTCAAGCCTTCACCGCAATCGTCAAGGTATGGGAGGTAATATTTTTAACAACCAACACCATGCCAAATTTATTATTCCATCATTTTCTGATTCTTGTGATGTTGAGGCATAACTTGATTGGAGATGACAGTAGACCAAAAGTTTAACTCACACCTAGTTCCTAAGGTCCATAGAGTTAGACAAAACTACTAGTGAGTTCAAGGACGTCACATTAATATAGTGGAATGATCTAGGTTATACTGATTACAACCTGATACATGAAATAGGTTAAAACAAGCCAAGCGTAATAGATTTGTTCTTGTTTCCTACCAGCGTAATTTGTGTAAGAAATTGCAACGTTTAGATCAAGGTGATATGACTGCTGGAGAATGTTGCACGAAGCTTCAGAAGGGTATGATGCATTGCAGGGTAACAGAGGAGACAGATGATACAATTTATTGTTTTTATGGTGGGTTGAGGCGTGAAATTTAGGATATTGTTTATTATAAAGAATATACTAATGTCAACCGTTTGTTCCAGCTTGCTATGATTGCAGAGAAGGAGTTGCAGGGATGTCAACAAAAGAACCGGAGCAACATTGGCAACTCCCTCACACCAAGAACATCGATCACAACTAGACAAGGTAAGTCGTTACAAGCTTTCATACTGTGCCTCCACTAGCGAGCACGTAACCTTCCTCCGCCGCTGCAGCAGTGCCGTCACCGCCACCTACTGCACGAGTTTTGGATTCTGGTATTAACATTTTGTAGGTATTAGAGAAATGACAAAGGTAATGCAGAAGAGAAGAAAGGCGTAAAAAAGAAGGTCTACACGTTGCTCCATGCATGCTTCAAGAAAGTTTAATAGAGCAAGCGCCTATAGTTTCTGTAGATGAGAACAAAGGTAATGATAATGATGCTACATTTATTCAAGGTATGCATAGTTATAATATGCCCAATATGTCCACTATTAATACTACATTATAGCAACCTATAGTGGAAAGAGTTGTTGAAATACCTTTGTCACAAAACAATTTGCTTGTTGTTTCTAGTGCAAAAGAAGAGTTGTGCGATGCTTCACTTATATCTCTGTTACAACTAGTGAATGAACATATTAGTTATGTTGTTGAACCACCATGTGTCAAGTTTAAAAATGTTGTTCACATTGCTAGCGAGAATGAAGAGTTTCTATTGCTATGTTCTTTAAATACTTGAGCCTATATTCAATTTGATGATCTTTGTCCACTCAATCGTTTAGAGAAGAAACTATTTGTTAGATTGGAATTTCCATGTCATTCTCATGTAATTTTTCATGTTATTGGTAATTATGATAATAAAGGGGAGTATAATGTGCATAGGGTATATATTTGTTCGAATTTTAATATAACTCCTTTTCATGATGAGATATATTCTCTAGAGGACCACATGCGCATAACTGATTTTTTATATAGTTCCTTTAGTTGTTTAAATAAGTTATAGGTTGGTTTGCAAGAAGGGAGGAAGAGATGAAATTCTGCATGTTTTGGATTTGGATTCGGACCTCCTAATAGCATCAACTTCAAACGAACCTAGCCACTGATATAGAAGGACTCTCGGGGCATATGAGTACTTGTTGGTAAGTTTATTTTTTGATGGTCCTAGACCCACATCAAAATTCCTTCGAGGCTACCGGGAATCTGCAAAACAAGCCACGTACCTCATCTAGTCCGAGCCTAATATGGGCCTTGAACCTTGTAATGTGTCGTGGCTAAGCCCAAAGGGTGGCGCCCTAGGGCTAACACTAGGATTTTCCGAATTGTATTTGTTCATTAGCCGTCATAGTTTTGAGTCGGGTTTTGCTTAGATTATTTCTGCTATTGCAGTTTCACCACTAGTTCGATTTGTGGAACCCCAACTTCGAGTGTTTAATATTCATCTGCAAATTGATTTGTGAAATCCCAAGCTCTGACATGATGACGTGTTATTAGGGGCCCCGAGTAGCTGGTTGTACGGACCCCGGTTCTCACTTCCCCAATAGCAAAGCTCGAGGGCAAGGGATATGGTAAAGATTTAGAGGCACATAAGAAATTTTCTCAAAAATATCATGAGGATTGTTCCCCCATATATTCCTGTCAGTAATTTTTATGGCTCTGGTTTCGGAGACAGCAAATCAAGCCAAATGCAGTTTTTGGCCTTTGCTGACCATGCTAGTTTTTTGGCCAGCTGTCCAAGAATCTGATAGAACCTCTTGGCGCACCTTTTCCAATATGCTCACTGTTGCTGAAAATGATGAAGATATCCTAGAAGTGATCTAAACCTAAAACTTCTTCCCATACATCCAATTTATAAAACTCATGAGCAACTTGATTACCAACATTTGCCATTGCAGATAAGTAATTAACAATAGTACTATGTTTTATGTATGACCTGTATAACTGTTGGCCCAGCTCACAAGATCACACACTCACGTGGTTGTTTACAAACGGAAGAAAGAGGCTAGATAACAGATGAACACAAGAACGCTCACGCACAAACACTATATGCACACACAATAAAATTTTTGTGGCGCTGCACACCAGCGGCCAATACGCTGTCTATTCTCCACTCGATAATTAAACAGAACGCTTACATACTTAAATAGCCACACCCTAATCAAGCAATGGCTCAACCACGATTGATCACACGACCCGGCCAAGTAATATCATGGCTAACTGCCCACTCACTAACTTATCTACATGCAAGCCACACGATTACTTGCATGCAGATGACCACTAACACATGTATACATGCTAACTGATCCATATTTCACGCCATGACTCTCACTTCACTTGACTTGGCCGCACCTCCAAGGCAACGTGCACTCAGCTGCATGTAATCACTTGCATGCCAATCATAGCGATCTAACTAACTCACACATACACCTATCAACTTACTCTTTCTCACACACACATGACTGAGTTCAGCTCTACTACGCACACTCACACGACAGGAACACTTAATCAACAAGATTAAACCTAACAATAACTATATATCTACAGATTGCTAAAGAATTATACTAGTACTAGTGTATTACCCGTTCATTGCAACTGGATTGTAATTAAAGAATAAAAGATTATTAACCGGTTATAATTATCTGTATAAATCATATCTTAGTTGTTACTGACATTTGATCCTTTGGCACCACAATTCTCCTTTTCCTTCCAAAAAGTAGAGTAAGTGAGGAACGGTTCTTGAGATCACACTATCCACTTGTCTTTTAAAAAAAAGTAGAGCATTGATAGTGGAGGTGTGCTAGATTCACTGGTCGTCACCATAACTGCTCCATTTTAAATGAGCACTACTAGGGAATGGCTCTTTACTATCGGTTCGTAACCCCTTTAGTACCGGTTATAGCTACCGGGACTAAACTTTCAGGACTAAAGATCTCGATTTCTAGTATCGATTGAAAAAACCAGTACTAGAGATACCAATTATAACTACCGGGACTAAACTTTCAGGACTAAATATCTTGATTTCTAGTATCGGTTGAAAAAACCGGTACTAAAGATATCTTCTCAATCAAAAAATAAGCAGGCTATGGGATTTGAACTAAAGATCTCTCACCTCAGCCTCACGCGCATTACCATCTGACCTACCACACACATCTAACAAGCATAGAGATGATTTCTTTTTAAAGTAGACCCTGGAGATATCTTTAGCCCCGATTAGTGTTACCAACTGATACTAAAAATATCTTTAGCCCCGGTTGGTAACCCCAACCCGGACTAAAGATGCATTTTTAATCCGAGTTGTTATCAACCTAGACTAAAGATGCATCTTTAGTCCCGGTTGATGAATAAAAATAATTTTGGGATTTGGATTTTTAGAACCGGTACTTAAAAATATCTTTACTATCGGTTTATAAGATAACCGAGAAATTTGTGTTTTTACCATATCGAAGAAAGATCACTTCTACAGCAGTGATGTAGATATGGGAAATATTACGTAGAATGTGTGGTCTTGATAATTCCGGAGTACTCATTTATAATTCCAGAGTATTAATTTGAGATGCATGGCAGATGGGAAACCCATGGGCAAACAACCTACAGCTGTATCACTTTCGGGAGACAAAGGACTATCTTCGGAAAATTGAGGTAGGTGATACCAACTATTTTCAGAAGGATTTAAAGTGTGCAGTAGTACCGTTGTACATAAACTACTCCCCACCAACTGGAAAGGCAAGCAAGCTGCGACCTAACTGAAAGCAGTACAATAGCTTGAATATTAAAGAATAATGCATGTACATGTAGACCAAATCTTCTTATATTCAACCCTACAACTTATGAGGAAATAAATATTGAGGAGAAATAGACGCAAAATACACATTTTTGCAGTTTGAATCTTCAATTCCACCAGACTTGAAAAAAAACAAATGATTAAGAACCATAAAAACAGTGTTGGTGATGTTATGGTCATGCTATTAAAAAATAACAGACACCACGGGAAGCTAGAACCCAAATTTAAGTAAAGTCTTCGTGAACAACATGCAAGTATATAGTTGGGGGTCTAAAATACCACGACTTAATTTGTTAAGAATGCGGCGATAATTTATTGGTGCCTCACAAGTACAGGGAAGTTAGAAACTAAGTGTATGACAATATAACATATATATATATATAGGGTAAGACTATTCTACACCCCTTATAGTATAACTATTCTATACCCCCTCCTCCCTCTCCTCCTCTATCCTCTCTCCCTCCCGCCCTCCATCCCCTTCTCCTTTTTCTAGCGCCCTCCTCCCCTTCCTCCCAGTGCCCCCCTTCTCAGGGCCCTCCTCCCCTTCCGCTTTTCTTTTTTTCGCTCCCCCCACCGCCCTCCTCCCTCTCCTCCCCTTCCAGCGCCCTCCTCCCCTTCCTCCCAGTGCTCCCCTTCTCAGGGCCCTCCTCCCCTTCCGCTTTTCTTTTTTTCGCTCCCTCCACCGCCCTCCTCCCTCTCCTCCCCTTCCTCCCAGCGCCCCCTTCTCAGGGCCCTCCTCCCCCGCTCCCTCCTCCCCCTCCTCCCACCGCACCCCTTCTCACCCTTCCGCTTTTCTTTTTTCGCTCCCCCCACCGCCCTCCTCCCAGCGCCCTGCTTTTCTTTTTTTCACTCCCTCCTCCCCTTCCGCTTTTCTTTTTTTCGCCCCCCGCTTCTCCCTCCCTTCTCTCAGGAATAAATCTTTTTTTCTTCTCTTTCTAGAAAAATTAAAAATAATTTGGTGAATTCAAGATTTGAACACATGATCTCATGATTCATGGGAAGCTCTCCTAACCAAATCACCCTATAACACAATGTGATTAGATATCATTATATGTTTGCTTTATATGTTTGTTGAAATTTTCTGAGAACAAATCAATTATGTTACTGTAGGAATCATACCTTTTTACTATGATTCGGTAGTAACGTTATCGAAGAAGTGCAGTAACATGGTATGTTACTGCAAAACTTATAGTCTATTACTGCACTTCCGGCAGTAACATCATGATGAAAATTGCAGTAACAGAGAACGTGTAACAATAACAGCAGTATTACTACTTGTGTAGATCTAAAACCTTTAAATCTTAATCTTTACAGAGCAATATCTCTCAAATCCTATCTTGTTTTCTAAGCCGTTTGCACCATAATGTTCATAAAAAAATGTTTAACGAAAGTAAAAGTGTTACTTCACGACAGATACACGTTACCACCTGACAGTTACACATTACCGCATGTTTATGCAGTAACACTATTCAAGAATTGCAGTAAAACGCTTTTTTACTGTAGAACATATAGAGCGTTATTGCACCTTTGGCAGTAACATTGTGGTGAGATTACAGTAAACTAGGAATAAAAAAAAGGTTAAAAGTCTCACATGCTAAATATAATTGTTACCGCACAAAGTGGAATTGTTACTACATGGCAGGTATATGTTACCACATGTTTATGCAGTAACACTATTCAAGAATTGCAGTAAGACACATTGTTACTACAAAACTTATGGTCTTTACTGCACACCTACAGTAACGTCGTGATGGGATTGTAGTAACGCACAATATATAGTAGTAACTAATGCTGTAGTATTACTACTTGTGGAGAGTCAAGATCCAAAAAAACCAAGCTTCGAACAACAATATGTTTCACATGATGTATGATTTTTTTAAACCGTTTGCACCATGTTGTTAGAAAAAAAGTGCTTATCAAAAGTAGATCCGTCATGGCTATATTTCAACTAAACTTGAATGTTGTTACTGCACGTAAGACATAGCATTACTGCACGATGGCTGTTGCGTTACTGCACCATTCGGCAAGACGAGAGCTGAGAAGAGGTGGGTGGTGGGGGGAGTTGGTAGGCAGTTTGACCGGGCTTTGACCGACGTGGGGGTGCTTTGACTGAGGTGGGAGGTGAGTTTTAAACCCTCAGAAGGGAGGGGAGGTGGGTTTGGCCCTTAGGAGAGAGGAGGATATAGAATAGCTATTCTATACCCCGGGTGTAGAATAGTTTATATATATATATAGGGATGCGCTAAAACGCACCCTAACATTAGTAATTTTGTTACTAACAGTGCAATCATGATAAATCCCTGAATTAAGCCTAATAGTAAAATTATTACTATCACGTATTTGATAATATATAACGTGTAGTAAACCAATTAATATATGAGAGGCGCGTTTTAGTTATTACACACCCAGGGTGCATTTTAGCACATCCCTGTATATATATGCATGTGAACTGATAAACCAATGAATATTCCAATTAACCAAAGCATGTTTGGCACAACAATCTGTATATTGTAGCACGCAAGCATGGTTGTTTGAGATATATAAGTCTTTGCTGATGTCCTTGGAGAGGAAAATATGTTTAAATCGTGTATGTATTGGAAGTCTGGAAACACAGATGTGTGATATCTATCCACATCAATATGAGGGGCAGAAGCAGGAGTAGGGCAACTAGGACCAGAGCCCTACTCCTAGCCCTAAATACCCGTTGAAATAACACTCCAAAATTTGAAATTAGAAGAAAAAAGATAAGCCTACGAAAATTCATCAATTGAGCCCTACGTTTGAAATTTTTTTTGGCCCCGCCACTGAATATGAGTAAAACTTTTATTCATTGTAAAACTTTTACTCATGGTTAAATGAGAGTAAAAGTTTTACTCATGATGACATGGATAAATCTTATACATCTATTTTTTACGTCTTAGGATAATTTTTAGGTTTCCACTGCATATATGGTTTCTACATATAATTTCCCTCCTGGTACGGGAAATTTACTATCCCACCTTGTTGGAAAATTTACTATTTGAATCCTTCCAAATGACATATGTCCATTTGCCACCATTCCCCACTGAAAATTTCCCTATATCACTATTTTCACTTTTCTCATCCACATGGCATTACTTTTGTGTTTCTCCCTGTCTGACATTGAGGATGAGATGAAAAGACTCAAATAATCTTGGGCCAAGATGTAAGTCTCCATAGTCTCCACCCGTCCACGGCCACTAAGGAAGAGAGAGAAGAGCTACTGCCAGGCATGCCAGCTGTCAAGGCTCGGAGCGATATCGTCTTAACGATGACAGAGTCACCGTTGGGGAGCCTCATGAGGTGCCTCAAGCTTTCCATGTCGATCGGATTTTCCAACGTCAGGGACCGTGCAACCTCATTGATAGAAGACGAACTTCTGGTATAGGTTCACCTACCGCATCCCATCGATGCCATCGATGGCATTGTTGTTTTTGTGGCGTGAGTGGGAAAGCACCATGCTGTCACCAAGGTCAAGAAACTGAGACCTAAGAGCTTCTCACAAGAACCGAGCTCCGGTCCGCTGAGGGAAGGAGGGCACTGCAGAGCCGCAGGCACCGCTACTGAAGCAAACGTCATTGTCCTTGGCCCACTGCTTTCCAATGCGCCCCTCGCCACACATCCTCTGCATCCATCCCAACACCCTCCACATCCACCACCCTGAAATATGTTGGTGCTCCTAGAAGTTGAAGCCCCCATCCACTGCCGCTGCCCTCAGATTCCACCGGTACTCAAAGCTAAACTATAGAAGACAAAGCCATGAGCATTGATGATTGTTGGTCACGATAAGCCGTCCAAGCATATGCCACCTGATACGCCATCATTGTTAAGTTCACCGTGGGTAGCGATGGGCTGTTGTAGCCGGCTGGAGCCACCTTGATCTACAGCTTCCTAGTAGAGTCGCAGTGCCTAGCACACTGCTGATGAATTGGCGCCTCCTAAGGTGGTCAAGCTTGATGGAGTCCTAGCTGGTGCAGTGGACAGTGATACGGCATTGCGATGAACCCGGCGAGCTGACACCGCCACCACGGGTCTTCTCTACCCCCCCTTGACTGTGGATGGGTAGGGTACTCGAGAGAAGGCTTATAGCTGGGCTTGAGGGTATTTAGATCTTTTCTCCCTCATCCTCTACTTTATACAGGGAGAAGACACAACAGTGATGCTCCATGGAAGCAAGAAATGTAAAAATAGAGCCACACGGAAGAGTTTTAGCGGGACTCGATCGATGATAAATAAAAATGCAAATCTGGAAGAGTAACATTTGGGCATATGCCTTTTGATAGGATGGTGAATAGTGAATTTTCTTTGTTCAGGGGTCACGTTCTTTGCTCGTTGGCATGCCCATTATGTTAATTAATTATCTTTTTTAGGTTATGTTTGTTAAGATGAGTTGGGAACTCATTCCCCGTATGGAAAATGGAGTGACTTATTAACACATGATTAATAAAGTATTTACAAATTTTTTCGAAAAATGGATTAATATGATTTTTAAAATAACTTTCATATAGAAACGTTTTGCAAAAAACGCGTAGATTGAAAAGCATGCATGCGAAACACGAGGGAGAGGGAGAGGAGTTGGTACACTCAAGGCTGCAAACGTTCTGTACTTAATATACGAGAAAAAAGGTTGAACATGTGAACATTTTCAGTATACAAACACAAGGACATGTACTACCACGTAAAAACTCATCTCATATTAAGATACATCAAGGAGATATATAAAAAAAGGATGCCGTGAAGAGTAGCATGTATAGTTTTTCACTTTTCGGGTTATTTATTGTTTTTTCCTCCATGTATACATCTATGTTTAAACTGACATTTTTCTGTACTTGTACATGTCATGGTGTATACAGGTTATGAAGCCGTCCTCATATTCACAGTTAAATACTTTCAATATCACTTTCATTCGGGGTGCTAAAAGTGTTAAGGAGGATCATGTAATGACAGCAACAGCTGCATATAAGTTCCATTACAAATGTTTTAAAATCAGCCTATGTAAAGCTCACACCCTCTATGTGCAGATTGTAGTGGTTAATTAATTCAGTTGAGCTAATTAATAAGCCATGGTAGATCTCCAGTATCCTTAAAAAAATCTGGAAAATTCTACGAAAAACTGTTCTGAAGGGTCCATAGCAACCAAATTAATTTGGAATTATACTAAGCAGTAGAAGTTCACCAGTAGACACTAGTTTACTAAAACAATTTTAAAATATTCTTTTCGTGCTTTAAGTGTTTTTTTTTGGTTTTGTGGCATGCGAGCGTGCTACTATTCGCTTCAACCAAAGTAGTTGTACCACTTCGCTGTTGACTTTGCATATATATTAGCGAAACACATAACAAGATAAAAACAATTAGTATGTGATTCTATATATATATATATATATATATATATATATATATATATATATATATATATATATATATTGTTTAGCAGTTTGAGAAATGTACTAATGAAAAATAAGAAAATAAGAAAGTTGCTATAGTAAAAACTCAAAATCATTTCTGAACGGATTCACATCCTCTACCATAATAACAATACTATACGTTAGGTTTTTTACCAACTAATCGGAAATGCACGGCGACATGTAAGTGCTACAACAATTGCAACAGTTAACTACTGTACAGTGCTCACAGCTATAGTACCAACTGCTATCGGTAGCTGTGAGGAGACCAACTCGTATAGCTACGGTACATGAAAAAGGATATTTCCAGGAGGAACCAGAGGTCACTGAGCTTGAGACCTCTCTTCTCAGTCAAATGCGAGCTTCTTTACTTGAGAATTCGATGCAGGTTTTATGGATTCCAACAGAAACTAATGGTCCTATAGACAAAGACAAATACGAGATCTTAAACCACTAATTCGCCTATATTTATTTATCAGAATATTTCCCCATCTAGCACATCTAGTGCTATGTGTTATGCTAGAAGCAAAAGATCGGAGCATATAACGGTAAGATAAGTCATGTACTTTGCTTCTAGTAATAAAATAAAGTTGTTTAGTTCTTAAAAGAAAAAAAACTCAACTAAAATAGTTGTCTACAGTACGTACCCAGAACAGTGATGTATCATAGCCTTAGCCTGTTATATTTGACAAGCTCAAATATTCATTCCAGTACTCCTGGCTTCTTTTTTCTTTCTACATAATGACATTAATTTAATCCAAGTACTTCTAGATCGTTCTAGCTTTCTACTTCCGCCTTCTATCGACAGTCTGCATATATATCGGTTATCAACCAAAATCGAAGACTTAGATCTTAATGAATTCTAGAGTTAAATTTAGATTTTTTATTGTAGTTTGATTTCAGCGTTGCCTTTTAAATTGAGGAACTTATCCTATGCATAGTGCACACTATGTGCACACCAACTAGCAAATATCATAGAAAATATTAGAAAAATAGAATACATACTTTCAATAGAATTAGAAATTTTATCCTTAAATCCATTATATTTTAAGTTAAAAAGACAAAATTCTGATAGAATTTTACTCTTAAAATTGTTAGATTTTTCACTTTTTTTACAGCTAAAATATAATAAATTTAAATACTAGATTTTGAACATATGTGTAATATAGGAGTACACATGTCTAACTTTTTCTAAAATTTTCCGTGATATTTACTAATTGATGTGCATGGAGTGTGTACAGAAAACTTGTGTGCATAGAATATGTTCCCTTTAAATTTGTAATAACACATGTATAAAAATTTTATCACAAAACATTTTTCTGCATTCGTTTTCCATGATTTATTAGCCTAGCCCAAATGATCAGAGCCATTTCAGCTGAGAAAAATTTGATAATGTTGATAGAGTCTAGGGTGCCTTCTTTTCAGCTTATCAATGTGAAATCAATGTTTTAATTTATATTTTTGTGATAAAAAATTGGCATGCGATTTAATTATATTTGTTTTGAAAATTTTGTGACCTATTAGCAAAGTGAAATTTTGGTTCTGGATGGGTTCGGATCGACCGGCGTTGTACAGCCAGTCAGACTGGACAATGACCGTGAACAGTGTTTTTGCTTTGGACAAGTCTGGTTGGACCGGCGTGTAAGGTCTAGTCGGACCGGATGTTCGGGTGCTTGGGTAAGTTGCTTCCGGGCGAGGCCGGTTGGACCGATGGGTCAATACGGATCGGACCAGACATTAATTAGACCGATCAATCCAACGTCTGATCGGGTTGGCTCTAAATTTGAGTTGGTTTTGAGTAGATTTGATGGATTCTTGTGATTATTCAGGTTTATGACTTCTAGATGATTACTATGCGTACGTAATACTATTCCGTACTAATGTTGAGTCCAACTGGAAAAGAACTTGTGTTTGAATATGGTTTCTTGGTTAATTCATGTGTAGGTTGAGACCTCGGTAGAGTATGGATGGTGATGAATCAAGACTCGACTTGGGAGAAGTATGTCTAGACGACCAAGAGATTATGGGGGATACTAAGACTAGAGGACAACACATGTGGTGGTGAAGATTTCATACAGCATACAAGAGGGATTATATGCGTGTGGGGTGCGAATTCAAATTTAGGAAGATTGAAGTTTGAGTTGTAAAGAGATATATTGTATACTTGTATGAGTAGGTTTTCTATGGGATTAGAACTAATTATTCAACTTGAATTCATTGTTTTTGCATAGCCATCTCAGGGAATAAATAGAAGAGGGCTTGAGGCATCTTGGTATCGACTTTTTAGAGAGAATAGCATTGACAAAAAATAGGTGTTTAATCTAGATTTCAAGTTTAGTGGAAAATTGAGAGTGGTGTTGTAGTTGCACTTAACACGATTAGAGATGATAAAGTTGATCCACTTTCAAGAATTCTTCAGTTTGTGTTATCTCTTTGTTCTGACGGTCAAATACATTGAAACTGTGGTCGGAGCAGTAGGTGGTGTGACTGGTGGTTGCATGGTGGAAAGACCAGTGGTGCTGCATACCACTGCATCGGGCGACAGGTGGTTGGACTAGCGCATACACTCTAGTTGAACCGGCTTCATCAGATTTGAGGGTTACTTTTTATTATGCAAAAAATTTTGGTTTTTGGGTGCTCTCATCACTAACAGCCCCTCTGGTAGACTTGGTTCTTTTGTTCGATCCTACAATCGGTTTGTTGATATATATATGTCCTACTCAACCATGGTTCTCAAACATTACTTCTCTAAAACCTTTTGACATTAGTATTGCCTATAACTTGTTCTAAGCTACTTTTCACTTTTATAACTTACAGTATTTAATTCATCTATATATATAAACAATAAAAAACGTGCTAGAAGAGCTTACCACCTGCTTAGCATCCTTGGTTTCCTGGGAACTTGCTTCCCAACCATCCAATACACATGCTTTGATAAACATGAAATTCCAAATTTGGATATTTCATATTATACGCCCTTGATATGCATATTGGCTATGTAAATTAATTTAACCCAGTTTTGAACCCATTTTGATCTAATTTAAACAAAGTTTGAATACTAGTTCAATTATACTCATAGTTAGGATTGCCATGTTTTTTTAGTTTAAATTAGTTCAAATCAAGTTGAATTCAATATTTTTTTAGTTTTGGTATATTACATACATTTTCTTATGGTTATTAAGATATACTGTCAAACATTCCAAATTTATATGTGGATCATCAACCAGTATCAACATAGGTATGTCTTGGTATATAAACACCTGCATGTCTGATATATATACAGTTGCAACCATTGTATATAGTTGTATGAGATTTGTTCCGGTCCAGCTAAAAGTACCTCGAGATATAGGTATCTCACGGTACCAAATTGTTTCCGATCATTGGATCTAGCTGAGCAGGATGAACATTGTTAAATCCAATGTTCGAAAATGCTTTGGTACTGTGAGATACCGGTAACTCAAGGACTTTTTACAGGACCGGAACAAATCTCATAGTTGTATAGCAAAACTAAGTGGAAACCATAACCACAACAAAAAAGTTTCTAAAAGGATTTCACATACAACAAAGGTGATATTAGATAAACACGCAAAATTTTAAGATAATCATCAACTTCTTTCGATATATACTCCATTTTCGAATATGATGATAGTTAATTAGATTAGTTTGAACTAACCAACGTCCAAGAAGGGAGTATGCTTTGAGAAAAATCAGGTCAAAAGACAAAAAAAAAGTCATTAATAGTATTTTTAACCATTCGTTAGTTACATATCTCATAAATGAGGTCATGTTAGCTGTTGATAATTAATTTGTATAGCTGCTAATATCACCTTTCGGAGATGTGGGATTTTTTAAAAATCTTCTCTATAGTATAAAAATAATTTTTACATTTCCATATATAAGGTAAGACGTTTATTTCCATATATATAAGTTATATTTCCATTGCATTTTTTCCAAATACTCTTGTTTTTCACAGTCTCTGTCTCTCCATCGTAACCACCAGTGAGGTCCTTGAGCCTCTTATTCTAATTTTGGTTCAGTATAACATATCTGCTTGCACCTGATACGTCCCATGAACCCTTGTGTTTTGCTTCCACACGTTAATGGTTCGTCCTGTTATTTTGTCCTGCTATTTTAATATCGAATTCGGCAGCCTGCAAGAAGCTAAGTCTGCCATGTGCTGTTATTAGGTTGCCGTGCCACCTAGTGCTATTAGCAATGTAGCATACACATATATATAGAGAGAGAGAGCGTGCACAGAGCCGGAGGACTGATCAAGCTTCAGAAAGTTCAGATTTGCATCAGCAAACCCAGCTGCTCTCTCGTCAGAACTCAAAATGGGTAATGGCGGCATTAAGGCTTATGCGGCCATTATTCTGATTAGGCTCATGTACTCTGGTATGCACGTCATGATCAAGGTCGCCTTGGATCAAGGCATGAACCCTTTCGTGTTTGTGTTCTATCGGCATGGCAGTGCTGCACTCGTGTTGATTCCCGCTGCTCTTATACTGGAGAGGTCAGCTTGTTAGCTATCCCCCCCAATGTTTTCTATTGTCGATCGAAGAGTTTCACTGTTTTTTTTTTGTTTTGTGTTTGTGCAGGCCAAAAGCTAAACAAGTGACGTTAAAAATTGCAGCAAAAATGTTTGTGCATGCCTTATATGGGTAGGTTTGTTCTAGCTAATATGAACTGAATTATTCTTGTGGCTCTGCTAAGTCCATGGCTCATGCATGACTTGTCCTTGCCATATGTTACCGTGTGTTTTCAGATACATTACATATAATTCATATTACACATGGTAACACCAACAAAATACTGTGTGCTCAGAAGAACGCTCTGAAAAAAATAGTGAAACTAAGTTTTGCCATTGATAAATGATTCATTTTTGCGACATTCTGACCCCAATTAGGATGTGACTTATATGACTCATGAGTGTTGTTTGCACTTGATTAGTATCATTTTGCTAGTTGAACAAGAGCGGAACTAACTTATAAGCATTTGTCCTTTCTACCATACTACTCCCATACTCCCAGGTTAATTATTTTACATGAAGCGAGGGTCAAAGTGTAAATGAGATGCTATGTGTAAATGACCCGTCAGAAGGGCTGGGCTGCGCGGTTCTAGAGTGCGGGTTATTACAATTATATGGATTGTCATCGCCGATAGAAATTTTACATAATGATATTTTTTTGTTCTCCTTATAGGATGACACTGCCTGAGTGTTTTCTCCCTCTTTTTCCTTTGCCATCAATTAACCATTAGTTAACCTCTGTTAACCCCATGCAAAAACACTGTTTTACCTTACAAGTGCAATATCAGCCTAGGGAGTACTTCAGATATTCTAAGGGTAAAATGAACATTTTGTATGATGGCAGAGGTCAACTAATGGACTGATGGTGACGGAAAAATGAGGAGAAAAACGTTTGTGCGATGGTATTTTGTACAACTCACTTTATCCATGATTCGTAGAATCCATCATTTGTCAATGAAAAACTTAGGATTTCTCAAAAACATGTAAACTAAGAATTACTAAAAACTTGCACCAGGTGATCGAACACTCGAAAGCATGAAAAATAATACTTTGTCTCTCGAATTCACAATAATATGTTAAACGAACACACGCTACAAAATTTATTTGCTCCACACCAAGATCCTTTCTATCAACCACTATTTCTATCTTGCACAGTGCAATTTGCATGAGCTCTTTGCATTGCATACTTTATATACAAACCTTTATTTATATACTTAACGATAAACAATCTAACAAACAAAACTTGAAAGTTGTGCATATGAAAATACATATAAAGTCCCCTCTAACACCTTTTTTATCATTTTCTCCTTTCTTAATTTAATCACTCCAAAATATAGTATTAATAACCAGAATTTTGTACTATCTCCGTCCTCCATGACCATAGCAAAAAAAATCTATATTTAAGGATGAAGAAGTACTGGTCATGGAGCATTAACTTTAGTTTTCCGTAATTAAATAGTTCCAAAATTTGGTTTTAATAAATATAAAGTTGCACTTGATCTGGATCGTAGTATCAATTATAGCTTTCATGATTTAATAATTCTGATATTTGAAATTAAAAAATAGTGATGCCAATCATACTATTACTACTATTGTTGTTGTCATCGTCGTTTTCTTATTATTATTATTATTACTATTACTATTATTAATGTTGTTGTTGTTGTTATGTTGTTCCAATCATACTACTACTATTATTATTATTAATCTGATAATCCCTATAATAGAAATGAAATAATTAGTTAATAATTATTATATTACCATTATAATTATTAATGTGATAATCCCAATAATAGATATGAGACAATTAGTAAGTTCCAACATACTTCGTATTATAATTAGTAAATATATAATTGCAATTTCTAAACTTGTAGTTAATAGGTAAAAAATTAGTTGGTTTGAATCATAATTTTTGTTATTTTTCTCAATAAGTTTTGAAACTCCATAACCCTTTCATTCATATGGGTTATTCAAATTACATACTTTTATGTATGTAAACTTTGTTTCAGTAGAAGAAAAAACACTTTGTTTTTGTTAATAAAATTATATTTGGAAACTTTGATTTAGTATATAAGAGGAAATGATTTACTTTGTTAATAAAACTATATGTAGAATCTACTCTAATATTTTTTGGTTACTTCTTCTAATTTAGATTTTTAAAAACGTTTAAAATTTAATTTCAAAATAATTCTCCGCAAAACTTATTTCTAAAATCTGAATCTTCTACTCATGCCATCCCACTTAATTTTAGTTTGCCTGATTAATAATTTGGAAAAAACAAAGTTAACACAAATTTGTAGTCAATTTTGATTCTCAATTATAGTTTTCCATAATTTGGTAGTTCCACAATTTTAAATTAATAATTCTGAATACATTTTTCTTGGAGTGTTGATTTAATTTTTTAATAATTCTTGAAGTTCGAAATTAGTTAAATCATAATTAATAACTCATAAAGTAATACTAAGTGTAAATTCATATTTTTTCCTTAATAAATTACTTTGAAAATCACAAATACAAAGATTTAATTGGCTTGGAGTCAGAATTTTAGTCATTTCAATTAAAAATTCCAGAATTCGGTTTTGGTAGGTTTGAAGTGTAACTTCATGGATCTAAATTTATTTTATTATTAATTTAATTGTGAAATTATAAATTAATAATTAACCAGTTGTAATTGTTGTGTGGTCTTCTTTAGTCTAACCCATTATATTTCTTTCTCACCTATCCCCTTAAAAACAATTTGTCTCAGCTAGATGGAGGACCTAGTTTATCGACAATATTTGTCCAATTAATGTTGGATTTTTTTGGGGGGTATCAATATAGGTATGGATGGACAGATAGATGGATATGTCTAGACAAGTCAGAACTCATGACTTGGCTTTTCTGTTAATAATATGAGATCTTCCGTGCATATTTCTACTGCTATTGCATTAAGGTGCTTCATGCATGTCACAATTGCTTAGACAGCAAAGCCTTGATATACGTTGTATGCAATTTAATTAACTGTTGAAGCTTTTCATACCTATCAAGTTATGAAGATATTTAATGTATTTTGAATTCTATGTACACCTTGGCTCTAGACTGGTCTAATTCCAGTTTTTTTTTTAATCTCAGAGTGACAGCATGTGGTTTCTTGTTCAACGTTGGTCTGAATTATGCCTCAGCAACGTCATCATCTGCATTGTACAACGTTCAGCCAGTGGTTACCTTCATCCTCGCTGTTGTATTTGGGTAATGGTTATGCAACTTTATCCCACGCAAAATCCAGACCTCCTTATCCTATATTCTATCATGATAAATGCAATTTAAATTGACTTAGCGAACAAATTTCATTACTCAAAGTAATTGCAACGGAAAATTTTCAAAAACATACACTCTGACTACGTCAGAAGTTTTCGAAAACATGCACTTCGTCAGAAGTTTGAAGAAGTTACACCTTATTACAGGATGGAGTCTATGAAGCTCACGAAGCTCCATGGCAACGTAAAAGCGGCAGGTATTCTCTTCTGCGTTACCGGAGTCACCGTGCTGGCCTTCTACCAGGGACCAATGCTCAGATCGTTCAACCATCACCACCTCTTTCAGCAAGGCAACAGCAGCGACGACCCTGCAGGAAACGCACATTCCAAGACGCAGTGGGTGCTTGGGATTCTCCTCATGACACTCTCCAACGTTTTAGCTGGCTTATGGACAGTGCTTCTGGTATATATTAATTCAAACTTCAGATTTCATGGCCACTAATTCAGACCTTGATTTTCATGGAGAATTTTTGTTTTCGCAAACATGCAAAAGGCTTGCACATTGGTATATTAGACGAAAGCAATCAAGTTACAGCCGACCGCCTACTAGCCGCAGGGGCCTCAATGGAGAATTTTTTAGCATGATGTTATGTTTTCAGGGGCCATTGATAGAAGAAACCTCCAAGTTGATGAACACAACTCTACAGATCTCATGGGCCGCGGTCCAAGCCTTCGTTGTGGCTGTTGCAGCCGAGAGGGACTTCAACAAGTGGAAGCTAGGCTGGGATGTTGAACTCGCCACAGTAATCTACAGTGTAATTTAGCTAGCTCTCTGATGCAATGTTATTTTTTGATTTCATATTGCAACTCAAATATGAGCTGAATCCATATGTGCTTCTCCATGAAACAAATATTGCTGCAGGGTGTGGTTGTCACCGCACTTTCGTACTACATGCAAATGTGGACGATCACAAAGAGGGGCCCGGTGTTTCTTGCCATGTCAATGCCACTTACTTTTATATTCACAATCATCATATCCTCGTTCATTTTAGGGGATCCAACTAGCCTAGGGAGGTATGCATATCCTGAATTACTCACAGATTTGTAGTACCCCGAACAATTCAAAATTTTCTCTGGTGCTTTTTTTTTTTGCTGATGATGTTATTGTAATTGATTGTGCAGTATTTTTGCTGGGACTCTACTGATAGGAGGCCTCTATAATGTTCTGTGGGGGAAAAACATTGAGGAGCAGGATGAAGTGAACGGCAGAGTTGCAGCTAAACCAGACTTTGAGATGCAGGGCAAAGAGGTCCAAATGCCTGGTGATGCTGGAACAAAGGTGTAAGCCAACCGATGTGATAGAAAGATGGTGCTCTGACAATTGTATTTTCTTTCCAGGAGTGACATCATTAGATAAAAAAAATTATTAATCCCAGGCAATTACGAAATATTTAATAATTTGCCACTCTTATAGTGACAATTAAGGATTTACCACGAACACTAAACTGTGAGTGGTAAATCCTTAATTACCACGTCTTAAAAGTAATAAATAGTTAAATGCCCTAGCAATTACAGAAGTGTAGCTATGCATTTATAGTCAATGAATAAAATAAGTTTAAGTTGGTATCCCTTCTTTATATAGTTGGTACCCACTGGAATAGTTATTGCTATAAAGCTTGCACCATGTTGCGCCATATCGTCCTTTATTCGTGAGCCGTTGGATTGTCTGCAGGTCTCTGGATCGATGTTAGATCGACATTCAATAATATTGGGCCAGCCACCATCGTACTCATGGGCCTATGTTACGTATTCAGGCAAGGGATTTCCTGATGCGACATTGGACCTGGTCTGATGTCTTCCCTTCGTCCCTACGTCCATTCCAACAAATTGATTCCGTTTTCGTTCCAAGTATATACTGATACAATAGTGACCGTTCACTCACCGTGGTTTTCCACTTGGAATAGTGTTTGGAATTTCTGCAATTTCTATTGACGGCTCAACATTTCACCTATATGTGCATATAATTTTGCACTAGCTAACTCATCAAACTGCTTCATTTTAGCAAATATATGCTGATATATAATGCTCTTATTTATTGTTTATTCGGAGAATGATATAGGTATATAAATACAAGCTAATACTACAGTCAAATTCAATTACCATTTTAGGACTCATGTGGAACTATATAGGTCTGATGATGTTGCTATTAAATATTGCAACTGTTTTACTATTAAGTTGATACCCGTTGATTCTATGACCATCATAAGATGTTTTAGCATTCGGAATTGCTGGATTATAAAATCTCCTTTTGTTGGCTATATATTATGCATTCAACACTATCACATATAAGATGATCTCAAACAAATCTTTTCCTCCAATTCTTGGTTATTTCTCTTCCTTGTAAATATGTATATGCCCCCACAATGACTCACCGTAACGCGCGGGGTATCATCTAGTTATAGGTATGTGCATGACCTCATAAATAACATGTTGTACATGTACCAGTATCATGGTGCCAAATCAACGGAAAAACATTGATTACAGTAGCTCTCACAGTTTCATGCTTACGCCATTAATTATAGGATTGTCGCATTATGTTATATGAGGTATGTGTATATACACATATATACACATACATAAATATATATATATATACATATACATATATATACATATATACATACATATATATATATATTATACTCTGACAAACTTTAGTTGCTGGTATAGTCAGTATTATGTACTCTTTAATCTAATATATACTCTCCACATTACAATCCACTAAAATATAAAGCTCAACTTGCAAATATATCACCTCATTATCCACTAATAATAATTATATATTAAATCTTATGCAAACATACAACATCATCTACAATTTATTAAATTGTACAAATCAACATGCAAGCATATCTAATCATTACCCCTTATATTATTTCCACAGTATCTATCCATCATTTTATAATAGTTAACATATATTTACCCTTATATTCCTCATCGGATATCATTTATTTTTTTCTGTGATTAGTACTAGTGCAAAATTTTTTTCACCCCCCACTTCTTGCGATGTAAAATTTGGTCAACAATGTAATATTTCTACAATCTCCTACAAAGCCTATTAAATTTATCTCTTCAAACATGGTTTGGCAATCCAGTTTTATTTATTGTTGAAGATAACTATATCCTCTTAACTCCTAACTCGATTTTTTATAACAAAAAAGTTTAAAGATTACTAATTCCTGCAGTAAAGCGTGGGGAATCACCTAGTTATAAGATTAATTAGGTTTTCCAAGATTAAGTGAAAATAGACAACTTGCTAAGAAGAAAAAATATTCGATGTAGATTCGCCAAGAATGGATTTACTAATTTAAGGTGAATTAATCTAGTTAAACCAATGGAGTGCAATCGTTAATCACACTTCTCTTTTATAGAAAAATAAAGAAAAAAATCTAATACTCCCTCGAACTATTTCGTGTGCATCACTTAGCCTATAAAGTATTTTTTCTCATATTATCCCACTAAACTATTAAATATGATTCACTCTACTACTTAATAATTTAGTTTTTTTTCTCTTTATATACACAAGTTGTATTTCAAAACTGGATTCTTTCTAAGCCATTGATAACACCATTATCAAAGTTATAAAATATTTTCAATTTTTTCACAACTGTCTTAGATCAGTCTTAGATGTTTCCAACCTATGAAAACAGTGGTAAAACTTCTAAAGTATGTTGAGAGGTAAGTTTTAATACATCTATTAACCCTACTAAAATTTTCAATGCAAAATATGACTTATACAGATAGAACCAAAATACAAGAGTTACCGTTACGAACTAAAATGAACGGTTTTAAATACTTCAGAGTGTAAAATGAGTCGGAAAGTAATTTAAGGGATAATATGCTCTAGGAAAAAGTTTGAGAGAGTAAAACGGATTTTTTTCCAACAATAAATATATTTGGCCTAGAAGCTCTAGCGCACGTACCATCCGTCTATCAGAGGATAGGAAAGTAACATAAAAAGCTAATGAATGCTCCTTCATCTTTTTGTCTCTCCAAATGAATTTGAACATATATATATATATATATATATATATATATATATATATATATATATATATATATATATATATGAATAAATCTATTCAAAACCAAAAAAAATTATAATATGAATTACATGCTTCTATCCACTACCACTATGTTTATCAATTCCTGTTCCAATATTGGCCTTAGTGTAACGCTCTAAAATCACCCTAATCTTTAAATTGTGCTTTAATGCATTTTCTAGAAATCGTGAAAGCCAAAAGAGCCTCCATCAATTAAAACAATTATCAAGTTTGAAGTCAAATTGGCTTGTCGGAATTTTTATTGAATTTCCCATGCCTCAAAATACTTAAACAAATTTTACTTGAATTTGCATAGCACTCTAAATAATTTTAATGCAACAAAAACCTTCATCAGATTTTTCTAAAAATACATATTATAATAAATCCTCACCTCCTCTTGGGCCAAATCCGGCCCAAGGTATATACATTGCAGAAGTCAAAACTATGATCAGAGTTCTGAGCATTTCCACAGAATCCTCTTATTTCTGAACATTTCCAGAATTGCAGGTATATACATTTGTCAAAATCCATTTCTTGCTGTATATACATTAAAAAAGTCCTCTGTAGTGCTTACAACGACATAATGCTGAAATCTAAAGTTGTGAAAATAAAACTTGTTATCAATCTTGTTATCTACGGGTTCTATAAAATAAGAGAAAAGATACTTCTTGCCACTCTCTATGAAATATTTCTAAAGTGCAAGGCCTATATGTGCTAGTCCCAATTAAAATTGAAATAATTTTCAATTAAGTTCAAACCGGGAATTTCAATTATGTTCATATCGGCCATGTGTTGCGGCTAAACTTATCATTGCCACAAAAGATTTGAACATGAGTTCTCACAAAACCTAGAAACGTAAAACATGCATATCTATCAAACAGTACCAATCAGGTAGGGCTACTCCGTCGACTCCTAGTCGTGCCCGCGCCACCGCCATCGCTTTCCTTGCATGCTGGTCGTTTCCTGCTGTGCATGAGGTTTTTTTCCACTCCACATGGGTAGCAGTTTTTTTTCCCAGCCCAGGACGAGGGGGAAAGGCTAGGGTCGGCTTCGATTCAATCCGTGACGGACTTAACTGAATGTATATTTTTCTTTGGACCGGACTTCAATCTATGCATGTCTGATCCACGGGGATCGTAGCCCAATCCTGACCGTTCCGGGCCCAACCGAACAAGGCCTAAATTTCCCCCTATAATCAAACCCTCATCAACAGCAACGGTCGCGTTTGTTCCTCACGGCATCAATGGCCGCCAGCGCATTCCTCCCCTCTATCCCTTTTTTGTCCTCCCGTGCTCCCTCGCGCCCATGCCATGTAACACCCTGTAAATATCGAATTTTAAAATCCGGAAACAAGAATAAGAATAATCAAATATCCTTTTCAAACTTTCCCTATGCTGGTATTTATTGGTTTTTCTTTTCTCTTCTTGTGGTGCCAGTGCCAAAATTGAATCAAATTGAAGAATTGAATTCAAATTCAAAATTCATTAATGAATTTAGAATAATATGGATTAAAGAACCATGTTTATGAAATAATATAATTTAAGAAAGTATTTGCAAATAAAAGAAAATTGCTAATTAGTTTTTCCTAAAGGCCCTTTTTATCAATTAATTTTCGTCTAAGGAAATATTTTGCAAATGAAAGGAACTATTTTCAAAAGCTCCCTGGTAGGCCTAGCCCAGCCCATCCAGACCGCAAAGCCCTCTTCCCTTCTTAGGACCAAAAGTGTGCTTTCGGTCCCTCAATTTTATTCGTCCCTTCCTTTCGTTTTCTTTCTCTAGCCGGCTGGCCCAAGCTGCCCGGCTAGTCTCGGCCCAACAATCGAGCCGGCCTGGCAAGCCGCGAAGCCGAGCCAAGCCGCTGCTGGCTCGATCCCCTTCTCAGTCGCGCCGGGCTGTCGCCGCTCGCCATCGCCGACCCAATCCGGCGAAGCCCGCGTTGCCGCCCTCGTCGACGAGCCCGCCGCCGTGCGCCGCCCCTTCCGTCGTGCCCTGCCACCGCCGGGAGCCGCAGCAACATCGCCTAGCCCTGGCGAGTCGTCGCCGCTTCGCTCGAGCCTCCGCCCTGCTCGTCCCGTGCGGCCCGTCGCGCGGCCGCCCGGCACGAAGCCGTGACGGGATGGACACGGCACGAACGCAAATCCCGCGCGTCACAAATCCCGCTTGCCATGCGCCGCAGCCGCTCGGGGCACGCATGCCCGTGTCGCACCACGCTCCCTTGTTCCAACCGTTTGTCGCGAGCTACGCGACGAACAGCGGACGCCGCACCTCCCCATTCAACGCACCGCGCGCTCTCTCTCGCTCCTCCGCACCGGCCTTTCCCGGGCTCCGCGCGTAAAGAGGATGTCGACCATCAAGTCAGGGGCCCACACCGACGACTTTGGCGTCCACGCCCATCCCTGCCCGCGCCATGCCTACCCCTACCCGTGCCTTGTCCGCCGCTGCCCAATGCCCTTCGCCCCTACCCCGCACGACTGGAGTTAGTATATGGGTTATGGTCGATACGAAGATTAATTCTTTGAAAAATCACAAAAGCACGCTTCATGAGATAGCATGTATAGGGAGTTTATTACCACCTTTCTATTCTAAGAGAAGAAGACCGCCTTATAACGGAGGACGTTCTCCTAACTACTTGAAACATGTATGATGGAGAGAATAAAATGAACACGCGCGCGCTTGCTCGTCTCGCCTTGCCAGGCGGCGCGTGTACGTGACATGCACGTAAATGATGCACTAAAATTGGTTCTTCACCCTTGCGCAGATGCGGTCTCCTTTTACTGTTTTGTTTTGCTGCAAAAAGAATTCGGTTTTGTTTTTGTAAACCTAGTTTTTGGAATTCGGTGCATGGAGTGACGTGGAGTCCAGAAAAGTTATGCGCGACTTATCTGGTTCGGTTATGTGAAGTGGAGAACGTGCAGAGACCTGATCAAGCGTCCTGATATCTCTATATAAACGAAGCCGCCACCTCTACGCTACATACGCGAAATCAAGGGTTTGCCTCCTCCCATGTACTGCATCATCGCTCGTAGTCTATTCCGTCCCGCTCGCCGGCGTGCACCGGCCATCGGGAGAGTAGGTCTCCCGAACCTTCACCTTCGATGTTCTGTATCGGGAGAAGGCGGCAATAAGGTTTTTGGGAAGCGCTTCACGCGACTGCTTGCTGTTCGTCAACAGCGGCACATCTTCCTCTCCGCTCGGGTGCTGCGCGTCGTCATCAATGCCTGGTACCGCGAGTTCTTCCTGCTGTGCGCCTCGAAAGTTCTCGGTACACTTTCATTATGTTTCGCATATTTGATCTGTTCATGTTTAACTATCTAGTTTACATGTGTAGATCAAATGATGTGATCATGCTACTTTACGTTTGCAATGTCATGATTTATTTGTGGAATAAATTAAATCAATATGTGCATATATTTTCAACAAACCAAAAACCTTATTATAGGCACTGTGATTTTACTATGGCTGGTTTTGCCGAGGCACTGAGGCCGGATAAATTCACCGGTGTGCACTTCAAAAGATGGCAGATTAGGGTCACTCTGTGGCTGACAGCTATGAAATACTTCTGGGTTAGTAATGGCAAACTTGATGGAGTTCTTACTGCTGAAAAGCAGAAAGAATTCGAGGATGCCACTGATCTCTTTATGGGATGCATTCTTAGCATTCTTGGTGATCGTCTGGTCGAGGTGTATATGCATATGACCGATGCTAAGGAGTTATGGGATGCACTGAATACCAAATTCGGTGCTACTGATGCTAGAAATGATCTGTACATCATGGAGCAGTTTCATGACTACAGGATGGTTAACCGTTGTGTAGTTGAGCAGGCTCATGAAATACAAACCATGGCTAAGGAATTCGAATTCGTTAAGTGCGCCTTACCCGACAAGTTTGTGGTCGGGTGCATTATTGAGAAATTTCCTCCACCATAGAGAAGTTTCAGTACTGCACTCAAACACAAGAGACAGGAGAACTCCGTTGAGGGGTTGATAGTGTCTCTTGATGTTGAGGAGAAAGCTCGGGAAAAGGATGCCACGTCTAAAGGCGATGGTGGGCAGTCTAGTGCAAATGTGGTGCACAAGGCCCAAAACAAGAGCAAAGGGAAATACAAAGCGCATCAGTCCACCAACTTCAAAAAGAAGAAGAACAACAACAATCCGAATCAGGATGAGAGAACTTGCTTTGTGTGTGGCTTGCCTAGTCATCTGGCTAAGAAATATCCACAACGCAAGGGGATGAAGGCACCTACAGGGCAGACTTCTAAGTCTACCAACATGACCATTGGCAACACTGGAGAAGGAAGCGCATATGGTAATTTACCTACTGTTTATTCAGTTAATCAGTCTACTAACTGGTGGGTAGATGAGGGGCCAATATACATGTTTGTGCTAACATCTCATTGTTTTCTTCTTATCAGGTCGCACGGGATTCCTCTGTCCTAATGGGGAATGGGTCACATGCTTTGGTTCATGGCGTTGGCACAGTAGATTTGAAGTTTACTTCAAGAAAGTTCGTGTAGCTAAAGAACGTGCAGCATGTCCCTACTATCGACAAGAATCTCGTTAGTGGCTCCCGTCTATGTAGAGACGGATTTAAATTGGTGTTTGAGTATAATAAAGTAGTCGTGTCTAAACATGGATATTTTATTGGTAAAGGCTATGAGTGTAGAGGCTTGTTCCGCTTTTCCCTTTCTAATTTCTGCAATAAGTCTGTGAACCATATTTATGGCAGTGTGGATGATGAGGCTAATGTTTGGCACTCACGGTTATGTCACATTAATTTTAGCTTGATGGCTCGGCTTTCCAGTATGTGTTTAATTCCTAAGTTTTCCATTTTCAAAGGTTCTAAGTGCCATAATTGTGTGAAATCAAAGCAACCCCGAAAGCCTCATAAGGCTGCCGAGGAGAGAAACTTGGCACCTCTAGAACTCCTACATGCAGATCTTTGTGAAATGAATGGGGTGTTTATGTAGGGTGGAAAACGATATTTCATGACATTGATTGATGATGCTACTAGATTTTGCTATGTGTATTTGTTAAAAACGAAAGATGAAGCTCTAGACTATTTTAAAATTTATATGGTAGAAGTTGAAAATCAACTAGACAGGAAGATAAAAGGACTTAGTTCTGATCGTGGTGGAGAGTTTTTCTCAAACAAATTTGACTTATTATGTGAGGAACATGGCATCATACATGAGAGGATGCCTCCCTATTCTCCCGAGTCTAATGGGATTGCCAAAAATAAGAACCGCACGCTAACTGACTTGGTTAATGCCATGTTGGATACTGCGGGACTACCTAAGGCATGGTGGGGGAGGCATTGTTGACCTTGAATCATGTGTTAAATAGAGTTCCTAATAGAAACAAGGACAAAACACCATACGAGGTGTACAAGGGGAGAAAACCATCACTCTCTTACTTGCGTACAAGGGGATGCTTGGCGAAAGTCAATGTACCAATAACAAAGAAGCGCAAGTTTGGACCTAAGACAGTGGATTGTGTCTTTCTGGGATATGCTCACCACAGCAGTGCCTATAGATTTTTAATAGTTAAATCTGAGGTACCTAACATGAATGTTGGTACAATTATGGAGTCTCGTGATGCTACCTTTTTTGAGAGCTTTTTTCAATGAAGGATACACATATTACTTCTAGTCAACCTCTTGAAATAATTCCCAGTTCAATCACACCACCAGAACAAACTGGACATACACATGAACTTGTCACTAAGGAGGATGACAGTGAAGCTCCTCGAAGGAGCAAGAGACAAAGGACAGCTAAATCCTTTGGTGATGATTTCATTGTTTACCTCGTGGACGATACTCCTAAGTCAATTTTAGAAGTATATGCATCTCCTAATGCAGACTACTAGAAAGATGTTGTCCGTAGTGAAATGGATTCCATTATCACTAATGACACTTGGGAGGTGACAGAGCGACCCTATGGTTGTGAACCCGTGGGGTGCAAGTGGGTGCTCAAGAAGAAGCTTAGGCCTGACGGTACTATTGAAAAGTATAGGGCTCAGCTTGTTGTAAAGGGCTATACTCAGAAAGAAGGCGAAGACTTCTTTGACACTTACTTATTTGTTGCTAGATTGACCACAATTCATGTGCTACTTTCCCTGGTAGCCTCACATGGTCTTCTCATTCATCAAATGGATATTAAGACAACTTTTCTTAATGGAGAGCTGGATGAGGAGATCTATATGGATCAGCCTGATGGGTTTGTAGTGGAAGGCCAAGAAGGCAAGTGCATATTGTTGAAGTCTTTGTATGGTCTGAAACAAGCGTCTAAGCAATGGCATGAGAAATTTGATAGGGCATTAACATCTGCAGGCTTCGCAGTCAATGAGGCAGATAAATGTGTATACTATCGCCATGGTGGGGGTGAGGGAGTTATTCTGTGCTTGTTTGTTGATGACATACTCATATTTGGGACAAATCTTGAGGTGATTAATGAGGTTAAAACATTCTTGTCTCAAAATTTCGATATGAAGGATTTGGGAGTAGATGATGTTATCCTAAATATTAAGCTAATTAGAGATGAGAATGGGATTACACTCTTGCAGTCTCATTATGTGGAGAAGATCTTGAGTCGCTTTGGCTATCTTGATAGCAAACCTTCTCCAACCCCTTATATTCTAGCTTGTTCTTCGAAAGAACAAGAGGAATTGTTAGGAATTAATTGGAGTACTCCCAAATCATTGGCTCACTTATGTTCCTAGCTAGGCAACTAGGCCTGACATCTCCTTTGCCGTGAGCAAGTTGAGCCAGTTTACCTCTAATCCGGGAGATGATCACTGGCGTGCGCTTGAGCGAGTGATGCGCTATCTAAGAGGTACTATGGACATAGGGTTTTACTATTCCGGTTACCTAGCGGTACTTGAGGGATATAGTGATTCTAATTGGATCTCTCATGCTGATGAGATCAAAGCCACTAGTGGATATGTTTTCACACTAGGTGGTGGTGCTGTTTCATGAAGGTCTTGCAAATAGACCATTTGACGAGGTCAACCATGGAAGTAGAGCTTACGACACTAGATATAGCTACTGTTGAGGCAGAATGGCTACGTGATCTATTGATGGATCTGCCTGTGATTGAAAAACCGGTCCCAGCTATTCTTATGAACTGTGACAATCAAACGGTAATTGTCAAGGTGAATAGTTCTAAGGATAACACGAAATCGTCTAGGCATGTGAAAAGATGATTGAAGTCTGCTAGAAAATTGAGAAACTCCGGGGTTATAACATGGGATTACATCCAAACAGCTAGAAACCTAGCAGATCCCTTCACAATGGGACTATAACGGAATGTGATAGATAATGCATCGAAGGAGATGGTTATGAGACCCATGTGAGTTATACTATGGTGGCAATCCAACCTAGTGATCGGAGATCCCGTGAATTAATTCCTAGGAAGAACAAGCCATTAGTTAACGAGAGGAGAGTACCTTTTCTAAAACCATCTCTAAGTGAAGATGCATGTACTGATGTACTCTGATAAGCTGCAAGGCAGGTTGGCTATGCCTTAATGCGTTCTGTTGGCTTTATGTAGCGAAGATGCTATCCTGCAAAGTATTCTTGAAAGAACGCACCTATGTAAGCTTGAGTATTGGTTGTAGTCTATGAAGATTTTGGGTGAATTTTCTAGGAAGCCTACTAAGAGACCATGGAGTATGACTTATACACTCCACCCGAGGGGTAGTTTACTGACGGCCTAGTACCATATAAGACTCTGAGTGAAACTTGCTTGCACAAGACCTGCAATTCAAGGCATAGTCCATTGTTCAAGTTGTGAGTAACTGTAGCTTGGAGTTCTAGGTGGATGTTCAACCTTAACCGGTCTCCATCGAACCGCTAGTATATAAATAGTACATTGGAAAATGGCAAATCTCTGTGGGAGTTTGAGATTTGGTGGGGGATTGTTGCAATTAGTATATGGGCTAAGGTCTATATGAAGATTAATTCTTTGGAAAATAACAAAAGCTCACCTCATGGGATGGCATGCATGCGAAGTTTAGTACCACCTTGCCTATCCTAGGAGTATAGTGTAAAAAAGGGGACCGGTGAGGGACCCGGACAACCCCTCGGTTCACCGGTCCGATGGTCCAATAGGTGAACCGCCGGTTGAACCATGGTTCAATACATACATATATATATTGTATATATTCTTAAAAAACAAGTGAAGAATGACAAGATGGCTAGAGCCGAGTGCTCTCAACGCACAGACCCACCTTCGAATCCCCTGCCACAAGCCTTTTCTGCGATTTTTGTCAAAGAAAACAGGAGTTTGTTCTTTAAGGCAATGGACTGGGCCTTAATTTGGCCCATTTATCTCCTTTGCCCGGTTCGACCAAGGCGGTTTAACACCCGGTTTAGTGTAAACCCGGCCGATTCAGCCGGTTTAATCCGGGTCGAAAGCATGTGCGATCTTTGAACGCAACCGAAGCGTGGAGACCTTTGGTTCCAGTTTTTTCCAGTCGAATCGTTGACCCGGTCCGGTTTTTTCCACTATGCCTAGGAGAGGGAGATCTCCTTATAAGGGAGGATGCTCTCCTAGCCACTTGAGGCATGTGTGGTGGAGAGAATAAGAGAAACACGCGCGCGCTCGCTCGCATCGCCTTGCCAGGCTAGGCAGCGCACGTACGCGACATACGCGTGAATGGTCCGCAAAAATTGGTTCCTCCCCCTTGCACCGATACGGTCTCCTTTTGCAGTTTTGTTTTGCTGCAAAAAAAATAGTTTTGTTTTTGGAAACACACCGAATAATCCAGTGCGTGGAGCGGCTTGGAGTCTGGATAAGTTATGCGCGACTTATTTGGTTCGGTTACGTGGAGTGGAGAACGTGCAGGCGACCTGATCAAGCGTCGTGATATCTCTATACAAACGGAGCCACCGCCTCCATGGTAAATACACGAAATCAATTTAGGGTTTGCCTCCTCCTCCGTACTGCGCCGTCGCTCGTAGTCTATTCCATCCCGCTAGCAGGCGTGCACCGGCGATTGGGAGAGCAGGTCTCCGGAACCTTCGCTTTTGACGTTCTGCACCGGGAGAAGGCGGCAATAAGGTTTTTGGGAAGTGCTTCACGCGACTGCTTGTTGTTCATCAACAACGGCACGTCTTCCTCTATGCTCGGGTGCTGCGCGTCGTCGTCAACGCCTTGTACTGCGAGTTCTTCCTGTTGTGCGCCTCGAAAGTTCTTGTTACGCTTTCATTATGTTTCGTATATTTTATATGTTCATGTTTTACTGTCTAGTTTACATGTGTAGATCGAATGATGCGATCATGCTACTTTACATTTGCAATGTCATGATTTATTTATGGAATAAATTAAATAATTATGTGCTTATGTTTTCAACACGCACCCGGTCCAGTGCACTGTCGAGCACTCGCCAGCCACCCGCAGCTGTGCACTCAAGAGAGTCGAGCTCAGTCGCGCCACTCCGTCCTGCAACCACAGGGCGAGAGGATGACGCCCATGCCGTTGCCCCGCCCATGCACTGCCCGCCGCTGACCGACGACTGCCCCTGACTCGGCTTTGTCTCCATGCCGGCCGCGCCTATAAAACCGCCCACCCAACGCCTCGGCCTTTAGAGCCCTCCCCCTTGCAGACGCGCCCACCGTCACTCCCGCGAAGCCCCCACTAGCGTCGTACACCTTGCGAGCACCCCTCACTCTAAGCCGTCCTGAAGCAAGCGTCCAAGGGAATCCGTTTGCTGTCCCTAAGCGATTTCGAGCTCCTCCCCTTTCGCTGGCAACTTCCCTTAGCACCACCACGCCCTTCCCGCACCGCGCGCCTCCAATTATGCACCACCGCCGGTATTCGGCTTGCGTCGCCGCGCCCGTGCACCGACCATTGACGACCTCACCCCTAGCACCCATCCCCGGCTGTGCAGAGTAGGGGAATCCAACTGGGAAAGTTTTTATTATAAAAACTAATGAAGATAATTAAATTAATAAAGATCTTAGTATGATAGTTCAACAGGTGGGCCACATCTATTAAAAAACAAAATTAAAATCATGTTTAGAAGCCGTGACACTGACATGTGGGCTCAAGGCCATATGATGGTCAGTTTGACCAGGTCAAGGGTTGACCCTAGCCCCACCTTTCATTGGCTCAGCCCTTTCCTTTACAAAAATAAATATTTTACAAAATAAAATGATGTGGGTCCCATCTGTCAGTGATACAAGCTGTTTTGCTATAAAAATAATTCCAAAAAGTGAGTATGGCTGTGTTGATGCAAAAAACACACACTGGTCTGAGAGATTTGCTTTACTCTAGTGCAGGTCCAAAACTTGTTCTTAGGTTCGAGGGCGTGCCAGTTGATTTGATCCTACAATTAACAAGAACAAACATGCAAATATATTAGTAGACGATAGTCCATCGGCCAGCTAGCCGATATCATATCATGTTGTAACCTAGCTGATGCAATAGAGCATGAATCGACTGTGAGGTATAGTCAATGATAGTACTAACCCTAAAACTAGTACATCGGCTGAAAAGATTAGTGTTACATAATCAATGTATCAATATCACTTTAGAAATAAGCAATTGGGATAGATCGAACTGAACCGAGACAGTATAAATTACCCAAATCTAAAATAACATGAAATAATGATTATGTAAACTCATATTAAAGCCGATGTCTAGAATTAAGCATGTATCGGCTATAGCTCCGATACAACCTTATACTAGGATATTCTCTTGCAACAAATATATTCAACTATAACCAATTAGATTGGCATCAAGCTCAATATATTTGTATTAGATTAGATCCTGATATAAGGGGCAGATATAGAACATTAAACAAAGCATGAGACTATGTAAAATATCTATACCAGGTAAGATCAGCTGAAACCCCGATACTATCCTTATTAACAACCATAAAATAGGGTAAAGATCATGATTCAGAACACGACTTAATAGATCAAACTTAACTGATGCAGCAGTAAGTATGAAAAGAAGCATGATATCTTGACAATCAAGCCGATGGTTGCCTTTTCGGGATGGTGGATACATTATATAATTTAAACCAACAAGATAGTCTAGCCGTTATCGACAAAACCCTAAATAGAGCCTGGCTGATGCAAGTAGATTGCATTATCAATCTAAATTATACAATGTATATGATAACTCGGAGATTCACAAGACAGAATTAGAGTGTCATAAAGATGTAAGCACTAATTCCGATGATGCAAACCGCCATGACAAGACTTACCTTGTCGTCGAAGATCAAACTAATGCAGCACGACTCGAAAGCATGAAGTTGTTGAAAATAGAAAACAAAGGTTGGCGATGCTTCGAGATTGATTGAACTTGATTGTTGTTTATTTACAAGACCTCGTGTCTATATTTATACCCAAAAATATAAACTTTGTCTATCACGGACACGACTCATATTAACCTAATACAAATCCAACTAGCGAACAAGTCCCTTAGGCGGACTCTTACCGAGAATATCTATAAGGAAATTACATATATTCCTAATTAATAGATACTATTGCCAATTTTGGACTCTATCCTTGCCTGGCAACATCATCGTAAGCTCCTTATCGAATCCGATAATGATTCCACATGCAATATCGGCTTCATCGGCTATCCCAATCGGACTCGGTTTCCAGCCGATACGGACTCCAGCCGATGCGCACTCTATTTCCGAGATTTCTGCATATCTTCGAATCCGCTTCGGATTGGATCTTGTTTCCGATTCATGTATATCAAATTGCTTGCCAAATTTCATCGTCAACAGGCTGGATATAAGGTTTTGCAATTAATTTGATTTAATTCAAATTTGAATCTTTGAAAGGCCATAACTCACTCGTTTTAAATCGGATTTCAATGAAACTTTGACCAAAATTCTTCTAAAATCAAGACCTATCCAATGGCACTGCTTTTTCTTTTTTCCCTTTTCTATGATTTTGCCCTTTTTCGTTAGATTAAAAAGGCCGATCGTTAACCCATCATTCGCCGAATAGGGAACGTTCGTGAAGATGAATCCGCGACAGTCGATGAGGAGCCGTTGACTGAGTAAGGAAATTCACTACACCACCATCCTTGAGCATGTTGATCCTATTTTATAAATGTGTTGATTGCAAATAAAATTGCATGCTATTTCTAAAATGTGTACCTAATCTTGTTTGTGAGCCATCCTTGAACTTGTTATCTACATTCCTTGATTGCCTGAGTCAGTTATTTATGCGTGGTCAATTATTGACACTGCTTAGCATTGCTTGTATAGACGAATGTACACTCCATGCTTATTATATGGATGTGGTTGTGGCAATCACTCGGCGGGAGTGATTGTCGGTAGACGGGTGGAGATATGAGCTCCAACCTGCAAATCAAAACCTTTGCGAAAACTCAAAAACTTAATAAAACAAAATATTTTCGACTGGGCGGCACGAATAGAATATGGGTGGTTCTACGAAACGGCAAGCCACCGACCTTGGTCAGTTAAGAACCGAGTCAAGAAGCTATGCAGGAAACGAACAGAATACGATCGTATTTCTTGAGTGGGTTAGACATGGTGGATTAGGTAACCGAGTGGGACGGCACCCCAGTCATGGTGGTTCTGTGTGTGAACATTTGTTATGTGTGATGAAGTGTTGTGATATTTGCTTATGCGCGAAACCTAAAATTCACCCTAATTATATATATAATATAATCATCGGAATAACTCGGGAGCGCCAGGACTCCAGGGTTGGTGTGCTGGGGTGCAATGGGGATCCATAGTCCTTGGAGCGGGTATCACAATGCGAGGGGAACTGAAAAACCATGCCATGACAAGTCTCATGTGTTGAGTGCATCACGGAGTGCGGGATTAAAAGTGTACATCCACTGCAGCGTGAGTAAACCAATCTATTCGAATAGTCGTGTTCGCAGTTAATTGAGCACCGGGACTTGTACTACTCTTGGCTAGATCCATAAGTTTTAATCTTGCTTATAATAGGTTTGGAAGGTGTGACCTTGCCTAATGTGCGGGGAGGTCAAAATGGAAAGGAATGAGGAAAACTAGCTGCGAGGGTAAACCGGACCAAGTGAGGCTTAGGGTAGGTGGATGAACCCTTGCTGAACAATGACAACTTCAGCTCAACATTGTTTTCAGATAAAACTGGTAAGTCATTGGTTTGTAAAACTAATTGTGAAATCTAGCTTTATGCAAAACCAAGTCATCCTCGAACCACTATGTACATTAAATGCATTCTGTAGTAGTGGCTTGCTGAGTACGGTTGGTACTCACCCTTGCGTAATTAAATATTTTAGAAGGAGAAGTTGGAGCCGACCCGTACGTATGCTATGTTGATGAAGAGAGGTGTCGAAGACGGTGGAGCAGGGACCTAGGTTCACCAGTCGATGCCTGTGGAATAAGATGGACTGTCGTTTCTTCGCTTCCGCTACCTTATCTACTTCTTTGGATATTTGGTATTGTAGACAACCATACTTGGTCTCTTTGGGTCCCACTCGGGTAACCCATGTATTATTAATGTACTATAAAACCTATATAATGATTTCAGCTTTGTGATATGCAACTTTGCCATGTCTGTACCATCTACTGATCCAGGGAATGGTATTGTAAACACATGAGGTATCCGGTGTATAAAACCAGGGGCTCACATGCCACCTCCCCGTGCTCCTCCTCTCTCCTCTAGGTCCAGCCACCCATTTCTCGTCATCGGCGCACCACCACCTCCCTCGGCTCCAAGAGGCTGAGCTTGACCCCAGCCATCGCTGGGCTCTGCTAAAAGACTACCGCATCAACACTATCCATGTCGCTCACTCCTACCACCTCATCGGAGAAAATCCAGCCGCCACGACCTCGCCGCTCCTCTATTGGCACCGCAGAGACGACCTCTTCCCCGGCCTTGCTTTCCCGTCTCCTGACGACCGCCGAAGAGCCATCATCATCACCAACCCGAGCCGCTTCGCCTCTTCTCCCTCGTCATCGGCATCCACGCATCCTCCTCTTCCTCCCGGTGGTCTTGCTGCCCTATGCCACGCCGCCCACGCCAGCAACCTTCGTGTCCCGTGCCACCGATGCCGGCCTCCCACATGCAGAGTCCCCGTGCTAACCTCCCTCTTGCTATTTTATTAAGAAAAATAATTCAACAAATTCAAAAATATCCATTTAAAGAGCATATAACCTCAAATGGTCATATCTTAACCATTTGAACTCCGAATCGATCCGTTAAAGTTTATAATTTTTTCTTATAATGTGAAGAACCTATTTTTGTGCCTTATTGTACTGTCTTTGTGTTTTTTCTTAGCCTCGTTTGTTTTTCTTTGGGTTGTCGTATAGATGCCACTGTTGTTCTGGATCATGAAAACGTTGTGAGCAATCAAGGAACGTCATATCCTACCCTTGAAGCTTGTTGAATTCTAGTATTGTGTAAACTATATTGCTTTACTGCTATTGCATCGCTTTTATAAATTATATCGTTCCTATTAGTTAATATTATTGCTATGGTCCTTGTTATAACCTTATTGATTTGATATACATGTCCTTGAGAACCCTAGGTAAAATAAAATAACTTGTCAAGTATCCTATATGGTGGACTTACTAGTTACCGTAGGTTTATGCTTAGCCATATTTAGATTCAACAATAGAACTTTTGATTGAATTGGGGTACTATGGTATCCACTAAATACTTGATTAATTGTTGGACCATCAACTAGGCAGTTGATGAATGGGACAGCTGATGTTTCTTTGTGAAAACTAAAACTTGTTTTGGGGCTCTCGGAATCTGTTGCAAAAGCCTTTCCATGCAACCACAATTCTATGGGTAAGGCCTGACCGGCAGTTTAGTTCGTCTCAAGGCAGCGAATCTCTGGAGCTATGGACCAGGGGTCTATCTAAGACCGAATGTGTCTAGTCGTGAGGGTTAATCCCAACCTAGGGACCCGAGGCGTTGTCTCCGGTAACCAGCAGGCGAGTGCTTTAGCGGGTTCCATCGAGGGTTCACCGTCGGGAGGTTCATGGCTTTGTGGCAAATTACATGAAAGGTCTTGGCATGGACTCCGTCTGAGTACCTGCTGGTATCGTGGCGCACGGTGGATATGGCGAGGAGGATGTGCCTTTAGTCATTAAATATGTTGGGTAAAGTTAATTACTACAGTTTTTAACCAATTTTAAATGTAATTAAGGCGGGCTGCTGTTAATTACTTTAATGCACTTAACTTTATTTATTTTAGCAAAAAGTTGTAATGAAAAAAAGGTTAAAAACTTCAGTAATTAAACTTAATTTTAATCTATTTTTAAAATTTTATTGTGAATTGTAAAACTCTTTTTAATGTATTTTACGTATTTTTATGATTTTTTAAATTTTTGATGCAGTATATTGGGCTAAAGTTAAATACTATAATTTTAAACCTATTTTTAATCAAATTAAATGGGCAACCGTTAATTACTAAATTTATGAACCAATTTTTAACACACTTAATTGTGCCACGGTTAAGTAGTAAATTTTTAAACCATTTTTCTTTAATTTTTGGTCCCGGTTATTATCCAAAGCTAGGAGAAACAATTATTTGGCAATGGTGGGAAAGGCTCTTTAGTCCCGGTTGGTGGAAACAACCGGGACTAAAGATATTTCTATATATATATATGGTCGTTTTGTCTTCTCGGGCGCATAGATCGGGACTTAGCAATTTTCGCACCATCTTCTTCCCGTCGTCACCATCGACGAGCTCGGGCCCATGTCATCGTTATCGTCACCACTGTCGGCACCAGAGCCATTCTTCTCCGTCACCACTGCCACCGCCACCGCCGGAGCCCGCCTAACGCCGCGCGCCGCCCAACCCTAGCTAGGTTGGCGTTTCTCCGGCCCGGTCGCCATCGCGCCGTCGCTGCGAATGCCGCTGCCATTGTCGGCTGTTCGGCCCAATGCAGCCGCTGCACTCGGCCGTCCACGAACGAGCCGACGCACGGTGGACTTGGTCCACTGTGCGCTGGCTGTACACAGGCGAGGGCTGACAAGCTGGGCCCACCTGTCAGCGCTCCCAGATTTTTAAAAAATCAATAGAAAAAAATAAATTAAATGTAATACAATAAAAATTTATAAATTATAAGTAATATACTTAAAAATTACAAGTAATACATTAAAAATTATAAATTAACACTAATATAATAAAAAATATAAATTACAAGTAATACACTAAAAAGTAGTAACAAAATTACAAAATAAAAGTAATTTATGAACTTAAAAATATATAAATGGAATTTATATAATTCCATTTAAAAAGTATTACAATAGTTAGAAAAAAGGGGAACACACTAAAAAATTTAAAATATAGATAATTTAATAAACAATATTTCAACTTGTGCTATGTTTTAGTTGTTCAATGCAAATGTTGTAATTACCTAAGGATTGTTTTCTTGCCCGGATTGGACGCGGGCGACTATCAGGTTAAATTATGTGATTTGAAAGTCACCAAGAAGCACGCAAAGGCAAGTTATTTGAACACAATTCGATATGACGTGTTAATTCCAATTATATGAATACCTAGTTCAATTAACTATTTAGAAGTTCTTAGGTAGGTGCAATTCTAAATAACTAATTACATGTAATTTTCATATTTGTTAAGTAGGTGAAATTCTGAATAACTAATTACATGTAGGTTTCATATTTAGAAGTTCTTCATAGTTGTCGAACATGTGTATATATATAACACGATATATATAGGTTGCATATTTCTTAAGTGAAATTTAGAAGTTCTTTGTAGTTTTCGACAATATGGATATATATCACACTATACATATAGGTTGCATATTTCTTAAGTAAGTGAAATTTATAAGTTCTTCTTAGTTGTCGACAAAATGGATATATATAACACTATACATATAGGTTGCATATTTCTTAATTAAGTGAAATATAGTAATTTACATTTTCTGTATCATTTAATGTTACGAATAGATGGAAGATCGTGATGACGGACAGTTCCTCTTGGACAAGATCAACGAGGGCAACAGCTAATACTGGGCTAACAAGGAGGTCGTCGAGGACCCAAATCGATACTTCAATGAGGAGGGGAACGAACAAGTAGAAAAGGAGGGAAGCAAAGTAGGAGAGGAGGAAAGGGAAAGCCAATTGACCATTGGTTCGAAAAAAAGGGACGCGGACAACAAGGTGTCACAAGGAAAATTTAGGGGAGACACATCATAACTGAAGTGACAGCAGACGGCCAACCAATTGGCCCCGAAGATGCAGCAAGAAAGTTTGTGTCCCACAACAGTTGGCTCGTGAGGGATCACGTGCCAGTTATCATACATAATTGGCGACAAACAAGGCCACGTGACGATGTCGAAGAAACATCTTCCAAACACAAAGAAGGACATGTTGTGGAGCACGATGCTCGAGACCTTCACGATCCCTCAGGCAGAATAGGCCCAAGTAAAAGATTGGACTCTCAAAAAGATGGCCACACAATTTCAGTCGTGGAAGAAAGACTTGTACAACAAATATGTCAAGAAGAATCTAACACCAAACTTTGACGACTTCCCAAAACTGAAGGATCATCGGGATGCAACAGGAGAGGCAGGGAAAGCCAAGATAGTGCAGAACAAATCCAATGCCGCTAAGAAAAAGTACTTTCACCGTCTAGGGTCGGGCGTCTATAAGAAGGCAGTGCCCAAGTGGCAAAAGATGGAAGATGCATTAATCGCAAAAGGGATTGTTCCGTCCACAGCCGATTGGCTCGAACGATCAAAACATAGGTACTATGCTCATGGCGGAACACTAAATGCAGCTGATGGAACCCTAATCGTTAGCAAGGACATACGCCAAGCAGCTCACCATCTTGTCGATGCCCTAGAGGCTTCTTTGGAGGGAAGATTCCAGCCCAACAAAGAGAAGGACGACCTTACGCTTGCACTCGAGAATCCTGAGCACCCAAGAGGAACGCACGTGGAATAGGCATTTTTGCATGGAAGTATAGGTTTAAAGATGACATCCACTTGTATCGGAGTCGCAAGAGAGATCAGGATGCGAAGTTTGCTCATCTGAATATGCAGGTCGTGATAGTAAACCAAAGAATGGAAGAGGAGGTGGCAAGACTGGTGGATATACGCTTAAGCGAGCGGAGCCAGCAAACACAACCATATGTTCCTCGCAACATTGTTAGCCCCTCAGGCAATCGAAGCAGCTGCGCTTCTACAGGGCAATTAGGAGATCAGACACCTGAAGCTGCAGCAGCATGACCTATAGATTAACCACGGTACCCCTTGGATGAGATCACGCAACGGACATCATCTAAGCTACACACTCCCTTCAAAAACCTAACAATCAAGGTATTATCGTAGTTTGCACATCATGTTTTGTACCTATGATTAAGTCGTCCATAAAAACTAATTAACCTCGGTTCTCATGAAGGCTGCGTATGGCATGGCCATACAAATGGAGCAAGACCAGATGTTCCATTGCTGGCTGATTCCACCAGGGTACTCAAAGGTAGAGGTGGAGAAGATCTATAAAGGCTTCGACGATCTTGACCTGGACATCCCCAGAGGAGATGGGGAGACGAAGTTAGGAGATACATTGGGCGCCATCATATTATGGAATAAGCTCTTCATTGTGCTCCCCAGGTGAATTCTGGCGCCAATTCATAGATCTCCATCGCCACAGCATGATCCTCGTTCTCCACCGCCGCAGCTTGATCCTCAGTCTCCACCAGCTCCTCAATCTCCTCTGCAACATCCTTTAGCACCGTCTCCTCCATCTGCAATGTCTCCTCCATCAGCACCGCCGCAACCAGCTGCGCATCGTCAAGTACGGACACGATCAATTCCTCTAGCATCGTCAAAGAAGGCAACTTCCGACGAGCCAAAGAAGTCTGTTCCTAAGAATAGACCATATGCTATGACTGACGAGGAGACTGATGCGAAAGTGGCTAGGCAGGTGAAGGATCACTTCAGGCGCTGAAGTCCTGAGAAGAAGATTCCAATAGACCAATCAACTAAGGCATTTTTTAAGAAGATGAGCGAACCGGCCAAGAAGAGCTTACCATCAGACTATGAGCGCTCAATGCGCAAGTCTTTTGAGAAGTCTAAAGTAAAGAAAAACGATGTCCCTCAGCTCAGAAAGCAAGCAAAGCCAGACGTTGAGCCGATGCCATCTGAACAGGAACTTAGTATTCAAGGATTTATCAAAGATACAAAACTTATTAGGGTGCAACTGCTACGTCTAGTGCTTATCGAGACAACGAAAGAAATGGATATGAAATACACATATACCTTCGGCGAACCCCTCGTCAAGCCTGAATAGGTCAATAGCCTCTCTACACAGATGTACTGATTCAATCAATGGTACATGGAAATATCAGCCAAAGGTAGGGAGATGTTCGGTTTCAGGGTTAAGCACGCAGATTACTTCAATGGAGATGATACTATGTGGATCCGTTTCGAGGATGACTTTGATGTATACCAGCTAGACGCCATCAACGTCTCTCTTATTCGTTGTTGGGTTTTGTAAGCGTCGTTTATTTTTATTTCATCACTTAGCTCGTCGTAGGCTTCTTACAATATTTATCGTGTTCGGCTACCTGATCACATCTTTTTTTGGGTTGTAGATGGAGATTCAACGATGCTGAAAGCAGGGAGCTTTGAGGGTTGGTTTCATGGACCCCTACAAAATTAATTGCAAGACTCTAGATGATTTTGAACCAGAAACGGAGGATAACATCACCAAATGCCTACTGCAGCATCGTTATAAGACCTTCATACTATTGTCTTACAACACGCAGTGAGTTTTTACCGCCTTTTGTACCAATTTCCTTCTCGTATTCATACCATGACATATATATCATCTCACGAGACTTACAGCTACCACTGGGTCATTTTTGTCATAGACATTTCTGCAGCAATATCCGTGTCTTGGACTCTGTGCAGAAACCCAAGGAAACATTTAGCAAGATTTTCGACATGCTTAACAAGTAAAGCGATCCATTCAACTGTCATTATGATTGCTGGTATCGCTACTATGTGGATGTCGGATCATTAATTATATATTGCAACTACAAGGCATGTGCACGGTTCCGTACAACCGCCAACGAGGTGTTCAAAGAAGAACTGGCTGTGAGGATAAACTTTCCGTTATGGACATGTTCAAAATTATATCTCACTTATCCTACAATAGAAATATATATTTCATAAATTCATTTCTGCTTTACTGTGCACAACAGGGATAGGGGAACAACTTGTGCAAATATTATATTTATCACTACATGCACATCATAACACACAACATCAACACTGACAAGGATCTGGAAGTACGTAAACATCATTCGTACATTATTTACTATGTGTCTTATTGACTTCATATATTTATATCGATTTTTTTTCAAAATGATAGATTCTTTGGATGACGGAGCAACTCTCCCGCATGTACTTCATAAAGGCTGTTCAAGAACAACTCATGGGATTTATCATGGACGAGATTGTTAATCCCATGGGAGAACTCTACGAAGATGGAAAACCTATTCTTGATTTGCACCCTAGATCTTAGCTTTTGTAATATAAGATAGAGCATTAGAAATAAACAATGATTGTGATATATATATACATATATATACATATATATATATGTATATATATACCAGCAATTATATGTATTTATTAACATGTATATGTATATTAATTATATGTGTAGGGAATAACTTATATGTCTTCAGTTCTATTTTTATGTCTTACATAGATATATGCATGTATATATGTACTTAATTATAAATATATATGTCTTCATATATGAAGACATATATATTTATAATTAAGTACATACATATATGCATATATCTATGTACTTATAAATATATACGTACAAATATAAACATATATATATATTATATATATACATGCATATATATAGTGTATGCATTTATACATATATATGCATGTATATAAAAAAATCAACAAGAAGCAAAAAGCACTTAGGAAAAAAAGAAAAAAATATCTTTAATACCAATTGGTAACACCAAGCGATACTAAAGATGGTAGCACCTGCCACATGGCGCTACCATCTTTAATACCGGTTGGTATTACCAACCGGTACTAAAGATGCATTTTTAGTCCCGATTATTTCAATCGGGACAAAAAATGACTATCTTTAGTCCCGGATTGTGCATCCCGGTTGCACAACCAGGACTAAAGTCCCTATCCCCTGTTTACATGTGTTTAGTGCTTGGCTTTGAGGAATTAGAAAAGGTTTTGAAACCGGTTATCCAGCGGCTGCTACATGTTAGTCACTTTTACGATACATGAGTAATATGGTTTTTATAAAAAAATATATCTCTTCTCTTTTACATGTTATTTATACAGTTATCTATTGGATTGATATTGGGCTATTCTAGAGAAGTTGGATTCATGGGGTTCATGAAATTTAGTTGATGCGGCATATTGTAGAATCATGTGACGATTTAATTTTGATGATAAACAATTGTCAAAGGTGAGTGTTTTGGAAAATACGGTGTGACGTGTTTTCTATCGGTGAACGGTGCAAATTGGCACTGGATGACGGTCAGACTGGGCAAGAGGCACCGGTCAGACCGGTGATGTGTGGCCGGTCAGACCAGGTGACTCAGGGTTTGAGTTGGTTCCGGGTTGTTATCGTGAAATTTCTAAATTGCTTCATGTTTATGACTTCTAGATGGTTTCTATTCGTATGTGATACTATTGTATGCTAATGTGAGTCAAGTTGGTGCGAACTAGTACTTGGATATGGAATTCCTTTGTTGTTCATGTGCAGGTGTTACTTGAGGCCATGGGAGTATAGCCGGTGATGGATCGGGACTAGGCTTGGGAGAAGTTGAGCTCTAGACGGTCAAAAATATCACGTGGGATGCTCAGGCTAGAGAACAATGCACATGGAGGTGAAGGTTTACATATGACATACACATGGTGTTGTATGTATATGGAAAGATGAGTCAAATTTGGATTAGAGTCCAAGTTTGGGAAGTGTGGAGTTTGGAGTTGTATGGGGATGTTCTTTCCCTTGTTTGATAGGTTTCCAATGTGATTAGGAGATTAGGACTCCTAGATCTAGTTAGATTCGTGGCTAGGGCCAGCCATGTTATGGTTATAAATAGATGGGTTGAGGCTAGAAGAAAGACTTTTTGGGAGAGAAAAGTTAGGGTTTGCTTAGTTTTCAATACTAGTTCGTGAGTTGAGAGAGTAGTGCTTTAGATGTACTTTATCTATCCTATAGTTCAACAAATGGTTTCACTCATCACTCATCCGTTCATTCTTTCATTCCTCGCTCAACGGTTCAGATCCTCTTGTTCAAGGAATAAGTTCACTTTGACTCCCTTAACTACTGTCCGAATCTAATACGTATCTCTCAACCACAATACCGGATATTTCGATCCTTTAACTATTAAAACCAGTGCAATTTGACTCCCTGGGTGGTTTTGAAGGGCGGTTTCACTGACGTGGCGCACACGTGGCAGTATTGACTTGGTCTTCATCCACGTGATATTGACGTACTGTTTCTGTGGTATTAAAATTAAAAAATATATACGGGACCATTCATCATTCAAAAAAAATGTGGGACCCCCAGACATTTGGGTCCCACATGTCATCTATCTCTTACTGCCCTTCTTCCTCCTCTCTCCCTTATTTCTCTCTCTCCCCTTCACTTCACTTCATCCGCCGACGGCAGGCGGGGGCTCGAGTGGTGGTGGCAGTAGGTAGGTGCTGGAGTGGTGGCGGCGGTTGGCGGTGGACGGTGGCCGGCAGGTGGGCGGGCGCTGGAGTGGCGGTGACGCGTCTTGTGGGTGGTGGCGGTGGACGCGGCTGAGGAGGCCTTCGCCTTCTCGACGTCTGGCTGTCGTCGCCAGCGCAAGGGAGCAGTGGGTGAAGACGAACCCGGCGGTGCCAATCACCAGCACCGACATCCCCGCGCCGGCCGACGACCTGGGAGGCCTCCTTGGCGCGGCGGACGCGCGGATCTGGCCGCCATGACCCACCGCTCCGTGTCCGCTCTCACCACCGGCGGGACCACCTCTCAGCGCGAGCTCGTAGTTCGTACCGAGAGGAAGAGGAGAGGAGGCGGCGGCGAGGTCGAGGACGATGGCGATGAGGAAGTAGCCCGGCGGGGGCCACGTCCCCATCCCCTCTCCCGCTGCTCCTGCCTCCGGGTCCGCAACTCCAACGCCCACCCGCCCGCCCCTCCCACCCGCCGCTGTCGCTCCGGCCATCGCCCGTCGTCGTTGTCGCCGCCGATCCGGGAGAGAAAGAGGGAGAGATAGAGAAGGGAGGAGAGCGAGGAGGAAGAAGGGATAGAGAGAGGATGACATGTGGAACCCACATGTCAGCGGGTCCCACAATTTTTTTTAAATGATAAATAGGTCCCATATATATTTTTTAATATTAATGCCACATAAACGCCACGTCAATGCCACGTGGGACGAATACCAAGTCAACACTGCCACATGTGCGCCACGTCAGGGAAACCGCCCTCCAAAACCACCAAGACAGTCAAATTGCACCTGTTTTACTAGTTGAGGGGTCGAGATATCCAGTATTGTGGTTGAGCGATACAAATTAGATTCAGTCACCAGTTAAGGGAGTGAAAGTGAACTTATTCCCTTGTTCAAATCCAGTGGCTCACCTTACTCCCACCTTCTTCCCGTGAATATCGCACATCAATACGCGTCTTTCCCTAATATCTCGCCAGCCGTGTCACCTCCTCACCCTCATCTCCATGTCCCGAGACCCTGAATACCCGTTGCCATCGGTCACCCTCCACACACCAGCGTGCTGCCTGTCATACTGTAGAGGTAATCTCCACCTTGCCACTGGAATTGATGATCCTCAATGTTTTCTATAATTCCTTTGGTCATAGAACTCATCCGTAGGCGAAAATCCTAATGAGCGAACGATCGCCCCATGCGATCACCCCCTCCTCCCACATGGTTTCCTTTTTTGGTACCGCATTACTTTCCTGTTTTAGTAAGTTTATACACCTAAAATTTGTACACCTCATGTTTACGCATCTAAAGTTTATATACCTAAAGTTTGCAGAACCAAAGTTTATAAATCAAAAGTTTATATACCCGATTCAAATTTAAATTCAAATTCAAATATTTCTTATATAGAGTATTTCTATACATAAAGTTTATACGTGCGAAGTTTACGGTATAAAGTCTATAAATAAGTATAAAGTCTATGCACGTAAATAAGGGTATTAGATTTTATTTTTATTTTTTTCTAACTTGTGTTTATATATTTTTTGAAATTTATGGTGCGGTAGAAATTTATAAACACAAATATACTAATATTTGAAAAGAAGAGAGGAGGAAGGGGAGAGGAGCGTGTAAGGGGAGGGATAGGGTGAAACCGCTAATGAGCGGTTCGTCGCGCGCTCCTCCCGCGTGGCGCAGCCACGCGGCGCGTGCGGAGAGGGGGGGCGCAGAACCACACGGCGTGGTAGGGCCCACACACCTTTTTTTCTTTTTTTGTTTTTTCTTTCCGTTTCCTTTTCTTTTTTATTTCAGTTTATTTCGGTTTTTTAATACGTATGTATATTTCGGTTTTTTAATAGGTATGTATACAAACTTTTTATATGTTTGTATATGTGATTTTTTTCTGGTTTTTTTATCTTTTTAATATGTGCGTATACAAACTTTGCATATGTGTATACAAACGTATACAAATAAACTTTTGATATATACAACTATAAAGTTGATATATTTCGTATAGGTACATATACTATAATGTATATTTTTTATATAGGTAAAGTGGATACATATAAAAAAAATCTATATATATTATATACGTATGTATATACTATGTATACATACATATAAACTTTGTACGTGTACAAAGTCACGTACAAAGTTTATACGTATGCATACATAGTATATACATACGATACTACAGTATAAGGGGGTTACTGACCGCGCGCAGGAGCCACGGGGCTGGTCGCGCACGCTGTGGGCGATCACCCGCCCATTAGCCACCCCCGTGCGTAGGTATGTGATTTGGCTACGTGCATCTTAGTTTTTTTTTTTTACAAAACAGGTGAGAGATAAGTACGTAGACAGTTTTTTTAAAAAAATGTTAAACAATGTAGCACCCTCAAATAATTGTTACATGACCTGTTGAAGTTTTCACTGATCATATATCATAACTACGTAGAAAATACATAATTTTTCTATCGTCACAAGCCGCCTTTGTCAGTTTGTCCGTGGCGGTGCGCCTTCGCTCTGTGTCCCCTCAAGCGAGACAAGAAACAAAAAGTAAAACCAACTCAGATATCAGATAAAAAAAGATAAAAATTGATCGATAGTATTGCCAGGAGATCAATTGTTGTCATGTTCAAACCGAGTCGATTAAAGAGAAAGGAGAAAGAAGAACAAAATCTATTTCTGGAGCTTGTCCTCCCGAGCCATGGAAGACATGCTCCATCTATTGTGAGAGGGGTTGTCATGGAGTAGATGGACGACGTGCTCCTCCTCGCATCTCCGATCCACTACGGGACAGTGTGAATCCTCTCCTAGTCTCCCAGTGTTCAAAGTTTTTCAGTGAAAATTCAATCTAGAGGAAAACACATATAATCCTGAACCGCGGAAGAAACAACTGGAACTCTGAAAAAGGAAAATTCGAATAAAAAACTGTAAAAGAGAAATACTCTAAGTTGAATTCAAATCCGGTAGCTGACCACTCATCCCCAGCACGGCAAGAAAAGGCCCTGCTGCTGCTGCTCCTCTCACTTGATCTGCCGACAGGCATCGCTTGCTCGGAGTCGTGCTGATGCCAGAACGAGCAGATGCAGTGAGACTCAGGGGTCAGCGCGTCCCGTCACCGACATCCCTCAATTGCTCGGCACCCGATTTAGGACGGAGGTGAAGAAAATGCAGATCTGGAAGCTTGAGGGTGTCGTCCTTGCCACCGCCATCATCTTCCTCTACTCACAGTCACCGACGCCATCTTCCTCACTGACTTCCTTCACAAGCTTCGACACGCTAGATCCACCGGCGACTAATGGATCCCAGCCGCCGCATCCCGCCACCCTCTCCTCCCGATCCCGCCGCCCTCTCCTCCCTTCAGCCTTCCTCGCCATTGCCGGCTTCGGCTCCCTTCTCTGTTGCCACTCTCTCCTCTCTCCTCCAACTGCTAGGTCGTCGGATCTGTGTCGACCCCCGATTTTGGAAATCGGAGATCTAATGTGTTTATCTGTACCAATCCCTGGATCAGTAGTTGGTACACACATACATAGCCGGATCACAACATATCACAGATGGATTCAGGCTAAAAAGAGTTAAGTACTTACATTAGGACCAGGCAGGCCAACAACTATCAGAGAACAATAGCGGAAGACAAAACAATACAAGGGCCGGTTGACATGCCATAGGCAGTCGACTGGGGAACGAGACCTAGAATAGGACCGCACTCCGATCACCTTGTTAGGTACACAAGCGTACTAACAAGGGCTTCTCTTCAGGCACTCTACTAAAAGATATATAGAACAATAATGAGAACAAAAATACTCAACAAGCCACCACACAAGAATGCATATGATAGAGGGTATTTCAAGGAATGGCTTCCGGTTCTTTTGCGTAAAGCAAATTTTGTAATTCCTTTCACAAGCCTAAGACCTAGCATAGACTGATCAAATTTTAATACCATAGTTCGTTAATCAACAACGGTTCTGTCCACCATCCATTGTTATCCCAAGGATAACTTCCCGTCATTGGGTCGTCATGGTTTTCTGAGGACGTCCACCTTCTCTCCTCTCAGGAAGTGGCTCCATCAGCATAAAAATCATCATGCATCATCCCATCCCACACAAGTTAAGAATTTAGAGTCTAGCCAAGTGTAATACATGTCCCGGTGCTCAATAACCGCGAGCATGGCTATTCGAATAGATTTGGTTTACTCACACTACAGTGGATGTACACTTTACCCGTACTCCGTGACTGCCCAACACATGAGCCTCGTCCCAACACATGAGACGCGTCACGGCAAAGCCTTTCGATAACCTCACATTGGCAGTACCCGCTCCATGAACTTCCATCCTCATGCACTCTAGGCGTATATGTTTATAGCAGTGAGAGGAGTTCTGGCGCTCCCGAGAAGGGAAGTCTCTGTTGATGCAAAAAACACACACTGGCCTGAGAGATTTGCTTTACTCTAGTGCAGGTCCAAAACTTGTTCTTAGGTTCGAGGGCGTGCCAGTTGATTTGATCCTACAATCAACAAGAAGAAACATGCAAATATATTAGTAGACGATAGTCCATCAGTCAGTTAGTCGATATCATATCGTGTTGTAACCTAGCTGATGCAATAGAGCATGAATCGACTGTGAGGTATAGTCAATGATAGTACTAACCCTAAAACTAGTACATCGGCTGAAAAGATTAGTATTATGTAATATATGATTCATTATTACTTTAGAAACAAGCAATTGGGATATATCGGACTGAACCGAGACACTATAAATTGCCCAAGTCTAAAATAACATGAAATAACGATTACATGTACTTATGTTAAAGCCGATGTCTAGAGTTAAGCATGTATCAGCTATAGCTCCGATACAGCCCTATACTAGGATATTCTCTTGCAACAAATATATTCAACTATAACCAATTAGGTTGGTGGAAAGCTCGATATATTTTTATTAGATTAGATCCTGATATAAGGGGCAGATATAGAATATAAAACAAAGCATTAAACTATGTAAAACATCTATACCAGATAAAATCGGCTGAAACCCCGATACTATCCTTATTAACAACCATAAAGCAAGCTAGATATCATGATTCAAAACACGACTTAATAGATCAAACTTAACTGATGTAGCATTAAGTATAAAAAGAAGTATGATATCTAAACAATCAAGTCGATGGTTTTCTTTTTGGGATAGTGGATACATTATATAATTTAAACCAACAAGACAATCTAGCTGTTACCAGCAAAACCCTAGATAAAGTCTGTCCGATGCAAGTAGATTGCATGATCGATCTAAATTATATAATGTATATGATAACTCGGAGATTCGCAAGAATGAATTAGAGTGTCATAAAGATGTAAGCACTAATTCCGATGATGCAAACCGCCATAACAAGACCTACCTTGTCGTCGAAGATCAAACTGATGCAGTACGACTCGAAAGCATGAACTTGTCGAAAATAGAAAACAAAGGTTGGCGATGCACCGAGATTGATTGAACTTGGTTGTTTTTTATTCATATGAACTCGGGTCTATATTTATACCCGAAAATACAAACATTGTCCATCACGGACACGACTCATATTGTTGTCTAAGTGACAACTGCATACGTCGAAAGACGTGGTTACTCGTTGTTGGAAAAGTAAAGTGTATTAATTTAAGGATTTTTCTTAGGATCCCCCTTTACACGGCCCTAGGGGCTATTTATAGTCCTATTAAAGGTCCCCCTATTAGGGTTTAGGTTTTACAGGGGAATTTACATGGTCACCCTTATGAAAGGGACATCTGTATGGGTATACAGTGTAATTAAGATACATGGGCCTCTAACGGGCCAATTGACGGCTGTTGGCCCATCGGCCAACAGGCCAGAGCGGTTGGGTTGGCCCCTTGGGCCTTCTTGGAGCAGGACTCGATATGGCGAAGTCACCCTCCTTCTGGATACGCCCTTCGCCATTCAGCCTTCGCCCAGGGCGCGTTTAGACTCGCGAGGACCCAACGCAACTCTTCACCCTTCGCCTCGTGGTCTTCACCATAAGGCTTCGCCCCGATGAATCTTAGATGCCTCGAACCTGAATCCTCGCTGTTTGCATGGTTTCGGCAGGTCTGGTCGAAGGGTCTCATGACATACCGCCAACAAGCCCCTCACGGGCAAGGGTAAGATAGGAGCTTCGGCCGAGACCGTGTAAACCATGTGGTATGGTATGAGGTGCCCCCTTTCGACCGACGCTCCTGCCGAAACCTATCTTGTGCTCCTGCAAAGAATGTATATGTTGTGTGTACGTGTGTTGTTGTGGTTAGTTTTTTTTTTGCAGCTTTCGCCTTCCGCGAACGGCAAAGCTATCCTTATTGTTTCACTGGGCCGAAATGAACAGTGATGGGCTTTTCCCCCGAGGGCTCGTCACTGTGCGGCTCGGTCCATGGGAATTTACCGTTTCGCCTACCCTTGCGACACGTGGCGGCTCGTGATCGGGTGGGGAGGCGAACCGTCGCCTGGGTGAGCTATACATCCCACCTTCCCCCTTTTTCACCGCCTTTACCCCCATCATTTTCACCGCAAGCACACTCTTTCTCCATCCTTTACTTTCGCGGCGCTCTTTGAGTCACTAAACCATTTCGCCCGTTGACCCCTTTCGCCACTGCGCACTTTCCACGCCATTGCCCCTCGCAAGCCGAACCCTGCCTCCGCGACGGGTCCCGATCCCGGCCGGATCGATGATGACACCACCGCATTTTTTAGGGGCATCGCTCGTGGACGACGTCGAGCTGACGAAGATGGTCAGCTCCGGCACGGTGGTGAAGGGGCAGGCCTTCGCCCCGGGAGAGGCCGTGGTGCCGAAGCCGGGCGACAACCAGACGGTGGTGTTCGCCGTCTTCTTCGAGACGGGGCTTCAATTTTCGTGCAACGTATTATTGCCGGAGATCCTTCGCCTTTTCCAGGTAGAGCTCCCCCAGCTGAGCCCGTCGGCGCTTATCAGGATCGCCATTTTCGACTGGGCGTGTCGGACCGCCGGGTTCGAACCGAGCGCCGAGCTTTTCGGCGTCGTGTTCTTCGCCACCGTGAACTCGAAGACGTGGTTACCCCGGCCGGGACGAGGAAGACGGTGTTCGGGAGCGTGAACTTCAACGTTCGCCCCGAGCGCTCCGATCTATGGCCGGTGAACGCTGCCATGTCGAAGTGGGATCGCCACTGGATGGCGAAGTGGTTCTACCACACCATCCCCTTCGAGGCCGGGTCCGAGGCGGCGAAGACCCTCCGGTGGCGACGCAGGGCGATTGCGCCGAACCGGAAGCCTAGGATCACCGTTAGCGGTGCTATGGAAGTGCAGTTCACCCTGCTACGCAAGGTCTGCTCCCGTCTTAGCTGCCGCGACCTGGTGGAGGAATTCTGCATGCTTCGCATCTTCCCCCTCTCCCAGTCGTGGCAGGTCAAAGTCGATCGAGACGAAGAGGTCGACGGCTTGCCAAAGCTCGTCATGCCTGCGGGGGCGAACGGTTAGTCTATGCTCTTCTCCAGTGCATGTGTTTCGCTATTTTTTTTGTTCGACACCTGATATGATGACATTTCTCTTTTTCACAGTGTTGACTCTCGCCCAAGCCGACACCGAAGCCCGAAAAATGATAGGCGATGTGTCGGTTGCCGAGTTTAGCCAGTTGCTAACGCCGCAAGCGGCTGGCCAGGCGAACCGGGTGCATGTCGACGAACTCCCCCTCCCCCCGGGCGAAGCCTTTCAAAGCCGACGACAATGAGGGTACCTCCAAGAAGCGGATGCGTGGGCAAGTGAGGTTGGCCCCCCGAAAGCGGAGGGCCCCTGCCTCCACCAATTCTGACACCGACGATGAAGGTACCGCCGAAGAGCAGGAGGACGTGGGGGAGACGGAGGTCGCTGTCGAAAAGGCCGCGGACGAGGCCGCTGACAGCCGCTCCGAAACACGCGGTTACACCCCAACTCCAAGCCCCGAGCGCGTCGAGACCGGGGTGGAGTCAAACTGCTCCCCCCTCCGCCGGAAGGATGTGGAGTGGGCGAAAGCGTTGGTCGCGATCGCTGCGGCCAAGATGGCGAAGGGGGGACCAATCAAGGAGACCCCCCCAGAAGAAAGGGCTCGTCGACATCGCTCGTGTTTTCAGCGATGACGAGTCCTCGGACGAAACCCCCACTTCGCCCGCTGGTCGAAGCTTGGGTCTCTCAGTCACCCCTGGTGCTGCGATCGACGCGAGCGGGGCGAGAGGAAGCATTGGGGCTTCGGCTTCAGCTGAGCGTGTCGTGAATACTGCAGCCAGGGTCTTCGGCACCCCTGTTCGCCAGCCGCTCGTTTCGCCGCTTGTCCTTGGTAAGGGTAAGAAGGCGGCCAAAACGTCCGTTTTAGATTGTTCTCTCGCGCCACCCCGCTTCGCCCCTGGTGATTTCGAGACCCGGGCGGAGCTTATCCCCTTCGTCGAGGGGGGTAAGCAACATCGTCGCTCCGGCTAGCAGCCTGAGCCTATTCGTCAAACTGAACGAGTTTGACAAGGGCTGTTCTGCCGTCAAGAGCCTGGCGGTCCGGGTATGTTGATTGATTTTTTTGTATATATCGCTGTTTTCGACAACTTGTCTTAATGTTCACCTTTTCTTGTCCTCCCCCCTTTTTTTTAACTAGATCCTCGCGGCCCATTGTTCGACTGAGCGAACTATGCGGGCTCATCTCGACGGCTTGAAGAACCGTCTTCGAGCTAAGGACGACGAACTGGGCCGCAAGGGCCTAGAGATGGAAGGCCTCATCCGCTCCCTCAGAGAGGCGAAGGCCGAAAACAAGCGGCTCCAGGCTGAGCTGGAGAAGGGCAGCGAGGCGAAGGCCGAGATCGAGCACCTCAAGGCCGAGCTCAAGAAGGAGCAAGGACATTCCGCCGCCCTGACGGACTACTACAACTTCACCGAGCCGAAGATGGAGGCTCTTCGCCTGGAGGCCAGCAAGACGGAGGCGAAGTCGCAGCGGCTTGCGTGGGAGGTGGCGAAAGCCACCGAGTCTGCCAAGACAGTGTGCTGCACACTTAGCCTTGCCCTTACTGACATGGGGGCAAGGGTACGGGGTGTGCCGGGCGAAGACGCTTCCGCCTTCGAGTTTTCGGAATGGACTCAGCAGGCTGGCGGTGCGGTCTCGGACTGTGCCACCGCGTACGGCGATTGCTGTGCGCGTGTGTCAGCGGCCTTCGCCATGGGCCTGCTACAGCAGTCCGGATGCGAGCACATCACCAAGTTCCCCGACTATGCGAAGGGGGACTGGGAGGTCAGTGCTCAGGATGTTTCGCCCGTACTTCATGCTTGGCGCAGATAGTTTTGGCGGAAGGACGGCCGATCTACCGCCAAGGCACGTCTGCTCGAACAACTGGCGAAGGCGAAGGCAGCGGACCAGGGCGAAGAGCCGGCGGTCGAAAGGGGTGGAGGCAATGCCCAAGATCACCCAGAGGTGTGAGGCCCTCCGCCCGCTTTTCTAGATTTTGGTAGTTTCCCTTTTTTGGCGTTTGCCGTGTAGGGCGAACGATGTAAATGTGGCCGATGGCTAATATTATTGTAGTTTGTTTAACATATGAAATATATGACAAGTTTCGCCAATTATTCTGTTTGATGCCTTTTGCACTTGTGCTCGCATCGCTTCGCATATGAAAGAGTGCTTACTCTTTTCACCCACCCTACCTGTTTTGCTTAGCTTTAATTTTGCGTTTCGCCATTTGATTTTCTATACTGTCTTATCAGGGTCTACGCCCGAAATTGTGTATTCGGCCCCCCTTGGGAATTGGCGAAGCAAAAACGAGAAGTTTGTTGCGGTAAAGGATTTGCCGAAGGTCTGGTATCCGTTTCGGCCAATTTACCGCAAGATGATGATAAACAGCAACAGTTACCAGGCGCTGAAAGTTGCTAGCTGGATGCGAACGCACCCCGGGCGAACCCTGTAGGACTTCGACCGTGTCCACGCGGAACGCCTAGAGGGCATGGTTCGCTTTTGGCGAAATCATCGGAGGACCGATCGGTAGGAAGCGATCGCCCAACACCGTTATAGTCTAGCCTGTGTTTCGCCCCTTCTCCCCTTAGGGTAGTATATAATATTAGTAGCGATGACGAACCTAGTTCGTCGGATCATTCCTTAGGGAGTGGCAGTTGTTTTGGGGGCGAAGATGTAATTTATTTGTAAACTAGGCTGTGAAGCCTGTTGTATTCTTTTCACCTGTACCATGTTGTACCGCATGTATCCTTCGATTATTTTTTCGAAGTTAATGAAGATGTGTTTTTATTCCCTTTTTGCTATTTTTCGCATTATCACTTTCGTGCTTTCGTTAGGTCAGAGTGTGTTGGGCCCTTTGCGTATATTAGCGAAATAGGTCTGCTGACTTTTCATCTTTCGGCTTCCATTTTCGATCTGTGGAACTCCGCGCTGAGAGAAGCACTTACGTTTTCGTGTAGATCGAGTATAACGGTGTTCGGTTAGTTATTTTCCGAAACAAGCTGTCGCGGTTTCAACGTTCGGCGAGCGATGCTTCGGCCGATTCGTTTCGCCCCCCTGGCGTTTTCACTGATCAGGCGTTTGCCTTGAGGTTTGTCCACGAATTATCATGTACACAAGTAAAAAAGGCGAAAAACACAAAGATTTGTACTGGTTCGGGCCTCCAGGGTGGATAATAGCCCTACGTCCAGTTTTTTTTTTTCTTTTTTCATTTTCCCCTTTTTTGTATTTTTGTGCCGAAAGGCTTACATAATAAGAGATGCCAAAAAGGTCTATACAACAGTCTGTACATTTTTACATTCTATACAACAGCCACCCTTCCTAATGGTCGAACTCTACGCCTTCCAATGTTGCTAGGCGAAAGGAGCCTGTCCATGACCTGTGCTTGATGAGGTACGGCCCTTCCCACTTCGATTCAAGCTTCCCGACTGCTACCGGGTTTGCCTTCTTCCTTAGGACGAGATGGTCAGGCAATAGCTCTTTCGGGTCAAACTTTTTTGTTGTAAGTTGCCGAAGTTCTCGTGGCGTATTTGCGAATGTGTTCTAGTGCTTCGACTCTTACCCCCTCGAGGAGTTCGAGCGACACTTCGCGCCCATCTTCTCCTCCAGAGAACATCACCCTTGGCGAATTAGCCCCTAGCTCTGTTGGGGTCATTGCTTCGTCCCCATAAAGAAGCCTGAACGGGCTAAACTTGGTTGGCCTTGTGGGGGTCGTCCGAAGGGCCCAGAGAACGGATAGCATTTCGTCTAGCCATCTGCCCTTCGCTGCCCCCTCAAGCCTTTTCTTGAGCGCCTCCAAGATCTTACCATTTGTGCGTTCGGCTGCCCCATCTGACTGCGGGTGCGCGACCGAAGCGAACCTGATTTCCAGGTTTAGTCCTTCGCACATTTCTCTGAATTTATCAGAGTCAATTTGCTTGCCGTTGTCCGTGATGAACTCTTTTGGCACTCCGAAACGGCAAACAATGTTCTTCCAGACGAACTTCTGCACTGCTGCCGAAGTGATCGCGCCGAGTGGTTCGGCCTCGATCCAATGGGAGAAGTACTCGATGGCTACAATTGTGAATTTATATCCATTCCGCGCCACAGGGAATGGGCCAATGATGTCTAGCCCCCACCTGGCGAAAGGCCAGACTGGTGCGATAGGCTGCAGCTTATATTGTGGTGCGGTTTGGCTTCAGCCATGTCGCTGGCAGCTTTCGCATTTTTTGGCTTGCTCAACACAAACTTTCAGCACAGTGGGCCAATACACACCCTGGTGAAACACTTTGGAGGCGACCGTTCTTGCGGCCTGGTGTGCACCGCACAGCCCCTGGTGTATTTCTTTCACCATTTCCTCACCTTCGGCGAAGGAGATGCACCGAAGCAAGGGTCGGAGCACCCCGGAGCGATACAGCTGCCCTAAGACCAGCTTGTACTTTTTGGCTCTGATCTGTAAGCACTTTGCTTCTGCTTCATCCTTTGGGAGCCAGCCGTTCTTAAGGTACTTCACGAACGGGGTTCGCCAGTCCTCTGGGTCCTCGCCCAGCTCTGCCTAGTCAATTGCCATGATATCCAGGGTTTCTATGGGCACGCTTGGTGCATACAAGACTTCAAAAAAGATGCCTGGTGAATGCGGGCCTCCGCAGGCGACGGATTTCGCCAGGGTATCTGCTTCCTCATTCTGGCCTCTAGGTAGGTGTTCGACCGTTATGCCGGCGAAGCACTTTTCCATAGATCGAACAGCCTCCAGGTACCTCTTGATTCCTCCTTCTTTTGCCTCAAAAGATTTATCAACATGACTTGCCACCAGTTTGGAGTCTGTTCGGATGAGCAAACGCCGAACCCCCAATACTTTCGCTTTTCTTAAATCCAACAATACAGCTTCGTACTCTGCCGTGTTATTGGTCGTGTCCAACTGCAGCCTTGCGGCATACCGAATCGGCACGCCCCTGGCGAAGTGAGTACTACCGCGGCGCCTGCCCCTCTGTGTGACCACGAGCCGTCGGAGTGTATTATCCAAGGCTGCTCGACGGCCTAGGGTTCAGGGGCGGATGTCGGTGTCCATTCGGCCACGAAGTCGGCCAGGACTTGGGCCTTGATGGCAGTGCGGGCGACAAAGTGCAGGTCGAAGGGAGACAACTCTGCCACCCACTTGCTGAGCTGACCAGAAATTTCCTTGCCCTGGAGCACTTCGCCCAAAGGATACTGCGATGGCATAGTGAATTTGTGGGCCTGAAAATAGTGCTTAAGTTTGCGCGAAGCCATCACTAGGGCGTAAGCAAGCTTTTCCATTTCAATGTACCTTATCTTCATCCCTTGCAAGGCCTCGGAGACAAAGTACACTGGTTTCTGTCCTGATTCTGTCTCTTGGACAAGAGCTGCACTGACCGCCACTAGCGAAGCTGCTAGATAGAGCAACAATTCGCTCCCCGGTGCCGGGCTGACCAATGCAGGTGGGCTTTGCAGATATTGCTTTAGCTCGTCGAATGCTACTTGGCATTCAGGTGTCCAGCTAAATTTTCCCGCGCCCCGGAGGGTCTTGAAGAAGGGCAAACCCCTTTTGGCTGCCTTTGAGAGAAATCGACTTAGCGCCACAATTTGGCCTGCGAGCTTTTGTACATCGCGTACGCTCGACGGGGGCTTCATTTGCTGAATGCCGTCGATTTTCTCAGGGTTCGCCTCGATACCCCTTTCGGAGACAAGAAAACCCAACAACTTGCCTGCGCGAACTCCAAAAACACATTTCTCAGGGTTTAGTTTCATACCCGCCGTGCACAAGTCGTCGAAGGTCTCCTGCAAGTCGGACGCATGGTCGAAAGCCTTGCGGCTTTTAATGACGATATCGTCGACGTAGGCCTCCACATTTCACCCCAACTGTTTACGAAGCACCCTGTACAACAACCTGGCCAACGTTGCCCCGGCGTTTCTCATGCCAAAAGGCATCCTGAGGTGGCCGAAAGTGTCGAATGGCGTGATGAAGGCTGTCTTGGGGATGTCGTCCGGATTCAAGTGGATCTGGTGGTAGCCTGAGTACGCATCCAAAAAGCTCATGAGCTCGCAGCCAGCTGTCGAGTCAACAAGCTGGTCGATCCGCGGCAAGGGGAAGTCATCTTTCGGGTACACTTTGTTGAGATCTGTGAAATCGACATACATGCGCCACTTGCCGTTCGACTTCTTCACCAAAACCGGGTTCACCAACCACTCTGGGTAGTCGATTTCTTGGATCACCCCAGCCTTGAGCAGCATCTGCACTTCGGCCTTCGCTGCCTCTTGGCGATCAGCGAACATTTTGCGCAATTTCTGTTTTCTTGGCTTGGCCTCCGGCTTGACCGCCTGATGATGCATGATGAGGTCCATCGAAACACCTCCCATTTCGTCAGGGCTCCAGGCGAAGATGTCAATGTTCTTCTCGAGCACCTCTAGGATGTTCTCAGCTTCCTCTTCGCCCAGGTCACCCCCTAGCTGGACAGTCTTTGTGGGATCGGCGTCATCGACCTGCATCTTGATCACCTTGCTATGAGGAGCATGCTTCGGCATGCGTTTAGCATGGTCATGTGGTTCGGCCTCAACATTGTGCATTGCCCTGTTGATCTCGGTCAAGTCGCCTTTTGATACGGTCGGAGGTTTAAGCCCCCTAACGATGATCACACCTGCTGGACCCGGCATCTTGAACTTGTTTAAGGTTGCGCGGCCGAAGATTGCATTATAACTGTATGGGATGTTGACAACGTCGAACAGTATTTGCTCTTCGTGCTTGTTTCCACTTGTGCCGAAAGCTACCACCAACTGCACTTGGCCTAGGACTTGAACTGCTGCACCGCCGAAACCGCGAAGCGAGGCCGGTGCTTGAGTGAGAGCTAGGGTTGGCAACCCCATCTTGGCATATGCTTCAGCGAAGATGACATTGGCTGAGCTTCCTCCGTCGACCAGAATTCGCCAGACTTCGAAGCCAGCTACCTCGGCTGAGATCACCAGGGGGTCTTGATGTGGGAACAGCACTCCTTCGGCATCTTCTTGCCCGAAAGAGATTTGCTGATTCAAGTACTTCAGAGTCCCTTCGCCTGCCGTGGTGACGTTGTGTACCATTCGCAGCTGCATCTTCCTCTGCTGCTTCGACGGTTGGACCGGTGGATTGGCCCTTGTAATCACTTGAATTACTCTGCGCTGCACATCTTGGCGCTGTTCGGCTGGGGGTGCCCATTCTTGAACAGCTTCGCGAGGTGCTTCGACAGCAGCCCCTTGTTGTGGCCTTGGTTCTTGAGCGTTGCCCCGCTGACGAATGTTTCGGCATTGCTCGGTGGCGTGCGAAGATCGTCCATGATAGGCGCAATAGAGGTCTTTTCTGACCTTCTTTCGAACAGGCTGTTGGTGGCTGCCTTCTTGCTGGGCGTCGAACTCTTTGCGGAGGGCTTGTACCTCTTCGACAGCCATCACAGCCTTGCCCGTGCGGTCAGTTCTGAATTTTCTCCAAGTCATGGGAGCTTGGCTCGGCCTTGGCGGCTGTCCTTGGTTCGCCGGCTGAGGATGGCGAACGGTGAGAGGAGCTGGTTCGGCGACCTGTGCTTGTATTTGGGCTTGGGCAGCGGCGATGGAGGCTTTATCGTACTCAGCACGGATTGCTTGCCTTCGTTTGGAATCCTCTTCGCCCCTTGCGTACCCGCCAATGATGCGAAGTAGGTGCTCGAGAGTCTGCGGTTCCTTGCTGGCGATTTTTCTTGTGAGTTCGCCTTCAAGCAGCCCGGCCAAAGCAGCATTGATGACGGATGCTTCGGTTATATCTTGAACTTGGCATCGGGCTTGCGAGAAACGACGCATATACTCCCGTATTGATTCCCTCGGCCTCTGGCGAATGCCGAGCAGATGTTGTTGCGTCTTCGGCTCCTCATAGGTGTCTCGAAAGTTAAGGACAAAGACATCACGCAATTGCTCCCATGAGTAAATGCTATTAGCTGGTAAATTGAAGTACCAAGAACGAGCGATGCCGTCCAGAGCGAGATGGATTATCTTTGCTTGGTATTTTCATCGCCGTGAGCGGCTTCGATCGCGGACTTGTAGATGGACAGAAACTCTTTTGGGTCTGTTTTGCCCGAGTATCGCGGAACGGGTGGGAACTTGAACTGGGGTGGGATTGGACGAATCTTGATTCCCCCACTCAGCGGCAGTCCCTTTTTGCCCCCTGCCTTGTTCACCGCACCTTGCGGCGAGGGCCCATTCGGCTGTGGGTATGGCGTGGCAAAGGGCGAAGTCATGGCTTGCGCATGTGGCTGGGCCACAGTGTTCGGCGACCCGGTCCCGAACGGTGGCGCTTGGGTGGCGTTGCTGAAGTCGAACTGCGGTCCTTGACTCCATGGCGAAGCCACCGACCCAGGTTGGTTCGACGGCAGCCAACCGGGTGCGCCCTGGCCTGCGCTCCCCTCCGGTTGGGCCGAAGGGGTTGTACTTGAGATGTTGTGGGGTTGATTGAATTGCTGAAGGAATGCTTGAAGCTGTGCCTGCAAGGCCGAAGCCCCCTCCGCCATTGCTTGTGACGTTTGACCGGGTGGTGAGGGGTGTGCTTGGGCCGCGACCGGCCGAATCTGCGGCTGCACACCAGGGATCGGGTGTGTTGTTGCGGCCGAAGGTTGCCCGGCGAAGTACACCGGTGTTTGCGTGGCTTGTGACGGAAGGGCCTGAACCGGCGCTTGCGGGTAGACTTAGGGTGGGATGTAGCCTGCCGAATACTAGAGAATTGGGGCCGAAGCGACCCTGGCCTGCCGTGCTACTTCGTATGCTTGCTGTTGCTCTTGCATTTGGCGAAGCATGTCCTGAAGTCGCGTCATGTTCTGGCGAATGGCTTCCATGCCGGCTTTGGCTTGCACTTCAAGGTTGGGGTTGGCTTGCGTAGCGGCGAGCGTGGTCGAAGTCGTAGCCGGTTGTGACGAAGTGTCTTGGGGCGCCACCAACTGACTTGTCGGAAGGATCTTCGGTGACTGCCCCGCCGAAGCGACCGGAGCCGAAAGCGGTGGTCGCGGTGCGGGTGCCGAAGCCGATGGCGCCGCCCTAGCTTCGACGATGTGCGCCGAAGGCTCTGTTCCTTCTTCGGCGGCCATCGCCTCTCCTGCTACACTCTCCTTCGGGTTAGCAACCCTCTCCTTTGCGACCTTCTTCGGTGGCATTCGCTCTAAGTGGTTTCGCTCGGAGCTTCCCACGATCGGCGCCAGCTGTTATCGAAGTGACAACTACATACGTCAAAAGACGTGGTTACTCAACAGTTGTTAGAAAAGTAAAGTCTATTAATTTAAGGATTTTTCTTGGGATCCCCCCTTTACACGGCCCTAGGGGGCTATTTATAGTCCTATTACAGGTCCCCCTATTAGGGTTTAGGTTTTACAGGGGAATTTACATGGTCACCCTTATGAAAGGGACATCTGTATGGGTATACAGTGTAATTAAGATACATGGGCCTCTAACGGGCCAATTGATGGCTGCTGGCCCACCGGCCAACGGGCCAGAGCGGTTGGGTTGGCCCCTTGGGCCTTCTTGGAGCAGGGCTCGATATGGCGAAGTCACCCTCCTTCGGCATACGCCCTTTGCCATTCAGCCTTCGCCCAGGGCGCGTTTAGACCTGCGGGGACCCAACGCGACTCTTTACCCTTCGCCGCCTTCGCCTTGTGGTCTTCACCATAAGGCTTCGCCCCGATGAATCTTAGATGCCTCAAACCTGAATCCTCGCTGCTTGCTTGGTTTCGGCAGGTCTGGTCGAAGGGTCTCATGACATACCGCCAACACATATTAACCTAATACAAATCCAACTAGCGAACAAATCCCTTAGGCAGACTCTTACCGAGAATATCTATAAGAAAATTACATATATTCCTAATTAATGGATACAATTGCTAATCTTGAACTCTATACTTGCCTGGCAACACCATCGTAAGCTCTTTGTTGAATCCGATAATGACTTCACATGCGATATCGGCTACATCGGCTATCCCAATCGGACTCGGTTTCCAGCCGATACAGACTCCAGCCGATGCGCACTCTGTTTCCGAGATTTCTGCATATCTTCGAATCCGCTCCGGATTGGATCTTGTTTCCGATTCACAAGCTTGCCAAATTTCATCGTCAACAGTCTCACACGCACGTTAAGTTTATAGTTTAAGTTTGGATTCTCACTCTCACACACGTGGCAGTCCTACCAATGGCGACACTGATTTAGGAGCATGCATTGCGGCCCTACCTCAATGGCTGCCCCACCGTAGCGCACCTGCCTTACACACGGGGGTGAACCATCTATGCAAGGATACTGCCTCCGCTCGGCTATCTAATCCGCTAGGTCTATACCCATTCAGAAGTACGGTTGTACAAGGGTCGTTTCATGCTTAACTTTATGGCTCGGTCCTTAGCTAACTGGGGACAGTACTAGCCTTTTCCAGATACCACCCAAATCCACCATCCACCGCAGTCGAAAACAATTGTTTAGTTTTACTTCTCCTTTCACAAATCATGTCATCAATATCATGGTAATGTGGCGCTCATGTCTACACATGCCGCATCTCAATTACCTTCCCAAAGGTAATTTCCCAAGCATATAGCATTTTGATAAATATGAGTGTGTATATTTCTAGAATAGCATATCTGAGCATTCGTCATAATTGACTAGGGACTCAAACGTAAACATGGTTACAAGGGGATATGGGGTAAACAATATTCAAGGCATGGCATAACAGCAAGTAGGATGTTCATCATTGCATGCAACTTTATTTGTAAACAAAATAATTTCGCAATTGGGATCAATATGTTCAAGGAATAGTGATGACTTGCCTGCTCAGGATAGTCCTTATTCTATAATCTTAATCAACCTTCAGCTCCTGGAAGCTGCACACGTTGCCTCATGACTAATCGATACACCAATACTATAATACGTGAGAAAAACCAATATTCAACCAACAATCAAACATGCGCAAACAAATATAAACGTCGGAGTCGTACCTAGGACCGCTCATGCTACTCGTGCTTTTATCTAAACACAATGATCATACCCTAAAGGAGGTTTTATTCTATCTAATTAAAATTTGTGGTATGGTTCTGTGGTTGGATAGATTTAGGATTAACCAGATAATAACAGTGAATCATCTATATTATTATTTTATTAGTGAAGTTATTATTAAATTATGGACATAATTTACTCATCATTATAAAAGGTTAGTAATTATCCATGCTCTATATGTTACATTCATGAAGTTAATAACATTATAGTTACAGATTATCTCTCCGTATGGTTTTGTAAGGAGTTACCCTAGTGGGTTACAGTTTAAACTGAAATTATGAGAGGTAAAGATTAATTATTATTTATCTAATATTCATGTTTGTCTCATGCTCTTTGTTTAGTATATTCAAATGGTAGGTTAGTGTTCTATTGTAAAACTTAAATGAGATACATTGTATGTGTGTGAGTTCAAGAATATACGAGGGTTTGATTATTTACTGAACATGAACTATCTTCTACAAGTTATACAATATATGTGATATAAGTGGGTTTGACGAGTTGGTACTGTTTATTAACTTAAGGATTAATTACTAACCTAAACATATACTATGGTACAGGGAACGTTGTTAATTAACTTCTTGTAGGTGATTTAGTCAAGCTAGCCCTCATATTATATCTCGTAAACAAACCACGGTTTTACCCATGAGTATCCCTATATTAACCGCAGCACTGATAAGGTTAGACTTCACGTAAATAATTTATAAGTCATGGATGTAACCATATATGGACGTATATTAATAAATGGCACTAGTATTTCTTTAGGCTTCAACTAATTTGAAACAATGCGTATAATTAGTTTACAAGGGTTTTACGGTGATAAAGTATGTTAAAAACAATCATCCTCGGGCCTACTCTACTGTACAACAACTTTTTAATACAAGTCAGAGTGGATGTATGCTCTAGATGGTCCTATTTTGTTAATTAATGGTTGTTAACCAAATAATATATTTATACTACCCTCAACACATATCCCATTAATGAAGTTTGTATAGATGATTTTAATCACACTAGCTCTATCTTTATTTCTCATAATTAAGGCCTAGGTATGTCATACGAGTATGCTTGGATTTTAGTTATAAACCTATTAAGTTAATCCTCTAGTTGAGTAATGACTAAGTTATGAACTTAATTATACGACTATCGAATAATAATAAACAGTACTAGTATTTTTATATACTCTCATTAATTTGAAACATTAGTTATAATTTAATTTATGTGATTGCTACAGTGATAAAATAGGTTAAAGATAATTATTTTACTGTACAATATAAATTTTATTTATTAGCACACTATTTAGGTTAACTTTTATATTATCGATTGATAATATAAATATAAATATATTTTATTGAATAGTGAATCATATACCATTAGAAAGAGCATGAATTTAGATAAATTTAAGTTCAAGTTTCACTCGAATCGGAGCTAAAATGATAAAATGAATAAGTTACGCTCGTTAAAGATTCAAATTCGAATTAAATCCAAAAATGGTGAAAGATCACTGTGCACTAACCTGGGGCCCACATGTCAGATCCCTTCTCTCTCTGTTTTCTTTTTTTCTTTCTTCTTTTTTTCTTCTCTTCTTCTTCCTCCTTTTCTCTGCTTCTTTCCTCTCTCTCTTCTTCTCTGCTTTCTTCTTCCTCTCCTCTCGGCTCCTCTCTTCTCTCCCCTAGCCGAGCGGCGGCGACGTGGGGCGGACAGGGGGGCTGTGCGGCGTGGGGGCAGCGCGGTGGCGGGCGGGCACGGCGGCGGGCGCACGGCGGCGTGGCGCACAGCAGCGTGGCGGCCGACAGCGGGCAGAGGAGGGAGGTGTGGAGGAGGGGATGAGGGGGTGAAATTTATAGGGGGCAAGGGGAGGCGGTGGCTGGCGCGGGGGACAAGGCGCGGCGATGCGGGGCCCCAAGCGGGCGGCGCGGTGACGGCGACAGCGCGCGGCGCGCGGCGGGCGCGAGGCTTGGCGCGGCGCGCAGGCGGCGATGCGATGCGGTGCGGCGCGCGCGGGCAGCGGGTGACGAGACGTGCGAGCAACGCGCGCAGGCGGCGATGCAACGCGCGGGCGCGGGGCTCCACGCGCGGCGCGCGAGCGGCTCGAGGCGGACGGCGACGCGACGCAAGGGGCAGCGGCGCACGGCGCGGGCGCGTAGGCAACGGCAGCGGCGTGGGTTGCCATGTGTTCGGCCGGGTTGGGCCTTGGTCGAGCACCTGGCGGCCCATGAATAGTGTGTTTTAGGTTTTATTAGATGTTTAGGGTTTTTGTTGATTAAAAACTTGAGGAAAAATGTAATTTAAATTTGTATTTTCACCTAAGTATTTGATTGAAAATTTTAAGTATTCCAATGTGATTTTGCCTAAAATTTAATATTATACATTATTTAATATTTATTATAGATTATTTCATGTTTTGTCACTTAAAACCTCCTATGTTTTGGAATTTATTTACATTCACCCACAAATAAATTCGTGTCATACTAATTTGGATTTTACCCTAAAAGTTGTGATGGTGCAAATATATTTTTGTTGTATTAATTAAATGAGGTTAGCCCCAAAATTAGTCTAGATAATTTGGAGGCTTTCCATATTTCTAAAACTAATCAAAATATTCTAAGGTGACCATTATTTCATGTGTATTTGTATTTTATGACACACATCACATGGTTCAACTATTTATTATTTGATTTTTACTTTTTATTACAAAAGTTAATAATTATATTGTACTTTATTTGGCTTTCTTTCATGTGCTCAGATATTTGTAGGATTAATAATAAGTATTGTATCGTTGTAAATTTTAGCTATTACCCATGTGCGCATCTTTAATTTGATTCCTCGTGATAATTTACGGTCGGATAACCAATAGCAACTATAATATCCGGCATGATGCAAAAGTTTTACAAAGTTCGAAATTTTAGTGATTTTTATTATCGGGAGTTTTTAGGGTGTTACAATCTAGCCATCACGGTGGCCGGGAGCGGCTGGGAACAGCGGCAAGATTCAGGGAAAGATAGGAACGAGCGGTGACGTGGTTGAGGCCTGTTCTTTTTTTTCTTTTTCCTCTTTTGTTTTTCTACCGAGAGAGTGGCACGAAGTTAATATAGGATAGTAGTTATTTTTTGACACTGATGATTTGTTGCCGTGTTTTTTTAATTAATATAGCATCGGTCATATTTTTTGAATTCTTTTTTTATTACCACTTTGCTGGTAAAATGTCTCCATACTTTTTTTATGTTGAGAATGCTACCGTGATTTTGAACAGCAATATTATTCTTTGCATGTGAAATTGTTTACATCTACTATCCAAATAAAACTGAATTTTTTTTCATAGGATGTTGTAGATGTAATCATACCCAACTAGATGGAGAGATACCCACACTCAAATCCATACAACCAACCAAATAAAATATCTTCTAAATCGTATCTCTAATACCAAACAAAATATCATACTAGCTAGACTAAAACCAATGAAAGTAACCAAACAGCTACATGTGCATCTTCAATATACTACCCAAATCAAGCTCTTCAAACACCTACATGGTTAACTCTCCATCTGATTTGGTAATATCTCATTGCTCACTCTAACAGACTCTTCATCTACACTCTCCATTCTGAGTCTATGTCAATCTCATTCATTCCTCCTCTTCTCCTTCCTCACAATCAGTGCTCCATCGATTCATCCTTAATCCTCCACACTCGGCACCAACATTGCCCGAGAATGGCTCCGACCTCAACAGGGAAGGTGAGCGACTGGGGTAGGGGATGCGGCAATGAGATGGCAGGCCGCCCACGCCCACTCTTCCTTACTCTGCTCGTCGCGCCGGCCGGTCGAGGTTGTCGCCTCATCGCCCATCTTGCCGACGGAGGCACTCCGTACATCGTTGCCTCGTCGCCTCCACCACGTTGTTGTTACCCACCTAGTTGCCTGATCACCGTTGTCACCGTTTTCAGGGGAGGCGGTAGCTAGCCCTGGTGAATCGGCCGATGATGGAGCCGGACAGAAATCGCGGAGGGGCATGCCCCTATAGCCGCATAAGTTTTCGTCCATCGCCTACTACAGAAAGGGACCGTGTTGTTTGCCTGTCCTCTCTCCCATGCAACACTTGTCGGGCTCACATATCAGGTGTATGTCTTGCTCCCGTGCCTGTATCTTGTTTATGTTAACTTGGGACTGGAGCGGACTAATTGTCCAAGTATAAACATGCCTTCGTGATCATCAATGTTTATGATCATCCTCGAGTCCTTGAATAAATCATCGAGGCTAATCTTTATTCCTTAAATTATCTAGTGCAACGCACGAGCACTCTGCTAGTATATACTACTTCTATTCCACATTATAAGTCGTTTGATTTTTTTCTTAATTAAACTTTTCTAAATTTGACTAAATTTATAGAAAAATGTATTAATATTTTCAACCCAAAACAAACATATTATCAAAATAAATATATTCAATGTTAGATTAAATGAAACTAATTTAATATTTTTTATGTTGCTAATTTTTTTTAAACTTGACCGAACTTAATCAGGTTTGATTAGAAAAAAAGTTAAACGATTTATAATATGAGAACGGAGGGGGTATATAATAACAGCAATGAGTCCATAGACGCTGCACTCACCACAAGATCAAATTTATAGCATTGCTTCACTTCTATGAAACATTAATTTGAATTGAAGAGCAAATAAGTACGGAACATGATGAGTTCATTGATCTACAGTGTCGTTGAAACAACAACTTTTATTGCGCCTGCACGGTGCAAGATTACAATCCTAACGAGGTGCAAGATTATAATCGTAACGAGGTGTATTAATTCCAGTCCATACAATCAATTAATTAACTTACGTAAGAGACTGAGAGCAATCGTGTGGCTACGATTATGCGAAAACCAAGGTCGTCGGCGAATATGGGCATGGCATACTTGAATAGTTAAGTCAAAACCCCTTTAAGATTGCCACGAAGCTCATTTTACCGAGCGTATTGTACTGTAAAAGTTCGGTAAAGCAAGTAGGACTGTAGGAATATGGTTGAAGACAGGGAAGTCGGCACTATCATAGCTCTCTCAGCCGGTCTAATGCAGAAATGTTATTGTGATGCACAGTAAAATTAAGGCCAAACTAAAGTACGGCTAGTTGTTCACCTTTAACTTTTGATTCAAAATCTTCTAATTAACATTTTTAGTTAATTTTTCTGGTGGAGAACGCCAGAATTTTGCTGTCCATTGTATTGGAATTAAACATTCCTGGTATTAACAGAAACAATTTGTTAATTTCCATAAAAAAATATTACGCCACATTGGTCGATATATTGTACTGTCAACGAAATTAACAATTAATTACTCTCCTCCGTTACTAATATAACTATTTCTAAGTAGTTTAGCAAAGATTAAGGGTAACGGCAATTTCAATTTGAGTCAATTTGAGTTAGCTCATTGATCAAATTAACATGATTTTTGAATTTGAGTTAGCAGAAAATTATTCACGTGCATTCGAATCAGTGTATGAGAAATGCTTATAATATGTACAAAATTTAAATTCTAAAAATGCATATATTTAAGAACGAAGTGAGTTGAATGGTTAGAAACAACGCGTGCACACAGCCACACAAAGCACCCGTATCCATATGGTTGTGTTTTTTTTGCCGAGTGCACTTTAAATACAAATAATAACTCTACAATCTATCAGTACAACCACGCACATGTGCAAAACGTCCATCTCTACGAGTGATCTGCATCATCATCAACAGTGTAACTCCTAGCCTCCATCTCTCTTTATTCTACTTTGCTTTACTCGCCATGTACATCATCGACAGTGCCACACCGTACTGTCCATGTCGATCAAGTCTGCCAAATGCTGTTACTAGGTTGCCGTCCGGTGCTTTTAGCAATGTACATGCAGAGAGTGCTTTTAGCAATGTACATATATAGAGATTGCACGCAGAGCCTGAGGCACAAGCTTCAGAAGATTCAGAGAGTTGCAGAAAGCTTCTTCACATCAAGAAGTACTCAAGATGGGTAATGGCAGCATTAAGGCCTACGCGGCCGTTGTTCTGATCAGGATCATGTACTCGGTTATGCAAGTCGTGAGCAAGGTTGCCTTGGATCAAGGCATGAACCCGTTGGTGTTTATGTTCTATCGGCATACCACTGCTGCGCTCGTTTTGATCCCTATTGCTTTTGTTCTAGAGAGGTCAGCTTCTGTCAACAACAATGCCTCTTTTTTCCCTGCTGTTTTCTTCTGTCAGGAGAGCTTGTCAACTATGGTTGATTGTGACTTTACTATTTTTATTCTCATTGTTTTGCAGGGGAAAAGCTAAACGGGTGACGTTAAAAAATGCAGGGAAAATGTTTCTACATGCCTTATATGGGTACGTTGATTAGTGCTAGTACCAAGTTGCTGTACACTCGATAGCATCAAAATCTTTTAAATGCAGAAATAATATATGTCTATGTAATGCAGAAATAATACCGTCTATCAAAACGGAACGCTCGGTGATGTAGAACTAATATTGTGTGCCTGAATTTTTTAGGTACAATATACTGCCAATATATACTAGCAGTACATAGATGGGTGAATTAGGAATTTCATACGAAATGGGAAAAGATTTTATACTAATTTCGTGGTTGAGAGTTAATCCGGTTCAATTAGCACTCTTCATGCGCGCCGGCACCGGTGCCACCGTTGGATCTCATGCGCCTGCAAGAAACGATGACATGCGCCGTGGCTGCAAAATTCCTAGTCAATTTTGATTAAAAATTCTGCATACTTTGGTTTGGTTAGAAGTGACTAATTACAGGTCAAATAATATGAGTTGTACCATGGCAGATGTGCATGAAAGACTTTACATATTATGAATCTTGCTAGCTAGGTTAATACATTCATACAACCCCGATGATGGTACAAATTTTTTTATCTATATTAACTACTTTTTTAACAAAAGTGACTGCACGGAGTAATAAAGAAAGATAAACTTACCCTCGCAAATTTTATACTACGATCTATTTAGGTGGAAGATCAAATCAATCTATCAGTATATTATACCGTAAAAATTCTCGAAAAATAACCAGTATTTCTTAAAGAAATAACAAGTACATTGAACACTAAAATGTCACATTTCGTTGGCTTTGGCTAATAAGTCGTAGAAAAATAAACGAGGAAACGGAAATTAATTTTAGAGTAGGATTTTCGTATTTCTACTCTTATTAGGTGCTTAAAAGCAAACGTTAAAAAAGAAAGCGGTGAAAAAACATCTAGAATAATTCAAAATTAAGTTTGGAATTTAAAATTTTGTTTTGGCTCATGAGACATTAAGCAAACGATGTGTTCATAAGTTAATTGGCACGCCTGGCCTCAAGCTCTTGTTAGTACTGACACTTGGGAAAGGTTGATCGTGTGTGTGCATTCCAGTCCTCTGACAGTCATGTCTGGCTAATGACATACCTTGAGAAATTGGTAATCAGTGCATTTTTCATGCTTATTTATATATCACATGCTTTGTATATATCTAAGCTTTCTTTAGTGTACTATTCGACAAAAAAATAATTCAATATTATTAGTAATTCTAAATTTTTTTATGCTTGATTTATAATTCCAGAATTTTTGTTTGATCAATACAAAAGCTGTTTTCAGTTTGAAGTCTGAGTTATAGTTGTTCATGATTTAATCTCAGGGTGACAGGATGTGGTGACTTATTTAACCTTGGGCTCAATTATGCTTCGGCAACTTCATCATCAGCATTGTACAATGTTCAACCAGTGGTTACCTTCATCCTTGCAGTCTTATTTGGGTAATGGAAATGCTAATTTGTACACCTAATAATGAAAATTTTATTTTAAATTAGTTTAATAAAAATGATTACTCAAAAAGAATTGATTTGACTTCAAATTAGTTTAATAAACATATACTCCAATAGAAGTCTGAATAATTAAGTTATTTCTTGTGACAGGTTGGAGTCTATGAAACTGAAGAGATTTCATGGAAATGTAAAAGCGGCCGGTATTCTGCTCTGCATGGGCGGGGTCATCATGTTGGCCTTCTATGAGGGGCCAATGTTCAAATCATTCAACCATCACCACCTCTTTCAGCAAGGCAGTAGCAGTTCTTCTGCAGGAGACACCCATTCCAAGAAGCAATGGGCAATGGGAATTTTTCTCATGACACTTTCTAACGTTTTAGGAGGTTTATGGCATGTGTTTCAGGTATGCTCAAACTTCAGATTTGATGTCATTTAAGATCTTGATTTCGATTGAGTATATTCAATATATATGATCTATTTTTTCTATCCAGGGACCATTGATAGAAGACACTTCCAAGCTGATGAACACCACGATACAGATCTCATTCGCGTCAGTCCAAGCCTTTGTTGTGGCTGTTGCAGTCGAGAGAGACTTCTCCAAGTGGAAGCTTGGCTGGAATTTTGGCCTTGCTGCAATAATCTATAGTGTAATTGAGCTTTCTGATGCAATTATGTTCAATCTAATATTGCAAGTTTGCAACTCAAATGCTCAACTAAATCTTTGTTTTTCGATGAAACAAATGTGATTGCAGGGTGTGATTGTCACTGCACTTTCATACTACATGCAAATATGGACGATCGCGAAGAGGGGACCAGTGTTCCTTGCCATGTCGATGCCACTTACTTTGATATTCACAATCATCATATCCTCATTCATTTTAGGAGAAGCAGTTAGCCTAGGGAGGTAAGTAGACATCCTGAACTAATTACAGACTTGTAGTGCACTGAATAATTCATATTTTTTCATGAGCTAACTCATTTGCTGATGTTGTTAATCTAACTGTGCAGTATTGTTGCTGGAATACTATTAATTGGAGGCTTATTTAACGTCCTGTGGGGTAAACACTTAGAGGAACATGATGAACTGAACAAGATAGGTCCAGCTATACCTGACTTGGAGCTGCAGGATAAAGAGGCCCAAGTGCCTGATGATGGCGCAACAAAGGTCTAAACCGAGAGACGTTACGGAAAGATGATGATGATCTACCAATTTATATCTGCCTTCTGGCACCAATTAATACCATGCTAGTAATTCTGTTATGCATTTATATTTAGAGCAGAAGCTCAAGTTGACTTTAGAGAGAAATACTAGCTTATACAGTCACGCATTCGTGTGACTTTAACCATCGTTTACATGTTATTTATGTTAATAAATTATATTGTCTATTGCTATGTTTATCCATGAAGATAGATTTGTGGTTTATAAATACAATAGATAATATTATATGACAGTAGCAAATTATTTATCGCAAACTTTATATTCATATGTAAAAAATTAACATAATTTTATTATTTGTGTTTCCATCTTTCCACCATATCCGTCACTAGCCTTATGTTCCATCAGTATGCACGTTTTATAGCTGTGCATGTACATTTTATATATTTATTAAAGTAGATAACAGTTTTAGAATTAAGAAACAATCCATAATGCGTATGGATCTAATGATACATTTTACACATTTACTAAATCGATAAGTTTTAAAAGGTGTACTTATATTGTTAAGTCACATTCCTACTACCGTGACATAGACTTTTATGTGTAATATCATACTATGTCATTTATAATAATTGACAGTGTAAAATTTTAATTGTATAGGTAAACTTTTCAGAAGAAAGTAAATTCTTATAATCTCCACAGAGGCCCATCAGTAGGTTGATTGGCTGGTGGCCTTTTCATATATTTGCTTAGTATATGTAGTATAGGTCCATCTTCCTAGTATCTACAGTTTGCTCCACGTACGGTGACATAATCTGTCCAACATCTATTCGCATTGATCTTATTCTTCTCCAGTTCTTCCAATTTCCAAATCCTCAATCTCTCAGTGATTTAGTGCTTTTTTTCATTTCTTATTTGCTCTCCATTACTATTCCGTGTGTCAGAGGTTACACTGGAAAAGTTTAGAACACTTTTTTTTTCTGCTGTGGTGTTTACATATCAGATCCAATGGTTTTTATCCCTCCTTTAGCTCAATCGGATGGTTCAGTGTTTTTTATTACGTGGATCACTCATGTGCTGTTTTCCTTTTTACCTTTCAATTATAGAGATATGTCATATGTGACTTCAACGTACAATACTCCGCAACACCTACTGTAGTTTTCTTAATCTGGCTAGACCGGCCAACATTAAACAATGTAGCTCTCTCTTCTCGTACTAATGTAGAAATTATCTTTTTTTAAAAAAAAATTCGCAAGGTGCAATTTCCAGTTCATGAGAGCAATATGGTAACTCCTTTTTACGCCATCCCATGAGACCAGCCTAATTGTCCAGCACGATTGTAATAGCGATGTGGCTTCGTTTTGTTTCTAAGGCTGCGTTTGTTGGGATGGGATGGGAACTAACCCTCCCCGTACGTAAAACGGAGCGGCTTATTAGCGTATGATTAATTAAGTATTTGTTAATTATTTTTTAAAAAAATAGATTAGTATGATTTTTTGAAACAACTTTCGTATAGAAACTTCTTAAAAAACATACCGTTTAGTAGTTTGAAAAGTGCGCGTGGAAAATGAGAGTGATGAGTTGGAATTGGAAAAGTAGGGAACGTAATAAAGCCACGAGCAGTAGCCCTGGGGAATTTAACTATTTGTGCAATAATTTTCTATCAGTCTCGGGGATTCGGGATGGCCGTCAGATGTGTTCCGTGATTCCCTTTTTTGTCAACATAATTAAACTGAGGCACCGGTATGTAATAATTGCTGAGTACAGCAAACTTTGCATAAATGCCCCTCGAAGATGGTCAAATTACCTACGAGCACTTAAAATTGCATAGCAGGACTTGAAAAGAAACAAGGAAAGCAATCAGATCCATTTCTTCGCACGCTACTAGGGGCCTACACGCTACACAGCAACGGCTGCCAGATGTCCAAGCAATATGTTGTACTCCGAATAAGGTTACAATATGTTGTACTTAACTCTCAAGTTAAGGATTTAGTTAAGGGGTTCATGAGGCCTTTAAACTTTAATCAAATAAAAATTTAGACCATAAATATTCGTGTATTTAAAAATACGATAATTACCACGATATAAAAGAATAATATATTTTTTAAGAAAACAATAAATTTCAGAAACGGTCGGCATACAAATTGTTCCCTTTTTCAGTTTTCTTTTATTATTTCTATTTCCGTTTTTATCGGTAATCATTTCTCTCTTGTTTGTCTTATTAATATCGAAAAGAGGTGTCGATCGTCGGTTGAGAATTTTCATGACCGTTTTTGTCCCTGGTCACAAATATCTCTTGTGTCGTGTAACATGGTTAAATCATGTGTGGGAAACAGTGCCCCCTTGACCTAACATGGTCCTTAAAAAAACCCGTCCACATTTAGGCTGTATAGCCACCGACCGAAGTCGTTAGCACTTTTACTGTGTAAGGTTTTCGTTTCTAAGGCATCAAAAATCACTCATCGTAGCATGCAAGAACTGTGCCAACGACCACTAGCCAGTTGTGGGCTTGTGGCGCCCCTTCACCCAGCTCCTGTATGTGTGACACTGTGTGCCCCCTAACTTCGTCGGCCATATATGTATACATGGACGAAAATTAATACTGCTGCTGATAGCTAGATGGATGCTTGCCATTGATTGATCGATCGATTACAAAGGGTAGTACAAGCCGCCTGGGCAACTTACTTTGCACGCAATCCACATGCCACAACTGTAGTAATGATCTCTCCATTTTTCTTTAAATGACGTCGGTTAGTTCAACACGTCAGGGAGCACCTAAGCATGGGATCGACTCGATCCCTAATATTCCTAATCTCCTGGGAATTAAGTATAGAAGGAGCGAAACCAATGAATTTTTCGAAGCAATGAGCTAACCACGGCAGTCCTCGTTACAAAAATAAAGGAAGAATCAAAATCTTAGACTATGGAGGGATCCAAATGCCTAGCGGAGATATTGTCGTAGTTCCCCGATAGTTTTGTAAATATTATTTTACTCCTTACTTGTAAATATTGTAAATATTACTCTCTTCTATGTGCAATGAATAGGCAAGCTCGATCTTTTGTTCAAATAAACCGTCGGTTAGTTCAAAATAAAAAACTGTAGGTAGTATATAAGTAGAACAAAGCTCTGGTGCCACAACAAAAGCCCTGGCAGGCTAGCTAGTACACTCGAAGATGCATACTACATTCAATCCGTTTCAAAATATATAATCTAGCAAGAGATGAAAGATGAATCTGGACATAATAAGAAATGTTTTATTCAGTATTAGATTAAAGGTAGTAGATACGATTTCACATTACCTCGTACTTTACCAAAACGTGGCCCTCTTTTTCTCGACTGAAAGTACCGGACTATATTTGCTCATATGTGGTAGTGTATAGCATGTTTCTCAAGAAAAGAACAAGAGCAATTAATGACACGTATTAGCCTTTTTCACTACACCAGCAGTGAATTAGTATAAAAATTACCATGATATCTAATACACTTAACTAATATACTAACTGATATACTCCTACTAATTAATATGGTATAAATTATCTAATATTGAATAATCTTTTCGGAGTCCTATGACGCCTCTTTGCGCTGCTAGTGACAGCGTGCTGCGGTCGACCTGCCCTGACGACGACACACCCTGCTTGCCCCTGTGAACGATCGGGCTAGCAGCGATGTAGGAGTACTGGAGAAACCGAGATCGGCCAGGAACACTTGAAGAGGATCTACCAGCGATAATGTGGAGAAACATAAAGTTTTTAGGAACTTACAAATTAAATAAGGGCACTATTGGAAGGAGGGATGATGTTTGAGTTCAAATATTTTGGCATGGCTCCAGTTCAAAAATTTTGGAGTCAAATTAGACTTGGAGATGCTCTTTACCACACGGGGACAGGCCGGTTCACGGAATCACGGGTGCGATACTGCAGTACTTTGTTGGAAGGATCCAGAGGGCCGTTCCAAGCCAAACATTTTACACGAAAATGATGTGTGGAACGATAGATTTTAATATGGCTGCTCGCACAACTACAGAAACGATGATCTGTTTAGGTTTGATGTCAAAACTTGCCCTACCAATTTACTGGCAAATTGAACAGTATGTGTGTTAGTTTGGACTAAGGTCAAATATTTGGTAGTGCCACTACCCTATTTGGTAGTTTTCTAAAAGTTTCTCCACTATACCATGAGAATTTGATTTTATATTGGTAGCAATTCAAATGTTAGCTAAATTATTTTACTCTACCAATATTTTTGGTAGTGCCAAAGTTTGCCTAGACTATAGCACTACCAATGAATTGGTAGGGTAAAAACCCAAACAAGTCCGATTTGCCTATACTATAGCACTACATAAATGATCGCGTCTGTAAAAATCGGTCTTTATTTCCGAATATGGCTTCTTAAAGAGGCCTGCATGCAACAATCGATTTTCGCATACGGACCTCTTCAGGAGCCGCATGCGTAAATGAGCCTATTTTTGCATGCGGTCCTCTTAAGGGGCCACACGCAAAAATATATTTTCGCATGCGGACCCTTAAGTGGTCCACCTACAAAATATCTCCTTTTTTTCTCCCCTCCTCACCACTTCAATTTTTCACCCCTCTCCTCTCTCTCCCTCTCCAGATATTTCTCTCTCTTCTCCTCTCCTCTCCTCAATCTCTCTCTCCCTCCCTCCGAGTGGGCGGCAGCGAGTGGCACGACAGACAAGGAGGCACTGGGAGCGGGCGGCGCCGCCACCAAGGTAGCCGGGAGCAGTGCCGCCACTCGTGGCTCAGTGGGCGCAGACTTCGGTAGTGGTGGCAGGTGAGGGCCACGGCGGCGGTGGGCATGGGCGACGGCAGCGGCCCTCCCCCGCCCTGATCCATCGGCGGTGGTCCTCCCCACCCTGATCCGACAGCGACGGCCCTTCTCCACCCCCATCTGGCGGTCGCCGCTCTCACCCGTTCTGATCCGGCGGCAGCCGACCTCCCTCCCCCATGGTCCGCCGGTAACGAAGGGAGGAGGACGATGATGGTTGTCGGCAACGGCAACAAGAGGATAACAACGGCGACGACTGGAGGATGAGGACAGTGGCGGCGGCAGCGGAAGTGTATACTGAAAATCATGATTTTCGTAGATCTTTTCTTCCATGTGGTTCGTCCAACCGCTTGCGAAAATGCATTTTGGCCATTTGCACAAACCGATTTTGTAGTAGTATCGTATTAATTCTATAAAAAGATGAGCTTGTTTTAGTATATTGTTTGAATAATTAATGCTTTAGGCTTTTTCCACACTTTAACAGTAAATTATTCACAGATGTGTCACTCTCTCTATGGACGTTCATTTTTCATATGAACGATGAAGAGCCTAAACAAGTAGTTTGTTATATTATATCAACATACTCGGTAAGCAAAGAGAAAAAACAGATCTCTGATGGAGGTGGTTCCCTTATGAAAAATAGGCCCCTGTGTGCTCGTCAAGGGTGACACAGGTGGCGACCGACGCTGTCGCACCTCCACCCCTACCTCCCTCTCTTCCCCTCTCCGTCGCCGGAGCCAACTGCCGGAAACCGCGCGGCAAGAAGGATGGCGGCGGGGCGAGGCCATCGCTGGACCGCTTGGCGCAGTGGCGTTGCTGGGAGGACGACAGCGCAGCCGGTGGGACTGGTGCGGGGGACAGTAGCAGCGGGTGGATCCGGTGGGGAGAACAGCAACGACGTGTGTAGGATCAAGGAGGCCGACTTGAGGGGGGTGAATAGGCGGTTTCAAAACTTTTGGCTAAAACCGACTTTTGTATGCGGAAGCGTAAATCAAATCGGTTTTACACAATTCAAAACCTAAATCAACTAGTCTCAACTAAGTGTACAAAGAAGCTAGCCTATGTAGAGATTTGCAAGCCTAGGGTGATAATAGCACAAATAATTCTAGTATCTAAACTTTCTCAAAGTAAATTTGCACAAAATGAAGGAGACAAGTGGCAAAAGATTTTTTTCACCCGATGTTCGGAAGCTTGGCAACTTCCTACGTCACCGTTGAAGCGAGTCCATCTTTACCGCTCATACCACGAAGCTACCGCAAACCCTCTTCGTCAAGTGTGGGCAAGGTGGGAGCTGGCCCACGAAGTGGTCTCCCAAGCCTCTATCACTATGGTTGTTCTTCCTCCACTCCAGAGGTGGCGAACGCCGAGCCACTCACAATGAACACCGGGCCTCCTCCACAACCTTCTTGGAAAGGTTATCGGGTCAACCGCCACCAAGCCGTGTAGGTGTCGGCAAACACCAAGAGTAACAAGTCAAGACCCACTTGACTCTTGCCAAGTGCCAAAGCTCAATCTCATGCACAAGTGCTAAGCAATCTTGCCTCTACTACTCTCAATTTGCGACTAATGCACTCTAGTTGCAACTCATGCACTAGAGGAGAGGAGAGGCCTCACACAAGCTCAAGCATGCACAATATGCTCACAAAGGTTGGCTCTCATGTACATGCATCCATTTGGACCAAGAGCAGCCGTCAACCCACCCAAACTCATGGCCTTATATAGCCCACACCAAAAACTAGCCGTTGGGGGCCGAAAACACTTTTCAGGACATATCTACCAATCTAACCGCCATTCTTTGCCCGGTCTGATCAGCCCTCGGTCCAACGGTCGAAAAACTAGCTGTTGGGGGCTTTCGAGGCCTTCGGGCGGTCTCACCGTACATATAACGTCAGTCCGACCGCCGGCCATTTTTCAACACAACCCATCCGACAGTAAAACGCAGATATCTCATGACTCCGTGTCGGAATTGGACGTTATTGGACTATATGTAAAGCTTATTCAAAGGGCTATCCAACCCATGAATAATCCATCCAAGAAACACAACTTTTCTCAGGGATAAGGGGCTCACACTCCAAAGGATATTTCACCGGACATACCCACAAGATGTCCCTCACTCCTATTGGACATGCTCACTTCTCTCTTTGTTTGGGACTTGAGAAAACTCATCACTCTTGAATAGACACCCCCAAGACATGTCCTTCTCTCTTTGTCCACAAAACCAACTCCAACGAGAATTACGGGTGGACAAGATATAAAAGCCATGGATGATACACATCTAACCAAATCTCACCACATGCATGTCAAAGGCTCTAGTTGAATATCAAAAAGATCAAGATCCAACCCGGATTCCTCACTTCAACTAGATCTAAACCTTAAAGTGCATGCCTAGGGAAAGAGATCATGCATTTGGGATTAAGCGGTTTGCACATGGTTCAAATCAAGCCAATAGTCATTGACCCCGCTTAATAGTATGGCACCTATCTAGCAACCCGGTCATTACTCCAAACACCGAGACCGGTAAAAGGCTAAGAAAAACATTCATAGCTTCATTATACTTTTGCCTTGTGCCCATCCAACTCGAGGTCAATTCTTTGTGATCATTCGGTTGAACCATCTTTATGCCGAGGTCTTGATCAACCTTTGTCAAGACTTTCTTTTCATCACAAGCTTGAATTCATTCTTGTCAACATACCATTCTCCTTGGCTTGCTGACCATCAACCAATGGTGTCATCCATTTGCCTCATCACAATTAGACCTATTCCTTTGCACAACTCAAAGGAAAACATTAGTCCCAACAAATCGGTTGTCATCCTCCACTTGGTGACCAACCGGTTGCATATGAAAGATATGGATATGTTTGTTAAGTATTCATTAACACCACAAGTGTTATATACTCGCATGCAAGCTCAAATGCAAAGATCCAATATAAATAATAGGTGAACAATATGAATATAGAACACGCACAACAAGTGTATAGGATTTGCTCCCCCTAAATATATGCATATAAAGGAATATACAAGAGAGGCAAGTGTATGCATAATTAGAGAATGACCGATGGGGGTTTATCCTATACACATAGGGAAGGCATATGTAGTAATGATGCAGACTGACATAAAGACATACCTTCATGATCTCCATGTTCCCAATGTAAAGGAGACTAAATAAGATAAGTTTCAAATAAACATTAGTCTCACACGTATATATCAATAATATGGAAATCATATATTTGATGATGAAGAGAAAGAGTGATACATGACGTTTGATCTCCATGCATTTCATCTCTTTGATCTCCATGCGTTTCTATCACATCTCATCATCGGGAAATAACAACAAACAAAATATAGAATATGCATTTCTCTCACATCTCATTATCGGGAAATAACAATAAACAAAATATAGAATAAGCTTCCCCTTAAGTTGTGCATACATATGAATATAAAAGAACATATATGCATATAGTCAATTAAGATCAACGAGGAAGCTCACACTATATTTTGGATCCACAAGAGAGACCAAATTAGAATATGTGATGTTTAATACATACCTCACATCATTTTCATTTTCATATCCAAATGAGACTAGTCAAAGAAAAGCTCATAAAAAGTTAGTCTCATATAATTAGATTTGTCATTAATCACTAAAACCAAATTAAGGTACTTGAATTTACAGCGTGCGGATCCGGTGGGGAGGATAGCAGCTGCGAATAGATCCGGCATGGAGGATTGCAGCAACAGCCGGATCCAGCTGAGGACGTTAGCACTGCAGCTGCTTCTGTGCCGCTGCCGGTAGCGATGGTGCTGGCGGCCGCGGGTGGGGTGGCGGGGACGGCGAGGGGAACTCGACAGGGGTGGCGGTTGCCGACGGGCCAGAGAGCGAAGGTCAAGGTGGCGAGGTGGGTGGCTGGATCGGCCACCCCATTGTCCACATCTGCCGTGCCCTCCGGTGCGTGGGCTCGGATCCACTGAGGTTGTCCGTAGCACCGGCGGTGATGGGTGGTGAGGCTTCCCGGAGTGAGGTGGAGAGGTGGTGGGGTGGACGGCGTGATGGTGAGACTAGTCCCCCGATGAGCGGTCTGGGGGATGTTGGTGGGTCCTCTCCCCTGATGTCGACCGATCACCTTCTCTAGTTGTGGAGCTCTGTAACGCCCTAAAAATTCGACCAACAAAACCGAAACCCTAAAATACGGACCTTCAAAAACTTTTAAAATAAATTGCATCATGCTGGATTTAGTCACACGTTTTATTGAGATTTTATGGCGGGTTAATCAATTGTGCATTATAAGGAAGTAATTCGGAATAGCCCCAAAGTGATTAGCCAAATGATTAATCGTGATACACTCTAAAGATAATTTGGCGAAGGATACAATTAAAATACAATTTAGAATAATGTTTTATGCAGGGTTTAAACAAATATTGCACCTAGTAAATAATATAATCTTAGGAGGAATTATAATAAATATATAAGAAATACGGTGACACAAATTCAAGCGGATATATTTTGCCAATATAAAAATATGTATACATACATAGGAGGCTAGGTATAAATCCTAGATATAAGTATACATAGGCGTACGTATGAATATATGAGGCTAATAGGTAAAAAGAAAAGGAAGAATAAAACATATATATAAATAATAAATAAATAAATTATCACAAATATTAGACAATATTGATCACATTAGTTTGGATGACCATACAAAATTTTTAAATGAATTTTAGTGCCGAAATTAGCCCCCAAAAGCCCAAAACACCCTGTCAGCACTATTCACGGGCCGCCACCTATTCGGCCGAGTTCCCCCCCAACGCGCGCCAGCGCCCACGCCCGCGCGCCTGCCCCGCGCCGCAAGCGCCGGACCCGCCGCCGCAGCCGCCGCGCTCGCGCCCCACACGTCGCCCACGCCGCACGCGCCCACATCGCCGCCTGCCGCCGCCTGCGTCGCGCTCGCCCACGCCGGCCGCAATCGCGCCCCGCGCCGCGCGCGCCTTGCCACCTGTGCCGGGCGTACCACGCCACGCCGGCCGTACGCACGCCCGGACCCGCCGCCGCCGCGCGCTCGCGCCCGCACGCGCCCCCGCGCCGTGCGCCCACACGACGCCGCCCGCCACGCCGCGCGCACCTTGCCGCCCGTGCCGGCCGTACCGCGCCACACCGGCCGTACGCGCCCACGTCGCCGCGCCATGCCGCCGTACGTGCCATGCCGCCGTACCCTGCCGCGCCATGCCGCCGTACGCGCCACGCCTCCGCGCCATGCCGCCGCACCGCACGCCTCTGCGCCATGCCGCCCGCGCCGCACGCCGCCGCCTGCCGCCACATTGCCATGATATGATGACATGATTTGAGGAAAGAGAAATAAAACCAAACAAGTATTTTCGACTGGGGCGGATGGTGGATTTGGGTGGTATCCGGAAAAGGCTAGTTCCATCCCCGGTCAGTTAAGGACCGAGCCATGAAGTTAAACATGAAACGACCCCAGTACAACCGTACTTCTCGGATGGGTATAGACCTAGCTGACTAGATAGCCGAGCAGTGGCAGTATCCTTGCATAGATGGTTCACCCCAGTGTGTGAGGCAGGTTCGCTACGACGGGGCAACCGTTGAGGTGGGGACGCGATGCGTACCCTACATCGGTGTCGCCGTTGGTAGGATTGCCACGTGTGTGAGAGTGAGAATCTAAAACTTAAGATATAAACTTGTGCGTGTGTGAGACTCCTTTCCCCGGGAGCGCCAGAACTCCTCTCACTGCTAGAAATAGATACGCCTAGAGTGCACGAGGATAATAGTTCATGGAACGGGTACTGCCAATGTAAGGTTATCGAAAGGCTTTGCCGTGATGCGTCTCATGTGTTGGGACGAGGCTCATGTGTTGGGCAGTCGCGGAGTACGGGTAAAGTGTACATCCACTGCAGTGTGAGTAAAACAATCTATTCGAATAGCCGTGCTCGCGGATATTGAGCAACCGGACGTGCATTACACTTGGCTAGACTGTAAATTCTTAACCGGTGTGGGATGGGATATTGCATGATGAGTTTTATGCTGTTGGAGCCACTTCCTGAGAGCAGGAAGGTGGATGTCCACAGAAAACCATGACGACCAACGGCGGGAAGCCATCCTTGGGATCACAATGGATGGTAGACAGAATCGTCGTTGTTTAATTTGAACTCTGGTATTAAAACTTGATCAATTATGCTAGGTCTTAGGTTTGTGAAAATGACTGCAAAACTAGCTTTATGCAACTGAGCCCTTGCCTTGCCTTGAATAAAATCCTTCATATGCATCGTTGCCGTGGTGATTTGCTGAGTACGGTTGGTACTCACCCTTGCAATTATAAACTTCATCAGAAGCCGAAGATGACACCGTGGAGGATCCATACGCCTACTACGAAGAAGATGCGGAAGGAGAGGGTGCCCACTAGGTCTAGATACGGTCGTTGCCTGTGGCAATGGCGTTGCCGCTGCCTTCGCTCCACTACTTATCTACATTCTGCTTTTGGACTGTATTTCGGACCGTTTGGTCTTTTGTTCTAAGACAATGCCTTCGGGCCTATGATGTAATGATTCGTACTCGACGCATATGTATGCGCTTTTGGTAATTCAACTATGTATCGTGTGTGCCAAACAACTTGATCCAAGGAAATGGCACAGAATACACGAGTGATTCCTGTTGCAAAACGGGGGTCCTTACAAGCTCCTCCCCTCCTCTGTGGAGAGCTCCATAGGTAGGGTGAAGGCAGCGACTTACTGGTTGGGGAAGGCTTGGGCCGACGTAGCAGCGTCTTGCAAATCCAGGCCCTCCTTGTCCGGATTCGGCGAGAAGGTTGGTGGATGGTGGGACGGAGGAGACCTAAGACAGCGCTAGGGAGTGGCGGCAGGGTAGGGCTGTCTTCCTTGATGTCAGCCATTTGCCCTCTCTGATTGTGGAGCTTCTCTCCCCTCCCCCCTTTGTGGGATGCTCTGTAGGTAAGTGGGGGCGGCAGTAAGTCAACAAGGGAAGGCTTAGGCTACTGAGGCAACATCATCCACTTTCAAATTTTCCTCGGTCGGATTCGATGAGGAGGTCAATGGGCAACGGGACGGAGGGGGCCTAGCCCAGCGTGCGGGGGATTGGCGACGGGCACAGGGCGCTGGTAGCGAGATGAAGGGGTTGTCTTGTCAGTGCTAGAACATGAAGTCAGCTAGCGGAGGGGCGCCAGTCTGGTGTGGCGGAGGCCACATGCTACCGATGTGGGGATGATGGTATCGGAGTTGGGGGCTACGAACCATAGTAGTAGGGGGCAGAGGGTCCCAGGCGAAAGCCTAGCCCAGTGTTTCGCTGGACCGGCAGCGGCTACACCTTCAGATGTGGTAACCCTCCTAGGGGTGCTGTTGAGCTGCCCCTCCGCCCCTTGGCGAGGATCTTTGGGTGAAAATTTTCTCCAGTTCCTTTGGATGGGCGGCGATGGCGTCCTTTGACGTATCAACCTTCATGAAGCCATCATTTTTTAGAGTATCCGTTTTGTTGTGTTGTTGTAAGCCCAGCGGTGGCCGGTTCAGTGCTTGGCTCCCCTCTTTGTAGCTTGTGTTCGTGCGGTTGGCGTGTAGTTTCAGGGCGTGCGTTGTTGGTTCACATCCTTCCGCGACAGCCTGCTATCGATGAAAAACTCTCTTGTAACTTTTTTCCCTCTATCTTAATAACATTTGGATGACCTCCTTCGGTCATCCTAGCAAAATATATTAACGTACTCAGATGAGGGGAAAGATTAAACAAGTTTCTCACCAGTAAATTATTTGTAATCCTTATAAAACATATTCATCTTCATTTTTTATTTAAAATAATGAAGTACTTTTATTCACAATACTAGCAGAGATAAACTCAAATATTGTTCACCTTCCCAACCAAAACCGGTCGAGAAACATGAAAATTCATAAAAATTCCTAAAAATACATTAATTAAAACCGTGAAATCCAACAAAGTTCAAAAAATTAAAATCCAATTTAATTGTTTTTAACATGACTAAGGATGAGAGGTTTAAGTTCCCGTGGCAGCCCGGGAAATAAGGTTCTCAGAAAACTTACCTGTTATCTTTGGTTCTGTAACGAAAATGCCATGCATGCGAATTTTATGTTCTCGTACGATTGCTAGCTAGCAGATGGTAAACATCATGTGTTGCATCGATAGGGAAAGGATGAAAAATGCGACTGGCTTTCGCTGGAAACATTATGCCGTACGAGCTGAAAAACTTTTTTTATAGAAATTCTTTTTAAAAGAATTAAATTAACTTATTTTTCAATTTTCTATTTAATTAAATCATATTCTAACCATTCGCCTCGTTTTACGAGCGAACCATAATCTCAGCTGAAATGACATCTCGAACGCAGCCTTAAATCCTTCATAAATATGGTTTGCGTGCAGCAGCTAGATTTTGATTGTTTTCAATAGAGAATGTAGGTAAAGATTGAGAAAATCAGATAAAAATCATGGCCAACCTTGAGTTACGGTGAACACCTCACTGACAGCATTAAGGCTGCATGCGTAACTCAAGTTTTTCAACCTCTACCCTTATTTTCCGTGAGCATATTTATCTAACTACTGAACGATGCGGTTTTTTAAAAAAGTTTATGTAGAAAAGTTACTGTAAAAAAGATCAAGTTCAAAGAGAATGCAACATGGCAGTTTATCTATTAATTAGGAAGAATCTATTAGTCTCCTTTTATCTTTAGGAAAGTGTGTTTACCGTCCAATAAGTACTTTATGTTTTTCCTTTTATCTTTAGGAAGGTTTGAGCCGTGTCCGATATGGACTAGTATCTATCTATGGGTATAAATATGTACACCTCGGGTCCATGAAAATCATCTCTCGATCAATACAACTACTCTCGGCGCATCGCCACCCTCTTTCTGAGGTTTTTACTTATCAACCGACGGAATATGGCACCTGACGCGGGGCTGCATCGGCTTTCGATCTCCGGTGAAGGGGTAAGCCCTGCGTTCCATCGGGTCCTAGTGAATTTATCGGCTACATTGGTGTTGTTCAAGGCTGCATCACTTCGATCTCTTGGATCGCTCTGGTTCGGTTGATATATTTACCTGATATATCAATTCTATCTTAATTGCATTGTGTTTAGAGACGCATCGGTTTAGTTGGGACTGTCTCGGTTAAGTATAATCTTCTGTCTTAGCCGAGATATCTCTACAATCACAATGTTATTTTAAATATATTTGTCATATCCATCACATTAGACAGATTTATCGGCTCATTAAGTATTAGATTATCATATACAATCTCGTGCTGCATCGATTAGGTTCGACCTACTAGATTGTTGTTGATAATATAAATCTTGTTAAGCCGATAGGTTCATGCTGATGTCTTATCGGAGTGCTAGCCGATAAGCTATAATATACGTTATATAATCTAGATTGACAATGTTTTCTACTTGCATCGGCCGATCTCCATCTAGAATTTTATCGATATCAGCTAGATTATTTTGTTGGCTTCGATTGTATAATGTATCCACCACCCTGAAAATCAGTCAAAGGCTTGATTGTCTAGATATTATATTTCTTTTCATACTTAGTGCTGCATCAGTTAAGTTTGATCTACTAAGTCGTGCTTAGAACCATAATCTCTAGCTTGCTTCTTGATTGCCAATAAGGGTTTCATCGGGGTTTCAGCTGATGAGTTATCTGGACGTTGCATCGGCTTATAAGGGTTACATATAAGTTGGATTTAGCCGATGACAACAAAGGTTTCATTGTTTATATAATCGTTTGGATTTAATGACATCGGATCTTCAGCCGATGTATGCTTTAACATTCGGATCAGTACTTATTCAATCTATCATTACTAGCCGATTGGTTTCTACTGGATTATATTATTGTTTTATTACATTATCATCAGCCGATTATTTTTATGTTATTATTTACTCAAGTATCAAGATCTATACTGGATATCGGCTGGTATTGGTATCGGCTGGAATTACTCCATCGGCTTGTCAGCCGATTGGTTGTTTTATCTGCTGTTTACATATCTTGTCAGTTGCAGGATCAAACTGACTAGCATGCCCGCATCTCATTATTATTTTGGACCTGTACTGGAGCTAAGCAGATCTTCCAGACCATCGTGTTTTTACGTCAACACCAGTACCAAACACAGCCGTAGTTAGGCCAATGCTTGCCGCACTATGATCATCTAGATGTCTGTCATCAGGAGAGGTAACATTTTATTTGTTTGGAGACACAGATGGGAGATATTACGAGCTGGTACATCGGTTGATTGGTACTCCCTCCGGTTTTTTTTTTTTTTTGACGTTGTTAGTCAAAATCAAATTAACCAATGTTAAATATTAAAGAATGGAGCCCCGCAAAAAAAAAATAGAATGGAGATAGTAGTTTGGTATGTACTACTAAACGGCAGTGCTTTACCGGGACTAAAGCCTGTCATTGTCAAAATGCACCCACAATAATATGCTTCTGATCGTTCATATTGGAGTAACGTACGGAATCGTACAGGAGAAATATATTGTACTCTCTAGGAAGCAAAGTCAATTGGAGGTACAGAGATTGCACTATGTCCAGGACCGCGCATTATATTTGTAAGTTAAGATGGATTTCCAACTTTCTAGAATTCCTTGGTCAAAATTAGGTTGATTTGTGCGTAATCGGAAATTGCAGGCTTAGAAATTGTGTTGATAATGTAAATGTGCGTAGCAAGCATTTTATATTTTCACTAGAAAATCAACATGCTGATTAGCGCATCCGCTAATTAACCTGCATAGAGCATTTAAAAACCACACATATAATATGGTTTCTAGTATTATTTTAATTTCTCTTTTTACGACTTTGATCATCGGGCCGGGGTGCTTAGATCTAGCATAAGTCTTTAGATATAGATATAGATCCAACACCTGCAACCACATTATTAGGAAGAGTTTATCCGGTGAGAGGGCATAGGCATGGTCCGGTACCCCAAGCCATATGAGCCTGTGGAAGTGCTGCTCATTAGTCTATCTACTCCTTTGTGATCGTAGATGAGCACTTTATTTTTTTTCTTTCTTTTTTCCTCTTTTCGACATTTGTTGTTTTAAATATTGGACTTTAAAAAGGATCTCTTAAAAATGAATGCTTGGGAGCTAGGGTTGCTAGATGTGGATTTTTCTCTGTCCATAATCTTCCATTCCCTTGCAGATTCATTTGATGTAGATGATTTTTGTATTCCGTAACAGAGATGATGCAGATGTTTTGATTTATATGTCGTGTTTGATCTGTGGAAATAATTTGTATGTCGTGTTTGATCTGTGGAAATAATTTGTATGCCATGTTTAATCTGTGGAAAAAAGCAGGAAATGAGCAGCCATATGCATGTCGGTATTTTTTTTGCCAAAATCCATCATCACTGACGGGTCTCTTAACTGGCCACCAGTGAAAATCTTCTTTTCATAGATGGCTAGCTTAATCTAACCACCCCAAAATCATTTTCGCTGGCGGCTGGGCTAGATCGTTCGCCAGTGAAAATCTATCTACGCTGGCGGCCGTTGACCGCTAGTGAAAATTGTGCATTTTCACTAGCAGCCTTTGGTTACTGATGGTAGCATTGGCCGCTAGAGAAAACATTAAATGACCACTAGAAAAAAATGTTTTTTAGTAGTGAGCTCGACGGCCATCTCCCGCATGTTGTCGCTGCCGCAGCACTCACGTGTTGCCACTCGCCATCGCGGCCGCACCTACGCGCCGATGTAGCTCCCACATGCCGTCGTTGCTGCATCCACACACCATCACCGCCGAAGCCCCCTCCGTGCGCCACCTCGCTCTCCCGCATGCTGCCACCGCAGCTCCCCCACGCCGTCGCCACCGAAGACCTCTCTGTCGCCGCCTCCGCAGCTCCTATCGCATGCTGCTGCCGCAGCAGTCCCACCGCGTGCCGCCACCGAAACCCTCTCCGCGTGCCGCCTCCGCTGAACCCTAGCCGCGCCGCCGAGAAGGACAGGGATGAGTGGACCACGGGGTGAGAAATTTGGGGATATGATTGATTTGGTACTTAGGAGTATTTTTGTCAGTTCAGACTATAAAATGATTTTTTTGTTTCCTAAATAAATCCTAAAGTTGCAGTGAAAACATGGTCAGACAGTAGTTCCAATTTCAAAAAGCAGGGTTAACTGTGCAAAGTTCAAAAAAGTAGGATCAGGTTAGTAGATAGACTCTAGAATAGGACTAAATGAACAATAGTCCCAATAAAATTACCAGATCACGTAACCCTGGCCGGGTAGTACATGTAAAATCAATCTGCGCAATGAGTAAAAAACGATATTCATGTGGAATAGTACCGGTAATGCTCATTTTAACCTGCCGATTTGCCATTTTTTCATTGTGTTACATGATTTTAGACTTGAAATTTTTTAGGGCGGCATGCGTACACTGTGTCAAAGTGTCAAATATTTTTGGGGAAAAGGGAATATCACCTCAAGAAGAAAATCCGACATAAACTATTCTATAATTTTCATCGCTTTGCTAGATAGAGCTTCCAATTCATTATACTTACGATTGAACCGGACTTTTTTTAAGGCCTTATTCGGTTCATAGGGATTTAATTCCTAAGCAATTCCGAGTGGATCCCTCCCATGTCACTTAAACCCTGTGGGGAATATAAATCTCTTTCCCCTAATCCTTCAATTGAAACCATTTGTTCGGTTTTGGCTGGAATTTAGCTACCCAAATTCATTTGCTACTGATCAATAGGAACAGTTGAATAAGAACCATAGAAGTTTGCTTCCCCTAATTCACAGAACTCCCTCCATTTCATAATATTATAAGTTTGCTTCTTTAAGATTAACTAAATTTATAGAAAAACGTAGTAGCTTTTTTAACACAAATAAATATATTATTAAAATATATTTAGTGTTAGATTTATTGAAACTAATTTGATGTTGTAACTTTGCTAAGGCTGTGTTGTTTTTCCAACTGACCTCCCTCATTTCCACGCACACGTTTCCCAAACTACTAAGTGGGTACCTTTTTTGGAAAAAAATTCTATTCGAAAGTGGCTTTAAAAAAGTATTAATACATTTTTTTAAAAAATATCTAATACTTAATTAATCATGTACTAATGAGTTGCTCCGTTTTACGTACACGAGGAATTATTTCCTGACATCAACAGCTGAACACAACATAATTTTTTTTATAAACTCAGTCAAACTTCAAAAAAAAATAACTAGAAAAAAATCAAAATGACTTATAATATAAAACGGAGGGAGTACTAAATTAACATTGGATACATTAAATTTATTATCAATAAACTGATAAATATATGCTACTGAAAGTTTGAACCAATGAGCATTGGACCCACCCTGCACCTAGTAATTTCATCTCACATTGAACTGGTCCAAGATGAGTGTCATAAGCTGATGAGCAGCGCAGGAGACGCTACACTGATGCCCTGACTTTCACCTTGTAGTCTGAAGTAATAGAACTTCGTTCAGAAACATAAATTGAGTGCAGAGAAATAAGAGGGCATAACAACATGAAATGCATTAGCAGCATGAAGTATACATTGATGAAGCCCTACAGATAATGAAATATGGCATGATTCACTTGAGATTTCTTGTTAGAATTTGCACTTCCAGTCAAGCCATATAAAAGTAACCGCATCCCCTTATTTTGTTTTAACCCCTCAAATGTCAATAAAATAGTTATAGATTAAAATTCTGAAAATTCTTGATAACATCGGTACAACATATACATAGACATATGAAACAGAGAGTATGCCTTTAGAATACACTTCTATACTTCTATGGACCATCCGTCCATCCCACAGGAACTTCGATCATAGGTGAAGAACAATCAGACAGCCGGCCGGAGCTAATTAAAGAAGGAGCATCTTGGTCCATCGTAGAAAGATGTTCATAGGCGATTCCATTATTCCTTATATCGTATACCACACTTCCATATATATGTAGGAACGGAGCAGAGATCGACCGTGTGACTAAACTTCCATATATCCACTATAAGAAATTCTTGGCCATGGTAATCCCTGAGACTGATGCTGACAGGAGTGGGTTCTTGAAGGCCGTAAAGTAATCAGATTTAGCCCTTGCAAAAATTAGCCCGAAGCTTCTCCTTGATGATTTGTCCTGTCCAACTGTCAATGCATTGCTAATCTCCATAGATCTCTGGCCACGCCGAACTATCCCCATGTCCGGCTCATCAAGAAACGCAGCAAGGTACGGCCTAGAAGGCACGCTTAACAGAATGCGGGACGAATCAGCTGCACCCCTTGACATCTTCTGACCATTGCTTGCGTGCAACGGAGAGTAGTAGTACTCGTGCAACCCTGGCAGCACACCGGCCGGCCACGGCGAGGTCGCCGAGCTCTTCTGGTTGATGAACTGCACGATGCTCTCCATGAGCTTCCTGCTGGTCGCGCGGAGAGGGCTGTAGAGGTGGAACCCATGGTCCTCGCCCTCCGACTCCACCACCGTCACGTTGTGTCCGTCGCCACCGGCCCACGCGCAGCCGCGCATGCGGGCCGCGAGAAGGCGGCCACGGTGGCGCAGAAAGTCCTTCTCCGCCACAGCCACCAGCGCGCGCCGGCAGGTTAGAGATGTGACCTCCTCGACGGAAGGGTCGATCCATGGGTCGTCGTTGCCCGCCTGGCCGGACGTCACGAACGGCCAGAGCTCGCCGACCTTATGCGGCCTGATCACCGACTCGCCGTCCCAGGATGCCTCGAAAGGCAGCATCTCGGGTCCCCAGAAGAATGGCTGCACGACTATAAGCCCCTCGATGTCGCCGCCTTCGTGGCTGGCGCGCACCGCTGTGCGGTACGCGATGTGGCCGCCGGCGCTGTCGCCTGCGACGAACGTCCGGCTGGGGTCCGCGTAGTCGGCGAGCCAGGGGTCCGAGAGGGACGCCACCCACCGTAGCGCCGCCCACGCGTCGTCGTGCGCCGCGGGCACGGGATGCTCTGGCGCGAGGCGGTACTCGACGGACACGACGAGCGCCCCGGCGCGCGAGGCGAGGGAGGTGGCGTAACGGTGGTACGTCCGGCCGAAGGCGCTCTCGGTGCAGAAGCAGCCGCCGTGGAAGTACACGACGACGGGGAGCCTACCGCCGTCGTCGGAACTACTATTGCCACCGGCAGCGGCGCGGCCCGACGGGAGAAAGAGGCGTGCGGACACGCCGTTGCGTTCGTCGATGATGACGTCCCTCGTTGCCACCCCGCGGCTGGCCGCCGGGTCCTCCGACGCCGGCACGAAGGTGCTGTGCAGGATACGCTCGACCCGGCCGTCGTTGTACTTGAGTATGAATGGATAGAGCTCCACGGCGACGTCGTCGTCGACGACGGCATTCTTTTCTGCATGCATGGTACTCATGACTTAGGTATCGTAATCACTAGTAATTTATTTGCTAGTAATTGCAGAAATGCAGGGCCTTCGACTTCGATCGGTTGAGTTGCTGTGGGGTGGTAGTGCTTATGTGGGTGCATATATATATACACGATCGATCGACGTCGGTCAAGCAATGGACCCGGCCGACCGAGGTAGCAAACGAAGGACATACGAATCTCTGGTTCTCTACTAGATTACTACTTTAGTCCATCCGCCCCCAGCATCCCATCAACTACAGTTTCCTTCACGCGCGCCTTACCCTTCCCCACCACGCGCTCTGAAAACAACCGCTCCTCAAAAAAACAAAAAAGGAAAAGGAGCGATGCTCCCACTGGTATTATACGTTGAAAATGATCTGAACAATATGTTATTAAAGATAAATTAGTAAGGGGTAATTTTATCATTTATATTTTTCTTTAGTCTAGATTGATTTATGGTCATCCATTTCACTGGAATAGCTCATATTCCATCGAAATGACAAAATAGTAAGGAGAAAATAAGTTTAGACACAGCTAAATGATGAATATACATCTTCACATTTTTTTACAATAATACTCTTTCACATTTTTACTAACGCTGACTAATATGGTAATACAAATAGATCTGAGCTATTTGATTAAAAGAAATTAACAGTTCACTTTATTTTCTACTACCAGTAAATATCATCGTAGTGGGGCTTTCTAAATAAACCCGACATATATGTTCACTTGGAAACAACACTCCACACCCAAAGGAGAAAAAAAAACAGGATAGAACCTAAGCATGCCTCCAATCAGAAAATAAGAACTAAATCAAGCCGGAGCATAAAGTGAAACCGTCGTATCGTCCTTGTCCAATTCTATCGTAACATATGAACATCTTACTAGAACATTAATAAATAGAAGGACCGAGGATGTAAGGATAAATGCAGGGTGGAGGACATACGAATCACTAGTTCACTACGGCTGTAACTTGTGAAGGCATTCAAACTGCTAGCCGTGTCTCGAGAGGAGAGAGAAGATGCCACGTAGCCTGAAACCACAACCCTTTCTTCTAGAATGCAAAGTAGCTCAAGTGTCCTATCTTTAATCATGCGTGTCAATTTCTACCATTTTCTATTATTTCCTCATACTTTGTTAATTTATATGGAACTCTAATATTTTGCACCAAACACATCAGAAATTAGAAACAAATATAAAATCAACCCCCATTCTCGTTGGCCTCTTGGCCAGCTGGCAACAATCTCCTGTGGGTCCCCCTCTACCCCACCTCAGGCGCAGTTTTCTCCTTCCACCTTCTCTGCTCGAAGGCACATCGGGGCCGACGAGCTTTACCTAGGTAGGGTAGCGGGTCTTGGCAACGACGGTCCTAACATCGGAGTGGTAGTACTCGACGACCTTGATGAGGTACCACATCACTACTAGAAAAAGATTTTTTATGGCGTTGCCCTATTATTTTCGCTGGCGGCCATATCCGAAAACCACCAGCAAGCACATAATGAGGGGGCACCGACCGCCAACGAAAATGGATTTTCGCTGGCGGCCGAGTTAGGCGGGCCACCGGTGAAGATATTGCCAACTTCACTGGTGTCGCACTTAAAGCACCGCCAGCGAATATGTGCCATCACTAGCGGCATGCTTATGTGGCCCGCCAGCGAAGATGAAGACATCTTCTCTGGTGGCCAACTTAAGCCACCCCTACTCCAATGTTTTCTATGGCGGTGGCTTAAGTGGGCTGCCAGAGAAAATGTCTTCTCCTATATAGAGCCGTGGCCGAGTTGTCATGTCATTTGAGCACGATTTTCTCTCTCTTATGAACACAAATATAGGGGAGAAGTTTTGAACTCGAATGGTTTGATAGATCTATTGTACCAAAGGTTAGTTATACTTTATACTACTCTATTTCTCAAGTTTTTTTCCATTTTTATATGTTTTATGTTGAGAATTTAGCAAGGTCAAAGTCATATGGCCCTAACCATGGCATGTTTATTTTTTTATTATGTGGAGCTCAAAACAGTCAAACTTTTTATACAATGTTTTGGTGGGTTTATTTGTAGCAGATCTATATGCCATGGTAGTTTTTGTGCACTTATATATCTATATATATCTAGTTAGGTAGAGGGCATTAAGAGAAAGAGCGTAGTTGGGTATTTTTGTCTAGTTGTATGTCCATCTATTGGGAATTAATATATAAGTGATATTTTTTTGAAAATAAGTCATAATATAATTTTGAATAGCTTTATTACCTTGCGTCTAGCTTATAATAATTTTGACATAGCAGAATTTTATGTGACGTATATATATTATTAAAAATATTTAAACTAAGTTAGTTATTTTTTTGCAATGCATAGATGGCATAAAGAGCATGGATGTATAGAGAGAGATATCGTGCGTCATACAATGAAGGAGTTGATAGATTTATGAAAGCTGCTAGGAAGAATGCTTTAGCTAAGAAGACGAAGGAAATTAGATGTCCATGCGTGCGCTACAAAAATCAGAAAATTTGGGACAATCCATCTGTAATCGAGACACACTTGTACGCATGGATTTGTTGATGGCTACACAAATTGGTCACACCATGGAAAAATCCCATTAAGCTTCCGAGTTTCCACCAAAGAGACATAGGATGCAGTGTTCATGGGCGGGAATTTCGTGGTAGTGGAAGAATCCGGTGATGATGAGTTGAATGATGATGTTTGTGATGATGGTCATCAAACAGTTGATGATATCGATGATGGTCATGTCACAGTAGATGATGCCAATGGTACATTTCAGAGAATGGATATTTTCATTCTCCAAGTCCCCCTTCCCCAATCAAAAAAATCACAAATTACACAAATGCCCAGCAATTACAAAACCACACAGCAATCTAGCAACAACCCCCTAAAATTGCACAACAGAAGCATGCGAGCAAGCAATGAATGGATTAAGAGCGGTCGAAGAGGAAGGCAAAGGGAACGAATAGCAGGCAGATCAAGACAAGTGCCAACATGGCCACGCGTGCAATGGGTCCTTTCACCAGCGATCTCTAACTCTCAGCACCGCCATTAGGGCATGCTTTAGATCTGCGCTGACGTCATTCTTCTAATCGATGCCCTAGCGAATCGAGGTTCAGGTTCCTTCTTGCCGTAGTCCCACTGCCACCGTCATCACAGTCACCAAGCCACTACCCTCGTTACGATCGATGTTTGTTCTGTCACCAAGACACAGCCGAGCCACGTTCACCGAGGCCCACCACACAGTAGGATCCAACACTCTCGAGCCACATTTTCTTTATATCTCTATCCCTACTACCTTAAAAGCGAAGGTGTTCTCATCATCCTCCTGAACCATCGCACTTTCTCCATGAAAAGAACAACTATGCCTATGCCTTAGAAAAACCACCTACTCAGAAACCGGTGTTCCATCTCAAAAACCGGATAAAAAAATGAACCGCATAAAACCGTCCTCTTTCTCCCAATCCCGTTGCAACTTACAGACATGGCACTGGTTCTCGAGAAAAAGGAATATAACATCATTTTTCTTCAGCATGGCTGGTTCAGAACTACAAAAAAAAAATACTATTTGATTCCGTGGGTGAACTGACCGAGCTCTCGGTTTTCGGTCCGACAGTTTGGCCACTGGTTCAGTGGGCCCGATCATAGTTTAGGGCTCTTTTAGATTGAAAGGAAATCACACGAACTTGAGGATTGCAGGAAAAAATAAATACTATAACACCCTTTAGAGCAAAAGAACAAGTAAAATTTCTATAACCTCTCTCGTCCAAAAAAAAAAATCCAATAACCCCATTTCATACAAATTTAGCATTAGCTCACATCTCATGTTTTATTTTCCTTTGCTAAGTCTAATGCACACTCTATATTCTCTTTCTTCTCTCTCTTCAGCATATGATTTCCTCTAAAATTCCAATGAATCATTCAAATACATTAAAAATTTCTAGCATTCCTCTGTTTTGAAATCCTATATTGTTCAATGCACACAGTTTCTTCTCTTTCTTTCTCTTATATCTTCCACATATGATTTCTTCTAAAATTTATATGTTTCAACTCCCATGAACCATTCAAATACATTATTTCTAGCGTACCTCTGTTTTGAAATCCTATTGTATTACATAGCATATAATCTTTTCCAATATTTTTTTATGATCTTGTATTTTAAAAAACGTTTTAGTAATATACTGTATAAGTTTCGATTGCTATATTAGACAGACCCGTACGTCCCTTTCTTTCAATTAAACTGACAGAATGAGCTGTTTCTTTCACAAATCAAATCGGAACTTCTCAGCTTCATTTAGGCTGTGTTAACTTCTCAGCTTCATTTAGGCTGCGTTCGTTTCAGCCGGTTTCCAACCTCTTTCTTGTTTTTCGCGCGCATACTTTTCAAACTACTAAACAGTGTTTTCAAACTACTAAACAGTGTGTATTTTACAAAAAGTTTCTATATAAAAGTTGCTTAAAAAATCAAATTAATCTATTTTTGAAAAAATAGCTAATACTTAATTAATCACGCGCTAATGGACCGTTCCGTTCTCCGTACGAAGGAGATGGTTTCTCAACTGGGAGTAACGTTAGTTGTGGTAGATTGGGCTTAGATTTTGCTGACACGTAAAACTATACCAGCGATTAGCAAATGATTAATTAAGTATTAATTATTATAAACATAAAAAAAGATTTGTTTAAATTATTTTAAAAATTCTACATTAAAATTATTTAAAAAATACATTATTTAGCTGTTTAGAAAGCGTATGCCCGTAATAAACGAGAGAATTGTTAAATGTAAACCTAGAAACCAACTCAACCATTAAACTTTTGCTGACATAATGCTTCGGCCCGGGCCCTCCTTTAACCTATTAATAAGTGTTTATCATGTGGAATAAGTCCACTTGACAATCTCAAATATATGATCTTGAACCGTACTATCAGATATTTTGATCCTAAACTATTAAAACCGGTATAATTTGACTTACTCAGTGGTTTTGATAGCATTTTTCGCTGATGTGGCTCGTTGACTAGGCCAACTAGCCGAGTCAGCATGTGGGCCCCACATGTCTGCATCTCTTCCTCTTCCTCCTCTCTTCCTTTCTGCCCTCACAACTCATCTCAATGACCTCCCCAGTCCGCTCCCTGAGTTGCTCGCCGTGGTGAGGAGTTTGAGTTCCAGATGGCGCCTTGATCTGGCATGGCGAGGAGCAGCAGAAGTAGCTGGCGCGGGCAAGGAGCAGTAGCACCAAAAGCAGATGGCACGGCAAGGAGCAGTAACCGCCGTGGAGCAGGTGGCAATAGCACGGTGGCGGGCGGAGCAAGAAGCTAGCGAGTGTCGACTTCTCCCTCGATCTTGCCATGGCAAGAGCTTGAGCTGCGTGGAAGATGGCTCTCTCCTAGTAGTGCGTGGGGCTAGCGAGTGAGGCCTTGGAGCAGTGCAGAGAAAGGAGGGGGGCATCATGGACTGGCTTCTGCTTCTTCATGGCTAGATCAAGCAGGCTTCTCGAAGCTTTCGGTATAGATGGCCAAAAGGCCCGAGGCCCGATGGCCCGGCCCATGGCACGGCATTTTGGCCCGGCCCAAGCACAGCACGGCCCGACGGAGGTCGGGCCTGTGCCGGCCCGGCCCGACCATCGGGCCGTGCCTGGGCCCCTCCACCGACACGTTGGGCCAGCCCGGCACGACCAGGCCGAAACGGCACGATGGGCTGGCAGCCAGGCCCGATAAAAAAAACATATGGGAGTAAAAATAGACATATTATATGCCATGGACGAAAGAATAAGGACACAAAATAGACTTATTTTATCTATACATATGTCAGCCCAAAGAGGAAGGACAGAAAATAGACTTATTTTAGCATACATATGTAACAGTCCAAAGAGGAGGGATGAAAAGTAGACTTATTTTAGAAAAGGGCCCGATGGGCCACCCGTGCCTTCGGGCCGGCACGACACGGCCCGATAGCTGGTGGGCCGTGCCTGGGCGGGAGGTGTAGCCTATGGGCCCGCACAGCCCGGCACGAAGTGCCGATCGGGCCGTGCCGGCCCGACTGACCTTGGCCCAGGCCCGTCGTGCTTGGGCCGTGCCGGGCCGGGCGGCCCATATGGCCAACTATAGCTTTCAGAAGGTTTTGGCCCAATTGATCAGGGTCTGAGGGAGCGACGGATGGCCATCCCGGTGTTGTCTGGTGGTGGCCGCCGTAGAAGCCATCCCCTTCTTCCTCCTACCACGAGTAGTGTTCTCTGCCAACCACCGTTCGACGATCGCTTTCTCCGCTGCCCGTGTCGTCCGTCCTGCGACGGATCCCTCCCCTTCTTCGGCAGCAACAATGCCAGAGCGAGGCCGCCAGGCTAGGCCTGAGCTACCCTAGTTGCGCCGAGCATAGAGGAGAAATTGGAGTGGCTAGGGAAAAGATAGAGAAGTGAGAAAGGGCTAACACGTTGGTCCCACATTTTTTTCTTATCACTTACATGTGGGACTTACTTCTATTTTGTGATCGCACTGCCATTTAAACATAGGTGGACTAAGTTAACATATCACGTCAGCAAAAACCGTATTCAAACCACTGAGAGTTAAATTACACTAGGTTAATAGTTAGTGATCAAGATATAGTATTGAGTTTCAGGAATACAAATCAGACTAGATATATATCTGAGGGAGTAACTTATTCCTTATCATGTATTCATGTCTCACCTGGTCCAACGCATTTAAGCCACCTAGTCCAAAGCAGCTCGAATGCACCTTCTGTCTATTAGCCAACTGAAGCAAAATGAGTTCTGGTACATCCTGGCTATATATGCAATCCGTAAAAGATGAAACCATCCTGCTTCTAGGGATGGGCATTTATTATAATCAAAAAATTTGGTCCCGGTCTTCGATCTTTTGATAAATTTCAATTATGCCAAGCAATAAAATTTGGGGTATTTCAGTCCATGCAAAAACATAGCAAGTAAAAAAAAAAAACACTTCAAAACGAAGATGACTTCGCATCAGACGTCTGATTTGATTGTATTAGTCAGATGCCTGTGCTACCGTTAGATCCAAATCCATCCTTTTCTATCCATCCGATTAAAAAACTAGTACCTTGTATGCATGCATGCATGGAGCAACAACAATAAAGAGCTTGACCGCGTATGCGCGACAGCAGAGGAGAAAGGTACAAGATAGTGATAAACTTTAAATTTTCTTCTTTGAAAAACTATTTATCGGATTAACAATCCGAATTGCACTATCATATTCGTTGTAATTAAATCTCTATAACAACAAGATATCTATATGATTATATTCCAATGAGAAAAAAAATACAAATGTTTTAATCATTGAACTTGGTTGTTTCACGTGTGAGAAAGAAATGTTTCAGTTGGAATTGATCATGTTGCACATTTTAAGTTTTATGTTGCACTAGATCTTTATTAAATATTACACATAATATTATTTAGTTATTTTAATAAGTATTTCTAATATTTCACTATGTCATCGTAAATAGGTGCGATGTTGCAACAATTATAACTCGATGTATTATATATAGAATAAAAATGTTAAATAAGGATTTAACAGTGGTTTATTATTCTTATTTATCATAAAATATAATAAACTAAGATATTATTGTAAAGATTTAATTACACCGAATATAATCGTATAATCAGATGATAGATAAAATGAATATTTTAGGAGAAAAAAATTCAAAGTTACTATACATGTATACTACGTAAAAGAGTTCTCCCTATGAAAAAACTTCTAAAACTTCTAGGGGTGAATCTAGAAAATATCTATCCAGATTCATTCCTAGCTAAAAGTTTATTTTTCTAGGACGGAAGGTGCAAGAGAGAAATTAAATAGATGTTATCATGCAGTAACCCTGAGAGAAAATATGAGACCAAATTTGGAGAGCGGAGAGCATCTGGTTTTCTTTGCTGCGTCGGACATCCGACCGCAAGCATTTCCGGAATTATAATAATATCTTTAACGGTCAAATTAATAATACCATGGAACTAATTAACCCTTTAATACGCGCCCTATGTCGTGGTATATGCTCGTCTTCACTTCATCAGCTGTGTGCGTGACTGTACCACCTACCTAACTTAACCAGATCGTACGACGACGTAGACGGAATTAAGCACGGAAAAACCCTTTTCATTACCCGAGTGGCCGAGTCGGACGCCTACCGCGGCTGTTTGATCGATTCCGACGGATACCTGCTGTTTGTAGTTCCGGTACATGCATATGCGTACCTAAACGTTGCAGTCTTGCAGAGCCACTAATTAACACACAGCAAATGCACGCCAATCACATGGCAAAGCTGATCGAGACAGCGATGAAACACGCGGCTACTCTACCGGACGAAATCGCGGCAGGCAAGTACGCTACTGCTCCCGTGCCTTTTCGGCCTTTCGGCACCATGGCTCCATGAGGTCGCGATCGGTCCACAAATTAAAAGACCAAAAGCATCCAAACCTTTTTCACGACGATGCCCTGCACTGTCGTCTGTCCCAGCTAAGCTCGGCAAATAAGCACGCGCGCCCCTGGTGGTGGGGAGAATTATTGGCGCCACGTGCGCACGCAGCTCGCTAGCTACCGTCCTGCCGGGCGGCTGGTTGCGGTGCAGGTACCCGAGATGGAATGCTCTGCATGTGCAGTGTACTAGAGTAGGCGTAAGTGCCCTGGCATGGCTGCTTGTCGCCTTGTACTACTGTGAGGACAGCGTGTTCTCTCGAGCTTACAAGTTGGACATTCTTTTTCTTCTGACTAAGATATACTTTCCCCTTCCCACAAAGCATGATGCTTTAAGGTTTTAAAGGCAAATTAGCTTGAAGAAAAAGACCAAGTTATCCTCACTTGTTAATAATCAACTTTCATTTCGCTGAGTGAAGTGCATTCAGTATGAGTACCTAGAGTATCTCTGCACATCAATGGTATGGCCACAAAAATTACACAAGGCAAATCAATCATTAGCAAATTCAAAACAGAAAATCATTAAATTGCTCATACGATATGTTTTGTGGGACACTAGTGAAACCTTTAAACGCTAGGTTTTGTGGGACGGAGGAGGTAAGAGTAGATTTTATCTTGGACTTAATTATCATATTTTTAGAACTGTGCTAAATGATGTATTTTTTGTATAAAAATATTTTAAAATATCAGATAAATCCATAAAATCATTAAAACTCAACTAATTATGCGCTAGTGATCTTCTTTTTACGTGTTGGTACTTAATCTTCATCCTTCACTGGTTCGAACGGGACCTAAGGACATGACCGATGAAATCCACCTACAAGAGTAGCATTGCGTAGAAAGGAGATGCTATCTCCTTTCTAATGCAAGTCGTAGGACAAAACAACACCTCGAACACCTTATTCATAATACAAGACATGGCTATGTGTTTTTTTTTTCAAATCTATCAACCTCTTACACTTTGTATTCAAATCCTAAAAAAATTTCTATTGACATATAAGTCCAACATTTTACAGTATACACCATGAAAAATAGAAACTTAAAAATCCCACCGCTCCTCTTTCTCCAGTCCCTCTCCATCACTTCTTCCTCTCCCACCGGTGGTGTTGGCACCGCCTCTTCCATCCTTCTCCTTGAGGGCACTGCTAAGAAACAGAGAAGCTACTTCAAACGGTCGTGCGAGGTAGCACTCGCATGGTGACATGGTCGTCTCGATGTCCCCTCATCGGCATGGCCCTCCTCGACGTGGCTCCGGATGGTGCGGATCGATGCGTCGATGGCTGGCAAAAATCGATGACGACGAGTCCTGGTGGCTAGCACGATGACGGCGGGGCTTCCAGGTGGCATCAATCAGAGGCGTTAATTGTCGTCAAAGCTTCCTAATGGGGCGGTGACCTCAATCGCATTGGCGCATCCATTCTCCCACATGTCGCGTCTTCCCACGACGGAGCATCTTGCCATCTTCCTCTGATGCACCGCCATGTAGGCCTTTCTTGTCCCCTGCCATCAGTTGTCCTCCTCAATCTTGGCCATTTACTTTATCGTTACCGGATCCAATCTCGAGCTCGCTAGATCTGCAACAGTGACGACCTTGACTAAGCTCGTGGTGGCAATGACGCGGGAGCTTGTTTGTGGCAGAAATAACGCTTGGCGGCGGAATGGGGCAAGACCGGTCACTTTCCCAACGTGGTTCCTCCCCACGCCTCTGTGTATAGGTGGCCAAATGGGTGGCCCGGCCCAGCACGACACGGGCCCGCTGGTGGCACAACCCACTAAGGCACGGCCTGTTAGGCATGGCTCCTGTAGTGGGCCGTGCCGTGCTGGCCCACGTGTTAAGGCATCGGCCCAAGCACGGCCCAGGAAGGCTACGGGTCGTGCCGTGTCGGCACGGGCCCAAATATAGCACGTGGGTCGGTGTAGGCCCATTAGCATGTTTAGCTCACAAAATTTGAATATGAGACTGAAAAATAAATAAAAAATGTGGAAAAAAGGTGAAAAAGGAAAATTAAAGGGAAAAAAAGGAAACTTTATGAAAATACTAGAAAAAAGACGAAAAGTAGTAGGAAATAGAAAAATTAGGGGAAAATGAGAAAAATGAGAGAAAATAGATAAAATATATGAAAAATAGGAAAAATTTTGGTGGGCTAACAGGCCGTGCTCGTACTTGGGCCGTGCTATGCCGACCCGATGGCAACCGTGCTGTGCCGGCCCATGGACTCAGACGTTGGCCAAGCATGGCATGGTCCACGAGCGCGCGAGCTGTACCGTATCTGGACCATCTACAGTACTATCGTGCTCGGACCAGCACGCCTTGGCCCAACCCATTTGACTAGCTATATGCCTCTGTGCACCAAAGTCATGTCTCTGCTAAGGCACGTCTACCTTTTGCAGCGCACGAATATTCTGCGGATCTGTGGCTCCATCCTGCGGCTCTGCGGCTCCATCCGATCTTGCACAAATATTCGGTCAGGGTGCGATGAGACTACAAGCCATGTCCCCACGTTGAGTATGGCCTAACGGAGTTGTTCTGTCATTTGGTTCGATTATCAATATCTGATACTCTGTCCATGTAGCCCCTCCGGTTTTAAATAACTATTGTTGACGTACTATAATTTTAACTTTAATTATCAATAAATTTTAAATGGTTAGATCATGATGCATGAAAGTTTCGTGGCTATGCTAACATACTCCCTTAATTTGGAATACTATTTTTTTTCAAAAGAGAACGGTCAAAATTCGAAGATAAGACAGTAAATCCAATCGAGAACGCTGCAAACCAGTAGCCCGAGAGATCGATCGAACCTGTCATGTCGCATATATCCAAGTAAGCAGCTAGTTTTTCTTACTCCTAAACTACTTATCCGATCTATATTCGATCATACCGTTATATTCGTTGTAATTAAAATTTTACAACAACAAGATATCATATGATTATATTATGTTAAAAGAAAAACTCATGTTTCAAACCGTTAAAACTCAATGTTTCATATGTGATAGTAATATGTTTCAATGTGTGTCTTTAGCATGTTAAAAAAATTCCTGAAATTACCTAACACTACTCTCTCCTCTCTCTCCACCTCTTCCAGGCATGCATGCATGCATTTTATCGAGCTTCAAAACAATTTTTCTCCTATAATAATTATCCAATCGATGATCCGATCACACCGTTGTATTCGTTGTAATTAAATCTTTACAACAAGATATCGCATGATTATATTTGATAAAAGAAAAACATATATTTCAATCCGTTAATACTAGTTGTTTCATATGTGATAGCGACAATGATGGAGGATAAACTCCGCAGAGGGAACTGTGGAGGCCCCCCTTTTGAGTTTGGCCCAGGGCGTAAAAGAGAGGCGTTCCCGACTCTGACTCCGGTGCACCGGTGATGTGGAAAGAGGGAGAAAGAGTTTCGCGCAAAAGAAGATAATGGCACGAGAAATTATACAGGTTCGGCGCCGGCGAGGCCTAACATCCTACTGCTGTGTGATGGACTATATGTGTGTTCTTGTTCTCAGGAATCGAACCCCTTTCCTCTAGGTCTAGGCCTCCTTTTATACTCCAAGGGGACACAACATGGGCCGAACCTGATACTCTAGAATAAAGGAAAATAATGTTCTTTTACAATTAAGGGCAACACTGTGGCTGGCGGTGGAAGTCCACCATCCTGTAGCGCCGGCACGACTCCTGTCAGACCGCCCATCTTTTATGCATGACGCCGCGCGTCATTCTTCATTAAACGGCCGGAGACTTGCTTGTTCCAACCGTGCGTGGTGATGTGTGCCAGGTGATTAGACCTGGCGTACCAACTCCGGTAGGGTGAGTGAGCTGCGCCGGCTCACATGATTTTGATGTGACCTGACGGGGCGTGCAGCGTACCTAATGGCGTGCAGACGGCACGCCCGGTACTGTGCTGCGTCCCATCGGTCATTCGAACCGGTCACAGACCGGTCAGCCGGCTGTGACTGGTGTCAGGCGTGTGCGTGCGCCTCATTTTGCATTTAATGCGGCACGCGCGCGTGCTGGTGCACTCCGGCTGCGCCACCATTAATGGGGGTAGGTGAGCGCCCACCTACTCTACACACGTGGCGGCGGCCTGAGGGGGTCGGGGGAGCCCGACCCCTAATATGGCAGTCACCGAGGGGCGCCGGGACTTAGAGCGGGCGGCTGCCACGTTACCCTCGGGCCCGATCCCCCCTCGGGAGATGGTCACGTGGGCGAACGGGGCCGCCTCTATCCCCAAGTCAATATACCCCTAGGTCCATGACACTGATAGACATGTTTCAACATGTATGTTCACCATGTTTCATAAAAATTTTAAATGTTTCAGTTACTGATGTTTTATTTCACCATATATAACTTAATATTTCACTCGTTAATTAACTGGATATTTGATCGACCGATTTTTCTTTTTTTTGATATCGGGGCTCGATGGGAAAATATTCTTCCAAATCCAGTGGGAAGTATTTGAACACGGATGGATTATTTGGAAGGCCCAAGCGTCTACCACAAGATTTCGGTTGATACGCTACATGAACTTTGCTGATTTGCTCCACGCACAAACGAGGGACTACAATTTTTTGGTGAATTTTTAATTAGCAAGTGTAGAAACATCGCACTGGTCTGCATGGCGAATGTGGCCGGCTGGGCGCTGCGTATTGCACACTGTTGGAATATATCGTATAGTATAATTGATGGTTGTTTATGCAGCGGTGGAAGCATGAAACACACCAATTATTTCGCATATATATCGCCACTTTGGATAAAGTGAGAACAGCTGTATATTTAAGATCCTGAATTTTGGGCGCATTTCCATGATCGAGGCCATCACAATGTGGAACTGTGAACGATATAGTGGATTACGGAGGAATGAGAGATCGAGACAGAGAGCGAGGCAATACGTACATTTGTACCTTTGCTTTTGATTTAGCTTACGCAAAAGAAAAAAAGAAAAAAAAGGTTCTAACAGCATTTCACTACATTTTGTTTTGGCACGAGCAAGGGAAGGAATAAGAGCAGCGCTAGAAATTTAAATTACAGCTGGTAACTGATGGATACTCCCTTCGTCCAAAAAAGTTAAACTTATTTTATTTTCTATTTTTCAAAAAAGATGATTATATTTGTAGTCTTCATATATCAAGACTTAAATAAAGAGATAAATAAAATAGTTCTTTGAAACCGAGTAATCATCCTAATACTCATTGATCGCCTACATATTTTTTTTGTTTCGTTTCATGTTGTAAAATGAGTAACCCTTTAATCTTGATAACAAGAGTAACGGGTCTAACATCTTTGTACATAGAGAGAGTAATTACTAAAAGCTCAGACAACATAAAAGGGGCTGAACAATATTGGCACAAGCAAAAAACATAGAAAACACAAGGCACTACTCGTACAATACAATTTCTAAGACGACAGTGGGGTACCCTGGAGGGAATATTGAATGTGGAGTTCCTACAACAGGTATACCTGTGTTTGTCAAGGAGATTTATGCTAAAACAAGTAGTACTAGCGAACATGACCATAGTTTAGGACCAGGTCTTTGTCTGATGGTGACTAATCCAGCAGGTTTTTGAGTGTAAGCATTACTTGAGAAGTGTAAACATAATTGAGAAAGAGGGTGAGATCATGGTTACCAAAGTACCAAATGCCAAGTTTGCTGACCTGTCACCATCCATTTTGTATCACAAAGTCAAAGGGTATGTCAGGGGCATTTAACCATTTACCTCTCTAGATTTAGCGTTTAACTAGCTAACATGTATATTCTCATGTGTGAATGATTGTATAAAAAATCTCTATATAATTAAAACCTCAATTAATGGATCAACTGTAGTACTACTTATTGGCATATGGGTTGGAAGGTCTATGCGGCCCATACGTTAGTGAGCTTTTCTGCACAGTACCATCTCTCAACAAATAGTCTTTTGCTACATCAACTCATCAAGATCCAAGCAAAAGCAAGTAGTAGTACTCTCTCTCCTTCCTAATTGAGTGACATAAATGAAGTGAACCACCCGACCTTATTTCCCCACCGACGCACACACGATGGCATCGTCGGAGGCGGAGACCTCGCCGCCGTCCACCCCCACCACAGCCTCTTGCCCGACCCCGCGGCCGGCGGCATCGGTGGCGGCGGCGCCGAGCATGAGCCCCTCGCTGCTCCGCGCCGCGCGCAGCGGCGACGAGCGCCGGTTCGTGAAGGCGCTCCTCGCCGACCCGTCCGCCCCGGACCTGGAAGCCGTCGCCACCGCCGGGGGAAACACGCTCCTCCACGTGGCCGCGTCGGGAGGGCACGCGCCGCTCGCGTCGCTGCTCCTCCGCCGCGCCCCGGGCCTCCTCGCCGCGCGCAACGCGGCGCTCGACACCCCGCTCCACCTCGCCGCCCGCGCCGGGGCGCACAAGGTCGTCGCCCTCCTCGTCGCCGCGTCCTCCTCCTCCTCAGCCTCCCCGTCCTTGCGCGCCCTCACCCGCGCCACTAACAGGCGCGGCGAGACGCCGATCCACGACGCGGTGCGGGGCGGGCACGAGGCCGCGGTGCGCGCGCTGGCCGCCGCGGACCCGGGGCTCGCCGGGCTGTGCGGCGGCGCAGGGGAGTCACCGATTTACATGGCGGCGGCGGCCGGATCCCTTGGCATGGTGCGCCTTCTCACAAAGACTTACAGGAACGACGAGGAGGAGGAAGTGCCCGTATTGGCTTCCTGCACGGGTCCGGGCGGCCGCACGGTGCTGCACGCTGCTGTGCTCACGAGCAACGGTGAGTTCTTATCCTTTCCTGAATCCTGACGAATGCTCAGTTAAAATTCAAGCTTTGTTTATGTTGGTTCTTGTCTGAGTGTGAGTGTGTGACGAACTAGCAAGCAGTGTTTTAGTTTCAAGTCTAGATTGTTAGATCTTGTTGGTTATTGTTAATGGAGGGCCTCTGCAACAATCTTTTGTAAAATCAACATTTCTTTGGATATAGTTAACTGTTTTGTATATTTAAATTTAGTAGGAGACCGTAGCTTTTAAGGCAAGTGGATGCAGTATGATTGAGGTGTCTGTTTCATGTGATATTTTACAGCCATGTGATTCTGCTTTGAATTTAATGTGAACTAGTTTGTCATCTTTAGACTAGAGTGTTGATTAGTTTGCTGTGACATCCTGATAAGGATATTGTGTTTCGGGCACTGCTTAACAAGGAGAAAGTTGGTGGGGCTTAACATGATGGATTTGTGGTCTAGTGGAGTAAGAGGAGGCGGCTCTTAGTGTTTGTTAATTTTAGAGGGTTTCAAAAATGATTCATGATGTTGGTGGAATTTATGTGGGTACTCATCACATGGCCAGGATAGCCTGCTTTATACTGCATGTGGATCATGAAGCAAAAAAGAAAAATAGGGATATGTGTGAAAAGGATCTTATATTCTTATTCTTATTGAAAAGGATTTGCAAAGATGGGCAAATATATGCGAAATATATTGATTGCAAAAATGAATGATGGGGATTGGCATGAGTTATGAACATGATTTAAAGAATGGAACTTGACCAAGAATTTTTTAGCAGATATTGTTCTATTAAAATTACTTTGAATATGTAGTATTTTGGAAGCTTTGCAAGATATAAGTCAAATTCAAAGTTGACCCCTAACATAGATGATCAGATCTCATTGTTTTACCTTGAATATATATATGTCCTATTTTCTAACATTCTGTGTATACTGTTTGAATGAATCCGATTAGAATACAGAAGAAAAACCATTAGAAGGATCGTTAATCATGTTAGCATCAAAATTCTGTTCAGCTTTGAATTTGACATGACAAGAAGTTTTGTCAATCTTGAAGCTTCTTACCATCTCTCATTTCTGCGTGAGAAACTGATCTGATCAGTTATATTTCCTTTGGTTGCTTCTACGTACAAATAAATCATTATTTTATTTGAACTGTGATTGGTATGTGTTTGTTCATGTGAGTAACTAAGTATGTACTAAAGAAATATGTTTCCTTTTTCTACAAGACAACTGGGGATGGGGGTACATTTATCTTATCTCTAGTATATCTAAGAACAAGAAAAATTGTAGCTATAATATAATTATACATTCGTGTTGTCCACACATTTACTAAGTTCTTTAGTAATAGAAATGACACAGGGATTGTTGCAGTGGAACCCAACGCTTGTGAAAGAAGTAGATGATTCTGGAAGTACTCCTCTTCATTATGTTGCGTCTGTTGGAAATATTCTTGCGTTGAAGCTGTTATTGGGATATGATACATCTCCGGCATATGTCCCAGATTCAAGTGGCTTATTTCCTATACATATTGCTGCTAAAATGGGATATGGTCAACTGATCTATGAACTATCAAGATACTGCCCAGATTGTGATGAAATGCTTGACAGCAAAGGAAGAAACTTCCTACATATTGCTGTTGAACATAAGAAATGGAAAGTTGTTTGGCATTTCTTTGGAACCCAAGAACTCGAAAGAATGTTGAATGTCATGGATTATGAAGGGAATACAGCTCTGCATCTTGCAGTCAAGAATGCCGACCAGATGATAGTGAGCCTTCTGATGGCAAATAAAGTTGTATTGCCAAATATAGTGAACAACCAGGGGCTCACTGCCTTAGATCTTGCCGTGTTGGCAACTGACAAAGGAATTAGTTATACACTGGTAAACTTCTTCACCCTACCGCTCTGCTCTTTGCACATTGTAGTTTATATACTTTTTCATCACTTGGACAAAGTCTTTAGCTTAAATTTTTAGTTTGCATCCTTTGCTTTTTCTGAATTGTTGATTTCTTATGATAGAATCCTCAGGTCATTATACTTCGTTGTTTGGCATGGACGGGAGCTGTCCTTAGTCCCCGTCGCTTGGATCATTTCATAGATGAGTTTAACATCGGGAAAGCCTCTGGAAATGAGCTAAAGAAATTTACCAACATTTCACAGAATCTAGTTGTTGGCTCTGTGCTGATCTCCACAGTCACATTTGCAGCAGTATTCACTCTGCCTGGTGGCTACATATCCGATGGTCATCCACATGCTGGTGCACCGATTTTATGGCACAGATATACCTTCAAGGCATTTGTGATGGCAAACACACTAGCATTTGTTGGATCCACGCTGTCCACCATTTGGCTCACTTATGCCGGTTCAGAACATGTCCATCCACTGCTCCGAGCACTCTACATGTTCTTCTCCGTGATTTCGATGGAGCAGGCGACAAGAAGCATGGTGGCGGCATTCGCGCTGGGAGCATATGTTGTTCTGAGCCCGGTCAGCGAGCGGATCGCCATTGTGGTATGCCTGTCCACCTTCACCACCCTGTTGCTTCGCAACCCATCGAATTGGCAGCTAGGGTTTTTGTTCATGCCGATCAAGAGGCGGCTGGGGTGGAGAGGCGCTTTTAGAGCCCACCTGCCTGAAGAAACAAGGAGCCGTCTCACGGTAGGTGTTGGCTCCAATTTTGCGAGTTTGATCTTTTGGAGGATGCTTGGTATGCTTTCTACTTACAGTTTTATCTTTCTGTTAGCATTGCTATGAGCTGAAATGTGTGTCCCCCTGGTGTAACAATCACAGAAGTTCAAAGAGTTGCATGTTGTGTACAGGAGTGTTTCGTGTTGCTTGTAATTCGATCCTCGTACGTCTTCTCTTTCCCTGGCTCCCAGGCACCCAGCCATATGCAGGCTGCAACAATGCATGCTCCGGGCTGACGGATTGGATTGGTTCGTCAGTTTTTTAGCTATAGAGGTTGGATTGGTTCGTTAATTTTTGAGATATAGAGGGTGGGTTAGATTGGTTCGTAAATCTTTAAGTTTTAATGCTAATTTAGATCTAGAGGTAATATTCTTTGGCAAATGATCAATTTATCTCACGTGTCTTCAGACCAAACACCATGAAAAAATAGGTATGTCCCAATTTAATCCATCTCTTTCTCCAACAAAACACATGCTAAGCGTGCAATGAGAGCTTTGCTATGGTAAGCGGGCTGGCCCAGTCATCCAGCCCTGCAGGCCCATTGGCCCAGCAATTTTACTGACAAGCGCCTACGTCGGCCGTCTCTGCGGGAGCAGCGCAGTGGCGCGGATGGCCTACTGGAAGGGTCGTATTTGTCGCACGGCGGCCCATCACGACGAACCGACCGAGTACCCTGCTGGTCTGCTGCATCAGACACTCTACTGGCCATGCATCACACAGGACTAGAAATTCGTGTACACATTTTTTTTGGAGAAACAAAATACAACTGAAAGAATATAAGAATGCACGCTTTAATTTGAACAGAAGCTAAAACTTGGGTATCAAAGTGGCAGATCTATATGTGCTCATGGATAGCTGTATCTCCTGGCACTCAAGCTCAAGTCACCGTCCGGCTTCCACCACTGCTGCAGAGCGTGCGCGTCACCGTTCATGCTCGAGTTCTTCCACAGCATCGCCGACGGCATGAGATGCTGCAGCTCCTTCTCGTCATCACCGATCAAGGAGAAGAACATGCCACGGTACGACAGCATCATTGTGGTCATCTGCCCCTTCTCGAAGTAGTCGATGTAGCCTTTGCATATGATGTCCCTCTCGTGCACGTACAGCTCTGGCGCCCACGACGCTAGCCGCTCGAACAGTTTCTCCATGTGCTCCGTATGATGGTACAGGACCTTGCCCAGTCGTGCCTTCACGCTGTTGCTCGTGGTGTATATGTCCCTCTTCGCCTTCTCTGTCGGGTGTAGTAGGTCGATCGCCGGCGCCAGCGACACCTGCGGCGGGTTGAAGAGGAAGGTCGGGAGGTTGAAACCTTTGTTTGCCATGAACCGCCCGACGTCCAGCGCATGTGACGCACCGAGCGAGTGCCCGGCGAGCCAAACAGGACGTGATTTTGCACAACCGCCAAGGAGTTTGGCGACTGCCTTGCGCGTGATCCAAGAGCGCTTCGAGCCCGGAAGAGTCTGGGCTATGATCATGGTGTCCTGTATGAGATCTCCCAGGTGAGTAGGAATGGTGCCCCGGAATGCGACGACGTAGCGCGGAGCGAACGACGTATGGCGGGGCGGTAGGCCGGCTGGTGGCTCGTACTCGTAGATGGCGCCGAAGATCTCGTCCGGGCCGTCCTTGATCACGTCGAGACGACGGAAGCCGAAGCTTTCCCACCACGCCGGCGCAAGCGGCGGCCGGCTGGTCCTGCCTCTCCTGCTCCTGTCCTTCGTCATCACCATTGCGCCTTTGACAAGGCATGCGGCGACGCAACGGCGGTGCTCCTCCTTGTTCCTGCATTCACGACGATGCACATGAGCTAATCATGAATGCAAATGCACGTACGTATATTATATGCACAAGCATGCATACCAATCGATCAGCATTGGAGAAGAACCGGCACCGTTCTCTGCCATCATATGCGCCGGGCCGGAGATGTCGAAGCGGTCGGCGATGTCGACGTCGCTTGGTGAAGCCATTGGCAATCGATCAATTGGCCAATGTGACTGAATTCCTCTTACGGAATGGGAGTTCAAGAAGAAAATTAACCCAACACTACACTGTGTACTTGTTCAGCTCTTTGTCTGATGAAGTTGCAGTACTGTGTTGAAGTGTGCTTAACTACTTGTGATCGTGATTTGCCGCGAAAGGTTAGTGTTAATGACCTTTGTATTTATACCGTACTAGCGGTAGCTGAGGTTGATGATAACGCGTCCGTTAAGCTGCGTTGACTTGTAAAATAAACCCACTTGGTTAGCGAGGAAGAATGTTCACTGCATAGTGCATATATAGACGTTAAAAACAAGCACCTGAAACAAGATTGGGTCAAAGGACCCACGTTTGGCATGACCCTTTCGTCCCATTAGGTTTCTCGAATTTTTAACCCCCGTCGACAACTGATCTCAGTCGTCGTCGTGGCCTAATCGAATGGCTCACATATTAGATTAAACGTTACTGTGTGGACAGATTCTCGGAGATCGATGGAGTGACTCCATAAGCTAGTTATATCAAGACCTTTAATATGAGCCCTTTTTTTTGGGCTGCTATACTACGAAATTCTTTTGGGACGGAATGATACCGGTTAGGTACCAGATTCTGATACCTATAAGGTATTATGTTTTAATAACTAACCGGTATCAGGCGATACTTGCAAGGTATCAGGTGATACCTATAAGGTATCAGGCGATTCCTATCATTTATCATGTGATACTTGTGAGGTATCAGGTGATACCTGTGAGGTATCAGGTGATACCTATCAGGTATCAGGTGATTCCCACCACGTGTCATGTGATACTTGCTGATATCAGGTGATACCTGTCAGGTATCAGGTGATTCTTACCACGTATCATGTGATACTTGTGACGTATCAGGAGGCGGGCACCAAAGTGTCGTCGCCGGTTGTCCCACCGTCCACATCCCACGCGGGAGCTCATCACCGGTGACCGCATCCTCCACTGTCCACGCCACAATGGAGCTTATCGCTGGCGGCCGCTCCTCTGTCATCCACGCCCCACGCTAGGCTCGTCACCGGCGGCCGCGTCCTCCGCCGTCACGTCCCACATCGGAGCAAGTCGTCAGCAGCCGCGTCCTCCCCCCTATCACGCCCCACGCCGGCGGCCACGTCCTCCGTCGTCACGTCCCACGTCAGAGCAAGTCGCCGGCTGTCGTGTCCTCCGTCGTCAGCGCTCCATGCCGGAGCTCGTCACCGGCGACCGCGTCCTCCGCTGTTACACCTCACGTCGGTGGCTGCGTCCTCCGTCGTCACGCCGGAGCTCGTCGCCGGCGGCCGCGTCCTCCGTCGTCACGCCAGAGCTCGTCGCCGGCGGCCGCGTCCTCCGATACCAGCGCTGCTCCGCTGCCGCATGTGTGTGCTCGTGCTCTAGGAACGAGGAGGAAGACGATACCGTTGTATCGGAATGCCGGTCCCTAGCATTCCCCTTTTTTTCCAGGACATCACCATATTACCTCGTTTACTATAACTAGAAAAAAAATACCCGTGTATTACAACTGACTAAAACTATTTTAATCGTATTATTGTTAGATATTTTTTTCTAAAAAGTATATGAGATTTTTATTTTGATGGTGTTGATATCCAATTCGGAATCCTTGCTGGGATGATGACTATATCCTATGCGTTACTTTCTTATGGCCTAGCAAGAATACTAAAGCAATTAGGAGACTGGTTCTCGTTCTAAGTTAGCATGCGAGGTTTTTAAAAGAATTTCTTAACGACTCCTTATGCATTTTCAAAAGTAAATGAACTTAAAAACCGACTTAAATACGATGACATACCAAAATATCGGTGGAAACATCTTCAATTTTTATAACAGTAGAGAATAATTCTCATGTCGTGCATGGATAAAAAATTAGCTATATGATTTAGATGGTATGTTAAAATTTATTATCACAAAATATATTTTCTATATATCTACACCTAATAAAAAAATATGTAAGTTTTCGGATGCCTTTTTTTGTCACCGTTTTTTTCGCCTTCTTCCCCTTCTTTTTCCATTCGCTGTTTTTTTACCGCTTTTTTTTGGCATGAGGAATGGTGTACGCATGCAGTAAGGATTCGTTTTCTTATCCGCCCGATTTGTTTTGTCGTTGGGTCGAACCCTAGCGTCGCTGCCACAATAATCTACCTCCCCATGCGTTCCCTTCTCCAATTGATTAAAAAATCGATTCCCCACACTCCCTCATCATTTTTCCAATGATCTTTCCTTTTAATTATGCTTTAATTTACCGGTTTTAATCTCCATTTAAAAGTCATTGTCTTTATCCCGAGTTTTGCGGATTCGTTCCGATTTTGATGAAAACGGAAAGAGGAGATCAAGTGTATCAAAAGCTCTCAACCAATTTTGGGAGATCGAAAAAGATGAAAAAGATTCGACCTCATTTGATGAGAGGATCGATTCTGGCATCGTACGGGACTTTCTTTCAGAGGTTGAAGACGGGCAGTTGACTGAGCTAGGCCTATAGCTCTACTTATGGGTTGGGTAAAATAGAGGTAGGCGAAGAAGCAAAGGGAGGTAGCAGATAGGACTGAGAAGCAAGAAATGAGCTTTTGGCTCAAAACCAAAAAGTATAATGTATAGCGAACTAAAAATATTTTTCCCGTTGCAATTTTTTCTAGTTAATTAAGAAAGCTTGAAAACAGGAGGGGTGGTCGCCCTCGTGCGTCAGGGTGAGAGCGTGGGTATATAGTACGTAACTGCGTACGTGTACGTAACTATTGGATAGCTGGGGCTGGGGTGTGGGCATTCTCTTTTTTTGTCCTCAGATTAGATGAATCTGACGGTAGAAAATATGGGTCCACCGTATATTAGTGAAAATTGACGGTTAGATATTTGTTTTTTCTCTAATTTTTTAGAGTGACACTTCGCGAGTTTAGAGCGATTGTAGAATGCCACGTGGTGGCTTAAGAGCGTCTGTAGGATGTTTAATGGACTTTTAGTATGTAACAGATAGATATCTCAAATAACAATTAATTAGGTGGAAAATATACAATTTTTTAATTGATTGGCAATTCCTACTATTGTTTAATAATTGAAGAGATTGATACTACTGACAATCCTGAGTGTTTTTTTCTCGAAAACCCGCTGAATATGTAAATTAGTGTTTTTTAGTTTCTTTCAATCATTAATAATATGTAGATTTTTTACTTAATCCTAAAATGTATTTTATCAATAAACTTTTGAAAACTTTATAGTAGGTAGACAATTTGTATTATTGTAGTAAGTTCACTAGAAAAACCCTATTAGGTGCCGGTTGAAAAACTCACATGATATTCAAACCTCCACCAAGTTGATGGTACTGCTGATGCGGAGCATCGTTTCCGGTTCTACTACCGATACCTATGTGGATTCCCAGGAGCAAAAAAATAGCATCGAGCTAGCTTGATGATGCTTTGAGCCGAAGGATTAATTTCGATCCGAATCCTAAACAAATCCAGAAAAATCATGAAGCATTCAAGGAAGAAGACGATTATGTATCCACATATCCACATGAACTCAATGCTGGAAAGAAGAAGATTATGAATCTTGCAACTCGCTTTTACCAACAGTAAAAATGTGGATGCAGCCATCGCCGAGGAAGAGGGAATAGCCGCCGCCACGCCAAAGGTAGGTAGGAAGCAGTTGTCGCCGTTCCGGGGGTGGGGAGGAAGCAGCCACCGGCTACCCCGAGCTCGTGCCAACTAGACTTGGTGGCCCCCAAGCTTGTAGTGGCCAGATTTGGCGGTCGTTGACAAGTAGTTGCCATTACGTCGGCCACGGGTTGTTGCTGTCGCGTTAGCCCCGTCTTTGCGTGTCATCACCGACCAAGGAGCAGCCATCGCCACTGTCACGACACGAAGCCACTATCGAGGGATGGGGAGGCCGAAGAGGCAGGGGAGGTGAGAGCGGGCACAAGAGCAGGGGAGGGAGACCTTGAAGCATGAGGATACGGGCCGCAGTGGAGGCCACCCCAGCGGCCCAGAGGCAGGCCCAGACGAGAGCGACGTCGAGGAGCATGCCAGCCAATTCCCGCACCATACACCATGGCCTCACACCATCCATGTTGGGCACCGCACCATCGATTGAATTCACCACCCAAAAGGAACCTCCCTCTCCTCAACCATTTCATTTTGGGTTAATGTGGGAAAGTGCCTTAACAGTGCGTTATGAGGTGTGTAGTGAGAGTCTCAAAGTTAAGTCAGGTATATAACTACCGATCACGGGAGATTTGGTATAAAATTCTATCTATACCTTTTTTTATTAGGCTAACTAGCGTGGTGGCTCGCGCAGATTACGCAGCTAGTATCGCTATAATTTACATGATAGCAAAATTGTTATAAAATATTGAAATGGCAACATAATTTTAAATTATGACCATACCGGACCAAGGAAACATGATGGATCATGCAGTATATTTATTTTTTTCTCCCTCCATCTTTATATTATTTACACAATTAGTGACATCTTCTTATTGATATTCTTCTGCCCGCTAAAGTTGGCCTATTTTATTATTGGTTTTCTTATATTTTATTTCATTGATGTTGCTCACGGTTTGGATGCTAGAAATTCTGTTATGTTTGAGGATCCAATATTAAGTTAATAAATTGTTTGTATTTCTATATGGGTTCTAAACTCATCTTTCAATATTAATTATTTTTAATTTCGAGTTTTAGTTATTTCTAAATTTTATTTATATATAAACTCTAGACTCTTTTTCACTTATTCCTGAGTTATTTCTAAAGTTGTATTATTATATGGACTCTAACTTCCTCTTTTAATTTTCTTATTTTTAATTCTGAATTTCAATTAGCTTTAAATTGTATACGTATAATATCCTCTTCTAATATTCCTTATTTTCTAATTTCGAATTTAAACTATTTGCTCATGATTTGGACGCCAGAAATTCTGTATGTTTGAGGATCCAATCTTACATTTATTTATTTATTTATTTAATGTTGATTAGGGGGTCAAACTATTTTCTTCTTAGATTAACGTGTGAACCCTAAAATTTTCATATAAACGTGTTAATTTATTAGTTATAATGTGGGGATCTTAGCATTAATGTATTTATTGACATGGCATGCACTATTGTATAATTAGAAACAGAGAAAAAATTGCTAACATGGTTGTCACGGCCATGCATAGGTATAGTTACGATTAGTTTCTCTTACAGTTTCCATAATCGGTGTTTCATATTGTTTGTAAAAATTAATTCCAATCTTAATTTCTCTCTGTTTTTCTTATCCATTTCCACATATTCTAATCCTAATATTTTTTTCCTTGTTTTCTTTCAATTAATATGGTATTTTCTAGACCATGAGAGCAAACATAAAAACTTTTTTTTCTATTACTTTATTAAGTTAATAGATTTCAATTAGATATAAATTATTTGTATTTCTATATGAACTCTAAACTCCTCTTTGAATATTAGTTATTTTTTAATTCCAAATTTTAGTTATTTTTAAATTTTCTTTATATATAAAATCTAGACTCTTTCACATATTTCTGAGTTATTTCTAGTTGTATTATTATGTGGACTCTAACATCCTCTTTCAATTTTCTTATTTTTAATTTTGAATTTAAATTAGCTCTAAATTATATACCTATAGTATCCTCTTTTAATATTCTTTATTTTCTAATTCTGAATTTAAACTATTTTTAATTTATATTTCTATATGGATTCTACTTTTTTTCTCGATTAATGTAGAAATTTTTAGACCGTGAGAGTAAACGTGGAAGCTTTTTTCTATTACTTTAATAAGTTAATAGATAATTAATTCTTAATTAACCATTTGCTAATCGCTGGTATAGTTTTACGTGCTGAGGCTGATAATAACGCGTCCGTTAAGCTGCGTTGACTTCTAAAATAAAGCCACTTGGTTAGCGAAGAAGAGTGTTCACTGCATAGTACATACGACGTTAAAAACCAGCACCTGAAACAAGATTGGGTCAAAGGCCCCACGTTTGGCATGACTCTTTTGTCGCATTAGGTTTCGAATTTTACCCCCGTCGACAACTGATCCCAGTCTCGTGGCCAATCGAATGGCTTACAGATTAGATTAAACGTTACTGTGTGGACGGATTCTAGGAGATCGAGTAGCTAGTTATATCAAGACCTTTGATATGAGCTTGTTTTTTTTCCTAAAGGGAACATCAAATTACCTCGTTTACTATAACATCTCAGATCTCAATTAATTAGGTGGCAAATATACAATTGTTTTTTAATTGAGTGGCATTTCCTACTATTGTTTAATAATTGAAGGGATTGATACTAGTGATATTCTTGTGGTGTTTTTTTTTTTTTGAAAACCCACTGAATATATAAACTAGTGATTTTTTAATTTTATTCAATCATCAATAATATGCAAATTTTTTAATTAACCCTAAAATGTATTTTATCAATGAACTTTAGAAAACTTTACACTTTAAGGTAGACAATTTGTATTATTGTAGTAAGTTCACTATAAACAGATCTTATTAGGTACCGGTTGAAAAACTCACATATATGCCGGATATTCAGACCAGCACCTAGTTGGTGTTACTGATAATACGGAGCATTCATGCCGGTTATAGAATCAGCACTTATGTGGGTTCTCAGGAGCAAAAAAAAAAAAAAAGCATCGAGCCGACTCGATGATGCTTAGAGCCAAAGAATTAATTTCAATCCAAATCCTAAACAAATCCAGAAAATCATGAAGCATTCGAGTAAGAAGATAATTATGTATTGTTGGTATTTCTTACGATCATAAATAAATCCGCAAGCGTATGAATACCGCTGTAGCACATCACTTTAGAGTATTCCAAAAATATCGAATCACAAATAACGTGTGTGTATAATGTAAGAATATGATTCATCCAAGGATAACAACTAAATGGTAGGCTTATGATAGAGAGGATTCCTATGGGTTAAAGTTCTTATTTAAGTTAATTAATGTAAAACTCTATTACTTGCTTAGGGTACCAGCTCTCCTATCTTGCCATTCAATAGTCCGGCCTATATTATTGACAGGGATGTAAAAAGTACTATAATAAATCTGGGAGACTAGAAACTACTACATTTGTTAGAGAAAAAGAGAGAAGAAAAAGCATCCAAGTTATAACGCTGTAGATAGTTTGACTTTGATGTATTTATATACAAACTATAATCACATCTAGGTTGTCTATTCAAAATTCATTCACACAAATTTGTCCATGAGGGAAGTACAAGCTAAGAGCTCAGAGTTCTATGTCAAATCCTTTTTCTAACAACTGCTATAGGCTATTTAATTTGGATTTGGATGATATGAAGATACGCTGCAATTTAAAATGAAGTACAATTTGGATTTAAAATGAACTACATTTTGGATTTGGATGATATGAAGATACGCTGCAATTTTAACTCAAGCTAGAAACCTGCGTAGCGGCAAAGCCTCCAAGACTATGCTGAAGGATAGTTGTACAGCGTCTTGTTCAAGATGGGTTCATTGTCCGGCTTCCACCACTGCTCAAGTCTGTCTCCACTATCACGGACGGGGTTTGTCTGTACCGGCCATTTGACATAATTGGCCTAGAGAAGCTCGGCCTGGACCTAGGCAGTTATCAGTCATGTTGGTAGTGATCTAAGCGTATTAATTTGATGTCATTTTAGAGATGCTATCAAATTTGCCGTATGTAATGTGTGCTCCACTTATTTCCGATTATGTGGTAGTGAAGATGCTATGGAAGCATTCTAGCACCTGTTGCCGCTGGTCGAAGTGGTAGATATGGCCCTTGTAAACTGGTCGCTTTCGTACGGTGATAGCCGTTGGAACAGGTCCGCCATGCTTTGCATGTGGGAGGACGTGACCAAATCCAGCATGGCCTTCACGCGGTAGCTCACGGCGCACTGGTCTGCCGTCGCCTTCTTAAACATACGCAAAAAGTTGATCGCTTGCGTCATCGGCACCTGCCATAGGTTGAAGAGGAAGGCCAGGAGGTTGAAAGCTTGAAGCCTTCCTCAGCCATCTTGAACTGCCCGACGTTCTCCTCCAGGCGAGTCCCTAAGATGTTCTCCTGTGGTAGATCTCCGATATGACCAATCTCCTTGGTGGCAGTATTGTCGACGGCGGATGCACCGGTAACTGTAGCGAACAGGGGGTTTACAACGCGATGCATGGGGCAATGGAGGAGGAAGAAAGCTAGGGTTTTCGCGAGAGCAGGCGATGGCTGATGCACATGAAGACATAAGCATTTGGTGAGAGAAACTACCAGCGCAAAGTACGAAGGCGGTAGGGGACATAGCATTCCCCCAAGCGTCGGTTCCCATTCTACTACCAGATTTCTATACTATGTTTGCATCAATAAAAATAGTGGATTATTTAGATTTCTACAAACATGTTTAAACTTCAAACTACGAATGCAAAAATTGAGGGAACGATAAGACGGGTTAGATGTGGATCACTCATATTGAACCAATCATGTCAAGTGAGATGAAACAATTGATCACTATTAACCTTGCTTTGATCGGAATCATTCCTATCAGGCGGTCCAACACGTAGCAAGGTTATTCTTTGTTTGAATAGAATATAGAATTTGGGTGCTACTGTCAGGGTATAAAATATGACATAGACCTGATGACGTCGATGTTGAATTATGTAAAGGAAAAAGTTCATTTTACTCCTTGAACTATTTCACAAAAGCAATTAACCCCCTAAACTATTTTCAGTTTATTTTACACCTCGAACTATTGAAAAGGTTCACTTCACTCCCCTAATGCTATTTCTCTTTTTTTCTCTCTCTTTATAAGTGATATTCTTCACTGAAATTTTGATAGAATATAGATGCATTCACAACTTAAGTCTCAATATTTTTTTTTGATTTTTCTCACTTTTTATGTAGTTTTAAAGCACTCGAAACTGATTTAAATGTCAGCAATTTAAAGTTCAACCAAACCTCCATGAAAAAAATTGAAAATATTTTTGATAATGATGCCATCTATGGCTATGGCTCTAATAAATTTTAGCTTAAAATAGCACGTGTATAAAGAGTAAAAGAAATGTTATTATGTATAAATACCCATCTATATATGTTACTAGTGTAAGATATTTATTGAGGACAGCAATCATCTCCAATATTGGGATGACACGGAGGATGACCTCTAGCACCACTGATACTCGTAGTTCTAGAAGCCGGTGTTACCGTGCTTGACGGTGTCCTAGGGTCCATGCGTTTGTTTAGATAATTAGATAAAATCTGATCTCTATATCTAAAGTGGATATACACGGCCAAAAGGTATACACGAGTGCATACACTCTACAACTCATAACTGAGAAACATGAAAAAGAACAACCGAAAAGAAAGACTAGAAACTAGCTCTAATCTTTTCTATGCGGAGCTTGCCCGCCCTTTTGCTGCCATACCCCTTGCTGTCACTGCAACCACCACAAAAGCTCCTCCATTCCACCAATGAGCAAACGAAGGGGATGAAACTAGTCCGCCAACCACCTTGTAGTTGCCAAGAAAGGGTCTCATGCTGCCCACACAAATATGTCACCATCATCGCTGCAGAGAACCACCTCCGCCGAGTTGCCATAGCTTATCTCGCCAAAAGTCATTGCTGCTACGCCAATACAACATCACACAAAAACCATCACCCCCACAATGCAAATGATCCCTTGCTACCCCATTGCCCACCTCCGTCGAGCCACCAAAGCTTATCTCGTAGGAGGACCTCTGCTGCCATGTCTTCATCGTTGCAGATCACGACATCTGCCAAGCCGTCGTAGCTTATCTCACCGAATAGTCATCTCCGCAACACCATCATTACCACAGAACATGACCTCTGCCGAGCTGCTGTCACAACCTATCTCGTTAGGGATCCGTCATCTCCACGCTATCCTTCCCACTGACCTCCACGGCTCCACCACCTCCCCCTCTCTTCTTGCTCTTCTTAGTGTCATCGTTGCACGAAGCGTCGATCCTAGCATGCCACTAAGGCGTCAACATCCTCCACCACTTAGCCATCACTGCCATCGCCACCTAGGTCCCAGGCGTCATTGCTGCGCACGCCACTAGTGCGCCGCCACCGTCGGCCCTTCCATAGCACAACCACCGACGTTTAGCCTGCAAGAACCAAGCACTGCCCCTCTAGTCGTCGGTCGATCCCCAGCTGCCTGTGGACACAATCGAACAGCCTTGCCATAGGGCGTCGCCCCTCCAACCACCTGTGGCGGTGTCGGCTAGCCTGACCACGGGGCACCGCCCGTCCAGGCATCGTCCGCTCCATGCACGGAAGAAGATCCGAATCTGGATCCGACAAAGAAAATAGGTATGGAGGAAAGAGGAAGGAGGAAAAAGTGGGGAAGGGACTAGTTTAGGGTGGTCAGGGAGGGGAGAGACGCCACTGCCGCTAGCAGCAACGCCAGTGGTGGCGAGGTGTTGGGTCCGTGTGAGGGAGCGCGTGGGTTGCGTTTGCATCCTTACCTTTATAATAAGTGAACAACCACTGTAGTTCATCTTCATTAGCGTCAAGTAGCTGGCTAAACCACCCACCTCTTGTGCCACACCATGAGGTCGAGGACACTGCCATCACAATGATGGACGCAGTGGAAGTGATGGCGAGTGACCACTCATATGACGTGAAGGACTTAACAGCATGCATGGCATCAGAACTAACATGGCTATGATACCGATTAACATCATATGATCTTCGCTGTCAAACTCACTTAAACCATGAACGGTAGAATGCTCGCAAGGTGTTTGTGCTGCTAATATACCGCAGCATTTTCGTTGCTTTAATTTCTTCTCCTTTTATTCCAAACTTAAAGGAAGTGGCCGGCCATTAGGGCCTGCATGCGTGCCCCAAGTTTCCACAGCATGCATCACGTGCCATCGCATACGATCAGAACACGGAGCGAGCGATCCAGACTTCACCACGACGTGAACACGCACGTCCAAAGCTCCTATACGGGAGAGTGATTTTATCCCTCAAGGGGATATCCGCTTGTTCCGTACATATCACCTATGTAGTCATTAAAAAAGTTGTAAAAAATAGCAAGATAGATTAATATGAAGTATATCACTCCACAAACATATAAGTTAAATTCAACTTTTACAAGTTATAACAAAAATAACAAATATAGATGCGAATGTACGATAACTATTTTTAGTTTAATTTGTTCTATTTGTTGCAACTTGTAGAAGTCCGATTTAGTTTTGCGTGTTTGTGGAGTGATATATTTCATGTTAATCTATATTGTTATTTTTTTAAAAAAATTGATAATTATTTAGATGATATGCAAATAACGAGGAGATATCCTCTCGAGGGATGGAAATCCATATCCCTACTATACAAACTCACTCTATGTGGGCAAACAAACTAAGCGCCAAAATATATAGCAATAGGAACTAAGGAAACATGATGCAATATAGCTAGGCTAATACTCCCTCCGTTTCATATTATAAGTCGTTTGACTTTTTTCTAGTCAAATATTTTTAGTTTGATTAAGTTTGTAGAAAATATAATATATTTTTAACACAAACAAATATATTATCAAAATATATTCAATGTTAGATTTAATGATATTAAATAGATATTTTAGATGTTGCTAGATTTTTCTATAAATTTGATCAAACTTAATAAAATTTGACTAGAAAAAAGTCAAACAACTTATAATATGAAACGAATATGAAACGGAGGGATCAGAAAGGAAAGACACACATCACACACGTTTACGAACAATACAAAGGTACAATGCAATTCTAACCCGATCGAGCTAGAAACCCTGCGTAGCGGCAAGCCTCCAATACTATGTTGAAGGATAGTTGTACCGCGTCTTGGTCAAGCTCAGCTCACTGTCCGGCTTCCACCACTGCTCGAGGCTGTGCGCCTTGAGGACCAGCTTCTTGAGACAGTGCGCTTCGCGGAGCAGCTTACACTTGGACTGGTGATCCTCCGCGTCATCGTCCACCCTTGAGTTCTTCCACAGCAGTGCCGACGGCAAGAGGTGCGGCCGCTCCTTGTCTTTCCCGAGCGCTGAAAACAACATGTCTCGGTACGATAGTTTCATCGCCGAAATGTCGATGCTAGGGAAGCGTTCCTGCACCAGTTGTAGGGGTGGAAACGAGCCGAGCCGGCTTGCAATGGCTTGCAACAAAAGGCTTGGCTCGGCTCGGCTCAGTTAGGGAAACGAGCTAAAACATGAGCTTGGCTCGGCTCGTTTCTTGGCTCGAGCCAGATCGAGCTGGCTTGCGAGCCTTCCCATTTAAGCATCTCTTCATGTATAATTGGTAATCATTAAGAAAAGCAAGAATAAATCATCCACACATAAAATTAAAATAAGTTCATATATTTAATTCTTTAAAATCTAGATGATAAATTACATATTGACAAATAATAACTTCACTAGAAAATAAAATCACCCATATAAGTACATAATAGTACATAACGGCAGCGGCTCGCGAGCCAAACAAGCGGCTCGTGAGCCAGCCCAGGCTCGGCTCGTTTCAGCAACGAGCTGAAAAGAAGGCTTGGGCTTGGCTCGTTTGGCATTCGAGCCAAGCCCGAGCTGAGCTCACGAGCCCGAGCTTTTTTTCCACCCTTAACCAATTGCCTCTACTCGAAGTAGTCGATGTAGCCCTGGCAGATGGGGCCGCTCTCGTGCAAGTACAGTTCTGGCATCCACGGCGATAGCCGTTCGAACAGGTTGGCCATGTACTCCTCGTGGGTGGACTTCACAATCTTGCTCAGGCCTACCTTGAGGAAGGAGCTCGCGGCGTATAGATGCCTCTTGGCCTTCTCATTCGGGCGCAGCAAGTTGATTGCCGACGCTGGCGACACCTGCGACGGGTTGAACAGAAAGGTGGGGAGGTTGAAGCCTTTCTCGGCCATGGACCGCCCGACATCTAGAGCCCGCGATGCACCAAGCGAGTGCCCGGCGAGCCACACAGTACAGGAGTTTGCACGACCATCGACAAATACTTCAACTTCCTCGCGGGTGATCTCACAGCGCTTGGAGTTGCAAAATGTATTGTATACGATCTTGATGTCCTGTATTAGATCTCCCAGGTGGGTAGGAATGGTGCCTTGGAAGGCGACGACGTAGCTTGGAGCGGACGGGTGGCGGGGCAGGCCAGCTGGTGGCTCGTACTTGTAGGTGGCGCCGAAGATCTCGTCGTGGTCATCCTGGTCGGAAGCGTCCATGTCGACGGAGACGCAGCTGTCATCCTTGATCACGTTGCGGCAGCGGAAGCCGAAGCTTTTCCACCATGCCGGTGCGAGTGGGTTGCTCCTATCCTTCATCATAACAGTTACGCCTTTGACAAGGCATGCAGCGACGCAACAGCGGTGCTCCTCCTTGTCCCTGCATGCACGTGGCATTGATGGACACAGAATTTACAGATCAGTACGCTACATTTTACTAACAAAGAACTGATCTTTCTTCGATGGTCGAAAATCACAAATTTCTCGGTTCTATTACGAACCGGTACTAAATATGTTCTTTAGTACCGGTTCGTAAGCCGAACGGCTAGTTATAATCTTTAATACCGGTTGGTAATATTAATCGGTGCTAAAGATCATTTTTAGTCCCGGTTCACATATTGTCAGAGGTTGTGAAGCCCCTTGGGAACTTTAGTCCCGATTGGTAAGATCAACTGGGACTAAAAATGAACACTTTAGTCCCCGTTGGTTACACCAACTGAGACTAAAGATTATATAGATCATATATGATGTATGGACACTTTAGTCCCGGTTGATGTTACCAACCGATACTAAAGATCTTATACTTTATATATGTCCGTCTTCCTCCTCCAGCCCGAATAATTGCTGCAAAAATTAGCAAGGAGGGGAGGTGCTGCCAAAATTTTTGTTGGTAATATTTTGGTGATATTATACAAATTGAAGGGTTACAAAATGTTAGCAACTTTATGCTCTATTGATGTATGGTTAACATATAATATTTCTAGCTATATTTCTATACGTTATTATCTATCAAATAGGTATATGAAAAAATATGAGAGAGAAAATTGATGTAGGGATTAATATTAGAAACGTTTGGATAACAATGTTAAAAAAAGTCAAAGAATGAGAAATATAGATAATAAGGATAAAAGAATAGAAAATTAAGTCCATTTAAACATCATTAAAATAATTACAAATAAGTAGAATAAATTAAAAATATGTTTAGAACTTTAAACAAATTTTTTGAATATAATTAAAATAAGATAAACCATATAATTAACCATGGAGAAACATACTACATTTTTTAAAAATTATAAGGTTTATATATAATTAACCATGACTCTGGTTAAGACCATTTAAAATTAAACTCGATAAAATGTTTAGAAATAAGAAAGAATCATTAAAAACCTGTTAGTTTAATTACGATGTTTTAAATTATTATATGATTATTTAATTAGTTTCACTTTTGTGGACTTCCTTTACATTTGTTTGTTACATATAGATGGATCGGCAATGGATGTATACCGTGAACCGACGGTCGAATGAGTTTATTGATGGCGTGCATCATTTTTTGAGTGTGGCCAATGCCAATAAACATAAGGATTTCATATGTTGTCCACGCAAAAAGTGCAAAAACCAGAAGGAGTATTCATTTTTGCCCACTTGGTTGAGTCGGGATTCATGCCTAGCTATAATTATTGGACCTTGCATGGGAGAGTTAGATGTTGTAATGAAAGATGATGAAGAAGAATACGCGAACATTCCGGAGTGGGCTCAATACGGTGGATTTGAAGGAAATACAATAGGCTAGGTGAATGGGGCTAATGAAGATAACCACGGTGCAGATGATCTTGATCAAATGTTGTGCGGTATAAAGAAGGGCTGCGAAAGTGAAAAGGAGGTCCAAAATTTAGAGCGTATGTTAGCGGACCACAAAACATCCTTGTACCCAGGTTGCGAATAGAGGCACAAAAAGTTGGGTACCATACTAGAATTCTTGCAATGGAAGGCAAAAAAATGGTGTTAGTGATAAGGCATTTGGCGAGTTATTGAAACTCGTAAAGAACATTCTTCCGGAGGAAAACGAATTGAACAAAATAACGTACGAAGCTAAGAAGGTAGTCTGCCCTCTAGGTTTGGAAGTACAGAAGATACATGCATTTTCGAACGATTGTATCCTATATCATGGTGATGAGTACGAGAACCTAGAAGCATGTTTGGTTTGTAAGGCACTACGATACAAGATTAGACGAGACAACCCAGGTGATGTTGACGGACAACCTTCGAAGAAGAGAGTTCCTGCTAAGGTGATGTGGTATTTCCCTATAATACCACTACCGAGGCGTTTGTTCAGGAGCAAAGCGCATGCAATAATGATGCGCTGGCATGCAGAAGAACGTCAACAAGACGGGATGCTTAGATACCCCGCTAATGGGTCGCAGTGGTGAAACATCGACAGAACATTTCAAGACTTCGGAGAGGATGCACGAAACGTAAGGTTTGTTTTAAGTACGGATGGTATAAATCCATTTGGAGAGATGAGCTGTGGTCATAGCACTAGGGCTGTGACTATATGTATCTACAACCTCCCCCCTTGATTATGCATGAAGCGGAAGTACATCATGATGCCGATTATTATTCAAGGTCCAAAGAAACTTGGTAATGATATTGATGTGTACCTAAGACCATTGGTTGATGATCTGAAACTGTTGTGGAAGAAAGAATGTGTCCTCGTGTGGGATGAGGATAAACAGGAGCAATTTAACCTATGAGCGCTGCTATTCGTAACTATGAACGATTAGCCTGCTCTTCGCAACATATCCGGACAATCAAATAAGGGGTATAAGCCTTACACCGACTGTATGGATGATACTGATAGTATGTACTTGAAGCATTGTAGGAAGGTTGTGTACATGGGTCATCATCGATTTCTTGTTGCAAGCCACCCTGTCCAAAAGAAAGGCAAACATTTCGAACAAAAGGTAGATCACCGTCTGAAGCCTAAACATCGTAATGGGAAAACCGTGTTTGCATTGGTGAAAGATCTGAAAGTTGTATTTGGAAAGGGATATGGAAGCCAATCTATAGCGAGTGAAGATGGGCACGCGGTGATGTGGAAGAAGTCTATTTTTTAGGAGTTACCCAATTGGGAAGTCTTAGACGTTCGCCATGCAATCAACATGAAGCACCTAACGAAGAACATTTGTGTCAACCTGCCAGGCTTCCTTGATGTATATGGGAAGTCGAAAGATACACTTGAAGCACGTAATGATCTGAAGCATATGGATCAACGTGAAGACCTTCATCCGGAATTGAAGGAGAAATGAAACCAGTACTTGAGTCCAGCCAACTACGCTCTGAGCAAGGCAGAGAAGGAAAGTATGATTGAATGCTTGGAGAGCATCAAGGTATCGTCTGGCTACTCATCGAATATAAAGGAATAATAAGCGTGAAAGAGAAAAAGTTCACAAACCTAAAGTCTCATGACTGCCACGTATTGATGACATAGCTGCTTCCTGTTATAATTCGAGGTATCCTTCCTGACAATGTCCGGACAACAATAATAAAGCTATGTGTTTTTCTCAACGCAATTTCGCAAAAGATCATAGATCCAGACAGATTAATAGCCCTTTAAAATGACGTGGTGCAATATCTCGTAAGCTTTGAGATGATATTTTCATCATTCTTCTTCAATATAATGACGCTTGTCAAAGAGATCAGTATTCTCGGTCCTGTGTACCTACACAACATGTTTCATTTCAAAAGGTACATGGGCGTTCTAAAGAAGTACATCCATAACCGTTCTAAAGAAGTTATTTTGATTTTTTTCCAAGTCAAGTTTAACTAAGTTTAGAAAGAGTAATTCTTATAACACCAATTTAATTTTATTAAACCTAATGTTGAATATTTTTTTCTTTGTTTTGTGTTACAAATATTGTTATATTTTTCTATAAACTTAATCAAATTAAAAAAATTTAACAAAGAAAAAAGTCAAAACATCTTATAGTATGAAACGTAAGGAGCAATATATATAAATAGTTCATCAATAATTGATTCCATAACCAGTAAAAACCGCAGTAAAAGTTCTCGCACATGTGGCCATATGCATATATACCAGTCAAGCACGGGGAAATGTTTCTATATTAGCACTCGGATGGACGTTCACCCATTTCTTTTCATGTCGACTTAATGATTATAAAAAATTAAAAAAATTAACAAGATAGATTAATATGTAATAAATCAATTCACAAACATTCAAGTTTAAATTCAACTTCTACAAATTGTAACAAAAATAACAAATTTGATTGTGAATATGCGTATACTAGTTAAAGTTAATTTGTTATTTTTGCTACAACTTGTAGAAATCAAATTTAAATTTGCATGTTTGCGGAGCGTTATATTACATATTAATCTATCTTGTGAAATTTTTTTTGAAATTTTTTCACAATTATTTAATCGATATGGAAGAAACATGTGGACATCTAGATTAGAATCCATCTCCAGTCAACCACCATTCGAGGAGAACCGGAACCGTTCTTCGCCATCATATGCACTGGGCCGCAGTTGTGGAAGCAGTCGGCGAGATCGACGTCGTCCCTTGATGAAGCCATCAGCCACTGCGATCAATGAAACAAGCTGATACACTACACTGTGCTTTCGTGCTTGACTGCTTGTGATCGTGCTCTGCGAATGCGCTTGTATTTATAGAACTGGATTAAGAGGTGGTTGAGGCTGGTAATGATGCTTACTGTAAGCTGCATTGACTTGCTAAAAACAATCCCCATTAGTGAACTCTGCGAAACAGAATACTCCTTAATTTAAGATGTGGATTTTCATCCCTCGAGTGGATATCCCCTCGTTGTTTACATGTCATCTAAATAGTTATCAAAAAATTTAAAAAAAATTAACAAGATAGATTAACATGAGATATATCACTCTACAAACATGCAAGGTCAACTTCGACTTCTAGAAATTGCAACAAAAAGAACAAATTAAATTGAAAATAGTTATTATGCATTCGCGTACATATTTGTTATTTTTATTACAATTTATAGAAGTTGAATTTTAACTTGCATGTTTGTGAAGTAATATATTTCATATTAATCTATCTTGCTAAATTTTTTTAATTTTTTTTATAATTATTTAGATGATATGCACAAAACGAGAGGATATCTCGTCGAGAGATAGATTTTACTTTTCCGTAAAAAGGTTCCTACTAACATATGTGCTATTTTTACACACTCAGGACGGCAGTATTCTATTCTCTAGTAGTACACACTGCAAATATTAACTCGTTGACATCAAACCCAACGGTGGTAGTATATTTAACATTTAGTAAGTGGTAATTAATAATATAGCGTTGGCAATTTGCCTTTAGTAAATTGGTAAATTCTTGGTATTTTGCTACTACAGCTAATTAATTCTGAGCAGTAAGATTCGGTCAAATGAACGTCAAGTGGTTATCCGGACGATTAGTAGGAGGAAGCGATTCAGCAAACGAATCCATGGGCGGCTAGGCATATCCACCGTTTCACCGCGGCCTACATCGACCCGACCTACAGGAATCTTAAATTCGTGTAATAAGTTTACTTTGATTCTGTTAACTAGTCACCGAATTTGATTCGTATTCTTAAATCATAACACCAGATATTTTAACCCCCAACTATTAAAACCGGTATAATTTAATTTTCTCGTTGGTTTTGAAGGATTGTTTCACTGACATGACATCTACGTGACGGTACTGACTCGATCTTCGTTCCATGTGATGTTTAAGTGATATTAAAATTAAAAAATATGTATGGAACTCATCTGTCATTTAAAAAAGAGTGGGACCCACTGATATGTGTGGCCTACATGTCATCCTCTCTAGATGGACCTCAATCCGGACTGGATAATTCGGGATTGATTTGAGGCCCATGCAAACAAGAGCTTAAGCTTCGGTTCATTGCAATGCATGGCAAGCGAGTGAGCGAGCGACGAAATTACGATACATATGCTCTGCGATGTGAAACTAATATCGCAACTTACATGTCATCTAAGTCTTCCTCGCTAGCATAGTCACTTCCGTGGCGAGCAGGCAGCGACAGCGAGGACGACGCGTCCGTCGTCATCGGGTAAGCCTCGGTTGTTTCGGTTGCCATGGCATCCGGTTGGCGTCGAGCGCTGCCATCCCTGCACTGCAATGCAACTATTCCTTCACCATCGCTGGTCACATCATCGAAGAGCTCTCCGCCTTGGACATACACGCCGGCGAGCCTTCCGACACTGCACCCAGCACCGCACCTTCTTCTCCGCCTCGATGGCTGCCTCCATCTCCCCCACGAGGTCCTCCAGCTCGTTAGTCGCCCCGTCCAGCCTCAGTTTCCACTCCACGCGCCAGCCGCACCTCGGGGTCGTCTTCTTCGTCCTCCTCCTCCTCGCCTTCGCCGCGCCTCCACTACGTCCAGCGCCAGCAGCGCAACCCGTACCTACCGTATCCGAGCTGGCTACCGACGATCCCCCTGGACTCCGGTTGCTGGCCTCAGCAACATACCTGCTGCCGTCGGCCGGCCCGCCGCAGGCGACGCCCCCGCCGTTGGGGCGGAAGGGGCCGAGAACCCTCGGCCTTCACACGCTGTCCCAACCGCCGCTCCCCATCGTTGTTCCGCCACCGCCATCTCCACTCCAGCGCCTGCCACCACCACTCCAATATCCGAGCAAGGTGAAGGGAAAGAGGGAGAGAAAGAGAGATAAGAGAGAAAGAGAGATAAGAGAGCTAGCGGGAAGGAGGAAGAAGGGAAGGAGAGAGAGGATGATATGTGGGTTCCATAATTTTTTTGCTAATGATAAATAGGTCCCACACATATATTTTAATTCTAATATCACGTGGAACAAAAAATAGGTCAACCGCCACATCAACGAAACCATCCTCCAAAACCGTCAAGGGGGTTAAATTGCACCAGTTTTAATAGTTGGGATCGAGATATCCAGTACTGTGGTTCAGGGATACGAATCAGCTTCAGCCACTAGTTAAGAGAGTCAAAATGAACTTATTCCTAAATTCGTGCATATGTACCTGCGACGCGTACTTTGGACCTGTAAGGCCCATGAAGCTTCTTTTTCACTTTTTCCTCCTTTTCCATTTTAGTCGCTAATAACTGTAACCTCCATGTTTTTGCGTCCATGAAAAACTAATTGGAACTAAAATTATTTGTGGAATTTGGATCTTTTGAATCTCGAAGTGTGTGCCAAGTGTGGATCTCAAATTCTCTTGAAATCGAGGAGCGAACGATTGAAGTTTTCGAAGGAGAAAACTAGCGCGGGATTAAGGCAAGTCACCTTTTGAGCATATAGATCCTATAATTTAAATTAAAAATTATTTTGTTTGTCAATCATGCATGCTTAGGTACACATTATCGGCTGCAGTTCGCAAGTCGATCCAATAGGCCATGAACCCACTTGATGCACTTACCCTCCTTGTTTGTTGAATACCGTGTATCCTTGTAGGCTGCTGTTGTCTTGATACTTGTACTCTTCGAGTACAAGTGATGATGACCTACTTATAGTACAACTTGACGATGGGTGATCGGAAGCTTTGCGAAATAAAATGATTTTATGTAACTTGGTAATGGGTAGTCACCGCCTGTGTGGCCTTGACTTCCGCATGGCATATAAAAACAGATCACTTTGGGAGTTTCACTGATAATCTTAAAGTGCGACCACATGGGTGGAATGGAGCGTCCTTGGTCATGTAAGTAGTGGACCCTGGATGTGTGTAGAAGTCGTTGGATGTGGAATTGTGGATGTGGCATTTGGGATGCACCTGTGGGATCCTGAGTACAAGAAGTATAGGACTTGCTCGGTACTTCATCTAGGACCCTTCATCTAGGACCCGTTCAGTTGGCAACCGACTATCTCGGAATACTTTAGAATGGCCTAGTCGGGAACCTCCTTTTCACCAGTCATATCTTATCAATACGCGTTGGGTGTTTAGAGTAAGCTCGCATAGTGTGGAAAACGTGGCCTCTTTGCAAAGGTTAAAATATGTTCAAACAATCGTTCCCACGGTCATGGGCGATATGAAGTGATTTTTCTAGCATAGTTTTGTTTTATAAAAGCTTTATGAAACTTGTTTGTGTGGTTTGAGAATCATTACCAAAAGCAGCCTATTGAAGACCTAAGTTGTCTAAAATGGAGCTATGTGACCTGGGGTGTCGCAAGGCATCGGAGTTGTAGTTGGTTGAGCAAAGTTGAGATGTGATTGAGAAAAGAAAATGGATGCGAAAAATGGAGGTATTATCTGGGACAGTACGCTCTGAATCGGAATTGTGATAAGTCGTTGCAACGCGACTTGTGGAATGGACTGAGAGGTGAGTCTCTTCTCGATAATTATGGTGAATTGTTGCAAAGCAACTCAAGAAATGAATTAAGGTGTGAACCTCCCTCCGACAACTTAAAGAGCATACTTGAAAATTTCCAAAACATTTTAAATCACCTGGTTTGCAAAACAAAACCAAACCCTCCCTTGGCAACCCTTGCAGACTACAGTAATTCCCGTGATGCGCTAAGTATCCCGTGTACTCACCCTTACTATTACTACCCCTACCCACAAGTATATAAAGACAAAGATCCAATTATTGAAGAGTTCCTTCAGGTCTTCAGGAGCAAGCCGCATACGAAAACTTAAGCGTGCATGCATACCAGTCAATCACCATTGGAGATGAACTGGCGCCATTTTTCGTTATCATATGCACCGGGCCGGAGATGTCGAAGCTGTCGGAGCAGTTGACGCCGCTTGATGAGGCCATGGGCCTATGCAATCAATTAATTGCTCAGCTAGCTAGAGGAGGTAGACGTGATGATCTGATTGTCGGATTGACTGACAACCCGTCCTAAAGAATTGGAGCTTAGGAAGAAAACACACTTGTGTGCTTCTTAATTTGTAAGAAGCTGTATAAGTAGCAGTGTGCTTAAGTGCTTGGCTGCTTGTGATTGCCTTTTGCCGCGAAAGGTTATTGGAAATGTGCTTGTATTTATATTGGATTAGAGATGGTTCAGGATAATAATCACGCGTCCTGTAATCGTCATTGATTTCAAGAATAAACCCAATGGGACAGGGAGAGTTGATTTTTTTGTTCTTTTGTTCGTTTTCTCATTGGCGAGTGGCGACGAATTTAAAGAGTGTTTATACTGTGTAAGCATAAGAAACCAGAGGTGGTGAAGCTAAAACAAGATTTGGTCAAGTTACCCACGTTTAGCCGACTCTTTCGTCGCATTATTAGATTGATAAAATTTTGAACTGATCTCACTCGTCCGTGATCCAATCGAATGGCAAACGCGCATTCGATTGAAGGTTTTATCTTCACTAAACACTGGGGAAAAATAGAATGATTGTGTTAACACACAAATTTGATATCCAAACATGAAATAGGAAAACCTAGCCGAATTTTGAAAAAGATTAGTTTCCTTCACAGGGCCGGTATTATCGTCGCTAGTGGGTCGGTCAGACTGGCGGTGTGGGGCTAGTCTGACTGGCGATATGTGACCGGTCAGACCAGCTGAGCCCGACCCCGAGTCGAATTTTGTCGGCTCTCAGATTTTTTTGCTTGGGCTGAGGTTTTTCGACTTCTAATTGATCTCTATCCCAAAGTAAGATGTGGAGAAAGCCTTATAAGAGGCAAGACCAACACTTTTATAAGGGCTATGGCTGGTTCAGTTGAGTATAGAATCTACTTCCAACACAGTTAGCCATTAAATCTCTTTTTCAACAACACATCTATTTTTTGCCTATTTCTAGCCTAGTTTTCATCCATCTTCATCGATTTGCGCTGAAAGCCGTCCATCCTCGCCGCGAGAATGTAAATCCTCTTTGTAGGTTTATCCCGAAAACCTTCCGTTTTACCCATGAGACAAATGTTTTATCAATATTTCATCTAAATTAGCTCCGCTAGCCGGTTTTGACTTACAAAATCTATCTTGATTTAGATTTATCTAGAGGTGGTTGGTAACTACCTACCACTGTAAAGCATTAGATGTTCTCATTATGATTGGTAGGCGTGACAGAAAATCGCTAACAGATTGTACAATTCTTGATGAGGTATCGGAAGATGCCACATTTTTCTATGGTAAAATTTGATCTCTCCCGATACCTCCAATACTTGGAGATAACAAAATTGCAGTAAATTAATTTAAATATCTTTTAGTACCTCTCAAAAACTATAGAATTTTTCGAAAAAAGTGCTCCTGCTATACTACAAACTGAAGTGATGTAATGCAATACTAGTACAGTATAATGTAATTACTGCTACTATACTCGATGATATTGGAGCTAGATCCCTAACTGGTGAGTTAGTGGTAGGTAGTAAACATATCGCGTTGCATTGCCAATATAATTTGCCTTTGAAAAATGGGTAAATTCTTGCTATTTTGCGACTACAGCTAATTAATTTCCTTTTCTTAGTTGACAGCTAATCAATGAAGAGCAGTAAGAATGTAAGACGTTGTCAATTTAGTGAGGCAATTCGGGCCACTTGCCGTGTGACCGTGTCCATCGTTTCGCCCTGCCAACATCGACGCGATCTTTATGGGCCGATTTCATCTCTCAATTTGCTTACTTCGATGAATTCCGGCCCAGAAAATCCCAAGATTGGTAAACCTCTCTCTTATTACCATATAGAGACATAGGGGATAAAAACCTAGGAGTCCTAATAGGAAAACAATATATAAATCCTAATAAGGGAACTAATTGGGATATATATTGCATGCCGAAATTCTCCTTTCAAAAAAAATATTGCATGCTGAAATTCTGGTCGCAATGTGCGTGATCGTAAATTAGGAATTTTTTGCAGCATTGTTTCACGGAGGCGAGAGAGGAATTAGTTTACTTCTCCCGTTTAAGTTGGTTACTAAACTCGTCTGTCTGCTAGTTAATTGTTTCTAGCGCTGGCGGCCGGCGTTCCTCGCCTGAACGATCTCTCCAAAGTCTCCTCACAGAAGACGTGTTTCTTCATATCTACTCTTCAAACTCTTCATCTCTCTCCTCTCTGCGGCCACGAGGACGAGATGAACAATCTTCTGACGGTAATGTTCTTTCTACACAATATTATTACGATTATTCTGCGAAAAGATGCTGTCATTATTTCTTTCTTTCTTGTGATTTTGATGTTCGCTTGATGGATAAACAGTTAATTAGAGAACAGATTATCATAGGTCGTGCCAATCTGCTTTATGAATTATGATCCCATCTCTGCCAGTGTCATTCTGGGCCAGTAATTTAGCTGGATGCAAAATCCTGAACACTGTTCCTTCTTTTCGAGGTTTAGGATAAGGGTAATTTTACCATCCTTGAAAAGGTACCAGGAGGTACCATATTTTCTAGTGTAAAATTTAGTACCTCCAAATACTAAGTATCTTGAGGTACCAAAAAATTTAGTGTAAAATTTAGGTATCTCACTATTGACCTTTCAACTTGATTGTAGAATTCTTTTGAATCGGAGAGGGACATCGAGATGGGGTATCGAAATTCAAAGAACAAATCGGATTATGGGCTTGAGGACTTCTTCCAAGAGGTTTCACAAAATTTTTATCCACACCAAGATTTTGATGCACTATTGTAGCCACGAGTGTTGATTTCACAAAATGATGAGGAGATCCTCTGATTTTGTGTTTTCTTGAATTAGGTCCAGGAGATTGGGATGCTGTTGGACAAGATGTCCAATATAAACCACAAACTTCAGGTATACTTAATTTCTTTCCAACATTTTGTCAAAAGAGTTAATTGTTCATGCAATATTTTTCCTTACGTTTTCCCCATTACCTTGATACTATGGAGTTGGAGAATTGATACATTCTTCTCAACTATAGGAAGCCAATGAGGAATCAAAATCCGTCACTAAGGCTTCCGCAATGAAAGGTTGCAAACGTCAATTAATCTGTTGATTGATCTGCATATATAGCTAAGTTTCAGAGTGGAATGATCATACTAATGCATTCATCTGAAATAAAAACACACTCCAGCAATCAAGAAGCGCATGGAGAAAGATATCGACGAAGTTGGGAAAATTACACGCACCATAAAAGTGAAGTTGGAGGAGATGGATAGGAATGTAAGAATTTTAGCATGTCTACTACTGATCTGCACTACTATGTGAATTAGCCCAGTTCTCAAGATCTCACTTGTTTTCTGATTGCAGAATCTTGAAAACAGAAAAAAGCCAAGGTGTGGAAAGGGCACAGGCGTAGACCGATCAAGGATGTCAATGACCATGTAAGGTGTTCAGATATTTCTTCAGTAAATTTAATAATTTGGAGCAACAAAGTACTCTTGTTAGAAGATATAATCAGATATGTTTGATATCAAGAAAAGATCAATATAAATTCAGCATGATTGACATTGATCATTGAACCACCACCAAAAAAAGAATTGTGACATATTTTGAGTAAAATTGGTTTGTTGGGTCTATTATCAGATCACTATAGTCCCAAAGTATTTGTAAACTTTAAGAACAATTCCATATTTTGCTTGTTCAACAAAACAAAAAAGGTGAATTTTGATTGTTAGTTCTTGGTGATTGCAGTGCGCTGAAAAATAAACTCAAAGAAAGAATGAAAATTTTCCAGGTAAACTTTCTAGCTTATTATCCATCTTCTATGAGAAAACAAATTGAAGTGCTTGCAATACAGTAATCCACATTTCATACAGAATCTAAGACAAATTATTCAAGATGAGTACCGGCAAGTCGTTGCGAGGATGGTTTTCACAGGTAAGTAGTTCTTTTTTCAAGTTGTTTTACGTTCTTTCCGATAAATACTCCCTTCATTCCAGAATGTAAGGTGTTTTGGTTTTGTCTTGAAGTATCTTGACTTAGGACTAATCCAAAAACACCTCAATTCTGAAACGGAGAGATTACAATTTAGTTCAACTTATTCTATCACCTGCTTCTTGATAAACCTGAATCTTGAACAGTCACTGGAGAGCAGCCTCCTGATCAGGTGAGGACACATGTGCTACTACACTTGGTGTTGAGAGATGATTTTCTCCTCTGATCTCATTGTGGTAGAGAAACATGACTAGGTGATTGACCACCTGATTGAGACCGGCAGCAGTGAGCAGATATTCGAGAATGCGATTCAGGGAATTGGGAGAAGGCAGGTTGATTATTGTGTTAAGCTTCACCAGTACATTATATGCTCCTTCCATGTCATTCTTACAACAGTGCTCTTTTTTTCCGTAATTGCACACATATTACAGATAATAGCCACGGTTGAAGAAATCCAGGAAAGGCATGATGCGGTCATGGAGATTGAAAAAAAACTTCTTGAATTGCAACAGGTAGCTTTGGCAAGATTGCACGTTTGTTCTTCAGAATTGAGCTCATATAATCAACGGACTAACTATATCCCATATCACTAATTATCTCTTTATTATGACTTCTTCCATCTGCTGTCAGATTTTTGCGGATATGGCAACACTCGTCGACGCACAAGGAGAGACACTCAATGACATAGAGAACCAGGTTTGCAACCTTCCCTCCATTTTGTTGCCGAACTTAATGAAAACTCGAAAAAAAAATAACGAATGTGGCTGGAAATGTTTCCTCGTGTTAGCTTGATAATGAGTTTAAAACTCTCAGGTTCAAAATGCCGTGGACCATCTACAACATGGTACAGAAGAGCTGCGCACAGCAAAGAGACTGCAGAAGAAGTCAAGGAAGTGCATGTTCATCGCAATCATCATACTCCTGGTCATTGCAGCGATCGTCGTGCTTTCAATCTTAAAGCCTTGGGCTAAGTAGAAAACAAGAAAAACAATTGATGTTACGAGTATTTCCGTCAACACAAGTGCACAACCTCTGAATTTTCAGACACCCTCTTTCATTTTATCTGTTTTGAAGTACTTTGATGTATCATTATCAGCCTGAAACAGCTGCACAGGAATTCCCACTGTTGAAGCTGATGCTTTAGGATTTCGATAAATTTGTATTGGACAAATTTTCTACAAAGAAAAAATAGAAGCTCTCTACTAAGCATTTCATTTGTAAACATAAGTTATTTCCTGAACTCCACAATTCAGTGTATATGCATAAGAATATACTCAAGAAACGATGTATCCGATTTTTCGGTTGATAAGCTTGCAGATCAAATACAGTTCATAGTATAATCCAACCTCTTCTCCCAATTTGAGTCATAACTCAATAATTCATATATATCTATGTAATTAGTTGATCCATGCATGCTGTAGTTCAGTTTGTAAAATATAGTATCAAAGCATCATTGGCTGAAGTCCAGAGTGGCTCTTATTACTTTCATTTCAACTGTTTTAAATTTTCCTCTGAATAATTTATTCTTTCTGAATAATCCTCATCACATCCTGGATTTGGCAAGAACATGGCTGCTGCTTTCACTTCCAGGCCCTGTCCAAGAGCCCTTGAATTGCTCTTCAGTAACTCCTGCAATCAAACAACCAAACACGAATTTAAGCAAATCATCTTGAAAAACTGTCGAGAAAAAATAGCCAATTAAATCAGTATTAAACACTAGCATCATCAGCAAGCTTCTTGCCTTTGCCCATGGCGGCGGTAGAGGAGATGCCACCCTGCACGGTCTTGAGCACCCTGTCGTAGAAGTTGGCGCCCGACCACTTCTGATGCTGCAGCGTCTCCACGCCATTGCTCCTCTCCTCCCTCTGAATCCTCTCCACGTAGGCCAGCATGCCGCGCCGCGCGAAGTCCCGCGCGAACGTGTCGGTGACGAGCGCGTCGGCGTGGAACCCGGCAAGCGTGATGAACTGCCAAACGTATCCCAGCTTGGCCACGCGCGGGATGAACTCCGACATGTCGGCGTCCGTCATGCCGGAGGCGTCCCAGTTGAACGACGGCGAGAGGTTGTACGCCAGCATCGTGTCCGGGCTCGCCGCCCTCACGCCCTCTGCGAAGGCTGTGCACTCGGCGATGTTGGGGCTCGACGTCTCCATCCAGAGCACGTCGGCGTGCGGCGCGAACGCGCGGCCGCGGACAACGGCCGCCGCGACGGAGCCCCTAAAGCGGTAGAAGCCTTCCCTGGTTCTTGGCAGGTCCCAGTCCCAGAACAGGGAGGTGACGCCGAGGCTCGCGGCGATGTTGTGCGCCTGCTCGAGGGACACGCACTTGTCGTAGCTGGTGGCGGCGCTCCACTCCTGGAGCTTGCGCTGCTTGTCGCCGTCGGTGGCGTTGAGGCCCGCGATGGCGTCCTTGACGCAGTCGGAGAAGGTCTTGAGCTGCGCCGTGGCGAGCCACTCGTCCTCGATGGCCTGGAGCTCCCTGCCGTTCTTGCCTGCCGACATGGCTTCGGAGAGGACGGCGGCGAGGCTCCGGTTCCTGAGTCGCGGGTTGGTCGCGCCGAGGATGAACTGGTGGTCGCGCGCGTCGACGTTGGTCTGGATCAGCGTGGCGGCGACGGCGTCGGTGCGCGCGACGAGGACGGTCTCGACGCCCATGATGTCGAACTGGAGCCGCGCGGCGACGAGGCGGTTGACGTGCTCGGAGACGGCGACGAGCACCTTCCCTGCCATGTGCCCGCACTTCTTGGTCACCGACGACTGGTCCTCGAGGTGCACCCCGGCCGCCCCGCGCTCGACAAACAGCTTGCACAGCTTGACGGTGGCCGTGGCGCCACCGAACCCGGTGTCGCCGTCGGCAATGATGGGCTTGAGGTAATCCACGTACGGCTCGTGCGCACGCTCCGCCCTGGACATCGACATGCGCGCCTCCCGCTGCTTGCGGTCGTGGTAGAGCTGGGCGAAGAAGAGGTGTTCGACCTTGTTGGGGACGGTGTCGTAGGGGTAGTCGGCGAGGTCGGGGCCCGGCTCGTTGGTGGAGGTGTGCGTCGACGAGCACTGCCAGCCGGAGACGTAGACGGTGTCGAGGTGCTTGGCCATCATGGTGACCTGGACGGGGTCGAGCGCGCCGAAGGTGCGGGAGGCCGTGCCGTTGGCCTGGTGCGACCTGAGCGTGCGCCAGAGCTTCTTGGCCATGTCGCCGGAGGCGTAGCTCTGCCGGAGCGTGCCGCGGAGGAGGGCGACGTCGCGCGCCGTGTAGGGGCGCTTGGTGAGGCGGAACCTGTCCGTTCCCCACCACGCTTCCACCTCCGCCACCTCCGCCTCGAACCGCCCTTCCTCCTCCATGATCTGCGTACACGTACGTACGTACAAGTACAAACACGATCGAATCACACGATATTATCGATCACGCTTAACATCTGTACAACAAATTAATCAATTCGTGAAATGTACCAGAGATGGCACGGAGAACGGCGACGCCATGGCTAACTAGCAAGCTAGCACAGATAACCAAGACACGCACGGACCGTCAACGATGAGGAAGCCTAACTAGTGCGAATGTGCATGCATGCCTTGGCTACTTCACCAGCAGAAACGACGTATTTATACCGAGCGGTGGCGTCCCGAAACCTGCAACTTAATTACCCGATCAGATCACTCGCTCACTCGTGCATCGCTGCATGGAACTCGGTGAGTGTGGTGCATGGTGTTACGTACGTTGATCGATCTCTCGCGAGCTTCGGTCGATCCAGCGGTGGATCGATCGATGCTTATCCTGGAGGTTAATTGGCATGTTGCAGGCACATAGTCAGATGGTTGCAACGGCGAGTTATGGTCGCCACGTACGCGAGCGCCGGCGGTGGCGTCCGGGATTTGGATCGGTTTCACGCGAGGACAAGAGTTGGATCGGGCGCGTTTTGGAAGGTAGCTGTGGTTAGCTCTGGTTGCACATAAGCTCGCATCGGTTGCGTACCTGTTTCTCCTCCGATTAGTTCCGTGAAAACTGAGCACTGGCCGGTCGACAGGTGAGTGATGTGGAAAAATAGTATGGATAATGGATAGAGTTTTTTTTTTCTACAATCACACACCAGCACGCCCCACACCGGCACTGCCAGTCATGAGAAAACCGCTGGAGTTCAGACTCCAGAGTTCAGGCTTCAGGGGGGTACTTGGTATCGGATTGGCTTTGATGGCTATGACAGTGGTAAGATCTACATAAATGGCTGATTTACAGCTCGGTTACTCTCCAGCGTTATTTTTTTTTTGCTTTAGTTTGACGTGAGTCACCAGTGATAATGTGTGTGAAATTCGATCGACAATAATGATCGATTGTTAATTTCAAATCTTCTGTTTCCATTTTAGAAATACAACAACTACATACAACTTGTAAGCCGTTAAAAAAAATGGTTATGCATATTCTCACCAATCATAGATGAAAATAATATATATTTTAACCTTAAAAACAATCTATATTTTAAATAAATTATGATTTTTATAATTCACAGTCGTTCATCTTACAACTTCTATAATATTGGTTGTTGCTTTTTTAATAAAAGACAGAACAAATTTCTTTATTAAAAATAAAAAAATTGCAAACAATTATAGTAATAAAATAAGAAATATACTTCTATGCTCCAAGAAACTGCACAAAAATTTGTAAGTTGCAACCAAAGGGCTGCAATAAGGCCCATGACGGCGGAGTCAACCAGGTAAGATTGGGCCGGCCGAACACCTATCAACTACAACAACCGGATAAGGATTGGCCGAATGGGCTGCGATGGATGGAAAAGCTGGAACCGGACGTTCCTATGGTGTCTATCGTCCACATCAGGCTTGCTCACTGGCTGGATATGAAATTTTCCCTCGAGGAATATTTCAATCGTTGCTTACATATTATCTAAATAGTTATTAAAAAATTAAAAAAATCAATAAAATAGATTAATGTGAAACATATCACTTCACAAACATGCAAGATTAAATTCGAGTTTTACAAGTTGCAGAAAAAAGAACAAATTAGATTGAAAATAGTTAACATACATTCGTTATATTTATTATTTTTATTACAAATTGTAGAAGTTGAATTTTAAGTAACGTATATGTAGAGTGATATATTTCATATTAATTTAGCTTGTTAATTTTTTTAAAAATTTTAATGATTATTTAAATTATATGCACGAAACGAATACGATATCCCCTTAAGGCTTTGGTATTTCCCCTTTTTCCGCGCGTACACTTTTCAAACTACTAAACGGTGTATTTTTTCAAAAAATTTCTATACAAAAGTTGCTTTAAAAAATCAAATCAATTCATTTTTAAAAAAAATTAGTTAAAACTTAATTAATCACGTGCTAATGGATCGCTCCGTTTTCCGTAATCACTATGAGTAGCTAAAGCTGCCTAAGAATGCAACCGCTTTCCCCTCGCTGGCTGCTGTAATCATAACCGTTTCTTCCCCCCCCCCCCCCCCCCCCCAACACGGCATCTCTTCCCCCCCCCCACCCCCCCAACACGGCATCGTTCCGATCGTTTCCAACGAACGCGTGGTGCGCGTCACGCACAAGAGTGCCGTCCATCACGTTGCCTCTTGTTGAATCAAAGACCAAAAAAGAGAACGAAGGCTGCGCGCGCGCTAGGCGGTCGCCGTCCGCTCAGCCCCAACAGCGGTGAACGGGAGAGGCCAGGGCCGGGGGTGGCGCCCGTGCACGAGGGGAATTTTCTTTTTTTGCACAGCACCCGCGCCGGGAGGTGTCACGGAGGCGATTGTGTCATTGTCTATCCTGCGCTCTTGCGCTTGCACGTGTGAGGGCCTGAGGGGGGGGGGGGGGGGGGTGGGGGGGGGGGGTGTCTTGCGCTTCCGCTCTGAATAATGAAGCTGCGCGAAGTAGGCACATCCAATCCCTCCTGACAGCGAGACGGCATCAAAAGCTGTTGGAATAATAATGAAGGATCAACAAGCAGGCAAGCGCATGCATGTTTCTTCTCGACGTACCGCGAGTCGCAAGGCAGCACCACCTCCGGCCTCCCTTTTGCACAGGTGCGGTCATATGCAGGACGCCACCATCGCGTCCGCCGACCGCCGCGCGCCACCATGTCCTCGCTGCGCGCCTGGAGAGATGGGAAGGAGAGGCAGAGAGAGGAGAGAGAGGAGTTGGCCGCTGATACGTAGGATTCACGTGAGTTCACTTGTCACGTAAGTTAAAACTGATCACTATACTACTAAGGGATTATTAATACGGTATTGTGAGTTGAATGATGGGCTGTATATTTCGGTTAATGGACGAATTTAAGACTTCGCACCAGCTGAGGGATCTAAAGTAAACTTATTACGTTCAATGTAGCCAGCTACCCGCGAACTAGGCCCACAAAAATAGTGGATCGTGTCTTACCATCTTTGCGTAACATGGGCTTCTTCTGGCCTATTTTCCTGGAACTCACCAATCAAGCTTGGGAAGCCTTGGAGGATCACTGGATCAGCAGAAATAGGATAGGTACCATCTCGAGCCCTAACATGGGCCAAAATTAACCGCTGCACAAAGGAATAAGTTCACATTAGGTCACTCAATTTGTCGCTAAGTCTAAAATTTATTCATAAACCGAAATACTAGGTCTCACAATTTACATAACCGGATCATCCGAGATCCTAGGCAGTATTATGTCTGATTTTAGCTGACGTAACAACTTGAGTCAGTGTGAGACTCACGTGGGGCCCATGTATCAGTGACATGTATCTCTTCACCTTTCTCTCTCCCTCCTCCCCTCTATTCCCATCTCACTGATTCTCACCAGGGCGGCGGACGGTGAGGATAATGATCGACGGTTATCGATGAAACCCGACAAAAAGAAATAGTGCTAGTGCGCTCAATCCGTTGCTTGTTCCTTTTCTTTGGATCTATTATCATAGGTAGTGTTCGAGATCGCCGATCAATTCTCTTGAACTTCACCGATTTATTGAGCAGTTTCTAAATACGTATCAGTTTGATATAAGGTTAGTTAGAGCGGTAACCGAGTGAACCATATTCTCGTCCCTACTTTCGATACAAGTATAGGACAAATAGTTTCTTTGCAAGGACTCAAATACAAGTTGTGCAGCCATTGCTCTCTTGAAGAACCCAGAAATTTCATCAGCAGTAAAATTTAGGCCTATATCCAAATTTCCTCATATTTCAGGGGTTGTACTTCTATTAGGCCTAGTTCGATTAATCCCTCATGGACTTGAAAGGGATTTAGTTTACACTTATTAAAGATGTGAAATTAGTTTACACTTATTAAAGATGTGAAATTAATGTTAGAACAGGTGTCGAATATACTAATCTTACTATAAGTTGGACTTGGAGTTGTAATAGGTGTTAGGACTAGAGTAAGAGTCGGACTCTATCCTAGAATCTCTCTTAATTAGAGGGGGTATCACAATGTAACCATGATGGTGACTACAATGTAGCGTAGACACGCAGGGAGATGATGGCGGCGTGGCCATGGACTCGTAGCGGCTAGGTGCTATATTGATTGGGGAGGAGCGCCCATAATCAGAGCCCCGGAGATGTAGGCTTCGGTTGAGCTCCGTTAATAAATATCGTGTGTTCCTGTGTCGTCATCTGGCGTGTCTTGGGTAATCAATGACTGAAGTGATCGAGAAAATTAGTTGTCGTTCCGTTATATCGACTGACTTTTATAACAATTAATCTCCTTTAATCGCACAAGTACTTATGTAAAAGACGTATCCGAATTTTCTTGGATGGAGCCAGTCAAGTGCAAGCAGAATCAATGGGTTAACCACTTCAAAGTTCAAACCTTTGGATGTGCAGCCCGGAATGATTGCCAGTTGCAGGCTCATAAGTCATCGGCTGCTGGGAAACGATTCAGTCTTGTTCTAGATTTTGCACTTAGCATTCCATTTTCTTCTGTTGATCGTGATGTATTCCCGTTCGGGATGAGCGGCTTCTCCCTTACACTATGATGCAAACATTTCTGGTCTTCTTGTCTCTTATATAGGTTCAGAGCTTAAAACAAGAAAAAATTTATGATACCTGAGAAAATACCTCAATGTCTCTAAATTTTATATTAAAGAGTTTGATAACTCAAAATACCTAGTAACCAGGAGCGGATCCAGCGTGGGTGCTGGGGGCTCAAGTCTCATCTACCCCACTGGATCACCATTGAGGGAAGGGGGGAAGGGAGGGGAAAGAAGAGGGAAAATATGAAGAGTAGGGGAGGCTGGAGGAGGAAGAAGGAGATAAGCCCCCCTCTATGCATTTCCTAGATCTGCCCTAGTAGTAACTGGATGTATCAAATTTTACATAAAAAAGTGATACCTATGGTATCTTCTCAAGAATAATAAAATTATCCTTAAAACAAAGTTTCACTTCAGGCAACCTTGCAACCCCTGAATTGTGGTTCTCTTTTTAAAAGAAAGAAAGTTCTTTTCGCTGTGCTTTTCACTGAAAACTGAACTTTGTTCTTTTCTTTTTCTTTTACTTCCCAGGCTTCTGGTATTTCCAGAAAAAAGTTAAATAATTTAAAACCACTCAGACCACTTCGCTGTAAAATATCTGAAGTCAAAAATCATACCCCTGTGCCTATACATGTGGTTCATAAGAAATATATTACTATATCCTGCCATTTGCCAGCAAATAATGCAGGGGTCACCTTCAAAGAAATGATATAAGGTCACATGATCACAACCAGGAAAAGAGAACAGGCCATATAACGTGATCTTTCTTCAGAAAAGAGCCTGTCTGATCCAGTGTCGTTTTCAGGAATTGGATGGACAAAATTGTGTGGCACAAATCTGAATGGAGATGGCATTGCACTGTCTTACTATATTATTATTGGGCCTCAATCGCTTCTGCAGCGGAAGGCCATGACAATTATTGTTTTACCAAGATGATAGTAGTAATAGTAATTGCAATAATCATATAGATTAAGAAAATGTAATTGCAAGCAGTGTAGCATGTGGAATTTCTTCATTCGTCGTATGGTCCCTTTCAGCAAGTTGTGTGCTTTGCTGACGAGATATGATGGAAACTTCAACGGCCTCAATTTATTCTACATAGTTTTGAAGATTGCTAACATGCAAAGATCTGTCTTGAAAAAGATGTAGAAAAATCACTCGGAGAAAGGCAACTTGACACTTGTCTGATATGTGGACAACGCTGGAGCAGTTGCGGATATTTACCGGAGATTTTTCAGGGCAAGAGAAGCTATCATCTACTAGCATCAAGTCATGAAATTCATTGCCCTGTAGTAACATCATTCTAATTATAATTAATATCATGGATATTGATCTATGAGGCATTTCAAATTAGATAATTCATTTAAGCTTGTCTGAATGATAAAAGAACAAATAAAAATGATTTTGTCTCCTTTCATTTATACCAGATTAGTTCGAGAGAGAAAAAAAAACAGATTAGAATACGTCCATCATTCATCCCTGGAAGTGAATCGTCATTGTTTTTTTTTCAGGAACAAGGAAATAGAGAAAAAAAAGAGAGAGAAACACAACTAAGTTCTAAAACAAACCATATTTAAGGGGAAAAGGAGAAATTAAAACAATTGGTTGCTATATTAACAAAGCAACTTGTTTTTTATGGAATGGCCAGATATATATAGCTAAAAATCCATATATTTTGAACGGAAGGAGTTAAGTACCAGGAAGATGGAGGAGCTATTGCAGCCAACACAATTGACAACCAATCATCACAATATACCTAAGGTGACCAATTCTTTCATACTAGGAATACGTGGGCTTACTAAAAATAATTTAGGTTCAATCCAAAGTCTAAACCATTATCAGCCCTGACTTGCAAAGAATCAACAAGCCAATTGAGCCCAAGTACATTCTTTTTAGAGATAATAGGAAAATATAATTGGGAAAGAAATTACATCCAACCTTTACATCTACCAGGATACACACAGCGAAGAAAAAAAAGAAAATGGAACTAAGACAGGCAGAGCAAATCAAGTTACCTTGTGCCTGCTCACAATTATGTTGAGTAAAAGTCTATGGATACAAACAACGTTTTCACGAGGATCCGATAAATATATGCCGCTGCCATATGAAGTCAAACCTAGATCTTCATCCAAAGACCAAAATATGACACCTTCAACAAAGGAACGAAGATTGCCAAAAAAAGAACAGCCAGGGCAATCCCTGCTCGCGATTGTCACAACCAAAAAAACTAGATCATGATTTTCACCCCCGGAACCTTTGCCACTAATACTCCACGCCTCCATCTGATTGTGAACATGAGCTTGTTCTCGACGATTGCCGTCCAACAAAAACAGCCAAAGGCTAACCAACAAGAAGTTGGCAGAGATTTTTTTTTTAATAAGCAAAAAATTCACGAAGCCAACTTTTAAGGCAACCACCGAGGCTTACTGACGAGTGGCAAGAAGTTTAAACCACACTTCATATCCACAGTACATTACGATGGGTTTCTTTCGGACTCTAGAAAATACCTGGATCCGTTATTACAACACAGTCAGCAGTGGAGCTAGCTACCGAGCAGGTCAAGCAATCGCTCGAGCTTTGCCATTAGCGCCTGCACTACAGGTAACCACCGACATCCTTAAAAAATTGATCGATCACCGAAAAACACTATAAATCGTTCAGAATTGATGGCACCGCTAGCTCAGTCACTGAACACAGTACCACTGTTCCCGTGACTAGCAGCACTTGTCCCGTTCTCCTGAAGCGGTTTGGAGATTGTCCAAAAAACCCTCACTAAACCCTCTCAAAATATCTCCTCCAATCAATCCGAAACCCAGAGGCCCATACTGCTGACACGTGGACGCCACTCCCAGATATTTGCGCTCTCCTCGTCTTCTTATACCCCGCCATCCCGCGCTCTATCCATTCACTCACACACTCATCCCACACCGATCCCCAGAGCAAAGCTCAGCTCCTCCTCTCGCATGGCATCCATGGCCACCACCGCGTCCAGCCTCCTCAAGACCTCCTTCGCCGGCGCGCGCCTCCCCACCGGCGCCTCCGCCGCCCGCAACCCCACCGTCTCCGTCGCGCCGCGCGCCGGCGGAGCCATCTGCAACTCCATCTCCTCGTCCTCCACTCCCCCCTATGACCTCAACGCCATCAGGTTCAGCCCCATCAAGGAGTCCATCGTGTCCCGCGAGATGACCCGGCGGTACATGACCGACATGATCACCCACGCCGACACCGACGTCGTCATCGTCGGCGCCGGCTCCGCTGGCCTGTCCTGCGCGTACGAGCTCTCCAAGGACCCCTCCATCAGCATCGCCATCATCGAGCAGTCGGTGTCCCCCGGCGGCGGCGCGTGGCTAGGCGGTCAGCTGTTCTCCGCCATGGTGGTGCGCAAGCCGGCGCACCTGTTCCTCGACGAGCTCGGCGTCGCCTACGACGAGCAGGAGGACTACGTCGTCATCAAGCACGCCGCGCTCTTCACCTCCACCGTCATGAGCCGCCTCCTGGCGCGCCCCAACGTCAAGCTGTTCAACGCCGTCGCCGTCGAGGACCTCATCGTCAAGGAGGGCCGCGTCGGCGGCGTGGTGACCAACTGGGCGCTGGTGTCGATGAACCACGACACACAGTCGTGCATGGACCCCAACGTGATGGAGTCCAAGGTGGTGGTGAGCTCCTGTGGCCACGACGGGCCGTTCGGCGCCACGGGCGTCAAGCGACTGCAGGACATCGGCATGATCGACGCCGTCCCCGGCATGCGCGCCCTCGACATGAACACCGCCGAGGACGAGATCGTCCGCCTCACCCGGGAGGTCGTCCCCGGCATGATCGTCACCGGCATGGAGGTCGCCGAGATCGACGGCGCCCCGAGAATGGTACGTACCAAAAACATCAAATTCTTCACGCTTCATCATAATCTCTCCCCCGTTTATTGGAATTGAACAAATTCGTTGTTTCAGGGCCCGACGTTCGGCGCCATGATGATCTCCGGCCAGAAGGCGGCGCACCTGGCACTGAAGGCGCTGGGCCGGCCGAACGCCATCGACGGGACGATCAAGAAGGCGGCGGCGGCGCACCCGGAGTTGATCCTGGCGTCGAAGGACGACGGCGAGACCGTGGACGCCTGAGCGAATAGAACAGGGTAAAATTCCGCAAGACGTGGAGGCGACACGGAGGCGTTGGGGACGAGAAGAAGATGTGGACTTTTCCCTGCGTTTTTTTGGGGGGGGATTTGTGTTTGATCCCCTTGTTTGTTTTAGCTCTGGATGTTAATTAGCGTCTTGTTCATAGCACTGCCACCGTGTGTGTGTGTGTGTGTGTGTGCTCTGATTGTCTGATGAGGGCAAGAACTCCATGGATCCGTCCCTCTGGGAGGAATGAATAAAGGATGAGGAAATAAAATGATTCAGTGCCATTATATTTGTTGGTCAGGTTGATGTTAATATGATTATTCATGATCTTATATTTGGACAGAGTGAGAAACTCTGTTTTTTTGGAACAGCAGCATGACCACATAACCAAGAAAATGCAAGACCTGAAACAAAATCTAGCCAGAACCCAGAATATCTGGAGGCATTCAGCCTTTCTAGTCACTGGGAATATGTCGAAAAACAAAAAGTCCAGTTAATCAGTCACTAATGAGAACGGTGGATAGCTCAGCTAGTAGAGAGCTACCAAGAGCAAGACACTGGCCTGGGTTCGAGTTTCTCAAATCTCAACACAGGTTTCCTCACCATTTTCTTCTCTCTCAATAATTGATGTTAAATCTCTTCTAGCATCACACATTTATCCGTTTCTAAAAAAAATTAATCAGTCACTAATCAGTTTAGAAAAGAAGGTCATAGCGATTTTTCATTTTGACAACAATGTTAGCCACAGGCCCACAGCAACCTCAGCATGTCTGGAGCTAGTGGGATATTCCAGACTATTCGAAATTTGATATTAGTGCCAAAAGCATATCTCCATCATTGATTCCTTTCCAATTCGCTTTCGTTTTTGGCACATACACCAACAGTTTCTTGGCCCTACCATACCATTTTGTCACCTTTGTACAAGAACAGACAAGCAGCAAACCAGCAACCATGGCTGCGTCCTGTAGTTGTAGAAAATATCTCTCATGGAAATTTCTTTCTGGAGTAAAATTTCATTCTGAGCTGATGTAGTTTTGTTACGGACTTACCATGTTACCCCAAAACTATCACATTGGATTGAAGTAGACTAGATGGCCCGAGTGAAGACCAAATATTGATGGCCCAGGAATTTATGTGATCCAACTACAGCCCATACCGTGTGAACGGCCCTTGGATGACAACTTCTCAATTGGCCCAACGTCCATCCACCTATGAGCCTGAACTGAGAACCAAAGCCCGTTTGGTTTTGGTTGCATCTAGCCATCTATCATAGGCCCAATTTATCAAGTTGCCAAATAAAGGCTTTGAGCAATGATTAGAGTGTAGTATGACAATATCATGGTTGCCCAAACGGCCCAAGTACTCACAGTTCATTCAAAGGAATTTTTTATTTTTATATATTTTTTTTAAATATTTACAGAAATATTATAGCGCGGAAAAAAATAGCAGAAATAGACCTTGCCGCCCTGGCAGAGGGCGGCAAGCTGACGTGGCTCACGCGCGCGCGACAGCCGTTTAGGGTGGACCTGCCATTTTGCATGCGGCCCCCCTGCCGCCCAGGCAGAGGGCGGCAAGCCGTCGGCAAGAGGGCCGCCAGCAAAATTAACACAGCTCCTCGACCTGGGGCCTGCCATTTTGCAGGCGGTCCCTTGCCGCCCTCTGCTAGGGTGGCAGGCTCCAGTGCCTATATAAGGTCTGCCGCCCTGCAAAGCAGCTCATTTGCTCCTCTCTCCATTCTTCTCACATCTGCACAGTGGGAGAAGCGGAGGAGAAGAGAAGAAGAGGCGAAGCCCTGCCGGTTTGAACTTCGATTTCAGGTATTATTTCTAGATCATATACATGATTAAATGTATAGTATTAAATAGGTTTTAGTTATATTTGTGTAGAACTAATTTTAAATAAATTCATTTTGTGATCTAGGGTTTTAGTAGGGGAACTGTAGCATTTTGTATTGTCAGATGTAGATAAATCAGTAGATATGTAGTAATTATAGTAACTAGATTTGTAGTTCTAAATATTTGTGAGTAGCATAACAGTAGCATACTTAAAAATTGTGGTAGATATTACGTTGTACTCGTTTATTACGTAAAATAGTGATATAGCGATTTAATATTTGTAGATCATATACCTGATTAAATGTATGATATTAAATAGATTTTAGTTATATTTCCGTAGAACTTTTTGTAATTCAATGCATTATTTGATCTAGGGTTATAGTATGGGCACAGTAGCACTTTGTATTGTCAGATGTAGGTAAATTAGTAGATCTGTAGTAATTATAATAATTAGATTTGTAGTTTTAAATATTTGTGAGTAGCATTACAGTAGCATACATAAAAATTGTGGTACATTTGAAACAGGATATTACGTTGTACTCGTTTATTACGTAAAATAGTGACACAGTGATCTACTTACAGATATGTCCAGTAAACTTATATTTCAACTATACTATGGTCAAGGAAACATCCGTTACGGGCCGAGTGGGGTAGATCTGTTAGAATTTATTGTAACACCAAGGGGAATTGATAGACCAGCTGAGAGAAGTGTAACTTCTATTAAAAAATGGTTGATGAGGGGCTTGGGAGTTGATCCACAGAACGCTGATATTACAATCCATGTTGTAGTAAGTCGGGCAACTGAGGGTTTGGGAACTAATGCCAGTTCAAAACTCTCGGATCTGGAGATGGTATGTGGAGAATGCATTGCAACGCGGGTGGCCTCTAGCTATGCTTCCATATGTTCATCCGAAGGATCCAAATGTGGAGATGAACATGGATGATGGCGAGGGGCCAAGTGCTGAAGTGAATGAGACTAGAGTGGATAAAGTCAACACATTAGAAGAAGATGTCGTAGTACCTCCAGTAGGCACGCAACCTGGTGGAGTGGCTGACGAGGGGGAGACTGTCGAAGCCATTGTGGACGAAATGGAAAGAGAGGATTCTGACAAAGAGCGTGTAGAGGAAGATGATTCGTCAGATGATGAGGAGAACAATATTAATCCAGCTGAATGGGCTAGTGATGATTTTTCTGGTCTGGTCGTATCTGAAGGGGAAAATGTCAGATGGGAGTACAAAGAGAATGAGGTTATTGAAGGAGCAAGGTATGGTGATGGAGAAGACATGAAGGAGGCGGTGCAACATTTTGCAGTGTCATTGCAAAGAGAGTTTTGGGTTACCAAGTCGAATCGGTCACAATATGAAGTTAGGCGTGTTAACGAAAAAGACGGGTGTCCCTGGAGAGTGCATGCTTACAAGGGAAAATGGAAGGATTATTGGACAGTGTCGGTCGTAACCAAGCATACATGTTATCTTCCTGGTGTTCAGAAATACCACAGGAATATTACATGTGTATTTGTTGCATCTGAGATGTATGCGCATGTCGTGGACAATCTGACATATGAGCCTAAGTCAATAATCCGTCATATCAAACAAAAATTCAAGTATACTATTAGCTATGCCAAGGCGTTGAGGGTAAAACAGAAAATAATAGAGATGAGATTTGGAACTTATGAAGCCTCATATGACAATTTGCCGCGTTTGCTATCTGTTATCCAACAAAGAACCCTGGGAGCTCTTGTGCAATCAAGACATTCCCTTCAATTGATCATCCTGGCAAGACTGTGCTGCAAAGAGCCTTCTTAGCTCTACATGCATGCAAGATGGCATTCATGCATTGTCGTACAGTTCTTTGCATTGATGGCACATTCTTGACTGGGAAGTACAGGGGCCAGATACTAACAGCAATTGGAGTAGATGGGAACAATCAGGTATTGCCCTTGGCATTTGCTTTTGTCGAGAGTGAGAACACCGATAGCTGGTACTGGTTCCTCCATCTGGTTAAAAAAGACATTGTTGGTATGAGGCTCAATGTGTGCCTAATACATGACAGGCACACTGGTATGCTTCGAGCGATAGAAGAGTTAAAATTTTGAAGTATGGATAGAGGATACCCTGGTGAGTGGGATGATGTACAGAGTCGGTGGTGCATGCGCCATATGGGAGCTAATTTCTTCAAGCAATTCAAGAACAAGGAGCTGATGAATATGTTCAAGAGGCTATGCAATCAGAACCAGGAGAAGAAATTCAATGAGCTTTGGAAGAGGTTGGACGAGTTGACAGCAAAATGCAGTGATCAGCGTGCAGCGAGACCGGCGAGCGCCGTTCCGGACCCTCCGCAAGCACTCCGAGCTCTCCCAACAGATAGTCCAACATTGGTTAGGAGAACTGGAGAGCAGATTCGGAAATTCTCTCATTGGATTGAGAATGAGCGAAAAGAGAAATGGACTAAGGCTTATGACACATGTGGTGCTAGATATGGTATAATGACAACAAATTTAGCGGAAGTTTACAATTGGGTGATGCGCGGTGTTCGTGGACTTCCACTAGTTGGTATAGTGGAGTTCATTTTACATGGGACATGTAGGTATTTCCGGGAGCGATTCCAAGCAGTTCTTCCCTCCATACCGAACAACAACATTATTTTTGGCACCTTCATGGAGAAAAAGCTAGCAGAGTGGCGTACGAAGGCCATGAAACATCGAGCTCTACTTCAAGGTACCCAACAACACAGGTTTGAGGTACTCTGTCACGATAAGGTAGGCAGGGGTATCTACCCGCAAGAGAGTAAAGCAGGAATGTGTTCTTAAAGCCGATGGCACATGTCATTGTTCATGTAGAAAGCCGAAGCTGCTCCACAGGCCATGCACCCATGTCATTGCTGCAGCATCGGAGTGTGGCATCCAAGATGGAGTATATGTGTCGCAGTACTTCTCTAAGCAAACAATATATCACACATGGAGTGGCGAGATTTATGGCTTCGGTATAGTTGGGGAGTTCACACAGATGAACGATCCGATAATAAATATTCCTGATCCATCGAAACTCCGAGACAAGGCTGGAAGAAGGAAGACTCGTCGCATCCGTAACGATATGGACGAGTCCGAGGCTGGCAGGGTGAAGCGGTGCAGCAAATGCGATGAACGTGGCCACACCTACAAATATTGTCCTAAAGACAAGGAAAAACCAAGTGCGGCGAAGGCAGGACTATCAGGATCAACAGCAGATGGAGCTCGCCCTACGGCTGAAGGCACTACTTCAAGGCGACCTCGTCCTAGACGTCCTCGTGGAACGTCCGGCTACGTTGTGTAGTTCGTGCGTTATATGTTGAAAAAAGGTTCGCTTGTAATTTCGTGGATTTGTAATGTCTTTATGTTACGTGGATTGTAATGTCTTTAAGTTCGGTGGCTTGTAATTTCGTTCGAACTTATCGATGTTATGGCATTGTGTTGTGTTTCGAACCACTTGTTAGAATTTGCCATGTAATGTATTTATGTATCGTGACTTGTAATTTTGTTTACTATTTTTCATACTCGTTATGTGACCCAGTATTGTGTAAGTTATGTTGTAAATAACATGTACTTTACGATGTTACTTTACGTTTTCTTCGGTTTTACATAACTTGTTTTCACGATTATATTGTTAACTTCTTACATGCCCTAACACGTAACACATCTTTTTTGCAGAGATGGCGCATCAGCACACATCTGAGTTGTTGGATCCGGCGATAGATCAGTGCTATCATTCTTACCTTACTGCAGTGGAGGGGGCTCAGCTTGGGACGTTCCGGCCACGGTCGTCACGCGAGCGACTTCTGGTTCACGACTCCTTCGTCGGGAGGTATGGATTTCATGTGTTAATTACTGCACTTTGTACATTTTTATATCTTTTCACCGCGTTACTAATGTAAATGACATATGAATTTGATTTTGCAGGTTGCGTGAGGCCGGCCTCCTACCGTTGTGTCGGCTTGTGGAGGCCGCCACCGGTGGAGGCCTGAGACGCACACTTTTCACCTGCCGTGCGGTGAGGTAGCCCCCACCCTACAGGACGTGTCGTACTTGTTGGGGCTACCGCTCGCGGGAGACGCTGTCGGGCCAGTTGACATGGGTGCGAACTGGGGGGACGATCTGACGGCATGTTTCGCACCCGTTCAGCGCGCACCAAGCCTCCCGCTCGAGCCGTTGTAGCAACACCACAACACCGGGCCTACGAAGAGGTGGCTGCTTCAGTTCACCGTGAGTTTTTCTCTACCTGAAATGAGTACCGTACTACTTACGTAACTCATAAGTTGCCTAACATTTCATCCAACGCTTGCAGGTCGACCAGCTACAGGCTGAGGCCGATGAGTACTCCTTCAGCCGTTGTTTGGAGGCGTACTTGCTCTGGCTATTTGGGTGGGTAATGTTCTGTGGAGGACACGGGCACACGGTCGACAAGGGTCTCGTGTACTACGCCAGGACCATTGCCGACGCCGCGCCTGGCGAGGTGCCTCAGTGGAGCTGGGGTTCCGCGTTGCTCGCGGCTCAGTACCGTGGTCTTTGTGAGGCTTGCACCAAGACGGACCCCGGGGCGATATTCGATGGGTGCCCTCTCTTTATTTCTCTTCGGGCGGCTGAGAGGATTGCGATCGGCAGGCCTGTTGTGGACCACCACCTGTACGAGGCATCGCTGTACGAGAACAGGCCGGAGATCGACTACCCAACAATGGGTACTGTGTGGTGCCGGCGTCAGGTACGTCACAACCGAGGTTGATATTAGAGTACTATTGTTATGTTCATCGTACATCACATCGAGCATGTTGTCTTGCAGCGCCGATAGGCACACGTCCAAGTTAGGCGGTCGTATGCGGAGTTTGTTATGGAGTTCGACCGTCTTCTGCCGACCGACGTAGTGTGGGAGCCCTACAGTGCCGTGGCTACCCAGTACCGTGCGCTGTTAGGCCTGTCCACACTCTGCACTAGGGACCAGGCGTACTGGATGACTAGGGTTCCGATGGTTTTCGACATCTGTGTCAAGCCTCACGCAGACTACCGCGTGATGCGCCAGTTCGGCTTCCGTAAGGCCTTTCCAATACCGTTTCAGACGGGCGTCACAGCTGCCGTTCACCGGTAAGTGACTTAACTTTGCTTCAATATGTTGCATTAACAACCACCTCTACACAATAACTTGGTTTTTTTTAATTCACACTAATACAATACATTAATTTGCAGGTACTCGCGCAAGGGTCAGCAGTCAGCTGGCAACTGGCCCGCCAAGCTGGCCCCTTTTGTCGACGACTGGTTGCTCGCAACCGAGGATGTCGTGGACCACACGGGAGAGCCACACACGGAGGAGGGGTACCAGGCGTACCTAGGCTGGTACCAGCCACGCACCCGTACTAGGGTCACCTACGCTCCCAGGGAGGTACAGGCCCATGTTGCGAGCGTGACAGACCTCTACGCCAGGCACCGCGACCAGGACTTCGCTCGTGCTGTGAGTACCATGCATCGCACCAACTCCTTTTAAGCCTTTCTGTTAGTCCAGTGTTACGAGTATTTACGTACAAATGTACCGTGCAGGTCGTTGAGTGCAACAGGGTCACCGTTGATGCATCAACGGCGATCCAACGGTTAAGTGCGGGGATTGAGGTGAGCGCAGATGAGCACCTATCGACGTACACGCGGATACGGGACTCGATGCGCTCGATTCTCCGTGCGCTCTCCTGTCGGGTTGCCGACGTTGCTCAGGCAGACGCAGCACCCCAGGTTCGACCCCGGCCGCTTGCTCCTCGTCAAGCTGCGCACGTTCCTAGGCCGACACCCCCTCCCTTCGGAGGTACGTATATTCATTATTTATTTGTACATGCCCCCACAAATTTTAAGATTAATATTGTATTGACAATCAATTGATATGCAATTTATGTATAGGCTTCCCTCAGTTCGGGACGACGCAGGCCACCCACTCCTGGCAGGCTGCAGGGTCATCGTCTCAGGCAGGTGCATCGGCCTCGCAGTCTGCGTCGTTCTGGCAGGACGCCGGGACTTCTTCACAAGCGACCGGCACATCGTGGCAGGCTCCTAGCGGGGCCTCGTTGGAGCACGGGTGGGCTTCCGCCACGCAGTTCGACCTCAGCGACTTCGACTTGGACGAGTCGACAGAGGACGTCCTCGATCCCTCGCAACTGGGAGGCGCACCGCCGGTGCATACGCAGGAGCAGTCGCCCTCCACTCCGCACCCAGACACCCGCGCTACTCGGGCTATCCCACCTGATCGCTTCACGTACTCCCAGGACCACGTGCGAGCGCAGGCCCGGAGGACCAAGCGTGGTCGCGGTGCGGGGCAGGGCTAGTAGAGTAGACTTATGTTTTGTTATTTTCTTGACATGCTAGTACTCCATGCTTGTAGACTTAGTACATTGTTCGTATTCGAGGTTTGCTTTCGTAGACTTCGCCGTTACTTTTTACAAAGCACGATACCTTTCGCCGTATGCACGAATACTTTCGGCTACACCAATGCAGCCTCATTTATTTGCGTGAAGTACGACTGCGGAATCGCTGCTAACGCCCTTACGCTTTCTCAAACGTAAAATCTACAGTGTCAAATCGGCACACGTCCATTCTTACTTTCGGCGTCATGCCGCCCTTTAAAAGAGCGGCAGGGTATACATCCGCATACGTCCAATCTTACTTTCGGCGTCATGCCGTCCAATCTACTTTCGGCGGCATGCCTCCCTTGTAAAGGGCGGCAAGGATGTACACATGTGAAGATTATCACTGCGATTTTGGTGCCTATATAACGAGCGCCGCAACACAAGATTTCTTCATCTAAGACCTCCAACTAGAGCTAGCACAACCCTTCATCCTACCAGCTTTCAGCAATGGCTAGACGTCGGGCCGTTGAGGATCCCAACTGGCGTAGCGATCCTTGTGCATACCTATTTCCACCTTGGTGCCAGCGGCCTCTCTGCCTTTGCGGTGACCGATGCCAACTAATGGCTGCACGGGATCCAGACCTACGAGGAATGCGCTTTTTTAGGTGCCCTAACTATGACCAAGAGGTATTTCACTCTTGTCGACTATGCTTATACACATGAAGGATGCGTGATTGTTTACTCTTCATCCTACTCTATTTGTTAGACCCGCGCTACGGCTTGTCGATACATCGAATGGGTCGATACAGAACCTCCAGTTCTCGACATGACCACCTGTTTACAAGAACGACGCTGGTATTTCTCATCAGAAAGTACTGAGCAATATTTGCAGAGAAAGGAAGCTTATGAACGCCAATGTCATGAACAACAGTGCGACTGACAGTTGCTAACGATGGCACTACCTCCATGGGAAGCCCGTCCAAACTGCATATGTGGTGATCGTTGTACGATTCTCCGTTCTAAAAAGCCTAGTACTTTGGGTCAGCGGTGCTTTGTTTGCCCAAATATTCTAGACCGTGATTTTATGGTAAAAATATTTTCATTACCATGAATCCTATTTTATCACAACATTCACTAACTTTGTTCGCTTCACATCTATTCGTTTCTACCAGGAGGGTCCAAGAAGATGTCCATACAAACAATGGATAGACACCACAAAGGTTATAAGAGATCCAAATTCCCGTGTGGTGCAGCTTGAATTGCCAGAGGAATATAGGTTCAAAAAGCGCAGTTCGAGAGGGGAGAGGGAACCTCACGTAGGGATTAGCTATTATCGAACAACTTATTTTACTCAAATATGTAATGCCCTGTTTCGTTGTTCCATTACTATATCCTCGTCGTGTTCAACTCTTGCCCTACAACCCTTCTAGTTCGAATCTATTCTCATCTATGTAACCGCAATGGAATCATATGTATCCTGTTTAAATTGTACTACTACTTATTTACGTGACATAATTATCCTTGTTTCAGTATATATACTGTTTCTGCGACCGAGACTATGATAGTCCATTATCATTTTCGTACATTAATAACACAAATAAGTTACAACATCAACTCTTATTTAAAATAGGAATTGCAAAACAACCGACTTCAATAAAATTTGCAAAAAAACGTCCACAGTATTTATCAACAAATTACTCTTTAAATGTAATCAACAAAGTTTAATTTATTGTAACAACAAAATTAAAATCAATTGGGGGGACAAGTGGGGTGGCCCACCTTGCCGCCCTTGCCTAGGGCGGCAAGGGACCCTAATTAGACTTTTTAAAACATAAGGCCGGCCGGCTAGGGGCCAAATGAAAATTTGCAGAGGGCGGCAAGGGGTAGAACAGTGAAACACGCACACGACGCCGTGTGCCACGTCAACTTACCGCCCTATGCAAGGGCGGCAGGGTCTACTTTTGTAATATTTTTCGGCGCTATAATATTTCTGTAAATATTAAAAAAATATAAAAATAAAAAAAATTCTTCATTCAAATCTCTGAAAGAATGGGAGTGTACTGTGTTGCAGTCTACATGAAAGTAGGTAGGACAATACACTTGAAAGGAAGGTAAACGTCAATGGATGCAGATCCTCTACAATACTATTTATTGATATGTGGGTTCCATAAAACTATAGGCCTACATGTTAATTGGGTAGTACTGTAAAAGATCTTGATCCCACGTCATTACGTGTTTTCCTTTCTTTTTCTTTCTCCTGTTGAAACTGTTTTTTTCCTTTTCTACATCTCGAGTCTTGAGATATCTCCCTTGTGCAACACTGCAATTGTGCACCACACGCAGAAAACAACAAATGCTCCTTTGTTCGTTGCGCCCTCGTCAGGAGTGTCGGCCGAGGTCCTACAGACACGACCCACGCAATTTGCAAAAAAAGCATCTCGTTTACCTTTCAAGAAAGGGATAAAAAGACAGACGTCAAAAATAAAGTGGTAAATAAAACGGATGTGAAAAAAATCTAACAGCATGCCATTGTACTGTAAAAAGGACTAGTACAAGTAAGTACAGCACGAGTAAACGTTACACGAGCCACGGATCAACGGTCCGGATGCATGAGAGCACGTGACCGTCCGATGGAACAAACATGCGTGTGGTTTCAAACACCGCACTTCCAGTCATCAATGCGTGAAACAAATAAATCTGCTCGTTCCGGTAGGTATTGGCTGATAGCACGTATCAGACGATACGTACTTTTTTTTCTCAAAATAAATTAACCTTGTATTTTAATATAATACATTCTAATACGTTAATTATTAATATTTATTATATAAAAGTATGGGGTTGAATTATTTTGGTATGGAGCGTCACGTAGCATTTCTTTTCTTTTTTTTAACTGCGGCTTGCTTTCCTGTTCGTGCTCACTTCGTCCGTCACCCTGTCTCTCGCGGCAGAGGCACAGACGCAGGTTGGTTGGCCGGTGCACCGCCTTTAATACTCCCTTGCTTGATCGCCCTTCCTCTCCTCTCGCAATCAACAGCCAGACTGACTGACTGCTCAATCTCACTCACATCAAGTGATCAACAGTCACATGCCCTGGTAGCTAGTGGTACCACCATCTCACCATTAATCCACCACCCATGATCCATCCACAGATCCACTAGTACTACTACTTCTATGTAACGTGCCTCGTCAACACGACACGACGAACTTCATGTGACGGCCACGACGTACTACTACGAGCGGATAAAATGGATGAGAATATGAGATACCCTGGCCTGTCCAAGCCCCAGCGGATCTGATTCATCTGAACACCATGCGTGATGAGTGATGACAACTAGTTGCCCTCTCCTCATAATATAATCCGCTATCGCTCCAACTCAAAAACGGTCGCGATAAACAAACGGAGAAGGCAGCTGGGTTTCTCGATAGAAAAAAAAAAAAGGCTTTGGTGCGGCCGCAGCAGCAGCAACGGTGCGATTTTCACCGCACCACGCCGCGCCGCGCCGAGACGGAAACAGCCGGCAAAAACTACACGCTTCGTGAACCCCGGGGCGCCCAACTTGTGTCTTTCTTTTAGCCGCTTCGTCCGCCTATAATACGCGGTGCGGTGGTGCGCCTCTGTCTCCGTGTCCGTGCTGCTCTCTCGCTAGCTGTCTCTGCTGCTGCATCTGTGCTCTGCTATACTACGTGAGCTTGGCCGGCTCGGGTGTCGAGGACGATCGAGATGGGGTCGCGGGAGCGGCGGCCGTGGGGTGGGGTGGCGATGGTGGTGATCGCGGTTGCGGTGTGCGGCTTCTGCTTCAGGGGGGTGTCGGCGGCGGAGCCGACGTTCGGCGACAACTTCGAGATCACCGGAGCCGAGGATCACGTCAAGACCTCCGCCGACGGCCAGACGTGGTACCTCTACCTCGACAACAAGACTGGTGAGTGTCTGAGTGTGATCGCAGCTCCGATCGAGCAGCTGCTGTTCGAGCTCCGGCAATGGCTAATGCAGCCCTGTTTCTTGGTTTTTGTTTGTCAGGCGTCGGGTTCCAGACCAAGGAGAGGTACCTGTTCGGGTGGTTCAGCATGAACCTCAAGCTCGCCGGCAACGACTCCGCCGGCGTCGTCACCGCCTACTACGTACGAACCAGCTAAGCTTTTCTCGCGTACAATTACAATGCCGTCTTGTCTGGAGTACTACTCCGAACTGAACCGAGCTGGGTTATGGTTTGCGTAGATGTGCTCGGACGTGGACGCGGCGCCGCAGCGCGACGAGCTGGACTTCGAGTTCCTGGGAAACCGGACGGGTGAGCCCTACATCATCCAGACAAACGTGTACCGCAGCGGCGTCGGCGGCCGGGAGATGCGTCACTCGCTGTGGTTCGACCCCACCGCCGACTTCCACTCCTACTCCATCCTCTGGAACCCCAAGCAGATCGTGTAAGTGAAACAACCCCAATCTCAGTTACAACATATAACCATTGATTAATCCAGCTTCCAGTTCAAGTATCGCTGGGCTCGCCGGAGATAGCATCCGCCGCCGACGACGAGTTGAATGCGCCCACTTACCTGCCTACCTACCCCCTGAAATGGGTCGCTCCGATGGCGATTAATTGAACCTGCAGATATGCCAAACCCTGCCGCTTCTGGCTGGTGGTGGTACGAGCACTCCAGGTTGCTACTTGGCCACACCCTGTTTGGGACCAAGCAATGGCCGCCACCTTCGTCTTCCCCGTGTCGTGCCCACATAATCCATTTCTTCCCTAGCTTCGCAGCCAATCTCGATTGCTTCAGCTGTAAATAGATCATTTCTGATGTTGTTTGAAATGGTGATCAGGTTCTTCGTGGACAAGGTGCCGATCCGCGAGTACCGGAACTCGGACAAGCCGAACACGTTCTTCCCGATCATGAAGCCGATGTACGTGTTCTCCAGCATCTGGAACGCCGACGACTGGGCGACGCGCGGCGGGCTGGAGAAGACGGACTGGACCAAGGCGCCGTTCATCTCCTCCTACCGCGACTTCACCGCCGACGCGTGCTCCTGGGGCACGGCGGCGGCGAGCCCGCCCAGCTGCGCGGCGGCCACCGGAAACAGCTGGTGGGACCAGCCGCCGGCGTGGGCGCTCGACGCCGGCCAGCGCGAGGACTCCGCCTGGGTGGCGAGGAACCTCGTTATCTACGACTACTGCGACGACCGCAAGCGGTTCCCCTCCCCGCCGGAGGAGTGCTCGCTCCGGACGACCAGCTCGTGAGGCCGTCGCCACCGCCGGCGACGCCGACGTACATCGCAGTATGATGTGCGGCCAGGATCGGATCGTCCTTCGATCGTGCGGCTCAGATTCACTGTAACTACTACTACTATTTTTGGATTGGCCAAGTAGAGTGGCTGTCACGTTGGAACCATATTCTTTTTGGATGATGAAATGGATAAAATTATTTTTTGCTGCTTTCAGCGCACACGCATCGTAGCCTGACAAATGACGTTATTACAGCATGTGTTAGTGTGGGGTAATTTTAGTGGTGATCCAATGGCGAGATGACAGCAAAGGTGAAGATCAGAAGATGTACTACAGTACAGTGGCATATGGGCGAAACATGCGTCCAGATCTCATCTCGTTAGGCATGGATGTCAGAGAAAAATAATGGTTTTCTCCTGCCACAGATCTGGCTGAGGTGAGAATTGGCTGGAAAATGCATCATGATGTGACGAGATGTTCCTTTCGTTTGGCGAGCACGAATCGGAAAAAAGAAGGGAGATAACAAAAGGAAAAGGTTACTGATGAAGTGATGAGCGATCTGTGGGCATCTGCATGTGTATGAGAAAAAGAAAAGCAGGAGAGAAAGAAAGAAGCATCCAAAAAGATTGTGCGCCGTTTGAACGGCAGGAATGACCGTGGAGGGCCATAATCTCCAGTGATCTCGTGTTGTTCTAACAGAGACCTAAGCTAGAGACTACTTATTTGTTGTATTGTTTCCGGAGTTCAGGAATTTTGACAAGAAAAGAATGTTCTATTCGCAATTTGTTTTGAAGAAAATAGTAGTAGTAGATTAATTACAACGGTCACCACTCACCAGGTCATGCAGAGAGATGCCCCAGCGAAGTATTTGATAATTTGGCTGACAACGTTAGCGGCTACTACAGTACGTGGTTAGGAACACTAATTATCTTAACCAAATCGATCTTACCGTATTTCAGGGGCAGGAACACATGCAGCCCATGTTCAAGTCACTGCACGCACCTGCATGGATTCCACGGCAACATCTTGCACTATAATCTTATCTATCTGCACACATCATGAGCAAAATAGGCTGTACGCATTGACAGGGCAGAAGCACCACGAAGTCTGAAGTTGAAGTCTACTGTTTTGACCACCTGTAGCAGCAGGATGAGCGAATTCAGGACTGAAAATGCTGTAATGTACTACTACGTGCACGTCTGACTGAACAGGGGACAAGATTGCATCTGATTTCTCAACCGTGATGTTCTGGTCGTAACATCATTTTGTTTGTTGAAACTAGGGGGAAGAAAGAAATCACTCAAAAAAGATGGTACACATCCTGACATGCTGACTGATGAAGGCGACGTAGAAGAAGCACTGAAGGCTTCGAGTATCAGACCCAATGCTGAATCCTGAACGGCTGAACCTTCGTAATCTACCTTTTTGTTTTACTCTTCGTAATCTACTAGTAGTAGAAGACTAGTACTAGTATATTAGTACTACCCATGTTCATTTCTAAGCTACCCAACTTTCTGAATCCCTGAACCTTTGTGATCCACCCATGTTCATTTCTCACCAACGTACAATACACTATTAGCACATATACTGTAATACTGTACATAATAACCATAAGAATAACTCACAGTAGTACTCTCAAAATATCACTGTTGAAGTGTCACAAGTATCATGAGAGATGTCCTGCCGACATGGCTTAGACAGACATGCCGGAGAATCAGACCCATGCACAGAATGAAGCTATACCGTACCCAGCAGTACTAAAAATAACAAACAGTTCACAGTTTGGACTTTGGATTAACAGCTAGTACTCCACAGTTGCAGGCATGCAGCTTCAGCTGACATTACTACTAGTATCAATTGCCATAAATATAGCCATCAAAAAAAAATTGCCATAAATATAAGGCGTACGTATACAGTAGACAGTGCATGCCGACTTCATGATGTGCTCAGATAGCATGTACTGAAGGGGAGTGAATTCTAATACCTCGAGGGGATATCCCCTCGTATACATTTTCTTTCAAATTCGATACAAATAGTTGTAAAAAATTATGAAAAAAATTGACAATGTTGAGTATTGTGATATTTATCTTTCCACCAAAAATCAAGTTCAAATTCAACTTACACATCGAGAAACAAAAAAGATAAATTCAGATGTGAACAGTACACTACTATTCATTTGTTAAATTTGTCTTTTTTATATCTCGAAGTGTGAGTTGAGTTTGGACCTAAGATTTTATGGAGTTATATAGATATGGTATATGAGTGTCATCAAATTTTTCCGGAATTTTTCATAACCATTTGAATGGTTTTTAAGCAAACGAGGGGACATTCCCTCGAGGGATCAAAATAGTTTCCCTGTACTGAAGTACTGCATATCGACCCTGACTGAAGTACTAATGCACATTTCAGTTATCGTCCATGGAAAAGCATGAGAAAATGAGTAATCTAAAACCACAACTCGTGGAGCTAGCTGAAGCAGAACTGTATGCCGGACGTTGGTCCATTCCATTCCACTCAAATCAATCACCATAATCCGACAGGTTGATCAAGATCCACCTTACTAGTATGAAGCATTGGCAGAACGGCAACAGGTTGAAGATCCACCTTACTATTCAGGAACATATGAACATAAAAATGCAGAAAAAAGGACCTCCGTTCCGTCCCAAAATCCAAAATATAAGGGATTTTCGCTCTACACTGCCAAAATCCCTTATATCCTTCTATTGTGGGATGGAGTTAGGCTGAGTTCCCAAAAAAGTTCCCAACCCATGAACAGTGATCACGGAAACGGGGTGATCCATTAACACATGATTAATTAAGTTTTAGTTAATTTTTTTTAAAAATGGATTAATTTGATTTTTTTAAGCAACTTTTGTATAGAAACTTTTTGCAAAATATACACCGTTTAGTAGTTTAAAAAACGTGCGCGCGGAAAACGAGGAAGAGGAGTTGGAAAGAGAGGGAGAAGAAAACAGCCTTAGTATATAACACAATCAGGCAATCAGGATAGCGCTCTCAAAGTAGCATTTATTATTCAACCTTGATGAGAGAGGGACACAAGCCATCATCTATAGTGATGGTGCCTCTTACAAACTTCAACACACGGGTAACAAGCATACACTCAAGAGTCAAGAGGTGGCTAGGTTTTGTGTGTACAATGGAACACGCAGGCATGTACACAACCAAGTATACTCCACCCCAAACTATAGTCCTTGCAATGTTTCTGGCAGTTGCTCAGAAACCATGAATCTTGATGTGTTCCTTCTTCACAATGCCGGCCTGCGGGACATAGCATGTTACAAGTCAAGACGTACTCTTCCATACACATTGTACATCTAATTGTACTAAGCATGCACAAGAAGAATGATCCCTACCTGAACAAGAAAATTTGATACGTTCTTCCTCTGATCACCCTGAAGTTGAATGACCTACAGTGTGAAGCATTGATCAGAAAAACTAGCTCAGAAAGATAGAAAAACGTTAAGATCAGGCACCGCAAATTTCGGTTATTACACACACCTGGCCAAGCTCTGGGTCCTGGACAACAGTACCATTGCAGCAAAACTCTTTCTTTAGATCTTTGAGGATCTTGTTGTAGCTGAATTCCTTCTTCAATCCCTGGACAGTGGTCAGGCTCTTACGGCCATTACGCTGCTGGATGCGTACATGAACGTAGTCCTTTGATCCTGCAGCCGCACCAGAGTCTCCAGCATTGGCCTCAGCAAAGGGATCTGTACATGTTCAGGAAAACATGATGAGCACAAATATTCCAGGCACTCAAACCATCACAAAGAGGGAAGAGAAAACAGCATGCATACCGAAGGCAGTTGGGATCTGAATGTCGAGATCAGACATGAAACTTTGCTGGTGAAAGTGGCAAGCTACACCAAGAACTGTACAAAGGAAATGAATCATAAGAACATGCAGTATAACTATCCTGATTACAGCTTCATAAATTTCTTTCTGTAATCAAGCAGTCAAGGAATAACCAAAAAGAAACTTCTACAGGTAGATACAAGAGGATAATCGATAGATAATCGATGTGAGGTTGAGAACAAAATTGAGGACAGTTCATGCCAGCCTTTCAGCTCAGAATAATGAATGTGTGAAAGCTAACAAAAAAACATAATCCAAATGAATACTGCTTATGTTACAGTTCATTTCATATAATTAAAAATGGAGATCAAGAAATCGAATGAGTTCTACTCCTAACTAAACTATAGGGGTATTACCTATAAACTAAACTACAGCTAGGATAACCATGTAAAAGCATTATTTGTAGCAATCAATTCATTCAACTGAACCAAAAAGTACCTTTTTAAGATATCTGGTAAAAAAAAAATTTCTGGGACTAAAGCAAATCCGAAGAACAGGGAATCCTCTGTTCCTGAGGATTATAACTGTTTCCACGAATTTCCAGATGGTGACTACTAACTATCTAAACAAGCCTTACTTTTTACGGGATTAAGAAGCGAAATTTAGGACAGGCTTAAGAATCAATCATTCAAACTCATGAACGGGATGGTCTGTTTCAAAGGTGGACTATTTTTTTGTTCAATTGGGAATAAACAAGGATAGCTTCGTCAAATCGAGAAGCAACTCTACCAGAATCGAGGACCAAACAACCGTACTTTATTACACCAAGCAAAATCACCGGTGCTCTGATTTACCTCAAACAAAAGGTACTCAGAAAATCGCAAAATTCCGATCCCTAAACCATTTCCTAGAGCTCTCCAGACGATTGGAAAACCGAACAGATAACATGCAACATCAAGAACCCCTCTATCTCAAATCCAAGAACAGGATCATCACAGATATAGATCCCCTTTCCTAACATCAAGGCCAGTACTACACAACCCAGAACAAATAAATTCAAGAACCGAAGGGAGTGGAGGAAAAAAAAAAAAGGAGGCACGCATACATACCCTGTGAGGAGGAGGTGAAAGAGGGAAGAGATCGACCAAGAACTCGACAGGAAGATATGGATCGAGGAGGCGGTCGCTCGGCTAGTCCGTCTGTCCTTGGTGCTCTCCCTCTTCTTGGCTTGGATGCCTCCTATATAGAGATGGGAAAAAGGGGAGGAATTTATAGATGGGAGGAGGAGGATGCTTCTTGGTTTCTTTGCCTCTCCTCTCCTCTCTCCTGGCCGCAAAGCCTGCTGTTAAAAGGTTGTTGCGGACTTGCTGTCCTCCGTTAGATACACCGTTTTTGTGGTTATTCTGTGGGCAGCCACTCTGTGGTTGGCTGTGTGCCCAAGATGGGAGATTGGCGCTGGCACACGAGCAAAATTCTTTTCTTTTTGTATGTGAAAAACCTAAACAGTTCGTTTCATGTTTTTCATGCCGTTCTGTAAAATTATTTTTTGCATTTTGGATATTAAAAAGGTGTGGTGGTGGAGAGTTGAATTCAAATACCACTACCCAAAAGTATTAAATACTAAATGAGTGGTATTAAAGATGTGTCGCTAGTTTTATTTTTAAAACACAAACGCAGGCACCCACAACACGAGCACATTCACCCCTATGAACGCATGTCCTATCCCTATAAGCATATCGGGAAAAACTGAGCCGGTATATTGGGAGATGGATGAAGTCACCACGTAAGCAGAGTATTAAGGAGGTGCACTAACACGTGCACGTGAGCAAAGAGTGTGTGTGTCTTGCATCTTTTTTTTTAGATAATGGAATAAATATTCCAGTCTTTACTTCAAAGAAGCTATAGCCAATCTCAAAGAGCCTGTCGAGAAAGTGATTTCCCCAGACAGCTGGGGTGCAAAGCCTGCCTCTCGTTTAAAGATCCGACCAGGTGGTTTGTTGTGAATGGTGATTGGTTAGGTTGCACGGGTGATCGAACTAGCAACCTATAGGTCACCTGGAGGTCACCTGGAGGTGTAATATCCTACTCCTGTTCTTGGTTGTTTTTATCTGGATCTCGCAAAGTACAAGCTAGCTCTTTTTAGCATAAGACAATCCGAAAGGATCCCACCCCCCTTCTCTAAGTAGCATGTCCCCTTCCTTTTATAGTCTAAGGAGGGGCTCACAAAACCAGGTATGAGCTATTTTGAAACTTGTTCCATGTATTGTCTTGTTATTACCAGTTGGTTTCATTCATCTTATCCCGAGAAATCACCCAAATCCTACTGTTAGCTTGCCCCGGGCTCCCCAGGCACGGTCCTAAGCTAGCTGGGCCTTTACCGTGCCTACCACGTGTCATGTGGTGGGCCTAGAGATGCCCCGACATTACCAGGAGAGCGCCACGACCCCCTTTTCATCCAGTTGAAAAAACTGGGTATTACTGGGCATGTGCAACGCGTGTTTAGATCCATCGCTAAAGCCGCGTGACTCAGCACTGCTATCTTTTCGGTGTCTTTTCAATCCTATCGGCTTGGAATTCTTCTCCCAAACCTACATCATTTAAGGTTGTGACCATTGGGTCACAGCTGGCAGGGAGGTCGGGACCTTGACTTTCACAAGTCTTCGCTCGCGCCCCCGTGCCCCTTAACAGGGAATTTGGATGTTTTAGATGAGCTTCTCGAATATGTCATTGATGAAGGAATATGTGGGTTTTTATAGGTCTCGACACTTCTCTCAAGGAGAAGTGTGTGTGACTTGCAGGTGCCACGAGGGATCGGACCCTATTACTTGGTAGGGGCCCTAGATCCTCTCTACCTGTAAATTAAGTTATAGATATCTTGTAGGTCTTGAGAAGAAACGCAAGGCTTACAAGGGCAATGGGAGGTCGGGCCCCGGACAGCTTGGGTCCTTGGATCCCATCGCCTTCTAATCGTAAGGTGTAGATTTTGTAGGTCTCCACGCTCCTCAGTGAAGAACGTGAACCCTATAAGAATGAGGGGGTCCTAGGATCCCACCCCAGGCTGGGACTCAGGTCCCTTTAAGTTTGTAACCCAATATGTAGATCTTGTATATTTCTATGCTCCTCTCAAGAAGGAACATGGAACCTACAAGGGTAATTGGGGGTCGGGTCCCAGACAGGCTAGGTCCCGGGTCCCCCATTAACTACAAACTTTCAGATGTAGATGTTATACGTCTCAACACTCTTCTCTATAAAGAATGTGAGTCCTATAAGGATGGAGGGGGGTCAGGATCCCAGCTCAGGCTGGGGTCTAGGCCCCTTTAAGTGTGTGCTCTTAATATGTAGATCTTGTATGTTTTGACGTTCCTCTCAAGGAGGAATATGAAACCTACAAGGACATGAAGGGATTGGGGGGCCCGAGATCCTATTAGGGGATCCCGGGCCCCTCAGCCCACTGTTACATAGTCCCCTTTTGAAACCCGAATATGTGTTATTATAAAAGACAGGGTGGGAGCCTGATCTCCTATTTACACATACACACGTTATGACTTAATATGGGGACCCTGGGCTCCGCTGTAAGAGTGAGTCCTGGGCTCCCTTACTTTTTAGCACACGGCTTAATCCAATGATAGTTTTGATTAGGGTTTACCATGCTAGTTAATCAAGGAATATGCGCTAAATACCAGGGGAAAAGGGTACCCCGGTTCCCATTTGATCGACAAAGCCAATAGTCAGGCAATACTAAGAACTAGAATAATAAAACCAACACATGAGGAGAAAACAATTATTGAAGTATATATGTAAATCTCCATCCGTAGTTGGTGAAAATCTGCAAAACCGTAACTTTTAAGCTTCGACATGCATCTAGTCGAGAAAATATAAATATAGAAAATAAATCAATTATATTTAATCATTAAATAAAAATTTCGACGAAGTAAGGCCTGTCCCTAAGTGCGTGAGATGAGCAAACACAATGAACCTAAAATTGTCTGTTTTAATCTATGTTAGTTTTTTTATCCATTGAATTCAGCTAGAGAGATACTTTTTTCTAGGGTTCAACAAGTGTTCGATGATAATCATCACTACCTCGAATAATTGTACTTCATCATGATGAAGATGTGAATGTGCATTCTAAGCAATAAGATTCCATTTTCCCACTTAATTAGTAAAAACTGGAATTAGTGTAGTGACTCTTTTTATTTAGCCAGATTGCCACTACTTAGGTGGGTGGATCTGAGATAGTTCTGGTTATTGGTATAAGGTCTCATTTTTTATTTAGCTCAGGGTCCCTATATTGTTAGCTACAACCTAGACAAGACAGATGGCTTCTGTGGAGCACAAAGGTAAAAAGCAATATTGAACTGATGAGACAAATTAAAATTAGGTTCGTATTTGAATTCTTAAATACTCCAATAAAATGAAATGGGACATCGTGTATGAACCTATTGAAAAATTTCACCCAGAAAGATTGTATTTTGGAGTATAGCACCTTCGACCTCTCTAACACTGATCCTTCTATCTTGAAATGTATTTATTTCTAGGTGCGAATATTTAGATGGTTATATCTTGTAATAAAAAGTAGCTATATATTGTGGGATAGAAAATGTTGGAAATATAGTCATATATCGGCATATTTTAATCCAAAATATTAAGAAAATAATCATGGCATGAACAATGTGAGGTGATCTAGTGATAAAATTAAACATAACTAGAAGCATGCTTAGGATAGAATAAGCATCATCATCATGGAGAGAACGCAATAGTATTACGACTAACAGAAGTAACAAACACAAAGATTGCAGTAGAAAGTTATACCCTGTGAATATCCCTCCGCTGGTTTGTGAGGCAGAACTGCCTCCGTTGGTGTTATCGATCGGTGCGCCAGATCCGGCTCCTGCAGCTCCAGTCATGGTGATGTAGACGAACGGACAACGAACAGAGGAAGAGGAGCAGTCGTGAGGAAATACTCCCCAAAAACCTGATCACCCGCCTACCCGGTGCAGATCTCAGGCGAAGGTGTGGTTCCGAAGGCCCTGCTCGTTCCGATCTCTCGTGCGCGCAAGCGATCAGAACCGGGGAAGCAGAAGCAGCACAGGCGCGAGGAGGAAGAACCAGCGATTGGAAAGATAGCGTGAAGATCTGATCGGGGTTCTCTATTTCCTAATAGTGCAAGAGAGGAATCCGCCCGTTGCCGCAGTAACGACGCGATCAATGCGTATTGAATCGCCTGCCCATTACAGAGGCGATCACGCGGGGTTGGATTCCGGTCCGTTGCAAAAGGATAGAGAGAGAGAGAGAGATGCAGACGCAGCACACGCAATGCCTCGCCCACGCCCTCGCCCTCGCCCTCGCCCTCGGCCCGGCCGGCTCGGCTCGGCTCGGCGCGCGCGCGTGTGGTTTTCCGATCCCCACCTCAACCGGTCAACAGGGAGCCTCCAATAACTCCCTATTTAAGTTGAGATACTCCACTTTTAATTCCCAGGGTGGTATTATTATCCTTAACATTTATTATGGGCCCTTGAGATTTTAATAGAATAATCAGGCCTAGCCCATTTATTCTAACAATCCCCACCAAATTTCATGGCTCATAAGAAATGTTCTCAAACTTGAACCTGTTTGATATACCAGTGTTTTTGGTGGAGACTGTAAAGTTGAACTTCCACCTAGGAAAAGAGCTACATCAGACCACAACTGAACAATGGACTATGCCTTGAATTGTCAGTCTTGTGTGATCAGGTTTCACCCAAACCCTTGACTAGTACTGGGCTGCCGTTTGCATCCCCTCTGTTTGGAGCATATAAGTCAAACTCCAGACCTTTTCACGAGTATCTAGAGATCGGCCAAATCTCATAGACTGTGACTAGCAGTCGAACTCATATAGGTGTGTTCCTTCTAAGATGTTCTGCAGGTCAACATCTCAGCTTAGAAAAGCCACTTGGATCACATTAAGGCATAAGCCATCCTACCATGCAGAATAGAAGAGAAGTACATCATGAAAATGAGCCCTTTTCAAGGGTCACTTCTCTCAGCCACACAAATGGATAGGTTTCCACTATTGTGCAACCTTAGGTGGGTCTCAAGCCCATTTCCCTCGATGCACTGTCTATCACATTACGTGGTAGCCCCTTGGTAAATTGATCTGCCAGATTTTTAGCCGTTTGGACATAGTCCAATGCTATCACTCTGGAGTTTTTCTGCTTTCTGACAGATTTCAGTCTTCTTTTGATATGCCTAGATGACTTCATGTTGTCATTTGAACTATTCACTTTAATAATCACTGTTTGATTATCACAGTTCATTAGGATAGCTAGCACTGGTTTTTCAACCACCGGCAAATCCATCAGGAGTTCACAAAGCCACTCGGCCTCAACTGTCGCAGTATCTAGTGCTGTAAGTTCTGCTTCCATTGTTGACCTCGTTAAGATGGTCTGCTTGCAAGACTTCCAGGAAACAGCGCCACCTCCAAGTGTGAACACATATCCACTTGTGGCCTTTATCTCATCAGCATCCGATATCCAGTTTGAATCACTATACCCTTCCAGTACTTTTGGGTACCCGGTATAGTGAATTACATAGCTCATAGTGCCCTTTAGATTGTGCATTACTCTTTCCAGAGCTTGCCAGTGATCATCTCCTGGATTTGAGACAAACCGGCTCAGCTTGCTTACAGCAAATGAGATGTCAGGCCTCGTTGCACTAGCCAAGTACATTAATGAACCAATGATTTGAGAGTATCTCAGTTGATCCCTTGCTATTCTTCGGTTTTTCCTTAATAGCACGCTGGGATCATAAGGAGTAGGAGCTGGCTTGTAGTCACTGTAGCCAAAGCGACTTAAAACCTTGTCCACATAGTGGGATTGCACAAGTGTAATCCCACCCTTATCTCCTCTCAGTAGCTTAATGTTAAGAATAACATGAGCCTCTCCCAAATCCTTCATTTCAAAGCTCTTGGACAGAAAATCCTTGACCTCCTCAATCACATTGAGGCTGGTCCCAAAGATCAATATGTCATCGACATATAAACACAAGATCAATCCTTCTCCCCCACCATAGCGATAGTACACACATTTGTCAGCTTCGTTCACAACCAAGCTAGCAGATGTAAGTGTGGCATCAAACTTCTCATGCCATTGCTTAGGTGCTTGCTTAAGGCCATACAAGGATTTCAACAGTTTACACACTATTCCCTCCTGACCTTCTAGTACATACCCGTCTGGTTGATCCATATAGATCTCCTCCTCCAGCTCTCCGTTTAGGAAAGCTGTCTTAACGTCCATCTGATGGACGAGAAGACCATGAGAGGCTGCCAGAGCAAGTAGTACTCGAATCGTGGTCAAACGGGCAACTGATGAGTAGGTGTCAATAAAATCCTCGCCTTCTTTTTGGGTATAACCCTTGGCCACAAGCATTGCCTTGTACTTTTCATTTGTACCATCAGGTCTAAGCTTTTTCTTGAAAACCCATTTGCATCCTACAGGCTTGCACCCATATGGACGCTCAACGACTTCCCAAGTACCATTAGACATAATTGAGTCCATCTCACTGCGTACTGCTTCCTTCTAGTAGTCAGTGTCAGGAGATGAATATGCCTCTTCTATGGTTCTTGGAGTGTCATCCACGAGGTATACAATGTAGTCATCTTCAAAGGATTTTGCAACCCTTTGTCTCTTACTCTTACGAATATCTACAATGTTATCCTCCTCAGGATTTCCCTCAGGCGTTTGATCATTGTGTTCTATCGGTGCAAAGTGCTCATGGGGTATGACAGTTTCTTGACTAGAAGTGCTAGGTGTATTTTTCATGAGAAATTCATTCTCAAAGAATGTAGCATCTCTGGACTCAATAATTGTACCAACTCGCATGTTGGGTACTCCAGAGTTTACTATTAAGAATCTATAACCCACGCTGTGAATAGCATAACCGAGGAACACACAATCAACAGTATTCGGTCCAAGTTTACGCTTTTTGGCTATAGGTACATTTACCTTGGCCAAACAGCTCCATGTTCGTAGGTATGAGAGATTTAATTTCTTCCTTTCCCATTCCTCGAATGGTGTTACTTCCTTATGCTTCATTGGAATTTTATTCAAGACATGACAAGCAGTCAAAACTGTCTCACCCCACCATTCCTTGGAAAGTCCCGCAGTATCTAACATGGCATTCACCATCTCAGTTAGAGTACGGTTCTTTCTTTCAGCTACCCCATTTGATTGGGGTGAATAGGGAGGTGTCCTCTCATGAACAATTCCAAACTCTTCGCAAAAGGATGTAAACTCATTGGAAAAATACTCTCCACCCCTATCAGATCTCAACCGTTTGATTTTCCTTTCAAGTTGGTTTTCTACCTCAGCTTTATAGGTCTTAAAGTAATGTAATGCTTCATCCTTTGTTTTCAATAGATACACATAACAAAATCTAGTGCAATCATCTATCAGTGTCATGAAATATTTCTTTCCCCCTTTAGTCAACACGTCGTTCATTTCGCACAGATCGGAATGAACAAGTTCTAGATGTGCCAAATCCCTCGTCTCAGATGCCTTGTGAGGCTTGCGAGGTTGTTTCGATTGAACACAGTATGGCACTTGGAACCTTTGACCAAAGTGAATTTTGGAATTAAACTCATGTTAGCCAAGCGCGTCATACAACCAAAATTCACATGACAGAGTCGCGAATGCCACACATTGGAATCATCATTCTCGCTAATATGGTTTACAACATTATTATTATTACACATGTCATCCAAAGAAAAGCGGAACAAGCCTCCGCTGTCATAACCTTTTCCAATAAAAGTTCCATATTTAAATACGACACATTTATTGGATTCAAACACAAGTCTAAAACCTTCTCTACACAGTAGAGAGCCGCTAACTAGATTCTTCTTTATTGAAGGGACATGCTGCACGTTCTTCAGCTGCACGGTCTTTCCCGAAGTAAACTTCAGATTGACCGTACCAACACCATGAACAGCCGCAAGTGAACCGTTTCCCATCAACAAGGAGGAACCTCTCCCAACCTGATAAGAAGAAAACAGGGAAATATCAGCATATACATGAATATTAGCACCAGTATCAACCCACCAATAAGGTGAATGAAAAACAGAGAGAACTGTAGGTAAAATTTTACCGTTCCTCGATGTTCCTCCACCCTCACTAATGACCATGTTGGCAGACTTCCTGTCTTTGCGGTCAGGACAGTCCTTGGCCCAATGCCCAAGCTTGCCACACACAAAGCAGTCTCCCTTTGCCTTTCCCTTGCCTTCCTTCTTAAAATTGGTTGTAGCCTTGGGTTTGACATCAGGCTTGACTTTCTTGTTGTTGTGGGATGCATGAGGGTTCTTCTTCTGTACCATATTGGCACTAGAACCTCCCTCAACCTTTTTGCCTCGGTTGTCCTTTGCCCTCGCCTTCTCCTCAACACTCAAAGAGCCAATGAGATCAGAAACACTGAACTCTTGTCTCTTGTGCTTTAGAGAAGTGGCAAAGTCCGACCAAGAAGGTGGCAATTTGGCAATAATGCCACCCACCACAAACTTGTCCGGCAACTCACAGTTGTTGTTCTCAAGTTCCTTAGCCAGCATCTGAATCTCATGAGTTTGTTCCACTACAGAATGGTCATCGACCATCTTGTAATCATAGAACTGCTTCATGACATACAACTCGCTGCCGGCGTCGGAAACTCCGAACTTGGCCTCAAATGCATCCCACATGTCCTTCCCTGAAGGCATGTGCATATACACGTCCACTATATTGTCAGCGAGTACACTGATCAATGCTCCATGGAACAGGCAATCCAAAGCCTCGAACTTAACCTCCTCCTCAGGAGAGAGAGGTGGTTCACTTTGTTTACCCCGTGAAACATAGAAACGTTGCATCGCTGTCAACCACAGTAGTGCACGTGCTTTCCATCTCTTATAATTAGAACCATCAAAAGCATGTGGTTTCAGTGCAGCAGCAAAGCCAACTACCGAAACTGACCTACCAGGTTTTTGGATTGTTGGAAATATAGTCATATATCGGCATATTTTAATCCAAAATATTAAGACAATAATCATGGCATGAACAATGTGAGGTGATCTAGTGATAAAATTAAACATAACTAGGAGCATGCTTAGGATAGAATAAGCATCATCATCATGGAGAGAACGCAATAGTATTGCGACTAACAGAAGTAACAAACACAAAGATTGCGGTAGAAAGTTATACCCTGTGAATGTCCCTCCGCTGGTTTGTGAGGCAGAACTGCCTCCGTTGGTGTTGTCGATCGGTGCGCCAGATCCAGCTCCTGCAGCTCCAGTCATGGTGATGCAGACGAACGGACGACGAACAGAGGAAGAGGAGCAGTCGTGCGGAAACACTCCTCAAAAACCTGATCACCCGCTTACCCGGTGCAGATCTCAGGCGAAGGTGTGGTTTCGGAGGCCCTGCTCATTCCGATCTCTCGTGCGCGCAAGCAATCAGAACCGGGGAAGCAGAAGCAGCACAGGCACGAGGAGGAAGAACCAGCGATTGAAAGATAGCGTGAAGATCTGATCGGGGTTCTCTGTTTCCTAATAGCGCAGGAGAGGAATCCGCCCGTTGCTGCAGTAACAACGCGATCAATGCATATTGAATCGCCTGCCCGTTACAGAGACGATCACGCGGGGTTGGATTCCGGTCCGTTGCAAAAGGATAGAGAGAGACGCAGTCGCAGCGCACGCCACGCCCTCGCCCCGGCCAGCTCGGCTCGGCGCGCGCGCGTGTGGTTTTCCGATCCCCACCTCAACCGGTCAACGGGGAGCCTCCAATAACTCCCTATTTAAGTTGAGATACTCTACTTTTAATTCCCATGGTGGTATTATTATCCTTAATATTTATTATGCGCCCTTGAGATTTTAATAGAAAAATCGGGCCTAGCCATTTATTCCAACAGAAAACACTTCATATTTTTTTTCTCGTTTGTATTAATTCCTTCCCTCCTCATTCTCTTTGTATTAATTAATGAAATGTTGCTCAACTAACTAAAAGCTACTACTACATTCTTTTAGGACGGAGACGGATGGAGCAAAATTTATGAGGAAATGGTGACGATTGTTCCTGAAGGAATGAAGGCATACTACGTGCCCGCTACTTGCAGAGAATCCGGACCAGACGACCGACGTACGCTAATGGTCATTCCAACCCGCATCAGACCCGGTCTATCCCGGGATTACGACGAAACTTACGTGATTAAACCAAAATTAATTATTAATCAATCAACCCCAAACGGCAACGGCGCATAGCGGAGCATCGATCTCCCGTACCCGGGAATCAATAGGAGTAGCCACTAGGCGGGACCCACCCTTGGCCGACGAGGTGAGCGAGAGCCGTCGAGACGCGACTGGGAGGGATGGACGGACGGACCCGATTCCCCCCAGACTCGCGGTTCGCGGATTCGAGATTCGCGACGGTGACCCTCGCCCACCACCGCTACGCGGGCCCCGCGCGCGCGTGTGGACCCCGCCGCCCGCGGATAGATAAGGGCGCCGCGCGTTCACGTGACGGCGGCCGGCATCGCGTTCCTTCACTCGCCCCACGTCCCCACCTCGGGCCTCTGGATTTTTCACGTTCTGAACCTTTTTAGAAAACTTATTTTGTGAATAAACTCTTAAAAAATATTCTTAAAAATAATCCTTTTCGCAGTGTTAATGTTATTTGCACCGGTCTAATATGGCAGCGTCAATAACGTTAGCATCATCCCCTTTACATTAGTCACTTAGCTTTCACCTAAGAGTCAGAGGGACGGTGACAACGTCATTAACGTCATCATGTTAGATCATGATACCAATAACGTTGGCGCTGTGAAAAGGAACATTTGTAGAATAAATTTTTTAAAAGAAGTGTTCGGGAGGTAAGGTTAGGCGCGCATACAAAACAAAACGATGCATTTTCTTATGATTAATTAAGTATTTATTAAATTTTATTTAAAAGCTAAATTTTATTTGAAAAATAAATTAATATAATTTCTAAAATAACTTTTATATAGAAATTTTTTTAAAAAAATACACCGTTTAACAGTTTGAAAAATATGTGTCTGAAATACGAGGAGGTAAACTGAGAAAGTTAGGGAAAGAACTCGCCTAAAAAGCTGCCTCGGGGCCCTCGGTTGCGTTGCGTGGGGCGGACGCGGGTAGCGAGCGAGACGTCGAGACGGCGTGCGACGTGTGCGCGTCGCGTGGCGCCCCGGCCCGCGGAGGCAAAAGCGAGCACGCACCGGTGCGCGGTGCGGTACGTGGGCTCGGTGCGGGGGGTCGGCCGTCTCGTCGAGGGAGGCGGCCCGCGGTTGTCCCTCCCGTGAAGCGCCCGTTGGGGGTTGGTGGGGGGGGGGGGGGGGGGGGTGGGGGGGGGTGTGGTTTCGTACGTACCACGCGATTCACGCGCCGTGTCGCTTGGTGGGGGGTGGTGGTGGCGGCATTTAGCCGTGGCGAATGCGGCCGAGCGAAGCGTGCGCACCCGTGCTCGTGGTCGTTGATACGGTGGTCGGCGGTTTGGTGATTGAGTCACCGTGATTTGGAAGAACGCCACGCACCAGCTAAACAATTCCCGTCTAGGATCACAACAGGAAGACGCGAGCGGGATCGTCAAGTCAATCGCCCCATCTTATTCTTTTTACGCAGTACCACTAATTTGCTGCTTTCATGGAACGGCTCAAGGCAAGGACAGCCGCAAGAACAAGCACGGGGGATTTCTGGAAAAGCTAGTTTAGGTAGCGTCCTTTGCACGTTAAAATTTCACATCGCTGTCGCTGGAGGACGATGTAGGACTGTAGGAGTACTATGTACTACTACAGAAGAAGAGGATGGAGGCATAAACATCACGATCGGGCACACGATTCGTACCAACAAGAAAGAAAATATCCTGTGCTCGTACAAATTAGTAATAAAAATATCTAATCTCTCCCAGGAAATAGTACTATTTCCTGCCAATGGTTGAGTAGTGGGCACTGAGGCGATCAGCTACCGGCCTTCTTGCTGTCGACATCGGAACAGGGTTAGCCTGTCATTGATCAAATACTGTCCGCATACCGATTAGCTAACCATGACGCGGCCAGACTGAACCATACACGTCCTTCTTTGTGTACCTCTTGTCCCAAGACCATGGGACATCTGAAAGTAAAATAACTTTTCTCAGTGTTTTACTATTACTCCACTGAAGGTGTATCAATCGCTAAATCAATTCAGCTTACCTTCTGTGCCGTAAGGTTTTGGAGGAAGTTGATATGGCACTGGCAATCTGATAATTTCCGTGGATTGTTCTTTTTCTTCGTCGCTTTTCCAGCAGAGCGTGACCAGCTTGGTTTTGATCTCTTTCCCAGGGGTCAGGTTATCCTGAGTAAGGAACTTAAAATGATGAAAAAAATAGCAAAGTGATCACATTATTATAATACAAAAGGAAGGAGAAATTAGATAGTACCAGGTTTGAATTGTTCTTCCCCGTACATGAAAACTGTGGTACAGATTGGTGAGTTTTGGGCAAGAACAGTACACCTAACTGAAAAGAGATCAAATGGAAAGGTATAAGCTACGATTCCATGATAACCAACACTATTGTTGCAGAGAAGTTTTCCCATAAAAGTCTGGATGTTCAGAAAATTTCCTCAAATTCAACAATGGAACAAAATCATGCACCTCATATGAGCGTATCATCAGTTGTGTATTATTCTTCTGCAACGCACCCCAAGCAGCTTTGCTTAAATTTGCCGAGGTTAGTAGAAACCAGCTGATGAGGATATACAAAGATTTCAGACTGGTTCAATGTAAATACTGTTATTAATTCTAGAGTTCAAAACAGTTTATATGGATGCTTACGCAATGTTTTGACCATTGTATCGAGTAAAAGTTTTTATGTGAGGCATCGCACGACTGGTAAGAAAACCCAAATCAGAATGTCAGACCAAGTCAGTGATAAAGTAATAAACTCTAAAAAGGATCAAAATATTACAGATCTAGGTATGGCAGGGATGCCAATCTTTGCAAGCTATAACAAATATCCATCGATCAACTAAATATGCTCAAGGAATACTATAAAATATAGACAATCATAATCATTACTCCCTCTTGTTTTTATTAGTATACATGACTACTTCAATGAACTGCTGCTTTTTAGATTACAATGATATTCTTCGCTATCTTTCCAATTAAATATAAATCTGCCTTGCCTAACCTTGGGGGTAGAGAAAACATAAAACTCAAATTGCACAGCACTACAGATCATATAGAAGAAACATTAGGCCCCTGGTGTTGATTTTGGTAATTAATGACAAGCGCACTACCTATTCTATTTGAGTGAGATAGTTTGAGTTAGGACCACATAATGTGCATATGAAGGACGATTACCACGGATTAAAAACTGATGGCTTTAAGCAATGAGATGAATGTGATAAATATAGCTTTTCGTTTTTATCGATTGAGTTGTTGGGTGATCGAATTCGCTAGGTTTCTTAATAGCTTTGCCATACTACCAACAGGGGTGGTAACCTTGGTGAGGAAATGATCAAAATGCCATATTAGGTCACATGCATGTGGGTGCTTCTCTTGGTCCAAATCTGCTTTTATTCTCTGACCTCAGGTGGTCTGATCGAGGGTTCCATGCCGGTCTGACCGTGGTATGTGCTCCGGTCTGATCGAGGCCTTGTGGGCGGTTAGACCATGGAGTTCTATTCTCGCAGTTGCCTCAGGCTCCAAGTCTTGAAGACTAGTCTGACCGGCGCCCTTGTGGTGGTCTAACCACTGCGGTCTGACCGGGCCAGCCCGGTCTGATTGGGAGCACATGGAGCTGAATAGGAGGTCTGGGCTTGACGATCCAGAGCCATTAGAGCTGAAGCCGGTCAGATCGGTGGTAGCTCGATCTAACCGGAGCCACCCGCGGTCTAACCGGTCAGCCTATGGTGATCAGACCGAAGGTGTATTAAACGTACTGCAACGGCTAGTTTTCTATCCATTGCACTGGAGGCCAGTCTAACTGACCACCCCTTGGCGGTCTGATAGGCAGACTTCTGTGAGTTGTGTTTGGGTGGGGGTATATATACTCCCCCACCAGCAGCAAGGAGGTTCTCTTGGCACATTGTTCAATTGCATAAACCTCTTATATTCACTCTGACACCACTTGAGCACTTCTTCATCCTTTGTGGGTGTTTGAGAGTAGTTTGAGCCAAATCAAGTGCATTGCATCATCGGTTGAGCTACTGTGCCACTTGATCATCTACGAGCTTGGTTGCTACTTGTTACTCTTGGAGGTTGTCACCTTCTAGATGGCTTGGAGGAGTTGTCCGGTGACCTCTCCGAGAATGTTGTGGAGGAGACCCAATGTTTGTTGTGAGTGGTTCGAAGTTCACCACCTTTGGAGCGAAGGAACTACCCTAGTGATCGAGGCTTGGTGGTTTGAGCGGTGAAGTTGGTCTCGCCTCAACAGGGATTAAGAAACACCTTGTCTCTTGTTCCATTTACTTATTGCATTTACATTTGTGTAATTTACGTTTATATAGATTTTTTAAGCCCTTATCACCCTAAGATTGCAAAACTTAATCTAGTTGCTTGGTTAGACTTGTTCCTAACCACGCCTAGCAACTTAGGTGAGTTTTGATTAGGTAGCATTTATTTTTAAAATCGCCTATTCACCCCCCTTTTCTAGTAAACCTCTTGATCCTACACAAGGACACATAATTAAGGTTGAAAAACACTAACCTATCAATTTAATGTTTGGTCACAAATGACCGTTCCTCCAAACATGGCTGATGTGATTAAAGAAACATCACCAAACAATTTCTCGTGATACGTAGCACCCTACGGCCGAGGTAACCATTAGGAAGTTCCATTTGAATAAGACAACAGCTTGTTAGATAATTGAAGGAATCAGGGAGCATACCAACGACCCACATGCTCCGCTTTCCACCTGGCCCAATACTTCCTCAAGAAATCTTTTTCAACATTCTTTTGAGGGCTTGGAATGCAACTACCAGCTGCATAACCCTACATAAGAAACATTTGACATAAAAGAAATCAGATAAGTGGTGATACTAGTAATCGGGTAAAAGGACTAGAAAAAAATTCAGGTGAGTGAACACAAACGGTTTATACTTTTTTTGCTATTTTGGGGCCAACACTGATCTATCATAGGACATCATATCTAAAGAAGGTTCTCAACAGATCAAGAAAGCACAAGGAGTCTTCATGCTCGTGTGTTTTACGATGCAATATACAGGAAGTATGGTTAGAGAATTTTTACAGAGGTTAGGTTTATACCTCTATTGATGTCCTAACATCCTCCACCGTAGGCCAGACAATCAGTGGTTTACCAATACCCAATGGTGAACCATTATCTGATTTACCAGCTGATAGTGAGCATGCAAACTCACTCATCCATTTCTCATCAAGTGACCCCAAGGAAGAGAACTGCATACAAGAAAATTAAAATGCTAAATATCCTTTAAGGAGTACAAGCCTGGGAAGTAATAGGCGAGTAAAAAATTACAATATAAACTTTCAGTGAAACAGAAAGGGGAGATGAATGCCAGATTTTAAGTCCAATTAACCTGTGATGCTGTAGGTGACAATATAACATATCCCACACTCCATATAGTATTGCTCATTCTTGCAATATAAAACAAGAAACAGTTATTAACTAAGTACATATTCCTTTGACCATTAGGGCAAATTGTTTTTACAGCTTCTATTAATGGCATTAGTGTGCTATACAAAGTGGAGGGTTAAGATACTAGAAGGTCTTTCCTAAGGTAAACCATGAAAGAACCCTCTGCTTCCCAGGCATAAAGTTAGGCACCATATGATTTTTGTTTCTCAATCTTAAGCATTTCTGCTTCAACCTTAACAGGGTTATTAAGGCATTCACTACATCACTTCGAAAAGTTGCCTGTGCTAAATGCTAAGATAAATGGATAAATAACTCACACATTCAAAGATACCTGATAAATCAGGGGAGCCTTGCAAAACTGTTGTTCAAATGTGCACCCTTCAAGAACACTCCTAAGCTTCATATGGCCCCACTTTTTAATATTGGGGCCAACATGATAACCAGGAACGGATCCAATCAATCTGACCTATAGAAGATGTAAAATCAGCTGAGACTAAATTATGAATAAACGAGAGAGGAGAAGCTGGTGTGTGTGCTAGTATGTTTGCTTCTATGTAAAACTCATAGACCTTTTGCGAGTGCTGCTGAGCTTCCATGTACAGTTTATTTAGTTTTTGTGCATCCAACAGGGAGAGAGAACGAGAGCCAAAATGATGAGGCGATTCCTCATTTTCTGCTTTAAATATCACTTCATTCCTTATTTACCATTGATGTCTTACTGACAATAGGAGGACTGGGCAAGTTTTCAGTGGCATATGAGGACTTTACCATTAAACATGCGATACAGAAGGTGCAGAAAAAAATGCATAGATTAATTTCAAACGCGACCAAACTGGCAAGGTCCAATCATAAGATCTCAAAATGGATAACAAAAGGAGCAATAGAATGGTTTCTTGTGAACTGAAAATCCTTCCGAACAGTAAATACTTTGTAGGACAAGCAATAAAAACAGTGCTATAAGATGATGAAATCTGTTGTTCATTTATTGAAGAAAAGGATACTTTCGCATAATGCAGGTGAAGGCACTAACATAAATCAGTGATCACGTGATTAAGTAATTGCCAGCATTTATCATGCAAAGCGAACTTCAAAATTTTTTCCTTTTTCATGTCAGCCTATTGCATGGAGAAAAAAAACGAGATGTTTACAGCTGAGCACTGCACACAAAGTGTAGAAAACTAGGATTAATGGATTATACTAACCGATGAGCTCTTATAATCAAACTTCCTAAAGAATGCTGCATTGATGTTGACATTACCAACCACTGGTAAATTTACCCTGAACTCAGGCCACTGCATTGTCATGAAGAGAATAATACATTACAACATACATAGACAAGATGTATTTAGTACAACTGCAATGGTAGGGGAATTAAACTAGAACAAAAGTAATAGTTAGAATGAACTCGGGCTTTTCGAAGCTAGACAGCCCAAGACATCCTATTTTCATTCACTCCAATTTAGAGGTACTTATTACAGAACTCTGTACAATGTTCACAGAAAATAAGACCATTTTTTGTGATTTGCTGAAACTTTCATTATACTTATTTTAAGGTATTCTTTAACATGGCTCATTGCTTTTAGCAATGAGACATCTACTGTGTCTTACTATAAGTTTACAACATGTTGCCAGCAATTCCAAGATCTCTCTCTAACAAAATCATGATATGCATATTTTACCAATTCAGTGTTTTACTAACATGAAAACAGTGGATCCCCTTGCGAACCAATTCAGTAGTATTTAATACGATATTTTTTAATTGAGTTGCAGAAGAGTAGAAACAGAAGTTGCCAGTGTTAACTGTGATTGTTCGAAAAGTGCACAGTTATTTGTTAATTTTTATTCTGGTAACCTACGACAAGGCACATTATGACTTTTATTATGATGATAATTTAAAATATATCAGTAAGAAAACAACATTTAACTTCTTTTCTAAAAAAAGTGAAACACAATTGGAGTGATACGTTAATCAAGAAGCAAAGACAAGTGCCCTGCTAGCTGCTACCTTAATTGCACTCAGATAATCAACCAAATCGTTCTCAAAGGAAACACTTCTATTCACATCTTTTGCATCTTTCCAGGGAAAATCTTGCATCCATAGCCCCTGAGTTTTGTTATTCCAGTCAACATGTATCAAATTTGCTGTGTGCACAACAACACGAATCCCTTGAGGATATACAAGCAGCATGGCCTTTGAATGATGTGTTCCAAATGAAATTGGAAGTGGAGGCTTGTGAAGGATCCAATTGGCTGGCTTCACTTTCTGTCACCCAACCATGAATATGAGATGAGAAAAAGGAAATACAAAAATATCATGAATGACTCTAGTAATGTTGTCACCTTCAGAAGCTCCACTGATGCACCATCTTCTCCATGTATAACTAGGACATGTCGAACTTTCCTTAAGCTTGGACATGCTGCACAGTGCAATATTATTTACACTAAAACTGAAGGATGTAGATAATGGCAATGACTGGAAAAGAAAGCACAGTGATATTTCACCACATAGCATAGGGAACACAGATGGGCACTGGTTGCCAAACTCCTTAGTAAATACATACATTTCATAACTAAGTGCATCTCAACAAAAAGATACATGAAGTAGTGGAAAATAGAAGACAAATGAGAATCATAATCAAATATAGCAAAATAAAAGGCCAAATGTACATGTTTTGCTTATCTTTGTAGTCCAGCATTTTTATTTCCACAAATAAATTATGCTTTACAATTAACTAGTAAACATATAAATTGTAATCCTAGCCATAGAGGCTCAGAAAGATGAGCTTCCAAAATTATTGCACAGGAAACAATTTAGGTAAGTCAATAACATAAATGAGTATGATTCTAGAAACCAATAGAGAGTGACCAATATAGTTACATCAATTTATCAGTAATGAAGAATATGAGATGAGTTAGGTTGTTACCAGCAGCTACTTTCACTTCAAAAATGAGTAAATTTCACAAAACTACATATACCTTGATCAAATTATTGCAAAACTACAGGATTTAAGGTCATATATAACAGAACTACAGATTTAGCAACAAATTTATCACAGAACTACAGGTTTAAGACTAAGCATCACAAAACTGCATATTTAACAATAAATTATTACAAAACTATATATTTTGGGGTTTAAATCCTTTGCACTAATGTTATGTTTGAGTTGTAAATGTCCAAGTTTTATGATTAAATTGATATTAAACCTGTAGTTTTGTGATAATTTTGTTATTAGATCTGTAGTTTTGCGATATTTTACCTTAAATCTGTAGTTCTGTGATAAAATTAGTGTTAAATCTGTAGTTTTGTGAAACATCATGTTAAATCTGTAGTTTTCTGATAATTTGATCAAAGTACCTGTAATTTTGTGAAATTTACAAAGGAAAAGAATTATACCAATGAATAGTTACAGCAAACAAAACATCGAGGGGAAAGCTACCAGAATGGCAGAAACTAAATACTTATTCAATGAAAAAATGTGGCAAATTACTTTCAGCGACAAAGAAACGACTGCTTTTCCTCGTACCAACAAGTACGTATAATTTAGTATTAATTGTGCGGTACAAAAATAGTCAAAAGGAGCAGAAAAATAAAAATAGCACAGGATCGTAGTTGGGTTCATGATTGAGTGTTCTGACTTCTGAAACTGTAAAGTGGCAGAGGCGCCAAATTTTCTTTTATTTTGTTTGCAAAAAATGTCACTACTTATGGTAAAAAGGAAGCTGCCCTCCTACAAGGACAAACAATATTACTTGTATGATTTTCACCACAATAACTCACCTGTAAGCAGCCATTCCATGTCCACCATATAATTTGAGAGTACAGCAAGAAGCACTTCACCCTAATAATTCATTCATCATGTAAGAACTAGCATATTTCTTTGATGAATATGGCAATGCATGAATAGAGTGTGAACATAAGAGAATATTTATTTTAGAGAAATGGTTGGGAAATGATATGCAAGACAGTATCCCTGAATACTGAACAGACCAGCAGAATAAGAACTAGCCTTTTGCTCCCCCACCATACACGATATCATCGACAATATAGACAGAAATCTTTACAAGGTCCAACTAGAGAACAATTCCATCTTTCAAACAGCAGGCTACATGAGTTGAGGCTATATAGTGATAAATCACAAATGGTACATGAGCAAGAGTTTGTGTTGGTAATAATTTTTTTTTGAACAATATGTTGGTAATGATGAGCAGGCTAAGAAATTTGTTCTTATGAAACATTTGTGTCCTGAACAGATCATATCTAAAAGATGTTGTGGCACGCCATGTTAAATGAAATCAAACACATAACTTCCTCAAGAGCTCCTGTTAAATGGATGATACCTGTATGACATCTTGAATGGTAACTGAGGAAGTATTAGTCCATGAAGGAAGACCTTGGACACGCATGAGCCGAAAAGTCAATGAAAGTACATCTTTCAGAGAATCAACAGAGTGTATTCTCTCGTTATTTCTCTCAGAAGAACCAGCACTGTCAAGTGAACTTAACATTTGATCACAACCCAAACCGGAAATAGTTGAACTTTCTTCTGCAAAGCTTTCCTGGTTATATAGGACAGGAAATAGTAATGAAACTAAGATGGTAATGTACTATTCAATAGTATACTGGTAATTTTACACAAGGAAAGAAAACATACAGCTATACTAATATTCAGCAAGCTAAGGGGCACCATTTTTTACAACGCAAAATATAAAAAATGCCAACACTAAACAACAGAAGCATACAAGGATAGCATATCCAATGCTGAGTTTCAGAAAGCAAATCCAAACATCCAATACTTAGATACTATTTCATTGTTGATAAATATCCACCACAGATACATTTCTAAACGTTTGCACCTTTGGATGGTATTTAAGTGTACCGGGATCTTTCAGTGGTATATTTATGAATAAGGATCTTTCAGTGTCACAGCCTGGAGTCTGTGAATTAAGACAAAGACTTTATTTTCCTACCAGAAATATATAAAGATAGCCACTGATCAATTTCATAAACAATTGTCTGACATAATTTAAATTAGTTTATCCACAATAAAGTTATCAGACTATACACTGGCAAATCCCTTCTTTTAAAGACATTCTTTAAGGGTACGTTTGGTTGTTTGTCACCTTGAGCTATAGCCCAGCTAGGCAAATCAGGTTGTTGCTGCGTTGCTAGGCTTGCTTTACTGAGTTGTTTGGTTGTTTAGTTTTTGACGGGCAGTTAGTTAGTCTAAAGAGAAGTTTGTCATCGAAGGAGAGCCGAATTGGCTCTCCACTGCGAGCGAGCTTTTCCTTGCCCAGCTTGCCCCCAGAAGCTGCGATATATTTACGGTTCCAAACACTGGGCCTTGCCAGGCCAGGCTAGGCTAATGCTAGCCTTAGATCCAAACGTGCCCTAAGTATTCTATGTCCAGCACTAGGATCATTTATGCTATATTATGACTACAGCATTGCCCAGATTAAGCCATGATCAGACTAAACGGAAATATGACCCACGGAAAACCATGGGTTGTCCTCTTCTAAGTTAAACAAACTGCACAATACAGGCAGTACAACTAGAAATGTTAAGTTACCTGTAAACTTCTTGCCAAAGCCTCATCTTCCATAATCTGACGATTTCTTTTGATAACTACAGTATCATCCTCACAGAGCCTCTTCCCCTTTTTAAAATCACTTGAACCCATTGATGTGGAACTTTTATGGTTATCACCCACATTCACATACTTCACAAAATATTCACCAGGGATGAGTTCCAGGACATCATCATGTGCAATCTTTACTCTCTCTTGAGCACAGACCTTCCTCCTCTGGCCCTCAGATCGAACAATGATAGGATTTGGTCCTTCCTGCACATCCAATGCCAATGAACAAGAAGTTATTTTCTGAAACAAAAGCCATCAAAACAAAACTGCGCAGTTAATTGGAATATCCCCATGCCTTATCACACTCACCACTACAACTTCAATGGAACCATCCGCCGAGGCATGTAGGCTCAGATGCTTGCGGCTGACTCTCTTGTCGACGACCACCAAATGATTCCTCCCTATAACATTGGTACCCTGATAAATAGGAATGCTTGACACCGATCCATTTGACGAGCCCGCATTTCCTTCAGCGAGTGGGACTAGATTGCCAACCCTTACCTAAGCAATACACATCAGCTCAACAGAATACATATACACAGCAACAAATCTTAAATCTCGTATGGAAAAAATACTGATCAAAATACAGCGCAATGCACTGAAGCGATCGAACCGATTCTAATCACACCTCCCATCCCCAAATCCACCAGGGGAGAAAAATCGCACGCGCATATCATCGCCAAAACCAAACCCCCCAAAATAATCACACGCGTGGAGAGAGAGACAGAAAGATAATACAGAACGCAACTTACTCGAGACGAGGACGCCATGGGCGCGGTCTGGGATTGACTCCAAACCCTAAACCCAAGCCCCACGAATTGGAATCCTACCAAGCGGCATGGAGAGGAGGATGGGGAGGGGAAGGAGAACTGGAGGGGAGAAGACGAAGGCCATTCGAGAGCTCGGGTCGAGCGAGCTGTGATTGAGCCTGGGCCGAAATAGCAGCCAAACCACCAAATCTATATGGGCTGTAGCCCATTCATCAACTTCTACAAGCCCACGTCGAAGATATCCACCCCTAGCCGACACACGTCACGCTCGTGATCTACTGATCTCCTTCCTCCTAGACCTCCAGTAGCATCGGCGGCGCCGCGCGGCCGCGCCCTCGCACCGTCCCCCGCCCGAAGCTGCGGCCCCTCGCCTGATCCATCGTCCACCGGCGGAGGAGCCGTGCGGCACCCGGCCTCTTTAGCCGACGGAGCCAGTTGGCCCCCGCCCGTGGACCCGGCGGAGACCGGGGAAAGGGCAGTCCCGTTGCCATCCCCGCTGCCGAGGCGCCAACCAGCGTACCAGCAACCTTCGCCTCTGCCGTGACTAGGTAACTGACGCCTTCTTCCGGGAGCAAACCGAGCTAACGGGTAACTGAAATCATAATGAACTCCTAATTCAGCTTGACCGGTTTTAATTTTTGAATAGTTGTGACTTTGATTATGGCTTTCGTACATCATGTTTCGGTTTTGTTTGGTAGTAGTAGAAGCCAATAACATCATAAGGATAGAAGCGAGATTTGGGGGAGCTTTACTCTGTTGTAAAGCTGGAGAAACGTAGGTTGTATCTTTTTTTTTTTTGTTCCTTTTTAGCCCTTCCAATCCTCAAAACACCATACTATTTGAAGGTTTTAGAGGTACGATAAAGACTTAATTAATGTAAGACTTTAGTGTTCTTTTCAATAATAAGGATTGCTCCTAGCTTATATTGAAAGCTAATAGTAATAGGGTATTTCTACCCAAAAATGATCGTGCTGGTTAGGAAACTTAGGAGCTGGAAGTTTTGAATATTAGAATGTAGTCCTGAATCCTGAAGTTTAGCTACCACTTTGTTTGAATAACTACCACCTTGTTTATCTTCTGTCCAACCTTGGGGTTAATCCAACACAACTACACAAGGGATTTATGATGATTCGAATGACCTGTGTAGTGCTTGTCTTTGTTTGAGGTTGTATGACTGCTTGTTGAAGTCATACTATTTGGCATCATACAGTTTGGCTAGCACTGCATTCAATAGTCAATGGTCACCCTTTTCGAAAGAAAAGGTCAATAGTAATGGTGACATCCTAATTTCTCTTGATGAAGTGGAACATGACGTTAATGTTAGATATACCCATAAAAAAATATGTGAAGTTTCAAACGTCTGGAGGACGTAGTTTAGTGAATCATCATTTTTTGTTTTGCTTTGTTTGACGTGCAACACATTTTAGTTCATAACTCAGCAGAAGTTCTGTTTGCACTTTTCCATCTCTTGTTTCTTTGATATTAATATTTTTGTCTTGTTGCGTTTAGGTATGCATACATTTTCTTACTGAGCAACTTTTTTTTTTGAACTTGTGAAGCAGGTTTCTTGGAATCCTTCTCTCTAAGGAACTGTTTACGGCAACATCTTTAGTTTCTTATTCGTACCATGGATCAGAAACCTAAGGATGATTTTGATTTCCTTGAACCATCGGTACTCTTAGATGAGACACACTATCAAACGGGTTTCAAGAATGGTTATAGTGAGGGCTTGGTGTCTGGAAAAGAAGAGGGAAGGCAGGTTGGTTTAAAGAATGGTTTCCAGGTAGGTGAAGAACTAGGTTTCTATCAGGGGTGTCTGGATGTTTGGATGTCGGTAGTTTCAATTGATCAAGATGCATTCTCAGCTCGGGTCAGGAAGAACATTGAGCAACTAGCTGCACTGTTGAAAAGCTATCCATTGTTGAACCCAGAAGACGAGCAAGTTCAAGATATAATGGAGAAGGTAAGGTTGAAGTTCAGAGTTATCACAGCAAGTTTAGGAGCAAAACTGGAGTATCAAGGTCGCCCTACATCATCCAAGCAGGATGTTGAGGATCTGTAACTAGTTTAGCTTTCATTGTCAACTTACCATGTTGAAATGATATATGAGAGCTATACATGTTTATGTAGGTTTCGGTTAACGAATCCTTGTTCAAGTGAATGCTGCTATAGAGCTGTGTTTCTAAACATCTTATGAAGGCCACCGGGATCACAGTGGAGCCCTGAAAGCCTGTATCTGAGTATCTATGTACACTCAAGTTAATTTGAGGCAGTTCTGGAGTCATCTTGTTTTTTATCCCTGTGGTCCTGCTTTTCTTACCACATATGAGTACCTCCACGACTTGTTTATCATAATTGAGGTGTTATCTAATGTCTTCACAAGAACTTATCATTTGCTTCATATTTGCGCATTACCGAGCATTCTATATGTATGTGGCTTCACTGGTTCCCTGTAATCTTGCATTCTCTATGCGGTAAGACTACTTTTTTTGCAAACGGCACCTGGTTTCAGGTAACGTTTCTGTTGCTGTTACTCATCACGATCAGCATCAGTATACCTGATTAATCTCTCTCCAGCACATATTTTCCTGTGCAATCTCATAAAAAGTTTAAGTCTTTTCGTTAAAAAAAGGACAGGGTCTGCTGGATGCAGGCCATGAAAATCGGCGACAGCAGCTTTTCATAAACGGAACATATTCATAACCTGCTCGTTCCCATTTTTTCACAGAAACCACAAATGCAGCATTGCTATTTTTATTTCAGGAAGAACCAACCGCTATTTTTATTATTTCATTTCAAGAAGAACCAAACCAAGTGCGCGATGAAGAAATTCCAGAACGAATTCCTCATCACCACCACCAGAGTTATCAGTCGGACTACGCGCCACGGCCACGGCGGGCATGGCTGGCCAGATACATAGTCGGGCGCGCCTGGCCGCCGCGGTCGCTGGCGACGTAGCTGGAGACGGTCTCGACGATGCCCATGGGGTTCAGGTCCTCGCCGTCGTCGCTCTCGAACTCGACATGCCGCGTCAGCCCGCTGGCGAGGCAGTGCGTGTGGAGCACGACTTTCAACGGGCCATCGGCCTCGATGCCGCACGCGTGCACGGTGAAGAGCCTGTTGGGGCGACCGCCGTAGACGGTGTCCGCCGCGACGGCCGGGGAGAACGCCCGGGGGCACGCCCAGACCACGCGGTCGTCGCCCATAAACAGCGCGCGCCCGCCCAGCCGCGACAGCATTATCGTCCTCGCCGCCATGTCCACCGCGTACGCGACGCAGATCCTGGGCATCGTCAGGGTGTCGGGTCCTTCCGGGGGAACCTCCTCGCCCGCGTGCATGTAGAAGATCTCCTTCATCAGCATCAGCTTCTCCCTCTCGTCGTCCGCGACCAGCGTGAGGCGGAACAACGGGGCGTCGACGGGCACGTACGCGACGGGCACCAGCTTCGGCTCCCGGCGCGCGCCGTCGCTGTGGAGCTGGCAGATGTAGATGTGAGAAACGGTGTAGAAGTAGCCCCCGAGCGAAGCGGCCGACTCCAGGTGAAGGTGCGGGACGTAGATCCACTTCCAGTGGCTGTCGCCGGGTTTAGCGACGGCGACCTTGTTCACCAGGTTGCAGAAGACGGCCACCGCCTTGTGGCCGCCGTCGGAGAGGCCGATGGCCGTCGGCTGGTGGTACTCGGGCTCCACCATCTTCGGGTCGTGCGACGCTGGGTGGATCATGGTGATGAGCGAGGGGAGCTCGGTGAGGTTGCGCGTGAACGGGTTGAGGAGGCGGAGCACGTGGACGCCACGCTCCCGCAGCGTGAGGAGCCCGCCCAAGGTGGGGCCCATGACGTCATGGTCCTCGAGCTCCGGGACGTCGACGGTGATGACGTCGCCGGTGTTGGTGTTGAGGAACCGGTTGCGGAACGGCGCCGCTGCCGGGGGGGTCTCCTCCAGCATGATCCATGACTTGGGGAGGTACTTGGGACAAAGACCATCGTCGACACGTGGGTCCTCGGTATGTTGCCTCCAGGGGCTGCACACGGCACGGAAGCGGATGTAGTCCGTGACGTCGTGCGCCAGTAGGCGTTCGGCGATTAGCATCACTAAGCACCCCGTGAGGGTTGACCAGTCGCTCCTATACAACATTAATACGTGAGAAAAAATAGTGGGTAAACCATAAATACAAAAAGGTATAACTGCTTATCTACTAAGAAATTAACAACGAAAAAGTAGGTAAACCATAAGTATTAAATAGGTAAACACCTATATAGTAAAGAATTATCTAAGAAAAAGTGGTTAAACCATAAATAATCAAATATGTAAACACATACCAGGAATGACCTAAAAAATAAGTAATAACTCACTAGGTATGTAAACACCTATCTACGAAGAAATTACCTAAGTAGAAGTGGATAAACCATAAATATCAAATATGTAAACACTTATTTATGAAATAATTACCTAAGGAAAAATGGGTAAACCACTAAGTATGTAAACACTTATCTACGAAGAAATTACCTAAGAAAAAGTGGGTAAACCATAAATATCAAATATGTAAACACCTATTTACGAAAGAATTATCTAAGGAAAAGTGGGTAAACCACTAAGTATGTAAACACCTATCTACGAAGAAATTACCTAAGAAAAAGTGGGTAAACCATAAATATCAAATATGTAAACACCTATCTACGAAGGAATTGTGTAAGGAAAAGTGAGTAAACCATAAATAACAAGTATGTAAACACATATCTACAAAGGCATTACCTAAAGAAAAGTGGGTAAACCATAAATACTAAGTATGTAAACACTTATCTACAAAATATTACATATGAAAAAATAGGTAAACCATAAAGACCAAGTATGTAAATACCTATCTACGAAGGAATTACCTAAAAATCCATCTAACAAAGAATTGCCTCCATCTAAAAACAGAATTGTCTACAAAAATCCATCCAAGAAGAAGTCACCCGGGAATCTATCCAAAAATGAATCGTCTAGAGTTCATATAAAGAAGAAATTACCGGAAAATACATCTCGAAAAGGAATATAATAAAATAGATCTGAAAGAAGCGTCTAAAAGTCGAAGAACTTACCCCATCCAAAGCGTTTCGAGACGATCTTCACGACTCCCAGACAGATTTGACGAGCAGGGGTATGATACCAGAGTCTGTGGCAAAGCAAGGAGCTCGACAAAACCTAGAGCCACTGCGGCGGCTGTGAGGAATGGTTGAGGGTGAAGGGGAGGGGGATTATTTATGGTGTAGAGAGGACCGGGGTAGGTAGTAGAGATAGGGTATAGAGGATGGAACGCGTGACGGTTCACTTTGGGTTAAGACCCCAAAGGTAAATGGGCCTAGAACAAATGAAACGGAAAAACACTATGGGCTAATTGGAGCAGTATTTCTATTGGGCTCTTCATGAAAAATGACGTGTGTATAATTTGTTCCTTTTGTTTTCTGTTTTTGACTTCTAAAACATGAAGCAGCAAGGTCCTTTTCCTTGGAAAATTCAACATATTTATACTCTATTATAAATGTAGTGATGTTGTATTCGATCCAAGTTTATGATTGTATTCACACTCCAAAATGTGCTTTCAATTTAATAGTTTTGCCACGTTACACATAATACCGAAGTATTGGTTACTTAATGTCAAAATTACAAGGTAAGTAATGATGAAAGGTTTTGATTAATTCGTGCATTTTTGGCTTGGATATGAATGAGCCTGTGGATGTTGGTGGTGTTGACGGTCCTCCGGATTCAGTTGGACTTGGGAAAGACAGGTTGGCTCAGTTTGCCATTGACCAGGATCTGTACTCAGTAGGTTGGTACAACATTAGTACAATACTATAAAAACTAGTAACATGCCCATGAGTTGTAACGCGTCATGTCCATATAATTAGGGATGGTCTAGAGGGTGATTGAGGATAAAGCATTGAATCCAGTGGTTACGTTCCGCATATGGACACGTTGCACATGGAGGAAGGAGGGGATGGAAGAGGGATGACTCCGCTCTTTTAAGATAGTACAAATATCAAAAGTTCACTTTACATAACCATATACATTGTAGTGCAATATTACAAAGACATCAATCAAGATCGCATATGAAATCGTAACACTGAAAAAATCAAATACAAAATGGGGCAAAAGCAAACTCTTTTTATGGATCAAATTCCACAATTTGAATCCTGGAATGAAATGGAGCAAAGCTTCTCCCCTCTCCTAACCAAGATGATCTATTTAAGTGTCATCAAGATAATTATAGATCATGCCGAGGCACATCATTTAAGTGTGGGGAAGCTAATTACTAATGGTTCAGAACAGGGTTTTCATCACTTGGTTCTTTTAGAAAAAATCTCAAATGGACTTTTTTCACCACTATTACAGAAAAAGCTAATGTATGGTTAAAAAAAGTAAATTACATGGCAATACACAAACTTATCATGTGGGTGTAATTTAGTATACAAATTTATAAAACGTATTTTGGTGTACGAACTTGTCTAATAAGTGCAAACCAAAAGGACGTGTCTTAGCCAATTTTACCAAGTTAGACGCTTATTAGGATACAACGTGCACACACAAGGTGGGCATGAGATATGATATATAAACTTGATTTGTACTTTATCATTCTTTATTCTATCCTTTGCATTGTTCCTCAATTTTTATACGTGTTTCTCTGTACAATTGTTAGGCCTTATTAAACTGTTTTACTGGACAGATTTATGTCTACGTAGCATTCTTCTCGTGTATGTGTTTATGTAGCATCCTAATTAACACTTAAATTAGCAAGATTAGCCGTGTTTCTTTTAGTTTTGGTTCGCACGCATCTAACAAGTTCGTGTATGTACTAGATTGTATCTACCGAACTAGCTCATGTATCGTAAATACAATTTATCAAGAGGTATCATATTTTCTAGTATAAAATTTGATACCTCTAGGTACTACTAGGTACCTTAAGGTTCTAATTTTTTGGCATAAAATTTAGGTAACTTGAGATACTTTCTAAACAACCGTAAATTTTTCAAAAAAAAAAAGAGATAAGCTAATCTCCATTAGAGATCAGTGGGTACGAATGTTTTTGAATTAGTGAGAGGTACTAGTGTTAGCTTTTGTTGACTACCATGTGCATGCATGCAACTACCGCAACGCTACATTTATGTGCAAATATTGATGTGGTGGTATTCGCCACCCTTTTGTAGGGAAAATGAGGTAGTTATTTGCAACGGAACCCTATTTAGATTGCTGCAAATTTTACTTGTTCCGTGTTGAACTTAATCAATTTTCGCTCTTATGTGACAGTCCTATGAAGCTTCTATAAGATTATTTGTTTTTAGCATATGTCTTTTGGCGAGGTCTGTGGCTAGTATTTCCCTTTTCTATTCCAAATCGTCAATGTAATTAGGTTGGACTAAAAGAACTGATCCAATTTTAGAAAGGCTAACAAAGTGTACTACAGACTGATAAATTGGGTGGTGATACTTGAGCTGTTGGGATTAATGTGATTTGCATGCATGCTTGAGCTGATGCTGGAGCTAGTGTGCGTTGTTTCAATGAATGCCAAAACGAAGCGTTGCATGCATGCAAGGGTATAGTAGTCCAAAGTGATTATCAAATGCCAAAACGTCAATAATTCCTATCCAAAAGGCATAAGCCTCAAACGTTAACAAATTTGATACCGGAGGGAGTAATCAATATGCTATTTTGCAAAAAGTTCTATAGAAATATTACTTTTTAAAAAATCATACAACTAACTTATTTTTTAAAAGTTTTTTAGCTAATCTACCGCTCTGTTTTACGTGTTAGGGTGAGCGTTCGCAACCCTCCTCACCTTACCTTAGAACATAGTCTTAGGATAAAGGAAAAGTGGTGTCAATATGTGAGTGTACCACTAAAACCACCGAAAGTTATATAAGGTAGAACGATCTTATAACGGAGGTGACAATGATTTTGTATTTTGTATCTGCACAGCAGTTGTGCTGGCTGAATTGTAGCCGAAAGTTATATAAGGTAGAACGATCTTATAACGGAGGTGACAATGATTTTGTATTTTGTATCTGCACAGCAGCTGTGCTGGCTGAATTGTAGTAGCTGCAACAGAATACAACCTACGATGTTGACCACGTACGACAAAAAAACGTTATAGACGACATGCACATTGACTGAACCTATATCATGGTTCTAAATCTCAGGGTATAGCTCCCGTTATCTCCGGCTATAGTTGTTTGAGAAGAGTCTTAGTTATTTGCTCTCATGTACAAATTAACCGCTATAGCTACCGCTATGACTGTTTGAGAATACCAACTGCTAAATATTTTAGCCCGCTATTTAAAACCATAACCTATATAGGAGAAGTAGGTTGGCGCCGTTGCCTATGGATAAGGATTGTCAACCAAACAAGCTCGAGATGAGCCTAATCCACCTTTAAGCTTTCAAGCAAATTTATTTCGAGCTCGGTTAAGCTCACGAGTTTAATTAGAGCATATAGTAATGTATTTTTCATGATGTTTTTCATAAAAATAAAAAAATAAGTTAATCATATTAAATAACATACATATATACTAATTTAAACTTAACCTCTCATTGAATAAAAGATAAAAATTACTCGACAAAAACTCGCAAACTTAGGGCATAGGTTCGTTAAGAGCCCGAGCGGCTAACCAGCCGAGTTATTTTTTTGGTTTTTTTTTGTTTGTTTTAACATCCCACCGCCTTCCGTGGACATCCGAGGAAAAAAGAACATAGCAACACCGAATGCCACAAGCTTACGAAGGTGGTAAAGGGCTCATTACTTCCCAGATTCTGTCCAGGTATTGGAAATTTGGAACTCCCCAGCCCCCACGACCAGGTGACATCTATGTGACTGTAACTGTATTTGTCCGCACCAAACTGTCAGAGCACTGTGCACCCCTTTTTTGTTTCCCAGATTTTTCTAGGACAGCATTCTCGGTCGACAGTACACTCGTTCGCGGATCGTAGGCAAATGCAGCGACACCTTCATGGACAGTGCGACCGATCAGGGGATGACAGCAGCGAGTAGGCCGAGACGATGGGCTACGCCCCTAAGCCACGTATTAGTACTGCGGTAGGGACGTCATGTGTGGGGCCGGGAGGCGGAGGCAGAAAGCGGCCGAAATCGTCGTGCCGCGCCCCTTATTTTCCTCCCAAATCCACAGGCCGCGCTGAGCTCGGCAAGGGCGGCGGGGGATTGGCGGTTTCGGAGACGCGTCCGCGTCTCCGCGCGGTCTCGGCGCTGTGACGACGCAGGCAAGCAAAGACTGCTGCAGAAACGGTGCGACTCGGTCCACGCGTACGGCAGCCGCGCGTGTCGCTCCTCGGGCGAACACGGCTGCAGCAGCATGCAGTACTGCTTCAGCATCAGCGTCGACGAGCGCAACGTGGCAGAAGAAGCGGCAGATTTGTGTGCCGTCGTCACTGCGGCTGAAGTCTTTGCCTTGGGGCCAGGCTACGGATGATATTCATATCCTCGTGGCTGCACCTGATGTTGTCATGACATCTGTTGCTCGAAAATGTCTTGGTCAACTAGCGAGAGGATGTCGAGGTGTTGGGAGTTTGGATATGACCGGAGACGTACTCCCGTTGTCATACTGTGTGCCAACCGCTACATAAAATTAGTAGTAAAACCTTCGCACTTGGCACTTTGGCAGGCCGCAATCGAGACGTCGTTGCTTATATTATCAATCGAGAAAAGAGAAAAAGGAGGATGCTGGTTATGCAATTGCAACCGGCAAAGGTGATAATCTTTTGTTTTTTGCCACTGCTATATTTTACTTCAGCTCCTTGCGTAGTCACAGTTGAAGAGCTAAATTCAGCCGCAGCATATGATTTTTTTTCATTGTTTTCTTTTTACTGAAACTCTTAGGATATAATTCTTCTTTGTCACAATTATTCATTATTTTGTTTGTAACGGTAAGATACAACACTGTTGTCTATCCGATAATGTATGTTGTATTTTATGCAAGAATTAACAAATATATAACTACGAACTTTTTAAGATTTGGTTACTCTTCAAGGTGTGACCGTAGCTAGCTGGTAGTTCATGTGAGCACAGGACTACCCTAAATTTTAGCCTAGAGACCTTAACGCCTACTATCAAAATAAATTTTATAGCTCACGATATGTCGTAGAATGATTTTGACCTTTGATATTTATACTCTTAAACCAATTTGCTCTTATTTAGTTTTTAAAATTCATGGATAAAAAAACTATATATACTGATATACCATGCTTCTTAAACTTCGTTAGTTAAACCGACAAGGCGACAACTCTAAAGTGTTATATGTTGATTATTGCATTTAGAGCAAGTTTAATATTTGTTTGTACCATTATGTAGGAGTTTTTACCACAATGTTTTATCGTTATCATGGTTTATTTGAATTAGGCTGTCTTTAACAAATTTTGAAAATATATGTTAGATTATAGGTTTAATTCGATCCATGCCATTGCAAATATGCTATTTCAAATAAATATCATGACAATTTGTGTATTCGTAACCATGCCACTTAAATTTTACAAAATTAAAACCGTGCCACTACTGTTACGTTTTTCATCCATCTCCTTCTCCTTGATGCCACGGTGGTTGGGGGCGGGGATGGTGCAGCGGAGATTGGGAGGAGAGGATGGCGAGACGGAGATTAGGGACGAGGGCGGCGCGGTGAGGTGGAGGTTGGGGACGGGGGTGGCAGGCATGGTGAAATGGAGGTTGGGGGTGGGGTCGGCGAGGCAGAGGTCGGGGACGGGGATGTCGACGGTAGCGGATGGCGACAATGAGCTAAGACCGTGGACCACACCACATCCGATTTGCCACTCCTTCAGCAGGTCGTCGGTGGTTTGGTTGAGGTGATTTATTGCTATTCGGCTGCAGCCATTGTTGAGAGAGAGAGCCCACGGGAGGGGATGGCTTGAGGGAGAGATGACACGTGGGTCCATTTTTTTTTCTGATTGAATTATCACATTGGCGGCTACGTATGCAAGCTGTCAAAACCACTTAGAACCGTGCTCAGAGGTTCTTAATTCGATAATAATAGTTGAGGGTGAAGAATATCCAATATTAATAATCAAGGATAAAAGATATCTGATTTTTAGATACTTTAGAGTAATTCGTACTTACAGGGTAACTCGGTTCCGGTATTAAAAACATCACAAAAACGGCACTCTGTTACAGTTGTGCTTGCCCTACTGGACTTTTCTAGCAAGCCGTGGAAGAGAACACAGGAGCTAGTGTATCAGCGGAGCAGCACTGAAGATCCATAAAACTACCGCGTCAATCAACATGGTGACGGCTGACGCACCGACGCCGGAGGCCAAAACAAAGAACGAAACCACCACCGCTGCAGTACGACCCGTGCAAACGCACGCTGTCCAGATTCCAACGGCGAGCAGACGCCGAAAACCAGCTTGCCTCAAAACACCAATCATTTCATTCATTCCGCTAGTCGCCGAGTCCAACCCCGGTGGCGCCCGGTCTGCGTCCCACGTTTTTTCACCGGCGTCTCGGTGATAAAAAACGCCGCGCGCCTCACAACCCCACCGAAACGTCTCGTCGGCTCGTCGCCAACACGAAGCGAAAACGAGAAGAAAAAATCCCTCTCGTCGTCGTAGGGTCGCGCGTACTACGCTCACGCTCAGCTCAGTAGCTCGTCTCGCTCTCGCGCAGCAGCAGCAGCAGCGTAGGGGAATCGAGGATGTCGTCGTCGTCGTCGACGTCCCCGCGGTTCGGCTCGATGATAAGCGCGAAGCTGGCGTCGCCGCCGCCGTCGCTGCTCCTCCCGCCGTCGCCTCGACTCCAGGGCCGCCGCCTGACGCCGCCCTCGTGCATGCCCAACACCCCCGCCGCCCTGCCGAGCCCGGGGCCGGACAAGGAGCCGGAGCGGGAGGCGGGGCCGGGGTCGGGGTCGGCCACAACCCCGCGCTCCCCCGCGCAGCTCGGGAGCTCGCAGCTGAACCGGTGGTCGCGGGCCCGCGCGCACCGGTCCGGGCGGCGGCTGGAGTGGCCGACGATACGGGACCGCGGCAGCGGCGGGGTCTCGTCGCCACCGACCCCGACCAGGCCGCATCCGTCGTCCGACGAGGCGCCGGCGAAGGTCGCGGTGGAGGAGGAGGATGCGTATGGGGTGGTTGGGAGGGACGAGGCGGCGAAGTCGATCTACATGGTGTCCGATGGGACGGGGTGGACGGCGGAGCACTCCGTGAACGCCGCGCTAGGCCAGTTCGAGCACTGCCTCGTCGACCGCGGCTGCGCCGTCAACACACACCTCTTCAACGGGGTAAAGTTCCATTTTCTTTATTTTATTTCCTTTTTATTTTGCTGCCCTCTATTGACTTGATTCTTCAATTTTGGGGATATACGGTCTCCACTGTCCAGCCAGATATCTTTGCTTCATACAATAATTTTTGTTCTTGCTGGAAAATCATAATATGCCACCATAGTGCATAGAAACTATATCAATTGTTCAGCTTTTCAAGATAACGAGGGGAATAAAGGGGATTTTGGATTTTAGCTGTAGATCTGTGCTGTATGACATAAACTGTTCTGCTTTATCGTCGATTTATGCACGTACGTTTTTTCTCTCTCGGATTGGTTGCTGCATACCTGTACGTTGCTTTGCTGTGCATTATCAGGATTGGCTAATTGGGGATTTGAGATGCTTGATTTCACTGTTAATCATCAGTATCTAGCTTTCGAAGAACCGGCTGAATCTTCTTTCACAAGCTAGACTATAGTTTAATTGAAAGCATAATTGTATTTGTTAGACAACTCTTGGGTTTACTCTGAAAATATAATTGTATAATAAGAGTGATGTTCTGTGTGTGTGTATATATATATATTTCATGTTCTGTGTGGGTGTATATATATATATATATTTCATGTTCCTATTATGTTTCATTCCAACGGATTATTTTCTACTCCAACCAACATGAGTCGATGCTGAGAATAATCATCTGATATTATGGACGGGAGTAGTTACTCCCGGTAGTAGTATATGGGTGTCCAGGAAAATTATAACCTACTACCGGGAGTAGCTACTCCCAACCTAGTTGATGTTCTGTTTTCGTGCTGATATTCTGCTATATAACTAGTTGATTTTATGCTCCATTTCGAGTTGAATAATTTCTGCACATTTTCGTTTCATATCATATTTATATACATACATACATATATATATATATATATATATACATACATACTTTTTTCTGCCTTATATTCTGCTCCTTGTCAAGATGATTTACCGATCCTCTTAAAGTGAATATATATTCTGCTCATTTATATATATACATACATATATATATATACACATACATATATATATACATACATATATATATACACATATATACATATATATATGTCTTATTAATCTACACCGTTATCAACGGCGTGGATAAATCTCCTTCTTTTCACCTTGTTTTAAACTTTTAATAACCTTATACATCAGATTTAGTGTAAGATGAGTAGCATGTGAGTACTTGGGATTACTTCACATACTTGTTTGAGAATGGAAGAAATAAAATTCATTTCATGCTATCACTACTAGATGATAATGGCTGCTAGTAAAATATGCTCGCAGTTAGAAGCACAGGTTGCTTGTGTTCTAATAGAGGACAGACTTTCAACATGGAACTTAAGATGAATACTGATGCGACATATTTTCAATAAATAGTGAGCAGACATTGACATTTTTTGGGATCATGAAGTTGTTTGGCTAAAAGTTGTGTAAATCGAGAACTGAATGGCTGGTTACTCCTTCATGCATTTCTATTTGTTTCATCGGTGAAATTTAGTGTTCACTTCTTTGCACATATTTTAGGACAGAAAACAAATAAATACCATAGTATTTTGGATATTCAGGCATGGAGGTGCTTATTGCCAATTTGCCCTGATCATTCGTATGTCTGGTTGAATCACTATTGAACAAAAGGAGTTATTCTGGTTTCCTGGTTTAGAAACCTTGCATACTTGTCACTGACCCTAATTTGCACTTGCATTGACTAATAAATGAAGTTAGCTGTGTAGTTCTCTTGATACTAATTATTTTCTATTTTGCTACAAATTTGCTTTAGATTGATGACATGGATAGACTTATTGAGATAGTAAAGCAAGCAGCAAAAGAAGGAGCACTGGTTTTATATACTCTTGCTGATCCTTCAATGGCTGAGGCAACTAAGAAGGCCTGTGAGCTTTGGGGTGTTCCATCCAATGATATTCTTCGTCCTACTATTGAAGCCATAGCTTCCCACATTGGTGTTGCTCCATCTGGAATTCCACGAAGTTCTCCTAGCCGGAAGGGTCAACTTACTGAAGATTACTTCCGACGAATTGAAGCTATTGATTTTACCATCAAACAAGATGACGGTGCTCAGCCACAGAACCTTAACCGTGCACACATTGTACTTGTTGGTGTTTCACGTACTGGAAAGACACCATTGTCAATTTATCTGGCTCAAAAAGGGTATAAAGTGGCAAATGTTCCAATTGTGATGGGAGTGAATCTTCCAAAGTCCCTTTTTGAGATTGATCAAGACAAGATTTTTGGATTGACAATAAACCCTGTGGTTCTTCAAGCAATCAGGAAGGCAAGGGCCAAAACTCTAGGATTTCATGGGCAAAAGAGCAATTATGCCGAAATGGAACATGTGAGGGGGGAGTTGGATCATGCCAATCAAATTTTCGCCCAGCATCCTATATGGCCAGTCATCGGTACGATCAATTTAATTGTCTTTGTGGAAACACTTCTCTTTGTACCTTCATATGTTAAAGTGTAGTTTGTTTTGTGTTTGTGCAGAAGTCACTGGAAAAGCTATAGAGGAAACAGCTGCTGTCGTTGTGAGGATATTCCATGATAGGAAACAGAAGTGCGCCATGCCACGCATATCAAAACGGTACTAGCACCATGTTCTATCTCTTCTGCGTCTTGTAAAGTACATGTGTTTTGATAAATGTCAAGAGTACCTTTGCCCGCCCTTATTTTTATTAACTCTTAATTTGTGTTACCACCTTCTAGGTGGCTTCTGTATCTAAATGAATAAGGCATAGTGCACAGTAAATAATTGTATATTTCATTGTCTGAGTTTTCAACAGCAGAAATTGTTTTGGTCATAAGTTCATAGCTAATTAATCAGGTAAAACACTAGGTTGCACTGTCCAAAATTTACCAGATAAACTAGACTCATAATGCTTTCAGAGAACTAAGATAGCCATCAGTATGATATGTTTACATGTGGACCAGATATCTTCCATAACGAATTTCGTCGTGTTGTCTTCTAGTTTTGACCACTAGGATCTTTTGTTGAAGAATTACTCTTGGATTAGACAGGAGGGATTTTTAGAAGTTGCCGAAAGTGGGTCTAGTTTCCAATTAGGACACTTGAAAGTTGAAACTAACCAGTGCTACTTTCACTCTTTTTTTTTTCTTCTTTCTGTTGTTTATTTCCCTATCATTTTTCTGACACATGTTGCATTCAGTCCGGTGGGTGTTATTGTTTGGAGTGACATCTATTTTATGGTTGCTTTTCGCACTGCGCAACTTATCTTGTGGATATGTGGTTGTAAGTACCAGAATGGAGTTCTGGTAAGATGTGCTTCAACCAAAATTGTAGTTTGTCTGCTAGACCAGGGCCATCCTGAACCACACCTCCAGTCACTGAAGTCTGGTTGAGCTGATCAGAAATCTGGTTAGTTGGAAATTGCAGCAGCAGCTCAAGGGAAAAATGTTCCTAAGATATAGTCCTTGTTTCACACTTGATACTATGTTTGCGTCTGATAATAAGTGGGAATAAATTCACAACTCAAAGTCTTTTCAAATGACAAACTGCATACGTGTATCATCTATTTCCTGAGTAGTTTGTAATGGCAGCTGCAGCTGTCAATCAACTGCATGGTTGCACCCTGAAAAATGCCGGATATAGTCATTGTTATTTTCGTTGTGTTGAAAAATCTTCTGAAAAAAAAGCGTTCATTTTAGGTTGCTAAGGTAGGTGTCCTGAATTTGTCTGCATTGAGCTGAATATCTTAAGAAATCTGTTTCTGTTCTTGCAGGGTGGCTCCAATTAGAATCTACGATTATCTGTCAGAGATGGTTAACACTCACGTTGAGTATCAAAAGATTTTTGCTAGGGACTTTTAAGTCTATTCTGCAGCTGTGAAGTGAATCCAAAAGTCTAAAAAAACTACCCACTATCCGGCATTTTTCACGTGTCCCGTATTAGGTTAGCATCACCTGTGCATAAAGAGAGTTTTAATTCATTTTGTAGATCATCACCACCTTGTGAGCTGTGTGTCATTCTTTGTTCGTTCGTTTAACTCTTTGTTGAAGTCATGTACTACCACTCTTACAGAAATGACATATGAGTAAAGACAATTCTTTCAAATACATCTGTGTCCATTTGTATTTATGATTGTTTGTGTGTTTTCAACAACATCAAGGATGAAAAATCTAGTATCATCGCTTCAAAGCGACATGTATGATGTACCCCCTTTTTATGCAAAAAAAGAAGAGAAAAATAACTGAAGAAATCATGACAGCAACAGAGAAGAGAATGCAACTACCATCACATACTTCACCATCAGACCCCATTCAGCCTGATCTCTTCACTGCCATTCACTCTATATTCTTCCTTGACCCTTAGGAAAGCATCACTCTTTTTGATGCCTGGGTCGTTGTAGCAACATCATGCTTCCTTTACAGATTGCATTGAGATTTGAGAACGAAACGAAAATTTTTCTTCAGTTTCAACTGCCGCCGATTCACCGAGCATCGCTGCTGCCGCCGCCGCCGCTGTCGCCGCCCATCTTGCTCATGGAGAGTGTGAAGTAGAGCAAGATCAACGTTCCCACGCTTGACCTGCAGAAAGAAAACCTCCATGAGCATACACTATGTCGAATTCAGTATAGTACATCTTTGGAGAGTGAGTCCAATAATGAAAAAGATATTATGATAATGCCATAGTGTTAACACGGATATATTACTAGTTTTGTAAATTCAGAGTTCTACCTACAAGATCAACCAAAAGGAGGGTTGATAAATGCAACAATAGCCGCTCGATTACTTGACTTATTGAATAAGTACAGATCGAGAAATTGCTCGATAAACTAGTGAAGTTAAAAAAAACATCAAACCAAAAGTCAAGCTTTTGGTGAAATCGTCTAAATTTATACAGTTTTCGTCGGTAAGTCGTAACCGAGCGGTAGTCATGGTTATCGATAAAATCGCTCGAAAGCAGTATTCAGTGACTTAATGGTTCTGTAAACCCTGTCCAAAAGTCAGTGAAAAACATCAAGGACTTTCTTTTCTCAACATGGGGGCATCTTACTACACGAGAACGGTTGTTAATCAATCGCCGTCTTTTCTCCCGTATCGCTGTAGCCAAAGCAAAGCTAACAACTAAACTAGTTCTGACACGTAGACTCGCCCCAACGAGAAACCCGGCCGGTTTTTGGTGCTGCAACTCCTGCACGCATCATCACTCATCCACCGGTCGCAGCGAACCTACCACTATCTGAAAAGGCTGCAGATTAATGCAGCTACTAATACAATTCTGGCCATGTTCCACAATTTTTTGCATTATTGGGGACAACAGGACAATTAAACTCTTGTGCCCTATGGTTTAGGAAATTCGTCAATGGCTTTTAAGTACCACGGTTTTCGCCTAATCACTAGCAAGAAATTAGCAAGAGTGTACTTCTAGCTACCGGGAAACTGCACAACTCATACATATTTTCTTCAGAAAATTCCATAAATTGTTTACCTTTTTCACCAAGTAAAATCGTAAAGACTTATTTATACTACCAGTATTATCACCCGTAGTAGAAATGATTAGCTATGTAGTACAAGTGGCAATGGCCAGTTGACTTACAGTGTGGCGAAGAAGAAGACCACCCTCCGTGGATCGAGCCACGGCGCCGCCGGCTGCCGCCCGAGCCGCCGGGACTTCCCTCCCGGCGTGCCGGCCACCGGCGTGTGGACGAGCCGGAGGCCGCTCATGTCGTCGGCGGCCGCCACGTGGACGAAGAGCGGCGACAGCGGGGGCCTCTTGCCTGTCCCTGCACATGAACAGAGTGTCAAAGGTGTCACACCTCGATTAATCCTGACCCGTACGTAATTAGTACTCCTAAGTGTCACTTGTCAACTTGGATTACTAGCTATAAATCATGTGACAAGGTAACCGATCTGTCACTGTCAGGATCGAATTGAAAACCAACAAATGCCAAGAGAAAAGAGGAAACTCTGAAGATATTGATATATCAAATTAGATGTAAACTGATGAAATCTTAATTGGATGCGATGATAGCTAGGACTGACCGGCGGCGCCATTGCCGTCGCCGTCGGCCGGCTTCCTTTCCCCCTTCCTCGACAGCGACCTCACCACCTTCTGTTGCGTCGCGTCCGCGCGGCACAATTACACAAGGAAAGAATCAATCAATCGTTGGAAACAACGGAAGAAACGGAGGCGCGTATGTGTGTACATCGCCGTCGCCGTCGCCATCGCCATCGCGGCGCTCGCGAGCCGCGTCTATCCACTTACCGGTGTCCGCGGGGGCGCCGCCGCGGTGTCCGGGCCGTCGCCGGCGAGCGAGGAGAGGGCGCTGACGTCGAGGGCGATGAACCCGCCGCTGCCTGCTCCCGCGCCGGCGCTGGCGTCCAGGTTCGATTGGCCAAGATCGCTCGCCGCAAGAACCTGCATGCAAACCCAACAAAATTCAGCAAAAAAACACACGCAAAATCCTCCATCGATCTTTTCCCATAAAGCACAAGCAACGTCAACACAAAGATCAAAAATTCGTTCACCTCTCGTTAATTAACCAGGACGAAGAACACAAGCAAAACTGCAAACCAAGAGTCAAGAGAAACTTACAGGTTGGTTGGAGGCGGCGTCGCCCATGTCGCCTACTGCTTCTGATGATTCCTTGCGTCTTCTCTTTTGTTGTATCCGGGGCTTCGGTTAGTTCGTTGGGAAGTAGTAGCAAGGTAGTAGTAATTGCAACTATGGAATACTACCAAAACGAGGAACCGGAGGGAAAAGCACTGCCACTTTGCTCTTTTTAAGGGCAAAAAGATTCTCTCTCACACGGACACACACAATCTGCCGCGAGCAAATGGAGAGCAGAGAGGAGGGGGAATGGGAGGGGATAGATTATTTATACATGATGGATTTTTCACAGAAGACCTTGGTTGTTATCTGAAAATTACAAATCGTTTCTAGGTAAGGGTCTACTTGTTTTTGGAGGAATTTTTACACACGTATAGGAATAGGAAAAGTGATGAAACGGAAATACATGCATACTACAATCCATAGAAATTTTTCAAGAGGTTTGAGTGGATGGAAAATTTTACTATGTTTTCTCTCTACAATTTGTAGGAAAAAAAATTTCCATTTAATTTTTCTATACGTATATTCCTATGAACCGAAAATTAATCCTCAGAAATCCAAATCTTTTGGTTTTCCTTTGAAACAAATGAATAGGCCTTTAAATTATATGCTCTTATAAGTTCTTCACAAAGATTAAGGAGGAACATAAAATTAAATTAGAAACAGTTATGAGAAATTTTAAACGTTAGAAGTTGCTATATTTGGAAATAGATCGAGTAGAAAAATTAAGCATAGAAGTTCAAGGTTTGTGTGACATCTTTTTTTCCTGTGGCTGCCTATACTGCAAAAGGATATGATTGAAGCAATGGGAATGATTTTTAAGGAAAAAAATTTATACTTTTATAGAAATTTAGAAGTTTGAGATTAAGTGAAGAAAGTGAAAGAATGTAAAGTAATCCTGAAATTTAAAATTGGTTATAACTTATAACCTGGAGCTTATCCTAATTTCATTTGAGAGGCTAATGCCTTACTAAATTAAGCAAGAAATGAGTATTTACCTCAAAATGTTTTAGTGAAGCATATACGATGTTATTCGTATGAAACATTGTATACTCAGATGGTTTCCAAGACGTTGGATAGGTAACTTCAGATCTGCAAATTCCAATGTTTCTCGGGGGCTGATCTATTAAAAGGGTCAAAAGAGATAACGCACTTATTTTTCTGGGTCCGAGGACGTTCTCGGGAGAAAACACTTGACACTTTTGGCAGGCAAACATCCTCAGGCATTCGATGGCTACCACTTTTCCAGTTTGCCTGCCATCACTTTTCCTTCAGCAAGCGAGTGAGTATTTTCCCCAAACCCACCAATTTCCCCTTTTCTTTTCTCTCACATTTCCAAGATGCAAAAGCAAAGGAACATTTAATTAATAAGAAAGAAGAGCATTATCGATATAAAACAACACAGTCAAGTATTCGAAATAGAGAAAAATAAATTAAGCATACACGGATGCGTTTTCAATAGAATTTTTTGTTAAATCATGTGTTAGGAGACGTATTCTTTGGTGTGCCATGTGTATAGTGGCGTGTGCTTATACGTTTTCCTTCTGATAAATGAATTGCATGTATGTACCTACTGGCTAAATTGATTTGAATACAGTTAGTTTTCCTTATATAAAAATACACTCTGGGACACTGCAATGTCCTCTTCATGGATTAGCACAGGACTACTTTGAACATGGATTAGGAGATGACCGTATTTAAGAAAATTATTAGAGGAAATTAATTATATTGACATGCAAAATTGATACTCTATCATGTTCTTTTCTTTTCTAATTAAGATACAGATTTTTCATTATTTTTATTAGCACGTTTTTCAAACTGCTACACTACGTGTCTTGTACAGAAACTTTTAAAATATAAAATGAATCCATTTATTTTATTAAAAAAATAAAACTCAATTAGTTATACGCTAATAACTTTATTTGTTTTACGTGAGTGCACTTCCATCTCCGTCTTAATAAAAAACGAACACCTATGTGCCTATATCATCGTTGCAGCGAACGAAGTAAAACCGTTGGCCGAAACCTACATGTGTACCGATTCATGTACTAACCAAAGGAGTATGCTACGATTGCAATGTTTCCTTGCCGCACGCTTGATCTTTGCTCTGGTCTGACAGGTTTGGTAGTATCTCAGGCGTGCGTTCCCTGAAGAAGAGTAGAGAATGTTTATGTTCACTGCACTTGCGGATTTGGTGGGGGCCATTCTATGGCACCCAATAGGTCCATCATGGTCCAACTCGGTGGCGTTCTCTACTTGGCCATTCTGATAGCGAAAAGATCATGAAGGGTAATCTTATCCCATCACTAGCTTTCTGATGATTATATATATAGTACAATATCCTAAAATACCTGCATTTTATTATTATTTTTCTCCCCTGACTTGAAAAGCTAATTAATATATGCACTTTTTGTTAACTTGTTAGGACCAACACCAGGCATGTTATATTCGTAGCAGCAATTAATCTCAGCATCTTTTGCGGCACTCATCACGGGGACTAGTGCCTCACAGGTTAATTACAGGGAACAATATAATGGTGTGTGTGCTTTACAACTGTAAAATCGAACAGACAGCACAGCTCAAATCCACCAGCTAGCTATCTGCATACACATATATGTTCTATATAGTAACTATATGACATTATGATAATAAACATATGCTTAATCAAGTAGTGGAATGTATGAGATGCACATGCGTACGGGGCCCCAGCGCGCGTGATCTTAGCGTATAAACTTCGCCGCATCTCGTGGCTGAACTGAGAGGCCTCTGGCCTTTGACTTCTCTTGCAGTTCAGCCCAGTTTAGTTCAGTTCTGTGATAGTGTGATATGCGGTTCAGTTCAGGGAGGAAGGGAAGAGGAAAGCGCAAATGGAACCTATCGATCTGTCTCGTCTATCACGTACGGGTTAATCATTGCCAGATAGGCGACCTCGATCTGATCAGGATTCTTGGAGATTATTGATTCTGAAGATGAGATATAAAAATATTCAGGGATCTCTTGATCCATCCCAGGGATGTGGACAAACAGAAGTAGTCTGTATAAAACTCTGCTGAAATCCAACACATATCTTCATTTTCTTGATTTATTTCCATGGAATTACATATCGCCGGCATCTACTGGAAGGAATTAAATTTCAGCTGCTGAAATGCCTGTATCTTCTGTTGCTTTGAAATGTCATATTGTCATCAGGATATGGATAAAGGTGAACTTACACCATAGGAAAGAATTGATTTTGGAACTCTTTTGAGGCGATGTGCATGGACAATTACGTCAGTGGATTAAGCTAGCAAGCAGATGGAGCAAGTAATCTTCCACCGTTAATTTGTTTTCATATCACGGCTGCTGTCACTTTCTGACCTTTTTCCCTCTTATCTAAACCATGAGGTGCCCTCTTTGGGAGCTCACATAATCACATCCTCTTGGGAAGCTAGCAAGCCATGTTGGACTAGCGTCATATTCTGGAATCAATCCCAGTATCTTCGGCTTAGAGCTGACTCATCACCGTTTACCTCACACTAATATAGGATTCTTGACAATCTAGTGTTATCACATCACCATTTCCAATAAATAATATGATTGCTTAAATGATGACATTCCTTGCAAAACAAACATAGGACTACGTGGAGAAGTCGTAGAAACGTGTGCAGCAAAAATAATCCCAACTCCACAGAGCCAGTCCATGGGTCTCTAAGAGCAAGGATAATAGGTTATAAGCCAACTATAAACTTATGTATAAGAGAGAGAAAGAAAATAGAGTAGTGTTAGTTCTCATGCAAGAACTAGTTATACACTTGCTCCAAGATATTTACATAAATTCATAGTAAGTAAGAGAAAGAGAGAAGAGAGAAAACATATAGCCAATCTTATAGTTAACCTATTATACATATCAGCTTTGTATGAACTAATAGCAATGGTTAGCTATAGTATTAAACTTGCTCTAAGCACATTCAACACATCAACAGCTTTCTTTGAGGACCACCAGTGCGCCAGAGAATAAATTGAAGGCCAGTTAACCTCACAATCTGGTATAATAGTTTGGATTCGAAGTATAGTAGTTTTAAACTTGTGTATAAGTATTAATAAATTAGATCAATTGGCGTTCTTGCTCTTTTAGTAAAAGCATATGCTAAACTCATTATTCATGAGTGGTAGCGATTATTTTCAGCAAGGATGAAAGAATATCGCAAACAAATCAAATGACTTGAAATTTCTGGAACAATTCACATTTGAAGGAATTGAGAAGACTAAGGCTGTGTTCTTATTCCAGTTTTCCGAACTCATCTCTCTCGTTTTTCGTGCGCACGTTTTTCAAACTACTAAACGGTGTATTTTTTTTTAAAAAAATTCTATATGAAAGTTGTTTTAAAAAAATCATATTAATTCATTTTTCAAAAAAGAATTAGTTAATACTTAATTAATCATGCAATAATACATATTTCGTTTTGCGTATCAGGGGAGGAGGGGGAGGGTTCCTAACCCCTCCTCTGGAACGAAGCGTAAAGTAACTCATATTTAGAAGGGATCCCTATTTAGAACCAGAGGGAGTAGTAGAATCAGTAATAATAAGCCAAGTTTTTTTCCAATCATTGCTTTACCTCTTGGTACTTTCAGTCCATTTTGGAGCTGGATTTTTCCTGGATTTTCGCAGAGATAAGAGACTGTTTCCAAGGTCATTTCCTGAAATAGGCCACCCAGAACACAGTGACACAGATCAGACTCCATTACTTCCATGTGCCACACACACAGTGTTACCTGGCATATGTAGCAGTGAGCAGTGACTGTTTACCAAGTAAACGGCCGGTGTCCTCCAACGAATCCAAGTGCTCCACTATAGCCGTATGGGGACAACTCAGAATTCGACCGGCCAGAAAGATTCAGAGAATCTGAAATTGCAGGTCGACCGATAAACCATCACCTGGGCGATCGAGGTATGCTCATGGTGCCTTTCTTTCATGGGGCTTTTCGTGCAACACGATAACGAAACCGATCAACGAGCACGAAAACAAGGGCACTTTTGCAGTGGCTTTCTGCTGTCTTTCTCTATCATGGAGCCAAAAAAAAAAAACCCAAAAGGGATTGATCTCAAGTGGTCGTTTCAACTCAGAATAATAACGTGCACCAAAGAGGGTGGTAGAGAAGCAGGATCTATATATTTCTTAATTGTCGTGTTGATCATGCTACTAACTAGCTGCTCTTTTATGTCCATGGCTGAGAACTGGGTGGGGCATGAGGAAATCGATAGTGACACCACTATCTATCACCATGTGGCATGATAAGAGTGCCCTTGCTCCAACTGCACTAAGCTTTATTCAGTCAGAAAAAAGAATGATCACTTCATAGATAATGAAAGAAAATTGAAGTGGCCTAGGAGCACAGAGATATAGGACCCGTTTGGCCAGGCCCCTAAGCTTGCCCGAGGAAAATTGGTGACTCAAATCCCCTTCACTGGTGGAGTACAGGAACTGAAAATTACCTTGAAGTACAGGAACTGCAAATTACTGTGGAAGTGAGAAGAATGGCGTTAAATCCATGTTCATCCTCATCAGTCACCACCTGGAATATTTGGAAAGGAAGGGGACGATAGAGTGTTCCGTGATGAGGAATCTACAATGGCATGCATCATTGACCCGATCATGAAGAAACTTGGGCATGGAAAGCAGGAGGGTAAAAGGATTAGCAAGCCTACTACTGGTGCAGGGCGAGGATATTTGATTTCTGGGTAATCTCTATAATAAGTTGTAACCTTATTTTGGCAGGAGCATGCCAAGAACACTGATGCCTTGTTGTAATTATTTACTCTTTGTTTTCTTCTATGATGTAATCCCAACCAAAGGTTGATCAGTTTCGAAAAGAAAATTGGTGCCTGAAAGATGAAAGTTACCTGAAATTTTGATCAGATGACTGATTTTGCTATTATCTACTGGTCATTTTTTTTCCAACCATTAGATCACCATACAAGAAAAAGAAAAGAAAGATACTATGTATTAGAAAGTAGAAAATTTGGATTAGATTAAGCAATAGTACTCAAAATTTGGTGGTGGATGTGTTTCACAAGTGGTAAACAGAGGATACGTGTTTCTCCAACAGCTCTGTTGGCAATTCCTTCCTGTAATTTAAAAAGATAAATAAAACTAAATTGGTATCTCGAGAAACTTACATAAAGGCGTTCCAAGGCATCCGAATTATTCATAACAGGTATCTGCATATATAGATGATCGAAATGTTAATGGTTATGAGCTACAAAAGGAAAAATAAAATGGAAGAACTCAAGAACATATGCTAAGTGTTAGTTTCAGAATACAGAAGGGAAGATAAAATGGAAGCATGATGCATGATGCTTGCCCCCTGCCAATATCCAAATTAATCAAATCAAACGTACAATTCAAAGCTAAAGAGATGCAATCAGTAATGATCCAACCAAATCCTACTGATGAACTGATGATCACTTAACCTACAATGCTGTTTGTCTTTCTGGCTCCAATCTTCACACAGGCAAAGCTACATCTTCTGAAAGGCTGCACCTCCCCTTCAAATCCTATATACTGATCATCGATGGGGGATCATCGCTATCACCCTCTCCGCCGCCACCTACACCTATTCCCAGAACCAGATTTCCCCATCTCCGTCACGCATTGCCCCCTTCTGCATTAGCTCTCCGAGACTCCGACTGTCCGGAGACAGAGTCAGGAAGATGGCCCGAGTCAGGACGGAATAGAGAACGAAGCATACCTGGGTATCGCGTAGAGATCGCTAACTTAGGATCACCAGGTGGGGAGCACGGCGTCGGCGTCGGCGTCGGCGGCGGCGGCGGCGGCCTGTCTGCGGTGCGGCGGCATGGCCGGTCGATGGTAGAGAACGATGGTGAAATCATGAGCCGGGCCGGCCGGCAGGAGGGGTCTTTTAAACTTTATAGGCCCACATTGACGTATGCACTTACCTGACTGCTCAAAGTTTTATGCTGGCCGGGTCGACATATTTTGAAACCGGAATAAGTTCATATGAGATCCCTTAACTTGATAACGCATTCGATTTCGTTCTTGAACCAGAAAACCAGATACAACAAATCCCTCGACTGTCAAAATAGTGCAATATAAGTCCTAAGGCAGTATGACGAGTGGTTTTGTCCTACGTGGCAATTTGACCCGAGTCAACAGCTTTGAGTCAGCGTGGACCCCACATGTCAGCGCCTCTTCACCTCTCTCTCTACACCTATATCTCATTGTTTGGTGGTGAGGAGCATGGCGGCCAACAATGGTTGGTGAGGAGGATGGTGGCCGTCGAGAGAAGCTAGCTCGATGGAGGAGGATGCCGATGGTTGCCGTTGACGACGAGCGACCCCGACAACAGCGGTGACAAGGCGAACAAACAAGGCGAGACCCGGGAGCACAGCGTCGTCTTCAGCACACCGCCCGCTCCCCTCGCCTATTCTTCCCCACATCCACATGAGAGCCGGCCTCACCACCCACCGGAGGTAGCGTCCCATCCCGATTTCGCTCAAGAGCCACTGTAGCATCACTCACCGCAACGTCGCCACTTGTCCTCCTCCTCTCTCCACGATCCCGACCGCGCGAATGTCGCCTCGGTCGCCTACATCTCCGCCTCCTCCCATTGCTGCAACAGCAGGTGGTGGTGGTGGTTGCCGTAGAAAGGCGCGAAGATGACTCTGCAGTGGTGTGCCCTAGCCGGAGCCCGGACGATGAACCCGAGAGCCGATTGGTGGTGGGGGTGCAAATCGACGGGTGGAGGAGCCAGTGGAGGAAGAAATCAGGACAGCGGATACCGAAGTCGACAGGCGGAGGTCCCCTCCGCTCACCGGCCATCAGCCATGGCTCGAGCCCTGCCCTTCCTCCTCCTTCCCTTACTCCTCGTCTCCTCCTTGCTCATGCCTGCCGCCGCGGGCGGCCGCATTGGTCGGCCTCAAGTCCTTCTTGGTGGCGCTTGCTGCCTGCGACCCCTCGCTGGCAACAACAACTTCGGCGTCCTTCCCACTGTTGACGTAAAAACACAACGGCCTGGGAGATCTGCTTAGCTCCAGTGCAGGTCCAGAATATTGATGAAATGCGGGCGTGCCAGTCAGTTTGATCCTGCAACTGACAAGATATGTAAACAACAGATAAAACAGCCAATTGGCTGACAAGCCGATGGAGTGATTCAGCCGATACCGATAAATGATATGATAGAATAAGTGTTGATTCGTAGGTTAAAGCATACATCGGCTGAAGATCCGATGTCAGTAAATCCAAATGATTAGATAACAGTGAAACATTTGTTGTGATCGGCTAAATCCAACTTATATGTAATCCTTATAAGCCGATGCAACATCCAGATAACTCATCGGCTGAAACCCCAATGAAACCTTTATTGGCAATCAAGAAGCAAGCTAGAGATTATGGTTCTAAGCACGACTTTGTAGATCAAACTTAACTGATGCAGCACTAAGTATGAAAAGAAACTAGACAATCAAGCTCTTGACTGATTTTCAGGGTGGTGGATACATTATGTAATCTAAGCCAAGAAAGTAATCTAGCCGATATCGACAAAACCCTAGATGGAGATCGACCGATGCAAGTAGAAAACATTTTCAATCTGGATTATACAACATATATGATAACTCATCGGCTAGCACTCCGATAAAACATTAGCATGAGCCTATCGGCTTAACAAGATTTATATTATCAACAACAATCTAGTAGGTCGAACCTAACCGATGCAACATGAGATTGTATATGATAATCTAATACTTGATGAACCGATAGATCTGTCTAATGTGATGGATATAACAAATCTATTTAAAACGACATTGTGATTGTAGAGATATATCGGCTAAGACAGAAGATCAGACTTAACCGAGATAGTCCCAACTAAACCGATGCATCTCTAAACACAATGTAATTAAAATATAATTGAGATATCAGGTAGGCAAATATAACAACCGAACCAGAGTGATCCAAGAGATCAAAGCGATGCAGTGCTTGAACAACACCAATGTAGCCGATATATTCACCAGGGCCCGATGGAACGTAGGGCTTACCCCTTAGCCAGAGATCGAAAGCTGATGCAGCCCCGCGTCAGGTGCCAAATTCCACCGGTTGATAAGTAAAAAACCTCAGAAAGAGGGTGGTGATGCGCCGAGAGTAGTTGTATTGATCGAGAGATAATTTACATGGACCCCGGGTGTACATATTTATACCCATGGGTAGATACTAGTCCATATCGGATACGACTCAAACTTTCCTAAAGATAAAAGGAAAAACATAAAGTTCTTATTAGACACTAAACACACTTTTCTAAAGATAAAAGAAAACTAATAGACTCTTCCTAATTAATAGATAAACTGTCATGCCGCATCCTCCTTGAACTCGGTCTCTTTTGGATAAGTTTCCTTTAATAGATTGATTTCCTTAGCCGAATTTGGTAAGAATCCAACTGTTGGCGATTGATAGCTTCCATCGGTCGATTTTAGAACTCTGAAGCCGATACTGACTTTAGGCCGATGATGACTTCGAGGCTTACCAAATTTCATCGTCAACACCCACCCTGGTCCTCCACGAGCTCTTGGCCTCTTCACCATTTTAGGACGATGAGCTTTGCAGCCCCGCGAGAATGGGAGGAAAGGTGGTGGAGATGATGAGTAGCCGACGGCGGCGGGTACAAATGGGGTCGAAGTTAGCGTGAGAGGCGAGTTGGAGCATGTCGCGAACGGTGTCCTCCTCACCGCCCGTCGCCGAGCACCGTCCTCCTCACAACCTGCCACCGACCTTCTCCTTAGTCCTCTTCACAGCCCACCGCCTGTTGGGATTGGAAAAGGGAGGAAGAGAAAGATATAGGTGGAGAGAGATGTGAAGAGGCGCTAGCATGTGGGGTCCATGCTGACTCAGCGTTGTTGACTTAGGTCAAATAATTGTCACATATGACAAAACAACTCATCATACTGTCTTGGGACTTATATTGCACTGGTTTTGATAGTTGAGAAACCTGTTGTATCTGGTTTTCCGGTTCAAGAATGAAAATCAGATTCGTTGTCAGGTTAAGGGACCTCAAATAAACTTATTCCTTTGGAACCATTCGATCGCGACAATTAGTTAAGATCCGAACTTTTACAAAAATACGCCCTGTTTTGTGGAGAAAGTATGTAGTAGTGGTTTGCTCTGACCAAACTCAAGGCAAATAACATGAGAAAGGAGCAGTTAGGAGTCCAAATTACAACTTGGTGGTTCATCTAACTATAGAGGAATAAAGGAACTTTCCAGGACATAAGCCAAAGCAGGTTGCTTTTGCAATCATTCAAGAATTAGACGCTCACAGTCTATCACATAGAAATAACTAGTTCAAACACAGGTACACAACTTCTGTTTATGGCTTTGGACAAAGATGTTCTGTTGTTCCTCTGCACTATATATGTAACAGGTATGTAAAACTGTAAACTTTTTTCTCTCCTACCAATATAAAACGACAAAAACTCTTGCCTTCCACCTAAAAAAACTCCAAACATTTACAATTGTAGGCGTCTAACTTTACACTACATATGGAGTTTGCACTATATATCCCATGCATCCATTTTCATATCCCACGGTAGTTTACAAGTTTGCATTACATATGGAGTTTGTATTATATATCTTACGTGTTTATTTTTCATCCTACGGTAATTTACAAGTTTACCCTATATATGAAGTTTGCATTACTTATTTTCCATGTTTTATATCACAATTATTGGTATCAATATAAAGGTTTACAAAAATACATCGTAACTGGAAGTGAAATTCAATTTTACAATAAAACCCTATTTAGGACTGTGATTAATGACAATAATCCAAGAGGTAACAACGTTTTCACATATGGATATGAAAACTTAACTTGTTTTGTTTTAGAAATCTTCTTTACCTTGTTTATTAATTCGTATTTTTATGCCACATAATTATGAGTAATTAGGTATATAATCTAAATTTTAAGTGAAACTTGATGTTAATATTGATGCAGTACAATTTAAAGTTAAGGTTATTCTATTAATTTTGCTATTGGAATTTAGTGCCTCCTATCCGTTACCAAATAGTACTAATCTTCTATACGCTCTTTATTAATTTGTGTAAATGTATTTAATGCCTATGCTTATCTCTAGTAATCTTTTCGTGAATTGAGAGAACTTTTAGACGTGGTTTTCACCGATATTCAATTATTTAAAGTTTTCACTAGATATTTCCCATATGAAAAAGACAGAAGGAATATGCTATATATCACACATACCAGTACAAAAATGTACATGTGCACAGGTACATCTATTACTATATACATACCCCCTAATTTCTACCTCTATATAGCATGACATGTCCTACAAAACTTAACTAGAGCAAAGATACGAACAGGATCCAAAACAGAACAGGCCAGCATGCATGCAAAATCGATGAAGCAACATCCACCGTCCATCTCCAGATGATCGATCCATCTGACGATCTCACGCTCATCTCCATCATCCCTTCAATCCCTTGGCTAGCTGCTACTCGTCCATGTCTTCCTGTATCGTCTCCAGCTTGGACACTGACGGCCGGTGGCCGTCCTCCGCCTTCACGGGCTCGACGTGCACGTCACCCATGCTCATGATCTCCGCGACGACGTCCTCGACGGCCGACCCCCTCCCGGCGCCGTCCAGCAGCCGCCGCAGCTGCCCCTTCGTCATCCGGATCTTCACGCGCCTCGTCGGCGAAGAACCCGTGCCCTCGCCGCCGCCGTCCTTGATCTCTTTCCTCGTCGACAGTACACCACCTCGCGCTCCGCCACCGCCGGAAAACTCCGCCGCCGTGGCGCCCCAGAACTCGTCTTCGCCGTCGTCGCCCCACGCCGTCACCTTCGCCCTCGCCCGCTCCAGGCAGTTGCAGTTTCCCATGGCAAGGATTAAACAGCTCAGATCGAGCACACTAAGCTACAAGAGCTAGCTGCAGGTGGAAAGGATCGGAGACGAAGGAGATGATGCGTTGACGCGTGCCTAGCTTTGAGGTTTTCACTTGGTTTTCTAGCTTTGCTTGCAGTGGAGACGAAGAGTATGGTGGTGTACGTATTTATAGCAAGGTTGTTTTCCTACAGCAAGTTCTAGGAAAGTGATTTGAGACGGCAGCGTACGGACGAACAGTACTTGCCGTGTATGCTTTTGCACGAATTTTTATGAGAAGGGGGTTAAGAGGATTGGAGGAGCTAGTAGTTTAATTAAGTATTTAAGTGTGCATGCTCAGGCTTGACCAAGATAGATGTTTCTTCGTGGGAGATTAATTAATGTGATACTGTATGATTAAATAATTTCATGTCGGCTGATTAATAAGCTGTGATCATACGTACGCCTGCTGCCTGCAGATATATATGAAAATAATGCTAGTTAGTGAAAATAATGTTGGCTATAGAAATGAAGGGGTGGTTTAAAAAAGAGGAGTAAACAAGATTAACGTACGTATACTAATTTTGTTTGTGTCGCCGTTTCTTCTACGTCGTTCTCACCAATGTCAATGAGCACCTGCTTGGTATTTAAAAATAAACTTTGAATTAAGCTAAGCATGGATAACGTTATTTCACGTACGTATGCAATATGTTAGTTATGTTATCAGTAAGTAGATCGGCTTGCAACTGGAAAGATTAGAAAGAAGTCATGGTTGCAGCGAGAATATATAGATAGTACTGCTGCTGTTGGATACGTTTTAGTTTGGTCTTGCGTACAGTACTTTTATTGGATACGTGCATTGGATCCAATTATATCATAGAGCTGAAAAACTCACGCAGTAGTTAGTACACGCTTCTGAATAGCAGTACATAGATCATATACATTTATCACTCGCCTTGAAAAAGCCCTTCTCGACGTTCATTATCTTGTCGTGATTACAGCTGGTTAATCGCACTTACCCGGCCACATCATTTTTCCTGCCATTGAGTCATTGACAGACATAGCAGTCAAGCCTTTTGCAAGTGGTAAATTTGAGGTGGTAAAAGATCAAATCAGAGCACATCAACTTTTGCAAATTAAAGAGCTAATATACTCCTTCCATCCCAATTTAATCAACCTTTAAAACTTTTGAGATCTTACCAAATTGATCATCATCTAACCGGGATCTATTCGTTTATTCATGCAGAAGTAAATGGTATCGTTGATTATCTGTTCTCTTATATGCAGAAGTAAATATCATCGTAGCGTATCTATTCATTTATTGAGTAAATTAATATCATCGTTGCATATATCATATATGTGCATATGCAGTTGTACATTTGCATACTCAAATGTATATATATGTCTAATATAACACCTTGATCAATGACTTGATCGATGAGGTTTAGTACGTTTAAGAAGGAATGGTATTTTTTTTTATCTTTGTCTCGGTGCCATTTACGAATATAATGAAATTAAGGGGGTATATCTAGTAGTAGTAGTAGTAGGGCAGTAGCATATGTAGTCGATCGATCGCCCATAGTAAGAGCCATTGTATCGAATAATCGAATGCCGTGTGGTCTCAGAAGAAATTCAGAACCAAAGCTTTAGAAAAGAATCGATGCTAATGTGAGCAATGACATCGGCAGTTGCATTGCCGTCGCCCCCTCGCGCGCGCAGAATGGCAGATGAAAACCAGCCTGGCTCATCTCCACTTGCAGCTAAATTATTCATCGCTACAACTGTTTGATCACCCACAGTTAGTTCATCTCCTCGGCCGATTCGTTGTCCCGTGCGTGTGCGCCACGCGCCTCTGGAATAATTTAACGATAAAATCCTCGCTTTTTCAGAGCTACTCAGGTGGATCTGACCAACCAGCTAGGCCAGAACTATTCCTTCTTGACATTTATAGAGCTCAACTAATTAATTTCCCAGCAGGGTCGTCGTGTGACGTCGTCTTGCCGGGGAAGAAGACGACTTGGTGCTCTCTACTCCAATGTCGGCCGGCCGGCATCTGGCATCTGGCGTGTGCGCTGCTGTTGCTCTTGCTCAAGATAGAGACTGATGATTCAAAGTGAAGCTTTAAACTGTGGAGAAGTTGTACAACGATCGAATTAATTGGTCTCTTGTACGTCTCACTGCTCTATACCGGCCTCCATCCATATAATGAAGGATGACACGGTTTGCGGCTACATTGAAGTAGCGTATCGTTAATAACTGTACATGTTACATCAAAAGATATTAAGGATGGAAGTGGTTAATCCGTAAACTCACTTATAGATCGAAATAATTATTTCGATCTATAAATAGATTTACAGATTAGCCACTTAAATCCCTAAAAGGCATACTGAAATATTGAAATATTGTGTACAGTGCAAGCATGTAGGGTGCACGCATGTAGGGATGTCAGTGGATGATGAAAACCGTGGAAAAGTCGAGATAGATGAATTGGTTTGGTGGCAGAGGATCTAGTGAGAAGCTGCATGCAAGAGTAGAGATGAGAGGTCGTATATGTATGCATGTCTCAAAGCATCTCTAGTATATAGGGTCTAGTAAACAAAAGGACTCTATATGTTATGTTTTATCGTAGTGATAGGTGGCATGGACAATAGATACGAGTTGAAGATGGGGGAGAGAAACGATGGTGGCTTGAAAGAGCCTAACCATTGGGAGTGGTGGCACAGTTTGTTAGGTCTTATTAGTGTCAAAGGTGTCATTTGCAAGACACATGTGCGGTAGGAACGATGTAGGAGGTAGGCGTGGGGTATGGATAATTAGGATGAAGGATAAGAATGGAATAGTTAGGACATATCTTGACTGTTTAATCTAGATATATATCTTATACCTAGAAAATGATTGTTAACCTATCTAAAACATTAATTCGAGTATTTCGTACACAGTCCCACATATAGTTCAACACATTCCAAAACAGTTGAGCTACGATGCTTGATCTAATCATGCATATGTTTTTAAGAATGAAGTATACTGACACAGTCCCTAAATTTGTGTGGATGAGTTATCTAAGTCACTGAACTCATAAAATGAATTTTCGGGGTTCCGAACTTATCTGAGGTGTAGTTCAAGTTTAAATAGATACTAACCCACTAGATACATTCGTTGATGTGGCATGTCGTGTTGGCGCCTACGTGTCAGTAGGGCCCATATATCAGTCACATAAAAAAGTAAAAAATATATTTTTCTCCTTTGTACCTTAAAACTAAAAGAAATATATTTTTAAAGAGTAAAATTCATAGAACACCAGGTTTTGGAGCACTCGTAACATAAACCCTCAGGTATTACGATTTGTTTCAAAGAATCATAGATTTTAGAGCAAAATGTTTTAAGAAACCCCATGTTTAAGTATATATTATCGTTTTTGGTAAATATATTTATGCATAATAATTATAAAAAAATAATATGAGATTTTCCTAAGTATATATACTTCCACATGTTAGCTTCATTTAACGAGCGTCAATTATTATTAGTATGATTGTTTATATCAGTGGCAGAGCCAAGTTCCCAACCCTTGGGGTCAAAATGCATAAATATGTAACTATGTGGGGGTCAATCCATACAAATTTCATTGTTTTATGTACTTTTTCACTATTTTTCATATGGTTAAGGTTAAGGTGTATCTTGCAAAAACCTGTGGGGTCAGCTGACCCTATAGTTTTATCGTGGCTCCGCCACTGATTTATATGTATAAGTAATGGTTGATGAATCATTATTAGTGAGGTTGTGTTGCGTTTATTCAATTCTGCAACTTAAGAGTGAGGAAGAAAATAAATTACAAGGGAGGGATGTGTATATAATAATGAAATTATGAGTATTTGATGTAAATATGAGGTTTTTTTTGAATATTTCACCCTAAAACTAGTGGTTTCTTGAAATAAGTCGTAATACTTAGTGTTTTGTGTAACGGGTGTCGTAAAATCTGGGGTTCTGTCAATTTACTCATTTTTAAATTTTATCTTTTCTCCTCTCTACTTTAACTTTTTATTTTCTAAAAAATAATTTTATGTGACTGACATGTGGGTCCACTGACACGTAGATAACACCTTGACATGCCACGTAACACCCAAGACAGGTTCGGAAATCCGAAAATATGTTTTAAGAGCTTATGTATCTAGATGATACACCCGCCTGGATTTAAGGACCACCCGTTTAATTCACTCTTTTGTTAATTTAACACAAGTGCTATGGAGTACTACTATACTCTGCGTTCGTGAGCATGGGTTGGGAACCCTTCCTCCCATGCACGCGAAACAAAGTGACTGTTTAATGCATATTAATTAAGTATTAGATAAAAAACTTAAAAAATGGATTAATATGATTTTTTAAAGCAACTTTCCTATAGAAAATTTTTGCAAAAAACACACCGTTTAGGAGTTTGAAAAACGTGTGCGTGAAAAATGAGGGAAATGACTTGGGAAAGAATGGGGAAGAACACAACCTTACTCTACTAGTATAAGAGGTCTTGGTTAACTTACAAGAGCTCCTATCCTTAGATCTTATACGGTGATGAGCATATTGGCCAACAACTTCATTCTTATATGAAACCAATTGTGGTAGCATACAGAAAGTCAATGATCCTGACCATATAGCTAGTTTCGCTGATTAATTGAATTATAAAAAAAAATCAGGAGACAAACAATTTTAAATCGTTTTTTTACAACCTTGCAAACACATTCGTTCTTGATAAAGAGATACATAAAGTAAAACCTCTAAATAATTCTAGTACCACCATAAACAACATGGGGAGACACAACCCTAAACTATATACCTAAATAGATCTAAACAACTAAAAATAAGGAACTCCGAAAACTAGCTAGAGAGAAAAATAAGACGGAGGAGAGGACCTGATCGATAGGGAGGGCAGGTGGTGACAACAATTTTACCACGCAAGTCACAAAATTGAGAGAAGACCTTTTAAACTTATATCATCATTATCTAAGAGATAATTAACCCTTTTTCTAAAGTAGAAGTTAATTTTTTCCAAAATTTTGATAGTGTCAAATGTTGGCAAGTTCTGGCACTACCAAAAAATTGGTAGGGCGTAAAAAATGCATTTGAATTCATTCCAATTAGACACATGTATATAAGTGATGCCAAGCTATTTGGTGGGTAATATTTTGGTGAAGTGTTTGGTTTACTAACACAAAATTTAATTGGACATCAAACTTTATTCTTTTTTTGCCAGAATGACACTACTGGCGAACCGGTCTTTGCTACCGGTTAGCAACCCTCTTTAGTCCCGGTTGTGCAACCAGGAAGCATAATTCAGGAGTAAAGATGGGTATTTTTAGTCCCGGTTGAAATAATCGGAACTAAAAATGTATCTTTAGTATCGGTTGGTAACACCAGCCGGTGCTAAAGAGTTTTTTCTTTCTTTTTTTCCATATGCTTTTTATTGTTGTTTTTTATATACATGCATGTATATATAATATATACATGTTTATATTTGTAAATATATATTTATAAGTACATATATATATATGTAATTAATTAGAAATTTATATGTCTTCGTATATGAAGACGTATAAATTTTTATTTAATTACATATGTCATGCATATATCTATGTGAGACATGAAAATGGACTAAATAAACATGTCAGTAATTAAATAAATGTAGTTGCTGTAATATATATATATATATATTAACTACAACCGTTGTTAATTTCTAATGTTCTATCATATGTTACAAAAGCGAAGACGATAAGCTAGGGTTAGGATGACGAATAGAGTTTCCATCTTCGTGGAATTCTCCCGTGGGACTAATAATCTCGTCCATGACAAATCCTATCAATTGTTCTTGAACGGCCTTTATGAAGGCAATGTGGGAGAGGTTCTCCATCATCCAAACAATTTGTCATTTGGAAACACATTTCGATATAAATATATGAAGTCAATAAGAAATATTATCTACTGAATGAAGTTTATGTACATCTAGATCTTTGTCAGTAGTGATGTTGTGTGTTAAGGTGTGCATGTAGTGACAAACGTAATAGCCACACAAGTTGTTCCCTTGTCCCTGTTGTGCACACTAAAGGAGAAACAAGGTTAAGAATTATATATTACTTCGGTAAGATTAGTGATATATAATTTTGGGTTAAGTCCTTATCAGAAAGTTCATCCTCACACTCAGTTCTTCTGCCTACGATTCACGGATGGTTGTACTGAACCATGCCCATGCCCTATACATAGTTGCAAGGTACGATTAATGATCCGAGGTATGCATATATAGTATCGATAGCAACAATCGTAATGATAGTGGAATGGATGGCAATACCTATTAAGCACGGAAAAAATATGGGAAAAGGTTTCCTCGGGTTTCCTCATGGAGTCGTAGACATGGATCTTGCTTGCGGGAAGGTCTATGACAAAAAGGACCCAGTGGTTGCTGCAAATTGCGTGAGATGATTTACATATCATGGTATGAACAAGAGAAGGAAATTGGTGCTATTTGCGGTAAAGACTCACCTCGTGTTGTAAGGCAATAGTACATATGTTTTATAATGTTGTTGCACCAAGAATTTTAAGATATTGTCCTCTGTATCTTTTTCAAAGTCTTCCAGTAGCTTGACATTAATTCTGTATGGGTCCATAAAACCAACTCTATAAGATCCCTGCCTATGGCATCGTTGAATCTCCATTCTATAGAGGGAAAAAAGATGTCATCAGGTATCCTAACACGGTAAAAATGGTAACGAAATAAAATTGACTGACACTTACAAAACCCATATGCTCATCAAAGCGACATCCATGGAGTCTAGGTGGTATACTGGGAAGACGTCCTCGAACTTTACCCACATAGACTCTTCTCGATTGAAGTAATCATCGTGTTTTATCCTCACACCGAACATCTCTCTGCCTTTAGCTGTTTTTTCCATGTACCATTGATGGAAGCGATACATCTGTGTAGAGAGACTATTCACAAGCTCAGGCTTGACGAGTGGTTCACCCAACTTAAATTTGTATGCGATATCCGCCACTGTCGCTGTCTAGATAGGCTTTAGGCCTAGCAGTTGCTCCTTAGATTTGTATCTTTGAGAAATCCATCAATATCAATTGCGGGCTCAGTTGACATCGGCTCAATGTCTTGCTTTGATTGTTGACCGAGCTGAGGGATTTGTTTGTTCTTCCCTTTGGAACTCTTAAAGGACTTTATCATTGATCGTTCGTAGTCAGATGACAAGGTCTTTTTGGTCTGTTCACTCATCTTCAGAAAGAATTCCTTGGTTGATGGGTCTATTGGAGTCTTCTTCTGTGGACTCCGCAGCTTGAAGTGGTCTTGCACTTCTTTTCTGATGATCTCGTCAATCTCCTCGTCAGTCATATCATATGCTCTTTTCTTGAGAGCGGAGAGTTTTGGCTTGCCAAGTCTTGCCTTCTTTGTTTGTTGCATGGACTTTGACGGCGCAGGACGAGGTGGGCAAGACTTCCTGGATCTTCCAGCTGGTTGCAGCGTTGAAGTCAGAGGGGATGGTGCAGGCGGAGACGTCGGAGGAGTCGATGCCCGCGGAGTAGTCGGTGCCCCTGGAGAAGATGGTGCAGGCGGCGGAGACCTGGGAGGAGACAGTGCAGGCGGAGGTGAAGTAGGAACGGATGCAGCTGATCGCCTGGGAAACACGATGTAGCGCTTGCACCATAGTACAATGGTGTGTGCTGTGTCTTCTAGTTTTGTTTCCCCGTCTCCTCCGGGGATGTCCAACTGGAGATCTTCATAGCCGGGGACCACTCGCTCAACTTCGACCTTTGAGTACCGAGGTGGAATCGGTCTACAATGGTACGTCTCGTTCTGCTGCACTGGTATGGCCATGCCATCTACCGCCTTCACAATAATCAAGGTTATTAGTACTTAATATATGCAACAATTTTCGCAATGTAACGAGAAATATATCACAAAAATACGAACATACCTTGATTGATATGTTCTTGAGAGGAACGTGCCGCTCATATGATGTGTGCTGCATGATTTCATCCACGGGGCAGGGTGGTTCCTTGACATCAATCCCTCCTACAGCTTCCATGCTCAGAGCATCTCCTACTTCCCCTGTAGAAGCGCAGCTGCTTCCTTTTCCTGAGGGGCTCACCATGGCGGGAGGAACAGACGGTTGGCGTGACTGACTTAAGCGTTCGTCTACCCGTCATTCAACCTCCTCTTGCATCCGTGCATGGTAGGTCCCGACCTTCAATTCGAGATCTGTGAGCTTCGCCTCTTGACCTCTCTTTCTTCTCATGCAACTCCGGTACGTGTGGATGTCTTCTTCAAACCCATGCCTCGATGCAATCACACCTTTTCCACGCGTTCGTCCTGGGTGCTCAGGATTCTCTAGTGCGAGCGTTAGCTCGTCCTTTTCTTTGTCGGGCTTGAAAGTTCCCTCAGCAGAGGCCTCTAGGGCCTCGACGAGACGGTGTGCTGCTTGGCGTATGTCGGCATAGTACTAATTTTTGGAACGTTCAGGCCAATCAGCTGTTGCGGGAATGATACCTCTTTGTTCTAAGGCCGCTTCCATTCTCTGCCACTAGGCCACTGCCTTCTTGTAGCCACCCAATCCTAGCTGGTGAAAGTATTTCTTCTTTGCGGTATTAGCTTTGTTCTTGGCTATTTTCGTTTGCCCTGCCTCTCCTGTCTTGTAGGCGACAAATGCATCCCAATGATCCGTTAGTTTGGGGAATTTGTCGAAGTCCGGTGTCAGACTCTTCACTACATATTTGTTGTATAGTTCTTTCTTGCAGCTTTGGAATTGTTCGGCCATCTTCTTTAGAGTCCATTCCTTCACTTTGTCCTGTTCTGCCTCAGGGACAGTGAAGGTCTCGAGCATAGTGGTCCACAACATGACTTTCTCTGAATTAGGGAGATAATATTGTTCCTCATCCCCATGTGATCTTGTTTGGCACCAGTTCACTATACTAATGGGCACGTGATCCCTAACGCACCAACCGCTGTGTGACACAAACTTTCTTGCGGCATCAGCAAGGGCTACAGGTTGGCCGTTTGAACTCACTTCGATTATGATATGCCTCCCCTCCACCTTCCTCGCAACACCTCGTTGTCCGCGTGCTCTCTTCTCACCAACACTCGGTTGGCTATCACTCTGGCCCTCCTCGTTCCCCTCTACGTTCCCCTCAACGTTCAAATACTGGTTGGTGTCCTTGTTTCCCTCCCCATCCATCCAATATTGGCTGCTGCCCTCTACGATCGTGTCTAGGAGGATCTGCTCATCATCACGATCTGCCATCTGTTCGTACCATTAAATAATACACATCCACATTGTCAACACCAAAATAATTCCCTTAAATAGTACCATTACCTTTAATATAACTTTCCCTTACTTTTGCGTTGGGACCACGTAAGCTTGACCAGCGACCACCGTCAGCAACTGGACTACGTAATCTTCTAACAAGACAAAAAATAACACCTCAAATGAAGATCTGCATATACATCATTAAATGAGAGATAGTGACTCAAGATAATGGGAGAAAAAAACATGTCCGTTCGCACGTTTGCTCAGTGGTGCGCTCGCTAGGTCGCTAGGTCGTTCGCTAGTTCGCTAGTTCGCTAAGTCATTCATTCGCTAGTTCACTAAGTCGTTCGTTCGGTCGTTCGCTACGTCGTTCATTCGCTAGTTCGCTTATAGTCATTCGCTAAGTCGTTCGTTCGGTCGTTCACTAAGTCGTTCGTTACTAAGTCGGTCATTCGCTAAGTATGTCATTCGGACGTCGTTCGTTCTCGCTAAGTGGTAAGTGGACGGCAGCAGGCGGTGGTGGCGGCGGTGGGGGCGATGGCGATGCTCGTGGCAGCCGGCGACGATGGAGATAGCGGTGCAGCGGCGCGCGGCGTGGCTGGTGGCGGCGCGGGGTAGGCGCGGTGGCCACCGGTAATGGCATGGCGACGGTATGTGGCGGTGTGCGGCGGCGAGGAGATCGGAGAGGCGCATGAGGCCGGCGACGAGGGCGCCTCACCTTAAAGAAGGATGGCGGCGAGGGCGGCGACGACACCGGCGGCGGCGGCGAAGGCGAAGGCGGCGACGGAGACCTAGGTGTGATGGCACACGGCGGTGATGGTGAAAACTTCTAAGTGTTGGGGAAGACGATGCGCCCCCTATAGGTAATATAGTCCTATATTTACTCCCGGTTGGTGGCTAAAACCGGGAGTAAAGGCTTTACTCCCGGTTGTAGCCACCAACCGGGAGTAAAGATAATTCACGCTATTTCCAAATGTATCTTTAGTCCTTGCTTGTGATAACAACCGGGACTAAAATACATTTAACCTATAAATACATTTAACCCATAACCGATTAAATACATTTAAAAATGATATATAATTAACCCATGACTGATTAAATACATTTAAGTTGAAATAAAATCAGAAAAATAATGAGGCCACATTGAAAATAGTTACAAATATTTGATAAATTTTAAAAATCATCTATAATTAACCCATGACTGATTATATACATTTAAGATGAAATAAAATTAGAGGCCACATTTAAAATCGTTACAAATTGTTGATAAATTTTAAAAATCATATATAATTAACCCATGACTGATTAAATACATTTAAGATGAAATAAAATGAGAGGCTATATTTAAAATAGTTACAATTGTTCATAAATTTTAAAAATCATATATAATTAACCCATGACCGATTAAATACATTTAAGATAAAATAAAATCACAGGCCACATTTAAATAGTTAAAAATTGTTCATAAATTTTAAAAATCATATATAATTAACCCATGACCGATTAAATACATTTAAGGTGAAATAAAATTAGATGCCACATTTAAAATAATTACAAATTGTTCATAAATTTTGAAAATCATATATAATTAACCTATGACTGATTAAATACATTTAAGGTGAAATAAAATCAGAGGCCACATTTAAAATAATTAAAAATTGTTCATAAATTTTAAAAATCATATAATTAACCCATGACCGATTAAATACATTTAAGATGAATTAAAATGAGTGGCCACATTTAAAATAGTTATAAATTGTTCATAAATTTTAAAAATCATATATAATTAACCCATGACTGATGAAATATATTAAAGATGAATTAAAATCAGTGGCCACATTTAAAGTAGTTACAAATTGTTCATAAATTTTAAAAACCATATATAATTTACCCATGACCGATTAAATATATTTAAGATGAAATAAAATCTCAAAAATAATGAGTCCACATTTAAAATAGTTACAAATACTCGATAAATTTTAAAAATCATATATAATTAACCCATGATCGATTACGCCCATCTTTATATCATCCATACATGCAACAACCTTGGTCAAATATAAATCAATTGAAATAGATGGACCTTCAATACATTACAAATAATTTACATTGTGATGGTTGTCCTCACGTACTTTCACCTAACGAATGTTCCTTCGCTATGATCGTTGCGTTAGTAAGGGGTGTCCTCATTTGATACGAGGATGCTCGGGTTTTACCGTCATGGTGAACGAAGGTTGCCCGTCAAACTGATCGTAATCTTCGTCAGTCTTATCCTTCACTCCGACGATTTTCCTTTTGCTTGGGAGAACCACGTGACGCTTTAGCTCGTCGAGCCCTTTCCCCTTATTTGGTTTGCTAGCCATGTCCTTAACGTAGAAAACTCGCGTTACATCATTGGCTAGGACAAATGGTTCATCTGAGTATCCAACCTTGTTAAGGTCAACCGTTGTCATCCCACAGTCATCAACTGTTACGCCTCCACCAGTGAGCCTAACCCGTTGGCACCGAAACAGAGGGACCTTCAAAGGTCCATAATCGAGTTCCCATATCTCGTCAATGGCACCGTAGTACGCACTAGTTGTCCCATCATATCTCATGGCATCGATACGAATAGCACTGTTCTGGTTCGTGCTCTTTCTGTCTTGGGCTCCTGTGTAAAATGTATACCCATTGATCTCATATCCTTGGAATGTCGAGATCGAGCAAGATGGTCCCCTCGCCAGGAAGGTAGTTGTTGATCAATCGTATCGTTACCCATGAGATGTTGTCGCAACCAAGCAGGAAAAGTATCAATGTGATGGCGTGTAATCAAAGCATCGGACTTACTAATGTTTTTGGAGCTAACAACCGCCAAGTGCTCGATGTAAGGAGCCACCAACGAAGATTGTTGCAAAGTCGTGAAATGTGTTTTACGGAATAAATCGGTGTCTATAGTCATTATTGCTTTCCTTCCAAGAGTCCCCTTTCCCCGTAGTCTCCCCTCACGGCTTGATTCGGGGACCCCAATTGGAAGAAGGTCATCAATAAATTCTACACAGAACTCAATGACCTCCTCTGTTCAATACTCCTTGGTGATGCTTGCTTCTAGACGAGAATGGTTACGGACGTACTTCTTTAGAACACCCATGTACCTCTCGAAAGGAAACATGTGTAGGTACACAGGACCGACAATACCAATCTCTTCGACAAGGTGACATAATAGATGTGTCATTATATTGAACAAGGAAGGTGGAAAGATCATCTCAAAGTTTACAAGACATTGCACCACGTCATTTTGAAGGGCTATTGATCTGTCTGGATCGATGATCTTCTATGAAATTGCATCGAGGAAAGAACATAGCTTTGTTATTGTTGTCCAGTCATTATCAGGAAGGATACCTCAAGTCATAACATGAAGCAGCTGTCTCATCAACACGTGGCAGTCATGAGACTTTAGGTTTGTGAACTTTTGTCTTTCACGCTTATTTTTCCTTTTATATTCGATGAGTAGTCAGATGGTACCTTCATGCTCTCTAAGCATTCAAACAGAGTGTAGCTGGCTGGACTCAAGTAATGGTTTCCTTTCTCCTTCAGTTCCGGATGAAGACCTTCGCGTCGATTCATATGCTTCAGATCATTACGTGCTTCAAGTGTATCTTTCGATTTCCCATATACACCAAGGAAGCCCAGCAGGTTGACGCAAAGGTTCTTAGTTAGGTGCATCACGTCGATTGCATGGCGGACGTCTAAGACTTCCCAATAGGGTAACTCCCAAAGAATAGACTTCTTCCACATCGCCGCGTACCCATCTTCACTCACTGTAGGTTGGCTTCCAGATCTCTTTCCAAATACTACTTTCATATCTTTCACCAATGCACACGGTTTTCCCGTTACGATGTTTAGGCTTCAGACAGTGATCTGCTTTTTGTTCGAAATGTTTGCTTTTCTTTTAGACTGGGTGGCTTGCAACAAGAAATCGACGATGGCCCATGTACACAATCTTCCTACAATGCTTCAAGTACATACTATCAGTATTATCCATACAGTGGGTGCAAGCCTTATACCCCTTATTTGATTGTCCGGATAGGTTGCTAAGAGCAGGCCAATTGTTAATGGTTACGAACAGTAGCGCTCATAGGTTAATTTGCTCCTATTTGTCCTCATCCCACACAGGGACACCTTCTTTCTTCCACAACAGTTTCAGATCGTCAACCAATGGTCTTAGGTACACATCAATGTCGTTACTAGGTTGCTTTGGGCCTTGAATAATAATCGACATCATGATATACTTCCGCTTCATGCATAACCAAGGGGGGAGGTTGTAGATACACATGGTCACAGGCCATGTGCTATGACCGCTACTCATCTCTCCAAATGGATTCATGTCATCCGTACTTAAACCAAACCTTACTTTTCGTGCATCCTCTCCGAAGTCTTCAAATGTTCTGTCGATGTTTCACCATTGCGACCCATCAGCGGGGTGCCTCAGCATCCCGTCTTGTTGGCGTTCTTCTGGATGCCAGCGCATCATTCTTGCATGCGTTTTGTTCCTGAACAAAAATCTTAGCCGTGGTATTATAGGGAAATACCACATCACCTTAGTAGGAACTCTCTTCTTCAAAGGTTGTCCGTCAACATCACCTGGATCGTCTTGCCTAATCTTGTATCGTAGTTCCTTACAAACCGGGCATGCTTCTAGGTTCTCGTACTCCTCACCGCGATAGAGGATACAATCGTTCAGACATACATGTATCTTCTGTACTTCCAGACCTAGAGGGCAGACTACCTTCTTAGCTTCGTACATTGTTTCGGGAAATTCGTTTCCCTCCGGAAGAATATTCTTTACGAGTTTCAATAACTCGCCAAATGCCTTGTCACTCACACCATTTTTTGCCTTCAATTGCAAGAATTCCAACATGGTACCCAACTTTTTGTGCCCCTGATCGCAACCTGGGTACAACGATGTTCTGTGGTCCGCTAGCATACGCTCTAAATTCTGGACCTCCTTTTCACTTTCGCAATCCTTCTGACCAAGATTATCCGCACCGTCGTTGTCTTCAACATCCCCATCCCCCTCCCCTGTTGTATTTTCCTTAAATCCATCGTATTGAGCCCAGTCCGGAGTGTTGTCGTCTTCTTCTTCATCATCTTCGATTGCCTAAATCTCCGTGTGAGATCCTACAATTATAGCTAGTCATGAATTCCGACTCAAACAAGTGGGTATGAATAGTTCTTGATGTAAAATACTCCTTTTGGTTTTTCCACTTTTTGTATGGACATAATATAAAACCCTTATGCTTGTTGGTATTGGCCACACCCAAAAAATAGTGCACACCATCAATAAACTCATTTGACCGTCGGTCCATGGTGTACATCCATTGCCGATCCATCTACATGAAAAAACCAAATGTAATTATATTTGTCCATGGTTAATTATATGGTTTATCTTATTTTATTTATATTCAAAATAGTTGTTTAAAGTTCTAAACATATTTTTAATTTATTCTACTTATTTGTAATTATTTTAATGATGTTTAAATGAACTTAATTTTCTACTCCTTTTGTCCTCATTATCTATATTTCTCATTCTTTAACTTTTTTTAACATTTTTATCCAAACGTTTGTAATATTATTCCCTACATCAATTTTCTCTCTCATCTTTTTCCATATACCTATTTGATAGATAATGACGTATATAAATATAGCTAGAAATATAATATGTTAACCATACATCAATAGAGCATGAAGTTGCTAACCTTTTATAACCCTTCGATTTTTATAATATCACCAAAATATTTCCACAAAAAAATTTTAGCAGCATCTCCCCTCCTCCTCCTTACCAATTTTTTGCAGCAATGGTTCGGACTGGAGGAGGAAGACGACCATATAAAGGCATGAACTCCCGGTTGGTAACACCGACCGGGACTAAAGCTCCTTGAGGGGTCTCAAAAGTCTGACGATATATGAACCGGGACTAAAGATAATCTTTAGTATCGGTTGGTGCTGGTACTAAAGATCCTAACTAGTCATCCGGCTTACAAATCGGTACTAAAGACCATATTTAGTACCGGTTCGTAAGAGAACCGAGAAATTTGTGATTTTCAACTACCGAAGAAGGATCGGTTCTTTAGTAGTGTGACCGAAGAAAAGCCATCCAAATGTTATTAAGATAGAAAGAAAAGAAAGATTACAAGAAAGTTTATCATCGATAACAGGCTATCGAGGCATGATGTGCACCAGAGCACACGCCTAAAGCCACGTGCTAACCATACAAACACATGCTACTGAGAAGGGAGTCGAGCACCAAACCGTCCGCTATTTTGTAACATCATATCAGCTAGGCGAGGCGAATGATCAATTTATTTTGTTGAAGTAGTGCAGCACGAAACCTGCACTTAGAGGACAGTCTCATGGCAGTGGCACATGCACATTATTTAGATGCACTGGCAATATATGTATAGTCGTATACATGGTGTACATACATGGCCGCATGGGATAAAACATACTCAAATGTCATCAGCAATGACTATACGAAAGATCATGTAAACTGATCCGTACGAGGCATTCCAGAAGAGTCTACACACTGCATTTTTTTACTCTGCCGTGACATGTCATTATCTTGGCTAAAAATAAATAAATAAAATAGCGTCAAATAGAAGGCACACTGCTGTGCAAGCGTGCGTGCACGTGGCAACCACGCGCTCGGTCAACTAAGTGTTCGGGCCGGACTGGCATTCCATGCATGCACTGCGAGCTGGACTCCATGTTCGTAACAGATGAGTCCAAAAGGTAAACCATAAAGACAACAAAGTCAGGACAGCGAAAGAAAGTGCAAGTTGGAGTACATATAGGGTGCAAAATACAGCAATATCACAGCTTCTTTGTGAAGCTTAATTTGAAAATGGATCCAATGAAAACCTATACTAGCTTGTTGTAAACTGGTAAAAAAATACTACCTTCGTCCTAAAATATGAGAATAACCGGATGAAACACTATGAGCCTAAATATAGCTTATCTAGATTCTTAGTATTAGAATATTTTCATCCGGTCATAGGTTCTTATATTTTTGGATGGAGGTAGCACATTTTTGTTGTGTTCCATAATTCATTACATGGGTGTTTTTCAACCGGCTTATAACTAACGACATGTAAAAATCACATGACTTTTATGGACACAATCCACAACCACCTGTGAAAATTGATTTTCATAGGCAACTCTACTAAGGAACCACATGTAAAAATGAATATCATGCTTTTGGTTTTTTTAACTGCAAAAAGGAAACCCCAAAAACAATATTTTTGATTTTGTAGGCATATATAGATGCAAAATTTTACTAGCTTTCCCTTATGAGAACCGACCATAAAATTTATTTTAAGGGTGGCTCTTTAAAATATGTCTGCCTATAAAAATCTTTTTAGGGTGTTTTGTTAAGAAGTCAACTTTTTTTCTATTCTTTGATAATGACTAAACTTTATTTTTTTAGAAAAATCATTTTAAGTCCGATTAAGTTGAACGGAAGTTCTCAATGATCCTTACAATATTATGGGTCCATATTTCCTTAATACTTCTTTTGATATGATTGTTCACTTATGTCATGTAATCGATTTTTATGTGAGTTGATATGTTGCGTAATGAATGGCCATACTAAAACAAATATTAAGTAGCTCATATTAAAGGAGATACTAAATAAAAATCAATCTATAGAACTTTTGTTTTACCTTGATCGAGCTTAATATGAATTTTCTAGAAATTTTCAAACTTTGGACTTTCTGAACGATTCCTCATAATAATAATATCAAAGCTTGTAATGAATATTAGCCACCTAAACAATCTCATTTATAAAAATCTTACAATAACAAAGTTGTAGATCTCATCGAACTCTATAATTGCAACATAGAACATATCTCCATCTGACATTGTTTGGAAAACTGAAAAATAGATATGAGAATTGTAACGAAAATCCGCCCCACTAAACCACCTTAAATGAAACAACTCTAAACTGCAAAGTTACAGGTTTTGTCGAGATCTATAATTTTCATATTAAGTTTGTTATCATCCGACTTCACATGAAGAAGTTATAATTTTTTTTTCATATTTTAGTGGGGCTTCTAGTTTTAACGACTTACATAGAATAGTCCTTGGAAATAGATTTTATAGGCGGATTTCTTTGGGAACCGCCCAAAAAGTATACATATTTTCAATGGGGATTTTAGACCAACCCATAAAAATAGTTTTTTACAGGTGGTCTATGACCCTAAGACAGCCTCAACCATTTTCACAAGTGTTTTATTTTCTTTTGGACCGTCTATGTGAAGATAAAAGCCTAGTGTCCGGAAAAAATACTTTTTGAGTAGTGACACTAATTAAGGTGTAGGGTTAATTCTGAAAATGATTTGATTTTTCTCTTCATGATTAATAAATCTATTTTGCACATAGAAGTCTAACTAATTGACAACGCGGTTTTAGTTGTTTGTTCAGAGCTAGAAATCCCCAGATATATAGACCGTAGCTTGTACGTAGGGGAATAGGAGAAGATTTCTTGTGTATTAACCATCAAATGCTATGAAGTTAAATTGCTTTGAAATGTTTTTGTTGGCTGCTTGCTAAAGAAGGTCCAACACTGTATAGCTTTTGCATTATTATTATTATGCATGTGCATGTTACTATTTCTGTTAGGGTGTAAAATACATCTTTGTAAAGCTTTGAAAATGGAGCCAATGGTGCACTACTTCCATCACACTAGGGTTTCATGTGGCCATAGGATGTGTTGGTTAATTTTAAAAGTTTGATTGTCACTGAATGTGACAACAAGGAATATATAAATTAATATATTTCGCATCTAAAAATAATAATAAACACTTGAGTTATAGAATAGAATCAGTTATTAACCTTCACATACTTACAGAAGAACCAGATCACGCTACCTATAACGTGGTTTTTGATGCATATGTGGCTTGCTAAAGCAGGTCCAACAATTTGAGGTTTATTTTTTATTATTATTAGGCATGTGCACAGGCATGTCATTGATTTTTCCCTGTGCTATCTACATTGGACATGGTGGATGAAGAAAAGAACAGAGAGAATGGATAGACATGATAATAATTTTGATTCTGGCATCTTTGAGTTAAAGTAGGTAGATTTAGGAAGGGTAAATTCTATATTTAGCCCTGAACTTTGCTCAACCTAAAAAGTCTATTATTCACTCATAACTACAAAACTAGTTATTTTTCACTCAATTTCCAAAACAGGACAAATTACACCATAAAACATATTTCAAGGTGCTTTTGATAAGAAATATTGGTGTGTTGTTTTTTGCAAACATGAAATTCAATTAGATAAATTTTATGGTTGTCAACCTAATTGATATCTACACGGGCAAAATATGCATCATAATAATATAAACTAAGATAACCACCTACATTTCAACCAAAGCCAAAAAAAATGCTATAAGGTGTTGCAAACGGTTTCGTTGTTTAGGGTAAGATTTGAATCTCGAGCAAAGTTCAGGAGCCAAAAATAGACTTTACCCATTTAGCAAAAATCTGATATAAAGGATATTTATATAGTCAGACACTCAGCCTCCGTTCATCCTTCATCCTTGTGATCTAAAACTTTTCTTAGGGCCTTATAAGTTTGGTGAGTAGGCTCTTAATCACTTAGAGACTATCTTCATACAACAACTGATACGACAAAACACTCTAACAGTTATGCACCGATATATTTTTTTATTATCGTTCTTTCCTTTTCTCCATCTCATGCAACAAAGTTTCCTTTCATAAATGTTACTAAGAGTCGATGTTAAGCCATTGTCATGCATAACAACCATCTTTCTCTCTCCTTCCCTCTCTTTTCCATGTTAGCAAACTTTCCTTTCCTTATTAACAACTCTAAGAGCATGTTATTAATTGCCATTGTACATGCCCTTACATAGCTAGAGACACCTTACAGCTGTTAACACTAATAAATATATTTTCTTAAACAAAGTTTAGAGATGTAAATAAATTTATTCCAATGATACAAATCAACAACATATGTATTCTGACTAGATAATAATAATAATAATAATTCCTTCTAGATTGCAAAAATATCATGGTTCTCCCATCTAAAAATACACTCATAGGATGACGGCAAACTCTTTTAATCCCTCGAGGGGGGTATTTCCTCGTTTCTTTGCATATCATTCAAATAATTATGAAATATTTTTTAAAAAATTAACAACATAGATTAGTGATATACCACTCAACAACATATATAAGTTTAAATTTGACTTTTACAAGTTGCAAAAAAAAAAACTGTGAGGACATATATACAAATTACAGTTAAATTTGCTATTTTTGCTGCAATTTGTGGAGATCAAATTTAAACTTTTATGTTTGTGGAGTTATATATTACATACTAATCTATCTTCTAATTTTTTTTAAAAAAATTACAACTATTTAGACAACATGCAATAACGAGGGTACATTCTCTCAACGGATTAAAATCTATTTCCCGGGCTCAGCCGATCGAAGCGCTTGCACTTAGGGATATATAATAATTCATTAGGTTTTGGAACGGCGCGCTGTCAAATGTGGTTCTCAATTTGCCAATTTGGTTAAGGTGTTCGATAATTTCCAAACAATGGAAACAAGAACAATTAAACCGATGGGACTGCTCATTTATACCAGATTTTCTGCTCAATTACATGAATCATGCATGATTGTAATACACGAACACGAACCTATCCATGACTCCATGTGCCTGTGGCTGCTGGAATCATGTAGCTCCATATTTGGTGAAGGGGGAAAAAATAATTCTACAGTGGAAGTCAAAGTCTCGTCCAATTGCATTCAGCTTTGAGCAGGCACTTGGACAAAACTTATAAATAGCTCTTCCAAGCATGACAGCATATTCATCGAGAGATCGGCTTCGCTCTTGCATGCTCTGTCCTCGATCATCATTTTGGCCTATCGATCGATCTCTGTCCAGCTCTGACGACGTCGACGGCCATGGCGCCGCAACTGCTCGCGATGAAGCTCCTGGCGCTCGGCGTCGCCGTGCTTGCGCTGTCAGCCCGCATGGCGACGGCCACCTGCGACACGCTCAAGGTCGGGCACTACCGGCAGTCGTGCCGCGCCGCCGAGTCCATCGTGCACGACACCGTCAAGTTCTACTTCTCCCAGGACCAGACCGTCACCGCGCCGTTGCTCCGGCTCCACTTCCACGACTGCTTCGTCAGGGTAAACATTAGTATAGCAAGAACAAATTAAGCTACCAGCTTATTGTGGATCAGCGTAGTAGTAGAAGAAATCGGTGATCGATCGTTGACAGCTGCAAATGTGCATGGAAAACTTACCAAGTTAAATTATTGGCAGGGATGTGACGGATCGGTGTTGCTCAACACGACGGCCGCGAGCGGGCCGGCGGAGAAGGACGCGATGCCGAACCAGAGCCTGGACGGATTCTACGTCATCGACGCCGCCAAGGCGGCGCTGGAGAAGGAGTGCCCCGGCGTCGTCTCCTGCGCCGACATCCTGGCGCTGGCAGCCAGAGACGCTGTCTCCATGGTTGAGCTCGCTCTTCTGTTACTGTAGAGATGATGAACAATGCAAGCTGCTGATCTGATCATCCTTGTACTCTGCTTTTCAGGCTGCCGGGAACATCAATGGCGCGAGCCTTTGGCAAGTCCCGACGGGGCGGCTCGACGGCCGCGTGTCGTCGGCGGCGGAGGCCGTCGCCAATCTGCCGTCGTCTTTCGCGGATTTCGCTAAGCTCAAGGAGCAGTTTGGTTCAAAGGGCCTGAATGTGAAAGACCTCGCGATCCTATCAGGTACAGTAGTACCATGGACGATTCTAAAGCTATGTGCGATTTCTTGCTGTACTGTGTCAGACACAAGCTTGGTCTTCCGGTCGGGTCAAAATGGCAGAACGAAGAACTGAACTTCAATAATGACATTTCTGACATTTTCTCTATGAAGTTGCTTTCTGCTTTCCTATAAAACATTTTCTCGTGTAGAAATCACAGAAATGTGAAACATCTTTTAACCTTTTTCAAAGCTTTAAGTCACATTTCGGTTAGGATATCATTAACCCGGGCAATTTCTCGAACCGTAAGATGACACTGACAGCAAGGCAGATAGTAATTAACAAAGTAACCTACTATTTCTTTCACTGTTTCAGGTGCTCACGCCATAGGCAATTCACACTGCGTCTCCTTCGCCAAGCGGCTCTACAACTTCACCGGCAAGGGCGACGCCGACCCGACGCTCGACCGGGCCTACGCCGCGGCGGTCCTCCGCGCCGCCTGCCCGAAGCAGTTCGACAACGCGACCACCGTCGAGATGGTGCCGGGGAGCTCAACGACGTTCGACACCGACTACTACAGGCTGGTGGCGACCAGGAGGGGGCTCTTCCACTCCGACCAGGCGTTGCTCCAGGACAGAGAGGCAGCAGCGATGGTGCGCGCCATGGCGAGGTCGACCAAGCAGGAGTTCTTCCGGCGATTTGGGGCGTCCATGGTGAAGATGGGCAATGTTGGGGTCCTGACGGGAAATGCAGGAGAGATCAGGAAGAACTGTGCTCTGGTTAACTGACAGGAACTGCAGGAGTATCTTGGATATAAGTCAGTACTAATCATGTTGTTCAACTACAAATTGGTTATTGTTTACTTAAGTTACAAGCTAAATTTCATGAGGGAATAACTTGTTCGGCATTATTTGGTTTCTTTGATGTAATCATCGACTTATTAATTCACTTTTGCACTGATCTCCATGTATGAAATGGCAAAGCCCCACCCTTGTCCATACAAAAAAGGGGGAAAATTTCACTACGAACATCGCGACTTCACGACTTTAACTCCCGAGCACAACAAAGTCAAATAGTTGGTCAAAGACACTCTTACATTGTGGTAATATGCTGCTAGATACGGCATTACGACACCTGTTAGATTTTTTTTCGGTTGAATTGAAGAGAGAAATGGTGCAAAAGGTCACAAATGTCCCTGCCTCATCCTATGAGCTATGTATACTGGAACATCCTGTACCTTGCTGTCTGAATTCAAGCCCAAGTCGGAGACACGTTCAATTTTCAGCCCACCCAATATTCAAAAAAGTTCACAAAACTGCTTCCGAAACACTTTACCCGACTGACTTTTACTGAGTAGTGAGTACTTAACTCACCAACTATACTTCACTCCACATACTTTTCAGAAAAAGGTAGTTTCATATACTTTCATATATGTTTGTCTCCTCGGAGACGCCTGATAATCTTTCATATACTTTAATTGGGCAGTGTTAGTTTATTTACTTCACCCCGTGTCACTAGACGAACAATCATTGTCTAGGAACCAGTGCAGTTTAAGGTTCCATGGTTTCTAACGAATCATGGTTTTGCAGCATTCGCCTTTGCGTTTACCCACGGGCGAAGTTTCGCCAATTGTTCTCATCCGGATATCAGCAAGAACCTTAAGCAAAGAACCCTAGAATAAAATACCCAAATATACTAGAGCCAGCCTCTGCTCAGAATACCAATCCCTTTTACACCTAAACCTTTACAACACACACGTTCACCGAGCCATCGGCTTGAAGAGAATTTGATCCTTTTGAGTTTCCGTTTCACTTTCCAGCACAGTCCCAACGGTCAGGGCTCGCTCAACTAGCCAGGAATCACGCAGTACTCTGCTCTGGATATTGCGTGTTGGCATCTCGATCGCCTTTGGGCAGCAAGGCAAGAATATTACTTGCCTTCCACACCCTTAATTACATGCACGACCCCATCCAGATGCAGCTATAAAACGTCGTGACGCCATGAAGAAGATGTCCAAATCCAAGAGCAGACAAGACTAGCTAGCTCGAACAGCACACTACTGAACCTAATCAGAACGAAGCAGCAGGCAAAGGATAATTTAGCAGCAGCTCGCCGCCGGCAATGCCGCCGTACAGGCTGCCGATGTACCGGGAGAGGCCGGCGACGCGGTGCATCAACTTCCTCTGCGCCGTGCTGCTCACCATGGTGCTCGTCGCCGGCATCATCATGTTCGTGCTCTGGCTCAGCCTCCGGCCGCACCGGCCAAGGTTCTTCCTCGACGACTTCACCATCCCGAACCTCAACCGGCAGTCCGGCGCCGTGAACCTGCCGGTGAGGTTCACCGTCGACGAGCGCAACCCCAACCAGAAGATCGGCATCCACTACGACACCATCTACGGGTCGGTGTACTACAACGACCTGCTCGTCGCGTCCGGTCCGGTGTACCAGCCGTTCTACCAGCAGCCCAAGGGCGACACTCCGCTGCTCGGCGAGCTCACGGCGTCGGGCCCGACGCCCGGCGACCCGGCGTGGCAGCGGTTCGCCGGCGACGCGGCGGCCGGCAGCGTCGCGCTCCGGCTGCTGCTCAACTCGACGGTGAGGTTCCAGGTGCAGATGTGGGACACCAGGGAGCACCACATGAAGGTGGACTGCGAGTTCAGCCTGCGTGGCGACGGCACGCTCCAGCAGGGTGACAAGAATAAGCAGTGTACGCTCTACTTCTAGGGTGGATGGACCGTATCGTCACCAAATTAGCCGCCCCCTTTTAATTTTTCTCAATTTTTCTTTGTGTGAGATTGCAGATTGTTGGTTGTATATTTTCATCATTTCGGATTTTCGAGTGGTATTGATTATTTCCTTTTACCTCTTCTTGACAAATGTATTTTATTTGTAACTGTACATTAATTTTAGTAAACTGTCTGAATTATTATTGTTGTCGCGCAAGTGTATGTGCCAGATTCTTTTTGTCTAATTAGATGGTAAAATGATAGACTACATGATATTCAGAGAATATTTTGAGGGTACAAACGGATTAATGAACCATTATGGAGGGGACGCCGGTGCAGTGTGGTGGAGGCCATGTGTGGCTCTCTGGTTTTATACACCGAAAACCTCATGTAGTTAATAAAATGTATCAATAGATGGAACACACATGATAACATTTTATAGGTTTTACAATATATTAATAATACAGGGGTGCTCATGTGGGACCTAACTAGACCCATAATGGTCGTTTACAATACCAAATATCCAAAGAAGTAGGTAAGGTAGCGGAAGCGAAGTAGTGGCGATCCATCTTATTCCACAGACAGCGACTGGTGAACCTAAGTCCCTACTTCACCGTTTTCGACACCTCTTCATCAGCATAGCACATGTACGGGTCAGCTCCAACTTCTACTTCTAAACGATTTAATTAAATAAGGGTGAGTACCAACCGTAGTCAGCAAGCTACTACTACCTAATGCATTTAGTGCACATAGGGGGTTCAAGGATGGCTTGGTTTATTTGCATAAAGCTGGATTTCACAAATCATTTCACAAACCTATAACTTAGCAGTATTAACTGAAAACATCGTTAAGTTGAAGTTGTCGTTTATCAACGAGGGTTCATCCACCTTCCCTAAGTCTCGCTTGGTCTGGTTTACCCTCGCAACCATTTTTCCTCATTCTTTACCATTTCGACCTTCTCGCACATCAGGTAAGGTTACACCTTACAAACCTATTCTAAGCAAGATTAAAACTTATGAGGCTAGTCAAGAATAGTACAAGTCCCGACGCTCAATTAACCGCGAGCACAGCTATTCAAATAGATTGTTTTACCACACTGTAGTGGATGTACATTTTTATTCCCGCACTTCATGACGCACCTAACACATGAGACTTGTTACAACTCGGTTTTACGGTCACTCTCGTGTTGCGGCACCCGCTACAAGGACTATGGATCCCCATTGTACCTCGAGACACGAACCCTACCTCGAACCGGTAGTGAGGGGAGTCTTAGCGCTCCCGAGATTCTACGAGGGGTTACATAATATGTAATTATATTTAGGTGCGTTTTAGGTTTTTGCCACAACGTTCAATCGATTCATCTCAACTTCCGTCACAAACGTAACAACTACAGAACTGCCATGACTAGGGTGCCACCCCACTCAGGTTTCTTAGTCCCCTAGGTCTATACCTATATAAGAAGTACGGTCGTACTTGGTTTGTTTCCTGCATAGCTTCTTGACTCGGTCCTTAATTGACCAGGGTCGGCGGCTAGCCGTTTCGTAGAACCACCTATATTCTATTCGTGCCACCCCAGTCAAAATTATTTTGTCATCATTAAGTTTTTGATTTTCGCAAAGGTTTTTAGTTATGGGTGGTGCTCACGTCTCCACCCATCTTCCGACAATCACTCCCACTGAGTGATCATCACAACCACATCCATATAACAAGCATGGCGTGTATATTCGTCTATACAAGCAACACTAAGCAATGTCAATAATTGACCACGCATAAATAATAGACATGCAATCAAGGAATATAGATAACAATTCCAAGGATGGCTCGCAAACAAATTTAGGTACGCATTTTATAATTAGCATGCAATTTTATTTACAATCGCCACATTTATAATAATAGAATCAATATGCTCAAGGATGGAGGCGTAGTGACTTGCCTTGCTCAGTCAATGGCTCCTCGTCAACTGCTGCAATTTCCCCTTCTTCATAGACATAACATGTTGGACAAACGTTGGGTTAACGACCGACTTTTCTAATCTAACGCAAAGGGCAAAATCCTAGAAAAGAGGTCAAAAATACAAAACCAGTGCCATTGGGTAGGTCTTGATTTTAAAAGAATTTTGGTGAAAGTTTCATTGAAATCCAATTTAAACGAGTAAGTTATGGCCTTTCAAAGGTTCAAATTTGAATTAAAAAAAATTGATTGCAAAACCTTCTATTCAGCCATTTACTCAAATTTTGGAAATATTTTATATAGCAAAATAGCTTGTATCACTGACAGACGAGACCCACAACATTTTCTTTTGTAAAACAATTATTTTTGAAGGAAAAACCCATGAGTGAATGACAAGTGGGGCCACGATCAATATTGACCAAGCCCTGGCTATGGGCCCACATGTCAGTCTCACATAAACTTAACTAAAGTTTAAGTACATTTTATAAGGTGTGGGGCACGGTTGTCAGTGTCTTCACTTTTGCAATAAGGTTTAAACACTTTTCATTAGCAGACATGGCCCACATGCCATACTAAGGGTGTATTTAGATCAGGGGTAAAAAGATTTGGTGGGTCACATCGGATATACGGACACACATTTGAAGTATTAAACGTAGACTAATACCAAAACAAATTACAGAATCCGCCTGTAAACTGCGAGACGAATTTATTAAACCTAATTAATCCATCATTAATAAATATTTACTGTAGCACCACATTGTCAGATCATGACGAAATTAGGCTCAAAAAGATTCGTCTCGTGATTTACACGTAAACTGTGCAATTGGTTTTTTGTCATCCACATTTAATGCTTAATGCATGTGTTCAAATGTTCGATGTGACGGGGAAAAAAATTTTAAGGTGGTGCCCTTATATATTTGAAAACTTTATTAACTTAATTAGTTTTTAATCAAAACTTTAGGGGTGGGATCCGGCTGTCAGCTTCTCTCTCTTTCACCTTTCTTTTTCTCTTCTTCTCGATTGTTCTCTCTCGCGGCTCCCTCTCTCTCTCTCTCACGTGTGCAGGCCAGCGCCGGCGCTAGGGCTAGCATGCACCGGTGGCGAGCGGCTTGGAGGGCGGGGCGGCCGGCGAGGCGACTCGCGGGGACCTTTGCCACTTATGGACGGCAGCGCGCAAGCGGGGGCGGTCCCGATCGGCGGGAAGGCTCGGGCGCGGAGGCGGTGGCTGTGCGGGGACGTGGGGGAGAGGGTCCTAGGGCACCGGGGAGGTCCTCTAGAGCATGCGCAAAGGCGGCCGGTTGCTAAGAGGGATGGTGAAGGTGGGGACTCACGACGGGGATGAGAGCGGCGACCAGAGCTTGTTCTCCGATGAAATTCGCCGGAATCGAGGCACGCTAGGCCGGTTTGAGGCTGCTGGGAACTTCGCCGGTGCTAGGGGATTCCCCTGCTCGGCTTGGCCGGTGGTAGCTATTGGGGGCACAGTCATCGGCTGGCTCGGCGCTGGTCATGGTGGCATGGGCGCAGCAACGACGGTGGGGTGAAATCCGATGGGTGCGGTGCGGGGATGGCCAAGAGGGTACTATGGGAGGTTGCCGACGAAAGGGTGGTGTTCGTGCACTTTGGTGCAATGTCGTTTTTTTCTTGCATCTCTTCTCCTTAGTATCCTCCTTCGGCCTTCCCGGCAAAACAAGTACTGCTCTAATAAACTTATGTATATAAAACTTCAATAAAAATCACACCGTTTATAAGTTTGGAAAGCATGATCATAATAATGAATAATGTGTAAAGAGGAAAATATCAAGGCACAGAGAAATGATTGATTGAGAAATAGCTGATTGTTTTTCAAGGTTTCACTGGGATCCGGGAAAATGAAAATAAGGCGTCAAATATAATGGTTTAATATCCAGTACGATGGGTTGAAGGTATGACAACTAGACAATCTACCATTTTTATACAGTTTTCTGCAAGCAGTCAGTTGAACAAATAGTGATGTTTTACCCCACCTTTAGTACCATTGTTTGTGTGGAGATGTACTCTTGTTCTACCGATGGCTTAGAGAACAAAGTATAGTTAAGGAATCATTAACAACATGGATTCAGGAAAGATTATTCACAATGTATACCCATGAGATGATGAGAATGATCAGGGCATCAGTCAGAGGGTAAGTATCGATACATCATTTGGGAAGGTATAATATTTATGTGTTAACCCTAACCAATCATAAAATCTTGGCTAATACAGGCTATTAAATGTTAATTCTGTCAAGCTGCAAACAATTTACAACAAAACTGCGGTGGTAATTTCCACATACTCCAGAGACCCAGATACACACTAGGACATTAATAACCTGGACTCACCATGAGCACCAGAGTTGATTGATATCTGTTTAGCTTTCCTCCAGTCTCCGCAACACAGAGTCAGCAAAGATGCGCTGCCTGAAAATTGAAAACCTTATTAGAAATTCAACTGCTTTTAGTGTCTGAGAGAGAGAGAGAGAGAGAGAGAGAGAGGGAAAAATCACGCACTTCTCTTCAGTGTGTTTGGGACTAGGGCGGTTGTGTTTCAGATACCCGTCCCATGGAACCTTCTTAAGACCAGCTCTAGCAGCTATCATGTCTCTTACTCTGTAGAAAGCATTCCATGAAGTATGAATAAGGTGGTATTTTTATTACAAAAGAACTAGAATCCAATTTTATGCTACCTTTCAGCAAATTCAATTGCTGTTTCTCCATCCCTCAGATACTGAGGCTCCAAGTACCATACATCACACACAACTGCCCATGATGTCATAAGCCGAACTAAGTGCATTGTAAAAGATTGCCTGGCAAACATTACGTGAAGTTATTAAGTGAAATACAGAAGATAAAAGTGAACAAAGTAAATTTGTGTAGTTGATTGTATTCCTCACTTCTTACTATTCCAGAAGGCATCAACAAATATTTTATTGTATTTGATAGCTATTGGACATACAGCACAGCCAAGCTCAAAAGCACCCTGGAAAAAACATAACGAGAATGAAGACAACTCATCATTAGTCTGATCGTGGTCGATTCCAGCAAATGTTAAATACATGCTATTTAGAAGATTACAACTTTCCAGCATTTGCTATCCTTTAACAATGTTAGGCATATGATTGGCAATGAACCTGTTTATATTTGTTTTGTACCACAACTAGAAATACTCAACTACTCTATCTATCTGCCAAAATATTTGTGCTATCTGCGGTACCTCTTTCTTTTTGCATTCTCTGCCCATATATACAGCTGTGAGTTAATTCTAAGTGAACTCATGCATTTTTTAAATTTAACGATAATTAATTCTACCTTTTTTAAGTTTGGAACCTGCAGTATATTTATTTACAACTAGTCACAATTCAAAAAACACACTTACTTTGTTAGTATATTTTTACAATATAAAAGGATGGCATATTTATGCTGTACATAATGTAAGGGCAGGTTTTCTGCTTGAAGCTTGTTAAAAAATGAATCAAAAGTTGAAGCCTCTCTTGAAAGTTAGTTACACAAGGATGCATATTTGGTCATTTATTCAGTCACTTCAAAAGAACATATCAAGTTTACAACTTTACCTTCTTGAACATGACAGTGTACTGGTTGTTAACACAAGTTCCTTCAGGGAAAATCAGGAGAGGATTGTTGTCTGGATGTTGAACGTGATCTCGTAACCTGTTGACATTGTTCTCTTAATAAACTGAACTATATATAGTAAGTAATGCAGTGGAAATGAAAAACTTTACTTTTTTGCAACTACTTCACGATCCTTGAGATCATTGCGATTAAACCAAATGCAACCAACACTTTCCAAGATAGTCTTCTGAATAAATCCTGTAAAAGGGAGGAGCAAATTTTATCAACAATCTAGCAATGCAAAAGGTAGAGATAGAAGAGAAGTGCCCAGAAGAATGAGAACTGACCAACCCATCCAGGATGCTTTTGCATAATGACAGCAAATGCTGTCATTTGCTCCAGAATAATGAAATCTATCATCGATGTATGGTTTGCGACAAATACCTGTGGTAATTAGAATTTAGAAGAGAGTTGCAAAGGACATCCGTCATCAATGGATGAGCATGAAATTAAGTAAAACACAATGAAGGAATGACAATGTGTACCTAAAGAATGATTTCTGCAAATGTTTGCATTTAAATTGGAATTATAGACCTTGTGAAACATGAGGAGATTTTGTGATAGAAAGGATAACTTTTCCTGAATTATCCAGGTGAGATTTCCAGGGAACAAGGCTAAGTTAATAATGATGATGTTTGGCAACAATGCTGCGCGCCACATGTTCCTTAAGTGCAGAAACTACTCAAACCTGGCTTCTAAGAGAGAAAGAAAAGGTAACCTGATGAGGCCGAGTGCTTGGGCGAGGCCCATGATACTTGATCACTCCAGTCCAAGAAGCAACAAAAACACTGCACATCATTTCAACCAGCTTTCTCTGCAAAAAATATTACAGTGTTTTTGAATCAACAAACCTAAGTTGCAAAATATTATGACATATTATGGCTGCATTCAAATATACACACATCTACAACCAGAAATTGACATAGATGGGAGATAAGATGAGTCACCTCTATTTTACTTCTCAGCTTTTGCCCTTTCAATAAGAAATGTACAGGAAAAAAGGCAGCAAAGAATGCTAACCATCCAACTAGAAGAGTTAAGCCCCTGAAACATAACACGGTTACAGTTATCAGATGAGAGTGTCTCAATATTTGACAAAAGAAAAGAATATAAGCCAGAGATACAGTGCCAGAAAATAACTTTCAGTTAGTAATACATACACAAAGATACAAAAAGAAGAAAAAAATCTCTCCAACATTTCACACAAAATCCAAATGAGTTTCCTGAGCAAAGTTGGTCTTGAAATATGCTGATTTCTGACGTTATGTGAAAAGCGATTGTAACTGACCCAAAAAAATCATAGCACATGGTTAAAAACATATACTTCATTGCCAGGTTGGACAAAGGTTTTACAGATCAAATGGGCTAGGATACCCTAGTACTACAAAATATCAAGTCAACAAAGAAGGATAAATTACAAACACTTACAAAACAAGTAAAATAATTAGCAATACTGCCACCCTAAATATAATGTTCAGATTATAAGGCTCCAGTACCTCAGCGGGAAGAGTATTCCGTATCTTATCACTACTCCCAAGCACCACAGTGGGAATAAATAAATGTTCCAATTCCATGGCTCTGGAGAATTTGATTTAAAGCAACGTGTGAACGAATCCTGTATCAGTGTAAACACAAGCAATGAGAAAGGTAAACAACATCAATCACAACAAGAATAATTTCCATAAGAACGACTGCTATTTATCCCACACCGCATCGCAACCGAAGTTACATGTGTAGTAAAATGATATGAAACAAAGATGCATGAGATGTCAAGTCATTATCTTGGCATATTCTATCACTAACAGGCTATGGAAATACCCATATTCTTGTTTAATATGAACAACATTATAATGAAAATGTTATCATGTTCCCGTTTCAAACCAACTTGAAGTATTGAAAAAGGTGACAAAGACAAACATCCTTTTCTTGTTCCACCTTTAACTAAGATTTATGCCCAGGGCTTAGATGACAACTTTGTAAAGAACATCGAACTTAGGGTTAATTAACATTACAACATTAATTATACTTGATCTTGATTCCTATATAAAATTGATTAGTGATCACAAGCAAAATACTGTTTTCCTCAGTAATAAAAGGGAATGTTCTTTCAAAAGCGCAAAACAATCCAGAATTTGTCCTCAAGGGAGGCCATAAAATAGGAAGGTTACGGTAAATCTAACTAATATTGACGAAATCGTACATAAATTCGGATATTTTGAGCACATAATTTCGGAGATTTTCACACAAGAACAGAGTATGAGAGTAATCATATGAAAACCGTATAAATTCCAAAAATTCAGCGAAGCAAGCCTAAGCCTTGTTTCCACAACACGATTTGCTCTACTCCTGTCGCTAAACCTCACAGACCAAAGCCTACAAACGTCCTAAATACTCTTGCCATCTCACTAGCACATCATCAAATAACCTGAGAACGCACGAAACGGGGGAGATTTAAGACCCGGTAAGCCACTCACATCGACGATGGCGCCCGCCGCTTCCGTCAGCACTGGCGAGATGTCCAGCAGATCGCGCCTGCACAAGGGAAATCATGAATCGCCTTAAAAGAATCTCACTAAATTGGACACAATTCCGAGCTAGGGTTAATAAACGAAGAAAACAAAGACGAGCTAAAGGCGATTACAGATGGAGATTCCTGGGGAATTCCTGCGGCAGCGAGTCGGATGGGAGGTAATCCTCCAGGTTCGGCCGGTCCAGCTCGATGTCCCCCGCCATCGACGAGGTCGCCATCCCCTCCGGCCACCACCGGCGAGCCCTCCGCCGCCGCCGAGGAAATCTTCGGGATGGGGGCGAGAGAAGGTGGGAGAGATAGATGGGCGCAATGTGGCGTACGTCCAGCGAATCGATGCGTGGATCGGTGGACCAAACAGACAGCGAAGGGGTGGGCCCCACGCACTGAAAGGTGGGCCCACGTTACAGCGCCTACATGGGCCGTCTTTGTGTGAATTGGTGGGCCAAAACTGTCAGCCCATGTAAGGTCCATAAAACCGGGAGGTTTTACCCTTCCGCGTCGCCGCCACTCGCAAGCAAGCAGCCGCCATGGCGCCGCCGGGCAACTCCGACGAGCTCGTCGCGAGCTCCAAGAAGGCGAAGAAATCCAAGTCCAAGGAGGAGGAGAGGAAGCTGCACAAGAAGAGCAACAACGCGCGCCCCGCCGCCACCACCGACGAAGCGCCGACTCCCCGCAGCGACGCGAAGGAGAGCAAGGGCAATAAGCGGAAGCACAAGGACGGGCAGGGGGAGCAGAAGCACGGGGAGAGGTCCAAGGAGAGGAAGGGGGAGGGTGAGGCTGTGGATGCGAGGCGCGGGGACGACAAGGTGAGGCGGGCGATGGAGGACGAGCGGTTCGCGGCGGCGCGGACCGACCCGAGGTTCCGGCCGATGCGGCGGAAGGAGGCGAAGGTGGAGCTCGACTCGAGGTTCACCAGCATGTTGACGGACCCGAGGTTCTCGTCTTCGGCGGCGCCGGTGGACAAGCACGGCAGGCGCCGCAGGAAGGGCGGCAAGGAGAACCCGATGCTGCAGTACTATCTCAACCAGGAGGAAGAGGAGGAAAAGGAGAAGGCCAAATTGATTGAAGAAGAGAAGGAGGAGGACGACGAAGAAGAGCAGCAAGGGGAAGAAGAGAGCTCTAGTAGTGATGACGATGATGAGGATGAAGATGAGGATGATGACGACCAGGTGGTACTTTGCTTACAATCTTTTGATGGTTTGGCTTATATTACGACATTTCGTTCAATTCTCTCGTATGTAGCATTTATATGGTAGTAATTAGTGCCTCCAAGAACTCAATTGCATATATCTTGTTTTGCAGCATGCGGACTACTTTTAAGTCCGAGTTTAGTTTTAAGAGCATTAAGTACTTTGTTTTTTTATCAATATATATTTTCTATCTGATGTTACAAGTGTTATGAACTGTTAAACTTTTTTTGGCAGAATGTGTAGGTTATAGAGCAATGTGGTTGTACCAAGATATGCATCTTTGTAGCTACTCATATTTAGTATTGTCGACTAACTTAAAAAACAAAGAGATTTCAAATCACAACCATGATCTTGGGCACGTGTTTTGTTGTGGTATTAGATCCAATCCCTTCGAATTACTTGGGACTTAAGTGCAATTTGTTTGCATTCAGCTGAAGATAACATGGCACTGTCTGTATTTTTCTCCATGATCCTGCCACTTGAATCTACTTTTTTTGTTTAGCCTTGTGATTTTTGTATTTTGTAAGCATTGATTAATGATTGCAATATTTATGCAGTTTTCCGCCTTTAAGAAAAAAATGATGTTTTGCAACATAATTCTTGCATTATATATTTATTTCTAATTCATAGTCTTTTTTTTTTCACAGTATTCTGTCGGCAGTGACATTGCGCATTATTTGATGGGCAAGCATGATGATACACCTATGATTGACAAGGAAACCCATAGGCTTGCTGTTGTTAATATGGACTGGGATCATATTAAGGTGTGTGATGATTGAAAATCATTATTTTTTGTGAAGCAAACCTCTTCGCACAAACAATTCGCAGAAATGTTGAAAAAGGCTTTGTTACTTGATGCTTAAGAGTTACCTTGAAACCAATAATTTTACTGAAAAACTTGTTCATTATGAGGTTACATTTTCTAATGCTTTTTTGCTTTTATGAGTGCATTGTTAGTTTCTACCGAACGCTTTTGTGCCATTGGTGTGATGTTTGGAAAAAAAATTGTCTGCTAGAAAGCAGCAGCATTTACAGAGTATGTTTTATGGCTGAAATATGTGTATTTTTCTTTCTTATGTTCTGTTTAAACCAGGTGGGATTTCTATGTGCACTACTCTCTTCTCTTTTAGTTGAGAACCTAATAGTCCATATAAAATCACTTATTTTATCAAACATAGTTATTGAGGATGCTAGTTCTGGTAAACAAAAATACTTGCTTCTAAGCTATTGCAGCAGCGGAACCATAGCATTCAGGTTTCAGGGCATTGCGAAATGGAGGTGACAATCGTTTGTAATGAAAAAAAAAGTTGTTGACAGAGCAGTGTGCACTGAGCCACTGGCGAACACGTAATCCAAACTCTAAAAATGTTTGGACTGTTAAAATGAAGATCTAAGTAGCTATTTAGTAGTCACGTTGTTATTTTTGTCTCTCCTTGCAACTTTCAATTGATTACTTTTGTTCATCCTTCATTGTTCAATAATACTATGTTTTGTTTGCTTCCTTCCAATAGGCAGTTGACCTGTATATGGTGATGACATCTTGCCTCCCAAAAGGTGGGCGAGTCTTATCAGTGTCAGTCTATCCATCAGAATTTGGACTTGAGCGCATGAAAATTGAGTCAACTAAGGGCCCAGCTGCCCTTGTTGATGTAAATGGTAGTGATGGTGAAAATATTGGTGATGATGACGACGACGAAGAAGATAGTAGCGACACTGAACATGATTCTGAGGCTGAAAACAACAAGCTGCGTACTTATGAGCTAAACAGACTAAAGTTAGTAACGAAATGGAGCGAGAATGATATTTTGTCTTATCTTTTATCTGTTTTTCTGGGACTAACTGAGAAGATATAGCATGAATTTATTGCCCATACTCCAATAATGACGCGTCATGTTATTTTAGAGACATTTTAACATGTTCAAATCCTATGTGTAAATATATGTTGTTGCTTCTTCTTGATATATTTATAACTGTCTGTGTATGTTGAGACATTCTTACTTATTCGGTTTTTTATACAAAAATGTAATTGCCAATCTTATGCGTATGCTTATCTTTTGTTGTAGGTATTACTATGCAGTTGTGGTGTGTGATTCCAGTGCAACTGCAAATCACCTGTACATGAATCTTGATGGTACAGAATTATTGAAAACATCAAATGTATTCGACTTGCAGTTTATTCCTGACTCTATGGAATTTAAACATCCTGCTCGTGATGTTGCTACAGAGGTATCTTACTTGACTACATTGTATCCTCAGCCATTTTGTTATAAAATAAGATTGAAACATTGAACAGAAATGCTCATTTTCCTTCTTCAAAAGTGATTTGCCATGTTATTTTTCCATTGTTCAAGTTAACATCTTTTAAGTTAAGTATAACTTGCTTTTCAATTGTGCTAAAAGAATTACTTTTAGTTAGTGATTTGTTTGATATTATGCAGGCACCTCCAAGTTACAAGGAGCCTAATTTTGAAACTCGTGCTTTGCAACATAGCAAGGTTAAGCTCACGTGGGACGATGATGAACCAGAACGCAAAAAGGTCTTGAGGCGAAAGTTCACTGATGATCAGGTTCATTCTTATATAAATTATTTTGTTTGTGTTAAAAGTTTATAGTTTTTTAGTAGGTCGAGTAACATGATAAACAATCATGGAGTAACATGTCAAGTTATGAGCTGGGCCGCTGGCACTGAAGTCAATAATATTTTGCAAATCATCTTTTTTTTATGTGAAAATTCTCTCCCTGTAAACGGCTATGAGTTATACTGGCTTGTGTCAATGTTTGTCTATCGTGTTGGGATGATATTTTCCTTATTACATAACATAATATAATGACACATACATGCATTTTGATACTCCCTCTATTTGTTTTTCTTAGGCGCAAATTGATTTGGCACAATCTTTTAAATTGAAATGTGACCATGCATTTCTTTTTCAATATATTGTTGCTATATAGAAAAATCATGTCCATATGTAAGTACACTGAAATACAAATCTAGCAGGTACCGCCTTTGTATCACTAAATACTCCCTCCATTCACAATTGATCATCATATCATTAAAACAAAAAAAAAAAGATTTGATCGTCCTATAACGTGAGCAGCCAGCAAAACTCCCATTTTATCGTGTGCATGCGTTCAAGAATCTAATGAGGAGGGATTATCCGGAGTTTAGTTAAATCCCTGCTCCTCTTTTACCGGGTGCGTGCATGCATGATTTAATGCTGAGTGATAATCGCGGCATTAGTTGGCCGTGTGGCATTCGCTGCGGGCATGCATGCAAGGCATGCGCGGGCCACCGAACGGGCGTTGCGGCATTGTGATCTCATGAAAGCTAAATACCCCTGGATTTCTTGGTATTGCTGCACAAACATAATAAGATGATCAATTTTGAGTAGAGTAGTAGTTATTTAGATGACCTAATTGTTGGTCAAAACTAACGAAGTTTGAATCTTAAAATTTCTGCGCCTTATGATTTGAATGGGGAGAGTACCTTTGTTATTGTGTCCTTGTCCTTTTATTTTGTTTTGGTCTACAGTTTGGTAACTTTGTTCTTTTTTTTTTTTTGCTGCAGTTAGATGATCTTGATATGTACTTAGCAAGTGATGACAGTGCATCAGATGATGAAGGTGCAGACAATCACGGTGACGTGTCTCTACAAAGTGGAGCCAAAAGAAAGTTAACAAGGGAGGAGAGGTTGGCTCTTCTACTACAAGGAGACAAATCCGAGGAGGAACAAACTGATGGCGAGGATATGGAGATAACATTCAACACGGAGCTTGAGGACCTCAGCAAGCGTATTCTTGACAAAAAGGTCAACAATGAGAAGACTGTCTGGGAGAAGCACCAAGAGAAAATGAAAGAGAAACGTAAATCTAGGAAGAAAAGGTCAAAGGATGATGATGATGATGATGGCTATAGCAGCGAAGATGGCCTGGATGAACATGATGATTTCTTTGATGATGAAATGTCTGATGACGAAATTAAGCCAAACAAGAAACAGAAGGCAAAGGCCAAAGATAAAGGAAAGGGGAAAGGAAAGGACAAGCTCCCAGAACAACATTTGGAGGATGAAGCAACCAGAGAAGAGTTGGAGCTTTTGGTTGCTGCTGACAAGGATGCAGGCAACGGTGCAAAGGGTTATAACTTGAAGCGCAAAAAGGGTAAGAAGGGCAAGAAGGGTAAAGAGCAATCTGTTGAGGACGAACTTCCTGACATAGATCTTAGCAAAGATGAGAGGTTCTCAGCCATGTTCAATTCTCATTTGTTCGCGCTGGATCCTACTGATCCCCAGTACAAAAGGTATACTATGCGCATTCCCCCCATCAGACTATTTCAGAATTCATACTACTAGTGTAACCTACATGATCTGCATCTTCTTGGTTCAGTTTTACACATGCTAAATTGCTAAGTGTTGCTGATGGCTACTTGCAGGAGTGCGACCTTTATGCGCAAGCAAGCTGGGACAAAGGGAGCACAAGAACCATCGCTGGGAGGTAGAGGTAGAGGTACATTGCCACCTGATGATGTGCCTACCGATACTCATGACCAGAAACCTGATGGCACATCCACGGAGAAGCTGGAAACAATGTCTGCAGTCAAGTCACTAAAACGGAAGCTTACTGCATTAAAAAACACAAGCAGGAGTGACCAATAGAGAAGAGCTTTGCTTTGCGCTGATGACCAATGAACAGACAGTTTTTTTTTTAATTTGCCTATGACGATAATTATTTTGGCTTTAGAATAGTTTTGAGATATGTTATTTATGTTTGCTACATACCTATGAAAATGTGTCGAAATTTGGGGTTTTGACAATGATCAAGTAGGACAATTTTGTTATCCTTGATATTTTCGAATATGGTTTTATTATTTTCAGGCTATAAAATTAAATTATGATGGTGGCTTTGTACCAACACTAGTGGAATATTCGAAGCAATCTTCTCTTTTTTTGGCCTTCTACATATAATTTTAGAAATAAACCCTCCCAGAAATAATGTCAAACCTCAAATTTTTGGTCACGTAGAATGATAACGCTGCCACATGGGTAATCTGTTGTGTGCCAGGCTGCCAGCCATGAACTGTGGAGCTATAGTAACTTCGCATATGCATGTTTATTTTTTATAAGATAGTTTTTAGATGCGTAGTTTATTTTTGAAATTCAAACAAAAATGTTCAAGAAATTAAGAAAATCATAAACCATCAGACAGGTGTTACCGTTACAGCACGCGATCAGGAAGAACCCGCTCGCTTAGCTCCGACAAACTAAAAACACGAGCAGAGACAAGTTTTTGTGCTGCGTGAAGCTGCAGCATTTTCTGTTTTTTCCTCTTTTTTTCCCCTTCTCCAAAGCTGGGAGATTTTTACATACAAAGCATGCCGAACTAAACACAAGATACACCAAAGTCGTGCCATCCCACCACGTTTGGAGTGATCAGCTCGGCATCCTAACAGAGTGAAATGAAAAGGCTCAACTGAATTCCGGTAACTCTGGACTATTTCCAGTGGCTAACACACGCAGGAACAGAAATGCAGGATGCAACTAAAACAAACTTGAAAACAATGCACACAAGATTACAATGTTGCCATCAACACTGAATACATAAAGCAGGAAGAACATGAAGGGAGAGCAACTGTAATATTCATAGTAGAAGCAACTGTAATATAAATACCTCCCAAGTAGCAGGAAGAGCAACATCAACTGGCAGCACCAACAATCCTTAGCCTTGACGATTCTAAGGTTGTTTGAGCGTGAAAGTAATACTATTGCTGTGTTCACCGACTTTTCTTTTCAGTTTTTCCAGATTCTGTGGGTTGCACGTTCCCCCCTTGAGTTCTAGGTATGTCAGACTCAGCAGCTTACGGACCCCTGAAAGCTTCTCCATGTGAGTAAAGGACCAAACTATCTTTTCAAGCTTATCAGGGTTTCGGTAACCAAAGGTGACGCTGATAATAATATCATCTTCAATGACAAGATCCATGAGATTCCCAAAATTCCAGAACCGGAGAGTGCCTTCTGCGAATGAATGGTAGCAAAGCCTGAGATAGCGTATGCCATTGAGCCTGCTAAGTACATCGAGGGCCCCCTGATTCAAAAAGGTGTCACGTAGAGTTATCTTGGCAAGGTGATGGAGCTCCTTGATCCTGGGAGGCAACCCGCTTCTGATGCTGCAGATGTGTAGGCTCTCCAGAAGCTTTGGAGGTCTCAGTAAAATAGCATCAATAGCATCCCAGTTACCCGGTGGATCCATTCGGATTGACAAGGACCGAAGACATCTATGGAGTTTGTCAACCTGAAGGAATAAATCTATCAAGCTAGCTTTCATGCCAGATAGAACCACACCCAGCTTCTTCAGGTGCTCGAGTTTGTCACCAATGTTGTTCAGTTCTTTAGCACTGTTGGAAACTTTGACATGGGACAATATCTCCATCTTTTCCATAGTTGCAACAGCACGAGGCACACATACAGTGGAGAAGAATTCCTTGGACTTGACAATGTCTTCGCCTGGGCAGTCAATAATGCAACCAGCAAGCAGGTGCTTTAGCATTGGCAGCGCTGTGTGGAACTCCTGTACCCTTGTTCCTCGGATGTCAAGTGTCTCTAAAAGCCTCAGCTGACCTATTTGCTTGGGCAGTTGGGCAACATCTGTGTTCCGGAGACTTAGATACTTGAGTTTGTGAATCTTGCATACGGTATGGAGGTCGTTTGCCTTGAGGCCCTTGCGACCTTCCAAATCGAGTACTGTCAGCAGCAACCTTGAAGTGCTGGAAAGTGAGTTCAAGAACCTTGTGATATTAGAGTTAGCCGGATGGAGTTGCATGCCGTTCCGGATTGAGTAGAGGAGATCCAAGTCAAGTGGCAACTGGTTGTTGAGCAATAGGTCCTCAACTGTCGAAGACTCCCTGTCTATCAAGTCGGCAACCACAGGATGCACAGTGCAGCTCTTTACCTTACGTGCACCGCTGAGTCCAGAAGGAACAATAAGCTTCTGTCTGAGCATGGCTTCGAAACAGTGCCCAGCTTCAATCTCTGCGCTCGACTGATCCACTTGGGTTATCAAGCCTTGGGCAACCCATCGTCTTAGTAAACTTGCTCTTCGGACGCCATCGGGCATGCTGATTCCGCGGGTGAAAACGGTTGAATACCATAAGCAGTTCTTGTAATTATTTGGCAGTGCTTGGTAGCAGAAGGCCATTATTCTGTCCTGCCTCCCATGATCTGTATATTCTTTACCAAGGCTAGTATTCAGGACCTGCAACTGGTGCTCCGTCGTGCCAGGATTGTAGTAGAGGGCATGGAGGAACATCTTCATGCAGAAGACATCGGGGCAGCATTGGGTGAGGATATTGCACAGAATTTCTTTCAAGTGTCTGTCATCGTATCTGTGGGGAAGCAGGGCGAGTGCTCTGTTGAGGTAAATATCAACGAGAGAGTAGATTACCGGAGGCCCACATTTGGCAGAGTCACAGCAATATTTTGCCATCTTACTATCATTTGTGCAGAGTATTACTGCACTGTCAGAGCAGCCCGTAGAGCTCAGCAATTCTAGGACCTGATGCCATAACACTGGGTAATTCAAACCGGAAAGAACAAGCAGCACATTGTCATCTCTCAATTTCCTGGCAAGTCTCTGCCTGTCTTCCGCCTCATTGTCTGTCTCCCTTTCTTTTGGGTGTTTCAGCTTGTCAAACATGGCCTTTGTAATCTCTGAGAGAATCGGAGGTCGTTGGACAGAAATGTGCAGGTCCTCATCACCCCACGGATTACGCCAGTGACTCTTGTAACGCTTGAGCACGGTCTCTCCAACAGCAGCTTCATCCGTGCCGTCTTGCACACTGATTATGACGACCCTGATATGCTGCTGCTTGTCGCCATCTTCCGACTGGGGCAGCAGCGGCTGCTTATCATCACCATCCGACTGGGGCAGTTGCTGCTGCTGCTCGATGCCGCCTCCCGACTGCGGAGGCAGCGGCTGCTCCTTGTCGCCGCCGTCCAACTGCAGAGGCAGCGACTGCTCCTTGTTGCCGCCATCTGACTGCAGCGGCAGTGGCTGGTCCTTGTCATCGTGCTTGTCACTGCCGTCCGACTGGAGTGGTGGCTGCAGCTTGACACAGCCTCCTGACTGCAGAAGCGGCGTTGGCTGCTCCTTGTCATCATGCTTGTCGCCGCCATCCAATAGAGGCTGCAACTGCTGCTTGTCATCGCTGTTCAACTCCTCCGGTGGCTTCACCTCAGTGTAAAGATATTCTGTGAACGGCTTGAGCCGCGAGAGAGCCTCATCCACCCTGCTGTAGTCGCCATACCAGCCATCCTCGAGTATGGCACGCCGGGAAGGATTGTTCCAGCTGCCAGCATTGGTGCGCCTCTGGTTGCACGGCCTCACACTAGCAACCCTGGGCTCCATTGTGGTGGTCACCTCGACGGGAAGCTGGGGATGAGAAACGGCAATGCCGTACCTCGCCTGCCGCTCACTAATTTCGCGCGCCCGGATCTTGAGCTCACGGATCCGGGTGATGACCCGGTGGCGAGCTACCATTTCCCAGGGCAGCCAACCACAACGCCCACTACCAGACTGCGTGTAGAGCTCAACGCAATTTCTGGAATCGAAGGCGAGCTCCATGACCTGCTTCATCCACGGGCGGAGCTGGTAGTCACTGGCAGTGGTACTCCCCTTGTTCGCCACGAGGTGGCGGAGCACGTTGTTCATGCTCTCCATCTCTTGCATGATGAACTGCAGGTCCTCACGGACCCTGCCAAGCAGCCGGGCCTCGTCCTGGATGAGGCCCAGCACCAAGTTGACGGCGCCAAATGCGATGTCGGCCATCTCTTCTTCTTAGCTCTAGCTAGCTTATCAATGATCCGCCTATCTTCCGATCGATCAATAGTGGTAGCTGGTAGCTGTTACCATCTGGCCATGGCATGCAATGGGAGGTAGGAGCAGGAAGCAATTCCCACATATGGTTGATAACCCTCTCCTCTCGTCTCACGCCTCACGGCAGCACAAAACAGGATTGCTTTTGTTTCTTTGTCAGCAGGATACAATTCGTGTTCCAACATTATTCCAGCCTACGTGCCATTTGGAGTCCAGCCATCTCTCTTGTTGTAAGCTCCTTGTGCTATTGCCTGCATCTTCTCTGCCCCTTTTTACAATCATTTTACGCTTTGCTTGTGATCTGCAAAAGAGCACTTTGGATGGTATCTAACAGCTGCCTGCCCCTGAAGCAAAAGCAGCATCATTTCTTGCTCTCCAAAGAGACCAGCATACAGCTGAATGCCCAACAGATAGCTAGTCCGCCCCATTTGGATATCTTCAATTAGAGGCAGAATCTTCGGATTTGATTAATGCTGGGATCAGTGTATTCTTTCTTCCAGCATTAATCAAGTTCATTTGTATCAGTGTATCCCGGCATTAATCAAAATTCATCTGTATCTGTTGACAGCTCACTCTCTCTATCTCAAGCTCCTCTCGTATTTATTTTCCAAGGGAAAAGATGTTTTGCAAAGTGAGATTGGGTCTCAAAATCAGGGAAAGGATCATAGTAATTCTCATGATAGCACTCTTTTACTCTTTTAGCTGTACCTTCCGTGAGGGAAGAGGCATCGATTTTCGCTCTTCTATATTTTGATCTTCTCCACGAGGTCGCCACTGAAATGTCCACACAAGGAGGAGAGGCATTTCCCTATTTGCACTCCTTGTGATTCCACGCCTTGCATCTAGGTAAAGAACAAGCATCTCAATAAAGAGAGCATTTCACGCTGACCGACAACCCAACCGCTGCCTCCTACGTGCTGATTAACGAACAGCTCAGTACTCATGTTAGTAACACCAAGGTGAGTTGGCTCCTCCATTTTCATAGCTTCTACATTGACACTTTGGTACTGCACCATGAGTTTTTTTTTTTCGTCAGTGGAAAGATCTACAACCTAAAATCACAAATGCATGTGTACAACAAATCAATCAACAGCTCGAATCACTTATTTTCAATTATCTCCAATCAATTGAAGGACAAGAGAGACTAATCTACTGCGCATAGATTGTTGAATACCGACCTTCCTCTTAGATGCTCCATCGCTGGGCCGGAGGCGGCCCGCCGGAGGTGTGGAGGCGTGGAGCAGGGACTGCAGGAGCGGGCGACGGCGGCGGCGGCGATCGGTGAGCGCTGAAGGCCTGCAGGCCTGGTCGCCTGGATGCATGGATGGAATGCAGAGGTAGGGGCTGAAGGATAGAGGCGTCGCCGCCAGTCGTCAGGATGGTGGAACCGGCCGAGCCGCCGCGCCGACGAGCGGCGCTGCCGCGTTGCTTGTCGGCGGCGCCCGTTCCCCATCCCAATTAGCGTGCAGGTCGAGAGAGAGAGAGGAGAAGTCCGCCAGCTGAAAGATTATGGGCCGTGGGCTGGACTGATATTTTTGAAGTCTATCTTACCTTTCTCAAGCTGAGTTCGAGTTTCCTCACTAAAATGTTTGACTTATCCTAATCAAGTAGATAACCCGTATAATAATAGGCTCTAATATAAAACAATCGGGGTCTTAAATTGCTTCACCTTATGCCTCTCTAGAAATATTTTGACCGTTGATTTTTGACCCAAGGATGCAACAAAAAGACAAAGCCAGCAACTTAACTAGTTTAAGGGTTAGGAGTGATTTAATCATATAAAATGGAACGCAGAATGTTCCTATCATCCTACGTGGATCCCCCAACGACTCTGCCAAACACACAATGACACACAGGTAATATCAACAAGGTAGCAAGTGACCCAATGATAGCATTGCAGACTTCACTTCCTAATCGATCATGGCGGAAGCAGCCGCAGAACTCGATGAGGAGCTGTTGCGAGTGCTCATCGCCGGCAACAAGGTCCGCTTGGAGAAGCTTTTGAGGGGAGAGGGAGGCGGCGGCGGTGGCGATAGCCACCAGCAACTGCAAACAAACGGGCAACAGGTCACGATCAACTTCCATGGCGCCGCACCTGTCGCGGCTGCACCGGAGCCGGAGCTGAGCGGAACCAGCCGCCTCCTCGGCGTGACGAGCAACGGGAGCACGGCGCTGCATATCGTCGCCATCCACGGCCACGCCGACCTCGCGGCGCTCATCTGCGAGAGGGCGCCCTCGCTCGCCGCCACGCGCAACAGGTGCCTCGACACGCCGCTGCACTGCGCGGCGAAGGCCGGGCACCACCGCGAGGTGGCCGCGTGCATCCTACGGACGATGCAGGCCGGAACGGCGGGGGAGACGGACCAGACGACACTGCAGGCGAGGAACAAGACGGGCGCCACCGCCCTGCACGAAGCTCGTTCGGCACGGCCGTGTCGAGGTGGTCGATCTGCTGATGACGACGGCTCCCTGGCTCGCCGCAGTAACAACAGACGGTGGTGTCTCTGTTAGTGATATGCCCTAGAGGCAATCATAGAGATGATTGTATCACATACTATGTTTACATATTTATCTAATATTGTTCCTTGAAATAGATAACTCATTATTGGCTAATGAATATGTGATTCATTTATGAGACTCTTTATATTATATGTTGCTATTTCTAAAGGATCCCTGATCAAATATCATATGTGGAACAAATATGGTTAAATGATCAGCACATGTATTGATTGATGATCATGTCTCATGGATCATGGTATGGAGATACCAAATTGATAATGTGGACACATGTTGGGGAACATGTTGTTGGATAGACCCGACATGAGACACTGCAAGAACTATTTGTGTAGTGCCATCAGTGGTCTCGATTAGTGTTGGTATAAAATTCTTAGACCTGAGATTATCATGGTTTCCAACATGTGTAGTGACTTACTTAGAGACTGCTAAACGCTATTCCGTAACTGGATAGTTATAAAAGTAGTCTTCGGGTGTGCTATGAAACATGTAGTGGGATATGAATAATCAAGATGGGATTTGTCCCTCCTATGGAGAGATATCTCTAGGCCCCTCGATGTTATAGATTATGGAAGTGCATGGCCATGCCAAAAGTGATTGAGGAGTCAATCGCAGGTTATATAATCTATCACAGGATCGAGTGAATGATTGAGCTATTAGAGGATGGCACATATCTAGCCTTGAGCTTAATCGATATCGTGAGGCAAAGGGATTCATACAAGTAAACACTAAAGGTTCAGCCGATATGATCTTTATGTATGCTCGGTGGGTCAATACGTTCTGCTAGGGGCCGCTGTTGACACGTGGACCGAAAAGGAGTTTTCGGGTTGCACCCGAGTGTGCATGAACCTACAGGGTCGCACGCTTAAGGGGCCGGAATAAAGGGATTGGATGGAGATCCATTATGCGCTCAATTTCGGATAGGGATCCGAGTAGGACTCCTATGGGCCTTGGAGGCCCGGACTTGGTCCCTATATATACATGAGGGGGGTGTGGCCGGCGGGATTAACAGATCACGCCACGTGAAACCCTAGCCGCGACTTCCCTCCACGAGCAAACCCTAGCCGCGCGCGGGTGCTAGCACATCTGCGCGTGGTGTTCCTTCCCTGGACGTGTGGATACCGGTAGAGGCGCCGCTGTCCTGCGGTGCTGATCGGCGTGGGAGCACGGCGAGGAGAACGCACGAGGAGGAGAAGGTCAAGCAACTGCGATCGACTACTTCCTCTACATCGGCGCGCGCTACATCGCGAGGATTCCTTCGGCTTCTTAGCGCATACTTCCGCTGCACAGCGCGTCGAGTGGTAACGATCTATGATCTCATACTTGCATGGTTCCTGGTTTACGCAGTAGAAAAATTTTGTTTTATGCTATAGTAGCCTACGCGTATCCCAACAGTGGTATCAGAGCCATCTTGTATAGTTTGTGATCTAGATCCATGCATATAGTTGATATGCGGGTGTAGTAGATGAGATCTATTACATAGTAGATGAGTTCTTACTTGATTGGAACATGAGATGGACCGATAGGCACATGGGTTGATGAGATCAATCGGTATAGATGGGCGAAATTGCGTTCATCGGATGGTCCGATGTCAGCTGGAACCGCGCGCCATTGAGAAAACGAGCCAATGAGATTGACTCAGTTTCGGCATAATTTGATTACGCCGTTAAAGTTTTCACATGGCGAATCGTAGATGAGATCTGTGTACCCCGTGACCGCCGTGTGCGTCACCCCTTATACTTCGTTTGGGGCTTTATATTAATGAATAGAATTTGATTCTATGTCAAACATGTAACAACTGAGTTACATGAGGATACAGATCATGTCACTCTTTGGATTACAGTGCAACACAGTTTAATGTACTAGCATATGATGTTTATCTATCTTACATTATTGCCGTTGTATATTTGATATGATGACATAGTATGATAGATTCCCTCAGAAAAATTAAGTATAATATGCTCTTCCAATAATTGTACCTATCACGATTGTGATCATAAGTGATGGGTCTGCCAAAGTAGAGTGTCACTTTTCATCATAATAAGATAGGATAGATGTCAGACATCTATATGCGGAGATTGTTGGTTTACTTGACAAGGTTATCAAAACGGTTTTGGACCTTGGAGTATAGGTTGGGTTGGTACATGGAGATGTCACCTGACAGTACGAGAGTCACATAGGATGTGATTAGCAAGGTGTTGCTTACCTATTTTATTAGTTGTCTAGCCGTGATGCCAAAGCTCACTAGATACTATTAAAATGAGGATCTCGACTCACTATGTTATTAGAGGGAATTTTGTTGCACACTACATAGTGGGAGCATCTTTTGTTAAATTGTTTAATGAAAGATTAAATGTAAACATAGTGCTGATTTTGCATATATATTTCTGTTGTAGATCATGGCAGTTCCTGCACCACCCAGTTTTAATTTGCGGTCTATTCTTGAGAAAGAGAAGTTGAATGGAAACAACTTTATGGATTGGTATCGCAACCTGAGAATTGTTCTCAGACAGGAGCACAAAGAGTTTGTGCTTGAAGAGCCTTTTCCAGCTGATTTACCTGCCAATGCTACTGCTGCTCAACGCAGGGATCATGAAAGGCGGCGGAATGACTATCTGGATGTAAGCTGTCTCATGCTTGCTACCATGTCCCCTGAACTTCAAAGGCAATATGAGGCATTGGATGCCCATAGCATAATCACGGGACTGCGTAACATGTTTGAGGACCAAGCAAGGGCCGAGAGGTTTAATACCTCAAAGTCTTTGTTTGCGTGCAGGCTTGCAGAAGGTAATCCAGTTAGTCCACATGTGATCAAAATGATTGGTTACATCGAGAGTCTGGAAAAGCTTGGTTTTCCCCTTAGCCAAGAGTTGGCTACTGATCTGATTCTCCAGTCGCTCCCTCCCAGCTTTGAGCCGTTCATATTGAACTTCAACATGAACAACATGACCAGGACCTTGGCCGAACTGCATGGGATGCTAAAGGGTGCCGAGGAAAGCATTAAGAAAAACTCCAACCATGTGATGGTAATGCATAAGCGTAAGCCCAATAACAAGAAAGGTGGTCAAAAGAGAAAGCTAAACTCCGATGAGATCGGGAGTACTAGCAACTCTAAGGCCAAGGTTCAAAAGACTGGGCCCGCTAAGGAAGCAGAGTGTTTCTTTTGCAAGGAGACAGGTCATTGGAAGAGGAACTGTAAGAAATACCTAGAGCAACTCAAGCAAAAGCAGCAGGATGGAAAGAGTTCCACCTCAGGTATTAATGTTATAGAAATTAATCTTGCTACTTCCTCTACTGATTCTTGGGTATTTGATACCGGGTCAGTTGCTCACATATGCAAATCGTTGCAGGGGCTGAAAAGAAGTAGGAATTTGGCAAGAGGCGAAGTGGACATTCGCGTGGGCAATGGAGCAAGAGTTGCTGCTGTTGCGGTCGGCACTATGCCATTATCTTTACCATCAGGATTAGTTATGGAATTAAATAATTGTTATTGCATTCCAGCTTTGTGTAAAAACGTTATCTCTGCTTCCTGTTTGCAAGCAGAGGGTTATGGTTTTAGATCTGTGGACAATGGTTGTTCAGTCTATTATAATGACATTTTCTATTTCCATGCACCCATGATGAATGGTTTGTACACTGTGAATCTTGATGGATGTTCAGTCTATAACATTAATGCGAAAAGGCAACGTCCTAATGATTTGAATCCCACTTTTATTTGGCATTGTCGCTTGGGCCATATAAATGAGAAACGCATGGAGAAGCTCCATAGAGATGGACTTCTACACTCGTTTGATTTTGAATCATTTGAGACATGTGAATCTTGTTTACTTGGCAAAATGACAAAGGCACCATTCACAGGACAAAGTGAGAGGGCAAGTGAACCATTGGCACTGGTACATACTGATGTATGTGGACCAATGAGCTCAACAGCCAGAGGTGGTTTTGGGTACTTCATTACTTTCACTGATGACTTTAGTAGATATGGTTATATCTACTTAATGAGGCCTAAGTCTGAATCCTTTGAAATGTTCAAATAATTTCAGAATGAGGTACAGAATCATTTGGGCAAGACAATCAAGTATCTACGATCGGATCGTGGAGGAGAATACTTGAGCCTTGAATTTGGCAATCATCTAAAGAAGTGTGGAATTGTTCCACAGCTCACTCCGCCAGGAACACCTCAATGGAATGGGGTGTCCGAACGGAGGAATCGTACATTGTTGGACATGGTGCGATCAATGATGAGCCAAACTAATCTCCCGTTAAGCTTTTGGGGTTACGCTCTAGAGACAGCAGCGTTCACACTAAACAGGGTTCCATCAAAATCAGTGGATAAGACACCATATGAGATATGGACAGGGAAACGTCCCAGTTTGTCTTTCCTAAAGATTTGGGGTTGCGAGGCTTATGTAAAACGTTTACAATCAGACAAACTCGCGCCTAAATCAGATAAATGCTTCTTTGTGGGGTATCCTAAGGAAACGAAAGGATATTATTTCTATAATCGGGAAGAAGGCAAAGTGTTTGTCGCCCGAACACGGTGTTTTCTTGGAGAAAGAGTTCCTCTCAAGAAAGGATAGTGGGAGCATGGTGCAACTTGAAGAAATTCAGGAACCACCAGAAAATGCTTCAACATCCACACAACAAGTTGAGCAAGATGTTGTTCAACAGGTTGAACAAGTTGTTGTTGAACCAGTTATAGAACCACAGGTTTCACGAAGGTCCGAAAGGATACGGCGTACACCTGCAAGGTATGCGTTAGTAACCACAGGACAACGTGAAATATTGTTGTTAGACAATGATGAACCTACAACCTATGAGGAAGCAATGGTGGGACCAGACTCTGAGAAATGGCTTGGAGCCATGAAATCCGAAATAGAATCCATGCATGACAATCAAGTTTGGAATTTGGTTGATCCACCCGATGGTGTAAAAGCTATTGAGTGCAAATGGGTCTTTAAGAAAAAGACAGATGTAGATGGAAATGTTCACATCTACAAGGCACGATTGGTGGCGAAAGGTTTTAGACAGATTCAAGGTGTTGATTATGATGAAACTTTCTCACCAGTCGCCATGCTGAAATCTATTCGGATAGTTTTAGCGATTGCTGCCTATTTCGATTATGAGATATGGCAAATGGATGTCAAAACAGCTTTCCTCAATGGAAATCTGGATGAGGATGTGTACATGACACAACCTAAGGGATTTGTCGATCCACAATCAGCTAAAAAGATATGCAAGTTACAGAAATCCATTTATGGGTTGAAACAAGCATCTCAGAGTTGGAATATTCGTTTTGATGAAGTGGTCAAGGCGTTGGGCTTTGTCAAAAACGAAGAAGAGCCTTGTGTATACAAGAAGAATAGTGGGAGCGCGCTGGTGTTTCTGATCCTATATGTAGATGACATATTGTTGATTGGGAATGATATTCCTATGCTTGAATCCGTTAAGACATCGTTGAAAAATAGTTTTTCAATGAAGGACTTAGGGGAAGCAGCATACATTCTGGGCATAAGGATCTATAGAGATAGATCAAAGAGGCTAATTGGATTAAGCCAGAGTACATACATTGACAAAGTGTTGAAAAGGTTCAACATGGAAGACTCCAAGAAAGGTTTCCTGCCAATGTCACATGGCATTAATCTTGGCAAGAATCAGTGTCCTCAAACAACTGATGAGCGGAACAAGATGAGTGTGATTCCATATGCTTCGGCAATTGGATCTATAATGTATGCTATGCTATGTACACGTCCAGATGTTTCGTATGCACTTAGTGCAACAAGCCGATACCAATCAGATCCAGGTGAGAGTCACTGGATTGCTGTAAAGAATATCCTAAAGTACTTGAGAAGAACTAAGGATATGTTCCTAGTCTATGGAGGAGAGGAAGAGCTTGTCGTAAATGGTTACACCGATGCTAGCTTCCAAACCGACAAAGATGATTTTAGATCGCAGTCTGGATTTGTGTTCTGCTTGAATGGCGGCGCTGTGAGTTGGAAGAGTTCCAAGCAAGATACAGTTGCTGACTCTACAACAGAAGCCGAGTACATTGCCGCTTCTGAAGCAGCAAAGGAGGCTGTTTGGATAAAGAAATTTGTTTCTCAATTGGGTGTGGTGTCTAGTGCTCTCAGTCCTATGGATCTCTATTGCGATAATAGTGGGGCCATTGCGCAAGCCAAGGAGCCTAGATCGCATCAAAAGTCCAAGCACATTTTACGGCGGTATCACCTCATTCGCGAGATAGTGGATAGAGGAGATGTGAAGATATGCAAAATACACACGGATTTGAACATTGCGGATCCGTTGACGAAGCCACTCCCTCAGCCTAAGCATGAGACACACATTAGTGCAATGGGTATTAGATACGTGCATGATTGACTCTAGTGCAAGTGGGATTGACTCTAGTGCAAGTGGGAGACTGTTAGTGATATGCCCTAGAGGCAATCATAGAGATGATTGTATCACATACTATGTTTACATATTTATCTAATATTGTTCCTTGAAATAGATAACTCATTATTGGCTAATGAATATGTGATTCATTTATGAGACTCTTTATATTATATGTTGCTATTTCTAAAGGATCCCTGATCAAATATCATATGTGGAACAAATATGGTTAAATGATCAGCACATGTATTGATTGATGATCATGTCTCATGGATCATGGTATGGAGATACCAAATTGATAATGTGGACACATGTTGGGGAACATGTTGTTGGATAGACCCGACATGAGACACTGCAAGAACTATTTGTGTAGTGCCATCAGTGGTCTCGATTAGTGTTGGTATAAAATTCTTAGACCTGAGATTATCATGGTTTCCAACATGTGTAGTGACTTACTTAGAGACTGCTAAACGCTATTCCGTAACTGGATAGTTATAAAAGTAGTCTTCGGGTGTGCTATGAAACATGTAGTGGGATATGAATAATCAAGATGGGATTTGTCCCTCCTATGGAGAGATATCTCTAGGCCCCTCGATGTTATAGATTATGGAAGTGCATGGCCATGCCAAAAGTGATTGAGGAGTCAATCGCAGGTTATATAATCTATCACAGGATCGAGTGAATGATTGAGCTATTAGAGGATGGCACATATCTAGCCTTGAGCTTAATCGATATCGTGAGGCAAAGGGATTCATACAAGTAAACACTAAAGGTTCAGCCGATATGATCTTTATGTATGCTCGGTGGGTCAATACGTTCTGCTAGGGGCCGCTGTTGACACGTGGACCGAAAAGGAGTTTTCGGGTTGCACCCGAGTGTGCATGAACCTACAGGGTCGCACGCTTAAGGGGCCGGAATAAAGGGATTGGATGGAGATCCATTATGCGCTCAATTTCGGATAGGGATCCGAGTAGGACTCCTATGGGCCTTGGAGGCCCGGACTTGGTCCCTATATATACATGAGGGGGGTGTGGCCGACGGGATTAACAGATCACGCCACGTGAAACCCTAGCCGCGACTTCCCTCCACGAGCAAACCCTAGCCGCGCGCGGGTGCTAGCACATCTGCGCGTGGTGTTCCTTCCCTGGACGTGTGGATACCGGTAGAGGCGCCGCTGTCCTGCGGTGCTGATCGGCGTGGGAGCACGGCGAGGAGAACGCACGAGGAGGAGAAGATCAAGCAACTGCGATCGACTACTTCCTCTACATCGGCGCGCGCTACATCGCGAGGATTCCTTCGGCTTCTTAGCGCATACTTCCGCTGCACAGCGCGTCGAGCGGTAACGATCTATGATCTCATACTTGCATGGTTCCTGGTTTACGCAGTAGAAAAATTTTGTTTTATGCTATCGTAGCCTACGAAACGGAGGGCCGTCGCCGGCGTCAGCTGCCGGTCCGGCGGGACGGACCGCTTTGCATGTCGCGGCTATTAGTACTACAAAAGGTATGACTGAATAATACAACTCTTTGGATTTTTTTTTCTGCTAAGAATAGTACGAATTTTGAGATTATATACTAGATTGTACACTAAACTTCTGAAAGGAAATAAAAGTCATTAGTGAGCTTTTGCTGATGCTCGTGCTCGATATGACCATATCCCATATAATCTAAACAACCTCAGTAGGTATAGTGTCGATCTAGGAATTAAATTAAGATTTTTTTAGAAGATGTTAGTTCGTTTAATCCCCAGGGAGGGATTAGAGAGTATCGAGGGCGAATAAATTTTCTCACATAGTACTCCCTCGTTCCAAAATATCAGGGATTTTAGATAGATGGAATACTCCTTTTATCCTAAAACAAAAGAGATTTTGGATGAATGAGATAATTTCCAGTACTACGAATCTGGACAAGCTCCCCATTGTTTTTAAATATTTATTTCCTATTTTTGAATATTGTATTTCTATATGAACTCATCTTTTAGTTATCTTACTTTTTTATCTGAATTTCATATATTTTAAATAGGACTCTGTTTTTCTTTTTGTAATTAATGTGAGGATTTCTAGACCATGAGAGCAAACGTGGTGATTTGTTTTTCCTATTATCTAATTTATTGACGAACCTAATTCAGCGGGACGATTTCCTGCTTGCCATCGATGATTGTTTTGTGTATTTGTATTTTCCTCTGGTTGCTAAGTCTACGTATTTTTTTACCATGAATGTAGTGGGTACAATTCGGAAACAGATACATGTATTACTTTGTTTCTGATTGGTTTCACTTTGATAGACCACGTATGACTATGCTGATTCTGATTTACTACGTAAGTAATCTATATGGTGTCCGATTGAATTTTTTTGTTTTTTTTCTGCTATTAACGTGATACCATCTCGGATTGATTTTTATTGTTTTTCTTATTTTCCTCCAATTAACGTTGAAATTTCTAGAATATGAGAGTAAACGTAGAGGTTTCTTTTTTTATTACTTTATTAAGTTAATAGATTTTGTTATGGGAAGGATTAACCAAACATAGTCTAGAAGTATCGCAAACTAAAGAAGCCCATTAGAAGGTAGGGTAACTATTCTAACTGCATGTGATCTAAAAAGTTATAAAAATTTTTGAAGAACGTTAACAGGATAGATTAATATATGATATATCAAACCGACGGTGCAATAGTTTTTTTCCCTTGGGATGTCCCATCCTTTTTCACATAATCCAAATAAGAGGAATCTAGAAATTTGGGATTTTATAAATTCGTACTGGACCAGAGTATGTAAATGTACCAGTTTTTTTCGTTGCAAAATTAATACTGGATTTTGATACTAGAGCTAGATAACCAAATTGGACTTGTATTTTGATCTTTTTTTGTTGAAATTCTAATCCTGAATGATGAGTAAATTGCAACTGTGAACCAGATATAGCTGAAGCGATACTTAGCTGGGAGCCAGAAGGTCCAACTTTGCTGAGCAGAGCCGATTCGTCAGGGAAGACACCTCTTCATTTTGCAGTAATCTATGGAAGGCTTGATGTTGTCAAGCTATTCCTAGGTGATCACGCTTCTCTAAGGTTGACTAACATTTCTGACAACGATGGTTCATATCCCCTGCATGCTGCTGCTATGTTCGGAAGAACCAAGATTATTGATGAGCTCGTGAAGAAATGCCCCAACTACTACGAACTGGTTGACGATAAAGGGAGAAATCTTCTGCATGTTGCAGTTGAGAGTGAGGAGGAAATGGTGGTCCGCCACATTTGCGGAAATGACATATTCGCAATGGTGCTAAATGCGACGGATTATGATGGAAATACCCCTCTCCACCTAGCTGTCAAACAAGGGTATCCACTTTTCGGTCTGCTACTGGGGACAGCAAGTGTGGACATGTGCATTACCAACAAGGATGGCCATACTGCTACAGATCTTGCTTGCTGTGCGTTGTCACCAGACCGATCGCGCTATTTCCCGGTAATTTCATCTAGTATTACGTTCTATTCTCTCTCCCTCAGGCATATTCGTGTGCCATTTTACTATAAACAGTGAATTAAAGACACGGTTATTAGCGATCGAAGTTAGAATAGTACTGGTAAATAGTGATCTATTTTACCCACCTCACAAAGGTCCGAGATTAGCGTTTTCTGATTACTTTTATGTCCACAGGATCCACAGATCACGGTGCTTGCTTGTCTGTGGTGGGTAAGAGAACCATTTTCTCTAGATCATAGTGCTCTTCACATCCACGACCTGCATGCCTTAGACGACGAACCGTGCGAGCAACAGGACAACATGACCAAGAACATAACGATCGGATCGGTCCTGATTGCTACAGTGGCATTCGCTGCAGCTTTCACCTTGCCGGGGGGTGTTGTCGCCGACGACCACGCACGCGCGGGCACAGCGATACTGGCGAACCGTTTTGCGTTCAGAGCGTTCGTCGTGACAGACACCATGGCCTTCCTTTACTCCATCATGGCAACCTGCTTCATCATATACGGTAAGGCGAGAGAAATTCCACGCAGCCATCGTCGGGCCTGCAGCTTACTGGCATCCGGGCTGTTTCCGTGTGGGGCTCAGTTTCTGATCGGTGCTTTCGCCTTCGGGTTTCATCTTGTGCTGGGCGCGGCCAACCGTGGGCTCATCATCTTCGTGTACGTGGTGTCCTCGGTTGCAGTCCTCTCGTGCTTTCCCAACATTTGGGCCCCGTTTCGTTTTGGACTTGGAAGAGCAATATGGCGGCGATATGGATGGAGGGGTCTCGTTAGCATGCACAAGCGCCCCTCGAGCCCGCTCGATTTCTTTCTTCTTGTGTTCACGGGCCCTCTGATCGAAATCAGGAGGACACTATTCGCTGTACTCATCTCTTCCTCCTTCATCGTTGCCGTCGCACTCGACATTGCTAAGCCAAACTACTGAGCTAAGATATCCCCCACAGCAGCTCTGAATCTCTGATCGACAGACATCAAACAGTAGAGTGATGTTTGTCCGAATACATCCCAACAACATTGCGATGATCGATATTCAAAAGAACTAGCATGGTAATCCGTGCAACTAAACACCAAAACAAAATTATATTACGGTGCAAAATTATCTATATTTTTTCAATTTAAAATCTTTTAAAAATAGTTAAAATAGTTGACTCGCTGGTTATGTTTGTCATCAATTGTACTGTATATATATGGCAAATCTATGTAATGGAGAGAGCTTATAATAATTTAATTAATGATATGTTTGCTAAGAGAAATAATAAATAAAGTTACTTTAATAATTTCTACTAATTCAACTTGAAAATGTTGCACTATTTTTATAGTTTTTAGAAGTTCCACCAGTCACTATCATCCTTTTGCTCATCAGCATCATGTTCCTCCTTATTTCCATTGCTGCCTCTCAGATTGACCTCTAATACGAGCTGTCTCATCCTTAATCCTTTATCGCCCTTCACTAAATCGTCCATAGCTACTCTTATTCATTAGGCACATTACAAAACCGAATCTTATTATCATGGATGTTCTGTTTTTTATAGTTTTTAGAAACTATCACCACCAACTTAATCCTTTGTCACCCCTCAGCTCACTCTCCCATGGCAAGTGACGTGCCGCTCACCGCTACTCTTCTTCATTAGGCACCTTATAAATTCGTGTCGAGGTTCCATTTTTATAGTTGTAAAAGATGCCACTTCCACCTTATTCATTTGTCACCCTCGATTCTTTTATCGCCTACCCACTTGTCTACCTACTCTATCGTTTCTTTTGTTATCGTTGGGTATTTTATAAAAACCAAACCTTATCATAGTTGGCGGTTCTTTTTTATAGTTTATAGATGTTGTCGCCACCACTTTAATGTTTCATTGCCCCTCCCCCCCACCCCCCCATTTGCTATCCATGACAACCGCCGCATCCCTGCTCCTTTTTATCACCTATCCACATGTCGGTCTATGTTCTCTTTCTTCTTCATTGTCGTGCACCTAACAAAAACAAAACTTATCATGTCCGTGATTACATTAGAAATCTTACCAGCTGCTGCCACCACTATATCCCCTGCTTAATTGTTTTCCACCCACTGTCGCACTTCCTACAATTTGTCACTTAAGCAGCTCGCCCTCCCGTGCCACGTGGCCCAATAGGAATAATTTATAAAACCATTTCTAAAACTCAGTGTGCATTTTTTAATTATCAATCCTAGATTTTTATCATTTTCATATTGAAAAAAAACAAATCTGCACCTCTTATCTAGATATAAAAATTGAGTTATAATTCTTTTGAAACTCTTAATTTATTTATTCTTAAATCTAGTCTCAACATACAATGTAGCTTTTTTCTTTTCTCTTCAACTAACATGGTAATTTCTAGATATCTAAAGTGAACATTGTTGCTTTCTTATAGAGCCCATATATCAACCGCAACTGCATGTTTTGTTTTCTTAATATATTGTTTATTCGGAATTTCAGTTATTTTTAAATTGCATTACTTCTTTATTATGATTTTTCATGATTTTTTGAAAGTTAAATTTTTATTCTGAATTTTATTTATAATTACTTTTGAATATTAATATTTATTTTATTAGATATATTTTTATTTTATTTTATTTTTAGTACGAATTTAACTAATCTTAATTTCGGAATTTCTATACGTTTTATTTTACCATAGACTCTCCTTGGTACGTACCTTTTACTTATTTAATATTTTATTTAAAATTTTAGTGTTATAATTTAAGTTTATTTGGAATTGATATTGAAAAGATAATTTTAAAATTTATTATATTTTTATTCTGAATTTTAATTAATCCCATGGTGTTTTTATATGAACTCTTCTTTCATTACTTTTTTTTTAATTTTTTTTATAAATTATATTTCTATACATGTACTCTTTTTTTATTTTCTATTTTGAATTATACTTAATTCCAGGTTGGGTTATGGATAGATTTTATTTCAATGTTTCTTATTTTTTAATTCCGAATCTTATTTATTTCTAAATTATATTTTTATTCGTACTCTTATTTTTCTTTCATATTTAAAATCCAATTTCATCTTGAACTAAGCAGCCAGAGGCCATTGTGCTTGGCTGCTTGCTCGCCGCAAGAAGCTCAGATTGAAGATCCGTACGGACCATACCCGTGCTGCAGCTTGGCAGCACACGGGTACTGTTGGTTGATGTCACTTCAATACTTAGGAGAAAAAATGGTGGGTTCTTTTTTCGGCAAAGAAATTAGAGAAAAAGGTGGGTTGTTGACTGATTGCCGGCCGACAACAATGGTCATAAGAAAAACATAAATCACCGATAATCTTGATGCAAGTGACGACTGACCAGATCGACCAGTTGCCTAATTGCCTTAGGATGCAAACAAAGGAAGACGACAATCGACAAGTTCTAATAGTTTAGCATAAATACGTAAAATCAGCAACAAACGAGCCAGATAAATAAAGTATCATTTCTTATCGATCCTATCAGAATTAGTGTGGCCAATAAAATAAACAGCATTATTGGGAAGAATTTTCAATGGTTGAAAGGTACAAGCCAAGGTGATCATTGTGGTTAAGTACTCCCTTTAAAAGGCACGTGTTCTATAGGATTTTCATGGAAATCAAAATTCTTTCATTTAAATGCAGGCCTCATATGGTACTAGCTTTTATTACTGAAAAAGAAAAAGGGTTGATCAGATAGGTATTGTTACCAACCTAGTTAAAATGGTCAGTCCATTCTTTGATCAGTTGATGATGCTATCTTATTTCTGAACCAAGATATAGACCAAACAAAGAATATGAAATTTCTACTAAGTATGCCCGAACAATTTTTAGGCCTCAAAATTAATTTTCATAAGATCGAACTTTATTACGTCAGTCACGCAAAGGAAGTCAAAGGTGGAGGTCAGTATAAACAGCTTTTTGGATGCAATAGTAGCTCTTCTCTCCACGTATTTGGGCATTCCTACTCACTTTCGAAAACTCCGTAATCCTGATAAGAAAGGAGTAGAATTGAAAAGAAATTAGTCACTTCGAAGGAAAGAATCTGTCCTACGGAGAGATATGTTAGTCCTAATTAACTCTATCCTTTCAAGCCTCCTACTTCTTCCATGAAAGGGGCATGAGAGAGATTAGACTTCAACGAACCACACGCTTCGGTCTTTTAGCAATGTGATAATAAGAGTATATTTGGCAAGGCTCCATCTCAAACTTCATCTCTTCTGAAACTGGAGTCAAACCAAACAGTTTCAGTTCCACTTAAAATAGGAGTGGTTCTGGCTAGAGTGTTCTCACAAAATGAACTAGAGAGGTAGAATTGGGTTTAGACTGTTCCACAACTCCACTTCCAGACCCAGCTCTTAAAGCTAAATTTAGAAGTTGGAGCCGTAACAAACTATTAGTTTGACAAAGAAGGAAATGATTTACAGTATAAAAACAAGGTGAACTAGGTGTCCTCTACCTTGAACTCTAACATAAAACCTACCGTCTAAAATGGCTAATTAAATGGTCAACGGAAATAGTGGTGTGGCAAAACCTATCACAGAATAAACATATGAATGGCTAGGGCTTATAAGATGCCTCACACAATATTGAGCATTTTCAAGTTTAGATTGCTCTAATAAAGTATTAGAGTTTGTGTTTGTAGTCGATTACAAAGGACTTTGAGTTGCAATAGTTCTTAGGGTTGAAATAGAGTCAGACTCTAGTATCTTAGGTTCTCACTTAAATAGTATCTTAGGTTCTCACTTAATTTTTAGACTTGCTAAAATTACCAAGGTAATACAATCCTTTTTTTTAACTCAAGCTCATCTGATTGTTTCTTTATCTCTTCCATCGGAAAATTTTCCTTAGATTTGAGATCATTATTCCTTTTCCTATGGTTTGGTATTAATTAGAATAACTAGTTAGGTGGTCCGCGTAATTACGCGGCAAGTATGCATACAAAATTATCTTCTTTTATATAAGTTTACTTAAAATTTGTTAAATAACTATCTCGTTATCTTAGGATTTTAAAAGACAGAACCTTATCATCTCCATGTTTATAATTTTATAGTTTTTAAAAATTACCAGTCATTACCTCTTCTTTGTCACCTCTTTATTTGCTTGCACGATCTACTACGGCTTCTACTCATTCTCCTTGGAACTTTAAAATTGGATCTTATAAATTCTAGAGTTAATTATCTTGTTGGTTTTCATTTTATAATTTTTAGAAGTCCCGTCAAACGCCGCTATTCTACTCCTCTATGGCCCGTCCGCCATCTCATCTCTTTATTGTTATTGGGATTTTAAAAAACGAACATAATTATCATTGATGTTCATTTTTAACTTTCTAGAAGTCCCGCCAAACCGTCAAACGTATTGCCATTATACTCCTATTACGACCCGCCCGATGCCTTTCCTTTTAATTATCATTGAGATTTTAAAAATCGAACGTGATTATCATTGTGGTTTATTTTTTACTTTCTAGAAGTCCCACCAACAACCGTGATTGTGTTGTTTAACGGGTTGCCCGCCATCTCTCCCTTAATTGTCATTGGGATTCTATTTGGGATTTTGTTTATAGTTTTTACACCCGCTACCTTCCTCTTTATTATCATTGAGATTTTACAAATCTAACGTGATTATTATTGGGGTTTATTTTTTACTTTCTAGAAGTCCCACCAACAGTCGTGATCGTGATGTTTCAACGGCCCGAACCTTCGTTCCTCCTCTTAATCGTCATTGGATTCTATTTGGGGTTTTGTTTATAGTTTTTAGATGTCCCATCAACCGTTGTCATCCTACTTCTTTACGGCCATGTTGTTTATCCCTCTTCATTATCATTTGTTATCATTGTGTTTCTAGATGGATTGTGTTTTTTTGAAAATTCCATATTTTACTATGTTATTTATAAATTTTATTCCCACTTTAGCTCTTATAATTATTTTAAATTTTCAAAATTTAATTTATTTTTATTCCAAATTTTAATTAACGTGTTATAGATGGTTTCTTCTTTCGATATTGCTTATTTTTTATTCCAAATTTTTAGTTATTTTTAAATTATATTCCTACATAAACTCTTGTTTTTATTTTTCTAATTTCAGAATGTATTTTTTTATTCTGAATTTTAATTTATCTCGTATTCGGTTCTATATGGATTTTTCTTCCAATATTGCTTATTTTTAATTCCGAATTTAAGTTATTTTTAAATTGTAGTCCTACATGAACTCTTTTTTCCTTTTCCTAATTTCCTAGTTTATTTTATTTTTATTTTGAATTTTAATTAATCTCGTATTGGATTCTTATAGGGACTCTTTTTCTAATATTACTTACAAATTTTAGTATATTTCAAAATTGTATTCTTACCTGAACTCTTCCTTTTATTTTCCTAATTTCTGAATTTATTTTTTATTCCGAATTTTAATTAATCTCGTATTGGATTCTTATAGACTCCTTTTCTAATATTGCTTATTTTTAATTCCGAATTTCAGTTATTTCTAAATTATATTCCTAGTTGGACTCTCCTTTTTCTTTTTCTCCGATTAATGTGGGAATTTCTAGTCTCCACAGTGAACGTGGTACCTACTTTCAAGGCTGTTTTAATAATATAATAGATACTAGAACAGAGAGAAGTTGGGAAAGTTTTCCAAAGGATTCTTAAGTCCATTCCTCCATCTCATGGTTTGCTCTTCAGCTTATTAGACACATACAAAACTTGAAGAGGTCCTTAAACTTACGTGGGTGTATCATTTAGGTCACTTAACTCTCAAAATGTTTTTCAGATCCTCGAAATTATTTAGGTTTCATAAAGGTTCAAATGGGCTCCAACCCACTCCTTGCACTGATGTGGCATGCTACGGCAGTAGCTACGTTTCAATGGGACCCACATGTCTCATATAGAAAAAAAAATTAATTTTGAAAAATCTCTTTTCTCCTCTTTACCTTAAAACTTTTGAGAAATGTTTTTTTATTTTTTATCTTTTCTCCTCTCTACCTAATAGGAGAAAATATACTTTTCAATTTTATTTTTCTATGTGATTGACATGTGGATCTAAATATTACCATGGCACGCCACGTTAGCACACGGACGGTTTGGAGCCCATTTAGACTTGTATGATACCTAAGACAACTTCAGAAATCTGAAAAATGCATTTTGAGAGTTTAGGGATATAAATAACACTCCTGCATAAATTTAGAGAGCACATATGTACTTTACCCAAATGTAAATTTTAAGTTTTGATTTGAAGTTGATTTTGATATTTTTTAATTTTATTTACTTTTTAGTGTTGGTCTTTAAGTCCCTAAGAATACATATAAAAATATTTTACATAGAGATTTTTTTTTTGCTAATAAGAGGTTTACAACTTGTAATCAAATAGATAAAATTTGCTACAGAACATAAAAAAGTATGGTCTTTGCGGGTAAAGACTATAAGAGCGTGAATTTGCCCGAGGACATTCTAAAAGTATGGTAATTTGCATCAGGACAATAGATGCATCGAAATAAAATCTTTGTTCAACTGATGAGAGAGAACCCATGTAAAATACCACCCATCTACCTTTATTTTTTTATTTTATTTTATGTTTCTTAGCAGATTTTCATATTAGTCCCTATAATTTGGTTAATTTAGTTCAGCAGATCATCAATTGTACAAACTATTATGTAATGGTCCTATAGACCACTGATATTATATGTTAATTAACATAGGTGTTTATTTAAAATACCCTGCTTCACTAAATTTATTAATTGTCTTAATAAAATGCCTTTTGCATATTATTTCAAGACACACTCTACTTCCTCGCTTCATTACTTTAGAAAATTCTATAAATTTTGTACTTTAATTTAGCAAAATCTCTTAATTATGTACAGCATGATTAATGGAGGATTTAATGCATGTTCGACTGCACATTTTGACTTGGAATTTAATCACATGAAGATGGAGCCCTATACTTTGGTCACAATGACCATAACCTAGGCAGCGAGTAACTCGCCAATCATTAGTGGTCTACATTTTAAGATGATTACCCGATGGAGTCCTACTAATTGACCACAATGGTCATAACCTAGGCAGCGAGTATCTCACCCATCACAAAGAGGTCTACATCTTACGATGATTACCCACATGTGATTATTTCTGAGCATATGTTTTTGAAAAATGAGATTATTTGAAATTTGAATGAGCACAAGGTAGTGGAGTCCTAAACATGGCTGCGGTATATTCACCATAATATATTTGCCTGGAGACCATGTTTTAGGCCGCAAGTTGTTGACGACCAAATTTGGTAATTCAAAGTATCGGAGATGAAGATAGAATCGAGAAGAATCAGAGAGAATCAAAGAGATTAGATCGTTTTCGGAAACAGAGTAAAATCGGCTGTAGTCCGAATCGGCTGTGAACTGGATCGACAGTCAAAGTCGGATACGGTTAGCCGATAGAGCCGATTTCGGTAATATGACTCGGTATGCATCATCGGGTTGTGTTGGCGTGTTTCATATGGATTGCCATGCACGGATAAAGTCCTGAGGAGGCAATTGTATCTATTAATTAGGATATTTTATGTAATTTCCTTATAGATATTCTCGATAAGAGTCCACCTAAGGGACTTGTTCGCTAGTTGGATTTGTATTAGGTTAATATGAATCGTGTCCGTGATGGATAATGTTTGTATTTTCGGGTATAAATATAAGCCCGAGGTCTTGTAAATAATAACAACAGACGTTCAATCAATCTCGGCGCATCGCCACCTTTGTTTCTATTTTCGACAAGCTTGTGTTTTCGAGTCGTGCTGCATCAATTTGATCTTCGGCGAAAAGGTATATCTTGTCATGGCAATTTGCATCATTGGGATTAGTGCTTACATCTTTATGACACTCTAATTCTATCTTGCAAGTTCCACAGTTATCACATATGTCATATAACCTAGATCAACAATGCTGTTTTCTTATATCGGCTAGATCCGTTTTAGGGTTTCATCGATATCGGTCAATGTACTTTGTTGATTCATGTTATATGATGTATCCACCATCCTGATTTGATATTCATTGGCTTATTGCATGTCATGCTTCTTTTATGCTTAATGCTGCATTGGTTAAGTTCAACCTATTAAGTTGTTTAGAGTCATGATCTATAACATGCTTTACGATTATCAATAGGGATAGTATCAGGGTTTCAGCCGATCTTATCTATTTGGAATATTTAACATGGTTTTATGCTTTGTTTAATGTTCTTTATTCAATCTTTAATGCTTTATCATGAGATTGTATCGGATTTACGACCGATATACAAATAGATTTAGATATCGGCTATGACATCGGTTTTATGTAATCGTTATTTCATGTTGCGATAGACTTGAGCAATTTATACTGTCTCGGTTCAGTCCGATCTATACCAATTGTTTATTTCTAAAGTAATAATGATCTATTGATTGCATAACATTGATATCTACAGCCGATATACTAATGTTAGTGTTACTTTATACTTATTCATATGCCTTACAGTCGATTCATGCTTTATTGCATCGGCTAGGTCACATACGATATGAAATCAGCCCTATGGCCGATTGTCTATCGTTTACTAATATTCTTTGCATATTTTTTCTTGTTGATTGCAGGATCAAATCAACTAGCACGCCCTCGAACCTAAAACCCTAATTTTGGACCTGCACTAGAGTTAAGCAGATCTCTCAGGCCAGTGTGTGTTTTTTGCATCAACACGCTTTTGGCATGCCCGGTGAGACAAAGTGTCGTCATGTCGCCAAACATCACTGAAGTTTCGGAGGATAACATCGTCCCAGTTACGCTCGAACAGCTGAGTGATGAGCAGAGAGAAGAGATAAGGCAAATGTTGGATCAACTTCAGAACCAATATCTGCACTCATTCACAGTCACCCGGCAAGGTACGGTTATTCAAAGAGCTAAAGTCAAAGTACCGACGATCGTGAAGCAAGACCCAAACACTTCTGGATCAGGAGAAGAAAAAAATAAACAAGCCAAAGTTGAATCAAGTGATGAGAACTCCACACATTACAAGATCGCATTGATTCAGCTGTACACCATGCACTAGTCAACCAGTCCGGAGTGCTTGTCAACACCTTGACGAATATGATCAAGGCAGTGGTCGACGGGACGATAGCCAACGAAAAAGCCAAAGGACCTATATATCTGCCAGACGGCACGTTCCTAGGATACAGAACTGTGAAGACAGACATCGGCGGGAATCAAACGAGTCAACAATTGCTTCAAACTCAGGCTCCATCGGCTCCTTTTTCAAGCTCGAATATCCCATCTATTCTAACCAGATCACAGCCGATCGCTGGGGGGCAAGCATCAACTCAGTTAACACCAGAGCAATTGATGAGTATTCTTCACCCAAAACCACCAGTTGTCGACACATCTTACGAAATTCCTTTGGTTCCACAACAGCCGATTGGAATTACCCAGCTGATAGGCCAGCAGTACAGCACAGAACTCCCATACGTACCACCTCAGGGTATATCGGCTGGTTTCAATCATCTATATCAACCTCACTCGCCGCGACCTCAGCCGATCCAATACGGCCAGATAGATCAGCTTCAGCAATAGTATGGTAGAGCAACACCACATCAACCCTGAGCCGATATGATCGCTGACGTCATGAGGGAACAATTTGGGCTCAAGCCAAAGGACAATGACAACATGTATCGGCACCCATATCCAGAATACTTTGACAGGGTTCCATTACCAAACCGATACAAGGTACCAGACTTCGCCAAGTTTTCAGGGCAAGACAATGTATCTACTTATGAGCATGTTAGCCGATTTCTAGCTCAGTGTGGTGAAGCATCGGCTACCGAGGCTCTCAGAGTTAGATTATTCCCACTCTTATTATCTGGATCGGTGTTTACTTGGTTTTCATCTCTGCCGTATAATTCAATCAGGAGTTGGGCCGATCTGGAGAAGCAATTTCACAAGTACTTTTTCAGTGGAGTACAAGAGATGAAGCTATCAGACCTCACGGCTATCAGGCAAAAATTAGATGAGACAGTGCCAGATTATATTTAACGATTTAGAGATGTGAGGAATAGATGCTACAGTCTATCTTTGATAGATTCTCAGCTAGCCGATTTGGCCTTCCAAGGTTTGTTGGCACCGATAAGGGAAAGATTTTCGGCCCAGGACTTTGAGAGTTTAGCTCATCTAGCTCAAAAGGTATCGACTCACGAGACAAGGTTTCAAGAAGCAAGAAAGTTCATCAAAAAGGCGAACAATGTCAACAATGTCTATAGCTATGACTCCGATTCTGAAGATGATGACCCTGAGATCAATGCAGCCGAGTGGGCTAGGAACAAGAAGACGGTGGTCTGTCAATGGGTTAAAAATGCAGGAAAGGAGGAAAGATTTGATTTTAACATCACCAAAGCCGATAAGATTTTCGATCTTCTTCTCTAGGAAAAACAGATTCAACTGCCGGCAGGACATGTTATCCCATCGGCTGAAGATTTGAAGAAGAGGAAATACTGCAAGTGGCATAATACAGGATCCCATAATACTAATAACTGCAAGATTTTCAGGCAGCAGATCCAGACGGCCATTGAACAAGGAAAAATTAAGATTGATGAATCCAAGAGGCCAATGAAGATAGATGGATATCCTTTTCCAGTCAACATGGTGCACTCCGGATATAACCGGACTACAGCCGATGGAGGAAAAAATATGAGAACCTATAGGCCATTAACATGCAAACGACTCAGTACCTACGTAGTACCAATTTAAATTTAGAGACAATTATACCCTTTTCTCTCTACTAGCAAATTTATTGTTTTACCCTTATACCTAAGTACCTATATCAATACTCAAATATCGTACATGTTATTGAGAAGCGTTATATGTTTACCTATTTTAAAATGCAAGCACGGTAAAAAGGTCTCGTGTTCCTAGGATCAATTGCATGTGTGCCCAGAAAAGACTTTCCCGTGTGCGCAGCGGATTCTCAACCCAACCCAGCGAGAGAGCAATTGTTTAGTGATTTGAGTTGAATGCTAAGAACATGACAAGCAAAGCCTGGTGTCAACTCTTAACACAACAAATATGAAATTAAAATACTAGCATGAGTAGGGAACTAGATCACAACACTCTTGGCATTGGTTTTGGTAGCAGCGTGTACTTTTAATTTCTAAAAGAACTGAGTTCTTCCTTTATGACAATGGAATAAAATTTTGGCCCTCTCAGAATGAGATTTCACTAAAAAAATAATGAGTTCTCGATTGCAAGAAAGAGAACACAGAACTTTCTGTGATAAATAAACAAATGATCTCATTCGGTTTCATTGCACAAATTTCTGAATGGAACAATGCGATAAGAGTTGTCGTAACGATACCATCCTAAGACTTTTAACTAGTTTAACCTATTTCAAAGTCAGACGAGACGGAACATGCGTTTCATATTTCCATATGAACCCCAACAACTCGACCAATGATTTTCATCCATTGAGAGGATATCCGCTCGTTACTTGCATATCATCTAAATAGTTATCAAAAATTTTTAAAAAAATTAGCAACATAGATTAATATGAAACATATCACTTCACAAACATATATGATCAAATTCGACTTCTACAAGTTGAAAAAAACACGTTAAACTGAAAATAGTTAACGTGCATTCACAACTATATTTGTTATATTTTTACAACTTAAAGAAGCTGAATTTGATCTTGCATGTTTTTGGAGTAATATATTTCATATTAATCTATCTTGTTATTTTTTTCTAAATTTTTTTGATAACTATTTAAATGAGATCCATATCTCGAGAGGATATCCTCTCGAAGGATGAAAACACTTTCCCCAGATTATAAATTACAGCAGTGGGTTTCAGAGCACTACTGCAGCCGATTACCCAGAGATTCACATGCATAGAGCAGCGTTTCATTATACTCATTCCATTATAAAATATAAGGAATTTTAGCTAAATGTGATACATCCTAACAATACGAATCTAGATAGATTTTCTATTCAGATTCATAATATTAGAATGTGTTACACTCAATTAAAATCCCTTTTAGGATAAATGGAGTAAATAGCATTGCAGACCGGACCTCCTAACTAAACCCACATCCATGGCAGAAACTCGTGCAGCAGCAGCAGCCGTGGAATTCGGGCCTCATGACACGCTCGACGGGGAACTGTTGCGAGTGCTCATCGCTGGCGACGGGTTCCGCTTGGAAGAGCTTTTGGTAGAAGCGGGCCATGGTGGCGACGGTGACCACCGCAATGGATCGCCACCTCATGAAGTTCCTCCATTGGAGGACGGTCACCGCGTCGACCCTCCTCAAACAGACGGCCTGCAGCTCGCGATAAACTTACCCGATGCCGATGCGGCACCGGTCGTGGTGGAGGCAGGAATTTTGCAGAGCGCAAACAGAGGGGCAGCTCTTACTGCCTACCTGAAGCCGTGCGTTGCTGCCTGCTTGAGCTCCATGGCACGCCGGCGTCAAGCCCGTGCAGCTCCTGGGGTACATCCGCCGCTACCGGTCGCAGTGGCGGTGGCGCCAGCGCGGCAACTAGCGAGCTGCCTTCTCGGCGTGACGAGCAACGGGAACACGGCCCTGCATCTTGTCGCCAGCCGCGGCTACGCCGACCTCGCGAAGGCCATATGTAAGAAGGCACCATCGCTCGTCGCCAGGCCCAACAAATGCCTTGACACACCGCTGCACTGCGCGGCCAAGGCTGGGCACCTGAAGGTGGTGGCCCGCCTCCTAAATATGCCCGAGAATGAGGCAACTGAGGCGGCTGCGGCGGACACGGATGCGGCGGCAGAGTTGGCGGCGGCGGCGGAAGCGGCTTTGCCGATGAGGAACTGTCTGGGCGCCACCGCCTTATATGAAGCCATCCGACATGGCCATACCGAGGTGGTGAATCTCCTCATGTCAAGGGCGGCTGAGCTGATCTCAGTAACATCCGACGACGGCGTCTCGCCGTTGTACTTGGCGGCGACGACTGGCTCAGTGCGTATGGTCCAGGAGCTGCTGCTTCGTCCGGCGGATGACGGGAGACGATCACCGGCGTCGTTCACTGGTCGGGAGGGACGTACGGCTTTGCATGTTGCGGCAACTAAAAGCGCAGGTAATACGTCATGCACAACTACAACTCTCTGATTCTCCAACTTCTGTAGCTTTATTTTACTTAAAACGGAAGATGCGTCTGATAACTGTGATGGAATTATTTACTCATGATCTAACACATGACCACTTGATTTAAATGCGAAATTAAGATGTTTCCTGACCGGATGAATTAAAGCCGTAAGGGTTGCCTCCGTTCCTTTTCTTCCTTTTATTCTTCTTCCATTCTTCCTATTTTTCTCCTTTTTTTCATCACTGTGTTCTGCACGTCACGTAGAGGATGCAACCCCGATGCAGGGACACCGGAATTGAATAAGGATAGCACTAGGAACCTCTTCCAGTGTAGAAGATCAATCAGGCTCTATTAGAGTTTTGGGATTTAGTGTAGGAATTAGTCGCCACATCTCCCCAACACATTCTCCTCCTTTTATATGTACGGGTGGAGCTCGGGGGCTTATCCCGATTAGATTCTACGTTGTTGCCACCGATCACGTAACAGTTTTTATCCTTATCTCTTATTTGTTTCTTTTCTTGTTAGGGAAGAAAAATGGTGGAATTATCTCCTCCCTAATTATCTTGGCAATAACTGATAAAATCAAGCAACTGACTGAATAATGTTCAATTTATTGGACATCTTGCACTGGCACATACTCCATAGAAGAGCTTTGTTCCTTTTGGAAATGTTTGATGGTTTATGTTCCATTGTTATACACCAATTATATCATGATCTATGAAAAATCTTGTTCATGGATTACTGTTGTTTTAACATGTAGATTTTTTTCTAATTCCTTTTTTCACTTGTACTCTTTATGTCAAATTATATTTTTGACGAAGGTAGTATATTGTTTTTGCTTTTCTAACTGATGAGAAGGTTCTTCCAGAGCTCGCTATGGAAATATTGGCCTGGGAACCAAGTCTGCTAACGAGAGTTGATTCGTCTGGGAGCAGTCCCCTTCATTTTGCGGTGCAATACGGGAAAATCAATATCATCCGGCTATTCCTAAACACTGAAGCTTCCGTAGCTCGCATTTGTGATAATGATGGTTTATTTCCTCTGCATCGCGCTGCTATCTTGGGGAGTACAATGATGATCGATGAAATCATAGGGGCATGCCCGGACTTCTATGAATTGGTTGACAATAGAGGAAGAAATTTTCTTCACTGTGCTGTTGAGCATGGTCAGGACAGCGTAGTTCGCTACGTATGCCAAGATGACAGGTTTGCAATGTTGCTGAATGCCACGGACTCTGAAGGAAATACACCGCTCCATTTGGCTGTCAAATACGCATGCCCACAGGTACTCAGTTCACTGTTGCAGACGGCGAGTGTGGAAATAGACATTATCAATAAGGATGGTCTAACTGTTGCAGATCTTGCTCGTCGTGCATTGCCTTGTGGCCGATCGTACTATTTCCTGGTAAAGCTATATATATCGATCTTTAATTTCTCAGCATGTCTAAAAAACACAAGGTCTTCTCCCAGCATAGTGTTATCGTTTTCTTATTCCTTATGCTTACTTGATTGTAATAAACTCGGACGGAGAGTATCCTCAAATATATTTGAGAAAATCAATACTTACCAGTCTTGATGTGCTAAAACGTATCCAGGATACGCAATAACTAAAATATGCTCTTCTCATAGTAAAAGTTTTAGTGTAAATTATATCGTCCTCAAATACTTCTCTCACACCTTTTTATTATGCAGTATTCGTAGTAAATATAATCTTTACAGCGAGAGAAATCACCCCCAAACACCTATTTTCGCACATTTTCATTATGCAACAGTCATAGTAATTAATGATTTTACTGCTAGATTCAATAGAGATATTTGTGATGATTTCTCTTGCAGTAAAAATTGGTGTGTTTCAGCTATATTGCACCTGAGGTGTAGCGTAGTTTGTCTATCTATCAATATATATTTGTCCACCGATATAAGCATTTCTCTGAGTTTTGGGAGAAATTAAGGTTGAGATGAAATTATTTTTGTTTTCTTAATCCTATTTGAATTAGCCATGCCATTATTACTTGGGATGAGAAATAGGTTGAAAAATTAAATGAGGGGTGGTGAGATGGGGAAGTAGTACTAATAAATCTTTTTATTTGTGGATAAGTTTTAAACACTACAAAATAGTTATATGTAGATGCAGGCCTAATTAGACACCAAGAAAACACACATATTAACAAAGATTTGACAGTTGGTTATTATATTGTGGTATTATCAAGACCTTATATCGTATTGGTAATTCGTATTGAAAAGAACATGCCATTGGATATATATCATGGAGTCCTTTTAGTTTTATTTTTCATATAAAATAGTAATTCTGATATTTAGGATTAATAATAAATATAAAACCGTACCCAATCTTTGACTATCAGTTTAGTATACTTTAGTAATTTATTTCCGAATTAACTGTTACTTGCAGTGGTCACTTGAGTCACTGTACGTTAAAAACAACCAACATATTAAAATACAATTAAAAACCAAATATTCATAATATGAACAAGAATACTTCGTGCAAGGTACATAATTAGCTATAAATATGAGCAAACATAACTAGTTAGAACATGAACCCAAGGGAATAGGAACTAGCCAACTGAGCTATATGTACTCAGTTTGTGCATATTGTTTTGGATCCCAACTTTAGGACTATAAAAATTAAATTACACTTAAAAATTTGTTGTATTTGTTTACAGGATCCGCAGGCACTAATTTTGAATTGCCTGCACTGGGTGAGAGCACCGCACACAATAGATGGAAATTCCCATCCACATGTGGACGACAAATCTGGCCAAGGAGAAGAACCTCAGAAGGAACAAGATGACATGAGGAAAACCGGGACAATCGCATCGGTTCTGATCGCCACAGTGGCATTCGCAGCAGCGTTCACCGTGCCGGGGGGTTTTATCGCCGATGACCACCCGCACGCAGGAACAGCGACGCTGGCGAGGCGGTTTGCGTTCAGGTCATTCGTTGTATCAGACGCCATGGCATTTGTCTTCTCCATCGTGGCCACCTGTTTCCTCATATATGCCGGTGCAACGGAGATTCCACGCAACCATCGTCTCCGGTATAACTCACTGGCGTCTGGTCTGGTGCCGCTGGCGGCGCAGTTCATGATCGCCACGTTCGCCTTCGGGTTCCACATCGTGCTGGGCGCGGCCAATCGCGGGCTCATGATCTTCGTGTACGTCGTCTCCTCGGCTTCAGTCCTCTCGTGCTTTCCAGGCATCTGGATTCCATGGCAACTTGGGCTCGGAAAAGCGATATTGCGGCGAGTCGGATGGCAAGGTTTAGCCAGCGTGCATTCCCGCCCGCTCACTCTTGGACAACTCTACCTTTCTCTCTGCTGCAGCTTTTTGTTCGCAAATATCAGAAGGCCATTCTTTGCTGTGCTTATCACTGCCACTTTCGTCATTGCCATCGCACTTGATGTTGCTTTGCCTAACTATTAAACTGATGAAGAACCTTACGAATGTACGATCATTGATGTGATGGTAAAATCATGGGTGTATTACTCCACCCAAATGTACAAACAAAATATGATTGTGCATGTCAATTGGTATAGAGACTGAAAGCAACATTTTTATCTATTATATACTAAAAGTCAATTAAACTTTCCGTCACGTGGCGCTCTAATAAACTAGATAAATTCTTAGGAAATCTGAAAAAAAATCTATCCCTTAATTTTCACTTAAATCAGTATATCTATATTATAAACCATTATATTAGATTGATCTTAAAACAAACCGAACAGTGGCTACTCCTTTCGTTCCCTTTTGTTCATCAGTTACATAGGTACGTACGTACCTGACCATTGGCTACTCCTTCCATTTCGTTGTAGGTACATAATCTTTTCCCTTTTTCATGTACATAGCTGAGAAAAGAATTATTATTATTTATTAGTGATAATGCATACATCCATCTATTATATACTAAAACTCTATTAAACATCCTACAAACACTTGTAAGCTATCACGTGGTACTCCTAAAAATACTCCTAAACCATCACGTGTTACTCTAATAAATTAGAAAAAATCCGATAAATTTGAAAAATAAGAGAGAATCGTTGGTTTTCAGTAAATTTGATGGACCCATTAGTTATAATCATTAGATCTATCTTACAAAAAAAAAATTCTAACTCATGCAACATTATCATTGAAACATTATCATATTATGAATGAAACTTAAGTGATGATTGAAGCATCGTAAAATACTTATTGAAACATTAGAACACATGCAACATTTACAAATCTAGTAGTGAAACATCCAAATAAACTCACGTTCAACATATAAAAGAAAAATCTATTGAAGAAAAGAGCTAAATATTTTTTCATCAAAATATAATTATGTTGATCTTGTTGTAAAGATTTAATTGTAATAAATACATGTAATGCCCTAATTTTCGCATGGCATTAAAAAGCTAATTTACGAAATGTGAAAATTTCGTTCTTTGAGTGTTGAGTTTGAGTTTAAGTCGTACCATATATCTCAATTAAATCTCTCCTTTGTCTTAATTCTCTGTGGTCAAAATCACCTGCTCAAAATCCTTGTCTGAAATAACCTCATCCTTGTATTCAAAATCTCCTTGTCTGAAATAACCTAGAAATTTCCCCCTTCAAATAATTTCAATCCCGTTGTACTCCAAATATTTGAGTCCACGCTCAAATCATCTCCGTTTACTCCTTGCAAGGTTCCATAATTGCAAATCTTAAGTTTGGCAAATTCGAATTCTTGTTTTTGTTTTGAAAATAGTTTTGAAGTTTGAATCCTTATATTCAGATTTCGCTCTTGAAACCCTAACCAGAGATTTCGTCTAATTCTTGAATACAGTCTAGACCAAGCATCCACCTCATAAAATCCTAACCTCTTCCCTTGATTCACAGAAACAATTCTTGAGATTCGAATATTCGTATTCGAATTTCTCTCTTAAATCTCGTTCGACCAATTTCTCCTGAAATTGTCCAAGTTCAATAATCCCTTCCGAATACTTGTTCCCAACTTCCAAGATCCCTCCTTTTCCCCTTTCTTTTGAATCCCCTCCAAATTGTTCCAACCTCAAAATATAGATCCAAATTCAACCTTTTTTATATTCGTTTCCTTCCTTTTTGAACCTCTGCCAAAATAATCCTACAAGTCCCCAAATATCAAATTCCAATTTTGAATCCCCTCCTTGCTCCTCCTTGAACCCTTGAATTCAAATATGCAATTTGAATTCAATTCCAAATTCAAACCGGTCCCCAAATCCCTCTCAAAAATCCCTTGAAGCCTCAAATACAAATCAATTCCAAAAATATCAAATTCACGCTTTGAAGCCCCTTCCTTGGCTCCTTCGTATTTTTCCGAGTTCAAATATGTAATTTGAATTCAAATCCCAACTCAAACACTCAAAATATTCCTTCAAGAAATTCCTTGGAAAAGATCAAGTCAGGATCCCCTTTTCCTCTCGGCCCAACTGTCACGCCCAGAGATTCGCTAACCCGAATTTCGAAGCAGAATGTGTATTAAAATCCCTATCCAGGACCGGCCAGGGTACACAAACGATAAAGTTGACATACAGATCCACGTCTTACATACACCATAGAAATATCTTACAAAAATGCAGCGGAAAAGATAAACAAGCTATTCTAGATAACTAGACGCTCGCAGCGTGGCGACTCCAATCCACGGGCATCTTTGACGGCAACAACAAGCCTACTCCTCCGGGAAGCCACCATCGGATACATACTCCAACTCTGGTGTGGGGAATGATAAAGTAAGACTGAGTACTACCCACTGTACTCAACAAGTCATACCGGAAAGGGGAAAATGATGCAAGTATTTCCATAGGAGGCTAAAGGGTTGAATTGCATAAAACGAGCATTTAAAAACAGTAGTTGAATGCGGTAAAACAGTTGAGTTAATTAAGCAAAATTAAACCGTCACTGCCCAATGCTACACCATGTTGCGACAGGCCCAAACCACCACCTGAGCTACACCAGTTCCACTGAATCCAGTTATTAAGGGTATTGACTAATCACGGTGAATCTGGTTGACCACCATGGTACACCGAAAAGGGACTGTGGCAGGACCCTTCACACAACCCTTCCTAACCAAGAGCACCACACCACAGGTTTCACCCCACCTTTGAACCAAGGCAGGCAGTCCCCTCTCGTGCCTAGGTGAATCCGGAAGCTGATCAACGAGTAAACCCCCGCCGACCCAACTCCATCACGCCCACCCTTGCCTGGATGCGTCGGCTAAGAAAATCTACACTACAGCCCAGCCATTACCCACGCTGGCTAAGAAAACCATGTACTGACAACCGACCATTAGTCAGGTTTTAGTTAGACAATTAATTAATCATTCACGATTAACCATCGTGAGCTACCATTAAATATTCATCACTAAATAGTAGAGGTACAATAGTTATCCCAATAGTGTGCTAATGTTTCTAAGCGGGCTAAGCATGTTCTAACCTAGCAATGACTCAAATTACTTCCCAAGCTATCAAAAGTACAAGGTATTAGAACCTACGGCTGAGGCTGAGTACAACAGGTAAATAATCCCAGAGATGACATTATAAAACCATGCAATATTTAGAGGAAAATTGAGACATTTGCAATTTAGGTACAATATGTTCAAGCGGAAAGGTATGACTTGCCTTGCTCTTGCGCTGGATCGACTTCTGCAACAACTTCGAAGTACACAGGCGCGTCAGAACTGTCGGTTTCTACACGACATACAAAGCACACAACCAAAACAGGCTATAAGTCTACTGAAACAGGGAACAAAACCATTTTTAGTGGATTCTAGACATTTTTATGAATTTACTGCAACTTGAATGGACTCAAACGGAATCCCAATAAATTAGTTATGAACTTTAGAAGATTAACTATGTTCTTAATTAATTACTGCGCAATAATTCTCTAGGACTAAAGTCAGCGGCGCCAGGGCTGATGTCAGCGAGGGCTTGGGCTGACGTGGTGCGACATGCTGCATGGCGCACGCGTGGCGCCGACGTGGCAGCCACGCGGCACCACGGCAGCGGCCGAGCGGCGGCAGCCGGGCGCAAACGGTGGCACACGCGGCGGCGGTGGCCGGACGGCGGCCGGTCGGGAGGTGGCGGTGGCGGCCGGGCGCGTGGTGGGCGGCGCGGCCGAGGAGAGGAGGGAGTGGGCGAGCGGCTCAGGAGGGGAGGAGGGGCGTGGGGATGCCGAGTGGGCTGGCGGCCCAGGAAGGAGGGAGGAGGGGGAGCGGAAGGAGGTCGGGAGGAGGGAGGTGGGCCGGTGGCCCAAAGGGAAAAGGAAGGAGGGGGAAAAGAAGAAAAAGGGAAAAGGAGGGTTTTAGGGATTTAAATATTGCTGTGGGAGTTTTGAAATGATTAAAATTATTTCCAGTGATCTAAAAATTCCACTAAAAATCCTGTTAATGTATTTTAACAAGGGGAATTCCAGAAAAATTCCACCTTATCATTTCCACTTGATTAAATATACTTTTAAATTAGAAATTTGCTCCAGGTTAAAAGGAAAAATTTATTTGGAGTGATTTATTTCATGAATTTAAATCTAGAAGGTAAACTCTGCGTGTGACACCAACCCTTTCTCCTCTCCAACTCAAACTTTTCCACTAAAGTCTATCTTGCGCCCCTCTCCTTATTCGGGCCGGCTCTTCCCTTCCTCTCGGCCCACCTCCCCTCTTTGCACCCCTCCCCGCTTGGGCTGCCTTCTCTCGGTCGGCCGTCTCCCCCTTCACGCCCTCTCTCTCCTCACTAGGCCGCGTCATCCCAGCCCAGTCAGAACCAGCCCGCACCCTATCACGTGCGCCGGATGTACCCACCGAGAGAGAGCAGCCGCTCCCCTCTCTCCCTCATGCACGCTCTCTCTTCCTCCCTCGCTCTCACGCGCCGGCTGCCACCACTGCCGTTCAAATCCCGCCACCGCCATCGCTTCACGCGCTCGCGACCGGTCGTGGCCGACCATCGAGGAAGCCCCCGCCATCACCTCTGCACCGACGCCAGCTTGTTCCCGCGTGGCGCCAAACTGTCCCCGTCCCCTTTTTGCCGGCATCACTGTCGTCATCCATGGTCCCCGCTGCTCGCGGCCAAAACTCGGACATCGAATCGCGCGACCGCGCGAGCTCACCACCCCTCAAACCGACCTAGCCACTCCCTGTTCCTCCTCTATAAATGCACCCCGCAACTCCTTCCCGTCTCCCCTCCCCTTTTGCCGCTCGGAGCCCTGCCTCCATTTTCCTCGCGTCAGCCATCGGCCGCCACGCGACCACCTCGGTGTCGCCATGTCACCGGCAACGCCGCCACGGCTTCAACCTCGCCACAACGCCACCGGGCCCGTTGTTTGCGTCTGCTTCGCCATCGCGTTTGCGCCCGCACCACCGTGCGCCGCCGCTCGGCCAACACGGTGTCTTCCTGTCGAACCGTCTACCGTCGCAAGCACCATCTGTTAGTTAGATCTCCAGGGGAATCGGTCTGCCGATTCCCCACTCCACCTAACACGCCCCGTTCGGGGGCATCGGCCAATCCATGGCTGTGGTCCCCTCTCACACAGCGCCATATAAAAGGGGGAGTCACCGGGCACGCAAACTAACGTTTGCCGTGCACTCGGGTCCCCACAAAACCCTAGAACCCTCTGATCCGGGAAGGCGCTGAAGTGGGGGGAATCGGTCACTGCCACTGCTTCCATCCACACCATCGCCATGGCCGCGTCAAGCTCCAAGTCCGGTGAAGGTATGGGGCTCTATCTCTCTCTGCCGTTTCTTCTCCCGAAGAACACACCATCTATTTCTATAACTAGCTAGAACACCCCTAGATCGGTTCCTAGTGAAACCCTAGCAATCTAACACCATCCTCAGCCGGACCCGACACCTCTTCCCCGAAACTGGCCACCCTCTCCCACCGGATTCCTCCCCACCACAGTCGTCGAGCGCCCTCACTCACCATCAATGAGGCCTCTTCTTCCTATCTTCTCTCCCCCTCACTGTTGTGTTGCGTCTGCCACCGCGTGCGTGCCGCCGTGGCCTCTCCATCCCCACACCGCTCGCCCCTTCTCCCCCTCGTCGTCTCTCCTGTCCCGCCGCCGATGCGCCCAATCAAGCGCCGCCGCCGGTCGGTCTTGCATCGAGTTCACTTGCCCTCACCCTCCCATAGACCTCCTCAACCTCCCCAATTCCCCCATGGCCGCCGGCCCCCTTTCCTCTCCTCTCCCGACGATCGCCCATCCCACCATCGCTGCGAGCCGCCGCGTGCCGCCGTTGGTGTGGGACCCGTTGATTCCTCGCAACAACACCCTCTCGGTGCCTTCTCAAACCTCCCCAAAGCGTCGCCGCGAGCCTCCCTTCTCCTCGCCGTTCTCACCGCTACCCTGCGCAGTCGCGCGCCATCGTTGGCCTCTCGCCTCGCCGTCGCCGGCCACCATCGTATCACCTATCTCTAATCCACACCGGTGAACCGACTCCCCATTCTCTTCTCTCACCACCGGTGCTTGACACCCCTCCAATTCACTGCAGTTCGCCAGAGCTCCCCGCACGTTGTCGGCCGTTCGATGCAGCTCCCTGCCTTTCCTTCCCTCTCTGTCTGACGTGGTGTCCATGTGGATACCACGTCCGCTTGCCCCGGTCCCGCGAAGACCGGTCAAAGTCTCTCGGTCCACCGGCCCCGCCTCACGCACGCCCTTGCTGGGCCGCCACCCCCTTTTCGGCCTATGGACGAAAGTCCATTTTCCATTCCCCAGTCATAATCTGTAGCCTTGCTTCTCTCCCTTGGCCCAATGTAAACAAAGTCCATTTCCACTCTCTCCTCGCAAGCCAGCTACCTTTGAAACAAAAGTCCACCTTTCCTCCTCCCGAACCAACTGCCCGTGGACCCAGTCCATACATATTCCCTCACCATTTACCGGCCCCACATGTCAGTGGGTGGTAAGGAATATTCTTGAGAATATTCTTTTCCAGAAATTCCAATAAACTTCCAAAATTCATTTCCCTTGATCCGTAATTCCGTTGGACTCTATTCAACTTCCAGTAATTCCGTAAAATTGTGATCTATCTAATGGCACTATTATTTAGTCTAAATAGGACCTTTCATTTGGTCTTTTGTTTAGGTATTTTATTGTTTGCGCCTAGTTGCGGTCCCCGGATTTCTTCCAGCGTGGATTTCTCGAAGATTCGTGAAGCTCAACACCTTTGAACATCTTGAGCCTATATTTGAACCTAATTATATTGTTTGCAAAATATTTATGCATTGATAGGTGTGCACTTGATTGTTTTGCCCCATCTGCAAGGCAGATTAGCGGGCCTACCTAACTTGTTGCAATTGGTCCTCCCATTGTTAATTGCTATATCATGTTTCCCTTGTAACCCCCTTTGTTGTGCCTCAGTATTCGTGCACTCTGTACGAGTATCGATGGTCACCTTCAAACTTAAAATATGAGAACATATTGGGTAAAACTTGGTTTACAAAAGTATTGAAAAACCCAACGCCTGGGTCAGTGCCTTGTGAAAGTAAAATAAGTTTAAAAATAAAACTCGCGACACAAGGCCATTCCTGGGCGGGATGCTTGTGCGGTCGCTCTTAAGGACCAATTCCTTGGGAATTACATCCGAGCATATAACAAGTGCGACCACATGGGTGAAGTAGGACACCCCTAGCTGAGTAACTAGCTAGTCCAGGGAAACTTTGATGCCAAGGGACAAGTGGATTCGCCGGGGTGGTGTCGGGGAAAACCCCTAGGCTTCCTGGCATAGCATGGTCTAGGACCTAACCTGTTGTTGGTACGGATGACTCCTTAGCATATGGTGACCCTGAGTCAGCTTTGGAAATGCCTTGTCATGAAAACCTCAAAGTCACCAGACGTGGCTATTCTGCACGGGCTGGGTGACCCGGGTTAGTAACGTCGTGTGGGTAAAGTGTACCCCCTCTATAGAGGTTAACAAACTGATCGAACAGCCGTGCCCACGGTCATGGGCGGATATGAGGTTATTCCTTAGCGTAGTTTTTTGTTTTACTCTGCTTTGTGAAAAGGTGTTAAGGTTTGGGAAACCTGATTGCTTGGGAAGCAAGTAGCTGTGCAGGGAGACAGCGGGACAGAGAGTCCCTGGAAATAATTGGTCGTTTGGAGACCATATATGTCTAGAAGATTGGATAATTGGTTTGGTTTGGGAAACCAACTTTGAGGCCAACTCTAGGAGTTGTGCAAACATGAAAAATCAATTTGTCACTTCTCACTCCCGACCAAGCTGAGACTTATCTCGCTTCGGTTGTGGATAAGCACACACCTAGATTATTGAAAACTCGAAAATAAAACTGATTGCAAAGTAACAACCTCCCCTTGAAGCTTGTATTAACCATTTAAGTTCCCCTGATTTGATGAGTACGTAAGTACTCACCCTTGCTCTATATATATAGTTCTGCCAGCTCGAAATGTGAAGTTGAAGTGAAGAATAGGGTTTCGTCCTAGTTCCCTGCTGTTGCCTGTGGTGTTGGGTGTTGGTTTCCGCTGCCTCTGCCTCTAGTGTTGCTTCTTCCGCCTCGTCTGTTGCATTCCGGGGTTCTCCCGAGAGCTGCAACTTAAGTCAACGTAAATAAGTCCTCTATTTAAATTAAGGATTACAATGATTTATAATTGTCACCGTGAGTACCAGCGCTATGTCCTGGGACTAGTGGTACTGATATCGCGGTTTCGTAGAAAACGATTCACGCCGTTTTTCCTACGACACGCTTCTATCAGGTACCGTTGTACGACGGTGCTAGATTGGGATGTGACGATACAACGGTTCAATCAGATTGTACATGAGATAAATAGTTTAGAAGAAAAATCATTTAAAATTTAGTAGTGAAGTTATATGCATGGGGTCATATGCACAACACCCTTAACAATACATGCATGCGGAAGAGCAGAGTGTAGCACATGCGGGCATACAGGTGCAGGTGGAGCAGGTAGCGTCAAGGGGCGCAACAGCTAACGTCAAGTGAGAGAGCGCCTGATCTTTTAGGCTTAGATCGGGCGCTCGACCCAAAGAGTTTTTCGGTTGTATTGCTCTAGTGGTATAGCTTGTTGTCCCAGACTCCCAGCAAAAACGAACCTTTCTAAAATTTAGTAATGCCAAAAGTTTAATAAGTTAGTAGCATTGCTAAGTTTTGATAGTATAAGTTAAATGTATCGATGCCAAAATTCTTTAGCATCATAAATGTTTGGTAACAAACTAAATGCATAAATATGTTCGTCATTATTTTTTAAAAAAGATATGGTTAAATATGAATATGCTCGAGTATTCAACGCTAGGCTAGCTAGTTTGCTGCTGCATGCTTGCATCTTTGTTGCCAGTTCAGGAAAATCCCATCAGTGGCACCACTACAACGGTAACCCTTATCTGTGTCGGGTTGCAACCCACATCTGTGTCGGGTATAGCGCCCGACACAGCGTAAAGGTCAGTGATGTGAGGAATCATCTCAAATGGGCATAAGTCCGTTACGGATGAAGTTATCTCATTCGGGCATCAATTAATGCCCGTCACCGATAGCTTTGACCCATACGACCAGTCAAACAGAGCCCGTCACGGATGACCTATCTCAATCGGGCTACAACTAGCGCCCGTCACGGATGTCTGTCCTCTCAAACGGGCCTAAACAGAAGCCCGTCACAGATGACTATTATTCACAATCGGGCCCCAACTACAGCCCGTCACAGATTACTGTATTCTCAATCGGGGCTTAAGTTACAGCCCGTCACGAATGAATATAAATCAATCGGGTTTTAACTTATAGCCCGTCACCGATGAGTATGACCACAAAAAAAAAAATAAATATTGTTTTTTGGCTAGCCTCAGGCCTGTGCTAGCCATGCCCGCTGCAAAATAACAGAAACAGATATGCCATTCACATATATACATCCCAGCATCCCCATTCACATATGCCATTCACATATATTTTAGACAAATAACATCCATATTCACACATGCATGTTGGTCAAGTGGTAAGCATCATAACCTGCAATATTTATCTAGGAAGAATTTACATAGAGATAACAAATATAATAAACAATAATATTACATAATAACATGTGTTCGACAATTCAAATAGAATGTTAAAAAATGTTCTTCACTTAATCTTAACCCTAAACATTCCTTTAGGGTGAATAATTTCGTGGAGGATGAACTCGGCAATCTCCTCACGAATATCCTCAAAGCTGCTACCTGGATCCTTTGAAAATTTGCCCTACATGTACATAATTCGAAATTAGTCGAACGATCTTTAGATATATGTATGTACTTTAATTCAGTTAGAACATGTCACGAATGAGACCACAAACCTCCAATTCACCCAAAGTCTTCACCTTATCTTTGCACAGGAGGCGCATGTTGTGGCAGACATGGAATCCGCACTGGTCGCCTATTTATTGTTTGATTGGGAAGTCCTTCTTGTGGATAAGTCTATCCTGCGCTGTCTTTCGAAGGCCTCCTTTTTGCGCATATTGGGCCCACGCTTCATCTATTGCGAGTTGAATCGGGGTCCAATTGTATGCTTTCTTGTTAATTCTGGAGTTTAAGTAGTGGCATGTACTCCACTTAGGCGTTATTACCAGTAGGATCCAATGTCCACTGCGGCGTTAAAATAGTTAAAGTTAATACTAAAGTTAGACGTGTAATGCAATGTATTTAGAGAACACACTTACTATTGATTATAGGCGCACATGATGTACTCCTTGTCTTGTCGGGCCCAGAAGGTGTCAAACAAGTAGTTTACCATTCCTTGACGGTCCCCTTGAAGATTTGTGACATTGACTACCTGAGGATCAAGGAAGGCAACTTCCGGTGTATTCTTGAGACACCACTTCCAACTATACCTACACGCAAGACAAACGAACTTATAAGCATGTTACACGGATTGAGATGAATAATTTTCGTGAGCAAGAGTACTTACAAGGAATAGCACTTGAGAAGGGTTGTGTCCACCGAGCGGAGCCTGTAGAGGTCGAATAGATCCTTGAAGTCTACCACGATAAAATTTGGTGGCCCAAGGAATGGCGCTCTTGCGTGTTCGCCTATTATATCATTTTCTCTATTCTTCCACCTAACGTTAGATTTCTCCATGTAGTACATGTGTAGCTCCTTCCAAGCAGTGCCCATCGTTGCTAGCACTTCGTCTCCAACCAATGGCATGCCTAGTTGGAAGGACGATGGAGGTACGGGCTTCCTAGGTACTACCAGCGCCTTGCTCATATCTAGCTTTGTTGGAGCAAGTCGTGAGCCCTGCAGCTTTCCCTTTCCTCGCCCCCTTGCAACAGGTTTTTCGATAGCAATTCTCTGGGGGGAAGAATGCACCTTCCTGCTCTTCTTCATGGGTGGGGTTTTAATGATCGCCGCGCTGTCGACCTCCATAGGCTCATCCCCAAAGTCCGTGTCGTACTGTAACTCGACATCATCTATATGTTCGTGACGAGTGGGAGCTGGAGGTGCTGAAGGAGCAGGGGCAGGTTGTATCGAGAGACGACCGCTTGGTGCAGTGGTTGGCCTCGGGATCACCCTTATCTCAATGAGGTCCTTAGGCCATTGGATGAAGGTTCCACGTGCATTTTCAAGGGTTAGGACCTCGTTGTTCGGTGGATGCCCGAGTGAGAAATGATCGAATTCTGGCTTCACCGAGTCGACTTGGACTTTCGCAGAATCAGCCCGTAGTTGCGCCCCATGTACTCTAGTCTCCGGGGTCGGCTTGAAAGCTAGGCCTTCAGCTGCAGGAACCGAGAAGGTCGGCATCACCCTTACTGTCAGGGTGCAGCTAGTTGGTTCCTGCGATAGATTCATAAAAATTTTTAGAGTAGTACTTACCTTATGGTTTCGTTAAGAATTGTATGCGTTATGGACGAGAGATGTACCATAATTTGGTCGACGGCGGCGGGGACCGATGGGGGATTTTCCCCGCCTCAGTTGATGCACAACTGCTGTGCCTCTGCGTGGGACTAGCTAGATCCTGTTGCATAGCAGCAGCGGCAACCTCCGGGATATTTTATTCTTCTCGAATCTCCTGCCTGATACGGGCCCTCATCGATTCAAGCTTCTCGTCGAATTCAGAGCTCAATTCGGCTCTGACCTGCTCCCGGATCTAGGCGGCAAGGTGGGCATCTTTTTGCGCCTTCGTGATTGTCCGCTTCTTGTCCGGGAATCCAACTTTCCACGGCACGTTGGCGCCAAGTCCCCTTGTCCGTCCACGGTGTTCCTTGTTGCCCAACACTTTACTGAGGATGTCGTCCTCGCGTCTTTGAGAGCTGCCCTCTTGCGAGGCTTCTTGGGAGGCAGCCAACTCCTTTTGCAGTACAATTGAGTTCGGATTAAATGAAAAGTTCAGTGGAGACAATGCGAACAAATATTGAGATTAGGCACTTACTATATTATCGTACACTTGTTGATCTTTGGGATTTGGAAGCGAAACTGTCCCATCTTGATTCTTCTGGTACCTCGCCCGGGCCCAGTTCCTTGCCCGTGGGTGTGGGATATCGGCAAACACCGGCGGTGTGTTCGCTGCCGCTGCCGCTTCATCTTCCTCATGCCATTCCTCCAGCTTCCCGACATATCCTACGGTGCCTAGGTGGTGCGGGTGCACGTTCCTGGCCTGCAGTGCTCTATAAGCTTCACTTCTGGCCCAGGATTCGGGGGTCGACTTCTTCTCATAGAATTGCCCCAAAACGTCATCCGTTATGAAGGGCCATTGCTCTTTTGGCTCAGGGGTCATCGGATTTAGGACAAACTCCGTGACCAGCCTGCTCTTGAAGTTCTTCCAAGCATTGCCCATTACCTTGAACACAGCCTGCTTGAGCCTGTCCTCGTCGGCTGTAGGATACTCGAAGCTCTCCTTGAATTTGAGCCAAGCAGCGTTCTTCTCCGCTTCGGGCACAAGCTTGATGTCATCCGCGAGGATTGTATAGTTTTCCCTCGCTACGACACCGCAGGTGGACCTAAACTTGGCTAGGACATTCCGAGGACGCGTCGGCAGTCCAACCTGGTTCACCTCTGAGATGGTATACCGTTCCTTAGGGATTATGTTCCCTGTCCTACGACCCCGTGCCCTTGAGGACCCACTAGTTGTCGTCGACATTGGTTCACCTTGCTGAGACATCGTCTAAATAACTTACAAATTAAATAACAAAGTTAATTAATTTTGTAAACAAATTACGTATGTACGTAAGTTGTAACTTTGATATTGTAGACCATTGGCACTGGATGCACATAAGTCGGTTAATTTACTAAGACCCAAAATCACTAAGTAGTACCATAGCTAAAATCACTCGCTCGATGTGAACAATTCTACTTTACAAGCAAAATTGCTCCTCCTCGCTTCTTTTTACACGTTTCTTAATTATCAAAAAGTGACAGATTACGAAGTTTTCTGGATGCCAAGGTGTCTTGGAAGGTTCCGTGCATGTACAGACCCAACCAAACCAACTTGGCACCCGGAACACCTCGTATTCCATGATGATTTGATAATCTAGAAACAAAGTCCTTACGTAAATGAGTCATTATCAAAAAATGACAGAAACCGAGGTGCACTGGGGTCTGAAGTTTTTTAAATCGGTGTTGTGAGTGCACTAACTCAACCGAACTAACTTCAGACCCTAGGCACCCCGGATTCTGCGACGTTTCGATAATGTTCGTACTATCTAGACTAACATCAGTCCACCAGTTCAAACTTCACATGCATTTCGCAAATTACGTATGTACGTACTAACTTTAACATTAGAGATGAATAATTACCAAAGGAATAACAGAAACCGAGGTGCACTGGGGTCTGACGGTGTCTTAATCGGTTTTGTGAATTACATATAACTTGATCAAACCAACGTCAGACCCTAGGCACCTCGGATTCTATGATAACTTGGTAACGTATATTTCTAACATTTTAACTATGCACTAAAATCAGTAAAGTTCACTAAAATAACCTACATTTCACCTATAATCACTAAAGTTCACTAAAATATCCTAAGTAACCCTAAAATCCCTAAAATAACCTACATTGGACTAAATTCACTAAAGTTCACTAAAATTGACTCACTAACCCTAGAATCAATAAAATAACGTATATTTCACCAAATTCACTAAAGTTCACTAAAAAAACCTAAGTAACACTAAAATCCCTAAAATAACCTACATTGGACTAAATTCACTAAAGTTCACTAAAATTGACTCACTAACCCTAAAATCAATAAAATAACGTATCTTTCACTAAATTCACTAAACTTCACTAAAAAAACCTAAGTAACCCTAAAATCACTAAAAAAACTACATTTCACTAAATTCACTAAAGTTCACTAAAATTTACTCATTAACCCTAAAATCACTAAAAAAAATCTACATTTCACTAAAATCACTAAAGTTCACTAAAATATCATCGATTCATCCACACATCACTAAATATACTAAAATATCATCCATTCATCCATACTAAAATATACATTTCACCTATAATCACTAAAGTTCACTAAAATATCTACTAACCTTTACTAAAATATCGGTGGCCGGGCTCGGGGACGGCGGCGCTAGGTGGCCGGGCTCTGGGACTGCGGCGCTCGGGGACGGCAGCGCTCGGGAGGCGGTTTCGGGGACGGCGGCGCTCGGGAGGCGGGCTCGGGGACGAAGGCGCTTCAGAAGCCGGCTCGGGGACGGCGGCGCTTGCGGACGAGGAGGACGACGGCGATTCAGGTGACGAGGACGGCAGCGGGGTCGTCGGTGGCGAGCTCTCTATGTGACGGTGCTAGGGTTGTAGCAGTTAGAAAAATTTCGATGCAGATCCAGATCCAGATCCAACGTATATCTAAGTACGGGCTTTAATCATCTCAATCAGGCGCAAACTAGAGCCCGTCACGGATGAATCAACTGTGACAGGCTCTAGTGTAGGCTCGATACAGATGTTTACATCTCTATCGGGCCTATACTACAGCCCGTCAAGATACATATGTTTACATCTCTATCGGGCCTACACTACAGCCCGTCACAGATGACAGCATCCGTGACGGGCCCTAATTTAAAGCCCGATAGAGATGATCCGTGACGGGCCCTAATTTAAAGCCCGATAGAGATGACATCATCTCTATCGGGCTTTAAACTAGAGCCCGTCACGGATGCTGTCATCTGTGACGGGCTGTAGTGTAGGCCCGATAGAGATTGGGTCATCTCTATCGGGCATTGCATTACAGCCCATCACAGATGACAATTGACTACTATTCATCGTTGACCTTAAGTGCAAATAAATAATTGCACTAAAAATTCACAATGAAAATTCACTACTTTTACTAAACTCACAATAATTAACTTATTATTCCAAATAATTAAGTGAAGGACAATAATTCACTAAATTTACCCAATTCACAATACAAATTATTACAAACTGCACCAAATTAACTAAGATTTTCACCAATACAATTTACTTCACTAAAAAGTACAACGGGATCGGTCACAAGGTTATGCCTTCCGTATGATCTGATCGAGTATATGCCACATGCTCTTGTGGATCATCGTCAAGGTCGATTTGAGGTCGTACGTGAATATTCTGGTTGTATTCTTCTTCGTCGACGATGTTGTCGACACCAACAATTCGACGCTTGCCATCCCTCACGATGTGCATCTTCTTGTTTGCGGGGTCTTTTACGTAGAAAATCCGCTCGACCTGTTTCGCAAGTACGAATGGTTCGTCGGCGTATCCAACCTTCGATAGATCTACTAAAATGAAACCTTCCTTATCTACTTTAACACCAGTGTGTATATTCACCCAACAGCATCGAAACAAAGGAACCTTGAACTTCACGTAGTTCTGCTCCCAGATCTGCTCAATGCGGCCGTAGTATGTGTTCGAACCAACTTGGTTCTGGAAGGCATCTATACGGACTCCGCTGTTTTGCACTGTGCTTTTGTCATCTTGCTGGATGGTGTAAAATGTGTATCCATTAATATCATATCCTTGCCATGTGTCTATGGCCCAACACGGTCCCATCCCCAACAACTGTACTGTCTCATTTGGGATATCCGTCGACAGTGTGACACGATTCTTGAACCATGCGTTGAACCGAGAGTTATGTTCTCTGTTAATCCACGTCTCAGATCGACCCAAGTTCTCCTGCCGAATTTTGGCTAAGTGCTCCTCAAAGTATGGGCCAACTTTTGCCATATGTTGGAGCACAGCAAAATGAGCCTGCGCGTAGGAAGCTTGATGGGGCCTAATTCTTTTCCTCCCTATTGTGCCAGCACCTGATAACCTTCCTTCGTGATGAGACGCTGGAACTCCTATAGGTTCGGCCTCGGACATGTAATCCACGCAGAACTCAATGACCTCCTTGGTCATGTATCCTTCAATGATGCTCCCCTCCGGTTTTGCTCTGTTCCGAACGTATGCCTTCAGAACTCCCATGTACCTCTTGAACGGGTACATTTCTCTTAGAAAAGCTGGGCCACATAGTTTTGTTTGCTTCACAAGATGAACAGGGAGATGAACCATGATATCAAAGAAAGACAGTGGAAAAAACATCTCCATGTGGCAGAGGGTATTGACAATATCGGTCTGCAACCCATCTAGATCTTCGGGATATATAACTTTCTGACCGATTGCATTGAAAAAGGCGCACAGATGTTGGATCGTATGACGGACTTTGGGGGGAAGAATGCCTCTGATAGCAACTGGCAAGATTTGTGTGATTAGCACGTGGCAATCGTGAGACTTCATTCCAACCAGTTTTAGGTCTTTAGATTTGACGTACTTACTAATCCTCGCTGAATAGCCCGATGGAACTTTGATATCTTTCAGGCAAGACAACATTGCGATATTCTGATTCTTTGACAGTGTGTGGCAAGCTAGAGGGAGGTACACTCTACCTGTCTCTGCATCTGTTACGAGCTGGAGTTCACTGCGAATGTTCATTTCCTGTAGATCAAGGCGGGCGTTCAACCCGTCCTTTGTTTTGCCGGGAATATTCAGCAGCAGGCCAACCAAACTCTCACACACATTCTTTTCTACATGCATGAGATCAATGCAATGACGAACCTCAAGATCTTTCCAGTAAGGTAATCGCCAAAATATGGACTCTTTCTTCCACATACCCTTGTCCTTTGTCTGACTACGTTTTCTTTTCTACCCAAACTCGTTGGTTATATCTTTGACCAAGTTGTGCACCTCATCTCTGGACAAATCCTTGGGAGCCTGCTGAAGTTCTCTCTTACTGTTAAAAATATTCTTCTTCCTTCGAAATGCGTGACGTAGCGGGAGCCACCTCCTATGACCCATATAAACCATCTTTCGTGATTTCTTCAACCATCGGCTGCGTGTATGTTCCATGCAGTCGGAGCAAGCCTTCTTTCCTTTCACGGTTTGGCCAGATATATTACCGAGGGCGGGATAGTCATTAATGGTGCAGAACAGTAGAACTCGTAGCTTGAAATTCTCCTGACCATACGCATCCCAAGTTTCCACACCTTCTTTCCAGAGCATCTCAAGATCATCCATAACAGACTCCAAGAACACATCGATATCATTGCCCGGTTGTTTCGGTCCTTGGATTAGCAAGCACAGCATAATATATTTTCTTTTAAAGCACAACCATGGCGGTAGGTTAAAGTTTGAAATAAGAACTGGCCAGGTGCTGTGAGTACTACTCAAGTCTCCGAAAGGATTCATGCCATCTGTACACAGACATAGCCTCATGTTTCTGGGGTCGGCAGCAAAGTCTTTGTGTTTTCGGTCGATATTTCTCCATTGAATTGAATCCGTTGGGTGTCTTAGCATACCGTCGTTCCTTCTCTCCGTGGCATGCCAACTGTAGACCCCCATTTTCATAACAGGAGTCACTCGTGTTCATAGTACCATTTCCCTGGATCAAGTAGTCTGGTACCCACGAATACATTGCCAATAATCAAGAGTGCATACATAATTATCTTACGCAAAATATTACAATAATAGGCCCGAAGGCAATAGTCTAGAACAAAGGACCAACCGGTCCGGAATACAACCAAAAGCAGAAATTAGGTAGGGCAGCGGAGACAAGGCAGCGGCACGCCATTGCCACAGGCAACGACCGAGTCTAAGACCTACTGGGCTCCCTCGTCTTCCGTACCCTCCTGGTAGTACTCATATGGATCTTCGGGAACCTCATCGCCCACATCTGAATGTTTTATTTATAGCAAGGGTGAGTACCAACCGTACCCAGCAAGCCACCACAGCAACAATGCATATGATAGGGGAAATATCAAGGGCGGCTGTGGCACTTTTGCATAAAGCCAGTTTTGCAATTCCTTTCACAAGCCTAAGACCTAGCTTATACTGATCAAATTTTAATACCATAGTTCATTAATCAACGGCGGTTCTGTCCACCATCCATTGTCATCCAAGGATAGCTTCCCGCCATTGAGTCGTCATGATTTTCTGTGGTCTACCCCTTCTCGCTTCTCGAGAAGTTGAGCCACCAGCACATAAAAGTCATTATGCATACCCATCCCATTCAGTTTAAGAATTTAGAGTCTAGCCAAGTGTAATACATGTCCCGGTGCTCAATATCCGCGAGCACGGCTATTCGAATAGATTTGGTTACTCACACTGCAGTGGATGTACACTTTACCCGTACTCCGTAACTTGCCCAACAAATGAGCCGAAGTCCCAACGAATGAGACGCGTCACGGCAAAGCCTTTCAATAACCTCACATTGGCAGTACCCGCTCCATGAACTTACATCCTCATGCACTCTAGGCGTACACGGTTTCTAGCAGTGAGAGGAGTTCTGGCGCTCCCGGGAAGGGAAAAACTCACACATGCATTGAGTTATATTAAAATTTAGGTTCACACGTGGCGGTCCTACCGGTGGTTACCCCACCGTAGGCCCCGCCCCTCATACACACTAAGAAAACCACTATGCAGGGATACTGCCTCCGCTCGGTTACTTACTCCGCTAGGTCTATACCCATCCGAGAAGTACGGTTGTACGAGGGTCGTTTCATGCTTAGCTTCATGGCTCGGTCCTTAATTGACCGGGGACGGTGCTAGCCTTTTCCGGATACCACCCAAATCCACCATCCGCCCCAGTCGAAAACAATTGTTTAATTTTTATTTTCCTTTCACAAATCATGTCATCAAGGTCATGGCAATGTGGCGCTCATGTCTCCACATGCCGCATCTCGATTACCTTCCCAAGGTAATTGTCCAAGCATATAGCATTTTGATAGATATGAGTATGCAAAGTTCTAAGATAGCATTACTAAGCATCTGTCATAATTGACTAGGGACTCATACGTACATGGTTACAAGGGGATATGGGGTAAACAACATTCAAGGCATGGCATAACAGCAAGTAGGATGTTTATCATTGCATGCATCTTTATTTGTAAACAAAGTAATTTCGCAATTGGGATCAACATGTTCAAGGGATAGTGATGACTTGCCTTGCTCGTAGTCTTGCGGGTCTTGATCCTCAGTCGGACTCGCAACTCCCTCGGTGTCTAACATTACGTGCGAAAGAAATTGAATTCATTTAGAATTCAATTAAAATCCAACAAAATCCGATTACGAAAAGATCGAGCGCGAGCGTTTGAATGTTGCTATCGAATCCCATTTTATTTATGAAGTAGACCTATTTTGATTTTTAATACCGTTGTCTTAAAATATTAGCGCTAGCCGATCAAAAATATTAACCCGATTTAATTTACGCGTCTCGAATAAATTAGATACCGATAATGAAAGGTAACCCTATCCGGTGATTAGCCGGCTAAAATAATCGCGACGGTTATTTTAGCGATAACCTAACTATTGTGAGCACTAACTAAATACTGACGAAATAAATTTTTAAATAGATATCGAACGATCGCAGACCTACGATAGCCATTTAAAAACGACCGGTAATTAATCTTCCGATTATATCTACATATAAACGACTAGCGAAATTTAACTAATAAAATCTACATAATCGGCTAAGTACATTGCTAAAGATTGATAATTTAAACGAACAATCGATTAGGTGAAAAATTTAAATTTTAATTAAATATCCGTTTTAATTTACTCGTGTTTCTAAAATAATCGACGGCGACGACTATATCGATTTCCTAAACTAGTATTTTATATTAATCTAGTACGTGTGCTCATAAATTTGAGATGAATAAAAATTAAATTCCTAATCCCCAAATTTTATCTCTCCATATTTTATTATTTTATTATTTTTATTTTTCTCTCTCTCTTTTCTATCCTTTCCTTTCTTTTTTTCTTTTCTCTCTTTTTTTTTTCTCTGCTTCTTCTTCCTCTGGTTCTTCTTCCTTCTGCCTCTACCTCTGCCTGCTCTCTCTCTCTGTAGGCGCCGGCAAGGGGAGGGGGGGCTTACCCGGCGGCGCGGCGGCGAGGGGCGGCGGCGGCCGGACGGCCGGGCGGCAGCCGAGCGGCGGCGAGGCGGCAGCCTGCGGCGCGGTGGCGCCGAGCTCCAATCGGCGGCGGCGGCGCAGTAGAGCAAGGGGAGGAGGAAGGGGAAAATGGAGGAGGGGAGGTGGGGAAGAAGGGCTCGGCCGGGGGAGGGCCTTTTATAGCCGGCCGAGGAGGGAGGGGAGGTGGCCGGCGCAGGGCTCGAGCGGCGACGGCGACGCGGCGGCAGCGGCGCGGCAGGCGGCGCCGACGGCGATGGGATGGCGGGGCAGCGGCGCGGCTCGGGGCGCGAGGGCGCGGCAGGGGTGGGGCTCGAGGGGAGGGGGAGCGGGGCTCCAGGCGCGCCGAGCGGCGGCAGCGGCGCAGGGCTAGGGTTAGGCCTAGCCGCAGTTCATCGGGGAAGATGAACAGTAGCGTTTTTTTTTATTATTATTATTATTATTATTATTATTAGCATTGTATTATATTTGTCCAAATTTATAACTCTCTCGCATGAACGAAATGAACTCGATATTGGAATTACTCCGCCCTAAATCTTGCCCGTCACTTTATATTATCCATATTCATTATGCCTATCCGTACGCGTGGACGATTATAAAAATTTTTATTAACTAAATAAATTCATGACATTGATACGAAATATGTTATTTGCTAAAATTTTATCTAGAACTTTATTTTAATTTATGCGCAGTGATTATTTCTTCTCGTCGGTTTCCGTTCTAGGGTTTGCGCCGAAATAATTTCGATAAATTCAACATCCGCAAAATAAAGATGCAAATAAACAAGTCATAAAATGCGGCATGATGCAAATTAAAATTTTTAATGTTTTAAACTTCGTATTTTTAGGGTTTCAATTTCGGCGGTCGAATTTTCAGGGCGTTACAAACCTACCCCCCTTAAATAAATCTCGTCCCGAGATTTCTTACCGATTGTTGAGCAGGTGCGGGTACTCGGCCTTCAGAAAGTCTTCGCTCTCCCAGGTAGCCTCATCCACGGTGTGATTGCTCCATTGCACCTTGTACATGCGCCATGTTTTGGTCCTGGTCCTCTTCTCTGCCTCGCCCAATATCTTTACCGGATGTTCGGTGTATGTGAGGTCACTACTGAGGTGGATATTCTCTAGGGGTGCTTGCTCTTCCGGCACACGCAGACACTTCTTCAATTGTGACACATGAAACACAGGATGCACGTCGGAGATGTTTGCTGGTAGTTCTAGCTGATAGGCCACTTCACCTCTTCTGGCAGTTATAGGGAATGGTCCCACGTATTTTGGCGCAAGCTTTCCTTTTACCTTAAACCTCTTGGTACCTCGCAGCGGGGAGACCTTCAGGTACACATAATCACCAACATTAAACTCCAGATCTCTTCTGCGAGTATCCGCGTAGCTTTTCTGTCTAGACTGGGCTACCTTTAATCGATCCCGAATCAGTCGGACCTTTTCTTCGGCTTCCTGGATTATGTTGGGTCCAAACACAGCTCGTTCACCGGTTTCAGACCACATCAATGGGGTTCGGCATCGCCGTCCAAATAGTGCTTCATTCGGCGACATTTTTAGACTTGATTGGTAGCTGTTGTTGTAGGAAAACTCGGCGTAGGGTAAGCATCTCTCCCAATCCTTGGTGAAATCCAATGCGCAGGCTCTCAGCATATCCTCAAGAACTTGATTCATTCTTTCCGTCTGCCCGTCGGTCTGTGGGTGGTAGGCGGTACTAAAGGCAAGGTGACTTCCAAGTGCCTCGTGAACCTTACCCCAGAAGTGAGACGTAAACTGAGTACCGCGATCCGATATAATCCTCTTTGGTACCCCATGTAGGCACACGATCCTGGACATGTATAACTCTGCCAGCTTAGCGCTGCTATAATTGGTCTTGACGGGGATAAATCTGGCAGTTTTGGTAAGTCGGTCCACGATTACCCAAATGGAGTCATAACCTGTTATGGTTTTAGGTAATCCAACAATAAAATCCATACCGATCTCATCCCATTTCCATTCGGGAATTTTGAGAGGTTGTAGTAAACCTGCTGGCCGCTGATGTTCAGCTTTTACCCTTTGGCACACGTCGCACATGGCCACGTATTCAGCTACATCCCTTTTCATATTTGGCCACCAGTATTCCTCTTTCAAATCCTGGTACATCTTCGTGCTCCCAGGGTGTAGTGAGTATGCAGACTCGTGAGCCTCCTTCAAAATCAAGCCTCTCAATCTTCCTTGCTCGGGCACATATATCCTCTTTTTAAATCGCAAGATGCCTTTGTCGTCCGTCGAGAACTCGTTCGCATGTCCAGCGGCCATGCGCTTCTGAATGGTTTGGACTTCTTCATTATCCTTTTGAGCTTCTTCTATCTGGGCTTTCAGAAGCGGTTGAATTTCCAGCGAGTTTAATTCTCCGCGTGGAATTAGGTGCAAGTTGAGTCGAGCCATTTCTTCTCGGAGCTCATCGGCCATGCCTTCCAGGTCCATATGGTTGCACTGGGCCTTGCGGCTCAAGGCGTCGGCCACTACATTAGCCTTACCGGGGTGGTAATGGATTCCCAAATCGTAATCCTTAATCAGTTCCAACCACCTTCTCTGTCGCAGGTTGAGGTTAGTCTGGGTGAAGACGTATTTCAAACTCTTGTGGTCAGTATATACATCGCAGTGATTCCCAATCAAATAGTGTCTCCAGATTTTTAACGCATGCACTACTGCTGCCAATTCCAAATCATGCGTGGGGTAGTTCTCCTCATGGGGTCGTAGTTGCCTTGAAGCATATGCTACAACCTTTCTATCCGGCATCAGTACTCCTCCTAGTCCTTGTCTGGACGCATCACAGTATATCACGAAGTCCTTCCGATTGTCCGGTAAGACTAGAATTGGGGCAGTGGTTAACTTTTCTTTCAACTGCTCAAAGCTTCGTTGACACTTTTCGGTCCAGGCGAATTTCTTCTCTTTCTTTAGGAGTTGGGTCATTGGTCTGGCCAGGGTGGAAAATCCTTCAATAAACCTTCAGTAATACCCGGCTAATCCCAGAAAACTCCGAACCTCTGTTACCGTCTTCGGTGCCTCCCATTCCGTCACGGCTTCGACCTTGGCAGGGTCTACTGCCACTCCTCCGGCTGAGATTACGTGGCCCAGAAACGCAACTTCCTTAAGCCAAAACTCACATTTGCTGAACTTTGCGTACAGCCGGTGCTCCCGTAGCTTCTCCAATACCAAGCGTAGATGTTTGGCATGCTCTTCATCGTCCTTGGAAAAGATGAGAATGTCGTCGATAAACACAACTACGAACTTATCCAGGTATTCCATAAATACTTTGTTCATCAGATTCATAAAATAGGCTGGGGCATTGGTCAATCCGAACGACATCACCGTGAACTCGTACAATCCATAGCGTGTAGAAAACGCTGTCTTGGGAATGTCTTCGGCCTTAATCTTCAATTGGTGGTATCCTGACCGGAGATCAATCTTCGAAAATACTTTGGCACCCTTGAGCTGATCAAATAAATCGTCGATTCGGGGAAGTGGATACTTATTTTTGATGGTCACTTCGTTCAAGGATCGATAGTCTACGCACATCCGCATAGTTCCATCTTTCTTCTTGACGAACAATACTGGGGCTCCCCAAGGAGAAGAACTAGGGCGTACGAATCCCTTCTCCTGTAGTTCCTTAATCTGCTTCTTGAGTTCTTCTAGTTCGTTGGCCGGCATCCTATACGGCCTCTTGGATATGGGGGCGGTACCAGGCATTAAGTCAATGATGAATTCTATATCCCGATCAGGGGGCATTCCGGGCAAATCCTCGGGGAATACATCCAGGTACTCCTGTACTATTGGCATCCCACTCATGGGTAGCATGGTAAACACTCCCGCGGCACGTTCACACAACATCGGATCCCGATCCATGGCTATGTTCATTGGAGACCCCCATGGGGTGGACACAGTGACCTCTCTTCGGGCACAATCTATGACTCCCTTGTTCTTAGTTAACCAATCCATTCCTAGTATGACGTCGAGGGTTTGGGGTGGTAGTACCATAAGGTTTGAGAGAAATACCACATCCCCAATGCGGATGGGCACGTTGATGCAAGCATGAGGTATGGTTATGTTTCCCCCAGGTGAGTGTACTATCATAGGTCGCTTGAGTTCCACACGATGTAGGTTATGTTGGTTGCTTACTTTTGATGATATGAACGAATGCGATGCCCCGGAATCAAATAAGATCTTAACTGGGGTAGAGTTGATAGAAAACATACCCATTAAGACATTCTGATCTCCCTGCGCCTCTTCAGCACGCACATGATTCACTTGTCCGCGACGGAACCCGGTGGCAGATTCGTTGGGTCGCGGCGTCCTGAACAGACCGCGTCCAGTAGCAGGGGTAGTAGTTCCGCGTACGGCCGTTGCGTTGGCACCAGTACGAACGGGGGTGTTGCGAGGCTTGGGGCAGTTGTTGGCGTAGTGCCCAAATTCCCCGCAGTTGAAGCAGTCCACATTCTTCTTTCCCGGTGCGGCCAGTGTCGGTGCCGGAGTACGGTACTGAGGTGTAGCCGGCCTATTGATATTGCTTGGTGCAACAGGACGGTGGGTTGCCACAGCAGTTGGCTTCCATCCCGATGAGGAGGCTCCTTTGGTGCGCTGAGGTGCTCCTTGAAGTGGGCGAGACATAGCGAGTCTTCTCTTACGGTTATTTTCTACCGTCTTCTGGTCGTGCTCTAGCCTCACAACCTTGTTGATTAAGTTCTGGAAGTTGGCATGATCCTGCCCTATCATTGGTCCTCTCAGTTCATCATTCAGTCCTTCAATAAATTTGTCGATCTTTTCATCCTCATCTACTAGGTCACCGGTCGCGTAGCGAGCAAGCTGAGTGAACCGGTTTAGGTATTCTTGCACCGAGGTATTTCCTTGGCGTAGCCGCCTGAACTCATTCTTCTTCATCCGCATTACTGCAGCGGGCACGAAGTGTTCGCGGAAAGCTGTTGTGAATTCCTCCCATGTGGGTTCTGCAGCGTCCTCTGCTCGTGTTTCCTTGTAAGTGTCCCACCAATCCCCAGCGGGTCCTTCCAGCTGGTTAGCGGCAAAGATTACTTTATCCGCCTCGCGTACGCGCACCAAAGTCAGCTTTTTCTCGATGACGCGTAGCCAATCCTCCGCATCCATAGGTTCTTCCGCCGTAGCGAAGGTGGGTGGCTTAGCCCTCATGAACTCGCCGAGGCTTGAGCTTCCACGGCTTCCTTGATTATTGACAATGGCCTGCAATAACTGGGTCTGCGCTGCCATGACTTCGGCCAGGGTGAGGGGATTAGGCTCTGGTGGGTCCTCGTTGTTGGTCGTTGCCCGACGTCGGTGAACCATCTGTAGAGATCGTTTGGGTAAGTACCCCGGTATCTAACTAGCCCTATGGTTTTATTCGGGAGTAGTTTTGACGTGATCTTCTTTGTGGTAAGCTTGGTGGAATAAACTCATTTCAACATAACAACCCAATATCATAAAACATCACATAGTTCACAAACAGTACATAATAATGATGCATGAGACTGCCCACATATGCAGTCCGGCATAGAACATAGTTGAACATAGTTCAGGGTTCATCATCGAGCGACATGCCACCTACTCATTACTAATATAGGGGGGGCGTGTGTATCGCAATCCCAAAAGCTATCCCAGGCAAGATTGGTGCAGTGCTGGGTCTCCAGGCTAGTCATCCAACCAGCCGCAGGAACCGGGTGCAGAAAGTGGGTGGTCCCTGGCGGACGCGAACCCGAGTCTCCACGGCTCGGAAGTAATAGTGGCCTCCGGGTCGGACTTGGGCTTCTTTCCTGGCGGTCGTGTCCTCTTGCGAGCCGTACTGAGGGTGCGGGGACCTCCAGCGAAGGTGACGCGGCAAGTGGGGGCCTCGTCCTCCGAAGTATCGGTGACGTGTGGCTCGATCTCCTCAGGCTCTGTCTCCTCCTCCGGGTCGGTGTCAATCAGGATCAGGGTCTCCACTCCAGAACTGGGCTCGGTCGAGGTAACTGTAGCTATCGGTGTGGGCTCCGTCTCCGCAGCAGCAGGCTCCACCAGGTACGATCCGGACTGTGTACCCATCATGCCAGCCTCCCCCAGTAGGGTGTGGAAGGTGGCCATGCACGGTGGAGTGAGGGAGTAGTAGTGGTCGCGGACTGGTGCAGGAGGTGGTGGTGCGGTGGAAGTAGAGGCAGCGGTAACCGAGACTGCGCGGAGCTGCTCCTCCAGCTGACTGACCTGCCTCTGACTCTTCCTCAGCTGCTCCTCGTAGGTGGCCATGGCCTCGCCACGGGCGTAGTACCGGTCCGAGAGCTGCTCGAACTGCTCGCTGTGATCCAGGATCTGGGCCTTCAACGAATCAACCTCGTTGCTACGAGCGTGATGCTCCTCCTCTAGCTCGCCGATGCGTCCTAGTAGCTCGTCAATCTCCAGCAGTGCCTCCTCATAGCAGTCATCCACGGCCTCAGCCCACCGGGACAAACGGGTCACCGCGGGGTTGTAGCAACACGGGGTAGCTTGCACCGTGCAGACGGAGTTGCCCTCCACCCGATACGGGTGGTGCGCAAACTCGGTCCTCTCCACTTCCGCTCTGTGGATGGCGTTGAGGCGGAGAAATGCCTCTCGGGCGACGTCCTGGATCGCCGAATCCACTGAGTCACGTCGGTAGCGCGTCCAGAAGCGGAACTCTGGCTCGCTCGCAATGCGGGACTTGATGGCAACGGTGGCCTCCCACTCGGAACGGTGTCCGGTACCGAACCTCTTCTTCTTGAAGACAGGCGACTCCGAGTATCTCAGACTCCACATCAACTGGCGTAACTGGGAGACGTATCCATCCTCTCGGGGAACCTCATTCTCCCAACCTTGTCCTGCCATCTATATTTTAAGTAAAACCAGAGTTAGGGAGTAGTGAAGGTAAAACGAATTTTGTAAAGATAAGGAGGCAAGAGTATAGAGGAAAAACACATTTTGCTTTATAGACATAAGGTTTTTATTTCTCCAAATAATCCTAAGTGGGGATTTCTCCCTTTAGCCAACTATAATGGGGTGGGGCGCTGTTTGGTCTTTCCTACGGTCGTATGGCTCTGATACCAGCTCTGTAGACCCCCATTTTCATAACAGGAGTCACTCGTGTTCATAGTACCATTTCCCTGGATCAAGTAGTCTGGTACCCACGAATACATTGCCAATAATCAAGAGTGCATACATAATTATCTTACGCAAAATATTACAATAATAGGCCCGAAGGCAATAGTCTAGAACAAAGGACCAACCGGTCCGGAATACAACCAAAAGCAGAAATTAGGTAGGGCAGCGGAGACAAGGCAGCGGCACGCCATTGCCACAGGCAACGACCGAGTCTAAGACCTACTGGGCTCCCTCGTCTTCCGTACCCTCCTGGTAGTACTCATACGGATCTTCGGGAACCTCATCGCCCACATCTGAATGTTTTATTTATAGCAAGGGTGAGTACCAACCGTACCCAGCAAGCCACCACAGCAACAATGCATATGATAGGGGAAATATCAAGGGCGGCTGTGGCACTTTTGCATAAAGCCAGTTTTGCAATTCCTTTCACAAGCCTAAGACCTAGCTTATACTGATCAAATTTTAATATCATAGTTCATTAATCAACGGCGGTTCTGTCCACCATCCATTGTCATCCAAGGATAGCTTCCCGCCATTGAGTCGTCATGATTTTCTGTGGTCTACCCCTTCTCGCTTCTCGAGAAGTTGAGCCACCAGCACATAAAAGTCATTATGCATACCCATCCCATTCAGTTTAAGAATTTAGAGTCTAGCCAAGTGTAATACATGTCCCGGTGCTCAATATCCGCGAGCACGGCTATTCGAATAGATTTGGTTACTCACACTGCAGTGGATGTACACTTTACCCGTACTCCGTAACTTGCCCAACAAATGAGCCGAAGTCCCAACGAATGAGACGCGTCACGGCAAAGCCTTTCAATAACCTCACATTGGCAGTACCCGCTCCATGAACTTACATCCTCATGCACTCTAGGCGTACACGGTTTCTAGCAGTGAGAGGAGTTCTGGCGCTCCCGGGAAGGGAAAAACTCACACATGTATTGAGTTATATTAAAATTTAGGTTCACACGTGGCGGTCCTACCGGTGGTTACCCCACCGTAGGCCCCGCCCCTCATACACACTAAGAAAACCACTATGCAGGGATACTGCCTCCGCTCGGTTACTTACTCCGCTAGGTCTATACCCATCCGAGAAGTACGGTTGTACGAGGGTCGTTTCATGCTTAGCTTCATGGCTCGGTCCTTAATTGACCGGGGACGGTGCTAGCCTTTTCCGGATACCACCCAAATCCACCATCCGCCCCAGTCGAAAACAATTGTTTAATTTTTATTTTCCTTTCACAAATCATGTCATCAAGGTCATGGCAATGTGGCGCTCATGTCTCCACATGCCGCATCTCGATTACCTTCCCAAGGTAATTGTCCAAGCATATAGCATTTTGATAGATATGATTATGCAAAGTTCTAAGATAGCATTACTAAGCATCTGTCATAATTGACTAGGGACTCATACGTACATGGTTACAAGGGGATATGGGGTAAACAACATTCAAGGCATGGCATAACAGCAAGTAGGATGTTTATCATTGCATGCATCTTTATTTGTAAACAAAGTAATTTCACAATTGGGATCAACATGTTCAAGGGATAGTGATGACTTGCCTTGCTCGTAGTCTTGCGGGTCTTGATCCTCAGTCGGACTCGCAACTCCCTCGGTGTCTAACATTACGTGCGAAAGAAATTGAATTCATTTAGAATTCAATTAAAATCCAACAAAATCCGATTACGAAAAGATCGAGCGCGAGCGTTTGAATGTTGCTATCGAATCCCATTTTATTTATGAAGTAGACCTATTTTGATTTTTAATACCGTTGTCTTAAAATATTAGCGCTAGCCGATCAAAAATATTAACCCGATTTAATTTACGCGTCTCGAATAAATTAGATACCGATAATGAAAGGTAACCCTATCCGGTGATTAGCCGGCTAAAATAATCGCGACGGTTATTTTAGCGATAACCTAACTATTGTGAGCACTAACTAAATACTGACGAAATAAATTTTTAAATAGATATCGAACGATCGCAGACCTACGATAGCCATTTAAAAACGACCGGTAATTAATCTTCCGATTATATCTACATATAAACGACTAGCGAAATTTAACTAATAAAATCTACATAATCGGCTAAGTACATTGCTAAAGATTGATAATTTAAACGAACAATCGATTAGGTGGAAAATTTAAATTTTAATTAAATATCCGTTTTAATTTACTCGTGTTTCTAAAATAATCGACGGCGACGACTATATCGATTTCCTAAACTAGTATTTTATATTAATCTAGTACGTGTGCTCATAAATTTGAGATGAATAAAAATTAAATTCCTAATCCCCAAATTTTATCTCTCCATATTTTATTATTTTATTATTTTTATTTTTCTCTCTCTCTTTTCTATCCTTTCCTTTCTTTTTTTCTTTTCTCTTTTTTTTTTCTCTGCTTCTTCTTCCTCTGGTTCTTCTTCCTTCTGCCTCTACCTCTGCCTGCTCTCTCTCTGTAGGCGCCGGCAAGGGGAGGGGGGGGGCTTACCCGGCGGCGCGGCGGCGAGGTGCGGCGGGGTAGCGGCGACCAGGCGGCGGCGGCCGGACGGCCGGGCGGCAGCCGAGCGGCGGCGAGGCGGCAGCCTGCGGCGCGGCGGCGCCGAGCTCCAATCGGCGGCGGCGGCGCAGTAGAGCAAGGGGAGGAGGAAGGGGAAAATGGAGGAGGGGAGGTGGGGAAGAAGGGCTCGGCCGGGGGAGGGCCTTTTATAGCCGGCCGAGGAGGGAGGGGAGGTGGCTGGCGCAGGGCTCGAGCGGCGACGGCGACGCGGCGGCAGCGGCGCGGCAGGCGGCGCCGACGGCGATGGGATGGCGGGGCAGCGGCGCGGCTCGGGGCGCGAGGGCGCGGCAGGGGTGGGGCTCGAGGGGAGGGGGAGCGGGGCTCCAGGCGCGCCGAGCGGCGGCAGCGGCGCAGGGCTAGGGTTAGGCCTAGCCGCAGTTCATCGGGGAAGATGAACAGTAGCGTTTTTTATTATTATTATTATTATTATTATTATTATTATTATTATTAGCATTGTATTATATTTGTCCAAATTTATAACTCTCTCGCATGAACGAAATGAACTCGATATTGGAATTACTCCGCCCTAAATCTTGCCCGTCACTTTATATTATCCATATTCATTATGCCTATCCGTACGCGTGGACGATTATAAAAATTTTTATTAACTAAATAAATTCATGACATTGATACGAAATATGTTATTTGCTAAAATTTTATCTAGAACTTTATTTTAATTTATGCGCAGTGATTATTTCTTCTCGTCGGTTTCCTTTCTAGGGTTTGCGCCGAAATAATTTCGATAAATTCAACATCCACAAAATAAAGATGCAAATAAACAAGTCATAAAATGCGGCATGATGCAAATTAAAATTTTTAATGTTTTAAACTTCGTATTTTTAGGGTTTCAATTTCGGCGGTCGAATTTTCAGGGCGTTACACCAACGTACTAACTTCGCCTCCTTGGGGTTTGCAAATATTCTTTTGAAACGATCAATGATAGGTAGATACCACACAACCTTCGCGGGACCACCCCGCTTTGATTTTTTCCCTTCGTCAGGACTTTTCTTTCGCTTGTATCGAGAGGCCTTGCAGACAGAACAAGCATCTAACTCCGCATATTGCTTGTGGTACAATATGCAGTCGTTTGGATATGCGTGAATTCTACGGACCTCTAACCCCAGGGGACACAAAACCTGCTTTGCTTCATATGTCGTCTCGGGCAATGTGTTCCCATCAGGCAGCAAGGACTTCAAAATTCCCAAAAGCTCCGTGAAACTCTTGTCTGTCCATCCACTACTTGCCTTCAACTTCATTAGGTCCAAGGTAGCTGATAATTTGATGTACTTTGCTTTGCATCCGACGTACAAAGGCGTCTGCGAGTCACTGACCAACCTGCTGAACTTTATGGAATCTCTCTCGTTGTAGGCTGGATCCTCAACGTCACGTAACATATCTTGCAGCAGATCATGATCAACATCAACCATTTCACCGCCTAATGGAGAAGGTACAAACATGTCATGCTCATCTTCATCAGCCTGATTTTGCGCACCAGTACTGTCTACAGCTTCACCACTTCCTGATTCTTGCTCTCCATGTTTGACCCAACATGTGTAGCCCTCCATGAATCCTCGTTGCATCAGATGAGCGTGTACGTCCACTCGGCTATCAAACATATTCTCATTCTTGCAATCTGCACATGGACAACACATGTAATCGCTGTTTCTTCTTTCCTATCCTCCTCCGCGGTGTTTATAAAATTTAATACCCCATTTCTATACTTCTGACTATGACGTTTCACGGATTTCGCATACATCCAACTTCGATCCATCGCTGCAGAAATGAAAAAAGAATCAGAGAAACATCTTATAAGATAAATACTCTAAATTAATGAGAATTGATGAATTGTCTAATGTACTGATTACTATTTGTCTAAAGTACCTTTATGAATTTACCGTTTTCTTTTGGAAAAAAATTTAAAATTTTGCCCCCTCCAACCTCCCACCAAAATTGTGAATAGTGGGATACAGTTACACCGGCAGTTGCGGCTATTTATAGTGTGCAATAACTATCTGTAACGGTCCAAAAAATATCTTCTCTGTCGGGCATATCAGTTATCTTTATCGGACCTAAAAAATGTCCGTCACAGAGGAGTGCAATCTGTGACGGGCTTTGTTGTTATCTCAAACGGGCCTCAAGCTAGAGCCCGTCACAGATGATTGTTATCTGTGACGGGCTCCAACTAGGACCCGATTGAGATAACCTTAAATATCTCAAACGGGCCACAAGTTGTGGCCCGTCATAGATGATTGTCATCTATGACGGGCCACAACTTGTGGCCCGTTTGAGATATTTAAGGTTATCTCAATCGGGCCCTAGTTTAGGCCCGTCAAAAATATGTGTCATTCGTGACGGGTTTCAGTTCTACGCACATTTAACATGTCTCTCCGACCCTATCTCAATCGGCCTCTTTTTAGGTCCGTTTGAGATGTATTCTTTGTGACGGCCCGTAAAAACCAGTTATGTTGCAGCCCGTCACAAATAAGAGGATCTGCACTAGTTCACGTAATCACATTGGTTTTCTCTCACTCGTTAGACCCCAAAAATTTAAGAGCCCCAAATTTTCAGTTTCAATCCAATTCGATGCGTTCTAGTATGTTCTTGGACATTCTTATCCCATTTTTACTACTTTCATGTCGATCTGGTTAGAATGAGTTTGTTTTTCTCGACTCAGATAAGTGTACGATGGTAATTCTAATCACCTTGAATAGTTGTAGCTCATCACGATAAAGTGAACATGTGTTCTATATACTTATGTACTGAAGATTCTATTTTCATACTTTGTATGGAAAACATAATCATTGCAGTATGATTCGATGATTTCCTATGTTTAAACAAATCATCGCCATTGACGATTGTTAAGCTTTCTTGACCTTCCATATATCTATATTATGCTCTCCTATATAACTCTTGTCGTTATTAGTCATCCACTCTTCTTTTTCTTGAAGGAACACATCGGATCTCTAGATTTATCACCAGTCACGATATAAATGAGATTGAGGAAAGCGTAGAGACGGTGGATACCTTTACAATGAATCCTAAAATATGTGACAGTGAAAAGTGGTTATACTCATGGTATTTTCAACCGTAGTCTATTTCACAATCTAAAGTGAAGTTTTTCTAAATAGAGGAGAGGGTCTTATTGTAGGTTTAGTACCAGCGCCTCCAATTTGTAGATATGGCCCTACAATAACAACCAACTACTAATCAGGCAAAAACAACAGCACCACTGTTTTTTTTTTTACAGTTAGAGAACATCGCTGTCTTGAGTAGACGAGCAGTAGAGAATCGTGCGGTTGAGATGGTAGTAGTAATGAACTGATGGAAAGGCTATACTTTTAATTTATTCTTTTTTATAACTTGTATCAAATTTGATCTCGTTTGTTGGTGGAGTGATATTTCTTGTTTTGATCTATGTTGTTAAAAAGATAGTAACTATTTAAATGGTATACAATAAATGAAGGAATATTTTTCGAGGGATAAAAATCTATCTCTTTATCTAATCCGTAGATTTATAAGGATCTCACTTTATCGGATAATCCTATTAGTTCTACTTCTACCAATAATTAAGTTGGTAGTTGAAATAGATATGACTGTTCAAACGAAAATTCTACATTAATTTTACGCCTAGTAGCGATCACTGCAACAGTTGTCAAATCAATGTATCCATTGGCCAACTTAAGCTTTCAATTAACTTGCAGCCCCATCTCTATGAACTGTATCAGGATGAACTTAAAACTAACCTACTACATCATTTTTGAACAGATGACATCCTACATCCGTTTTTCAATTTATAACATCCATCTAGCAATAAATCAAACTATTAATCATCAATAAATAAAAATATTATGATTTAATACATAAAAATGGTGTTAGTATTTTTTATCATGAAAACAGTTTATATTGTTATATTTTTAATTATATATATATATATATTTATATGTACGTTAAAACAATGTAACAATGAGATATTTACATTCGACGTTATATGTCAATGTCTAAAACAACACGTAAAAGAAAACACTAATGTAATACTATTTTTGCATGTCATTGTCATGCTTTGAGATGCAGGCTTAGTTACTTCTTCCCTCTGTTTCATATTACAAGTCGTTTGATTTTTTCTTAATCAAACTTTTTTAAACTTTTTTAAGTTTAACCAAATTTATAACAAAATATAGTAATATTTTTAATATAAAATAAATATTATATCAAAATAATTTAATATTAAATTTAATGAAACTAATTTGGTGTTATAAATGTTATTATTTTTTCCTATAGACTTGATCAAAATTAAAGAACTTTGAAAAAAATCAAACGACTTATAATATGAAACGGAGGGAGTAGGTTGAAGTCCTTGGTCTCTATATTAAGGGGTTCAGTGTCATTTACTTCGTCAAGGATAAGATGGAAAATTAGGCATTTCTTTCGATCCTAGCTAAGAAAGCAATACCTACTCCCGTTCTTTTCAAAGAATATGCTGAATTTGTACTTAACGCTGAAAGCCATTTGAAAGAACAGTCAATGATCAAGGCACGGCACATAGAATTTCATTCATCAGCACACAATACTAAACCAGATTGACTGACCCAGGAGTAAGTCCGGACCATATGTAAAACAAGAGGAAAGACTTCAATTGTCCTACGACAAAACAGCATAAATTATTCTAAACTCTCGAGGAACATCCTTTATTAGTTGCATGTCATCTAAATAGTTATGAAAATTTTTGAACAAATCAATAAGATAGATTAATATGTGACAAATCACTTCATAAATATGCAAAGTTAATTTTGACTTCTATAAATTGCAATGAAAAAAACAAATTTCACTGTGAATATATGTTAAGTAGCCGTAGTTTAATTTGTTTTTTTTGCAACTAGTAGAAGTTAAATTTTAACTAGCATGTTTATGAAATAATTTATCACATATTAATCTATTTTATTATTTTTTAATTTTTTCGTAACCAATTGTATGATATGCAAATAACGAGGGATGTTCCTAGAATCTACTCCCATCATCAAACGGCACATATGCAGTCACAGGACTTATTTGGAATAGTGTTTTCATCGATGAAGCTAAGGACACATATCATCTACATAATTATAAAAAATAAAAAATATAGACAAAAGAGATTAATATAAGATATATCACTATACAAACAAATTTAAATTTAACTTCTACAAATTATAACAAAAATAATAAATATAAATGCGAATATATATTGACAAGCACCACTTTAATTTGTTCTTTTTGTTTGTATAAGTTGATTTTAGTTTATATATTTGCATTGTAAAGTGGTACGGTATATCTCATATTAATATGTATTATCAATTTCTTTAGAAAAATCATTATAATTTAGATATGAATAACATACATGAAACGACATGATATCCCTTTGATGGATAAAAATTTTATCCATCTCGGATTTATTCTAGTTACTACTCCCTCTATCCCAGTTTGATCATACTCCATCTATCCCAGTTTAATCATCACATAAGTTTTCTAAGGTCTTCCTAAAATGATCATCTTCTAACAAGTGCATCTTTATTTATTTGTGTCAAGAGTAAATGAGGATCATTAACCAATCAAGATTAATTTCTATTGGTTCAACTGCATGCAATATTTAAATCTTGATGCAATCTACGGAACACGAAACAATATAACACCTTAACCGATGAGAATTGATTACAGAATAATGAATGTTTATTGTTCTTGGTCTTTGCGCTCTTTGCTTAGATGATGATCAAAATGGACTGGAGGGAGTAATACATTAGCCAACGGACGGTCGGTACAGAGATCACACTTTGGCGCAATCCGCCGGCGCGAAGGAGAACATCTCGCCGTCGAGATCGTAGAGCAGGTGCATGTCCATCTGCATCACGTTGCCTATGATGGTGATCGGCTGGTCATCCATCGCCGGGAGCATCGTCAAGCACGCCACGGTCACACGGCCCTGCGAGTCCACCTCCGCCGCGGCGAAGTAAGTCGGCACGGCATACTCAGCTCCCCCCGCGAAGCGCAGCACCAGCCTCGGCACGGGCAAGTCGCCGCCGCCGGTGTCGAAGCACAGGTCGGCGCCGAAGCGCGTCCCGTTCACCGCCGTCACGTTGGCCATCTGCGACAGGAACGCCTGCTTCACCATCGCGTAGCCGTCTTTGGCGAGCAACGTGAGCGTCGTGCCGGAGTCCACGATTGTACCGCCACCGGGGCCGGTCTGCGCGAAGCCGAACGTGCTGCTCGTGATCGGGAGGTCGGTCGAACCCACCGTGATGCCGGTGAGATTGACGTAGTAGAACGGGGAGAGTGGCACCGCTGGGTTTTTGAGGAGCGGCGTGGACTGGACGTTCCCTTCGGTCAGTTTGGCAAGGGAGCCAAACAGTATCGGGCTTTCGCCGGCGGCAGAGTCGGAGCGGAGGCAGTACGAGAACCGGCCGACGCCGAGCTGCGAGACGAGGGACAGCGGGCCGCGGCCAAGACCCGCGATGCCCGACGTCAAGTTGTCCATGCCGTTCACCGTGCTGCACCCGAACACGACCTTGGGGAAGGAGGCGGCGTCCCCGACTTTGAGCGTCTCGGTGGCGAGGTAGCCTGCGGTGTAGCCGCTGCCGTAGGTGAAGTTGTTGTAGACGCAGCCGGTGGCGTTGCACGTGCGGACGGAGCTCGGCATGGACTTGCAGAAGGAGCTGGTGCACGGGAGCTTGGAGAAGGTGGAGGAACTCGCCGGCTGGAACGGCGGCGTGGGCTGAGGGAAGCATTTGGTGCACGGCGCGCACTGCGTCCAGATGAGGTCGCTGCCGGTGTCGGCAAGGACCGGGAAGGTGAGCGGCGGCGTGCCGATGGACAGATTCATGTTGTATCCACCCTCGCGGTTCTCAAGCAGTGCCTGGAAGCTGACCGACGAGTTGGTGGTGGCCTTGCCGTCTGCGGTGGCGCGGGAGAGGAAAGCGATGCGGTGGCTGTCGCGGCGTGCCGCGTCGGAGTATTTGCCGGGGGATAGCTGGTGGATGCGAGTAAGAGTTCCGCGGAAGCCATGAAGATCGCCGGCGAGGGTTATCGGCGTGAGGAGGAGGATGATGAGTGCTAGTGTAGCAGCTGAGGATGCCATGTTTCCTATGACTCTCCTTGTCGTAGTTTTCGCTGTATTGGTTTGATGAAGGTTACTTGATCTTATATACACCACTCAACTAGTCATAGTTAATTGATCCAAGTCGCATCAGACTTTCGCAAACTGCTATCAAAAGTCGCATCATGTTTTACGTTCCAAAAGAAAAAAACAAATCGTACGCTTTCATGTGTAGTTTATTTTATTTTAATAGCAAATATACACTTACAAATTTAACTCGGGTAGGGGAAGAGCTAGAATTTGTTGGTGAAGTTGAGGGTTATGACATCACATCTCCACCCATCTCCACCCATTGTTTCGGCAAAGCATAACAATAGTCCAATGGAAAACTAAAAACTGGTATCGATTCTGACTATCTTGTATTGAAATTAGTATGCATCTACTAAAAGAAGCAATCACGAACTGAAATTATAACGCCAAGGCCGGGAGAACTTGCATCAAGTGACAATCTGAATCAATGACCAATAAGGAACTTGCATCAAGTGACAATCTGAAACAATGACCAATGATACTTGTAGAAGAAAAAGAGAAGCGACAAATTGGAAACAAACTAATGTTTTCAGCAGAAGTCCAGATTTGAAATTGATATGAAAACGAACTCACAGTCTTATTAACAAAACTAGCTGGGTGTTCCGTGCAATTACACTAACAACCATATAAAATTATGTATTTTTTATATGATATTACTTAAAATTTGTTAAATACCCATCATGTTATCTTGGATCTTAAAAGATCGAACATTACCATCCTTGAATTTTTAATTTTATAGTTTTTAAAAGTCACACCAGTTGCTGCCCCTTACTCTTATTATCCATTTATTTGGTTGCTCGATCTACCATAATTTCTATTTATCTTTCCTGAAGCTTTTAAAAATTGAAGCTCATTGTCTCGTCAGGTTCCGTTATTATAATTGTTAGAAGTGTCATCCAGTCTCGTCATTATCCATCTATCTCAAGCTGGCCGTTTTGCTAGCGGTTGATTGGTCCAGTTGTCACCGTTAGAATTGAAGATAAATCTTGGAATTATAAATGGTAAAAAAGATAGAATAAAACTGTAATGCTCCAGCACTCGTTAACTGATAACACCAGCTAACTCATGCCGAGGTGATACGCATTACCTGTGATATAGTACAAGTCCCAGGATACACTAGCTGGTTCCCACAGAATAAACATGGAATCAAAGTAACTAATTATTACATCACTGGGTTTTAGTCCTTACATAAGTTGCCATCCTGGACAGGCCCAAGGATGAGCAACGCAACAAATCAAAAGTCCATAAAGCAAAAGTCAAAAGCAGCGGCAGCTAAGCGTCTGGGCGACCGTCTTGATCCACAGGCGGGGCTTGGGGCTAGGCACGATCCTTCTAGAAATCCTCGTACTCGGCTTGCTCCTGGAGACACTCTTCGGCGGTCGGGTCGACGTCTTCATCTCCAAGCTCTATAGATAGTATATAGCAAGGGTGAGTACTTCACGTACTCAGCAAGCCGGGGAAAGAATGACATCTTGGTTAAGACAAGGAGAGCTAGGGTTTTATTTGCGAAAGCAGCCTTTTTGGCGAAAGCGATTTTAGTTCACAAAACTCTAGTGAGTGAATCAAAGTTTTAGTTGTCGGGAGGAGGCTCACGCCTCGACCCATTCCACAAGTTGCTTTGCAACAACTCGTCACGATTAACGAACAACAATTTATTTGTTTCCTCTATTAGTTTCTTCTCACTTTCACAACAACACATAGTCCACACAGTTATCTCAGCACTGCAACGCCATCATGGCCCTAACAACACCTCGGTGTCGGATGACACCCCAGGTCACACAGACCCGTTCCTAACCACAAAGGTTAGCCGTTTGCCACACAGGCAAACTCTGGTAACGAATCCCTTCCCAACAACCATTTTCATCAAACATTTGTCAAACAAATCTACGCTATGAGAAACACCTTACACTCGCCCTTGACCATAGGCACGGCTGTTCGAACAGTTCATTAAGCTCTGCAGAGGTTGTACGCTTTACCCACACGACACGAAACTGACACCATGTACCTGTCAGCAACGGAAGTTCGTGACAAGGCCTTTCCAAAGTTAACCCATGAAAATCGCATACCACCTAGTTGGGCTAAGATCCATAGCCGAGTATCAGGCAAAGACAGCCGTCATCCACTCAGGAAATACCGAGGATGCCTCCTACTCCTACTGGTACCATGCCACAATAGAGGTAAAAAGACACCCATGATGGGTAATAAATGTGTAACACTTCGTCTCCTCGTCCTCGGCATTCCACAACCATTGGCACACCAACTCCCATGTGATAACAATTTACTTAGCTAGAGGCATCCCATAAATACCCGTGTGGTCGCACTGTAACATGTTTGGATGAATTTCCCAAAGGAATCGGTCCTTAACGATAATGCGCGACCGAACCACAAAGGCATGGCCTCGCATCATCAACATTTTCACAACTCATTTTATTTCACAACACATCGGTACCACGTACCGGATTTTTAAGCATAAAGTTTAGAAAATACCCGAGTTTCCCACATGACAGTACAACGTAAGCACGGCTAAGCAAACTACCTCGGCAATCGTATCCAATGGATAGCGATACCGGCGTAAGTATGTGTAGCTAACAAGGATAAAGAGATTAACAACATCCTACGTAAAGTGAATGCAACTACTAGGTCGGTCCGTCGGTTGCATAAACAATCCGAGGCCTAACAAGATTTAACGTGTACACCTAGCAATACATTTTTCAAACAAAATAACTTGCAAATATAGGGGCAATGTGATCAAGGAGGCTTGCCTTGCACAAGATGGGGGTCTTCTTCTTCGAAACCGGCATCCGGAGCTTCCTCGTACACATGCTCTATACGCGGAACGGAGAACAAATAAATAAAAAGGCAATAAAACAAGCTCAAATCAAATAAACAAGTGTGCCACTGTGTAGATCTCAATTTTAGAAAAATTTAGAAATTTGAACGAGGTCAAACGGAGTTACGGTTGAATTTCTATGAATTTTCAAAGTTAAAAGGGTTTTTCTGAAATTTTTGGGAGTTTTTATTAAAAAGGTAACGGAATATTCCAACGGATGGAAGTTAGGGTTAGGGGGGCCCACTTGTCGGTTAGAGAGAGAGGGAAGGGGGGTGGGGCCCACCTGTCGGGGGGGTTTCTTCCCCACCGAGCTTGCCCGGCTCGGCTTGGCGCCGACGGGCGCCGGTGAGGGGCGGCGGCGAGGTGCGGCGACGGGACGGCGACGTGGGCGCGGGGCGCGAGGTGGCGCAGCGCGGCGTGGGCGCGGGGCGCGAGGGCGGCGATGTGACGCGCGCGCGGCGCGGGTGGCGCGGGGCGCGAGGCTGCGGGGCGCGCGGTGCGGCGGGCGGCGCGGGCGCGGCGGAGGCGGCGGCTAGAGGTAGGGGATGACCGGGTGGGCCGGGCCAGGCCGGTGCGAGAGGAAGGGCCCGTGGGCCGGGAGGGAGGAAGGGGGGAGCTGGGCCGGGAGAGGGGAGGGAGAGGGAGGTGGAGTGGGCCGGCCCACTCGGGGGAGAAAGAGAGAGGGGGAGAGGAAGAGGGGTTGGGCCGGGGAGAAGGGGCCCAACAGAGGTGTCCCCCGCTTTTTTTTTGTAGATTAGGAATTTGAGGGGAAAATAAAATATGAGATCTATTAGGCACACAACCAAATAAAATCCAAACTTTAAAAAATTCCAAGTTTTTAATTGAGAGAAAATTTTAAATAAATAAAATTAGGGTGCTACAAAAACCTGCGATACTTCTGTTTCTCGCTACGCACACATCAGTTTTTGACGCGTGGAATGAAGGCAGGTTCTCGGTCCTTCCAACAGAATAAATAAAATTTCTCAAGAAAAAAAAATAGATCCAGACCTTTCCAAACTACTACTGCCCATAAGAAATCAGAGAAGAACACTAAGAAACCGGTAGAAAAGGTCGGAGATGTAAATGAAAAATAGATAGAAAAAAGAAAAACAGATATGAAATTCTGAACTGAAAAAATAAACTCCTAGAGAAAAAAGAAAAAAAACAGAAACAACTAGTGTATTGTAGCTACCATAAAATTGGAGATGACGAAAACATTAGCCATAACATTTTCTGGTTCCCCGGATCCCCTAAAGATGCCCACTCGAGGGAGCAAGGTTGTGCCATCGATGACTAGCCGTGATGGTTCATTGGTTCATGATACGTATATTGGATGCATCAACTAGATGATGCACACCAAGGTCGAGCATATCCATGTCATCCATAGCAACAATGCCCACGAGCTTGAGCTCGACCAAATCAAGGAGAAAGAAAAGGGAGGGACTAAGGAGGTCTCCAGTAGGATACCTCAATTGGAAGGTTCAAGGGGCAATGTCGTCGTTGCTGCCATCATCTTCCTCTTGCTCTCGCTGACACCAACTTCCTCATTGGTTGTTGCCTCCCTTCTTTACGAGCTCCGACACGTATTACTAGTAGCCATGGCTCCAAGGTGCCAGATCCAGCAGCCTTGAATTGTCGATGCCCACGAGCTCCGGCAACAGCGACAAACGACATAGCATGACGGAGCAGCGATGGTGATAAGGCATCGAGATCCTTTTGCTTTTTCCTTTTCCTTTATTTTTATTTTTCTCCCTATTAAGTTGGTGATTGAATAACGGATTTGTTTACTGTTCTTCATACAACGGATTTCCAATCTACTATGTTTTTATTTTAAAAATTAGTATAGTGTCAATCTACAATTAAAATATTTTATCTATAATAAGTTCTAAGAGTAACCTCACATTCAAGTGTGTTAGTTTTATTACGTGATGGATTTTATTTGTTCAATTCAACAGTACGTGTGTGTGAGAGAGAGAGTATTCATTGATTTTTCCGTAGGCCGAACGAAAGAGTCAAAGACAATACCTGCTCCTTCCATTATTTCAAACATGTTTAATTAGAGCTGAAAATCATCAGAGCAAAGTCAATCAGGTGACACCAGACACGGCAAAATAGAACGTCATCAATTAGGACGCGATATCAAACTAGATTCCACAGAGGATGACGACACAAGAGAAATTAAGCCTTATTTGTCCTATGATGAACAGCAAGACCAAAACTGTATATGATCCCCACATGCGTACAAATATATACACACATATATATATATATATGTGTATACGTATACATATATATGTATAGATATACATATGTGTACATATATGCATACATATGCATACATATGTGTACACATATGCATATATATACATATATGTATATTTATATATATATCTACGTGTATATATATGCATGTATATATGTATGTATATATGTATGTATGTATATATAGATATATATGTATGTATGTATGTATGTGACATATACATATATATATATATATATGTGTAGACTTATTATTTTTACTGTAGATAACGAACGGTAAATACTCCATTGTCACACGTTGGCACAATCCGCTGGCGCGAAAAAGAACATCCCGCCGTCGAGATCGTAGAGCACGTGCAAGTCCATCTGCATGATGTTGCCTATGATGGAGATCGACAGTTTGCCGCTCGCCGGGAGCACGAGCAAGCACTCCACCGCCGAGCGGCCCTGCGAGTCCACCGCCACCACGCCGAAGTAGCTCCGCCGTCGCACGGCGTACTCAGCTCCCCCGGCGAACCGCAGCACCAGCGTCGGCACGGCCACCTCGCCGCCGCTGGCCTCGAAGCACAGGTCGAAGCCGAAGCGTGTGCCGTTCACCGTCGTCAGGTTGGCCATCTCCGACAGGAACGCCCGCTTCACCATCTCGTAGCCCTCCTTGACGAGGTACGTGAGCGTCGTGCCGGAGTCCACGATCGTGCCGCCGCCGAGGCCGGTCCGCGTGAAGCCGAACGTGCTGCTCGTGATCGGGAGGTCCCTCGAACCGACGGTGATGCCGGTGAGGTTGACGTAGTAGTGCGACGAGCTTGGCATCGCTGGGTTCTCGAGGAGCGGCGTGGACTGGACGTTCCCGCCGGTCACCTTGGCAAGGGAGCCGAACAGTATCGGGCTGTCGCCGGCGGCGATGTCGGAGCGGAGGCAGTACGAGAACCGGCCGACGCCGAGCTGCGAGACGAGGGACAGAGGGCTGCGTCCGAGCCCCACGATGCCCGACGACGAGTTGCCCACGCCGTTCTCCGTGCTGCACCCGAACGCGACGTCGGGGAACGTGGCGCCACCGACGTGGAGCGTCTCCGTGGCGAGGTAGCCGGCGGTGAAGCCCATGCCGTAGGGGTAGTAGTAGACGCAGCCGGTGGCGTTGCACGTGCGGTAGGGGCTCGTGAGAAACTGGCAGAATGAGCTGGCGCACGGGAGCTTGGAGAAGGTGGAGGAGCTCGCCGGCTGGAACGGCGGCGCCGGCCGCGCGACGCACTCGGTGCACGGCTCGCACTGCGTCCAGATGAGGCTGCTGCCGGTGTCGACCAGGACGGAGAAGGTGACCGGCGGCGTGCCGATGGATAGGTTCATGTTGTACGCTCCCGCGCTGTTGTCAAGCGGTGTCTGGAAGCTCACCGACGAGTTGGTGGTGGCCTTGCTGCCGGCTGCCGCGGCGTGGGAGAGGAAGGCCAGGCGGTGGCTGTCGCGGCGTACGGCTGCGGAGTATTCGCCGGCGGAGAGCTGGTGGATGCGAGTGAGAGTGGCGCGGAAGCCATGAAGGTCGCTGGCGAGAGTGGTCGGCGGGAGGAGGAGGACGAGAGATAGTATTGCAGCTGCGGTGGCTGCCATGGTTCCTATATGTTTATTTCTCTCTTTTCTGTTTTTTCTGTTGTGTTGGTTAAGTATATATGATGATGGTAGTTCATCTTATAAGAATTTAAAAACTTCGCAAAGTGATGAAAAGAATTTTCTTTGATGAGCAGCCGTCTATTCGGTCCAATCAACTTCCAAGCACCACGGACTATATACAATTAAAATCATTGTCAATCGTGATCAGTTGTACTTTATATGGTGACTATTTGTATCCTCACGGTCGATTTTCCAACCAGTGATGATCCTCTATACCAATAGTGATCTTCCATGCCGATGCCTCTGGTCTTTATCAGGCACCAGTGAGCCGTACAACTGTTTCCCATTTAAATTTCAGATTGTTTAATTTATATATTCTCCATGAATAAGTACCATATGCTTCTGTCATCCTAAATTATAGGATACCTTCTTTTAATGAAAATCAAACTCGATAACTTTTAATTAATAATCGTATTAACCATATTTATGCTAAGTACTAATATCACTCTATTCATATTATAAAAGTAGTTTTATATGATGTTAATTTTATATTTATTAGAAACATAATATGGAATAAATTAATGATCAAAATATATCACTGTAATTCCGGATTGAGGGAGTAATTCAAATTCAGTATAATTTCACTGGACTTTGGATATTGTCATTTAACTCACACAAAACCACAAGACATATGATGCATATCGTTAGGTATTATTACATACTCCTATATGGTTATATAATTCCACACAACCACAGTGTTAATAATCCGACTTGCTATTGTACTAATGCAGAAAAGAATATAACTTTCGTGGTTACAACTCTTAAACGCAACTGTGAGCCATAATATCTGAGTTATGTACCCATATGTCAAAATCTCATGGTTTTCTGCAAGTAGAACGTTAATAGATGTTTTTCTTTTTTTACTCGGTTCAAAATCTTATGATTTTCTGCAAGTAGAATGCATGCCTAAAAGTCAAAATTTATTACAATACGAAAGAAGAATGCATGGTCAAAAAGTCAAAATTTATTATAATACGAAAGAAGAATGCATGAGAGGGAATTGGGGCATGTTGAGGTTGGACCGGTCCTTAGGCCGACCAAGCCCCGCAAGGTCGCAAGCTAGCGTGTGCGGGAAGCAAGCAGTAGCAGGCCTTTGGGAGTTGGGCCAGCATGCAGCAGAGCAGCTAGCTCTTGTATGCAGCTGCGGTAGCAGGCCGAAAGCAGTTTAGCGGTAGCAAAACTGCAAAAGTCAAGCAGCAGCAGTAGTTCGATTGGCAGAGGCAGCAAGCTAGCAGCAGTTTATGAGCGGTTTAAAAAGGACGTAAGCCCTATAAAAGTGGTTTAATGTTTTTCGCAAACACCAGTATAGAACCGATCTTTTATCGTGATACTTAAAAAATGGTATTTTTTTACCGGTTAGATTTAGAACCGGTGCTAAAAACTTTTTAGTACCGGTTAGATTTAAAGCAAGTAAAAAAAGCAAGAGTTTTACAGTATAGTTGTGATCCAATTAGGCTGAGTTCTTTCCCAACTTTCCCAACTCACTTCGCTCTTGCTCCGCACGCACACCTTTTAAACTGCTAAACGGTGCATTTTTTAAAAATTTTCTATATGAAAGTTGCTTTAGAAATTCATATTAATCCATTTTTCAAAAAATTTTATTAAATACTTAATTAATCATAAGAAAAGAAATGCGTCGCTCTATTTTACCTGCGCGGGAGGTGAATTCCTAACCTCACCTTCCGAACACATCCTTAGATGGTTTGGGTCTATAATTGTTTTCAGACCTAGGCATAGATGTTCTACTCAGGGTTTTCGTTACCGCCGGTAACCGCGCGGTTACCGTGGTTAGTAACCGTGCTTACCACCGGGGCACGGTAACCGCGGCCCCGGCGGTAACGTATATCCTGGTTCTACTTGGACAAGCCGTCAATAGTACTTGCTCTGTTTTCGTATTATAATAAATTTTGACTTTTTGACTTTTTATTTTTAAGTCAGGTTTAAGTTTATATAAAAAAATAGCAGCATTTATAACACCAAATTAATTTCATTAATATTATATTTAATGAAATTGATTTGGTGTTATATACGTTGATACATTCTCAAACTTAAAGAATTTTTTCCACAAAGGGAGAAGTATAGAGGGAGGAGAGAGGAGGGAGGACGGGACATATCCTATCGGGGTTGGGGCTAGCTGAAGACACTTTTAAATAGAGAAGCTTTTTTCGCGGACGGACATCTTAAGTAGCCACCTAGGAAGATCGATTTCCGTAGGTGGATTTAGCACATGAGTTTCTTGTCGTTATAACAAATGAAAGTTTAGGACCCTTGCAAAAGTAAGACCCTGGCGTATGCGAAAATTATTTTTTCATCAGCATACACAAGTGTCTTGTACACTGTTTGAATACAAGTGGCAGCCATATAGTACTTGCATGCAAGAATTGAAGCTCATACCGAAGCTCCACATCCTCTCCTGCTTAATCGTTGTCTTGTACACACTACTTAAAAAATGGATTTTTATGTACGAGAGTCCCTATAGTTTGCATACGACCGTAAATTATCACGCATGTAAAAATGGAACTCTATTTTCACATACGACTCCTTATGAGCCCGCATGCAAAAATCGATTTTCGCAAGCGGGCCTCTTAACAGACCCGCATGCGAAAATACGTCTATTTTTACACGTGGACCTCTTGAGCGGTCGCATGCAAAAATTAAATTTCGCAGGTAGGCCTCTTGAAGGCTCGCCTACAAGTCTAACCGTCAACCTCTTTCCCTCTCACCATATTAAAAAAAAACTAATTCATCCTTATCCACGCTGCACTTCCACTCCTCTCTATCCCTCTCTGTCCCCCTCACCTCCCTTCCCGAGCGGCTGGTGGGAGCAGCTAGCGGTGGCTCGCACGTGATGAGGGTTACCGACGAGGGAGGGCAGCGGCCTAGCTCCCCTGCGCAGAGGCCGGTGGAGGAGGCGCGCGACGGCGGCAACAGCCCTCCGCCGTGCTGAGGCCACCACCGGCAGCCCTCCCCCAGGCGGGCTGTTGACGACCAAATTTGGTAATTCAAATATCGGAAATCAAAATGGAATTGAAGAGGATTGAAGAGATGAGATCGTATCGGAAAGCAGAGTGAGAATCGCCTGTGGTCCGAATCGGCTATGGACTGGATCGGCAGAGTCAGAGTCGGACTGGGTTAGCCGATTGAGCCGATTTCGGTAATATGATTCGGTATACGTCATCGGGTTGTGTTAGCGTGCTTCATATGGGTTGCCATGCACGGATAAAGTCCTGAGGAGGCAATTGTATCTATTAATTAGGATATTTTATGTGATTTCCTTATAGATATTCTCGGTAAGAGTCCGCCTAAGGGACTTGTGGGTTAGCTGGATTTGTATTAGGGTAATATGAGTCGTGTCCGTGATGGACAATGTTTGTAATTTCGGGTATAAATATAATCCCGAGGTCTTGTAAACAACAACACACGTTCAACCAATCTCGGCGCATCGCCAAACCTTTGTTTTCTATTCTCGACAAGTTTGTGCTTTCGAGTCGTGCTGCATCAATTTGATCTTTAGCAAAAAGGTATATCTTGTCATGGCGAGCTACATCATTAGGGCTAGTGCTTACATCTCTATGACACTCTAGTTCTTTGTTGTGATTCTCCGAGTTATCATATATGTTATATAACTTAGATCGACAACGCAATCTACCTATATCGGCTAAATCCTTTCTAGGGTTTCATTGATATCGACTAGATTACTTTATTAATCTAGGTTATATAACGTATCCACCATCCCGAAAAGGCAACTATCGGCTTGATTCTTTAGATCTCGTGCTTCTATTTATACTTAATGCTGCATTGGTTCAGTCCAACCTATTAAGTCGTATTTAGAATCATGGAATCTAACCTGCTTCATGCTTGTCAATAAGGATAGTATCGGGGTTTCAGCCGATCTTACCTGATATAGATGTTTTGCATTGTTCTATGCTTTGTTTAATATTCTGTATCTGCCCCTTATATCAGGATCTAATCTAATATAAATATATTAAGCTTGATATCAATCTAATTGGTTATAGTTTAATATATTTATTACTAGAGGATATCCTAGCATAAGGTTGTATCGGAGCTATAGCCGATACATACTTAAACCTAGATATCGGCTATGATATTAATCTGCATAATCGTTATTTCATGTTACCTTTAGACTTGGGCAATTTATACTGTCTCGGTTCAGCCCGATCTATCCCAATTGCTTATTTCTAAAGTAATATTGATTTATTGATTATGTAGCGTTGATCTTTTCAGCCGATATACTAGTTTTAGGGTTAATTTTATTATTGACTATACCTCACAGCCGATTCATGCTTTATTGCATCGGCTAGGTCACATACGATATGAAATCGGCCCTATGGCCGATTGTCTATCGTTTACTGATACTCTGTGCATGTTTTTCTTTTTGATTGCAGGATCAAATCAACTGGCACGCCCTTGAATCTGAAACCCTAATTTTGGACCTGCACTAGAGTAAAGCAAACATCTCAGGCCAGTGTGTGTTTTTTGCATCAACACGCTTTTGGCACGCCTAGCGGGACTCGTGTCATCATGTCTCCAAACATCACTGAAGTTGCGGAGGACAACACCCGAACAGCTGAGTGACGAACAGAAAGAGGAATTGCAACAAATGCTGAACCAACTCCAAAGTCAATATTTGCACTCGTTCACAGTCACCCGGCAAGGCACGGTCATCCAAAGGACCAAAATCCAAGTACCAACGATTGTGAAGCAAGACCCAAGTACTTCCGGATCAGGAGAAGAAAAGGATAAACGAGTGAAAGCTGAATTAAGCAATGAAGAATTGCACACATTACAAGATCGCATCGATTCGGCTGTACATCATGCGCTAGTCAACCAGTCCGGAGTACTTGTCAATACTTTGACAAACATGATCAAGTCGGTAGTCGATGGAACGATAGCCGAAGAAAAGGCTAAAGGACCTATTTATCTACCGGACGGCACGTTCCCATCATATAGAACCGTGAAGACAGAGATCGGCGGAAATCAAGGAAGTCAGCAAGTGCTTCAAACCCAGGCTCCATCGGCTCCTTACTCAAGTTCAAATATTCCATCAATTCTAACCAGATCACAGCCGATCACTGGGGGGCAAGCATCAACTCAATTAACACCAGAACAATTGATGAGTATTCTTCATTCAAAACCGCCAACTATTGACACATTTTACCAAATTCCTTCGGTTCCACAACAGCCGATTGGAATTACTCAGCCGATAAGCCAGCAATACAGTACAGAACAACTTCCTTATGTGCCACCACCAGGCATATCGGCTGGCTTCAATAATCTTTATCAGCCTCACTCACCACGACCTCAGCCGATCCAATACGGCCAGATGGATCCACTACAACAGCGGTATGGTGGAGCAACACCTCATCAGCCCTGGGCCGATATGATTGCTGACGTCATGAGGGAGCAATTTGGACTCAAGCCTAAAGATAATGGCAACATGTATCGGCACCCATATCCAGAATACTTCGATCAGGTTCCATTGCCAAACCGATACAAGGTGCCAGACTTCTCCAAGTTCTCAGGACAAGACAATGTATCAACCTACGAGCACATTAGCCGATTTTTAGCTCAGTGTGGTGAGGCATCGGCTACAGAAGCTCTCAGAGTTCGCTTATTCCCACTCTCGTTATCTGCATCAGCATTCACTTGGTTTTCATCATTGCCGTATAATTCAATCAGGAGCTGGGCCGATTTGGAGAAACAATTCCACAAGTACTTTTTCAGTGGAGTTCAAGAGATGAAGCTATCGGACCTCACAGCTATTAGGCAGAAATTAGACGAATCGGTTCCTGATTATATTCAACGATTCAGAGACATGAGAAATAGATGTTACAACCTATCTTTATCAGATTCTCAACTAGCCGATCTAGCCTTCCAAGGTTTGCTGGCGCCAATCAGGGAGAGGTTCTCAGCTCAAGACTTTGACAGTTTAGCACACTTGGCTCAGAAGATATCGGCTCATGAAACAAGATTTCAAGAGGCTAGGAAATTCATCAAAAAGGCTAACAATGTAAATAATGTCTACAATTATGATTCTAACTCTGAAGATGAAGACCCAGATATCAATGCAGCCGAATGGGCTACGAACAAGAAGACGGTGGTCTGTCAATGGGCTAAGAATTCGGCTACAGAGGAAAGGTTTGACTTTGACATTACCAAGGCTGATAGGATCTTCGATCTCCTTCTTCAAGAAAAACAGATTCAACTGCCGGCAGGACATGTCATCCCATCGGTTGAAGAGTTGAAGAAAATGAAGTATTGTAAGTGGCATAATACAGGATCTCATCACCCTAACGATTGCAAAATTTTCAGACAACAGATCCAGTCGGCTATTGAACAGGGAAAAATTAAGATTGATGGATCCAACATGGTGAACAAACCGATGAAGATAGATGGACATCCTTTTCCAGTTAACATGGTGCATTCTGGATACAACAGGAATACAGCCGATGGAAATAAAAACTACGTTAGGAGTATCCAATCGGCTGGTATGATCGGCAAGTATCAAGACAGGAGTCAACGGGAGGAGGATACATATCCTGATGAAGAAGAAAGATATTTTGATCCCCATTGGAGTTGTGAATTCTTCAGATTCTGCTGGAACGAAGGTATGAGGCTGCCATCTATCGAAAATTGCCCTGGCTGCAGTGATCCTGATGTCCAGTTCATCCAAAAATCAAGCCGACAACATGCAATTACACATCGGCCAAGACAATCAAGGCTGTCAGTACATGAAAGACTTGGGCCGATGCGACAAGACAATGATGAAGATGACTCACGTAGAGAATCCAAGCCAATGCATCCCCAATGGTGTCCCTCTGGGGTATTTACCAAGAATCAAAAGAGAAGAGTTCAAAGGATGAGGAACAGAGAGCAATTCCAGGAGGTTGAGGGTGCAATTGAGCATCGGTTGCGGCAGAGAACGAAGAAAGTATGGCGCGTGAAGAGCAAAGCGATGCCAGCCGATGAAGTCAGAGCCGATCGCAACAAAGGCAAGGAAGTGATGTCATCTGAGATAAATATGGTCTTTATGTTGCCAGCCGAGTATGCAGCAGAGCAAGTTGTCGAGCAGGAAGAAGATATGCCATCGGCTAAGTTGATGTTATCTCCACAACAAGTTGTTTTTGAGAAACCCGAAGGAACAGATCATCGGCACCTCAAGCCACTTTATGTTAAGGGATTTGTCAATGGTAAGCCGATGTCAAAGATGCTAGTCGATGGAGGGGCAGCTGTTAATCTAATGCCTTATACAACATTCAGAAAGCTTGGGAAGAATTCAGAGGACTTGATCAAGACCAACATGATTCTGAAGGATTTTGGCAGGAACCCATCTGAGACCAAGGGAGTTTTGAATGTGGAGCTAACCATCGGCAGTAAAACAATTCCAACCACGTTCTTTGTTATTGACGGGAAGGGTTCCTACAGTCTGTTGTTGGGAAGAGATTGGATCCATGCCAACTGTTGCATCCCTTCAACAATGCATCAAAGCTTGATTCAATGGCAAGGAGACCAAATCGAAATTGTGCCAGCCGACAGGTCAGTCAATGTAGATTGTGCCGATTTGTCTATTTGGGAGATGGAAGGAATTGATTGTTTATCTGGCAAAGTTTGGCAAGGAGATTACTTAAAGATTTCTGATGATGCCATACAGACAACAGGAGATGGAGAGCCCCAATTCTTGTTTTGAGGGCGCTGTGGAGGGTTCTAATTTATACACAGAAGATACTATTGATGATCTCGACGGCAAGCTTGGGCAAGGTTTTATGTCGGCTGATGAACTAGAAGAAATCGACATTGGACCAGGTGATAGGCCTAGGCCGACATATATTAGTAAAGGTTTACCAAAGGAACTTAAATGTACATTAATTGTACTCTTAAAGGAGTTTAGAGATTGTTTTGCCTAGGAATACTATGAGATGCCAGGACTTAGCCGATCGATAGTTGAACATCGGCTCCCTATCAAACCAGGCTATCGGCCATACAAGCAATCCCCCAGACGTTGTAAAGCTGCGATGTATGATGCTATTAAGGCCGAAATTACAAGACTCTATGATGCTGGCTTCATCAGACCATGCCGATATGCTGAGTGGATTTCCAATATAGTACCAGTTATCAAGAAAAATGGCAAGCTCAGGGTTTGTATTGATTTCAGAGATCTAAACAAAGCTACACCGAAAGATGAATATCCAGTGCCGGTAGCCGATCAACTTGTAGATGCAGCATCTGGACATAAGATTATCAGTTTCATGGATGGCAATGCTGGTTATAATCAGATTTTATGGCTGAGGAAGATATCTACAAGACTGCTTTTAGGTGCCCTGGTGCTATCGGCTTGTACGAGTGGGTAGTTATGACTTTCGGCTTGAGGAGTGCTGGTGCTACATATCAGAGAGCCATGAACTATATTTTTCACGATCTCATCGGTGCACTGGTGGAGATATATATAGATAATGTGGTGGTTAAATCCAAGGAAGTTGATGATCACATAGCCGATTTGAAACAGGTCTTAGAAAGAGCAAGGAAGTATGGGTTGAAGATGAATCCTACCAAGTGTGCTTTTGGTGTATCGGCTAGTCAGTTTCTTGGATTTCTGGTTCATGAGAGAGGGATTGAAATTCCTCAGAGGAGCATTGAAGCAATTAAAGATATCAAACCCCCGGAAGATAAAACCAAGCTACAATCATTGATCGGTAAGATTAATTTTGTTCGGCGTTTTATATCAAATCTGTCCGGTCGAATAGAACCATTTACTCCTCTGCTAAGGTCGAAAGCCGATCAAGAATTTATCTGGGGAGAGAAGCAGCAACAGGCTCTGGATAACATCAAGGAATATTTGAGTACCCCTCCAGTTCTTATACCACCACAGAAAAGGATTCCATTTAAACTTTATTTATCGGCCGATCAAAATTCTATCGGCTCAGTCTTGATTCAAGAGGTTGAAGGAAAAGAACGAGTTATATTCTATCTCAGTAGACGTTTGTTGGATGCAGAAACAAGGTATTCACCTGTGGAGAAGTTATGCTTATGCTTATATTTTTCTTGCACAAAGTTGAGGCATTATCTACTATCCAATGAGTGCATTATAGTTTGCAAGGACGACGTAGTAAGATACATGCTATCGGCTCCAGTGTTAAAAGGACGAATTGGGAAGTGGATCTTTGCTTTGTCAGAATTTGATCTCAGATATGAATCGACTAAGGCAGTTAAAGGGCAAGCGATAGCCGATTTCATAGTTGAACACAGGGATACCAGTGTTGATAATATTGACATCATGCCATGGATTTTATTCTTTGATGGATCAGTTTGTACTCATGGTTGTGGTTTCGGCTTGGTGATAATATCGCCTAGGGGGGCAAGTTTTCAGTTTGCTTTTACTATTAAACCATACTCAACAAATAATCAAGCGGAATATGAAGCTGTTCTCAAAGGGTTGCAGTTATTAAGAGAAGTCGAAACCGATGCTGTTGAGATCATGGGTGATTCATTGTTGGTGATAAGTCAATTATCTGGGGAATATGAATGTAACAATGATACCTTAATAATCTATAATGAGAAATGCCAGGAGCTGATGAAGACATTCAAGATGGTTACTTTGAAGCATATTCCTAGGGAGCAAAATGTTGAAGCTAATGATTTAGCTCAAGGCGCTTCAGGATATAGGCCGATGTTGCAAGGGATTGAAGTAGAAGTGGCCTGTATTCCAGCCGATGATTGGAGGTTTGATGTTTTTGAGTATCTCAAGAATCCTTCAAGATCAGTTTCAAGGAGATTAAGGTATAAAGCTCTTAAGTATGTTCTGTTGGATGATTCATTGTATTATCGAACGATTGATGGAGTTCTCTTGAGGTGCTTGAGTATGGAAGAAGCTAAAGTTGTTATGTGTGAGGTTCATGAAGGTATTTGTGGGACACATCAATCGGCTCATAAAATGAAGTGGTTACTTCGAAGAGTTGGATATTTTTGGCCAACAATGCTGGAGGATTGTTTCAGATATTACAAGGGTTGTCAAGATTGTCAGAAGTTTGGAGCAATTTAGAGAGCGCCAGCATCGGCTATGAACCCTATTGTCAAGCCGTGGCTGTTCAGAGGTTGGGGTATTGATATGATCGGCCAAATCAATCCACCATCAAGCAAAGGGCATAAATTCATATTGGTTGCGACTGATTATTTCACTAAGTGGGTTGAGGCAATTCCTTTGAAGAAGGTAGACAGTCAGGATGCGATCAATTTTGTCAAAGAGCATATTATATACAGATTTGGTTTGCCACAAACAATTACAACTGATCAAGGTTCTATACTTGTATCGGACGAGTTTGTGCAGTTTGCTGATAGCATGGGAATTAAGTTGTTGAATTCATCATCATATTATGCAGAAGCCAATGGACAAGCTGAAGCATCTAACAAGAGTTTGATTAAGTTGGTCAAAAGAAAAATAGCCGAATATCCCAAGAAGTGGCATACTATTCTGGCTGAGTCATTATGGTCTTATCGGATGGCTTGCCATGGTGCAATTCAGGTACCTCCTTATCAACTGGTTTATGGGCATGAGGCTGTATTACCATGGGAAACCAACATCGGCTCTCGGCGGATTTCTTTACAAGATGAGTTAACAGTCGATGATTATCATAATTTGATGGTTGATGAGTCAGAAGATTTGGTTCAAGTACGATTGCGAGCTCTTGAGAAAGTTCGAAGGGATAAGGAGAGGGTTGCCAGGCATTATAACAAGAAGGTTGTACCCAAATCTTTTGAGGAAGGCGAGCTGGTTTGGAAATTAGTGCTGCCGATAGGGGCCAGAGATAATAAATTCGGCAAGTGGTCACCGAATTGGGAAGGACCGTTTCAAGTTCATAAATGTGTGTCTAAAGGGGCCTATATGTTAAAAGGACTTGATGGAGAAGTATTTGGAAGAGCACTTAATGGAAATATTTGAAGAAATACTACCCAAGTGTTTGGATTGGTTCATAATCGGCTATGGTTCGCCGGTTTGTGAGTGATAGCCGATGTGTTTACATCGCCTTTAGACGGCCGATATTTTTATCGCCCTTAGACATGTAAGTTTGCAGCATTGTGTTCCCTACTACAAACTTGGGGGGCATGGAGGATGAAAAGTTGGAAATTTTTGAGAAAAGTTGGAAATTTTTGAGCAAAATTTAGCATAAGTTGGAATACAGCCAAGTCTGCCAGGAATAAAATTGGCTTCTATGAAAGCAACAGTATCAATCGGCACAAGGAAGTTAAGAGGTTATGTTACAAGACAAATGTTTTAGCCGATTACAGAATTAATTACAAAATTCTTCTAAGTCCCTATTACAGGAAGTCATTGAGCAAGATATTTCTGGATTGCTGACAGTGCCCGTTATCGGATTTCTTCAACTTCTGCAATGGCTTAGGCATCTTGGGCGTCAGTTCCAGGAATTACCTTCAGGGACTTAGTCATGGTGGCCACATTCTTTATAGCCGATTTCAGTTTTGCTTTCTGTTCCCCAATGGCTTTAGGGAGATCGGCTAATTTCTGCTTTTCCAGTGCAATTTTGGCATTACACTCTTCAAGCTTGGCTAGCAAATTTATTCTTTCAGCCTCTAGTTGATTTATTGAAGCTTTAATCGGCTCTTCAGCTAATTGATCAAGCTTTGCTTTTTCATCATGTACTAGCTACCGATTGGCCTGAATGGTTTCTTCAATATCTTTCTTTTCTCGTCTATCGGCTATTCTTTGTCTTGCTTTCTCCAGCTTGAATTGGTGCTGCTCAAGATACATGGCTGGGGTGATTGTGTTGGACAGCTCATCTGGCAGTAGGGCTTGAATTTCTTGGAACCTTGCTTGAAGAGTGCTACAGTCAACTACCAGGCTATCTAGAGATGCTTCTAGCCGATGTGCAATATCTTCAAGATTTCTCTTCACATCATCGGTTAGAGGAGCTAAAGATTTGCTTGTTATTTCTCCTTCTGTTTCTTCATCAAAGTAGTCTTTTATATCGAAAGAGAATAAATCGGCTAAGGTCTGCAGATGGGGAAGATGAAAGGAATATAAGTAAGAAGAAATTTTTATACAGCCGATTTGAAGAGTTTTAAGGATGAAACTTACAGGGATTGCAGGAGCAGCGATTTCTTCTTCTTCGATATGATGGTTGCCTACGGCCGATACAGTGTGTTCACTGGAAACCGGTTGTGCTACAGGTGATGAAGGGGAAGGAGGCTGAAAATATTTATGCAAGTGTTAAATAGTATCGGCTAATGAGATATTCAAAGTGTTAGACAGTTGAGACTTACCAAAGGAGCTTGAATTGATGGTTTAGCCGACATTTGTGTTGGTTTCTTTCTCTCGGCTGGTCTTTTCTTCTACAAAATGCAAGAGTTGGAGGATTAAGTTGAGGGTGAGTAAGGAAAATTTGTATCAAGGAAGACGAATTTACCCTGGGTTGCCGAGTGAAGACAGCTGGAACAGAAGGAGTTGTGGGGGTTTGCTTTGGAGAGGCTGGAGGTGTTTTTTCTCTCACATCACTAGATTCAGCTGCAGCTTCATTTATTGCTCGTTCAATTGATGCTTCTTTTAGGGCTTCGTCTGTATCATCGGCTGTTGGAGGTGGTTGTTTCTTGGCCTTTTTCTTAGTGGCTGGTGGCACGGCAGTTGATGCTCTAGTTCTCCTTTTCCTGCCTGCATTGGCTGGTTCCCTCATTTGTCCTTGGAGCAGGCTTGATGTCTTGGGGCCATGATAGCCGATGACAGGAGGAGTCATGCCACATCTGTTAGGAAATAGTCCTGCAGCATATTCAATTTCTTTGCCACTTTTGCTAGTGTGAGGAGGAGAAGAATCTGTGGTCTGAAAAAGAAAGGATGTTTCACAAGTTAAAAATCGGCTAATGTATTTAAAACAGTAGTGAAGGTGAATTATAGGAAATAAATGAATTACCTGAGGGATCATGTCTGGAAAGAGGTCAATCATGTAGATGGTAGCCGATTGGTGAAAAAGATGTTGTTTCCATTCAGCCCACCATGAAGTGAAGACTTTGCTCCTGAACATGGCTAACTCAATATCATTAATACTGCCAAGAGGAGATCCTGGGATATTAAGCAGCCGATCCATCATTAAGCTTGAAGTTATTTCTCCTCGGCATTCAATCTTGTCAGCAAACCACAAGCCGATTGGGAGTTGTCCCATGCCAAATTGTCTTGCTGAACTTATTGGGTGATAGAATTCATATGAAACCTTTATGTTCCTGCCTTGATGGATGCCGACAGGAAGGATGCATGGGCTGATGGCTGTGGTATATACTTCTCTGGACTTCTGGAATTTGTCATGGTTTATTTCTTCAAATCTGAAGTCTGATGGCAGTTCAAAGTTGGTTGATTCATCATAGAAGAACCAGATTCTAGCATCTTTTTGAAAGCCGTCATAGAAGCTAAAAAACCAGTCCTTGAGCAGTTCTGCTGATCATTTTGCTCCTGCATCGGCTGGGGTGCTAGCGTATTCTCCAAACAACATACACCTCCGATGGGTTATTTCTTCTCCTTCATCATCAGTGATCGGCTCTAGTCTTGGAAATTCTGCTTCAGTTAGGGGTGGCCGATTGACAGCCTTCATTGCAACTAAGTTTAGCCAAGATTGGAGTAACCACCATGGACCACCTGCTGAGACTATTGAGCCAGTAGCTAGTTTAGCTGATGCATTGTTCAGAGTTTGATACAAATAGCCGAGCAAGATCTTTCCTAAAGGGAATTGTCTTTTTTCTTCAAGTGCTTCGGCTATATGCTGCCAGTTTGAGGTTGGGCCACAACTGGATCCACAGAACAAAAACTTCTCCAACCACATTAGTAAGAAGGCAGTATGCTCTCTAGGGGAGACTGAGCCTTGACCCATGTTAGCCGAAATAAAGCCAGACCATCCTCCTATGCTCTTTGTTTTAAAATCAAATCTATTTTTCGAGTTCAAGGTCATTGGGTTGGCTGATGAAGTGATATCTAGCCCAATTAACATGGTAATATCCAGTAAAGTTGGGGTTATCGGTCCTTGATTGAATAAAAATGCATTGATGGCATTGGACCAGAAATAGCTAGCAGAGGCCATCAGTGGTTCATCTTTAGCCAAATTGGCCAGAGTAAGGGCTAAGGCTTGGCCGATTCCGAGTTCATCCCAGTGGTTCTGTTTGCTAGCCGATATGCGCTTATACCATGCAGGCCAGCTTTTCTCTAAGGATGGCCAGGACTTAAAAGTATTCTTCCAATGGCTGATGTTGGGGTTTGCTAGCCTGAAGGGGATTCTGTTTGTTTCGGCAGTGATGAACTCAGTGGGGTCTAAGTTGCCGATTGGTCCAAGGAAGTAGTTGTTTTCGTGATTGAGACTGGGAACCGCAATTAGGTTTGCGAGATGCTACATCAACAGAGCAAAAGAGAAGAGAAGCAGTCTAAGAATGTGGACAATGAAATTAGATGGGCAAAAAGGAGATCTAGCCGATGGGACTTACCTCAGCGTATTCGGCCGATGGGGTAGTGGATGGAGCGGATGATGAAGACATCTTCTCGCCGGCGGAGGTTGGATGAGTGAAGGATTGCTTGGAGTTGACTGCTTGCGCTGAGGGGATCGCCGGAGTTGGGAGAGACGGAGATTGCGAAAGCGGTGGCAACAGTAATAACGGTGTGGAGTTTCTCGGGGCCGTCGATTAGGTATTTAAAGTGATGTGGTAACGGTCAAAAACAGAAAGAGCGAGATTATCTCGGAGATAAGATTTAGCAAATCCGAAACATTACCAAATATTCCGGACTTGGGGGGCATGTGTTGACGACCAAATTTGGTAATTCAAATATCGGAAATCAAAATGGAATTGAAGAGGATTGAAGAGATGAGATCGTATCGGAAAGCAGAGTGAGAATCGGCTGTGGTCTGAATCGGCTATGGACTGGATCGGCAGAGTCAGAGTCGGACTGGGTTAGCCGATTGAGCCGATTTCGGTAATATGATTCGGTATACGTTATCGGGTTGTGTTAGCGTGCTTCATATGGGTTGCCATGCACGGATAAAGTCCTGAGGAGGCAATTGTATCTATTAATTAGGATATTTTATGTGATTTCCTTATAGATATTCTCGGTAAGAGTCCGCCTAAGGGACTTGTGGGTTAGCTGGATTTGTATTAGGGTAATATGAGTCGTGTCCGTGATGGACAATGTTTTTAATTTCGGGTATAAATATAATCCCGAGGTCTTGTAAACAACAACACACGTTCAATCAATCTCGGTGCATCGCCAAACCTTTGTTTTCTATTCTCAACAAGTTTGTGCTTTCGAGTCGTGCTGCATCAATTTGATCTTCGGCAAAAAGGTATATCTTGTCATGGCGAGTTACATCATTAGGGCTAGTGCTTACATCTCTATGACACTCTAGTTCTTTGTTGTGATTCTCCGAGTTATCATATATGTTATATAACTTAGATCGACAACGCAATCTACCTATATCGGCTAAATCCTTTCTAGGGTTTCATTGATATCGACTAGATTACTTTGTTAATCTAGGTTATATAACGTATCCACCATCCCGAAAAGGCAACTATCGGCTTGATTCTTTAGATCTCGTGCTTCTATTTATACTTAATGCTGCATTGGTTCAGTCCAACCTATTAAGTCGTATTTAGAATCATGGAATCTAACCTGCTTCATGGTTGTCAATAAGGATAGTATCGGGGTTTCAGCCGATCTTACCTGATATAGATGTTTTGCATTGTTCTATGCTTTGTTTAATATTCTGTATCTGCCCCTTATATCAGGATCTAATCTAATATAAATATATTAAGCTTGATATCAATCTAATTGGTTATAGTTTAATATATTTATTACTAGAGGATATCCTAGCATAAGGTTGTATCGGAGCTATAGCCGATACATACTTAAACCTAGATATCGGCTATGATATTAATCTGCATAATCGTTATTTCATGTTACCTTTAGACTTGGGCAATTTATACTGTCTCGGTTCAGCCCGATCTATCCCAATTGCTTATTTCTAAAGTAATATTGATTTATTGATTATGTAGCGTTGATCTTTTCAGCCGATATACTAGTTTTAGGGTTAATTTTATTATTGACTATACCTCACAGCCGATTCATGCTTTATTGCATCGGCTAGGTCACATACGATATGAAATCGGCCCTATGGCCGATTGTCTATCGTTTACTGATACTCTGTGCATGTTTTTCTTTTTGATTGCAGGATCAAATCAACTGGCACGCCCTTGAATCTGAAACCCTAATTTTGGACCTGCACTAGAGTAAAGCAAACCTCTCAAACCAGTGTGTGTTTTTTGCATCAACACGGGCGGAGGAGACGCACGACGCGGCGGGGGTCATCCCCCATGCGGAGGCTGGCGGAGGCGGTCGTCCTCCTCGTGGATCCGGGGGTGGTGCGACCCTCCGCCGCGACGGAGACACCTTCGGCGGCAGCCGTTCTCCCCCGCAACGATGACCGGAGGTGATGGTAGCGCGGCGGCGGCAGGAGCGTGCGGTCGGACGGGGCGTGGTGGGGATGGCTAGGATTTTGGACATTTTTCTTTTTTGGTTTTTTATTTTTTTCGCTGAAACTATTTTCGCATACGGTTGGCTTAGGTGACCGTATGCAAAAATCTCATTTTCACATGCGGTTGCGCTATCTGTATAGGAAAATTGTGATTTTCACATACACCTAGGTACAGATGGGCCAAAGATCCGCATGAAAAATAATCTGTTGTGACCGTTTGGAAAAAAAATCTTCTTTTAGTTGTGACAGTTGTACACAGTTGTTCCATCTTGCAGCTGTTAGTTCCAAGACGTAAGACGTTGCTTTTGCCCCCGCTTGGGAATTTTAAGAAGGCACTACAAGTGATATGATGTTGGCCATATCACCGTATGGCGTAATGCATTTCCCAGCACGGGTAGCCAAGTAGTGGAGAAGTCATAAGAGGATTGTTGTAAACTGAAATGCATTTGCTGTGTTATGTCCCTGAGATGAGAGCGTACTCATTCTTTCCTAGCTAGGCCAATGAAAAAGGCCGGCCTGTACTTACTCCTTCCATTCTTTTCATACAACTTGTTTAATTAGAACTTAGAGCTGAAAGTCAATCGAGAGCATAGCCAATCTCAATCAAGGGACACGGCAAATAGAACGTCATCGATCAGTATAGAATATCAAACTGGATTACAGAGTATGAGTACAACTCCGCGTTGAAACATTCTTCTTTACCGTTGAAACACAATATCAATACCTCCTCTTTATCATGTGGCTCAAAAGAAACATTAATGTGGCAGAGATTATGAATACAACACTGATGAATATTTCATTTGGACGATCAAATGTACGACATAATCCTGACAGATAAAAAGGCTGCTATATCTAGTTTCTACATAAAACATTTAATTTTTGATCAAATCAATGTAAAATGTTAGTATAAACTTCAATGTAAGAATCTATGAGAGAATTCTTTCGAGAGTTAAAAGATACCACTAGAAATCAAAGTCTTATATGATTCCTTGAAAAAAGAAATCGTAACAAAAGATGACCCGGTGAAGAGAAATTGTGCAAGAGGGAAGAGTAATGTTTTTATAATGCATAAAAAATCATTCAACATCTTTCCTTTTTCTTTGACTATCATGTTGTTTGTTTTGTTTGGCGATATGTGTTTTATTTGCCTTTAATATCCCTCCTCCGTATACCAAAGTTATCTTTGGTAATTGGCTATAAGGAGTCTTTTACATGGAGCCCGTATATAATGCAAATGATTTTGTTTTGGGCTATTATTGATGTTTGGTTAATTTGGCGTTACCGTAATGATGTAGTTTTTAACGATAAAATTTATCTAACAATATGCAGGTTATCTTACCTACCGATACATGATACTATCATAATTATAGCAAAATACTATAAGTTGCAATTGGGAGCGAAGTATCTTGTTTGGATGTTGTAGTACCTAAAAAATTATGTGCTACAATATATATGACTTTAGAAAAATTTATATTAGTTAATATTTTATTAGCCAAATTGCGTGTTTGCCTCATCACTTGTTCTTTTTTATTTTTCTAGCTTTAAGACTTCTTTTATATACCAACGCAGAGGCCGATGGTCCGAAATACAAATCAATTTCATTATTTAAAAAATAATATTCCAGAGGATGATGAAACAGTTGAAAGAGCCTTGTTGTCCTCCATGCACAGCAAGATCAAACGGCACATCCGCACATGTGGGTAATTATATGCTTGCTTATTATTAGAAAAATGCTACAGGATAGTATCCCGTTCGGACAGGATAATATATTTGAGGTATCGACTGATACCTAGTAGGTATCGATTGATATTCCATTCGGATGGGATGATACCTCTAAGATATCGCCTAATACTTGGTAGGTATCAGCTAATACCCAGGTATCAGGTGATACCTATGAGGTATCATCCTGTCCAAATGGAATACCATCTTGGAGCATTCACCTATTATTATCACTGTAGCCAACGGACGGTAGAGATCACAGTTTGGCGCAATCCGTGTGCGCGAAGGAGAACATCCCGCCGTCCAGATCGTAGAGCACGTGCATGTCCATCTGCATCAGGTTGCCTATGATGGAGATCGGCAGGTCATCCGTCGTCGGGAGCACCAGAAGGCATGCCACGGTCACGCGGCCACGCGAGTCCGTCTCCACTCCGGCGAAGTAGTTCTGCACCGGCACGTCGTACTTAGCTCCTCCGGCGAACCGCAGCTCCAGCCTCGGCACGCGCACCACCTCGCCGCCTTTGGCCTTGAAGCACAGGTCTAGGTCGTAGGGCGCGCCGCTCGCCGCCGTCGTCACGTTAGCCATCTGCGACGTGAAGGCCTGCTTCACCATCGCGTATCCGTCTTTGGCGAGGTACGTGAGCGTCGTGCCGGAGTCCACGATCGTGCCGCCGCCGAGGCCGGTCTGCGTGAACCCGAACGTGCTGCCCGTCACCGGGAGCTCCGTCGAACCGACGGTGATGCCGGTGAGGTTGACGTAGTAGTGCGAGGAGCGTAGCAGGAATGGGTTCTTGAGGAGTGGCGTGGACTGGACGTTCCCGTCGGTCAGTTTGGCAAGGGAGCCGAACAGTATCGGGCTTGCGCCGCTGGCGGCCATGTCAGAGCGGAGGCAGTATGAGAAGCGGCCGACGGTGAGCTGCGACATGAGGGACAACACGCCGCGGCCAAGGCCCACGATGCCCGACGAGTTGTACACGCCGTTCTCCGTGCTGCAGCCGAACGCGACTTTGGGGAATGTGCCGTCCCCAACTGTAAGCGTCTCGGTGGCGAGGTAGCCGGCGGTGTAGCCGCTGCCGTAGGTGTAGTTGTAGGCGCAGCCGGTGGCGTTGCTGCACGTCCGCGGCCGGGAGGAGGTCGGCAGGGACTGACAGAAGGAGCTGTTGCATGGGAGCTTGGAGAAGGTGGACGACCTCGCCGGCTGCAAAACCGGCGCCGGCGTGGGCCGAGGGAAGCATCTGGTGCACGGGGCGCACTGCGTCCAGATGAGGTCGCTACCGGTGTCGACGATGACCGGGAAGTCGATCGGCGGCGTGCCGACGGACAGGTTCATGTTGTACGCTCCCGCGCCGTTCTCAAGCTGCGCCTGGACGTTCACCGACGAGTTGGTAGCCTTGCCGGCTGCGGTTGCGGTTGCGTAGGAGAGGAGTGCGAGACGGTGGCGGTCGCGGCGCACCGCTTCGGAATGTTTGCCGGGCGAGAGCTGGTGGATGCGAGTAAGAGTCGCGCGGAAGCCATGAAGGTCGCCGGCGGCGAGAGTTATCGGCGGGAGGAGGAGGAGGATGAGGGCTAGTACATTAGCTGTGGATGCCATGTTTCGTATACCTCTCCTTTTTCGTGGAATCGTGCAGTGTTGATTCGATGAGCGTTAGTTGATCTTATAAACACCATTTCAACAACTCGTAGCTGATCCTAGTTGCATTTTAATTAAACTTCACAAACTGCTATTAAGAATTCATGTTCTACGTCTTCTTTAAGAAAAAAAGGCAGACTCGCTTCCATGTATAGTTTTCCTCTTCCTTTGTGTATGTATGTATGTGACTGGGTGTACAGGCCAATTCAACTGAGATAGACCTCATATTTTTGCCTTGGCTATCAAGAATCGCTTTCATGAATTGGCGTCATATTTTTGCATGATTTCAATCATCTTTTTTTATTATTGTTTGATTGCAAACTTTCTCTTGTATGTTCTTTCAAGTCTATTTGTATCTCTCGCGTCTCTTTTTTTTTCTGAACATCCTCCGTTCTTCTTTCTTGACTTTTACTCCGTAGTTATGAACTATCTTTTCCCAAAATATAAAGGATTTTAAATGAGTGGGACATTTTCTATTACTGTGAATCTAGTATATTCAGATTTATAATATTATGAAGCGTCCATTCCATCTAAAATCCCTTATGTTTTGGGACGAGGGAAGTAGTCTTTCTTATATTAATTCATGTCTGTGTGTTATAGATAATGTATATCTAATACTTTTATATATGTTAGGCTCAACGGGGCTCACCATATACCAAGCGTTATACAAAATCAAGCGTCATATACGGAAAATGTTCTGGATAAGGAACGGGAAGTAGAGTCCTACTTGAACATGACAAGGACTACTTGAATCGTATCCATACTTGATTTCCTAATTCTACTTAAACAAGGGAATACCCAATGGTAGACATACAAGACCCCCTAAAACAAGAAGGAAGATACGAATGCAAGCCAATACAGACCAAGACAGAGCCCATAAAGACAACTCTAATCTCGCCGAGTTCATATTCAAGGAGGCATACTACACTAGCCGTCGATCACATATGAGAGCTTTATGCATCTAGACTGACTGGGACTAAAGATTATATTATCCCCAATATTGTACTTATGAGACATAGATATATAAAGGCAACACCACTTCGGTAAATAGGAGTAAAGCTATTACCTATCAGTTAAGGGGCCGAACTTATATAAAAATCCATATCTCACGTCACTTTTACCTCAATCTCGCGTATATCTCGTTACCAACGATCCCATACTTTACAAATATCGTAGGCGGGTATAAACCCGTCGACAATTCCCCTAGTATTTATTTTCTATTATATAAAAATACATATACGCACCACTACATAAGTAAACCACATTATTAGGAATTAATTGATGGGGAATCGACATGAAATTTTCTAAAAATAGAATTCACTTAAGAACTTTACTTCAGAGAAATTACAACCAACTTATTACAGACTTTGCAGGACCAATTCCATTATTACAATTTGATTAAAAATAAGATAATTGCTAAGAAAACCGCCCTAAGAGATTTCAATCTATGGTTGGTTAAAGTGTGTATAACCATTGTTTATACCAACGGCTTATATGTTGTATGTGGTATTTGTCTTCCAAAAAAACAGAACCTTCGTAACCAGCGGTCAATCCTCTGTTTGATCGAATTCCACATCCATCACCATTGGCGAATGGCGTCGAACCAAAGCAGAAGAAACATCATAGATTAACTGAGTTGTAAATCAATCATTAGTCCAGATCTTACCACCACCAAACGAGCCCAATCTAATGGGGATACCATAACAAGGATAAACGTCAACAGGGAACCTCCAATATGCCATCTTCAAGAAGGTTGAGACATCTTGAATGTCACCATCGCTACATGATGGAGCTTGCCATCGGCACCCCGCTGGTCGATCGCCGGCCAAGCCATCGTCGCCAGCAGCGACCTCTGCTAGGTCGAGTATGTGCAACCCATGCAACGGCTGCAGCACGCCGGCGGCGGTGCGGCTATACGACCGGGCGAATTCGAGCAGCTTCTTCCCTCTGGCTTGCACGAGCAAGTCCTGCAAGATTTTGCTCGAGTCGTCCCGCAATTGCTCCGACGCTGTGTGTGGGTATCGGTACATGTATGGAGCAACCGACACATATTACAACTATTTTTTTTTTGAAAAGAGACAAAAGCTTTATCTCGTGTATATTGATAGATCTAGATTGCGTGACAGTGTGACACGGATTACAACATATATATATATATATGACTCCGGGGGATACTGGACACCCAGACCAGGTTCGGGAGGCGGGAGCAGCGACGAAGTTACTGAAGAACTTCATTTTTGGCTGCACCGACAAGATCTACCGCAACAACTTGTTTGACGGGCACGTAACCATATCTTCTGCACGAGTATTAGACATCAATAAATGCAATTAAGTGCAGTTAATTAGACCACTCCATATTTTAATGTGTGATGTTGTTAATTTTCTGAGATACGTTTGATCAGTCGTCTTATTCAAATATTTATGTAATTATGACTTGATTTATCATCAAATGTTATTTAGGCATAACATAAATAATTCTATATTTATATAAAATTTAAATAAAATAAATGGTTAAATATTGATAAAAAGTTAAGAACGTCGTATATTAAAATACGATACGGAGGGAGTACTACTTAGCTAAACTATAACTTTACCGTTTATTACAAGCAGGCTCACGGGTGCAGTTGGGCTCGGGAGAACCAATCTGTCGCTGGTGGGCCAGCTCGGCTTGGATCGCTTCTCCTACTGCCTCTCGTCGAATCCTAAAGTAGCCAGCCCAATTTTGCTCGGCTCCACGGCCAATTGACCGGAAGAGGCATGCTATGATGCTATCCATACACTACTATGTATGGATTACAGCGTCAACCTGCTCGGCGTCTCCGTCAACGGGACCCGCCTCCCTATCCCCAACGGCACGTTCGCGCTCGACCCCAACACTGGCGACGGTGGCTTCTCCTTCGCGAGCAGCGCCGGCGGCGACCCTGCTCGTCAACCCGGCCTACACCACCGTCGTGGAGGCGTTCAAGGCGCGGATCTCCAAGTCTTACAAGGTCGTCAGCGGGAGCGGGCTGCTGTGCTTCATGGTCGACGCGAGCAAGGACGTCGTCGTCGCCGTGCCTCCGATGACGATGCACTTCGACGGCATGGACATGGAGTTGCAGCAGAAGAACTAAACTACTTCGCCTTCGGCAAGCTGAAGCAGAGCGGCGACGACGTGCTGTGCCTGATGATCGCAATGGTCGACGACCACCTCGGTGATCGGGAGCATCATGCAGATGGATTTCCACGTGCTCCGTGCTGTCCTTTCAGCCCGCGGATTGCAGCAAGGTTTGAGAGAGTGTGTGTGTGTGTGAGCCTGGTGGATGGAGTGATAAAGTACGAGTATATCGCTAGATCGATCGACTGCATAATTAAATTAATTAATATTAACATGTATCGAGTTTAATTACGTCTGCCTATCTACTACCTCTATTCCGTTTCATATTATAAATTATTTTAATATTTTTAAGATAAATTTTTAGTTTGATCAAATTTATATAAATATATAGCAATATTTTCAACTCAATAAAAACTATAAAAATATGTTTAATATTAGATGTAATAAAACTAATTTGATTCTATATTTTTATAAACTTGATCAAATTTTCTGAAAGTTTAACTTTAAAAAATTCAAAGTGACTTACAACACGAAACCGAGGGAGTATATACTTACTTATCTATTAACTTATTAAAGTAATAAAAAAGGAGTCACCACATTTGCTCTCATGGTCTAGAAATTCTCGTATTAATCAGAAAAAAGAAAAAAAGAAGAGTCCATATAGAAATACAATTTAAAAATAGTTGAAATTCAGAATTAAAAAATAAGGAATATTGGAATAGGAGACTAAGTCCATACAGGTATACAATTTAGACCCAACTGAAATTCGGAATTAAAAATAAGAAAAACTAAAATTAGAGGTGAGAGTCTATATAGAAATACAATTTAGAGTTTGCTCTTATGGTCTAGAAATTCTCACATTAATCGAAGAAAAAGAAAAAATAGAGTCCATATAGAAATACAATTTAAAAATAGCTGAAATTCGGAATTAAAAAATAAGGAATATTGGAATAGGAGACTAGAGTCCATACAGGTATACAATTTAGACCCAACTGAAATTCAAAATTAAAAAATAAGAAAAATTAAAATTAGAGGTGAGAGTCCATATAGAAATACAATTTAGAAATAACTAGAATTCTAAATTAAAAAATAAGGAATGTTGAAAGAGAGTACATATAGAATATAACTTAGAAAAAAACCAAAAATCGGAATTAAATAATAAGGAATATGGATAGATGAGTTTAGAGTCCATATTGAAATATAATTAGAAATAATAAAAATTTGGAATTAAAAAGGAATAAGAATATTGGAAGAAGATCTAGAGTCCATATAGAAATTTAGAACAAACTAAAAGTCAAAATTAAAAAAATTAAAATTTTGAGTTTTTTTGTCTATATACAATTTGAAAATAATTAAAATTCGAAATTAAAAAAACAAGGAAGATTGGGAAAAGAGTCTAGAGTCCATATAGGAATACATTTGATAAATAACTGAAATTCGAAATAAAAGATAGAGAATATTAGAAGAAGAGTTGAGAGTCCATATAGGAATACAATTTAAAAATAAAAAAAATTTGGATTTGAAAATAGGAATATTGGAATACTAGAGTTCATGTAGGAATTTATAACTAGCTGAAAAAGTCAGAATAAAAAAAGAAAATTAAAAGTAGAGTTTAGAATCCATATATAAATACAATTTAGAAATAACTAAAATTCAGAATTATAAGAATAAACAAGATTGGGAGAAGAGTATAGAGTCCAAATAGGAATACAATTTATAAATAACAGAAATTCGGAATTAAAAAATAATAAATATTAGAAAAAAAGTCTATAATCCATATAAGAAAAAATTTGTAAATAACTAAAATTCGGAATTAAAAAAAGAAATATTGGAAAAACATTTAGAGTCCATATAGGAATACAATTTACAAATAACGAAAATTCGAAATTAAAACAATAAGGAATATTGAAAGAAGATTTACAGTCCATATGGAAATAGAATTTACAAATAACTAAAATTTAGAATTAAGAAAAAGGAATATTGGAAGGGGAGTTCATATTCCATATAGAAATAAAATTTATAAATAATGGAAATACGAAATTAAGAAATAAGGAATATTGAAAGAGTAGTCTAGGGCCTATATAGAAATTAATTTTAGAAATAACTAAAATAAAATTCAAAATAATTAATAGCTATCATATAGTACAATATGAATACCATGTATGGGTTAGTTTGGTCAAGTTAGTACATAATTTAAAATTATGTTGCCATTTAATATATTTAGTTATAAAATTTAAAAATATTTAAGCTATTACACGAGAATAATATAACGATACTAGCCGCGCAATCTGACCGGGCCATCGTGCTAGCTGTATATATGTTGGGCTTGCTCCACGGCCACCATGACCGGAACCGGCGTCTCGTCCACCCCTCTCCTCCACTACGACGGCGTCGTCGCCTACAGCGTCAACCTTCTCGGCATCTCCGTCGACGGCACCCGCCTCCCTATCCCTGACGGCACGTTCGTGCTCGATCCCAAGACCGGCCATGGCGGCGCCGTCGCCTTCGAGACCAGCACGCCGGTCAGGCGGTCACCCTTCTGGCCGACCCGGCCTACAACCTCGTCGTGGAGGCGTTCACGGCGCGGCCTCCGGCGGCGGCCTCCGCCAACGTCACCAGCAGTTGGCGCCCGTGCTTCCTGGTCGACCCGAACAACGTCACCACCGTGCCGGCGATGACGATGCACTTCGAGGCCATGGACATGGAGCTCCCGTGGAAGAACTACCTCTCGACGACGACAGGTCGTAATAACCGGAGGGGCGACAACGTGATGTGCTTGATGATCGGCAGGTCGACGACGGCCAACTCGGTCATCGGCAGCATCATGCAGATGGACTTCCACGTGCTGTACGACCTCAAGAACTCCATGCTGTCCGTGCAGCCCGCGGATTGCGGCAAGATCTGATCGAGACCGATCGAGACGCACTGATCGATGGAGTGATCTCTAGCTATTGCATATTTGCATACGTACATATTGTGCTTGTTTAATTATTTGATCGTACTTCTTGGCTAGAATTTTCGAGTTACATACATTCGTTGTTCGGCTGTGAGCCTGTGATCACCTTTTCATATGTCAGCGTGTATTCTTGGAGATATGGATGTGGAGAATAATGTACAGTCCGTGTATTAGACACACACGTGTAAATATAAGTATGATCAGTTTGGATTTCAGACTAGCTGCGGTGATTGAGCTGCATTCAGCTGGAATTATTTAGCATTTCAGAATTCAGATGAACATATCAGACTTCCTTGAAGAACATTAACACACGAGACGGCTCACCAAGCACACGCATAATCAACCAAGCATGCAAGAGAGTTTGCCAGAGAACAAGGGAAAAGAGTGTTTCTGCAAGAAACGATGGGATGTCCCCTTGGGAACGAAAACACATCCATAGAACAATTGCAAAAGCAACTGACACAAAATTCAACTTATGTACACGGACCACGGTCATATAGCTCGGCCTCAATTTAATTTGATCGTGCGAATCCTATAGCTCGCAGCATTTGGCAGGTTCGAAGGATAGGACGCTTCGCTCGAGGTCGTACAGGATGTGCATGTTCTGCTGCTGCATGCTGCCGAGCACCGACATCCCCCGCGCGCTCACCATCCCGAGGCACGCCACGCCGGCGCTCCGGTCGTCCACCACGTAGCTCTCCCGCCGCAGCTCCATGTCGGCGCCGTCGAAGTGGAACACCAGCCGCGGCACGTCCACTGCATCCGGCGACGCCGCCGCGAAGCAGAGGCTGAGGCCGAGGTGCGCGCCGCTCGCCAGGGGCAGCCGCACGCGCGCCGCGAGCGCGCGCGCCAGCGCCACGAACGCGCGCTCCTCCAGCGCGGTGAACGTCGTGCCGGAGTCGATGATGACCCCGCCGTCGCCCATCGGCGTCAGCTGGAACACGGATGGGTCGATCGGGAGAAGGGTGTCGCCGACGGTGATCCCTTCTAGGGAGAGGTAGTAGTAGGAGCTCCGCCTCCGCGCGCCGCCGCTCGGGTTTGGCACGAACGGCGTGGTCCTGGCGGCGGACGAGAGGCGCGCCGACGAGCCCAGGAAGAGTGGGCTCGCCGCGGTGGCGTTGAAGGGCGTGAAGCAGTAGGAGAACCTGGTGACGCCGAGCTGAGACACCAGCGACAGTGGTCCTCTCCCCATGCCGACGAGGCCGGAGGAATTGTCCGTGCCGCCGAGGTTCTCCGTCCCGCACCCGAAGGAGACGCCGTGCACGGTGGTGTTCGAGCCGAGCGTGAACGTCTCGGTGGCGAGGACGCCGTCCGTGGAGGTGCCGTCGCCGTAGGAGAAGTAGTACGCGCAGCCCGGGTCGGGCGCCGAGCAGCGGGACCACGGGCTCTGGAACGCCCGGCACATCGGCGAGCGGCACGACACGTTGGCGTACGTCGCGGACCTGGCCGGCGCGTACAGCGGCGCCGGCTGCGGGAAGCACCTCCGGCACGGCGCGTCGCACTGCGTCCAGATGAGGTCGCTGCCCGTGTCGAGCACCGCGGTGAGCGGGAGCGGCGGCGTCCCGATGGCGATGTCGACGAGGTACGTCGCCGTGCTGGCGTGCACTGCCGCCGTGGCGGCCGCTGCGCCACCAACACCGGCACCGTCGCTCCGCAGCCTCGACATTGACGACGGCTCCTCCACCGCGCCGAGGAGGCCGTTCACCCGGCGGTGGCTCCGGTCGGCGGCGCGGCGGACGCGCTCAGCCCCCTCATAGCCCCCGCGGTCGTCAGCGTGCGTGAGCTCAAGACGAACGCCATGGTTCGCTGTGGACGAAATGGCTACGTACGGTAACAATAGGAGAAGGCTAAGGAGAATCCATACCAGAAACGCCGCCATTGGAGTCAAGGACAGAGCACGAAGCCACCACCAAGACGGTGCGATTTGTTGCGTTTTTTGTCCACATTGCGTTTGATCAATCATAACATCATATAATAATAGCTTGTTTCATCGTAGTGAGGCTATGAATACTACTCCAGTTGAATCCGGAGTGGAACGTTGATGGAGAGTGCGATCCGGTGGGTGATCCATCAGTCGAAATGGTAGTCGCGGCGGAGTGCGCCGCACGTCGATGCAACAGATATGGTTGATGCGTTGCGCGGCGAACCTTCAAGTTGGAGAAGACGACGTGGGCTGGGCTGGCTATAGCGTCATATGGCGGGCTATCGAAGGATGGCCCGTTTACGCGTTCCTATCTGGGCTATCAGTTTCTTTTCGCCCTCCCCCAATATATGGATCTCCGCCGCCTCTGCTCCGCTGTTGGCATGGAACAGTCGCTCTCAGGCTAGTCGCCGTCGGTTCCGGTCGCGCTGCACCGCCGTCCGCCGTCGCGGCCGCCGCCGCCGACCGGCGCCCGCAGTAAGCCAAGCCAAGGATCACTTTCGCCCAGCGGCCAGCGCGGCCGACCTCTCATGGTGAGTGCTGTGAGACTGAAAGTGTTTCTTTTTTTTGGGGGGGTTCCAATTTCAAGTTCGGAAGCCACAATCTGACAATTGAAAATACCCTTTAATCCCATCTACAAGATCACGACATTTGATCTCGCTGCTTTTCTCAATTTCTTCCCTGCCTTCCCCGGCGCCAAAAAGGGAATTTAATTTTACACCCGCGTCAATATATGAAATTTGATTTCCGTATTTTACCCTTTCACCCTTTTCCACTCTAGACATTGCCCTACAAAGATAAATTACTGAGATACATGTAGATAAACTCTAGTTCTACCCAGATTTTGCTCCTGTCTCCTCCGCCATGCCGTACGAGAGGGCATCCTCTCCGACGAGATATTGTGTTATGGACTATTAATTCCTTGTTTGTTGCTGTGCTTCTATTCGGCTACCAGTCCCTGTTAGATTATTTGTTCTTCATGTTCATAGTCAGAGACTTTCATCTAGTATTTATTATGGCTAGTCAATTGAATCAGTTCAAAAATAACAATTAATTTGTTGATCAGTAGTACAAAGAACACATACATTTTTTAAGATAATGATAATAATTTCATTAAAAATGAATTACATCTAACCTCTACATCAACCAGGGATGCCTAGAAAAGAAAAATAATAACCCTAACATAGACATGAACATGTCATGTCTTATAGTAACTCACCCATGTACAACCAAGACAATAACACAAGAAAAGAATATACTTCCTCCATCCCGAAATAAGTTGATTCACAGAGTTCAAATTTTGTTTGAAAATAAGTTGTATTCCTAAACTCTTACCTAACCCCAGTATACAAATCAAGAAATTTTATCCCTTCGATATCTCTTGCCTATCCACCAACCATCTCCGATTAATGAGGGTTTTTTTTTCATTTTTTCTCCTTACTAAAACCTCCTTGGGGTGAGGAATTATTTTATTTTGGGACACCAGGAGTAAACCTAAGCCTAGTTAATTGTTTTAGATATGGTATTTGATCAGGTTTATACATTACACTTCCACATTACTTTATTTGGCGTTAGGCCAAGCAATCTGTCTATGTTGTATGCCTAGTCGTTAAACACTTATGCTTGTAATAAATAGTTGACGTTTAGACTAAGATTTGGTCAAAATTTTGATACTTTGGCCATCAATCTATTAACTTAATAAAGTAATAGAAAAAGGAGCATCCACGTTCGCTCTCACAGCCTAAAAATTCTCAGATTAATTGTAGAAAAATAAGAGAAAAAACAAAAGACCATATTTTGTTGTATGGAATCAGACACGGACATTTTGTTCAAACGGATAAGGAATTTTTGAAACAGTGATACACCAATGATGGAAACGAACCGGTAGCATCACATCAGTGATCAATTTTGAACAACTGAAATTCGTAACAGTAATTAAGGATATTAAAATAAGAATCCATGTAAAACACAACACATGATTAACTAAAATTTGCAATAAAAGTAAAATAAAACTAGAAATTTGATTTCAATACAAATTCAAATTTAAACTCCCAAAATAATAAATAACTTCAGAATAAAAATACAACAACAAAAATAATTAATATTGAGATCAAAGTCCAGGTAGAATTACAATTTAGGAAACATAAAAAATTAAGATTAAAAACTTTAAAAAAATTAATATTGGGAGAAGAGTCCGTGTGGAAATACAAAAACATTTGAAATACGGATAAAAATAATATTAAGAGAAAGAGTTCATGTAGAAAACCGTTTAGGAAAAATCTAAAATTTGGATAAAATACAATTTAGAAAAATCTAAAATTTGGATAAGATACTAATAAATATTGACATAAGAGTACATGTAGAAAATTTTTTTAGGAAAAATCCAAAATTTTGATTAAAAACTTAAAACATAATTAATATTGAGACAAGAATCAATGTAGAAATACAAATTTATATCTAAAATTTAGATTAGAAATAAATAGTATTAAGGAAAAGAGCCCACATACAAATACAATTTAGAAATATCTAAAATTTAATTATAAACAAATAAATAGAGTGGAGAAATAAGTTCATGTAGGAGTATAATTTAAAAATATTTTAAATTTAGATTAAAATTCAGTAATATAAAGGAAAAGAGTTCATGTATGAGAACAACTTAGAAATATTTTAAATCTAGGCAAATAATAAATAATATTGAGAGTAGGGTCTATATTTTTATTTATATTAATTGAAGTGTTTACTACCAGTGGCACATTAATTCTAGAAGGTACAAATACATAGAACTTTTCAGTTTAAATGAAAATTCTTTGGATTCACATGTTAATAAGAGAAAAGCAAAAATGGCTTGATTTGTCTAAGCCGTATAAAATTGCAACTGACAGGTTTATATATCTTTGATTTATTTATTGTATTACTAGAGGATCCATCACGGCTTTATGGACATAGGAATTACTATTATAATTAGATATCAGACATATAAAATCATACTGATCAAGTTATGCATGAGTTAAAAATCATATTGTTTTTTTAATATTTTTAATAATAAAACATGAAAGTATATATGCTATTATGAAAAAAAATTATAGCAATGCAAGCCGTGCAATCTTCGTGGACCACCATGTTAGTTTTATATTAAAATAAGTTTATGATAATATGATTAGTCCTTTTCACGACAAATCTATGCACATTATTTTTTTCAATTTAAACTAAGCATTTGAAAAAGTATCTATGGTTAAAGTATTTTAAATATTGGCCAAATCTTATCCTACACATTAAATATTTATGACCAGAGAAAGTATTTAGGATGATGCTGTTAGGTTTCATATGAAATGCATGAAAACATTGGTAACATGATAAGTTCTCCTTAAAACCTCATTTATAGACCAGAGATTGTAGTTTGGACTGGATGTACTGCATATTAGCATTCACGCGCTCTCAACTTGTTAATTAATCATCGCAAGCCCTGATGCATGTATATGGTGCTTAATCTTTATTTCATTCGTGACTATTTGTAGACTAAACACTTTTAACTGTAGGAAAACATGTTCGACTTCAACAGCGAAGACTTTGATGAGCTTGCTCTTGATGGAAGTAATTACTTGGAATGGGCTATTGAGGCTACAATCCATTTAGGCATTGAAGGTCTCCGTACGGCACTTATCTCTAATTCAGATTGTACGGAGACCCAAAAGAGGGAGGCATCGGCTTTCCTTTGGCGCCATTTAAACGAAGGATTTCGCGTTGATTATCGCGCTGAAAGAGATCCATTTGTCTTATGGCAATCCCTGAAGGAGCGATTTGAAGAAGAGCAGAAGGCCAGCGTCCTATCTCAAGCTCAGAATGATTGGTTGAACTTGCGTTTCCATGACTACAAGCTTGTGTCTGAATATGACTCAGCTCTCCATCTCATAGTCTCTCGATTCAAAATTTGTGGTAGAGAAATCACGGAGTAGGAGTTAATTGAGAAGACCTTATCTACATTTCACCCCACTAACCTTCAATTACATCGGCAAGATATGAGAAGTATTATGACCTGCTATGGACATTAAGAGAGGCTGAAACTCACAATCTGCTGCTCATGAAAGGTCAGTATACTGGTGCATCAACGAGTACGACGAACTGGTTACGAGCGAGAGGTCAAGGGCAAGGTGGATACCGACGGCGAAGAGGAAAGTACAGTGGAAGAAAATAAATCACATTTGTGGTTGTAGCTGAACAAAGGATGCTGAAAGATGAGGTCATGAGGACACACCAAACGTGGATAAACATTTGCCTGAACTTTCTATGGTGGTCTTGGTGACGCGTGATGACGAGGTCATGAACAATGTCAATTATCCACATTTGTTATTTTTAGATATATATATGCTAGTATGTCGTTGTCGGGACTTTGTCATGGATACTTCCTGTGTTCTTGTTAAGTTACATATATTTTGAAAGTCCCGTTTCCTTACAATTAATTTTATTTCTGTTTCTTCACAGTTTTTTTATTACTTTCAACCTAGTTATATCATGTGCAGTTGTTCACGAACTCACCGTCCAGATATTATTACTCTATGGATTACTGTTCGACTGTAGTTTTCAGCGTATGTTGTGTGTGGTTTTGCCCCCATTTAAACATTACAATCACATTGAAATTTCCAGGACGCCTTACAGCATTGCCGTGTTCCAAAGTCTCTAACAATTAATAGTGGCTTAGATTATCACTGGAAAAAAAAATTGTTCCACCTGGTTAAATGCAAATTATCAATTCCTGAAATGACTGAATTCTAAGCTGAGTCTTTCCTGTTTTAGTTGCATACAACATTTTTTTCAGAATATTTTTACACAAATTTCTACCGATCAAGAACTCAAGAAATGAGGCAGAAACTATACAAAAATAACCAGAAACATGTAATAAACACGCACTAAAAAAATGTACACGTGTCACATGAATCGATCTGTACAAACTCTCGTCGGATCAGAGCGTGCTGCACTTAGCCGGAGCAAACGACAGCGTCTCCTTCTGTACGTCGTAGAGTATGTGCAGGTTTTGCTGCTGGTAATTGCCGAGCGTGCTCAGCTCGCCGTCGGTCTGGCTCCTCATCGCCAAGCACCACATGCCGCCGTCGAGGATCATGTAGTTCTCCACCGGCAGCACCATGTCCGCGCCGCCGTCGAAGTGGAGCGTCATACTCGGCAGCGTCGCCGGCGGCGCCGTCGACGTCGTCGGCAGCGCGAAGCACAGGTCTAGCCCCGTGGCGTTCGACCCGTCCGTCACCGGCAGCTTCACCAGGGACCGCACCGCGGCGCGGACTCTCTTGTAGGCGGCATCGACCAGCGACGTGATCGTCGTGCCGGAGTCGATGATGAGCCCGCCGGTGCCGTCGGCCCGGAGGGCGAACGCGTCGGGAGGGATGGTCAGCGCCGTCGTGCCGACGGATATGCCGGTGAGGTTGAGGTAGTAGTACGTGCTCATCGGTGGCTTGGATGGGCTCGGGACGAACGGCGTCGACTGGACACCGGTGCCGTTGAGCGCCGCCGCCGGACCGAGGAGGAGCGTGCTCTTGCTCTTCGTGTCCTGGAACGGTGTCAGGCAGTAGGAGAACATGCCGGCGGCGAGCTGGGAGACGAGCGACAGGCCGCCCCTGCCCAGCCCGACGAGCCCCGCCGAGCCATTCCAGTCGTCGCTGCTGGCGTTGCTGCACCCGAAGGCAATGCCGGGGACGCGCACCTGGTCGGCCGGCGACGAGCCGAACGTGAACGTCTCCGAGCCCTGCAGGCCGGACGTCCACCCGGTGCCGTACGTCTGGTTGTACCTGCACGCGCACCCCGGCGGCGGGGTCGCGCCGGCCAGCTTCGCCTCGGCCGCGCACAGGTTCAGCGAGCTGCTGCACGGGAGCACGCGGAACGTCGGCGAGCTAGACGGGTTGTACAGCGGGCTCGGCTGCTTGAAGCACTGTTTCCCGCAGGGCGCGCACTGCGTCCAGACGAGGTCGCTGCCGGTGTCGGCGATGGCCGGGTACGACAGAGGCGGAGTGCCGATGGCCAGCGTCATGATGTACTCCCCGCCGTTGGGCAGGTCCTTCCTCGTCGGCGCGGACACCGTGCCCACCGACGACGAAGATGACGCGAGCTCCCGCCCGAACCGCGCGCGCCGGTGCATGTCGCGGCGCAGGGCGTCGCGCACGAACTGGGACGCGGTGACGCCGGGCTCGGAGTGGATGCGCGTCAGCCCGACGCGGACGCCACCGGCCGCCGCGTCGGCGACACCGACAGCCACCGTCGCACACACCAACACAGCAATCACACGTAGGGACGCCGCCATTTGCACACTCATCATCAACACGCCCAATATTATTTGACAGGATGCAAGAACGTGGCATCAAACTGCACTACTTATACAGCATTTTCTCGCGTTAATTCGTTGCGTTCGTGGCGTGCTGAAACGTGCAACATTTGGCGCATGATACTTGGTCAAGCACGCTACCTTGTGCTCTAGTCTAATCCGAGTCCTCCATGGGCAGGTTGCCTCCTGCCTCGAAACAACAAAGTGCACAGTTGCACCTGTGATTATTGCCACCCTAGAAGCAATTAAGCAAGAGAATGATAACGATTAGGGGCTAAATTATTTAGAGCAAGTCAATAGGTGTAGAATTAGTTTGGCGTGCAGGCAATAAGCGTTCAAATTCGCATTCTAAACAGGAGACCTTGTGGTCGTTGGATGGTGATCATTAGGACATCTCTTTCGCAGCCGTCGTGGTCCAATATTAGGTAAAAGGTTAAGATGAATTTGATTGACTTAATCCAAAGTATCCAGAACACGAAACTGAGAACATCGCCGCGTTTCTAAAGCGGATCGTGGCTGCGACGACCGCTGATGCAAGTACTAGATCATCGTTTAGTTCACCGACCAGAAATTTAATTAATTAATTATTAGCAGAGAAGAAGTCGAGTTAAATCCGTTCACAGATTGATGATAATTGAGTCTGTCGTCACATCGATTGAACTGATTAACTGCTTCTTCTAAAGTGTTCTGTCAAATAATGAAACTTTAGTAATTAAGAAATGAGCGATATGTAGAGAAGTTACGGAGAAACACGGGCTCGTGGCAAGTGAATGTTTAGCCACATTTCGTTGATGACGACATGATGATTACAATCGACAAACAACGGCTTAGATATTGCAACCACTTAATTCATTTTTGTTGAACTACTATATGCGTGTACTTTCTAGGTACCTTGCTGGATTGGATGTAGAAGGTGGGAACAAGGGAAATGTGATTTATCTCTCGCTCAATAGAAAATTAAAAGAAGGAAAAATATGATGGTCATGTAGTTTTGCGGAAATTAAACATGTACCCATGCTTCTATATACTCCCTCTAGTGGAGTAATATTTAACGTTGAGAGTGTAACGTCTGATTAGGTGGGTTTGAGACTACTTGAGAGGGGGGTAAAAGACGATACGCAAAACAAGGGTACGGTTAACTGAATATCAATTATTTAAAACTTAAAAAATAAATTAATACGATTTTAAAAATAATTTTTGTATATAACTTTTTTCCTAAAAAATAAACTATTCCGTAGTTATGCGCATGGAAAATGAGAGAAATTTTCTCTCTTTCTCACTCAGTCAAACGCATGTTAGTTCTCTTCACATTAAATACTTGACGTTTAGGATGAAACGATAACTCAAAATTTTAAAATTTCAACCATCAATTTTGTGTTAAATAAGTTTGTAAGTTCTAGTAAGTCTTATGATATTATTATAGTACTTTTGACACAAATATATGTATACCGTTTATTTTATTTCTAAACTAAGCATATGAGAAAATATTTTTGTTAAAATTTTAAAAATTTGACCGTTTTATCCTAAGCATCAAATATTTAAAACCAAACCAGAGGGAGTAACTTCGAAAATAGTATGGCCAAACCTTGTCACCTATTTCTCCATAGGTTTGCTGCGTTAATTCTCCAATTCAAACTTTGACCAATAATAATTTCTATATCGTACTATTTTATTAGGTTTAAAACTATTACATTGCTATATTTCGATACTTCTATAAGTAGTTTAGAGCATGAAGTTATCAATAAAGAAACAATTATCAAAATATGCATCAATTAATTAGCACCATCAATTATTTAGCAATAGATTTTGCTTTTAATAATTTTCTTTTGACCACTTTATGATGCATACAAATGTGCTGCAAACTACTCCTACATCCCAAACTATATAAGAAGTTTTAGTTCGATGAGATATATTCTATTATTACGAATCTAATATGGAACGAAGTTAGTAATAATTTGGCTTTAGCTTCGGTTGAAGCAAAGACCGGGATTTTCCTACTATGTAAAAAAAAAGAGCAAATAGCTGAAAGACAAAAATATTTTGCATGAGCCCCCCAACAAATCATATATGTTCTCTTAAAAAAAAATCATATATGGGAGGATAGAATAGCCACGTCATCGTTATTTTACGACCGTTGGATCTATCATTGCTGGTTTAGATGTCACTTGAAACCGCTAATCCCCAATCCAATCTATCCTCGTCTTCTTCCTGGCCCCGCTTCCGCCACCTCTTCCATTCCCCGCCGGCTTGCCGCCGCCGCCGCCACCGCCGCACGCAGCCGCAACTTCCTATCCTCCTCACTCCATCGCTGCGCCACCTTCTCAACTTCCCTCGGCCCGCGGCCTGTCCCGGCGCCGCTTTCCCTTCTCCGCCGTTCTATGGCGAACATGGTTCTCCTCCCGTGCCACGCCGCCCTTCGCCTAACACCTTCCGGAGCAGCCGCGTTTGCGTCATCGCCATTATCTACTTGTCCAGGACCAAGAATCCCTTCCTCCCTCCGCGCCCGCTGCTGCGCTTGTCGGACTCCGCCGCCCACCGCCGTTGCTGGCAGGGATGCTGCTTCTTGGGCCGGTGACCTCGGCAGAGCTGTGCCATGGAAGGCCGCGGTCTCCGGCGCGTTTGCCCTCGCCTTATCCTTCACTTGCTGTAAGTTTCTTGGCCTTCATCTTCTTCCATAGGAACTGAAGGAAACTGCATCGTAAGAATAAAATAAAATAAAAGAACTGTACGGTTTGTTAGAAAAAAAAGGAAGGAATAATCCACCATTGAATAAATAATGGTTTGGGAAGTGGTGAATCGCGATATAATTGTTTCTCAAGTCAAACTAACAGATGTGATTTTTATTTCGGGTCTGCATGCAACAAAAGAAATAATACTATTTGTTTATTAGAAGCCTGGACTGGTGGTTTTCCAGTTGCAATGTGATATTCAAGAATCGAGAGTGGAGTGATCACTTTGTGACACGAATTTACGGATAGAGCTAAGAAACTGAATATGCCATTAACTGAATATTATAGCACAAGAAGTGGAACTCAAGGTGCATTTTTATTATGAAAATAAATGCTGTTGTATAAGATGTTTTTATTTGTTTTGCTACTGCATAGTCCATGGTAGTAAAATATGAAATGGGCAATTTTATGTGTGCTATTTCAAAGACATCACAAAATTTCCTCAGTTCAGTGCTACTGCTTTGTTTCAGAAAACCAATACCTTGTTCAGGTGGGTTCGCATGCTGTTGAGTCTTACAAAAAAAGCTACTTTATGAGTGATAAATGCTGCCAAAATGTTTGATATGTAAAATGACACTTCAAAATTTGGTTTGATCATGTGGATAAATGGCATTCCAAAGATTTGGCCAATTAGTGCCACTCGAAAGATATTTCTTCAGAAAAATTCTACTCTGAGATTTCTATTGACTATTTCTCTCCCTATTGTTTATTCCTGTCTGGATATTTGCTTCAACTTCCGCATTTAGTGGATAAATGAGTTACATAATAGAGTCTATACTATAGGTCTATATAGAGTCTTGGTAAACCATGGAATAGCTCACGCAAAGGAAGCTCTTGCCAAATGCTGTTGTATAAGCACAATTAATTTATTTACTGCAGTGATTTGATAGCCAGTAGCCACAGCAGTATGCAGTCAAGCTGCTGTGTTGTACCTTCATGCTGGGGATGGGTTTTCTTGCAACAGCCAGACAGTAAATTCTGTGTGTTCCTTAATCAGACACCCAGTTCAGATAGAAACATGATGGCATGGATGGCAGTGGGAGGAGGCTTACCGCTTACCAAGTATTAGCAGGATAAAAGGGAGAGTGGGAGGAGGTCTCGCTCTTTTCTGTTTGAGGTTTAGATAGTTTGGTCACTTTGAATTTTTCTGTACTGAAGTGGCATTTTGATTATTACATGTATTTGCAATGGCACATATAGAGTTGTCTGAAATATATTGTGTTTGTATTTTTATTAAGTAAAAAAGTTGTCAATGGAAAAACCTCATGCAGAGTCTCGCACATGCAGTTGTTGGTATAGTTAATGCAAAGGCTGGGGTCAACAAACCCGAACTGCTTCCCAAGGAATTCACCACCGTCATTGATGTTGCTGGTTTTCTCTCCCCAGGTCAGGTAATTTAAACTGCATATTCTATGAGATGTTGTAGTTTTTCAGAACTGGTTACAGAATTTAATATCCATTAGAAGCAATGTGATGCAAATCAGGAAATTCGGTGTCTGTTATGAACATGTTTCTCATCCGTACAGATCAAGTGCTGCTTGAACTCTGAGAAGATAAAGCAGAAATATGATACCTAGTCACATCTATTTAACCATAACTTCAGGGTAGCATCATCCGTACGGATCAAGTGCTGCTTGAACTCAGAGAAGATAAAGCAGAAAGATGATACCTAGTAACATCTTAACCATAACTTCAGGGTAGCTCAGCTGTGCCTATATTAAGTGCTTTAGTGTCAATAGGAACAACAAGAGTTCTTCCCTGCAGACTTGGAATTCTTGCTTAATCTCATATAACAAATTATGACTAGGATAATTTTCTGTAGTAACTTAGTTATGGAAATTCTGCTGTCAATGATTGACATCCCTTCACTGCAGAAACACAATAGCTGCATTGTAATTCAACATATTTGACCTTAGTTTCAGATCCTCTGAGATGGAAAAAGTGTTGCCTTCTTGTTCTTGTAGAACTCTGGCATCTCATAAATGTGGAAGATAGGTGTATGTATGGACACGGTTGTTCCATTTTAGTATAGTCACTTGGATTTTGATTCAAATGTCATATTTTCGATTGCCATACACTCTTTTATCAGCATGCTGTACTGACTTCCATGTGGGTAGAAGGAGAAATAATTGTCTTTTGAATGACTAGATCACATTGAGTTGTCTTTCAAAGTGCAATCTTTGTCTTTCTACTCTTTGTTTTGGTGGTTATAATCAAGATTATAATAGCTAGGAGCTACGTACTGAACTTGATTTTGTTCTTAGGAAAACCGTCTGCGTCAAGAGATAGAAGATCTTGAGAAAGATACAGGATACAAGTTGAGAGTTCTTGCGCAAAATTATCCTGATACACCAGGTGCCTTTTGCTTCTGTTCTATTACATTACAAATAGTTTGACTTCATTTGTGTTATTTAAGTAGATACATGGCAACATTGTGTGGCAACAATCGGACTTTGCCAATTTTGACCAATTGTGTATCTCTAGTGTTAAGAGTATCTCAAATCTCTTAACCTATATTTTTTTTCTAATATATCATTAGTTCATTACAAAATCAATAACCAACCTTATTTCTAAATGATGATTCAAAAGCCAAAAATGGAATCTATTTTTGTACACCTGAACCTGGAGTGCATTTCATCATTTCTATACCACAATGTGCACTTTCGGTACCATTGCAACAGCTAAGTTCATTGCCATGGAGTTATCTATAGGCAAAGGCTCAGCTTCTGTCTCTTTAGGTCTGCTTTATGAGTTGAGCTTGGTAATTAACTCCTCGCAAAAGAAAAAAAATAACTTGTTCATTTAATTCACTGGATCAAGGATCATTGATGTGATATCATCTGAACTCGTTCCTCGACAATCTTCTGTCCTTTTAGAAGTCTCTTGTATACTGTGATAATTACTTTTAACCATTATTTCTCTCTTTCCAAAGGATTTACAACTAAATTATGAATTGATTGCCAACTTAATTGGGATAATCTGTTGGCACATAGCTTTGTAGTCCTCTCCGCTATTTAGAGCAGGATCCGCTGGTTCGTATTATCATGTTGATATTTGTATAAAGTTGATTTGCTTGCTTTATGGGCAATCCTTTTCCAGGGTTGGCTATCAAAGATTTTTGGCAAGTTGATGATCAGACCATCGTGTTTGTCGCCGATCCCACCTTTGGTGAGATACTTCTGTTTGAAAACTCAGTTCTCCATGTCTTATTTTTGCATCACACGCTTGATGAGTGTATCGTTTATTGCATAGAGTATAATGTTTTGGCTAGTAAGAAGGACACAATAAATGTACATAATTTAAATAGGAAAAAGAAAGGAATCTAACTTTCTGATTAAGGGTGAAAGTTCTAGGACTAGGGAAAATTAGGAAAGATCGAGCCATGTTGGGATGAAGCATGTTGTTAAGAAATTATCAGTGATGGCTGATGATCAATGGGCTTGCTAGTCCATGCAGTTGATGTCCTTTATCATTTCTTGCCTGGCTCTTCTTACTATGCGAACAAATAGTACTGTTTAATCTAGATGGCACCCAAGTTTACATGCGGTAGTGCATGATGCCTATCATGTACTCTATCCGTCCCAAAATATAACAACTTTTAGCATTCAAAATTTGTCCCAAAATATAACAATTTCTTCACCAACCTTCTCTTCCCAACCAATCACAATCCTCCACCATTCATTTTTCACCTATCTCCACTTATCAACCAATCATAATCTTCTCCCAGTTAATTTTACCTACTTCTTAATACCCGTGTCGAACCCTAAAAATCCCTATATTCTTTGACGGAGGGAGTATCTGGATCCATAAGACAGATTGAGTTGTTCTTGCTGGTCTTGTGATCCCAAGTGTTCATTCCCTAAAAAATAGTCCCAAGTTTTACCACCCTCTGCATTTCTTAGATGTTAGCACCTCATAAGTCATAACTGAGCAGCAAAACTTTGGACATTTCAAAGTACCAGTGTTTATATTACAGAACTTTTTCGAACTTGATCACTGTCATGCAGTCATGCTTATTAGCAGAACAATTATGTTTTTGTTTTGCAGGAAACATTATAAATTTCAATGTTGGTGCATTAGTTGATTTAGACATTCCTCGGAGCTTTTGGAGTCGTGTTTCAGGGAAGTACGGAAACATGTTCTACTGGAAAGAAAAGGTAACATTCTGTTGTTCAATCTAGCAGTTAACAACAAAATGACATATTCATAATGATGATTTTTTTATCCTCCTGATTCTACAATTAAAAGAACACTAAAATATGATCAGTAGCAATGGGGACAGTACAACTTTTAAAACCATTCATTAGAAAATATCCTTCAGTTACCTTTTAAATAGCAACAAAGTTATACTACAGAAAATGCAAAAGTTATTCTAGTTTAATTCAATTAGTTGACTGTTGAATTTGTGGGAAGAATTTATGTTTTGCCCTGTGAAATTGTGGATAACCATGTCGATTCCCTGCTCGGAAACTCTCTTTTAGTTTTTATATACTGTAGGAATATCTTGTCCTCAGTCCTCACCATGGCCTTGTCTTGGAACATGATACAGGGAGAGGATGCATCAATTGAAGCTGCTGTGATGGCAGTATCACGCTGTCTGAGAGAGCCCACCGGGGCAAATAACTGCTCTGAGGTTCTGTAGATGTGTCGACCCCCGATTTTGGAAATCGGTGATCTAATGTGTTTATCCGTACCAATCCCTAGATCAGTAGTTGGTACACACACATAGCCGGATTACAACATATCACGGATGAATTCAGACTAAAGAGTTAAGTGCTTACATTAGGGTCAGGTAGGCCAACAACTATCAGAGAACAACAACGGAAGATAAAACAATACAAGGATCCGGTTGACATGCCACATGCAGTCGACTGGGGAGCGAGACCTAGAACGGGACCGCACTCCGATCATTTTGTCGAGTACACAAGCGTACAACAAGGGCTTCTCCTTAAGCACTTTGCTAAAAGATATATATAGAGCAACAATGAGTACAAAAGTACTCAATAAGCCACCACACAAGAATGGCTTCCGGTTCTTTTGCGTAAAACAAATTTTGTAAATCCTTTCACAAGCCTAAGACCTAGCATAGACTGATCAAATTTTAATACCATAGTTCATTAGTTAACGACGGTTCTGTCCACCATCCATTGTCATCCCAAGGATAGCTTCCCGTCATTGGGTCATCATGGTTTTCTGAGGACGTCCATCTTCCCTCCCTCCTCTTAGGAAGTGTCTCCACCAGCATAAAAATCATCATGCATCATCCCATCCCACACAAGTTAAGAATTTAGAGTCTAGCCAAGTATAATACATGTCCCGGTGCTCAATAACCACGAGTACAGCTATTAGAATAGATTTAGTTTACACACACTGCAGTGGATGTACACTTTACCCGTACTCCGCGACTGCCCAACACATGAGCCTCGCCCCAACACATGAGACGCGTCACGGCAAAGCCTTTCGATAACCTTAAATTGGTAGTACCCGCTTCATGAATTTAAATCCTCATGCACTCTAGGCGCCACAAGTTTCTAGCAGTGAAAGGAATTCTGGCGCTCCTAGAAAGGGAAGTCTCACACACACGTTAAGTTTATAGTTTAAATTTAGGTTCTCACTCTCACACACGTGGCAGTCTTACCAATGGCGACATCGATGTAGGAGCACGTCTCGCGGCCCTACCTCAACGGTTGCCCCACCGTAGCGCACCTGCCTCACACACGGGGGTGAACCGTCTATGCAAGGATACTGCCTCCGCTCGGCTATCTAATCCGCTAGGTCTATACCCATTCGAGAAGTACGGTTGTATGAGGGTCATTTCATGCTTAACTTCATGGCTCGGTCTTTAACTGACCGGGGACGGTACTAGCTTTTTCGAGATACCACCCAAATCCACCATCCGCCCCAGTCGAAAATAGTTGTTTAGTTTCATTTCTCCTTTCTCTAATCATGTCATTAATATCATGGCAATGTGGCGCTCATGTCTCCACATGCCGCATCTCAATTACCTTCCCAAAGGTAATTGTCCAAGCATATAGCATTTTGACAAATATGAGTATGCATGATTCTAGAATAACATTTTTAAGCATTTGTCATAATTGACTAGGGATTCATACGTAAATATGGTTACAAGGGAATATAGGGATAAGCAGTAATCAAGGCATGGCATAATAACAAGTAGGATATTCATCATTGCATGCAACTTGTAAACAATTTAATTTCGCAACTTGGGATCAACATGTTCAAGGAATAGTGATGACTTGCCTTCTCAGGATAATCCTTAATCTTGATATAATTCTCGATCAACCTTCACCTCCTGGAAGCTGCACACGTTGCCTCACGACTAATCGATACACCAATACTATAATACGCGAGAAAAACCAATATTCAACCAACAATCAAACATGCGCAATCAAATATAAATGTCGTAGTCATACCTAGGGTTGCTCATACTACTCGTGCTTTTATCCGAATACAATGGTCATAGTATAAACGTCGGATCAATGAATCATTTCGGTGAATTATTTTGATTACTTTATCAATAGAGCCATTATTTTAATTATGGATAGATTTTACTCGACATTGTAAAAGGTTAATAATTATCTAAGCTCTATATGTTAGATTTGCGAGGTTGTTAATATTAGATGTGCAGATTATCTTATTACATAATTTTATAATGGATAATCCTAATTCACAGTTGGGCTACTATTAAATGAGGTTAAGATTTATAACTAGTATTTCCTCTATCTTAGATATTTTATAGTTCAATAGGTGCAACCATAAGTGATCGTGTTACCGTAGGTGTAAGCGGATATACCGCACATGCGAGTCAAGGATGTATTAATATTGGGTTATTTTTCTAAACATTTGCCACTTGTTACAAACTGTACATTATATGTGTGCAAGAATATCCATAGGTTCGACTGCCTATTGTCCATGAGCTTTTCAATACAACTTATACCACATATGCAATTAGGATGGCTAAATTACCTGCTATCAACATAAAATGGTCAGGTCCTAAAGGCTTAAGTTTGGTTTTGCTGATGAATAGGTCTAGGATCAACCAAATCATCTTAGTGCACTATCCATATTATTATTCTGCCAATAGAGTTAGGGTTCTTTGAATGAGTGTATGACGTGTGCATTTTAATTAACTGAGTATGTCAATAAAAATCCATGCTCTGTAGGTTGTATCAGTTCTATGCCTATCCTCTCAAACATATCATCGCATAGCGGGTTAAATGGTTACTTGATATGATTCGCAATTTAGTATTTATCCAACATTCACACATAACATATAATCTTTAGTTTCATCTGCTTAGAGGTACACCACAAATTACCATTCTACTATAATTCGGGTGTAGAATAAGAGTGTGCCCATAAATACATTATGGCTTGATTATTTATTGGTCATGCACGGTTTAATACAAGTTATCCTGAACAAGTGATAATATGAGTCCAATATCTTTATACTGTTTAGTCAACTAAGGGTTCTTTACCAACCCAATATATGCTTCTTTACCAACCCAATATATGCTACTCCATATGATATTGTATTAAGTAAATTTATTTAGGCGACTTAATCATACTGGCTCTGTTATTATCCCACATACATAAGCTATGGACTTATCTAGGCATAAGCTATGGACTTATCTAGGCATGCTCATACTTTAGTTAGAAACATACAAGGCTAAACTTTATTTAAATTATTTATAAGCCATGGGTTTAATTATATTTGGACATAGATTAATAAACGGCCTAGTATTTTCCTATACTCCCATTAATTCGAAACACTAGATATAATTTAATTTATGTGATTGCTACAGTGATAAAAACATGTTAAAGATAATTATTTTACTGCACAAAACCCACTTTTATTTATTAGCACGCTATTTAGGTTAACTATTTGCTCCTTACTTTGATATTAATTATTTTATAAATATAAATATATCTTATTAAATAGTGAATTATATATCATTGGAAAGAGCATGAATTTAGATAAATTTAGGTCCAAGTTTCACTCGAATTGGAGCTAAAATGAATAAGTTACGCTCGTTAAAAGATTCAAATTCGAATTAAATCCAAAAATGGTGAAATATCACTGTGCACTAACCTGGGGCCCACATGTCAGATCTCTTCTCACTCTCTTTGTTTTCTTTTTCCTTTCTTCTTTTTTCTTCTCTTCTTCTTCCTCCTTTTCCCTGCTTCTTTCTTCTCTCTCTTCCTCTCCTCTCGGCTCCTCTCTTCTCTCCCCTGCCCGAGCAGCGGCAACGTGGGGTGGACAGGGGGCTGTGCGACGGCGGGCGGGCGCGACGGTGAACGGCCCGGTGGTGGACGCACAACGGCGTGGCGGCCGGCAGCGGACAGGAGAGGGGGGTGTGGAGGAGGGGACGAGGGGGGATTTATAGGGGGCAAGGGGGGACGGTGGCTGGCGCGGGGGACAAGGCGCGGTGGCACGGGGCTCCAAGCGGCGGCGACGGGCGATGGCGACAGGCGCGGCGACGCGACGCGGGTGGCGCGGCCACGGTGACAGCGCGGCGAATGCGGCTCTAGGCGGTCGGCGCTGACAGGACGAGCGCGCGGCGTGCAGGCGGCGACGCGACGCGGTGCGCACTCATGCGGCTCGAGGCGCGCAAGCAGCAGGCAGCGACGCGACGATGCGACGGCCAACATCGGCGGCTTGGGGCGCAAGGCGGCAGTGTAGCTGCGGCGCGCCCGTGGCTCGACGCGGGGGCAACGGTGCACGGCGATGCGACGCGCGGGCGGGTGGGCAACGACAGCAGCGTGGGTTGCTAGGTGTTCGGTCGGGTTGGGCCTTGGTCGAGCACCTGGCGGCCCATAAACAGTGCTGACCAGTTTTATTAGATTTTTAGGGCTTTTGGTTGATCTAAAAATTAAGGAAAAATATAATTTCAATTTATATTCTCTGTTAAGCATTTGAGTGACAATTTAGTCATCCAATCGTGAATTTGACCAAAGTTTAATATTGTCCACTATTAATATTTTTCCTATGTTTAGGGATTTTATATTTATTTGCTCCTCACCCCAAATTAACTTGTTAGACATATTTATTATTCCTTTATTTCTCCAGCAAATGAGTTTGCATTACATTGAATTATTCAAAAAATAACCTAAATAATTGGGAGGCCTTGACATCACCCAAAAATTGGTTTAAATATCCCAATGAGACCGTTATTAATACAGTGACATATTGACTCAATTTATTTATATGTTAGTTTATTTTATATGGAGGGGTTTAATCTATTTAATTACAATCTCTCAATGCAATTTGGAACTTGGTGCAGTATTGATCTACATATTGAATTAAATACTCCCATAATTCTATTTTCTATATAGAGCTCAATTTATTTGAATGATTATCATTTCATGTGTATTTATATTTCATGAGATATTCTCGAGGGCTTATCATTTTATGTGTTACAGTCCCAATGACCGTCATTGCATGTGGTGTGCTTACGGCTAGGTACTCAGTGTTTAACCCTGGCATTCCCATGAGATCGAGCTATCGTCATGGTTCAGTAATCTAGTAATGGATCTGTAATTTATATTATATGAACTCAATATTAACCTGTTTTATATTTGGCTTATTATCGCATGCACAAATGATTATAGGATTAATAAATATTGTATCCTTGTAGACTATATTTATTACCCAGATGTTTATCTTCAATTTGACTTCTTGTTGTGACAATTTATATTTTGGCAAACAATAGCAATCATAACATCCAGCATGATACAAAAGTTTTAAAAAGTTTAAAATTTTAGTGATTTTTATTATTATGAGTTTTCAGGATGTTACAAGATGTGAAGCTCATTGCAGGGGGAAAGACTAAGCAAATGCAACTTATGTACAGAAGTGAAAGTCCAAGAGCTATAGTACTAAATACTACTAGGCCAAGGACCATTCAGTTTTGTTTTCTCAGTTGTACACACATATCTCATCATTTTGAGAATTTGAGTAAATCTGAAATTTTTGCAAGGATGAAGTCTCTATTGTTAATACTCCAGATGCGAACTAGTTTGAGATTCAATACGAGACAAACAGTTGAGCAAAGTCAGCCCACAAATAGCCCTGTAACGAATCGACCCACAACAAAATTTGGGCGCTGCCAGCCCACTAAGTAAATAAAAGATTGTCCACCTCCGAACTCGAATGAATTCGGCCCACCTCTTTCACTTGAACGAATTCAGCCTGCCATTTGCCAGAAAACCAGATACAACACGTCCATCAACTGTTAAAACCGGTGCAAAATAAATCCCAAGACGGTTTGGACGGTGGTATTCACTGACGTGGCACCTACGTGGCTAATTTGACTCGGTCTTGATCTCACGTGGTATTGACGTAGCGCTTACGTGGCAATTTAATTTGGAAAATAATAAAAACCGTGAGTCCACATGTCAGTTACACCAAAAACAATAATTAAAAAAGGTGGGCCCCACGTGGGCCCCACATATCAATCTCACTCCGCTCTTCCTCCTCACTTCCTATCTCCCCCTCTCATCATCTCTCTCCCCTCTCCTCTCTCGGGGGTGATGGCCGACGGGTGGCGGGGAGAAGGGCGGTGGCCGGCGGGGAGAAGGGGCAGCTTGTGGCGGTGGCCGCCGGAGGAGGAGGAGATGCGGGGAGCACCGTGTCCTGTTGTGTAGTGGCTCCCCCGTGGCGAGCCGCTAGACGCAGATGGTGACACATTGGCAGATGGGGATGGCGCGGAGGACGGTGTCCTCCTTGGCGATGGTGTTGATGTAAAAAACACACCATGGCCTAGGAGATCTGCTTTCAGGTTCAAGGGCATGCCAGTTGATTTGAACCTGCAATCAACAACATGAAACATGCAAATATTATTAGCAAACGATAGTCGATCGGCTAGAAAGCCGATGTCGTATCGCAATGTAACCTAGCCGATGCAATGTGAGATGAATCGGCTGTAAGGTATATCTATAAGAATAAATAAACCCTAAACTTGGTTCATCGGCTGTAAAGATAGATATTACATAATCTATAAATCAATGTTGCTTTAGAAATCAGCAATTGGGATAGATCGGACTTAACCAAGGTAGTATAAATTGATTAGATCCAAAATAACACGAAATAACTATTATATACATTTATATCATAGCCGATGTCAAATTTAAGCATGTATCGGCTATAGTTCCGATACTACCTTAAACTAGGATATCATCTTAAAATAAATATATTAAACTATCATCAATTAGATTGACAGTAAGTTCAATATTTATATTAGTTGAGATTCCAATATAAGGGGCAGATACAGTATTTAAACAAGAAATATATCTATGTAAAACAACTATATCAGGTAAGATCGGCTGAAACCCCGATACTATCCTTATTAACAATCATAAAGCAGGTTAGGGATTATGATTCTAAATACGAATTAGTAGATCAAACTTAACTGATGCAACACTAAGTATAAAAAGAAGCATAATATCTAGACAGTCAAGCCGATGGTCATCTTTTCAGGATGGTGGATATATTATATAATCTAAGTCAACAAATCAACCTAGCCGTTATCGACAGAACCCTAGATAGAGATCAACCGATGCAAGTAGAAAGCATTGTCAATCTAGACTATATAACATATATGATAACTCGGTGATTCACAAAAATAATATTAGAGTGTCGTAAAGATGTAAGCACTAATCTCGATAATGCAAACCGCCATAACAAGCTTTACCTCCTTGTTGAAGATCGAAACCAATGCAGTTCGACTCGAAAGCAAGAACTCGTCGAAACAAAATAACGAAAAAGGGTGGTGATGCGCCGAGATTGAATTGAACTGATGTTAATTATTTACAGGGTCTCGGGTACATATTTATACCCAAAATACATAATATGTCCATATCGGATACGACTCATACTTCCTATTACAACTTTAACAGACGAACAAGTCCTTTAGGCGGACTCTTACCGAAAATATCTATAAGGAAACTACTTAATATCCCAATCAATAGATACAATTGCCTATTTCGGACTCAATCCCTACCTGGCAATACTAATGCAACTCTTCAATCAAATCCGACAATGACTTTGAGACCAATCTTGTCGATATCGACCGTATCGGCTAACTATATCAAACTTGGTATCGGCCGATACAGACTCCCAGCTGATGCGCACTCTGTTTCCGAGATTTCCGCATATCTTCAAATCCACTTTGGATTGGATCTCGATTCCGATTCTTATGCTTACTAAAGTCCATCGTCAACACATACCCCCTAATTCCGAAGTATTATATAATGCAACGGAATTATTTCGTGAATCCCGAAAATATTTAGGGTTATCTCCCTCGACCGTTACGCACCTACTTTCATAAATACCAACTACTTTTCCAGAAATTTCACGGTGTTAACTATATCTTCACCGCTTAAACAGAAAAACTTTCCCCACCAACTCCGGTGATTCCCCACCAACTTTTTCGGTGACTCATATTGCAACTCCACCACCCAACGACGATCTCCCCTGATTGCGACGATGACAACTCCCTCAAGCTCACCAAGCGCATCACCCGCCGAATTCCCTGATGTAAATATTTCCATCCGTTAATTTCCACCATTGGCTCGATTTCTCTTTACTTTTTCATCCTTTCTCTCTGTTTTTTTCTAATTGAACATCTCCTCAATTTGTAGCACTCAACCCACCAAATAGCCATCCCAAGCTTAAAGGAACCAAACCACTTCTTCTTGGGTCCGATAGGTGATACAGATCCTACCATCCTTATCAATGCTGAAACCGACAGGATTCCTTTTAGACAAACCAACCCAAGCTTATCCCATTGGATCACTACCTTTAGATCTTGGCCATCTCAAGTTGATGGATGGACGGACTGGTACACAAGAATGACTGCAAGCAAATAGGATCATTGGGATGAGATGAGAATAGTCCAATGCTTATCACTCTCGATAGCCGATACGAAGAAGGATGAACCAATGCTATCGACTGCCGCTTATTTTTGGTCTGACACCCTCAATGCCTTCATTTTCAATCATGGGCCAATGACCCCCACTCTCCTTGATGTAATCATGATTACTGGTCTGGATATCATGACATCGGCTAACCCCATTAGCCTGAAAACCAAATGTGCTTATAGAGTCAAAACCAAAAATATTGGAGGTTGGTGTTGACGATAGAATTTGGTAAGCATATAAATCGGAATCGGGATCCAATCCGAAGTGAATTTGAAGATAAGTAGAATTCTCAGAAACAGAGTACGCATCGGCTGGAAGTCTGTGTCGGCCGATACCGAGTTTGATGTGGTTAGCCGATACAACCGATATTGATTAAATTAGTTACATGATCAATGTTGGATTCAAAAGAAGGGCTTCGATGATATTGTCAGATAAGGATAGAGTCCAAGATAGGCAATTGTATCTATTAATTAGGATTTTATGTAATTTCCTTATAGATATTTTCGGTAAGAGTCCGCCTAAGGGACTTGTTTATCGATTGGAGAGTTATTAGAAAAGTATGAGTCATGTCCGTTATGGACAAGTTTATATATTCGGGTATAAATGTAAGCTCGAGGTCTTGTAAATAAATAACATGAGTTCAATTTAATTTCGGTGCATCGCTACCTTTTTTCATTACTTTGTTTCGATGAGTTCTTGCTTTTGAGTCGAGCTGCATCAGTTTCGATCTTCGATAACAAGGTAATTACTTGTTATGGCGGTTTGCATTCTCGAGATTAGTGCTTACATCTTTATGACACTCTAATCTTGATTATGTAATTCGTTGAGTTATCATATATGTTATATTATCTAGATTGACAATGCTTTCTGCTATCATCGGCCAACCTCCTTTTAGGGTTTTGTCGATAATAGCTAGATTGACTTGCTGGCTTGGATTATATAATATATCTACCATCCTGAAAAAATAACCATCGGCTTGATTGTCTAGATATTATGCTTCCTTTTAAACTTAGTGCTGCATCAGTTAAGTTTGATCTACTAAGTCGTACATAGAATCATAATCTCTAGCCTGCTTTATGATTGTTAATAAGGATAGTATCGGGGTTTCAGCCGATCTTACCTGGTATAGTTATTTTACATAATCTTATGTCTTGTTCAATATATTATATCTGCCCCTTATATCAGGATCTTAACCAATATAAATATGTTGAACTTACTACTAATCTAATTGATGGTAGTTTGATATATTTGTTATAAGATAATATCCTAGTATAAGGTAGTATCGGAGCTATAGCCGATACATGCTTAAATCTGATCATCGGCTATGATATGAACACATATAATCATTATTTCATATTATTTTAGATCTGGGCAATTTATACTATCTCGGTTAAGTCCGATCTATCTCAATTGCTGATTTCTAAAGTAATACTGATTTATAGATTATATAATGTTAATATTTACAGCCGATAGATCAAGTTTAGGATTAATTTATTATTGGGAATATGCCTTACAGCCGATTCACTTCACAATGCATCGGCTAGGTTACATCACGATATGACATCGGCTTCCTAGCCGATCGATTATCGTTTACTAATAATGTATCCATATTTTATCTTGTTGATTGTAGGATTAAATCAACTGGCATGCCCGTACTAGAGTAAAGAAAATCCCTCAGGCCAATGTGTGTTTTTTGCATCAACACAATTTTGGCACGCCCAGTGGGACAAGTGTTATTATGGCGCCCAACATTACTGAAGTTACAGAGCATAATGTTCTGCCTATCACAATCGAGCAATTGAGCGAGGAGCAGAGAGAGGAGATGAAGAAGTTACTGGATGGACTACAAAACTAGTATCTGCACTCATTCGCAGTGACTCGGCAAGGTACGGTGACTCAAAAGACCAAAATCGAGTTGCTGCCAGTCGGAAACACGGAGCCAAGTACATATAGAGTAAATGATGACAAAGGCAAAGAGGTCAAGACCGAGTCAGGCGATGAGGAACTCCACACATTACAAGGTCGCATCGTTTCGGCAGTTGTTAACGTAAAAACATAACGGCCTGGGAGATCTGCTTAGCTCTAGTGCAGGTCCAAAATAATGATGAGATACGGGCGTGCCAGTCAGTTTGATCCTGCAACTGACAAGATATATAAATAGCAGATAAAACAGCCAATCGACTGATAAGCGATGGAGTGATTCCAGCCGATGCCGATACCAGCCGATATCCAGTATAGATCTTGATACTTGAGTAAATAATGACATAAAGATAGTCGGCTGACGATAATGTAATAAAACAATAATATAATCAAATAGCAACCAATCGGCTAGTAATGATAGATTGAATAAGCACTGATCCGAAGGTTAAAGTATACATCGGCTAGAGGTCCGATGTCAATTAATCCAAATGATTAGGTAAGCAGTGAAACCTTTGTTGCGATCGGCTAAATCCAAATTATATGTAATCCTCTGAGCTGATACAACGTCCAGATAACTCATCGGCTGAAACCCCGATGAAACCCTTATTGGCAATCAAGAAGCAAACTAGAGATTATGGTTCTAAGCACGACTTAGTAGATCAAACTTAACTGATGCAGCACTAAGTATGAAAAGAAACATAATATCTAGACAATCAAGCTTTTGAATGATTTTCAGAGTGGTGGATACATTATATAATCTAAGCCAACAAAGTAATCTAGCCTATATCGATAAAATCTTAGATGGAGATCGGCCGATGCAGGTAGAAAACATTGTCAATCTAGATTATATAGCGTATATGATAACTCGACGACTTACATGAACAAGATTAGAGTATTGAAGCGATGGAAGCAGTAATCCCGATAATGCAAGCTGCCATAACAAGCCTTACCCCTAATCGGAGATCGAAGTCGATGCAGCCCAACTTGAAACAAGAACTTGCCAAAAGTAAAAGGGTAAAAGGTGGCGATGCGTCGAAATTGAATTGATCGAGAGATAATTTACATGGACCCCGGGTGCACATATTTATACCAATGGGTATATACTAGTCCATATCGTATACGACTCAAACTTTCCTAAAGATAAAACGAAAAACATAAAGTCCTTATTGGACACTAAACACACTTTCCTAAATATAAAAAGAAACTAACAGACTCTTCCTAATTAGAAGATAAACTGCCATACCGCATCCTTCTTGAACTCGGTCTCTTTTGGATAAGCTTCATTTAATAGATTAATTTCCTTAACCGAATTTGGTAAGAATCCAACTGTTGGCGATTGATAACTTCTATCGGCCGATTCCAGAACTTTGAAGCCGATACTATCTCTAGGTCGATGATGACTTCGAGGCTTACCAAATTTCGTCGTTAATAGCAGTCCACCATGTTATGATTAATTAATCTGGCGTACTCGGAAATACATTAACCAACATGATCAAGACGGTGGTGATGGCACTATAGCCGAGGAAAAATAAAAAGGACCTATTTACCTCCCAGGAGATGATTTCCCAGGTTATAGGGCTGTGAAAACGGAAATTGGCGGGAAACAGCAAACAACTTCAACTCAAGCCTCATCGGCCCCCATGTCTAGTGGGTCTATCCCAACAATACTAATAAGACAACAGCTGATGCTTGGGGGCAGAGTTCGACTTAGCTTACGCTAGAATAGTTAATCAACATCTTAAAGATGAAGCCCCCAATCGCTGAACCAACATACCGCATTCCTTCCGTGTCGCAGCTAGTTGCGTCCCAACCATCTTCGCAGCAGCCGATGGGGATATCTCAGCCGATGTGCTAGCAGTATATACCGGAACCATCGTTATATGTTCCACCACAAGGTTTGGGAGCCAATTTCAATCACCAGTATCAACCTTACTCTCCACGAATCCAATATCGGCCTGAGGGATCACCACGGTTTCAATATCCAACCCAGTTCGGTCAGCATGAGCAAATGCAACAGCAATATGGAGGGGGATGCATCAGCAACCGTTGGCCGATATGATTGCTAACGTGATGAGGGAACAGTTTGGACTCAAACCTAAGGATAATGGTAACATGTATCAGCATCCATACTCTGAATATTTTGATCGAGTGCTGCTGCCGAACCGATACAAAGTACCAGATTTTCCGAAGTTTTCAGGATAAGACAATGTGTCAATATACGAACACGTTAGCCGTTTTCTAGCACAATGTGGGGTGGCATCGGCTACAGAGGCTCTCAGGGTTAGATTATTTCCACTCTCATTATCTGGATCAGCATTTACATGGTTCTCTTCCTTACCTTACAACTCTATCAAGAGTTGGTCCGATCTAGAGAAGTAGTTTCATAAATATTTCTTTAGTGGAATTCAAGAGATGAAATTATCAAATCTTACGTCCATTAAGCTAAAATCGGATGAGACAGTCCTAGACTATATCCAGAGATTCAGAGATGTAAGGAACAAGTGCTATAGTTTGGCATTAACTGATTCACAGTTAGCCGATCTAGCTTTCCAGGGATTGTTAGTGCCGATAAGGGAGAGATTTTTCTACTCAGGCCTTTGAGAGTTTAGCACACTTAGCTCAAAAGGTATCGGCTCACGATACACGATTCCAGGAGGCTTGGAAGTTTGCCAAGAAGGCCAATAATGTCAATAATATCTACAGTTATGATTCTGACTCTGAATGAGAAGACCCGGAAATCAATGAGCCGAGTGGGTTAGAAATAAGAGAATAGTGGTATGCCAATGGGTTAAGAATTCTAGGAAGGAGGAAATGTTTGATTTTGATATTACTAACGCCGACAGGATTGATTTACTTCTTCAAGAAAAACAGATTCAGTTGCCAGTAGGACACGTGATACCATCGGCTGAGGAATTGAAGAGAAGGATATACTGTAAATGGCATAATACAGGATCGCACAATACCAATGATTGCAAGATTTTTAGGCAACATATCCAATCGGCTATAGAACAAGGAAGGATAAAGTTCAATCAAGCTAAGAAGCCGATGAAGATAGATGATCATGATTTTCCAGTAAATATGGTTCACACAGGAGCCGATAAGACCAGGCCGATAAAAACAAATATTAGACAAGGAGATTTAAATTGGCCAGCATGATCAACAAGTACCAGACTAGATGTCAAAGAGAAGAGGAGATATATTAGTACAATGATGAAGGTTGTTTCGATCCTCATTGGAGTTGTGAGTTCTTTAGATTTTGTTGGAATGAGGGGATGAGGCTGCCGCCTATCGAGGATTGTCCTAGTTGCAGTGATCCTAACGTGAGATATGTTGGAAGATCAAGCAAACAAGTTAATAATAAGTATCGGTCGATTCAGCAAAAGTTATCTGTTCATCAGAGGCTTGGGATGTTTTGTCAAGATTACTTTGAGAATGAGCCGGAGGGAGAATCGAGAACTATGAAACCACAGTGGTACCCTTCTAGCATTTTTACTACTCCCTCCGTCCCAAAATATAACAACTTTTAGCATTCAAAATTTGTCCCAAAATATAACAATTTCTTCACCAACCTTCTCTTCTCAACCAATCACAACCCTCCACCATTCAACTTTCCCACCTACCTCCACTTCTCAACCAATCACAATCTTCTCCCATTTAATTTTACCTACTTTCTTAATACCCGTGTCTAACCTTAAAAATTCCTATATACTGGGACGGAGGGAGTAAGAGTCAGAAAAGACGTGTTCAGAGGATGGGGAATAGAGAGTAGCTGCAAGAAGTGGAAAACGAGATTGAGCATATGCTGAAACGCACAAGAAAGGTGTGGCGCGTTAAGAGCAAGATACCGATGAAGTCGAAGTTGGTAAAGGTGAGAATTTTGCCGCAGGCAAGGGAAAGACAATTGTCTCATCTTCGATAAACATGGTCTTCGTACTACCAGCCGAGTATGGTGTAGAACAAGCTACAGAAGATATATGTGAAGCACCATCGACTAAGTTGATGTTGTCCCCACGACAAGCAATTTTTGAGAAATCAGAATGAACTGAGCATCGGGACCTTAAACCTTTGTATGTCAAGAGGTTTGTTAATGGTAAGCCGATGTCGAAAATGTTGGTCGATGGAGGAGCGGCTGTTAATTTGATGCCATATGCTACTTTCGGAAAATTGGGCAAGAATTTAGAAGACTTGATCAAGACCAACATGATTCTGAAAGACTTTGGGGGAACCCATCTGAGACTAAAGGGGTTCTAAATGAAGAGTTAACTATTGACAGTAAGATAATTCCTACTACATTCTTTGTCATTGATGGGAAGGGTTTCCTACAGTTTGTTGCTGCGAAGAGATTGGATCCATACCAATTGTTGTATTCCTTCGACTATGCATCAAAGTTTGATCCAATGGCAGGGAGACCAAATAAAAATCGTGCCAACCGACATATCAGTTAATGTAGCTAGTGCCAATTTCTCTATTTGGGAGATGGAAGGAATTGATTGTTTATCTGGTAAAGTTTAGCAAGGAGATTATCTAAAGTGTCTGATTATGATATACAACCAGCAGGAGATGGAGAGCCTCAATTATTACTTTGAGGGTGCCGTGGAGGGTTCAAACTTATATAGAAAGTATACTGTAGATGATCTCGATGGCAAATATGGACAAGGGTTTATGTCGGCTGATGAATTGGAAGAAGTATATATTGGACCAGGCGATAGACCTAGGCCAACATATATTAGTAATGGTTTGTCAAAAGAATTTAAATGTAAATTAATAGAGTTGTTAAAGGAATATAGAGATTGTTTTGCCTGGGAATACTATGAAATGCCAGGACTTAGCTGATTGATTGTTGAGCATCGACTCCCTATTAAACCTGGTTATCGGCCATATAAGCAACCTCCGAGACATTGTAAAGCTGAAATGTATGATGCTATCAAGGTAGAGATTACGAGACTCTATGATGCTAATTTTATCAGACCATGCCGGTATGCCGAGTGGATTTCAAACATAGTACCGGTGATCAAGAAAAAAAATGCAAGCTTAGAGTTTGTATTGATTTCAGAGATTTGAATAAGGCTACTCCTAAAGATGAGTACCCAATGCCGATTTAAGAAGAGTCTTGGAAAGGGCAAGGAAATATGGATTAAGGATGAACCCGACCAAGTGTGCTTTTGGCGTATCGGCTGGATAATTCCTTGGGTTTTTGGTGCATGAAAGGGGAATTGAAATACCCCAAAGAAGTATCAATACTATCAAAGATATAAAACCTCCAGAAGATAAGATAAAGTTGCAATCTTTCATCGGCAAAATTAATTTTGCGAGACGATTTATTTCCAATTTTTCTAGCAAGATAGAACCGTTAAATCCGTTACTCAGGTTGAAGGCCGATTAAAAATTCATTTGGGGGGAGAAGCAACAGCAGGCTTTGGATAGTATAAAGGAATATTTAAGTACTCCTCCAGTCCTTATTCCACCACAGAAAGGTGTTCCTTTTAAATTGTATCTGTCGGCCGATTTTAATACTATTAGCTCTGTCTTGATCCAGGAAATTGAAGGTAAATAGTGAGTTATATTTTATATAAGTAGAAGACTTTTGGATGCAGAGACTAGATATTCGCCGGTGGAAAAGTTATGTTTGTGTTTATATTTTCTTGTACAAAGTTAAGACATTATTTGCTTTCCAATGAATGCACAATAGATTGTAAAGCCGATGTGGTACGATATAAGCTATCGGCTCTAGTTTTGAAGGGGGGGGATTGGGAAGTGCACTTTTGCCTTAACAGAATTTGACCTGAGATATGAATCAGCTAAGACAGTTAAGGGGCAGACGATAGTCGATTTCATAGTTGAACATCAGGATAATTTGGTTGATCATGTTGAGATTATGCCTTGGACATTATTTTTTGATGGATCAGTTTGCACTCATGGATGTGGTATCGGCTTAGTGATCATATGGCCTAGGGGCAAGTTTTCAATTTGCTTTTACTATCAAACCTTATTTTACTAACAATCAGGCTAAGTATGAGGCGGTTCTGAAAGGTTTGCAATTATTAAAAGAGGTTGAAGCCGATGCTTTTGAGATCATAGGTGATTCACTACTGGTGATCAGTCCGCTGTCCGGAGATTATGAATGTAAGAATGATATCTTGATGGTTTACAACGAGAAGTGTCAAGAATTGATGAAAATGTTCAGGGTAGTTACTTTGAAGCATATTCATCGGGAACAAAATGTTGAGGCCAATGATTTAGCTCAGGGTGCATCGGGATATAAGCCGATGTTAAAAGATGTGGAGGTGGAAGTTGCATGTTTACAAGCCGATGATTGGAGGTTTGAGATAATTGAGATTTTGAAGGATCCCTCTAGATCAGTGTCGAGGAAGTTGAATTATAAGGCCCTCAAATATGTTTTTTTGGATGATGATTTGTATCATCGGATTATTGATGAAGTTTTATTAAAGTGTTGAAATCTAGAAGAGGCCAAGGTTGTCATGTGTGAAGTGCATGAGGTGTTATGTGGTACTCATCAATCGGCTCATAAGATGAGGTGGCTGAATAGGAGGGTTGGTTATTTTTGACCGACAATGCTGGAAGATTGTTTTAGATACTATAAAGTTTGCCAAGATTGTCAGAAATTTGGTTCTATTCAAAGAGCACCAACATCGGCTATGAATCCAATTATTAAGGCATGGCTGTTTAAAGGTTGAAGAATTGATATGATCGGCCAAATCAATCCACCGTCGAGTAAAGGATATAAGTTTATATTGGTTGGTACGGATTATTTTACCAAGTGGGTCGAAGCTATTCCTCTTAAGAAGGTTGATGTTAGAGATGCAATTGAGTTTGTTAAAGAACATACTATATATAGATTTGGTTTGCCACAAATGATAATGACTGATCAGAGATCTACTTTTGTGTCCGATGAGTTTGTTCAGTTTGCTGATAGTATGGGGATTAAATTGTTGAATTCTTCACCATATTATGTACAAGCTAACGGGCAGGCTGAGGCATCCAATAAGAGTTTGATCAAGTTGGTTAAGAGAAAGATTGCTGAATATGCGAAAAAGTGGCATACCATATTAGCCGAAGCATTATGGTCCTATCGGATGGCTTGTCATGGTGCTATACAAGTTCCACCATATCAATTGGTTTATGGACATGAAGTTGTTTTGCCATGGGAAACTAACATCGGTTCGAGGAGAATTTCTTTGCAAGATGAGTTGATAGTCGATGATTATCATAATTTAATGGTCGATGAATCAGAAGAGTTGGTTCAATCCAGATTGTGTGTTTTAGAGAAGGTTAAACGAGATAAAGAAAGGGTTGCCAGATATTATAATAAAAAGGTTGTACCAAAATCTTTTGAGGAGGGAGAACTTGTTGGAAATTGGTGTTGCCGATAGGAACAAGAGGTAATAAATTTGGCAAATGGTCACCAAATTGGGAAGGACCTTTTCAGATTCATAAGTGTGTTTCCAAAGTTTTTGTATTGGTTCATAATCGGCTGTGCTGTGCCGATACATGATGTATAGCCAATGTAGTTGCATCGCCTTTAGATGGCCGATTTGAATTATCACCTTTAAGTTTGCAGCATGTTGTTCCCTACTTCAAACTTGGGGCATGAAGGATTTGAAATTAAGATTTAAAGTTGCGAGGATAAAATTGAGATTTAAAGTTGTGATTTAAAAAGCAAATTTTAACATAGATTAAGAGCATGATCAATCAGCTTGATGGCCGATACGGATATATTACAATGAAGATAGTTGTTAAAAATATTGGTTTGTTACATCAACCCAAATAATTTTGAATTGCTGAAATCGCACGCAGGCGAATTTGTTCTACTTCCTCTATAATTTGGGCCTCTGCAGCATTAGTCCCTGGGATTGGTTTAAGTGATTTGTTGAGGGAAGCCAAATGTTTGATTGAAGATTTAAGTTTGGACTTTTGATCTTCAATAGCCTGAGGGAGATCTGCTAATTTCTTTTCTGCTTCAGTAATCCCCACTCGGCATTGTCTTAATTGAACTAAGAGTTTAGATTTTTCTTGCTTTAATCTGTCCAATTCTTGCCGAGTTGATTCTAGGCCAGCCGATAGTTCGTCTAATTTGGACTTTTCTTCATTTACATGTTGTCGACTGGTTTGAATTGTCACTTCAAGAGTTGTGCGCTCTAGCCGATCTGCAAGTCTTTACTTTGCCCTCTCAAGCTTGAATTTGTGTTGCTCAAGGAATACTGCAGGTGATATGGCATCAATGAGATCTTCAGGGAGCTGGTCTTGGATTTCTTGGAATCTTGATCTGATTGAGCCGCAGTCTGCAAAGGTGTCCAGTGAAGCTCCTAGCTGATCAGCAATATCAGCCAACCTTGCTCTTAATTCATCAGGCACTAGAGATTTGGTCTTGCTAGTTATATCTTCATCTACTTCATCTAAGAATTTCTTTATGTCAAAGGAAAACATATCGGCTTAGGTCTGCTAGGGAAAATTGTCTTAAGTAATAAATTCAAGTATGACCGATATAAGAGGTAGTTGGATATGTTCTTACAGGGACTGATGGAACTGGGATTATGGTAGTCGTTTCTTCTATATGATGACTACCTGTGGCCGATGGTGTGTGTTCACTTGAAGCTGGCTGATGAGGAGGTGATGAAGCTCGAGAAGGCTATGGTATTGATAAATATTAGAGGAGTATTGATAAAGTCAAAAGAGAAAAGTTGAAAGAATGAGTACCTGAACTTTGCGAAGACGGTGTTTCGGTGGGCTTAGAGTTTTGGCTAGGCTTGATGGATCAGCTGGAGGTGTATTGGCTCGTGATCTTGGGCTAGTAGCCTGTTCGGCTTCACTGATCTGTGCATCACCCTCATCAACCTCATCTTCCATCTCTGCCTCCTTGAGATATTCTTTTACGTCGGGATCAACAGGAGGGAGGTCATCGGTTGAAGATTTTTGCTTCTTGGCAGAAACTTTTTCTTGGCCACGATAGGCTTGGCAGCAGTTTTCTTAGTCATTTTGCATTTGCCCATAGTGGTGGTCGGCTGTCTAATTTGGCCTTGAAGCAAATCTTTGATGGCAGGAGCATTGATGCCTATAGCAGAAGGTGCTACGTCTTTGCCTGATGATATCCTGGCTGATGCATAATGGATGTCTGTGCCACTTTTGCTTTTGGTTGGGGAGGAGAGTTGCCAGCCTGCAATTTGTTTTGGAAAATGTTAATAGTGCATAATAGTATTTAAAAAAGAAAGAGATTTCGTGGTTGCAAGTCTACTTGAGGACCGATTGAAGGATTTATGATAGTCAAGTAGAAATCGGTGGATTGGTTAAGGAAGAGATGTGTTTTCCATTCACCCCACTATTTGTCAAATAGCTGATTTCTTTTCCTGATTAAGATAATTTGGCCAATAGAACCCAAAGGAGGATTCTCAAGATTTAAGATTCTGTCCATTATATGAGCTGATGGAACAATACCCCTTGTTTGGATTTTTTCTTTGAAATATAAGCCGATGGGTAATTGTCCCATACCAAGTGTTGACGACGAAATTTGGTAAATCATGCATCGAATTTGGAGTTAAGACCGAAGCGGATTTGGGAGGAAATCGGTAACAGAAACAGAGTATAAATCGGCTTCGGAACTGCATCGGCTACGGTGTGCATCAGCTGATATCAAACCGGACAAGGAAGCCGATATAGCCGATTCCGGCAAGGGGATGTTGGAACCATTGTCGGGTTCGTTTAAAGTGCTTCATGAGGATTGCCACGTGTGGATTGAGTCCAAAAAAGACAACTACATCTATTAATTAGGAATAGTTTGTTAGTTTCCTTTTATCTTTAGGAAAGTGTGTTTAGTGTCCGATAAGGACTTTATGTTTTCTTTTTATCTTTACGAAAGTTTGAGTTGTGTTCGATATGGACCAGTATCTACCCATGGGTATAAATATGTATACCCGGGGTCCATGTAAATTATCTCTCGATCAATACAACTACCCTTGGCGCATCGCCACCCTCTTTCTGAGGTTTTTTACTTATCAACCGGCGAAATTTGGCACCTAACGCGGGGCTGCATCGACTTTCGATCTCCGGCGATGGGGTAAGCCCTACGTTCCGTCGGGTCCTGGTGAATTTATCGGCTGCATTGGTGTCGTTCAAGGCTGCATCGCTTCGATCTCTTGGATCATTCTGGTTCGGTTGATATATTTACCTGATATCTCAATTCTATCTTAATTGCATTGTATTTAGAGACACATCGGTTTAGTTGGGACTGTCTTGGTTATGTCTGATCTTCTATCTTAGCCAATATATCTCTACAATCACAATGTTGTTCTAAATAGATTTGTTATATCCATCACATTAGATAGATCTATCGGTTCATCAAATATTAGATTATCATATACAATCTCGTGCTGCATCGGTTAGGTTCGACCTATTAGATTGTTGTTGATAATGTAAATCTTGTTAAGCCGATAGGTTCATGCTAATGTTTTATCGGAGTGCTAGACAATGAGTTATCTGGACGTTGTATCGGCTTACAAGGATTACTTATAAGTTGGTTTTAGCCGATGATAACAAAGGTTTCACTGTTTATCTAATCGTTTGGATTTAATGACATCGGACCTCCAGCCGATGAATGCTTCAACCTTCGAATCAGTGCTTATTCAATCTATCATTGCTAGCTGATTGGCTTCTACTGGATTATATTATTTTATTTTCATCAGCCGATTATCTTTATGTCATTATTTACTCAAGTATCAAGATCTATACTGGATATCGGCTGGTATCGGCATCGGCTGGAATCACTCCATCGGCTTCTCAGCCGATCGGCTATCCTTTGATCTTCAATTTATATATATTGTCAGTTGCAGGATCAAACTGACTGGCACACCCGCATCTCATCATTATTCTGGACCTGCACTGGAGCTAAGCAGATCTCCCAGGCCGTCGTGTTTTTACATCAACACCAAGCTGCCTAGTTGCAATCATAGGATGATAAAGTTCATAAGAAGATTGGATGTATCGGCCTTGGGAAACACCAGTAGGGAGTATGCATGGGGATATGGCCGATACAAATATTTCTCTCATTCCTGCGAAGTCATCATTGTTTAATTCGTCCAATCTGAGATCTATTGGCAATTCATAGTCAATAAAATCTTCATATGGAAATCAGACCCGAGATTTGTGAGAGAAACCGTTGTAAAAGTGATTGAACCATTCACAGAATGATTCAGCCGATGCTCCTGATCCAGGGTAGGTTGAGACTGCTTCTCCAAATGACACGCATCAGCGTGTTGCTTCCTCATCATCAGGATCGGCTAAGGATGGGAATTTTGATTCACTCAATGGTGTTCTGTTAGCAACTTTGATTATGTACAAATTTAACCATATCTGGATAAACCACCAAGGACATCCATAATTGGCTGATGTGTTTAGAAGCAATTTGGTCGATGTCTGACTCATGGTTTGGTATACTGCCCCCACAAAGATACTTGCCTAGAGGGAGCGTTTTCTTGGACACTATTGCCTCAGCCAGGTGTTGCCTGTTAGCAGTTGGACCACAAGTTGAACCACAAAGAAGGAATTTGTCCATCCACATCATCAGAAAAGCAATGTGTTCCCTAGGAGAAACAGGACCCGTGCACATGTTGTCGGCTATGTATGCTGACTAGCCTCTAATGTTCTTCGTCTTGAATTTATGATCACATTTTATCTTCAGACTAAAAGGGTTAGCCGATGAAATAATGTCTAAGCCTGTCAGCATCTGAATGTCTAGCAGGGTGGGGGTCATGGGTCCATGGTTAAATAAAAAGGTGTTGCGTGTATCTGACCAGAAGTAAGAGGCAGCCGATAGCATGGGTTTATCCCTCTTCATATCGGCCAGAGAAAAAGATAGGCATTGAGATATACCTACTTCATCCCAGTGGGCTTGCTTGCTTACGGCTATCCGTTTGTACCATGTTTTCCATCCATCCACAGAAGATGGCTAGGATCTGAAGACGTTTGGCCAGTGGCCGAATCGGGCTTGGTTACCCTGAATGGGATATGATTGTTTTCCGCGTTGATAAAGGAGGTTGGGAGATTCTTCCAAGGAAATAATGGGATGATTCTTCGGAGATCGGGATAGCGATCTGATTTCTGAAATGCTGTAAAGATATAGAAAAGAGAATCAAATCAGTGAAAGTAGGTCAATAAAGGTGGAATTCGATGAAGAAGGGATGTGGCCGATATGAGTAGAGATGAGAACGATGAGGGGATTACCTAGGGGACATCTGAGATCATCGCCATCGAGCAAGAGGATTATCGCGAAAGATGAAGAAATCGACGGAGAATTGCAGGAGCTGTTGGAAAAGTCGAGAAGATCATCGGAGCTCGGTGGGGAATGTTTTTTGACTTGAGTGGTGAAAAAAGAGTTAATGCCATGAAATTTTCGAAAAACGGTTGGTATTTTTGAAAGTAGGTGTGTAACGGTCGGGAGAGGTAACCCTAGGTTTTTACGGCATTGACAAAATAATTCAGTTGCATTATATAATATTTCGGAATTGGGGGGCATATGTTGACGATAGAATTTGGTAAGCATATAAATTGGAATTAGGATCCAATCCGATGTGGATTTGAAGATATGTGGAATTCTCGGAAATAGAGTGCGCATCAGCTGGAAGTCTGTATCGGTCGATACCGAGTTTGATGTGGTTAGCCGATACACCCGATATTGGTTAAATTAGTTACTTGATCAATGTCGGATTCAAAAGAAGGGCTTCTATGATATTGTCACATAAGGATAGAGTCCAAGATAGGTAATTGTATCTATTAATTAGGATTTTATGTATTTTTCTTATATATATTTTCAGTAAGAGTCCGCCTAAGGGACTTGTTTATCGTTTGGAGTTGTATTAGGAAAGTATGAGTCGTGTCCGTTATGGACAAGTTTGTATATTCGGGTATAAATGTAAGCCCGAAGTCTTGTAAATAATTAACATCAGTTCAATCCAATTTCGACGCATCACCACGTTTTCTCATTACATTGTTTCGGCAAGTTCTTGCTTTTGATTCGAGCTGCATCGGTGTCACACCCGGAGTTTTCCCCTTTTCCGTAGTTCATAATTCATATATAAATCATCTGAAGAAAGTACTCTGTTTAACCAGAGAAAACCCTAATTAACGTGTCTAATAATCGGAATCGTGAGGGAGAATTTTTTTTCGAATTCTCTTTGTTTCAAACCATTAACAGGACCTTCACTTGAATATTCAGAGCAGTAGAAATAACCCTGTTAAATTAAAATGCTAGGATTTAAATTAATAATTCTTTCCTCTCCCTCCTTTGGTCGCGAACCATTCCCGGTTCACTCCCCGTCCGCGGTTTGTCGTATCCGCCGACTTCCTTTGTCGTTCCGGTTTCGCATTGTGTTGGCGAACCGAGTCCCTCTCCTAATAGTATTCCGTTTCCTTTCCCTTTCCCGAAACGGCACCGTAAAACCCCTCCTCTCCTTTCCTTCTTTGGCACCGCATCCTACTCGGATTGCCGCCCTCCCCCTCCCCATGTCGCGCACCACCGGCACAACCTAAATTCTACACCACCTATATAAGTACCCTTACCCATTTCTTTTCTATTTCTACTGAACCCTAGCCACCCCTTCCCCGTGCACCGTCCTAGCCGCTGCCGCCCATTGCACGACCGCTCCCTTGCCGCCGCCGCCCCTCACCGCCGTCGTCATCGTCGCGTCGCCGGTGAGCTCCCCTTTTTCCCCACCGGCGTGGTCGCCGCCGTGATCATCCCTTTTTCTTATCTAATCTTTTCCGTCTAGTGTTTAGCCCTAGCGCTGCCACTGCACCGCAGCCATCGCTCCCCCGCCACTGCTGCGTGCTGCCGCCGTGCACCGTCGCTTGTGCCGTGCGCCGTCGTTGTGCCCTAGCCGCCGTGCGCCGCCACACCACACCGCTGCCGTGCTGCTGCTGCTATCCTAACCGTGCCGCTGCCGGCCGCATTGTCGTGTTAGCCGACCTAGCCACCTAGCCGCAGCCACCGCTTGCCTAGCCGCCTAGCTGCCGCCGCAAGTCATTCCTAGCCGGCCATGTTTACAGGCCGTGTTGCAAGCGCTCGTTAGACGCTACCTATTCGTTCGCTTGTAGTATAGTCCTGAGCCACCGGTTTCGTCCAACAGTTCGGTTGACCGTTTGCATGGTTCCGTGCCATGGTGGGTTGACTCGTCGAGTCACTGACCCGTGAGGCTCGCTAACCGGAGTTTGTTTTCCGTTAATCTAGTCCGCTCACGGGTGTTAAGACATATTAATTAACTAAGGACTTTCAGTTAATAGTAATTACACAGTTCATATTCTAAAATTCATATCTTAATCATCCAAGCTCCGTCTTAATCCATTCAAGTCTTTGTGGATTCATTAAAATTTCTAGAATTCATTAAAATTGGTTTCTTTTGCTGTTTTGGTAGACTTATTGCATGTATTGGTTGTGTGCTTTGTTTGTCGTATAGAATCCGACAGTTTTGACGCTCCGGTGTATTACGAAGTGGTCACCGAAGTTCCGTCAGTTTCAAGAGCAAGGCAAGTCATACATACAACATTGATCATGTTGAACCGCATTCCAAAATTCCCGCTTTTCTATTAAATTGCATTGCTTTTATAATGTCATGTGGGATGGATGTCTATTGTACTCAGCCCATTGTTACCTTGTACCATTGATAACTTGGGTTATAAAATAACTAGATGATGGTTTAGGAATGCTTAGCCATGCTTAGATCAATTAGCACACTATGAGAATCATTCTAATTCAGTCCTTAATTATATGATGATGTACCATCATGGTTTTGATTTAATTAAACTAAAATATATTTAAATGGTGAGTTTTGGGTGCATGGTTTTGTCAGTCGTACCCATGACAATTAAGGACCGGTTCTCGGGAATCCCTAGAAGATATATTCGTACAAACCACAGGCCTACATGGGCTCCAGGCTGAACTTGGAGTGTAACTTAACCTAGCCAACGTACCAAGGCAAGGGTGAGTATGGTGGAGTATGGATGGACCTAGCTTTGGTCTATGCCGCTTTCGGATTTACCTAGGCACGAGAAGGGGCTGCTCGCTGTCTTTCTAAGGAGTGGGGGTGAAACCTAATGTGGGTATGCTTGGTTAGGGAGGGTTATGCAAAGGGTTCTGTCTCAGTCTATTTTCGGTATGTCGTAGTGACATATCGGCGCATGGTAACGTGTTGTGAGGCTGTGTCTTGTGGGTACAGTTGTACATATCTGATTAGAGTAAAACTATTCGAATAGTCATGCCTGCGGTTATTGGCCGGACAACCAGCTCACCGTGATTAGTCTCATTCTAATAATATGACTTAATGAACTAGTGTAGTCCAAGTGGTATGGTTGGGCCTGTTGCAACGTGGTTTAGCGTTGGACAGTGATGTTTAATACTGATTAATTTATATCAACTGTTTTACTAAATTCAAATTATATTTTATAAATGCTGCTTTTATGTAAATACCCTATAGCCATTCCGTTGATATTATATTGCATCATACTTCTCTATTGGTATGACTAGTTGACTACGGCGGGTGGTACTCAGTCTTGCTTGATTTTTCCAACCTCAGAGACAGAGAATTATTGCGATGATAAATATTTTGAAGATTAGGCTTGTTCCAGACGTTGAGGGTGCCTGTGGTTATGGAGAATGCTACGCTTTATTGAAGATCTTAGTTTCGATTATTTGATATTTTTCCCCTGCGTATGTAAGACTTTTGTATTTAATAATTCTGTAAGGCGTGGATCTGTTTATCAATTTGTCATTTGTGTACTCTGGCTGGTCCTGGACAGAGATTTAATACACATTATGCTTGAAATTTAGGTTAGCGAATTTTTGAGCGTGACAATCGGTTTCAATCTTCTATAACGAGGTAATTACTTGTTATGGCGGTTTGCGTTCTTGAGATTAGTGCTTACATCTTTATGACACTCTAATCTTGATTATATAATTCATTGAGTTATCATATATGTTATATAATCTAGATTGATATTGCTATCTGCTGGCATCGGCCAACCTCCTTCTAGGGTTTTGTCGATAACGGCTAGATTGACTTGCTAGCTTGGATTATATACTATATCTACCATCTTGAAAAAACAACCATTGGCTTGATTGACTAGATATTATGCTTCCTTTTAAACTTAGTGCATCATAATCTCTAGCCTGCTTTATGATTGTTAATAAGTATTGTATCGGGGTTTCAGCCGATTTTACCTGGTATAGTTATTTTACATAGTCTTATGTTTTGTTCAATATACTATATCGGCCCCTTATATCAGGGTCTTAACCAATATAAATATATTGAAATCACTGCCAATCCAATTGATGGTAGTTGATATATTTGTTATAATATCCTAGTATAAGGTAGTATCGGAGCTATAGCCAATACATGCTTAAATCTGATCATCGACTATGATATGAATACGTATAATCGTTATTTCATGTTATTTTAGATCTAGACAATTTGTACAGTCTTGGTTAAGTCCGATGTATCCCAATTGCTGATTTCTAAAATAATACTGATTTATAGATTGTATAATGTTAATATTTACAGTTGATGGATCAAGTTTAGGGTTCATTTATTATTGGGAATATGCCTTACAGCTGATTCACTTCATATTGCATCGGCTATATTACATCATGATATGACATCAGCTTCCTAACCAATCGATTATTGTTTACTAATAGTGTTTGCATATTTTATCTTGTTGATTGCATGATCAAATTAACTGGAACGCCCGCACCTCATCATCATTTAGGACCCGCACTAGAGTAAAGCAAATCTCTCAGGCCAGTGTGTATTTTTTGCATCAAGTAATGTACACATGCTACGAAAGATGATGCTAACATTTGTCACCACTGAAAATCTAGTGCTAGTAATAGTTTTAGTGTGGATGTCATGCTTTTATGTCATGTTGAAATTTGATTTTAGACCACTGATATATCATTTAATCTTGATTGACTTTTAGTAAAGAATACATTTTAGTAAAACAATGTATGCCCATTTTGATTCTAGAAAAAACAGAATAGTTTTTAGTTTTTAGCTAGCAAAATCATAGGATGTAACAAAACTTGTCCTCCTGTAGGCGAATACACAAAAGCAACAAAAGTTACAAAAGACTATGACGAGTAGAGAGAAAAAGGATGGTCTGAACAAGAGTTATATCGCATGGTTTCAAACAGAATGCATTTTTCTGTGATGAAGGTGGATAAAAAAACTATGCACTCAAATAGTTTGGGTTCTTGTTTATGCAACTAACTAGTTATTCTTATTCAATCCTATTGTAGGTTGGTACCATTGTAATTTTGTTGACTACAAAATATCCTAACAAAGAACATGTGGTATATGCTACTTTTCTGAGTAGTAACCCAAGAGAGAAAGTGGGTGGTGTTGAGATAGATAATCAATTCACAGAAGTGGTTGTTAATCATCCTCTTCAAAAAAACGAGGAGCTAGTAAGGACAATGAAGGATTGCAAGACAATTGGTGATGTCCATGCTGAAGGACTGTCAATTGCTTGGCCTTCAATTTGTGTAAGTGTTGATGCAAAACAAGGTGGCCTGAGATATTTGTATTACTCAAGTGCATGTCCAAAGCTTGCCTTCGGGTTCTAGGGCATGACAATTGATTTAATCCTGTAATCAACAAGATTAAACATGCAGACATTGTTAGTAAACAATAGCCGATCGGTTAGAAAGCTGATGTCGTATCATAGTGTAACCTAGTCTATGCATGCAAGGTAAGGTGAATCGACTGTAAGTTATATTTATAAACATAAATAAACCCTAAACTTGATCAATTGGCTGTAGAGATCCACATTACATTATATATCAATATTACTTTAGAAATTAGCAATTGGGATAGGTCGGACTTAACCGAGACAGTATAAATTGCCTAGATCCAAAATAACATGAAATAAAGATTATATATGCTAATATCATAGCCGATGTCCAAATTTAAGCATGTATCAACTATAGCTCTGATACTACCTTATACTAGGATATCATCTTGTAATAAATATGTTAAACTAACATAAATCAGATTGATAATGAGCTTAATATTTTTACATTAGTTGAGATCCTGATATAATGGGCATATACAGTATATTAAACAAGATATAAATCTGAGTAAAACAGCTGTACCAGGTAAGATCGGCTGAAACCCCGATACTATCCTTGTTAATAACCATGAGGCAAGCTAGAGATTATGGTTCTAAACACGACGTAGTAGATCAAACTTAACTGATGTAGCACTAAGTATGGAGAGAAACATAATATCTAGACGATCAAGCCGATGATCATCTTTTTAGGATGGTAGATACATTAAATAATCTAAGCCAACAAGATAATCTAGTGTTATCGACAAAACCTTAAAAAGAGATGAGCAGATGCAGGTACAAAACATTGTCAATCTAGATTATAGAACATATATGATCACTCGGTGATTCACGAAAACAAGATTAGAGTGTCATAAATATGTAAGCACTAATCCCGATAACGCAAACCGTCATAACAAGCTTTACCTCTCCTCGGAGATTGAAACCGATGCAGCCCGACTCGATAGCAAGAACTCATCAAAATAATAGAATAACGAAAAGGTGGCGATGCACCGAGATTATATTGAACTGGTGTTAATTATTTACAAGACCTCGGACTTATATTTATACCCGAACATACAACCTTGTCTATAATGGATACGACTCATACTTTCCTGATACAACTCTAACCGACAAATAAGTACCTTAGGCGGACTTTTACCGAAAATATCTATAAGGAAATTACATAAAATCCTAATTAATAGATACAATTATCTATCTCGGACTTCTACCCTTGCCCGCAAATACCATTGAAGCCCTTCTTTCGAATCCGACATTGATCATGTAATCAATCTGGCCAATATCGGCTGTATCGACCAGCTGTATCAAACTCGGTATCAGCCGATACAGACTTTCAGACAATGCGCACTCTATTTCCGAGATCTCCGCATATCTTCAAATTCGCTTCGGATTGGATCTTGATTCCGATTCATATGTTTGCCAAATTTCATCATCAACAGTAAGCATGCATGCATATACACTATCTTTCTACACTTTGATGAATCATTGATATCATATTATGCCTGTGCTATCATCACAAGTAATAATGTTTTTTCTGCAAAATTAAAAGGTCATTGGTTGAGTTATCATGATTCAGTGGCCTACTCAAGATCTAATCAAGAAGCATGGCAATTCATAGAAACTAGCTAGGCATAGATATATTTCCTATATTTTGCATTTTCCATGCAGCTAGTTGCCCAATGTAGGTACTCTTTTTAAAAGACCTTCAAATTTGTTATGGATATTATGGAACGATGTAAATAGTACCTATATTTAAATTTTCTTATTGAAATTCAATATGTTATCTATTGATTTGTGGTCATTGTCCTCGTGTGATGTCTTGTTAATTCCTTTTCCAAAATTTGTGAAGATAATATGGACCGGTTTTCTACTATGATAATATCTAATCAAAGGCACCAATAGTCATATATTATTACTATGCTGCAGTATATAGAAAAGGTGTTACAAGTTTGTTGCTACAACTGGAAAAAACATGTTACTAACAGTGTTGCTATAAGTGCATAAAGGTGTTACTATGATCTTTTGTAAGACAATAATATATGTTACCATAACTTTTTGGTAACACCTTTTCTTTTAAGAACATCTACATGTGTTACAACATACCCAGCTATAGTAACATAGGCTATAGTAACAGTACACGGATATGTTACTGTAAACCCTAGTAACACATTTCCGGGGTTATAGTAACACAAAATTATGTTACTGTAAACCTGTCCTGACGTAGTGTGGGAACAACGTACGAGGTCCCGACAAGGAATTTTTAGAATTTAGGGTTTAGCAGTACAGAAACTCAAAAATGGCTTGGAGTTGGCCGATAGACAACTAAAACACTACGCCTGATTAGGTTACCTCTGACGGGCCTTAACCCTCACTTTTGACGGGTTTGGCCCTGGTCAGAGCTCCGTGGTCACTGATGACTCCAGTTACCTTTGACGGGTGGTGGTTCGTCAGAGGTGACAACCACCTTTGACGGGCTAGTACTCCATGGCCCGAGAGAGGTGAGGGTCTCCGCTAGCCCAGGGCTAGTTGCACCTCGTCAAAGTTGATACGCTTGTGATGGGTCCAAAAGTGATGGCCCATCACAGATAACTCACCTCTTATGGGTTGAAGTTGCAAAGCTGTCACAGATGAGGGTAACTATGACGATGTTTTCTTATGACTTGTCAGTGATCTGCTAATTTTGGAAAAAAATTAATTTCAAAATATTGACTAGCCTCAGGATTTGCTGGCAACGTCCTGTGAAAAAACAGAAAGATCACAGAATCCCAGCCACTTCCAATATGACATGTTCCCAATTTCAGCACATTGCATTCAAAAAATAACATCATACACATGCTTTTCATGTTCTCACTGAAATTACATAGACAATCACACATTCCCACTGCCACAAAATTATCCAATTTCTTGCCTTTTCACATGGAGGTGCAAACTTACCCAAGTTGTTGAAAATTTAAAGACAATTTGAAGAACTACCTAACTACATACAACATCTCGATAACCAAGGAACTAACTACATACATATCCTATTAAAGTTCCTCAAATTATCAAAAAAATGACAGAATACGAGGTTCTTGGGGTGTCAAGGTGTCTTGGTCGGTTCTGTGAATGCACTAACTGGACCAAACCAGCTTGACCCCCTAAAGACCTCATATTCTATGATGATTCGATAACCGAAGAACTAACTACACTTTACTTACTAAATAGGCGATTGCATATATGAATATTATGATGATTTGATGACCAAGGAACTAACTGCATACATATCCTATTACCTAAAATTATAGAAAAGGATAGAATACGAGGTGCGGGGATGCCAAACGTGTCTTAGTCGGTTCTGTGAATGCACTAACCTGACCAAACCAACTTGGCACCCTAAGCACCTCATATTATGTGATGATTCAATAAGCAAGTTACTATCTACACTTTACTACTAAATAGGTGATTGCATATATGAATATTGTGATGATTTGATAACTAAGGAACTATACATACATATCATATTAAAGTACCTCAAATTATTAAAAAATGAAAGAATATGAGGTGCTCGGGATTCCAAGATGTCTTAATCGGTTCTTTGAATGTACTAACCCGATCAAACCAACTTCGAACCGTAAGTACCTCATATTCTGTAATGATTCGATAACCTAGGTACTATCTAGACTTTACTATAACTAAGTACATATTATATCTTAGATTATCAAAAAATAATAGATTACGAGGTGCTTAGTGACCCTGGTTGTCTTAGTTGGTTAATCTGCACACTAATCCGACCAAACCAACCAGGATCGCCAAACACCTCATATCCTATGATGATTTCATAACAAATGATCATATTCTAGTAAACTACCTCATACTAACTACAAATACTCTTACTAAATAGATATTGTGGTACACTCCTTCCAATTATCAAAAAATGACAAAATACAAGGTTCTCAATGACCCAGGGTGTCTTAGCTGGTTAGTGTATGCATTATATCCACCCAAGCTAACTTGGGTCCCTGAGAACATCACATTCTCTTACTATTTGATAACTAGAAATACTCCTACTAAATAGGCAATTGCACATATGAAAGTAAATTACATTGCCTTCCACAACACATAATCATAAAAACAATATTTTTTACATCACAGAAAATTAGAAAATTGTTTAGTTCACGATAACACATTGTTAACAGCAAAATTTGGCAAAGAAGATTAAGAGTTGGAGATCGAAGCCAAAGCGGATTTGGAGGAGATGCGATATTTTTAGAAATAGAGTAGGCATCGGCTAAGAACTGTATCAGCTGATACTGAGTTGAATACGGTTAGCCGATACAGACAAGATTAGATATCGTAAGTTGACTTAATCATTGTCGGTTTCAAGTTAAGAGCTTCAGAGATATTGCTAGGTGTTGGATAGAATCCATGATAGGCAATTGTATCTATTAATTAGGGTATTATGTAATTTCTTAGAGATATTTTGGCAAGAGTCCGCCTAGGGGCTTGTTTGTCGGTTAAAGTAATATTAGGAAAGTTTTAGTCGTATCCGGTATGGATAGGTTTGTATATTCGGGAATAAATAGATACCCAAGACCATGTGAAGAAACAACACCAGTTCAATATATTCTCGGGGCATTGCCACCTTTTTCTTTTAATTTGTTTTGACAAGTTCTTGCTTCGATTTAGGGCATCGGTTTCGATCTCTCAATAAAAGGTAATACTTGTCACAGTGGTTTATGTTATCGAGGTTGTTATGTCATTTTAGATGTTTTAATCTTGTTTATATGATCACTACTTATCATATATATCATTTAATCTAATTTGGTAGCTCAATTTACTTGTATCGGCTGGAATCTGCTTTAGAATTTTTACCGCTATCGACTAAATTGCTTTGCCTGATTAAATTATCTAAGGTATCCACCACCCTGAAAACTAGCCAAAGACTTGACTGTTTAGACTTTATTACATACTTTGTGATGCATCATCCCTAGTCGTGCTTAGACTCATGCAAACTAACCTGTCTTTGGATGTAATAAGGGTAGAGTCATGGTTTCAACCGATCTTATCTGATATAGATATTTAAATATGCTTAGTTAACCTAATCATGCTTTATATGCTATATCTGTCCCTTATGTAGGTATATTGCTCTATATAAATATATTCAGTTTAGATTGAATATATTTATTTAGATCTACATATATATATAAGGTTGTATTAGAGTTGTAGCTGATACATTATCTTTACTTTATATTTTACTTTATGTCTCACCTAACAGCCGATACTGTTTAATCACATCGCCTAGGTTAAAGACGATATGGTCTTTGGCTCATTAGCTGATTGGTTGTCGTTTATCAATTTAACTATTTTATTCTATTCTTGTTGGTTACAAGATCAAACCAACTAGCACGCCCTTGAACCTGAAAGTAAGATTTGGATCTGCACTAGAGTTAAGCAGATCTCTTAGGTCAGTGTGTGTTTTTTGCATCACCACACATCTAACAGTTCAATCATCTACTTAACACAAAATGCTCCTTTCTTGTTCATGATTTCGCTAAGAATGAAGGCACAAAGTTCACCTCTGATAGTGGGAGAGGGGGTTGATGGCAGCAATCTTCCAGCCAGCTGCAGCTCTCTGTTCAATAAGGCAGAGGTTAGCACGTATAGAGGAATAATGTTGGTTTCAAAATCATCGAAGTGGCTATGAGCACCAACCTCTGGGTCAAAATTGTTCACCTATTTTAGCAATCTCAACATGTGGTGGCACACGAGGAAACCACACTGGTCTCTGATCTGTTGCGTGCACTTGAAATTGGTGTTATGATAGAGGTCGTCCTTGCCCTCTTTGTGCCTACCTCCCTTTGCATCACCATTACATTCTAACTGACATACAAGTCCCTTAGGCGGACTCTTACCGAAAACATCTATAAGGGAATTACATAATATCCTAATTTAATAGATACAATTGCCTATTTTGGACTCTATCCTCATCTGGCAATATCATTGAAATTCTTCTTTTGAACCCGAAAATTGATCACATACTCTATCTTACCAATATTGGTCGTATCGACTAATCGTATTAAACTCAGTATCGCCTGATACGGGATTCCAGCCGATGCACACTCTGTTTCCGATATTTCTGCATATCTTCAAATTCGCTTCAGATTAGATCTCGATTCCGATTCATATGCTTACTAAATTCCATCATCAACACATATCCCCAATTCCGAAGTATTATATAATGCAACGGAATTATCTCGTCAATCCCGCAAATATCTGGGGTTATCTCTCTCGACCGTTACGCACCTACTTTCATAAATACCAATCGCTTTTCCCCGCTCATCGCTCAAACAAAAAAAACTTTCCCCACCAACTCCGGTGATTCTCTCGACCTTTCCAGCGACCACCCTGGTAAACCCCATCTCCAGCGCCTATCCCATCCAGACCAATGGCGTCTTCATCGAGCCCGTCAAGCACTTCGACCGCGGAGTTCCCTGAGGTATGTTCCATCGGCTCAAACTCTCTTCCTTTCCACATGCTTCCGCCTTTTTCTTGCTATTCAATATCCTCTTTCTTCAATTTGTAGCACCTAGCACACAAATAGCCATCCCCAGCTTAAAGGAACCAAACCACTTCTTCTTGGGCCCGATAGGTAACAAAGATCTTGCCATCTTCATCAATGCTGAAACTAAAAGGATTCCTTTCAGACAAACCAACCCAAGCTTATCCCATTGGACTACCACCTTTAGATCTTGGTCATCCCAAGTCGATGGATGGACAGACTGGTATAAAAGAATGGCTGCAAGCAAACATGATCATTGGGATGAGATGGGAATAACCCAATGTTTATCGCTCTCGATAGCAGATGCAAAGAAGGATGAACCAATGCTATGGGCTGCTGCTTATTTCTGGTCTGACACCCTCAACGCCATCATGTTTAATCATGGGCCGATGACCCCTACACTCCTTGATTTAATCATGATTACTGGTCTGGATATCTCAACATCGACTAACCCCATCAGCTTGAAAACCAAATGTGCTTATAGATTCAAAACCAGGAATATTGGAGGTTGTTCAGGCTTTATCTCTGACAACATGGGGACAGGCCCAGTATTGGCTAAGGAACATGCTGCTTTTCTCTTTATGTGGTTAGATAAATTCTTATTATGTGGCTCCACCTGTGGTCCAACAGCAAATCGGCACCAATTAGCCGAAGCCATAGTAGTAAAGTGATAATTCCCTCTGGGCAAATACCATGTTGGTTCAGTATATCAAATTCTGAGCCAGTCATCGGCCAAAATTACTATGGACACAAGTATCAGAACAGGCGGTCCTTGGTGGTTTGTACAACTGTGGTTAAACTTGTACACCTTGAAAGCAGCTCATAGACCAGCACTTATTGAAACTAGCTTCCCTTCCTTAGAAGATCCAGAAGATAACAATGATGAAGCAGTCACAACCCGCTGATGCATGTCTTTTGGAGAGGCAGCTTCCATTTATGTTGGTTCAGGTCCATCGATTGAACATTTCCAAAATTTGTTTGGAAACTTTTATGATGGATTTCCTAGGGACAACAGAATATGGTTTGCTTATGAATCATTTTCTGAATATGAGTTGCCAGCCAACTTCCGATTAGATGAGATCAACGATGAGAGATTTGAGAAACCTAGGGAAGTTCTAACCGCAGCTATCTCTCCTTGCACCCTCCCTATAGGCATCTCTCAAGGCAGATATGTGAAACCATCATATGAGTTTTACCATCCAATGACTGCTGCACATCAACTTGGCATGGGTCAGCTTCCCATCGTCTTATATTTCTCTCATAAAATCCAACCCAGAGGAGAAATTGCATCGTCCTTGATCATGGACAAGCTTCTCAACATCCCTGGACCCTCTCTCGGCAGCATTGATAGATTCAACATAATCTTGATGAGAAGCATCATCTTTGATAGATGGTGGTCCAAATGGAAAACACATATCTTCCATCTATCGGCTCAATAATACCTGACAAAGATATTACCTGACTTAATCCCTCAAGTAAGTTACCCTCTCTAATACCCTTCATCATATTTTAATGCCAACAATCCTCTGATGTTTATAAATTCCCACTTACGCTCATAGGTGTCTGATTCACCTCCACCTCATACTAGCCGAAGTGGCCAGCCGATTGAGTATGCTGCTGCAAAACTCCAAAACAGTTGTGGCATAGCCCCTTCCACCATCGGCTTCTCTACTCCATGACCAAATCAGAAAGCCAATACCAACTGGTGGAAAGCGCAACAGGACCAAGCAAGCTATCGTCAAACCTTCAACCACTCGAAGAAATCCACCAAAAAATCAAAAATATCAACTGACGAAGATCTGCCCTTGGATCCAGATGTGGAAGAATATCTAAAGGAAATTGAAATGGAGGAAGATGTGGATGAGGCAGCGGCTCAGATAAGTGAAACAGAAAAATCTGCAATTGATCCACCTCAGATAGATACCCCACCAGCCGATCCATCCAGCCCAGCTAAAACACCAAGTCCTCCAAAACGACAACCTCGTAAGGCACAAGTATTTACTTCTCACTTTATAACTTGATCATAATTTATTTCCAAAACTTAATGTGGAATTCTCTTTTCAGCCTAAGAAAAACCTAATAAAAAAGAAACAGCCGACTCCACTTGCATCGGTACTCTTAAAACTTTTTTGATTTTGAATTCCAATCCCCTACCGGCCGATGCTAAAAACTTGAAGTCAATCCCTGGGTCAGATGCAGTCGATGCCCAAACCATAGATGAAGTGGAGCAAATATGCCAAGGAGTGATATCGGCTCTCCAGAAATATTTGAACTAACGTAATAGGCTTAATATGAAAGACAAGAACTCCTCATACTTGTCTATTGGGCATCAAGCCGATTTGGCCCTATTCTAAGAATTTGCTTTTTAAAATCCCAAAATTTGTGTTTCATGCCCCCCAAGTTTGTAGTAGGGAACATTATGCTGCAAACTTTGAAAATGTCTAAGGGCGATAATTCATATCGGCCATCTAAAGGCGATGTTGTCAACATCGGCTATCAACCATACATCGGCACAATTCAGCCGATTATGAAACAATCCAAATACTTGGGTAATATTTCTTCAACTATCTTCCATTGAGAGCTCTTCAAAAATTTCGCCATCAAGTCCATTCAACATGTAAGCTCCTTTTGCAACACATTTATGAATCCGAAAAAGACCTTCCCAATTCGGTGACCATTTACCAAACTTATTATCCCTTGTTCCTATCGACAACACCAACTTCCACACAAGTTCCTCCTCCTCAAAATATTTTGGTATAACCTTTTTATTATAATGCCTAGCAACCCTTTCTTTATCTCATTTAACCTTCTCTAGGTCTCGCAATCCGGATTGAACCAAACTCTTTTGACTCATCAACCATCAAATTATGATAATCATCGATTGTCAACTCATCTTGTAAAGAAATCCTCCTTGAGCCGATGATAGTTTCCCATGGCAAAACAACTTCATGTGCATAAACCAATTGATATGGTGGAACTTGTATAGCACCATGACATGCCATCCGATAGGACCACAGTGTTTCGGCTAATATGGTATGCCACCTTTTTGGATATTCGGCAATCTTTCTCTTAACCAACTAGATCAAACTCTTGTTGGATGCCTCAGCCTGCCCATTAGCTTGTGCATAATATGGTAAATAATTCAACAACTTAATCCCCATGCTATCGGCAAACTGAACAAACTCATTGGACATGAAAATAGATCCTTGATCAGTTGTTAACGTCTGTGGTAAACCAAATCTTTATATAATATGTTCCTTAACAAATTCTATTGCGTCTCTAGTATCTACCTTCTTGAGAGGAATAGCTTCAACCCACTTGATAAAATAATCAGTATCTACCAATATAAATTTATGTCATTTGCTTGATGGTGGATTGATTTGGCCGATCATATTAATTCCCGAACCTCTGAACGGCCATAAAAAGGCTTGATAATTTGATTTATAGCCGATGCTGGTGCTCTTTGAATAGCTTCAAATTTCTGATAATCTTGGCAACCTTTATAATACCTAAAGCAATCCTCCAGTATTATCGGCTAAAAATAATCAACCCTCCTAATCAGCCATCTCATCTTATCTTATGAGCCGATTGATGAGCACCACAAATTCCCTCATACACTTCACACATAACAACCTTGGCTTCTTCAAGATTTAAACATTTTAACAAAACTCCATCAATTGTTCGACGATACAGATCACTATCCAATAAAGCATACTTGAGAGCATTTTACTTCAACCTCCTCGATGCCGATCTTGAGGGGTCCTTCAAATATTCAACTATTTCAAGTCTCCAGTCATCGGCTTGCAGACATGCAACTTCTAATTCCACATCTTTTAACATCGACTTGTATCCCGATGCACCCTAAGCCAAGTCATTGGCTTCAACATTTTGTTCTCGAGGAATATGCTTCAAAGTAACCATCCTGAAGGTTTTCATCAACTCTTGACATTTTTCATTATAAACCATCAAGACATCATTCTTACATTCATATTCTCCAGTCAGTTGACTGATTACCAATAATGAATCACCCATGATCTCAATAGCATCGGCTTCAACCTCTTTTAGTAATTGCAAACCTTTCAGAACCGCCACATACTCAGCCTGATTGTTGGTGTAATAAGGTTTAATAGTAAAAGCAAATTGAAAACTTGTCCCCCTAGGCGATATGATTACTAAGCCGATACCACATCCACGAGTACAAACTGATCCATCAAAAAATAACGTCCAAGGCACAATCTCAACATAATCAACTGAATCATCCCAATGTTCAACTATGAAATCGGCTATCGCCTGCCCTTTAACTGCCTTAGCTGATTCATATCTCAGGTCAAACAATGTTAAGGCAAAAATCCACTTCTCAATCCTTCCCTTCAAAACTGGAGCCGATAGCATGTATTTTACTACATCGGCTTTACAAACTATTGTGCACTCATTAGAAAGTAAATAATATCTTAACTTTGTACAAGAAAAATATAAAAACAGACATAACTTTTCCACCGGCGAATATCTGGTCTCAGCATCCAAAAGTCTTGTACTCAAATAAAATATAGCTTTCTCCTTTCCATCAACCTCTTGAATTAAGACAGAGCCGATTGTACTTTGTTCGGCTGACAAATATAGCTTAAAAGGAACCCCTTTTGTGGTGAAATAAGAACTGGAGGGGTACTTAAATACTCCTTTATACTATCCAAAGCCTGTTGTTGCTTCTCCTCCCAAACAAATTCTTGATCGGCCTTCAATCTGGGTAGCGGGGTAAATGCTTCTATCCTACCAGATAAATTAGAAATAAACCGCCTCACAAAGTTGATTTTGCCGATCAAAGATTGCAACTTTGTTTTGTCTTCTGGAGGCTTAATATTTTTAATGGCGTTAAAACTTTTCTGAGGTATCTCAATTCCTCTCTCATGCACCAAAAATCTAAGAAACTGTCCAATCGATGCACCAAAAGCATGCTTGGTAGGGTTCATCCTTAATCCATATTTCCTTGCCCTTTCCAAAACTCTTCGTAAATCAGCTATGTGTTCATCAATTTCTTTTGACTTGACAACCACATCATCAATATAAAATTTCAACTAACAAGACGATAAAATCATGAAATATATAGTTCATCGCTCTTTGATATGTAGCACCAGCACTCCTTAAACCAAAAGTCATAACAACTCAATCATACAAGCCGATTGCACCAGGACACCTAAAAGCAGTTTTATAAATATCTTTCTCAGCCATAAAAATTAGATTATATCCTGCATTGCCATTCATGGAACTGATATTCTTATGTCCAGATGTTGCATCAACCAAATAAATTAGCAATCAACATTGGGTATTCGTCTTTAGGAGTAGCTTTATTCTGGTATCTAAAATCAATACAAACTCTAAGCTTGTCGTTTTACTTGATCACCGGTAGTATGTTTGAAATCCACTCAGCATACCGGCATGGTCTTGTGAAATTAGCATCATAGAGTCTTGTAATCTCGACCTTGATAGCATCATACATCTCAGCTTTATATCGTCTTGGAGGCTGCTTATATGGCCGATAGCCTGGTTTAATAGGAAAGCGATGTTCAACAATCGATCGGCTGAGTCCTAGCATTTCATAATACTCCCAAGCAAAACAATATTTATATTTCTTTAATAACTCTATTAATTTACATTTAAATTCTTTTGACAAATCCTTACTAATGTATATCGGCATAGGCCTGTCTTCTGGTCCAATATCAACTTCTTCTAATTCATCGGTCGATATAAACCCTTGTTCAAGTTTGTCATCAAGATTATCTACAGTGTCTTTTGTATATCAATTTGAACCCTCCACAGCGCCTTCAAAGTAGTAATTGAGGCTCTCCATCTCCTGTTGGTTCTCGGCTGACACGATTTCTATTTGGTCTCCCTACCACTGGATTAAATTCTAATGCATAGTCAAAGGAATACAACAATTGACATGGATCCAGTCTCTTCCTAGTAACAGACTATAGGAGCCCTTCCCATCAATGACAAAGAATGTGGTACGAATTGTTTTACTACCGACGGTTAACTCCATGTTCAGAACCCCTTTAGTTTCTGATGGATTTCCTCCAAAATATTTGAGAACCAAGTTGGTCTTGATTAAATCTTCGGTATTCTTGCCCAATTTTTTGAAAGTAGCATATGGCATCAGATTGATAGCTGCTCCTCCATCGACCAACATCTTCAACATCGGCTTGCCGTTAACAAACCCCTTGATGTACAATGGCTTAAGGTGCTGATGTCCAGATCCTTCCGGCTTCTGAAAAATAGCTTGTTGTGGTGATAACATCAACTTAGCCGATGGTTCCTCGCACATCTCTTCCATAGCTTATTCTGCACCATACACGGCCGGTATATAAAGACCGTGTTTATTGAAGATGAGAGAATGGCTTTTCCTTTGTCTGCAGCAAGATTCTTGCCTTTGTCATCCTTGTCCTCATTAGCTGGTACAACCTTGCTCTTGACGTGCCACTCCTTTCTTGTGTGTTTCAGCCGATGTTCAATTTCTTCTTCTACTTCCTGCAACTATTCTCTATTCCTCATCCTCTGAACACGTCATTTTTGGTTTTTAGTCAAAATACCAGACGGACACTATTGCGGCTTCATAGTCCTTGATTCTTCCCTAGGCTCTTCCTTGAAGTAATCTTGATGAATCAGCCCAAGCCTCTGATGAACGGGTAACTTTTTCTGAGTCGGCTGATGCTCATTACTAACTTGTCTGTTTGATCTTCCAATATACCTTACGTTAGGATCACTGCAACCAAGACAATCCTCAATAGATGGCAGCCTCATTCCTTCATTCCAACAAAACCTAAAGAACTCACAACTCTAGTGTGGATCAAAGTAATCTCCATCACTGTATTGATATAACTCATCCTCCATTGGATGTCTAGCCTGATATATGTTAATCATACTAGCCGATTTAAATCTCTTTGCCTGATATTTGTTTCTATCGGCTTGATTCCTATCAGCTCCAATATGAACCATGTTTACTAAAAAAGGATGACCATCTATTTTCATCGGCTTCTTAGTTTCATCAAACTTTATCCTGCCCTGCTCTATAGCTGAATGAATCTATTGCCTGAAAATCTTACAGTCATTGGTACTATGTGATCCTGTGTTATGCCATTTACAATATTTTCTTCTCTTCAATTCTTCAGCTGATGGTATCACGTGTCCTACCGACAATTGAATATGTTTCTCTTGAAGATGTAAGTCAAATATCCTGTTGGCCTTAGTAATATCAAAGTCATATCTTCCCTTCTTTCCAGTATTCTTAACCCATTGGCACACCACTGTTTTCTTACTTCTAGCCTACTCGGCTGCATTAATTTCTAGGTCTTCATCCTCGGAATCAGAATCATAACTATAGATATTATTGACATTGTTGGCCTTCTTAGCAAATTTCCTAGCTTCCTGGAATCGTGTCTCATGAGCCGATACCTTTTGAGCTAAGTGTGCTGAACTCTCCAAGTCCTGGGTAGAAAATTTTTCCCTTATCAGCGCCAGTAATCCCTGGAAAGCTAAATCGGCTAATTGAGTCAGTTAATGCCAAGCTGTAGCACCTGTTCCTCGTATCTCTAAATCTCTGGATATAATCTTGTACTGACTCGTCCGACTTTCAATTAATAGATGTAAGATCTGATAATTTCATCTCTTGAATTCCACTAAAGAAGTATTTATGAAACTATTTTTCTAGATCGGCCCAACTCTTGATAGAATTATAGGGTAAAGAAGAAAACCACGTAAATACCGATCCAGAAAGTGATAACGGGAACAATCTAACCCTGAGAGCCTCTGTAGCCGATGCCTCCCCACATTGTGCTAGGAATCGGCTAATATGCTCATATGTTGACACATTATCCTGTCCCGAGAATTTTGAGAAATCTGGTACTTTGTATCGATTTGGCAGCAGCACTCGATCAAAATATTCAGGTACGGATGCCGATACATATTACCATTATCCTTAAGTTTGAGTCCAAATTGCTCCCTCATCACGTCAGCAATCATATCGGTCCACGGCTGTTGTTGTACCTCTCCTCCATATTGCTATTGGGGTTGATCACACTGATTAAGCTTAGTTGGATATTGAAACCGTGGTGATCCTTCTGGCCAATATTGAATTTGTGGAGAGTGAGGTTGATATTGTCAGTTAAAATTACATCCCAAACCTTGCGATGGCACGTGTAACGGCGGTTCTAGTATATACTGATGTCCAATCGGTTGAGTCACTCCTATCGGCTGTTGCAACGGCGGTTGTGATGCCACAGGTTGCGATGCCGAAGGGATGTGAGATGTTGGCTCGGTAATTGGCCACTTCATCTTTGGCATGTTGATCAGCTGTTCTGGTGTGAGCTGAGTTGAATTCTGCCCCCCGAGCATCGGCTGCTGCCTTGTCAGTATTGTCGGAATAGGTCAGCTGGATATGGGAGCTGATGGGACCTGAGTTGAAATTGTATGTTGTTTCCCACCAATTTCAGTCTTCACAGCCCTATAACCTAGGAAAGCATCTCCTAGAAGATAAATAGGTCCTTTTGCTTTCACCTCGACTATAGTACCATCTACCGCCGTCTTAATCATGCTAGTTAATGTATTAACAAGTACACCGGATTGATTGATCAAAGCATGATGTACCGCTGAGTCGATGCGATCTTGTAATGTGTGGAGTTCTTCATCAGTTTACTCGGTTTTAACCCCTTTGCCTTTATCATCGTGTACCTCAGATGTACTTGGTTTCAGGTTCCCGATTGGTGGTAACTCATCTTTAGTCTTTTGATTCACCGTACCTTCCGAGTTACCGTGAACGAGTGCAAATACTGTTTCTGAAGTTGGTCCAGTAATTTCTCCATCTCCTCTCTTAGCTCCTCATTCAACTGTTCGATTGTGATGGGTAGAACATTATCCTCCGTAACTTCAGTAATGTTGGGTGTCATGATGACACTATCCCACCGGGTGTGCCAAAAGAGTGTTGATGCAAAAAAACACACACTGGCCTGGGAGATCTGCTTAACTCCAGTGCAGGTCCAAAACTTACTTTTAGGTTCAAGGGCGTGCCATTTGATTTGATCCTTCAATCAACAAGATGGAACATGCGAGTATTATTAGTAAACGATAGTCGATTAGCTAGGAAGCCGATGTCATATTGTAATGTGACCTAGCCGATGCAATGTAGGGTGAATCGGCTGTGAGGCATATCTGCAACGATGAATAGACCATAAACTTGGTCCATCAGCTGTAGATATCAACATTATGCAATCTATAAAATAATATTACTTTAGAAATCAGCAATCGAGATAGATCGGACTTAACCGAGACAGCATAAATTGCTTTGATCCAAAATAATATAAAATAACGATTACATGTGCTTATGTCATAGCCGATGTCCAAATTTAAGCATGTCTCGGTTATAGCTCTGAACTACCCTATACTAAGATATCATCTCAAAGTAAATATATTGAACTAATATTAATTAGATTGATAAATAAGTTTAATATATTTATATCAGCTGAAATCTCAATATAAGGGGCAGATACAGTATATTAAACAAGTTATAGATCTATGTAAAACAACCATATCAAGTAAGATCGGCTGAAACTCTGATACTATCCTTATTAACAGCCATAAAATAGGCTAGAGATTACGATTCTAAGCACGACTTAGTAGATCAAACTTAACTAATGCAGCACTAAGTATGAAAAGAAGCATAATATTTAAACAATCAAGTCGATGGTCATCTTTTCAGGATGATGAATATATTATACAATCTAAGTCAACAAATCAATCTAGCCATTATCGACAAAATCTTAGATAGAGACTGGCTGATGCAAGTAGAAAACATTGTCAATCTAGATTATATAACATATATGATAACTCGGTGATTCACGAAAACAAGATTAGAGTGTCATTAAGATGTAAGCACTAATCCCGATAATACAAACCGCCATAACAAGTTTTACCTCTTTGTCGAAGATCGAAACTGATGTAGTTCGACTTGAAAGCAAGAACTCGTTGATACAAAGTAATGAAAAAGGGTGGCGATGCGCAAATATTGAATTGAACTGATGTTAATTATTTACAAGACCTTGGGCTTATATTTGTACCCCCAATATACAAACTTGTCCATAACGGACACGACTCATACTTTCCTAATATAATTATAACCGATGAACAAGTCCCTTAGGCAGACTCTTACCGAAAACATCTATAAGGGAATTACATAATATCCTAATTTAATCGATATAATTGTCTATTTTGGACTCTATCCTCATCTGGCAATATCATTGAAATCCTTCTCTCGAACCCGATATTGGTCACATAATCGATCTTACCAATATCGGTTGTATCAGCTAACCGTATTAAACTCAGTATCGGATGATACAGGCTTCCAGCCAATGCACACTCTGTTTCCAAGATTTCCACATATATTCAAATCCGCTTCAGATTATATCTCGATTCCAATTTATATGCTTACTAAATTATATCATCAACACCCGCACAGACTCGCCGATCGCTGCACCACACTGTGCCCTCACAGTCACTGTGTCATGCCAGAGGGACGGGATGAAAAGGGGGAGAGGGATGTCGCCACCGATGGGGGGAAGGCGCGGGGGAGGGTGTGAGGAGGAGAAGCGTTGGAACAGAGGAGGAGAGAGATGGGTGCGTTGAGTGATGAGGAAGAGATCGAGTGGGCGATGACCATGGGTGCGTGGATGGCTCAGCTCGACCGCTCAGCTGAGACGGAAGAAAGACCAAGTTGTTTTAACTCTCCCTATCCGCTCTGTTTTTTTCTTTGCCTGGGTGAGTGTGAGAGAGAGGTGAGGAGGGAGATAGTAAAATAATAACATCGCTTTTGTGACCTCAAATGCGATTTATAAATCGAAAATGGTACTCTTTCAGAATAAAATAATAACATTGCTCTTCATGATCTGGATATGCCGTGATCTTCCATAATTTCAATATATAGTAAATTTCTAAGTACGACGATATAGATCTGTCAGCACCTGTAATATATTATATGTGACATTTTGTAAATTAATTGGTATCGGTTCTTTAGAAAGCCGATATCTACAATGCTGGTTTTGCCTATAGTTACGAAAGATGTCAGCTCTATATTTCTTTAACCCCATGGAGATAGGGAAAAATTCCATAGATATTAAATATCGGTCAAAGAACAAACTCATTCTCCACCGATCTCTACCTCCCGTTGCAACGCACGGGTATTTTGTCTAGTAAATCGAAATATTTCTAAACAGCCTAAAGCAAAATATTTCTAAACAACCTAAATCAAAATAATTCTAAACATTTATAAATCAAAATAATTCTAAACAACCTAAATCACAAAAATTTCTAAACAACCTAACTCACAAAACTTCTAAACAACCTAAATAAACAAATTTCTAAACTACGTAAATCAAAATAGTTCTAAACATGTGTAAATCAAAATAATTCTAAACAATCTAAATCAAAATATTTCTAAACATTTATAAATCAAAATATTTCTAAAAATTTCTAAATCAAAATAAATCTAAATGGGGGAGCACGTGGAGAGGAACCCTGCGAAATGGGGGGAGGTGGCGATCGGCGTCGAGGACAGCAGGGAGTTGGCTGTCGGCGGTGGCCGGTGATCCAGGGCTAGAAGGCGGAGCCCAGCCTGCGTTGTGGAGGCGGGCAGGCGTGGAGGCAGCTGTCGATGGCGGGGAGGCGGTGGATGTCGATGGAGGGGAGGCGTCTCTCGCCGATCTTCAAGAAGGGCGAGGAGGTGGCGGTCGACCGTGGAGAGAGTGAGTGAGAAAGAGAGAGGCAAGTGAGTGAGAGAGAGTGAGAGAAAGAGCCGATCTGGATCTGGGTGAGAAAGAAAGGGGTGCTGGTACAACCCTAGTCAACCAGGTGAAAGTCACCTGTGACGGGCGGCAGGGTTGGCCATCACAGGTGAAAGTCATCTGTTACGGGCGGCAGTCATAAGTGACCTCAACTGTGATGGGGCTAGCCCTCTCGCCCATCACAGGTGAATTTGACCAATCCACTTGTCTATTTTTTAAAATTATTAGCTCTTACATAATTTTTGATATATTTTTTAAACTATTTGCTCTTTCAATATATTTTTTAAACTATTTGCTCTTATATTTTTCTTTAAAACTATTGTGTCTTACATATTTTTTGATTTATTTTTTTAAACTATTTGCTATTTTATTTTATTTTTTTAAACTATTTGCTCTTACATATTTCATTGCTCTTAAATATTTCAAAAGTTTTCCAACATATCTGAAAATATTATATCTCTTGAAATCATTTCCAACATAACACATATATATTATACAGAATTAGACATAATCAAACTGGACCTAAGTTACAAAAATAGTCCTTCCTCATGGCCGACGCGTGCTTGTTAGACCTCATCTTCTTCGTCCACCTCTACTATGCCATGGACGTGCTTGTTATAATCATCATCGTCTGCAATGTTGTTGATACCTACAATTCTCCTTTTCCCTTCACGAACCACATGTAGTTTCTTGTTACTCGGGTCAATTATGTAGAAGACTTGGACAACTTGTTTTATGAGGATAAACGGTTCATCCATGTACGCGTTGTTAGCAAGATTGACAATGGTGAAACCTTCCTTATCAACTTTGACACTGCGCAGATCGACCCATCGATAACGAAACAACGACAATTTGAACTTCAACTAATCCAGCTCCAATATTTACTCAACTCGACTGTAGTATTGATCACGATGACCACGATTGCTACTTGATGCCCCAATGCGTATCCCATTATTCTGTTGTGCATTTGTTGTCTTGCTTGACCGTGTAAAATGTGTATCCGTTGATGTCATATCCTTGCTAGGTAGTAGCATCTCATTCTGGACCCTGTGACAACCACTTGATTGTTTCACTTGGCAAGTTGTGAGTGTTAGCAATTTGGCTCTTGAACCATTCATTGAAATCAGCAATGTGCTTTCTTCTAACCTAACTCTCTGGTCGCCCTAGGTTGTCATGCCGGATTAATCCCACGTGTTTTTCCAAGTACAACACAACTTCTGTAATATGTTGGACGATCGTGAAAAATGAGATTTATCATACACCTTGTGTCCAACCTAAAAATTTTCTTTCCAACAGTACCCATCCCTTCAAGCATACCTTCGTTACGAGCTCGTGGTAATCCAATTGAGGAGGTTTCAGACATGTAATCTACACAGAACTCGATGACCTCCTTGGTGGTGTAACTTTCAATGACGCTACCCTCAAGGTGGGATCTGTCCGTACGAAGCCCTTCAGTATCCCCATATACCTTTCACAAGGATACATCTACCTCAAAAAAGTAAGACCATAACATTTTATCTACTTCACTAGGTGCACGGGGAGATGTTCCATTATATCAAAACCATAGGTGAAAAGTGCATCTAAAGATGACATAGAGTTTTCACAATTTCTGCCTATAGTTCATCTAGAGCCTTCAGATCAATGATCTTCTAGCCAATCGCACTGAAGAAGGAGCACAATCACATAATCGTGATAATGACGTGGTAGTCATGCGACTTCATTCCAACCAATTTAAGGTCGACAATAAAACAAACTTACTAATTCTCGATGAGTAACTAGATGGAAACTTAATACACTCAAGCATGTCAGCATATCCTTCTTCTCATCCCTCGAAAGAGTGTAGCAGGCTGGAGAAAGGAACACACCTCCGAACTTAGTTGTTATGGGATGTAGCTCGGAATGAATACCAATATCCCAAATCCCGTCAGGCATTGAGACCATGCTTTGTGCTACCTAGGTTAAGAAGTAACCCGATAAGACTCTCACAGACATTCTTCTCGACATGCATCAAATCTATGCAATGGTGGACCTCAAGATGCTCCTAGTACGGTAGTCTCCAAAATATTGACTTCTTCTTTCACACGCACTTCTCTTTTGTGTTCCTAGTTTTCTTCCTTTTCCCGAAATCGTTGGTGATTCCCCTAACTAAGTCATGCATCTACAACCCTATTTTTTTAGCGGGGGATTGGCAACATCTTTATGTCCACTGAAATTCTTCCTCACACTTCTGTAAGGGTGAAACCTTGGGAGAAATCTCTTGTGACCCATGTAGACCATCTTGCGTGAATACTTAAACCATCTGCTTGTTGTTTCATCCATACACTCCGAACAAGCCTTTCTCCCTTTGACAGTTTGCACTGAAAGGTTACCAAGGGCCGGGTAATCGTTTATGGTGCAAAACAGCAACATGTGGAGGTTGAAGTACTCCCCCCGAGATGCGTCCCATGTTCGCGTGAACTTATGCCATAGCTTTTCAAAGTCATCGATTATCGGTTCAATGAACACATCAATATTGTTGCCGCATCGTGGCTGATCGGCAAGGATGCCAGCGTCACCTTCCCTATCCACAGCGACTGCCTTGCCTCTGCTTGCCGACATCGCCGTTGTCAGCTCGTGGTCCCGCCGGTTACTGCCCCTTGCCAGCTGCCCAAAGACGGAAGGGGCAAAGCTCCCCTTCCTCCTCCCACTTCCGTTTTTCCTCTCTCGGGCGCAACCACTCATGCTTCCACCCTGGCCCCCTTGCGCTCGGAGGCAGAAACTGTTGACGTTGTCGCTGCAGCGCCAGCTTGCCGAGCCCCACATTGACCATGCCTCGCTTCTCCTCCCGCTCAAACTCCACCACTCGATCCACCGCCTCCCACCATCGATCGCATCCCAGCCGTCTCTCGATTAATTTCTCGCCAGCCACGAAAATTCACACCTCGCGATCGCCATCTGAGCGCCAGCTCCCGCACTACCACCTCGAACCAACATAGTCGATTCCCCACTCCTCCTCCCCTATAAATCCACCCTGGGGATCCTTCCCATCTCCCCTCCCCTTTTGCCGCTCGGAGTCCCACCTCCATCTTCCTCGTCGTCAGCCACCGGCCACCCGCGCGACAACCTCGGTGTCGCCATGTCGCTGGCAACACTGCTTCGGCATCAACCTCGCCACGCCGCCACCGTGTCGTTCCATCCCCGCGCTCCTTCCTCTCCTTCCCTGACCTCGCTCATCCTGGCGCTGTGCCACCTCAGCATCATGTTCACCTTCTCGCCAATCGAGTCCACACCGCCGACGTTGTTCCTCAACATTGGTGAGTTCCCTGCCTTTCTTTCCCGCCGCGCTCGCACTCACGTAGTTCACCATGTACTCTATTTCCGCTCTCGCCGTGACCATGCGTCTACCCCCTTGTGCCTTCCTGAACTCCTCCCCTGGCCGCCGGCCTCTTCTCTTGCTCTCTCGTCGAGCTGCCCCTTTTCACCGTTGCTCGACGCCGCCGCAAGTCAAAGTCCGGTGGCCATTGGTCTCTGCACCACCCCACAATGCATCGCAACTGCCCACCGGTTTGACCATGCCCGAGCTCGCGCTACTCGCCCTTCTTGCTCAAGGCCACGTCGGCCTCCCGGTGAGCTTTGCCATCGCCGCCGGCCACAATCGCGCCTCCTCCCTTGAATCCAAACCGTGGAATCAATTCAACTTGGCCTCCTCTAGCCACCAGTGTCAACATCTCTCTCCGTCCCGCAGACATTCGCCGGCACCTCTCGGCCGCCGTGAGCCATCTGATCCCGGGCAAGCTCTGTCTCCCTCTCTCCCACGCGTACATGGCATTCCACGATTGGAGCCACCTCGGCTTGACAGTGTCAAGCCGCAACCAGTCAATGCCTCCCCTGGACTCCCGTGCGTGCCGGCCTGGTGGGCTGAGTCGCTGCCCTGGCCTAACCCAGATTGGCCTCTCTCGTGCGCCAGCCGGGTGGGCTACGGCTTGCCTTCTTTGATCTCCCGCATCGGCCCACTCCTTTCCGGCCTCGCACGCTCACGAGCACCATCCTATCGGGCTGCCTCCTTCGACGGCCCGCATTTCTCCAAACCCGTGGATGAAAGTATATTACCCGTCCCCGCTTATAATCCGCACTTTGTCCTTGAGGCCCATGGAAAAACGTCCATCATTCCTCCTCACTCCCAACAAGCTAGCTACCCATGACCGAAAGTCCACAGTGCACCCCTCACAATTTTGATGGTCCCACTTATCACTGACTATCAAGAATATTCCTGGGAATATTCTTTTCAAGAATTCAATAAATCCTTTTCCTCTGTCCATAAAATCAATTAAACTTCCAAAATCATATCTCTTGATCAGTAATTCCGTTTGACTCCAATCCACTTCCAGCAATTCCATAAAATTGTGATCTATCTAATGGCACTATTAATTAGCCTAAATAAGATATTATTTTGGTCCTTCTTTAGGTTTTTTCATTGTTTGCGCCTAGTTGCGGCTCCCGAATTTTCTTCAAGCACGGATTTCTCGAAGATTCGTGAAGCTCAAGACCTTGAGCAAGGCAAGCCACCTTTGAACATATTGAACCTATATTTGAATTTAATTATGTTGCTTGCAAAATATTTATGTATCAATAGGATTGCACTTGAGCTCTTTGCCCCGTCTGCAAGGCAGAAAAGTGAGCCTACCTAACTTGTTGCATTTGATCATTTTCCTTGTTAATTGATATATCATGTTTCCTTGTAACCACCTTGTTGTGCCGTGGTATTCGTGCACTCTGTGCGAGTATCGATAGTCGCCTTCAAACTTAAAATTTGAGAAACATCTTGGGTAAAACTTTGTTTACAAAATCTTTGGAAAACCCGACGCCTAGGTCAGTGCCTTGTGAAAGAAAATGAGTTTTAAAAATAAAACTCGCGACACAAGGCCATTCCTGGGCGGGATGTTTGTGCAGTCACTTTTAAGGATCGATTCCTTTGGAATTACATCCGAGCATATAACAAGTGCGATCACATGGGTTAAGTGGGACACCCCTGGCTGAGTAATGAGCTAGGCTAGGGAAGCCTCGATGCCAAGGGACAAGTGGATTCGCCGGAGTGGTGTTGGAGAGGACCCCTGGGCTTCATGGGACATCATGGTTTGCAGACCTAACCTGTTGCCGGTATTTGTACACCTCCCGTTGGTATAAGGTGACCTTGAGTCAGCTTTGGAAATGCCTTGTCATGAAAGCCTCAAAGTCGCCAGATGTAGCTGTTCTGCATAGGCTGGGTGACGTGGGTTAGTAACATTGTGTGGGTAAAGTGTACCCCCTCTGCAGAGGCTAACAAATTGTTCGAACAGTCGTGCCCACGGTCATGGGCAGATGTGAGGTGAATCCTTAGCATAGATTTTCGTTTTCCCTGCTTTATTAAAAGGTGTTGTGGTTTGGAAAACCTGATGTTTGGAAAAGCAAGTGTCTATCAGGGAGACAGTAGGACAGAGAGTCCCTAGAAGTAACTGGTTGTTTCGAGAAACCAAACTCTAAAAGATTGGAAAATTGGTTTGGTTTGGGAAACTAACTTTGACGCCAACTCTGGGAGTTGTGCAAACTTGAAAATAAATTGATTTACTTCTCACCCCCGACCGAGCTGAGACCTTGTCTCACTCTGGTTGTGGAAAGCACACACTTAGATTGTTCAAAACTTGAAAACAGAATTGTTTGCAAAACAACAGCCTCCCCTTGAAGCTTAACATAGCCACCTAAGTTCCCCTGGCTTGCTGAGTACATAAGTACTCACCCTTGCTCTCTATATATAGTTATGCCTGCTCTGAAGGTGAAGTTGAAGCGAAGTGAAGATTAGGGTTTTGTCCTGGTTCCCTGTTGTTGTCTGTGGTGTTGGGTGTTAGTTCATTGGTTTCTGTTGCCTCTGCTTCTGTTGTTGCTACTTCCACGTTGGCTGTTGCATTCTTGGGTTCCCTCGAGGATTGCAACCTAAGTTAAGGTAAATAAGTCCTCTATTTTATTAAGGATTGCAATGATTCATTTTCTTCACCATGGGTACCAGCGCTATGTCCTAGGATTGGTACCGATATCGCAGTCTCGTAGGAAGCGGTTCGTGCCTTTTTTGGATGACACGCTCCTATCAGGTGTCATTGTACGACGGTGCTAGATTGGGGTGTGACACCGATGAAGTGATGTCCTCATCAAACGACGCCCAGCACATTGTGCAATCATGTGAGAGATGCCAATTCTTTGCCTGGCAAACACACATGCCGATCAATAAGCTTCAAACCATCCTATCATGGTCATTTGTCGTCTAGGGTTTGGATATGGTCGACCCCTTCAAGAAAGCACCCGACGGATTCACACCCTTTTCGTTTGCATAGATGAGTTCACCAAATAGATCGAAGCAAAACCTGTCTCCAAGATAACAGCTAACTATGCCTGCGACCTCATCAAAGGCATCATCTACCGATTCGGCGTGCCAAACCGCATTATCACCGACAATGGTACACAATTCATTGGGTCAGTTTTCCAAGAATTCTGTGATGAACTCAGCATCAAATTTGCTACGCATCTGTCATGCATCTTATAAGAAATGGTCAGGTCGAACGCGCCAACAACATGGTGCTGCATGACATCAAAACAAGAATTTCCGATCGGCTCAAACCATACACGGGCAAATGGGTCAAGGAACTGCCTTCAGTACTATGGTCCTTACACACAACACTGGGTTGTGCAACCGGCCAAACTCCTTTCTTTCTATGCTATGGATCAGTTGTTGTTCTCCCGACTGAGCTAGCACTCGGTTCCCCTCGGGTTCAAGTCTAGAACGAAGGCGAAGTAGAACAAACTCATCAGGAAGCCATAGACAACTTGGAAGAGGCGCGCAAGGCAGACACCATTGAGTCAGAGCGATACAAGCAAATTCAATGCAAATATCAAAGCTGTAACATCCGCGACCACTCTTTTCAAGTCGGCAACTTAGTGTTCCACACGATCCAAACGACAAAAGATCACCATAACCTATCGCCTACTTAGGAAGGTCCCTACACAGTGACTGTCGTCACCCACCCCGGAGCATATCGCATAGCCACCATGGATGGCGATGCCGTGGATAATTCCTACAACTTCGAACACCTTCGTCGGTTCTATACCTGATTTCTAACTTATCAAACTATTCATTCATATAAGAGCAGCTTCACTTTCATCAGTGCTTTATTCTGCAAGCCCCAGGGGCTTTGCCCCTCTCACGGCTAATGCGGCCCGACTACACCTCAGTCGAACACGCTTGGGGGCTTCACCTCTCTACACGACTAACTCCATTAGGCTAAGTCACCTTTCCGCAAGCCCGGGGGCTTTGACCCTCACACGGCTAACTGGCCCCAACTACTCCTCAGTTGGACATGCGTGGGGGATCACCTCCCTAAGCGACTAACTCAATCAGGCTACACCACCATTCCGCAAGCAAAGGGGCTTTGCCCCTCGCTTGGGCCCTGACTACGCCTTAGTTGGACACGTTTGGAGGCTTCACCTCCCTACGTTGCTAACTCCATTAGGCTACGTCACCATTCCACAAGCCCGGGGCTTCACCCATCGAATGGCTAACGTGGCCCCAGCTACGCCTCGGTCAGAAATGTTTGGTGGCTTCACATCCCCATGCGGCTAACTCCATCAAGCTACGTCACTACTCCAATAGTCCGGGGGCTTCACCTCTCGCATGGCTAACGCAGCCCTGACCACGCCTTAGTTGCAAATGTTGGGGTCCTCACCTCCCCACGTGACTTAATATATTTGGATTTTATATATAAATTCTTAGCTTCTATTTTCCATAGACTTAGATTTCATACACTACTCTTAACTCTAATTGTATTTTGTACGCAACTATATCAATCTATCTGTACAGTTCTAAACCGGCTGGACCAACCATGATCTAACGGTTAAGATTTGTTTTCTCTAATTAATATGAGAATTTCTAGTGAACGTTGTGCATCTTTTTAATGTTATCTTAATAATATAATAGAATAAAATATAGATTCACTACTTCAATAACCCTCATAGGGATCGGCCTTATAGGTTTCAGTTCATTTAAAACCAGTACCTATGAGCTTTTTCCTACCTCTCCGCACGATGAAAAAATATAGAACCGGTACCTATACTATAGGTGCTAGTTTCTCAATAGAACCGACACCTATAATATAAATATAGATGTCGGTTCTAGAGACCAACACCTATAAAATTAGTGTAGGTACCTTTTTTATAAAAACCAGCACCTATTTAAAAAAATCGGGCGCGTACAGCCATCCTTTTTTGACCAACCAAATCGGTCCTTATCCACATCTCTCTCTAGCATCTCTCGCCCCTCCTCTCCCTTTGCCTTCCGACGGCTAGAGCGGTGGTGGCGGCCGATGGAGGATGGGCCGCGGCCCTCTCACGGGGGCCCTCCCCCCTTCTCTCCCCCTCCAGGGTGGCATGGCGGTGAAGAAGGCTGGTCGGCACGGACGAGTTAGCGGCCGACCTGGGTGAGGTGGCGGCCGGCGCTGAGGCCCCCTCCTCCAGCACGGCGCGGGTGAGGTGGTGGCCGGCGCGACGAGATGGCGATGACGGCGGTGGTGGAGGAGGCCTGGATCTCACCGGCCTCCTCTCTCCCGGGGGACATCCCCCGTTCCCTTTTCCTCTAACACGGCGTGGGGTGGCGGCCGGCGCGGCGAGGTGGCGGCGCGGTCGCCAGATCTTGCTGGCCCCCTCTCTCCCGGGGGACCTCCCCCTCCTCCAGAGCGGTGTTATGTGGTGGCCGGTGTGGTGAGGTGGCAACGCGGAGGCCGGCACAGCTAGGTAGCGGCGTGAAGGCCGGGCGAGGTGGTGGTGGCGGCGGTGGAGAAGACCAGCATGGGCAATTGGCGGTCGGCGGCAGTGTAGGTGACATTTTTTTATTTTTTTAATAGTATAGGTGCCGGTTTTAGAACCGGCACTAATAAGATTGAGGCAAAGGTGCCGACCAATAGGTGTCGGTTGGGAAACCGGTACCTATAGCCAGTTTCCAACCGGCACCTATAGGGATTTCAGTAGTAGTGATTTCTAGTACTTTTGATAATTTATTACTCTGTTCATCATAGTCACGAGTTACAACCATCAAAGAAAGTTGATTAGTTATATGGAAGACCAACAGGTCTACTCCACTCTCGTCGGTCCTTTTTAATTAGCGCGAACAATATTTGGCCCAACGAGAGCTTCAATCGGTATCTTCTTAAAAGAACGTTGCAGGGTTTTGGAACTGCGTAGTGATGCATGTGAGCGTTCGTCACCGCCAGGATAGATGAAGGCCTTAATTAATTAAGCTTTGTGTAATTTAAACGCTAGCTGCCGATCAAGAGGCAAATGATGCCTTAATTCACGTAGAAGTAGATTTAATATACAACTCTAAAATTTTATTTCTATAGAAATATATTGAATTTCATATACAACTCTTAGCTTCAATTTTCTATAGACTTAGGTTTCATATACTACTGTTAACTTCTATTTCTATAGATATAAATTATATTTTATACACAACTATGTCAATCAATCTATACCATATACCATATAATTGTATTTTGTACGTAAGTATATCGATCAATATATACCGTTATAATCGAACCAAGCATAACCTAAAGGTTAAGTTTTTTCTAATTAATATGAGAATTTTTAGCGTCTACCGTGAATGTAGTGTATTATTTTAAGGTTATCCTAAAAATATAATAGAGAGATTTGTAGTAAAAAATTTTCTAAATTATAAGTCTGTGCATGATAGTCACTAGTCACAAACATCCAAGAAAGTTAATTAGTCTATATGGAAGACTCAACAGATCTACTCCACTCTCGTCGATCCCTTTTAATTATCGCAAACATTTAGCCTAACAAGGGCTTCAATCAGTATCTTCTTAAAAGAACGTTGCAGGGTTTTGGAGCTGCGTGTAGGGGTGAACAGGAAGCTCGTGGCTCGTTAGCTTGCTCGGCTCGTGACAAGCTCGGCTCGGCTCGGCTCGGCTCGTTTGATTTTCCTAATGAGCTGAGCTGGAAGTTTAGCTCGTTAGAGATAACGAGCCAGCTCGAGCTGGCTCGCGAGCTGCTCGGGAGCCTTAACGAGCCAGGCTGCCAGGCCACAGAGCCCATAGGCCCATTTATTTAGAAGGCCCAAAAGACCAAAAACCAAAACCCTAGCTTCCCTTCCCCCTTCCCCCTTCCCCCTTCCCTGGTGGTGGTGGCTGAGCTCCCCGTCTGCCCCACACGCCAGCGCCACGCGACGCGGCCCACGCCCAACGCCGCCGCTCTGCGCCTCCACCCCAGTGACTGACGCCGCCACCCAACCCCAGCGCCCGACGCCGCCAGCCCGCCGCTCTCCACCTCTCCCTGCCCCCACGCCCGACACCGTCGGCGAGCTCGAGCTCATCCCATGCACCGCCGCCGCTCTCCGCCCCTCCCCCTATGCCTGACGCCGCCGGCAAGCTCGAGCTCGTCCCCTCCACCGCCCTCCTCCCCATGGTCGCCGGCGAGCTCGAGCTCGTCCCCTCCACCGCCAAGTTCCTCCCCGTGGTCGCCGGCGAGCTCAAGCTCGTCCCCTCCACCGCCAAGCTCCTCCCTGTGGTCACCGACAAGCTCAAGCTCGTTTCCTCCGCCGTCAAGCTCCTCCCCGTGGTCGCCGGCAAGCTGTCAAGGTGCCGGCGAGGTTGAGCTGCTTCCGTGCCTCCGTGGTCGTCGGCTGCCCCCAAAGCTCACGTGCCTAACGAGCTGGCTCGAGCTTTCAAATGAACCGAGCCGAGCTAGCTCGTTATCCTAACGAGCCAGATCGAGCCGAGCTCTGACATCCACCCGTAGCTGCGTGAGTGAAGCATATGAGCGTTCATCACTCCCAGGATAGATCAAGGCCTTAATTAATTTGAGTGTAATTTAAACGCTAGCTGCATATCTTAGAGCCAAATGATGCCTTAACAAAGGAGCAACGCCAGAAGGCTGGGTAATTTCTACCAATTTAAATGGAAACTGAAGCTCATATGCTTTTTCATTTTTTCTCAGAACTAGAGGATTTTCTCGCACAGTTTTACGTGGAGCTAGAAATTGATTTAATATCAAACTCTAAATTTCTACAGAAACCATTATATGTATAAGTATATTTGGATTTCATTTATAATTTTGTAGCTTCTATTTTCTATAACATCTGGATTTGATATATACAACTCTTCGCTTCTATTTTCTATAGACTTATATTTCATATACTGCACTTATTTTTTAGTTTCTATAGACTTATATTATCTAGTTCTATAGATATACGTTGTATTTTGTACACAACTATATCAATAAATATATACCGTATAATTATATTTTGTAAACAATTATATCAATCAATCTATATTCTATATAGTTATAATCCAGACCAATCATGATCTTTCTATTTTCTCCTATGAATTTGGGAATTTCTAGATTTCAGAGCAAATGTTGTGCATTATTTCAAGGTTATCTTAATAATATAATAGAAGATAGATTTTTGGTGCTTTTACTAATTTATTACCAAAAAAAGATAATTAGTTATATGGAAGACGTCGGTCCTTTTTAATTAGCGCGAACATTTGGCCTAAGGAGAGCTTCAATCGGTATCTTAATTCTTAAAAGAACATTGCAGGGTTTAGGAGCAACGTGAGTGATGCATGTGAGCGTTCGTCACCACGAGGATAGATAAAGGCCTTAATTACGTCTAGTGTAATTTAAACGCTAGCTGCAGATCAAAAGGCAAATGATGCCTTAACAAAAGAGCAACGCCCGAAGACTGGGTAATCTATTATATAGAAAACTCCTGTAGCTTAGAAATTCTTACATTAATCGTAAAAAGAAAAAAGATAGAATCCATATAGAAATACAAATTAAAAATAGCTAAAATTTAGAATTAAAAAATAAGAAATATTGGAATAAGAGATAGAGTCCATACAACTATACAATTAAGAAGCAATTGAAATTCGGAATTAAAAAAAGAAACTAAAAGTAGTTGCGATAGTCCACCACGTTCACTTTTATGGTCTAAAAATTCTCACATTAATCAAAGAAAAATGATAGAGTCCATATAGAAATACAATTTAAAAATATCTAAAATTTGGAATTCAAAAGTAAGTAATATTGGAACAGGAGACTAGAGTCCATGAAGTTATACAATTTAGAACCAATTGAAATTCGGAATTAAAAAAAATAAGAAAACTAAAAATAGAGCATATAGAAATACAATTTAAAAATAATAATAGTTCCAATTTAAAAAATAAGGAATGTTGAAAGAGAAGTCTATTGTCCATACAGAATATACCTAAGAAAAAACTGAAAATCGGAATTAAAAATTAGAAATATTGAAACATTAGTTTAGAGTCCACATAGAAATGCAATTAGAAATAACAAAAATTTAGAATTAAAAATATAAGAATATTGGAAGAAGAGTCTAGAGTCCATATGGAATTTAGAACTAACTGAAAGTCAGAATTAAAAATAAATAAAAAAATTGAACTTTGAGTTTAGAGTACATATAGAAATACAATTTGAAAATAATTAAAATTCAAATTTTAAAATATAAGGAAGCTTGGGAGATGAGTCTAGAGTGCATATAGGAATACATTTGATAAATAACCAAAATTCGAAATAAAAAAAGAGGGAATATTGGAGTAAGAGTTTAGAGTCCATATAGAAATACAATTTAAAAATAATAAAAAATTGGAATTAAGAATAGGAATATTGGAATACGAGAGTCCATATAGGAATTTAAAACTATCAAAAAGTAAAAATTAAAAAAATAAGAAAAATTAAAAGTAGAGTTTAGAGTCCATATATAAATATAATTTAGAAATAACTAAAATTCACAAATATAAAAATAAGCAAGATTGGGATAAGAATCTAGAGTCTATATCGGAATACAATTTATAAATAATTAAAATTCATAATTAAAAAATAGTAAATATTAGAAAAGTAAAACGTCTAGAGTCCATATAGAAATACAATTTGTAAATAACTAAAATTCGGAAAGAAAGAATATTGTAAAAAAGTCTAGAATCCATATAGGAGTAAAATTTACAAATAATGAAAATTTGAAATTAAGAAAATAGGGAATAAAAAAGTCTAGAGTTCATATGGAAATACATTTTACAAATAACTAAAATTCGGAATTAAGAAAAAGGAATATTGGAAGAGGGGTCTTGTCGATGGAGTAGATCACAATTTCAGTATTTGCATGGTATATGGATCGTCGGTATCAGGGTATACGTGAGATTGAGGTAAAAGAGATGAAGATAAGGATTTTTGTACAGGTTTAGTTCCTTATGTAAGTTAATAGCCCTACTCCTATTGGCCGAAGCGCTCTTATTCATCAGAATCACACAAGTATCAGTTCGTAATACAACTGAGAAATTTGTAATTTCCGATCAATGAAGAAAGATCCTAGTGAATATGAATATCATTATGGGCTAGTTTGGTCAAGTTAGTACATAATTTAAAAATATGTTACTGTTTTAATATATTTAATTTGAAAATATTTAAACTATTATACGAGAGAAAAAATAACGATGCTAACGCGCAATCTGCGCGAGTTACTATTCCAGTAATTTAGATGGAAACCGATCGATGCCTACATTTTTCTTTTTTTTTCTCAGAATTTCTAGTATAAATTTTCTAGTTTATTTCCCTGTTTGTGACAGTCACGAGTCACGACTCTCAAGAAAGTTAATTAGTCTATATGGAACTATGGAAGACTCAACAGATCGATCTACTCCGCTCTCGTCAGTCCCTTTTAATATAGCGAACATTTGGCCTAACGAGAGCTTCAATACGAATCTTCTTATAAGAACGATGCAGGGTTTTGGAGCTACGTGAGTGATGCATGTGAGCGTTCGTCTCCACGAGGATAGATGAAGTCCTTAATTAAGCTTTGTGTAATTTAAAAGCTATCAAGAGGCAAATGATGCCTTAACAAAACGGCAACGACCGAAGACTGGTAATTTATACCCACTGTTTCATGTTTGATTTTTTTTCATAGTTATATTTTTTTTTAAGTTTGATTAAGTTTATAGAAAAAATTAGCTACATCTAAAATATCAAATTAGTTTCATTTAATGTAACTTTAAATATATTTTAACAATATATTTATTTTGGATTGAAAATACTAATATATTTTTCTATAAACTAGGTTAATTTTAAAGAAGTTTGATTAGGAAAAAACTTAATCTAACTTATAATATAAAATGGAGGTAGTAGCAATTTAAAGGGAAACCGATCGGTGCCTATATTTTTCCTTTCTCTCATAATTTCTAGTATTTTTCCTAAGGTTGTACTATAAATGTAATTACATTTGTTAAATTTTTAGAAGAAAATTAATAGACTAATATATTGCAAAACTGAAATTTTATTTTTATAGGAACAATTATGTAATATTTGGATTTCATATAAACTCTTAGCTTCTATTTTCTATAAGATCTGGATTTCGTATATATAACGATTAGCTTCTATTTTCTATAGACTTAGATTTCGTATACTACTATCAACTTCTATAGATATATGTTCTATAGATACATGTTGTATTTTGTACAAGACTATATCAATCAATATGTACCGTATAATTGTATTTTTCAAACAACTATATCGATATAAAGTTATCATGCAGATCAACCATGATCAAATGGTTAATGGTTAAGATCTTCTTTTTCTCTGATTAATTTCAGAATTTTAGCATTTAGAGCGAACATTGTGCATCCTTTCAAGTTATCTCTATAATATAATAATACAGTAGAAGATAGATTTATAGTACTCGTACTAATGTTCATGATAGTCATGAGATACAACCATCCAAGAAAGAAAGTCAGGGGTTGTTTGGATGGGGTTGAAATATTTTAGTACCTGTCGCATCGAATGTTTGTATACTAATTAGAAGTATTAAATATAGACTAAGGATAAAACCTATTTCATAACTCTGGATTAATTCGTGAGATGAATCTATTAAGCCTAATTAATTCATGATTAGCCTATGTGATGCTACAGTAAACATGTGCTAATTATGGATTAATTAGGCTTAAAAAATTTATCTCATGAATTAGCTTTCATTTATGCAATTAGTTTTATTATTAGTCTATGTTTAATACTCTTAATTAACATCCAAACATCCCATGTGACAGGGACTAAAATTTATTCTCTGGATCGAAACACCACCTTAATTAGTTCTATACGTCAACCCGTGTGTTGCACGGAGTAATAAAGAATATTAAAGTGTATATTATACCGTAGTAGATTGCGAGTATGGTATTTGCAAGGTATGGGGATCGTTTATACAAGGGTATACGCGAGATTGAGGTAAAAGAGATGGAGACAAGGAATTTTATACAGGTTCGGGCCTCTTATCTGCAAGGTAATAAGCCTACTTCTATTGACCGAAGTCGGTGTTGCTCTTATTCATCAGAATCACATAAATACAATATTTAGGATAACCTATCTAGTCATAATCAACTTGGCGGCATGGATCTCCACACGTAGTCGATGATGGGGTAGTCTTCCTCCTCGAATATGAACTCGGCGAGATCGGAGATAGCGCTAGATCCCTCTTGTCGGCCTCTTTGGCACCAAATTGGGCATGTCTAGGCTTATCTCTAATGTCGTTATCTAGCAGTGTGCATTGGCATCTATTCTAACTAGCATGTCCCCTCTCCTCCTATGGGGTCTTGTATTTATACCTGCAGATATCCCCTTGTTCAAGTATAACTTAGGGAGATGAATATGGATACAATCTGTATAGTCCTTGTAGTGTTCACGTAGAACTTTGCTTCTTGTTCCTTATCCGGAATACCTTCTGTATATTAGGTATAATTCCGTACAAGACTTTGTATATGGTGGGTCCCGCTGAGCATAACCCAAGACTATTGGGTATGCCTTATTCATAACACTGACAGGTCTATAGTCAGTATAGAAATAAAATTTATAATTAATGGAAATTGGAAATTAAAAAATAAGGAATGTTGGAAGGGAAGTCTAGAGTCCATATAGAAATTCATTTTAAAAATAACTAAAATTCAAAATTAAAAAATAATTAATAACTATCATGTAGTACAATCACTACTGGGATACTCTCTTTAGTTCCGGTTTACAGCCTCCTTAGTCCCGGGTAGCAAATCAGGACGCTCAATCCGGGACTAAAGATACCCATCTTTAGTCTCGATCGAAATAATCGGGATTAAAGATGGTAGTGCTACGTGGCTAGTGCTACCATCTTTAGTCCCGAAGGTCTTTTTTTCATTGTTTTTTGTTGCTTGCATATTGATTTCGAGCCACATCGGGTTGCTCCCGACATCCCCAGATCAAATTGAAATCCCAAATCCCCACATCAAATTGACATCACAAATCAATTGAACATACTCAACAACAAAATCATCCACAAATTCACAAAATCATCTAACAATCATCCATCACAAAATAATCCACAAATTAACATCACAAAATCATCCACAAGTCCATGTTCACCACTGTCGTTGCACCCGATGACGATGACACCGCTACACTGCCCGACCAAGCACCACTCCGCCGCCTCGAGGGAGGGCCAACAGCTCGGTGAGGAGGAGGGCCCCCAGTGGCTCGGCGAGCCGTGTGCCGCCACCTGCCACCTCCCCTCCCACCGGATCCAACGGAGGGGAAGGCACCGTCGCCGCCCGCCGCCTCCCCCCTCGTGCGCTACCGCCTACCGCCTCTCCTTCCGTCGGATCCGACGGAGGGGAGGGCGCCGCCGCCGCCTACCTCCTTCCCTCCCATCGGATCAAGCGGAGGGGAGGGAGCCACCGCCGCCTCCTGCTGCCGATGTAGAGGGAGAGGGGAAAGGGAGGAGGGTTGGAGAGGGGAGGGGGAGGAGGAGGGTGAAGCGGGGGGAAGAAGGACAAGGGAGGCGTGCGTGCGGCTGCTGAGGAGATAAGGACGAGGGGAGGCATGCGCCTCCGCTTGTTCTGTTTTTTTAATCTATGGTCCCGATTGGTATAAACGACTGGGACTAGAATGTTGATATTTAGTCCCGGTTGGTCAACCGGGACTAAAGATAGTGAAGGCCTGATACGGTCTGATAACTTTTTGAACCTGGATTAAAGATGATCTTTAGTCCCGATTGGTGTTACCAATCGGTACTAAAGATCAGAACAAGCCGTTGGGCTTACGAACCGGTACAACTGAGAAATTTGTGATTTCCAACCACCCAAAAAAGATCAGTTCTCCAGTAGTGAATATGAATATCACTTATTGGTAGTTTGGTCAAGTTAGTATATAATTTAAAAATATGTTGCTATTTTAATTTAGATGGAAATCGATCGATGCCTATATTTTTCTTTTTTTTTCTCAGAATTTCTAGTATAAATTTTCTAGTTTATTTCCCTGTTTGTGACAGTCACGAGTCACGACTCTCAAGAAAGTTAATTAGTCTATATGGAAGACTCAACAGATCGATCTACTCCGCTCTCGTCGGTCCCTTTTAATATAGCGAACATTTGGCCTAACGAGAGCTTCAATACGAATCTTCTTATAAGAACGATGCAGGGTTTTGGAGCTACGTGAGTGATGCATGTGAGCGTTCGTCTCCACGAGGATAGATGAAGTCCTTAATTAAGCTTTGTGTAATTTAAAAGCTATCAAGAGGCAAATGATGCCTTAACAAAACAGCAACAACCGAAGATAGGTAATTTATACCCCTCTGTTTTATTTTTTTACATTATAAGTCATTTGGCTTTTTTTCTAATTAAGTTTATAGAAAAAATTAGTAACACTTAGAATATCAAATTAGTTTCATTTAATGTAACATTGAATATATTTTAATAATATATTTATTTTGGATTGAAAATACTAATATATTTTTGTATAAACTGGGTTAAATTTAAAGATGTTTGATTAGGAAAAACTTAAATAACTTATAATATAAAACGGAGATAGTAGTAATTTAAAGGGAAACCGATCGGTGCCTATATTTTTCCTTGCTCTCATAATTTCTAGTATTTTTTCTATGGTTGTACTATAAATATAATTACATTTGTTAAATTTTTAGAAGAAAATTTATAGACTAATATATTGCAAAACTAAAATTTTATTTTTATAGGAACTATTATGTAATATTTGGATTTCATATAAACTCTTAGCTTCTATTTTCTATAAGATCTGGATTTCGTATATATAACGATTAGCTTCTATTTTCTATAGATTTAGATTTCGTATACTACTCTCAACATCTATAAATATATGTTGTATTTTGTACAAAATTATATCAATCAATATGTACCGTATAATTATATTTTGTAAACAACTATATCGGTATACAGTTATCATGCAGATCAACCATGATCTAATGGTTAAGATCTTCTTTTTCTCTTATTAATTTCAGAATTTTAGTATTTAGAACGAACATTGTGCATCCTTTCAAATTATCTCTATAATATAATAATACAGTAGAAAATAGATTTATAGTACTTTTACTAATGTTCATGATAGTCACGAGATACAACCATCCAAGAAAGTTAATTAGTTATACTATACGTCAACCCATGTGTTGCACGGAGTAATAAAGAATATTAAAATTTTAATCAGAAACTGCACATATTTGTTATTCATTTTTTTATTTTTAACAGCTTTAATTATACAATAGTTCAAGTCAGATACAACTACAAATATCAAAATGTTAACCATACGTTCACTACGTTGGTCATATTCGAATTGTAGCATATTAGATTGAAATAATAGTTAACTACTACTTGTTAACCATTAAAGTTTAAGAAAGAATATTAAAGTTTTAATCACAAACTGCACATATTTGTTATTCATTTTTTTTATTTTTAACAGCTTTAATTAGACAATAGTTCAAGTCAGATACAACTATAAATATCAAAATTTTAACCATACGTTCACTCCGTTGGTCATATTCGAATTGTAGCATATTAGATTGAAATAATAGTTAACTACTACTTGTTAACCATTAATTTCGAATTAAACAAATGCTAAATTTGTGATCATCCAATATGTTAGTCCGTGCACCATTTGGTTCGCCCTAGTGTATTGATCAATACTAATCCTCCAATCTGCCCTGCCATGATTTTGTTGATGATGAAATCTCCAAGTCGATTCTATGCGAGTATTTGCGTAGATTATTACTATTAAATATATTCATAAAAGAATAAAATATTTAATTTAAGTTTATTAATAGTCCCATCTTTGAAAGTTATTAATTGAAATGTGTAGTTAGATTCTAAATTACATATAAAATCCATCTTAATGAAATTTTAAATAACTACATATAAATCATAATTCCATTTTACGTGTGCCTCATCAAGTATAAAGTTTAGTTTGATAATTCCAGAAGTATCAATAAATAATTATAATTATCTCTACTGGCTAAAAGAGGTTACATTCGTGCACTCCTACCACACGGTTCTCCTACCACATGGTTCGCTTGCCTCCCAACCGTTTCTAAGAACCGAATGATTTATGCACCACGCACCTCGAGAAAAATCAGTCTATATTAATCGACCTTATCTAGCTAACATGATATCTTGAAAATGAATCATATTGTATGAATATATTATCTATATAACATAAATATGATATTTATGTAATGTAATATATAGGATATATATAAGAGAGCATAGTTATAGCGGCTTCTATTGGGAATTAAGTAATATTTTTACATGACATCGAAGATGCAACGTAGTGCTTAATGGGAGCTATAACTATAAGTCATATGAAATTAGTGAGCCGTGCTAACACGTGAATTTACCATTCAAGATTATGGGCAGAGCCTATTTAAATAAAAACAATGAAGAAAAGCAACTAACCTGATTTCTTGCTAAATTGATTAACTAACCTTATTGCTAATGCACGGTTGCACCCTTCCATGATTATCTTGTTGCTAAACTCTGCATTACATCATGCAGCAGGGCTCGTAAAAAAACAAATACAGATGATAATTTCTCCTACATAAGAAAAAAAAGGGACAACGGATGCTTACCTGACGTTAAATTCTCCACTATAAGGTAATTCTCCACCAGACATGTTATGGAAGTAGAAAACAAATGGTTTTTTCAAATCATGAAAATACCAACCAACTTACGTCCCATGGCACATCCAAAGCAGTCCTGTACTCCATGCGCTTGTTAGTTGCTGGTCATCGAAAAGCTCTACCGCTGATGAGATCGACACACCGACCATGGAAATCTCCGATACTGTTACACAGGCTACTTTCCAATCTCGATCTGGAAGCCGCCAACGCCGGGCGACGGTGATAGGTAGGAGGCACCTACAACACGGGCACCCTTTATAAAAACAATGTTTTAGCACTTAGCGAGAGAATGTTTTCACTCTTAAAAAAAAGTCAAACACGGTGAGATCACTAAATGAAACAATTTGATTCAACGTATGCAACAAAACGATTTAATCTATGAAACACTTAAACCCCGTGTACATCAAGATGAAAATAGTAAACACTATCTAAAATCCACTACAACATTTGATCCACACAAAAAAACATCACGAGTACACTAGCTGAAACATTGCTTTTCAACCATTGAAACATCAACAAATCCCATGTGTCGAAAATAGAAATATAGAACACTATCATAATATCCACTACAATATTTGATCCAAACACAGAGAACATCACGAGAACACTAGAACACTAGCTGAAACAAAAAAACACATAACCTGATCTGGACTGCATCTTCCTCCTCTCCGACGAACACAGGGTTGCTCGCATCGGTCATCTCCACCGCCGCCATCACCGGATCTGGAGGAGAAGGGGGAGGGCAGCGGAGATGAGGAGGGAGTGCTCCCGGGAGAGAGAGAGGGAGCTGGCGAGCCTCCTCCACCACCACCACCGATGCCACCGCCACCTCGTCGCGTGTGCGGAGGACGCCTCCACGTCGACCGCCACCATGGGGACAAAGCTGCCATTGACGTCGAGGTAGACGAAAAGCGGCAGCGGATTCGATGGAAAAGGCGATGCAGGTGAGGTTGATGGGAGAGAGGAGGCAGCGCGGGCAAGGTCGGCGGGGGAGAGGCGGCGACGCGGGCAAGGGAGCTTGTGGGAGAGGAGGCGACGTGAGCGAGGGAGGCGCGGGGAGTCCGAGCGACACGGAATGAGACACGCAAGCGCTTAATATTTTTCTCTTTCATCGGGCGCCTGTGTATAAGGATTATCGTAGTTGGTATGTAACTCACCTAATTGTTTCCCATCTATTATCTTTTCTCAATCGATATGGATGGCATATATCCAAAAGGTGAGATACGTACATAGCATAGCAGATTGATGTGGAAACACATATTGGATTGGGCTTTTAAAGATGCACTCGGATTGCATCTCAAATAAGACCAGCGTATTTAACACAATCTACGGTTCAGATTTTAAAATCAACTGAATCAACAGCCAGGTAATTCTGATTAACGTGAGCTCATAGAAAGTACCAAATTAGTATAGGTATAAATAGATGGATGGATGGATTGAAGACCAACAGGTCTACTCCACTCTCGTCGGTTCTTTTTAATTAGCACGAACATTTGGCCTAACGAGAGCTTCAATCGGTATCTTCTTAAAAGAACCACTAGTGCAGATCCTCTCATCTGTGATGGGCTGTAACATAACTGGAATTTACGAGCCGTCACAAAGAATACATCTCAAACGGGCCTAAAAAGAGGCTGATTGAGATATGGTCGGAGAGACATGTTAAATGTGTATAGAACTGAAGCCCGTCACGGATAACACATATCTTTGACGGATCTAAACTAAGGCCCGATTGAGATAACCTTAAATATCTCAATCGGGCCATAGTTGGAGCCCGTCACAGATGACCATCATCCGTGATGGACACCAACTTCAGACCCGATTAAGATAACAACTAGGCCCATCACAGATGACCCTTATCTGTGACGGGCCTAAACTATGGCCCGTCACAGATGACCCTTCTCTCTGACGGACCTAAACTTTAGGTCCGTCAGAGAGAAGGGTCATCTCTGACGGGCCATAGTTTAGGCCCGTCACAGATAAGGGTCATCTGTGACGGGCTATAGTTTAGGCACAGATGACCATCATCCGTGACGGGCACCAACTTAAGGTCCGATTGAGATAACAACTAAGCCCGTCACAGATGACTCATCAGTGACGGGCTATATACTAATCCCTACAACTATTGTATTGGTCTTTTTTTACAAATAAGTTCATTTGAACTCAAATTCAAAATTTGACAACTTCGAATAAAAATTGGGGTTAATAAATAATTTTAAATGGAAAAGTCACCAAAACCAAAGTTGTAGAACTCATCGAGGTGCACAATTTTTATTTTGGTCATTTCTCCATTTGACTCTATTTGAACAATTTGAAATTTGAAATTCAAATTTTGAGAAATTCAAATAGAATTTTTTGTTAGTGAACGACTTCAACTGAAAAAGTCATCAACAACAAAGTTGTATAACTCATCAAGATCTATAACTTTTAGTTTGGTCATTTTTCTATATAACATTTTTTGAACAGTTTGAATTTGAATTTGAAAATATGACAACTTCAAACAACATTTTCAAATACTAAATGATTTCAATTGAAAAGGTCATCAACAACAAAATTGTATAACTCATCAAGATCTAAAACTTTTATTTTTGTCATTTCTTCATCCGACAAAGTGTTAGTAACATTGTTCACAAATTTACATATATGTCTTATAGTTTATAAAATCAGATAAGAGATACGTCAATTTTGTGAACAATGTTAGTATTACTTTATCGGATGAAGAAATGATCAAAATAAAAGTTTTAGATCTTGATGAGTTATTCAACTTTGTTGTTGATAACTTTTTCAGTTGAAATCATTTAGTATTTGAAAATATTGTTTGAAGTTGTCATATTTTCAAATTCAAATTCAAATTGTTCAAAAAATATTATATAGAAAAATGACCAAAATAAAAGTTATAGATCTTGATGAGTTATACAACTTTGTTGTTGATGACATTTTCAGTTGAAGTCATTCACTAACAAACAATTCTATTTGAATTTCTCAAACTTTGAACTTCAAATTTCAAATTGTTCAAATAGAGTCAGATGGAGAAATGACCAAAATAAAAATTTTGCACCTCGATGAGTTCTACAACTTTGGTTTTGGTGACTTTTCCATTTGAAATCATTTATTAACCCCAATTTTTGTTCGAAGTTGTTAAATTTTGAAAATTCAAAATTTGAATAGTTCAAATGAACTTATTTGTACAAAGGACCAATACAATAGTTGTAAGTATCGATGAGTTATACAATTTTGTTGTTTGTGATTTTTACATTTGACACACAAAATCGACCTAAAATTAAATTTAAAGTTCTCATAAATTGAAAATAAAAATACCACATAAATTGAATATAAACATTTCATATGGAAAATGGAAAAATACTCATCGGTGACGGGCATTATTTAATGCCCGATAGAGATAGGTCATCTCAATCGGGGATGTGAAATATGTGATCAAAATGGATGTTATGTGAATGTGGTTATGTTAAATATATTGATGGTTGTGTATGTAAATAAATGTATATGAAGGGGTGATATTGGGGTGTGACATCCTGGCCCAAGGCTTAATAGGATTAATAGAATACTCATACCAAAAAGTTACAACTGCTTTTCCAGAAGCCGATCTTCAAAGAACTTTGATGTTAAGCGTGCTTGGCCTGTAGACCTGAGAGAGACGGGACTGCATGATACGCCTAACAAAGGCCTGAGACTAACCAAAAAATAAAATTTATTTTTTTGGGATTATACTCATCTGTGACGGGCCTAAACTATAGCCCGTCACAGATGACCCTTATCTGTGACGGGCCTAAACTATAGCCCGTCACAGATACTCTTATCTGTGACGGGCCATAGTTATGGCCCGTCACAGATAAGAGTATCTGTGACGGGCTATAGTTTAGCTCCGATTGAGATAGATCATCCGTGGCGGGCTATAGTTTGACTGGTCGTATGATCAAAGCTATCAGTGACGGACTTTAATTAAGGCCCGATTGAGATAGCTTCATCCCTGACGGCCGTTTGCCCGATTGAGATAACTTTTCACATCTGTGACCTCTAGGTTGTAACGGACGTCATGCCCGATTAAGATGGGGGTTACCATTCGATTGAGATAGGAGTTACCGTTATAGTGAACATTGAAGGGTTTTGGAGCTATGTGAGTGATGCATCACAGCGTTCTTCACCACGAGGATAGATGAAGTCCTTAATTAAGCTTTCTGTAATTTAAACGCTAGCTGCAGATCAAGAGGCGAAACGATGCCTTAACAAAAGAGCAACGCCCGAAGACTGGATAATTGCTAGTATTTTGAATGGAAACCGATCGGTGCCTATATTTTTTTCTCCGAATTTCTTGTAATTTTTCTACAGTTGTAATATAATTACATCTGTCAAGTTAAGAAAATTTATCGACTAATATATTGCAAAACTAAAATTTTATTTTTATAGGAACGATTGCGTAATATTTGAATTTCATATAAACTCTTCTTAGCTTCTATTTTCTATAAGATCTGGATTTCATATATATAATTCCTAGCTTCTATTTTCTATAGACTTAGATTTCATGTACTACTCTCAACTTCTATTTCTATATAGATATATGTTGTATTTTGTACAAAACTATATCAATCAATATGTACCGTATAATTGTATTTTATAAACAACTATATCAATATGCAGTTATACTGCAGATCAACCATGATATAATGGTTAAGTTCTTTTCTTCGATAAATTTGAGAATTTGTAGTATTTGGAGCGAACATTGTGCATTATCTCAATAATATAATAATATATTAGAAGATAGATTTATAATACTTTTACTAATTTATTACTCAGTTCATGATAGTCACGAGTTACAACCACCCAAGAAAGTTAATTAGTTATATGGAAGACCAACAGGTCTACTCCACTCTCGTCGGTTCTTTTTAATTAGCGCGAACATTTAGCCTAAGGAGAGCTTCAATCGGTATCTTAATTCTTAAAAGAACATTGCAGGGTTTAGGAGCAACGTGAGTGATGCATGTGAGCGTTCGTCACCACGAGGATAGATGAAGTCCTTAATTAAGCTTAGTGTAATTTAAACGCTATAGCTGCAGATCATGAGGCGAACGATGCCTTAACGAAAGAGCAACGCCCGAAGACTGGGTAATTTCTAGTAATTTAAATGGAAACCGATCGATGCCTATATTTTTCTTTTTTCTCAGAATTTCTAGTAATTTTTCTAGTTTATTATTTCTCTGTTTGTGATAGTCACGAGTCACGACCATCAAGAAAGTTAATTAGTCTATATGGAAGACTCAACAGATCGATCTACTCCACTCTCGTCGGTCCTTTTTAATTATCGCGAACATTTGGCGCGAACATTTGGCCTAACGATCGAGAGCTTCAATCTGTATCTTCTTAAAATAACGTTGCAGGGTTTTGGAGCTCCGTGAGCGATGCATGTGAGCGTTCATCACCACAAGGATAGATCAAGGCCTTAATTAAGCTTAGTGTAATTTAAACGCTAGCTGCAGATCTTAGAGACAAATGATGCCTTAACAAAAGAGCAAGAAGACTGGGTAATTTCTAATAATTTAAATGGAAACCAAAACCCTTATATTTTTTTCCTTGGAATTTCCAGTAATTTTTCTAGTTTATTAGAACGCCGCGAGGTGGTTTAGGAGCGCTCTAGAGGATGTTTTAATACTCGTTTTTAGTATAACTATAATAGATAGATAAATCTGCATGATGTTTTATAATTGTTTGTTGCTATTTGGGATGTCATGCAAAGTGCACGGTTCCTGCCCAAATAACATATTTCTTAAATTGTTGATTTAACTGTAAATGGATCAACAGTTTAGATAGATTTGGAATCAAATGTGCAGCTAAATAGTTATGGTTGTTTTAAGATGTAAAATTATTGATTGTCTTTTCTATTAATTTGTTAGCTGCGTATCCCGAGGTAGAAAGGGAGCGGGGGTAGGGATCGGGGAACGAGATCCTCTAACATAGAGGCTTCTACGTCAGAGGGATGTTCAACTCCGGATCGCCTTTCGTAGCGCATCCGATGACCCAAAAGTGTGACGTACAGCAATAACCTGCTTGGTTTCTACCCATTCACAGCCTCTGGAGGTCTGCGGCGCCGGGGAGGTCCAGCCACCAGAGCCACCGCTTGACCTGTGTTCATCTCTCGCTGGTGGAGGGCATCCATGTCGACGTCACCCACATGGCCCTGTGCGGGGAGGACGTGGTGGCAGTGCCACCGCTGGCAAGGGTGGACTGAATTCGATTTTTCCACGAGCTCAATCTGTATCCAGAGATGGAGAATGCTGCATCTTTGATCGAGCTTCGAATCGCTTGGCAATGGTGGATGCATATGTGTATGTGCAATTATGCATACCTAGGTGGCTCTTGTGCAAAAGATGGGACTTTTCTTAGAGAGCTCGATGGCAAGGATGAAGTGGGCGTGGACCGGAGGGTGCTCATGTCCACCACATGCGTGGGTCACGCATGCAGCGCTTGGTGGCGATATCTCCGATCGAACCGGCGGTATTATACCGGTCTGATTGGACGATGCATCCGGTCTGACCGACGTATGGTGCCGCATGGGTAAATCTAGGATCTATTGTACCAAGGGAATTATAGGTATTATTCATCGGCCAATTCTGTTGTATAGGAAATTTTGGTACATGAAAATTTAATGGAATACCATACATATGTTTGTTGTTATATGAAGTAGATGCACCACCTAGGAACCGACTATTTAGCTGATTCTCTAACTCATTAAGGTTTTTTTCCAAGGTTGCAGTAAAAAAGTAGTTCTAAAAGAAGTAAACCAATTGTTTAAACTAACAATAATAGTACCATCTACTATTTGAGCAACTTCAGATGCATGAACAGGGGTATTGCTAGAATTGATTGTTAACTTGGATTTAATGTCAACGGGCAATGTGAATTCCTCTTGTTTGATGATGCCTTCCCTTGTTTTCCCATAGCATGAAGCCATCTTTCACCGTAGATCTTCAAGTTGAGTTTCAAACGCTTTGCGACCGGCTTCCGACAATTCTCCATAATACGTGACCATGATGTTATCTTGATCAAGATCAGTGCGAGAGCCCATGGTAGAGAACTAGGGTTTCGGCAATAGCAACCGAAATCATCCCCAGCGGAGTCACCAAAAAGATGTGTTGATGTAAAATCGCGCCACCACACCTTGAGCACATTATGTGCAACCCATGGCAGCACCCGGAGATGCGTCGCGGTAGAGATTGGGTAGGTGCCGTCGAACGAACACCCGGGAGGGGCCCCGTCAGGGTGAATGCGCGTCGGTTTGTCATAGGCTCAGCAAGCCAGCTAGGACGTCCTCTAACCCCGTAGAGACGATAGACAATGAGCAATTGGGGATTTAAGGAGAAAAGATTTGGGATAGGTAGCAAGAAGGAGGGAGATATAGAATATAGAGGGTTTGGATAATAAATTAAATTTGAAGATTGATTGGTTGTTGTTTCAATCGACCTTGGCCCCCTTATATTTATAGAAGGGGTGGACTTGCTTCCCAAGGTCTTTCCCACATTCAATTAGGATTAGAAATCAACTAGACTCGAGAAATCCCTGTCTAAAACAAGGAAACACGAGAAATATCTAAATTGGACTCGGACTCTGTGCTGAAGGTATGACCGCCCGAACACCTGCAGTATGACCGCAGTTCATTGTCTGGTCTAACCGGCCACACAACGGCAATCAAACTGGCCTTCACGGGAAAGACTCAGTAGTTTCTAAATTTGGCTAGAACTTGCTATAAATTCAAACTAGTACCAAATTTGATTATCAACATCAACTATGGCTACCATGCCATAACAAACATGACTTTTTATCTTGTATACACCACCAATACTTATGATCAAACTCAGGTGCTTTGATAACTCGTTAAGATCAAATTTTAGCCACCCTTCTGTAATCCAGTGCAACGCACATGTATTTTGCTACTGTGTATAGATATAAAATAAATAATTGTAATAATGATAACTAACGCTACTTATTGTAATTACCGACGCGTCGCTAATTAGGACAGGCTGCTAGCGCGAGGGGTGTGGGGGCGCATGGCTGCAATAGTTAAGTAGGCGGTGCGCGCTCAATAGGAGCCCCCTACACATGACATATTCGGTTTTGTGGATGTTGTGCTTTATGCTGCACGAATCTCGGAACATGTATGGATGGCTGGCATCAGTCGGATCTGCCATGGGGTGGCAGGGTCTCGAGCCCCCACTATCGGCGTTGCAATCATGGGAGCCCCCTTAAGCTCCCACTAAAATTTGTTGTCATACATCTGTTATAAGGGGGCTACAATCTATCTATCTATCCATTATATTATTAAAACAGCTCGAAAAGAAAGCACCACGTTCACTGTGGAGCCTAGAAATTCTCACATTAATAAAAAAAAAGAAAAGAAGAGTCCAAGTAGAAATACAATCTGAAATTCGGAATTAAAAATAAGCAATATTAAAAGAGGAGTCCATATAAGAACTAAATATGTGATTAATTAAAATTTAGGATAAAAAATAAATAAATTTCTGAAATTAGGAAAGAAAAAGGAGAGTTCAAGTAGGAATACAATTTTGAAATAAATAAAATTCAGAATAAAAAAATAAATATTGAAACAACAACTAATCCATCTATAACACAACACGAGATTAATTAGAATTTGAAATAAAAAATAAAATAAATTCATAAATTAGAAAAATAAAAATAAGAGTTCAAATAGAAATACAGTTTATAAATAACTAAAATTCGTAATAAAAAATAAAGTTTATTGAAACAATAGACCATCAAGAACATATGACGAGATTAATTAAAATTCAAAATGATAAATAAAATAAATTTCGAAAATAGAAAAATAATTACAAGAGTACAAGTAGCAATACAATTTACAAATAAAAAATATTAAAATAAAAATATAGATTTTTTGAAAAGAATAGTTTGTAGAACACAATGATATCAAATGATAATAAAGAGGTGAAAAACAATAGACCTGTAAAGGAGTAAAGTGGTATTAGTTGATGGGACATATAAAAACTATAAACATATAAACAAAACTCAAATAGAATCTCAATGACAATTAAAATGAGGGATAACGGACAAACTACACCACGGTCACGGCAGTTGGCGAGATTCTATAAATTAAAAAAATAAATCCCAATGATAATCATGTTCAATTTTTAAAATCTCAATGATAATAAAGAGAGGAGGCAACAGGCAGGTCGCATGTAGAGGACTACAGCGACAAAGCTGCTGATGGTTTAGCAGAACTTCTAAAAAGTAAAAAATGACCCAAACGACAATTATGTTCGATTTTTAAAATCTTAATGATAATAAAGAGAGGAGGTAGCGGAGGGGTCATAGAGGAGTATAGTGATGGTGTTTGATGGATCTTTAAAAAATTTATAAAAACAAAACCTAGCAAGATAATGAATTCTAAAAACTAAAATGTCTAATTTTTTAAGGTTTCATGAAAGATGAATAGAAATAGTGATAGATCGACAAGCAAATAAAGGTCTAACAAATGAGTAAGGAGTAGCGACCGAAGTGACTTTTAAAAACTATAAAATTAGAAACACGCGGATGATAAAGTTCGATCTTTCAAAATCCTAAGACAACGAGATAGATATTTAATAAATTTTAAGTAAAATCATATGTAAAAAAATAAATAAGTTTGTATGGGTACTAGCCGTACAATTTTACGGGCCACCCACCTAGTTTTGTATAATTTGTTCAGCCCCTCCTCTTTCCTGGATGCGCCCCTGAGCATGCGCGTGTATAAAACCCGGTCCTGCTGATGAAGAGGCGAGGGTTGTCAACCATGAGAATTGCTCCTCCCTACTGCTTACTCTCACTGCGTGCCATGGCCGGATGGTAGCAGCTACCAGCTGCTACTGTATCGGCACATTGAGAAGTTTGGTACAGCTAAGAAGAGATGGCCGACGTGACGTTTGGCGCCGTGAACTTGGTGCTGGGCCTCATCCAGGACGAGGCCCGGCTGCTCCGCGGCGTCCGTGAGGACCTGCGCTTCATCATGCAAGAGATGGAGAGCATGAACAACGTGCTCCGCCACCTCGTGGCAAACAAGGGGAGTGCCGCTGACTACCAGCTCCGTCCGTGGATGAAGCAGGTCATGGAACTCGCCTTCGACTCCAAAAACTGCGTTGAGCTCTACACGCAGTCCGGTGGCGGGCGCTGTGGTTGGCTGCCCTGGACAATGGTAGCTCGCCACCGGGTCGTCACCCGGATCCGCGAGCTCAAGATCCAGGCGCGCGAAATCAGCGAGCGGCAGGCGAGGTACGGCATTGCTGGTGTTGCTCATGCCCAGCTTCCCATCGACGCGACCACCATAATAGAGCCCAGGGATGCTAGTGTGCCCAACCAGAAGCGCCCCTGGGCAGGCAGCTCTAACAACCCATCCCGGCGTGCCATACTCGACGACGGCTGGTTTGGCGACTACATCACCGTGGATGAGGCGCTCTCGCGCCTCAAGCCATTCACACGAGACCGCTACCGCGAGGTAGAGCCACCGGGGCGGTTGAACAGCGATGACGCGCAGCAGCCCCGGCCTCAGTTGAACTTGAACGGCGGCGACAAGCACGATGACAAGGAGCGGCCACCGGCGCCGCAGTCGGAAGGCGGAAACAAGGAGCAGCCGCCGCCTCCACAGTCCGAAGGCGGCGTCAAGCAGCAGCAGCCACCCCAGTCAGACGGCTGCGACAAGCCCGACGACAAGGACCAGCCACCGCCTCCGCAGTCAGATGGAGGCTACAAGGAGCAGCCGCCTCCTTCGCTGTCGGATGGCGGCGACAAGGACCAGCAACCGCCGCCGAAGTCAGATGGTCGCGACAAGGACCAGCCGCCGCCTCCCGACTGCGGCGTCAAGCAGCAGCGGCCGCCCCAGTCGGACGGTGATGACCAGCAGCAGCCACTGCCCCAGTCGGACGGCGGCGACAGGCACGACGACAACCAGCCACCGCCACCGCAGTCGGATGGAGGCGACACGGAGCAGCAGCCGCCTCAGTCAGACGGCGGCGACAATAAGCAAATCAGAGTCGTCACAATCAGTGTGCAAGACGGCACGGATGAAGCTGTTGCTGCAGAGGCCGTGATCGAGCGTTTCGAGAGACGCTGGGTACGGCGGGGATTCTGGAAGCAGCAGCTGCAGCTTTGCCTCCACGTTTCTGTCCATCGGCCTCCGATTCTCTCGGAGATTACAAAGTTCATGGTTGAAAAGCTGAAAGCGAAGGACGATGATGAGACGGAGAATGAGGCGGAAGACAGGGAGAGGCTTGGCAAGAAATTGGAAAATGAAGATGTGCTGCTTGTTCTTTCCGGTTTGAATTACCCAGAGTTATGGCATCAGGTTCTGGATTTGCTGACCTCGATGGGCTGCTCTCAGTGTGCAGTAGTACTCTGCACAAACGATAGTAAGATGGCAAAATATTGCTGCAGCAATGACTCTGCCAACGATGTGCCTCCGATAGTCTACTCTCTCGTTGATATTTACCTCAACAGAGCGCTCGCCCTGCTTTCCCACAGCCACAGATACGACGAAGGACGCTTCAAAGAAATTCTCCGCAATATCCTTGCCCAGTGCTGCCTTGACGTCTTCTGCATGAAGATGCTCCTCCATGCCCTCTACTACAATCCTGACATGACGGAACATCAACTGCAATTTCTGAATATAAGCCTTGGTAAAGAATCTACAGAACATGGGAGACAGGACCGAATAATGGCTTTCTGCTACCAAGCACTGCCAAATAGTTACAAGAACTGTTTATGGTATTCAACCGTTTTCACCCGTGGAATCAGCATACCCTGCGGCGTCCGAAGGGCAAGTTTAATAAGACGATGGGTTGCCCAAGGCTTGATAGCCCAAGTGAACCAGTCAAGCGCAGAGGACGAAGCCGAGCACTGTTTCGAAGCCATGCTCAGACAGAAGCTTATTGTTTCTTCTGGTCTTAGTGGTACACGCAAGGTAAAGAGCTGCACCGTGCATCCAGTAGTTTCTGACTTGATCGACAGGGAGTCTTCGACTGTTGAGGACCTATTGCTCAACAACCAGTTGCCACTTGACTTGAATCTCCTCTACTCAATCCGGAACAGCATGCTACTCCATCCGGCTAACTCTAATATCACAAAGTTCTTGAACTCACTTTCCAGCAGTTCAAGGTTGCTGCTGACAGTACTAGATTTGGAAGGTCGCAAGGGCCTCAAGGCAAACGACCTCCATACCGTATGCAAGATTCATAAACTCAAGTATCTAAGTCTCCGGAACACAGATATTGCCCACCTGCCCAAGGAAATAGGCCAGCTGAAACTCTTAGAGACACTTGACATCCGAGGAACGAGGGTACAAGTGTTCCACACGGCGCTACCAATGCTAAAGCATCTGCTTGCTGGTTCCATTATTGACTGCCCAGACGAAGACATCATCAAGTCCAAGGAATCATTCTCCACGGTTTCCATGCCTCGTGCTGTTGCAACAATGGAAAAGATGGAGATATTGTCCCGTGTCAAGGTTTCCAACAGTGCTAAAGAACTGAACAGCATTGGTGACAAACTCAAACACCTAAAGAAGTTGGGTGTGGTTCTATCTGGCAAGAAAGCTAGCTTGATAGATTTGTTCCTTCAGGTTGACAAACTCCACAGATGTGTTCGGTCCTTATCAATCCGAATGGATCCACCGGGTAACTGGGATTCTATTGATGTTATTTTATTGAGACCTCCAAAGCTTCTGGAGAGTCTACATATCTGCAGCATCAGAAGCGGGTTGCCTCCCAGGATCAAGGAGCTCCATCAGCTTGCCAAGATAACTCTACGTGACACCTTTTTGAATCAGGATGCCCTCGATGTCCTTAGCAAGCTCAAAGGCCTACGCTATCTCAGGCTTTGCTACCATTCATTCGCAGAAGGCACTCTCAGGTTCGTGAATTTTGAGAATCTTGTGGACCTTATCATTGAAGATGATATTATTATGAGCGTCACCTTTAATTACGACCTTGATAAGCTTGAAAAGATAGTTTGGTCCTTCAGTCACATGGAGAAGTTTTCAGGAGTCCGTAAGCTGCATACTCTGACACACCTCGAACTCAATGGGGGAACATACAACCCACAGAATCTGGAAAAACTGAAAAGGAAAGTCAATGAAGACAGCGATCGTATTTACTTTCATGCTCAATCAACTGAGAATGGCCAAGGATCAAGGGTTGTAGGTGCTGCTCCTACTTCTACTATGGAATGAAGATGATGAAGGGAATGTTCTTCCTCTTCCGGCTGTCATGTTGGACTGGTATAGCACCTATATTATTCAGTGTTAATGGCAATATTGTAATTTGTGTGCATTGCTTTTTGTTTGGTTTAGTTTGCATCCTGCATTTTATTTTTGCATGTATTAGCTCACTGGAAATAATCCGGAGTTATCTTAATTCAGTTGAGCCGTTCATTTCATTTTCTGTTGGAATGCTGAGCTGATCACTCCAAATGTGGGATGGCACGATTTGGTGGATCTGGCATTTAATCAGCATGCTTTGCATGTAAAATCCTCCAGCTTTGGAGAAGAGCAAAAAAAAAAAAAAAAAATGCTGCAGCTTCACGCAGCACAAAAACTTGTCTTCTGCTCGTTTATTTTTTCAGTTTCGGCAGACCTACATGAGTCTGCGTTCTTCGGCCCATAGGAGCGCCTTTTATTCACGCAACACATAATCATCAATGCTGAGAAAGATACGATTTGTATTAATTAGATTTATCTGCATCCAGCAGAAAATATTTCCATTTAATATAGTGTTTTGAGATTGCTTAATGTACGTCTCTTTTTAATCCAATACATGTTTGTTTTTACATTTTTTTTTATGCATCATCGTGCAAACGATTGTTGGGCTGAATTTCTTTGGATTGAATTTATTGTCCCACTAGACAATGAGCATTCTTGAGCCTAACGTACGCGTTTTGAAAAATAACACCAGTTGCTAGTTGTCCATTCCTAGAATAAAGTGCACAAGAGGTCTATAGAGGAAGCAAAGCAGCATATAGGTTGTAGTTACAGCTGATAGTAAAATGGAATTGGTACTCAAGCGAAGAATAGTCGCGTTTCCTAGCTATCCCCATTCGAGAGAGTTGCCACGAAAAGTGACTCCTCCAATTAATAGCAGAAGATCGTAATTCGAAAAGCCATTTCGTACCTATCCAAGTTACGGTTTTCCAGCCGCGCCATCGATCTCTCGCTCTCACCAGCAGAAAAGCTAACATCGGTCATTCGCTATCCCTCGCCAATCTAATCCCAAAGGGAAATCGCGACATCTCGATGTTCGATTCGAAAGCAGAACAACAATAATGCAGCTTGCGGAGACGAACCTGCGGTTGCGCTTCCCCCCTCTTTCGTCCAGCTAGGCGAGGTTTGGCCGCGCGAGCGCGCGCGCAGCGCGGACCCCGGAGGCCCGGATCCGCCGTCGCGGTGGGTGTGCTTCGCCGGTGGAGCTCGCCCTCAAACCCTTGCGCCGCCGGCCATGGCAGACATCCTGGGCCCGAAACCGTCATGGATGACGAAAGGCGACAGGCCGAACAGTATCTGTTGGGCTGGCAGACGTGACGTAAGCGACGCCGGCCCATGTTGGTCCACCTTTTGTCTTCTCTCCTTTCTCTTGTCAAAGCCAAACATCGAAACCATCAGCCAAACATTGAACCCTGTCATTGATTTTAATAAATATTAAAATGTTGAACAAATATTGACATTATTTAAAAATTAAAATGGTTCATATTGAAATAAGTCCACATTAGTTACAGCTTACGAACTTTAAATGTCAATATTTTTTGAAGCACGATTCGAACGCAGACACTTGTATATACATACGCACACTCAACTTTGAAAATATACTCCCTCCGTTTTTTAATATATAACATCAATGATTTCTTGAGATACGTTTGGTCATTCATTTTATTAAAAAAGTTATGCAATCTTTTATTTTATTGTAACTTGATTTATCGTCAAATATTATTTAAGCGTGACTTAATTTTTTTATATTTCCAAAACAAAATTGAATAAGATGAATGATGAAACGTTTATAAAAAATTAACAATAAAAAATTAACAATGTCATACTTTAAAAAATGGAGGTAATACCGTATAAGCACCTCCGTGGATTGGCCAACACATCTTGAGATTAATAATATCACTGGTGTCTTGTTATTAACAAGTGCTTCCTATGCCAATGAAAAAATAGTCGTAGATAATTTAAACCTAAATTAGCGGTTCCACCATAAAAAAAAGCTAACCGGCTGATGTACGCTTTTTAACTTAAATTATACTAAACCATAAGATCTCTAATCAATCTATTTATTGGTCAGATCTTATTTTTTATGTTAGTATGGAACTTTCTCAGAATGTATTTGGTCCGATTATTTTAGTTATATGTAGATAGTTAGTTAGATGAGATGCTATATATCCATACAACACCAAATACGATGTACTCCACATGGTCTTTCTACAAGCTTTTGCAGGTCAGTTCGCAAAAACATAAAGCTCTCCGAAGAGCAAAAGGCTTTGCGTCAAAGCTCTCCTTTTCTCTTTAATTTACCCAAAACAACGTGGTTCACTGGTTCACACACCGTTCTCTGCAGTCTTGGGTCTTAATAGTGGAAAGGGAGATGGAAAGCGACGGGAATTGGACACACATGCGACCCGACACGGTGACCGGTAACCAACAGCGACATCTGATGATATATCAATCCCCTAGCAAGCAGGCTAGCAAGGACTTTATCCAAACCGTTGCTACCAAGAGTGTAAATATCTACATAACGCCAATCAAACGCTTTCGAGGTGCGCTTCTTGTTCGTGAAAATGCTTTCTTAAGCCACATTCGATTCTACGACTCGGATGAAATAAATTAAGTGCTGCACACGTAAAAAAAATCATTAGCACCTGATTAATTACTTGTTCTCATTATTATAAAAAAAATCCGGATAAACCCTTGTAGACGCGTAATTTTTTCACTCCTCACGGACGGGGTGGGCACAGAATTGAGAGATGAATCAGTAATTTTTCACTAATCACAGCATTTGTGGGGTGGCAACCGGAAAAGTGGAGCAGGAGGATGTGGGACAGAAGAAAAAGGGGAATCCGGAGGAATGAAGAGATCTGAGACGCGCTACTAGGTCCGTGTATATATATCTTAATAACTAATTAAAAAATTCATAACTTTCTTTTCGTCACTTTTTTTGTCCGTCAGAAAAGTCAATTAGACTTTATGTTTTCTTGGGCCGAACGTGCGATTACGGGCTGAGACGGATGAGCGAAGGGAGGAAAGTGGGCCAAAGGAGATGTAAATTAGACTTTTTTTCGATCGTCAGGGACGTAAATTAGGTTTTTGGGCCGAAAGTTGCGAGCTGAGATGGAGGAGACATGCCGACAGGGGAGGTAGTTTAGACTTTCGGTTACTCGCTGGCCTGCAGGTTGAGCTTGCTGGGCTGAACGTGGCCCAAAATGAAAAAATAGTTTTTATTTAGATTTTATTTAAATAAATATTGAAATAGTGTTTGTATTATTAAAATTAGCAACTGACCTCTGAAAAATTCTGAGAAAATTTCAGAGAGTGTAATTAATCATGGATAATTTAATAACAATTAAATCCAACCATATAATTTTATTTCTCACACTTACTTTACTTTACTTATAAATTAATTTAATTCTACGTCTACCTACTTTATTCCGGAAAATTTGTATTTTATTAATTACATAATGTAAAAAAAAATTCATTTTTTTCTTAATTTTCTCGTCTTTTCTCCCTGTTGCAACGCACGGGCAATTTTTCTAGTGTGTGTATGTGTGTGTATATATTAATAGCGATCCCGGAGCCGAAGCATCGCGCCGCGTGCGCCTCCCTCCTCCTCGCGAGCAACACGATCAGATCAACCGGACCGCCTCCTCTCCTCTTTTTCCACCAGAACTACACCGCCCAACCCGCAAGCCCGCAACAAGCCAACAACCGCACCGGCACAAAAGCGGTAGCTAGCGCCACCGACCCGCCTGCCGCCAGCCTCCTAGCCCGCCACGCGCGGGGCGACGCGCCCACGCCGCGGGACGCGATCGCACGTCTCAGCGTTTGCCCCCAGTCCGTCGCCGCAGTGCACCAGTGTGCCTCCGTCGCCACGAGGAGCCGTCGAGCCGAGGAAAACTGAAAAACGGAGTCATGGAGACTTGGCAACTTGCTGTACGACGACGGATACCACCCACATTTTAGGTTTTCTACCTGTGAACCTTTTTCGATTTTTAGTTTTAAAATTTTTAACTCTTGTGCATTGCGATATTAAATTATAGTACAGATTGTTGATATCTGAACTATAGACAAAGATGAAGATACTACATCTCTTTTTGAAACACACAGCAAAGAAGAATGTTTTCAAATTATCTTCTTCCCCGGTTGTAGTAGAGAAGCACACTTAAGAACAAGGTATTGAGGAAGATGTCTCACCACCGTCACCACCACCGCCACCGCCACCACCGGTTTATAACATTGACCGCCTTCCACATGATCCACGGGAAAAACTACCCATTGTAAGTTATCTTGCCAATGATCAAGATGCGGTTCGGAGAGCATATATTCTTAAAGGTCCATTTCAACCTTATGCGCATGATTTTAAGAAAAGAAAAATTAGAAATAGAGATCGCTAGTTGAATGCTTTCATTGAGCATGATGTTTTCTTTAAAGTGAATGAAGAAGATATGATGAACACTTTCATGACCATTAGAAGGCGTAGACCTGATAAGAAGAAAAAATTAGTATAGTAAACTTCTTTAAACTTCTATAGCCATAAGCTTTTTTAAATCAAAAGTTTAGTCATGCTTTATTAATATATCATGTATACTTCTGATTTATTTTACTATCTATACTTATATTGTACTTATTAGTATCGTTACATTTACTTGTTTAGAAAAAAAATTAGATCTGACCTTCCATATCCTAAATCATAGATCCACCACTACATATAATATTGTGGTTGCACTTCCATTTAGCCCTTATATTTGGCAAGATGCGCATAAAAATATAGAACTCCAAAAATTCACAACAATTTTCCAAAAGAACGGCCAGAACACGGCAAGTCGAAAACCAACTTTCCCAGTGCATCCGTGTCTCGACCATCACGATGCTTGCAGCTGTCCTAATCCTTCTCCTCTCCTCGCCGCCGTCGCCGGTGACCGGCGACCGGTGGTTCTGCGGCAACGGCAACGCCACGACGTACACGCCGAACAGTGCCTACACGTCGAACCTGGATTCCCTCGCCGGTTCACTCATTGCCGGAGCCACGAAGCTACACTCGGCTACCGGCGCCGCCGGCACGGGCGTCGACAGGGTCTACGGCGCCGTGCTCTGCCGAGGAGACACCGCCGGCGCCGACTGCGGCGGGCGCCTCCGGGAGGCATTCGACGGCATCGTCAACGGCACCGGCGCCGGCGCCGCCGCGTGCGCGCTCCGCAGGGACGTGGCGCTCTACAACGAGCTGTACCACCTCCGCTTCTCCGACCAGGACTTCCTCTCCAACTTCAGCAACTCGCCGGAATGGGTCGACGTCACCAACCTGAACACCGTGCCGGCCGCCGACGCCGAGCGGTTCGAGGAGGTCGTCGGCGAGCTCCTGAGCGCGCTCGCCGACGCCACCGCGAGGCAACCGGAGAGGTACGCGGCGGACGAGGCGCCGTGGCTGTCCAGAGAGAGGGACCGGACTGTCCGGACGGTGTACGGGCTGGCGCAGTGCACGCGGGACATGCCGCCGGAGCGCTGCCGGACTTGTCTCCACGGCGTCGTCGCGGAGAGGCGGCGGAAGATCGGCGGCGGCACGATGGGCGGCGCGATCCATGGCGTGAGGTGCTCGCTGCGGTACGAGACGGACACCCAGTTCTTTACCACCACAGGCAAGTTCATTAGTAGCAGTAGTAATTGAGCAGTATTAGAATCCTTCACCTTATCTGAACGTTAAGAAAGCAACTAAGCCCATCAGTCCATGAGTCATGACTCCATTTGCCGTGTTATTGTAAAAATGTTTGTCTTCGGAGTTTTGACAGTTGGACCATTAATGGCTAGATGAACTCAGAAAACATGTAGTTTTGCTTTCAGGCAGTTAGCATACTAAATATAGAAGATAAAGACTGCATGCTAGTCTGCTTGTCATATATGTCATACAGAAAGTTTAAGATGAATCCTTTCGGTACGCTACAAAGATTCAGTTTAGCTGATCAATTTGGCAAAAAAAAAAAAGAAAGGGAAAAAAACAACACTTGAACCGAACCCTGAGGCACACTATCTTAAGAAAATTCAGGAGCCAAGTCTTCGATACTGTAGAACTGATACATTAACTACATGTAAACCATTCTATGCTTCAAAATTCAGGGCAAAAGGAGGGACATGCAATCTTGATCATCGGTACAGTTTACTCTCTTTCCATAGTCTGCACACGCCTTTTTTTCTGTTTCCTAAGCATCAGAAGAAAACAAAAAAGAGGTAAGCAAATGAATAACAGTACATGCTATTACTGAAGATACTGGCAGCTAGAATGCTAGATCGCTTCTACTTACTTCAGTTAAATGCAAGAACTAATGTAAGGATGTGCATCTAGTGAAAATAAACTCAATGGAGAAGACCACAAACATGGATGAGGTAATGAGGCTTTGGAAGATAGAAGATGCTGGTTCAGAGTTCTCCTTGTATGATTTTTCTCAGATAACTGATGCTACAGACAACTTCTCAGACAGCAACATATTAGGCGAGGGTGGCTTTGGCCCCGTTTACAAGGTACTTTCTTGTATCATTATCATCTAATTCTGATGGCATCATATGTATGTAGTATGATTGATGATATTTTCAGGGGCTGTTTCCTGATGGACAAGAGTTAGCAATTAAAAAACTCGCTGCGCAGTCAAGACAAGGTCTAGTGGAGTTCAAAAATGAGATCCAGCTCGTAGCAAAACTTCAGCACAAAAACCTTGTTAGGCTGCTCGGTTGCTGTGTTCATGAGGAACAGAAGATACTGATATATGAATATCTGCCCAACAAAAGCTTGGATCACTTCATTTTTGGCATGTTTTACTCCCTAGCTATTGATGAAAATTGCATTTATTCTCATGCGTAGTACCAGTATTAAACCTTGAGCCTGCATTATATTGCTTGTAGATCCTATCAGACGGTCATCACTAAACTGGAAAACACGAAGAAAAATAATTGAAGGAATAGCTCAGGGGCTTCTATACCTTCACAAGCATTCACGGCTAAGAATCATCCATAGGGACTTGAAAGCAAGCAACATTCTGTTAGACTCTGAGTTAAACCCTAAAATTTCTGATTTTGGTATGGCAAGGATATTCCCATCGGATGCCTCTCAAGCAAAAGCAAGCAGACTTGTGGGAACATTGTAAGAGCAAGAAACTAGAAATGCTAGTAGTTACTAAGGTTTCTACCTACACATTTGCTTTCTAACTCTACTGCATGCCATCTTGTCAGTGGTTACATGGCACCTGAATATGCATCTGAGGGCCTTCTCTCAATCAAATCAGATGTTTTCAGTTTCGGTGTCCTGCTTCTTGAAATTATGAGTGGAACAAGGAGCGCAGGTTTTCAGCACTATGGAGAATTTCAAAATCTTCTTGAATATGTAAGCAATTGAAAATCCTTAAAATTGGCAGAATTTTTTTTCCTCACATATCTATTACGGTTGAGGGATGGTCGTAGGTCATTATCCAGTTTTCTTTTCCATAAATCATAGGGATATTTTCCCTTCCTTGCCCTGATTTATTGAATTTGAGTTTGCATTTGTATCCAATAATTGAATAAATATATCGATATTCCTACCATCATACTTAGCAATTATTTTTTTCAGGCATGGGGAATGTGGAAAGACAGAAGATGGTGTGACTTCATTGATCAATCATTTGGTGATGAATACGAACCTGGAGAAATGATGAAATATCTTGTGGTGGCACTAATGTGTGTTCAAGAGAAATCAGCGGAGCGCCCTACCATGTCTGATGTTGTTGCTATGCTTAGCAGCGACGACATTCCCTTAACAGAACCAAGGCAACCAGCTTACTCACATATCAGAGTAGATGTGCCAGTAGATGTCGATGTATCGTGCAGCAGAAATGATATAACCATCACCCTTACTGATGGTAGATAGTACAATAGATATATCATTAGCAAGGTGTGGGCTAGTAGTATTGGTCTTCTTGAACTAATTAATTAGATAGGGCATTGTTTGAATCTAATGCTTCTATTCCATATGTAACCAGATTTTCCATGTTATCATATATGTGTGTTTCAAAATTATGAGTAAATATACATTTAAGTTTCCAAAACCATTCCATAAAATACTATCATAAACCTGCTGAAAAGAACCTGATAATTCCAAATTACCGGAACAGGTAGAACTGGTGCAGAATATTAAAAAAGACGTAGTCATTGACGCATAGCTAGCAATTTTAGTTTTTTCCACAGATTAATTAAGATATATTTCCCGGCTTGTATGGAAGTGCAAATCTGAAACCGACTTAGAAAGTATGACACACCTGTGTAGAAGAAGTCCACGGCTGATGATGGAGGAAAGTGAATGTCAGGTTCCCGGATCGAATAATCATTGTTTCTGGAGCTATCCCTCCTTGAAATATATGGAAACATCACCATCTGCCAAATCCTATTCCAAGGAAAAGTCTAACTACAACTCTGCAAGTCAATTTCACTTTAGTCTTAGCAGTCATTTTCTTCAAATAATTCAATGGAATCAAAGTTTAAGGAGTTTAATTCCATACCTATTGGTAGACAAAACAAGATGGTATTTGGCACTCATCCATGACGATCCACAAGCAAAGCTTTTCCATTGCTCTCTAGTTACTGCAGTATGCTGCTATTGTCTCTCCTAGTTCTCTTCATCTCCTGCCCAGCACCGTCTGTTGGCCAGGAACTCTGCAGTGACTATAATGGCGCCATTTACATGCCAAACAGTACCTACAAATCCAACCTTATATCCCTTGCCGCAACGCTCATTGCTAATGCCACAGAGCTGCACTCAGCTACTGGCATGGCTGGCACAGGCCTGGACAAAGTCTATGGTGCAGTTTCTTGTCGAGGAGATTCTGATGGCTCCGACTGTCGCAAGCACCTAACTGAGGCCCTTGATGCAGCCATCAACAGCAAAAACGGCAACTCTTACTCTCCCAAGGCCATGAACAAGAAGGTGGCCTACTACTACAACCAAGACCAGGCCAAGATACACTTCTCCAACCAGGATTTTATCTCCAGCTTCACAAATGTGCCAGAGTGCACTGTGAATACTAACCTGAATGCTGTGACAGCTTCTGTTGCTAAGCAATTTGAGGATCTTGTCACCAAGGTGCTGCGTGCACTTACTGATGCTGCAGTGAGTCGAGCAGAGAGGTATGCAGTAGGAAAACAGAGGTTTGAGGAGACAGGACAGACATTGTATGGGCTAGTGCAGTGCATGCAGGGCATGCCACCCGAGCAATGCATGAACTGCCTGGATGGTATCATCTCAGGCAGGCAGAGCAAGATTAGCACTACCCAGATGGGAGCAGCCATTCTTGGGGTGTGGTGCACACTGCGGTATGAAACGGATACACAGTTCTTCACTGATACCAAGATGCTACTGCTGGATGTGCTCAAGAAAAGTACGTTACCCTGCACAGTTCCATTCATAAAGAATTTCGCATTCTCTTGACCATTCAAGTATTCAAGACAATCAGCCTATGAGGGTTACAAGGAAAAAAATCATTTTTCATTAAATAAACGAAATAACTAGCCTAATTTTATCCAAAATAGACTTGGATTCAAACAAGAGGTGCTTGCATGAGGTAAATTTCTTTGGGACTAAAAGTTTTGATGGAAAATTGCCCCTTATCCAAACATATCCTGAAGTAAATGGCTACAAACAAAATCGTAGTTCAATGTACTTTTTAAGAATGAACCAACACCTTACTCCACCATCCAGGTTTCCCTAGTCATGGTGCTGGAAACGAGCTTGACAAAAATAAGAAATTGTTATTTGGTTTCTCTATAGTACATGTTGAGTGAAGAGGCATTTTTCAGTGGTTGGAATTGTCCCATCAGTATGTTTGTGTTGCTTAACATGTGCCTTTTGGCACTATCAAACTATAACTTAATCATTTTATAGGTGAACATACAGGCAAGAAAGCATTTTTTCGACGGGAGAACACAGCCTTGGTTAGTATTGGAGGGTTCATACTTGTAGTATCCATTTCTTGTTTGCTTTTTCATAGATGGATCAAAACACAACAACAGAGAGGTATGTATTAGCAATTAGCACAGCTCTAATTTCCACTGCATGATACCAGTGTTTATTTTCTCACAAATGTATCAGATTCAAGATTCAAAAACATGATATATCATTATTGTTTTTCAGAACAAGCATTATCTAAATTACGACGGCTGTCGTCGGCAATAAAAACTGTAATATATATATGGAGGACAGAAGGAACCAACTCAGACTTTTTCCTGTATGATTTCTCCCAGATAAAAGAATATACAAATAACTTCTCAAATGATAACAAACTGGGACAAGGTGGCTTTGGTCCTGTATATAAGGTTGGCTATGCACTTAAATTGCAAACATATTCTTTCTCATACCATTAATAAAATAAGAAACACTCAGCTGTTGACAGTTTCTTCAAAATATAGAAATTATTCGTGCATTGCGTTCTATTAGTTACCTACTATAAATATACAGATTTTTCCCTTACGATAATTTAATTATTTTCCCCGCTTGTTGAAAATATTTATATCGATGCACTTTTATAACCTTGTAGTAAAACCAGTTGTGAAGTGATGGGAAAAAACTAACATTTTTTCTTTTATCAATCTTAGGGGCAATTGAGCAGCGGACTTAAAATAGCAGTCAAGAGACTAGAAACATGTTCTTTACAAGGTTTACTGGAGTTTCAAAATGAAATCCAACTTATAGCAAAGCTTCAACACAAAAATCTCGTTAAGCTGCTGGGCTGCTGCACTCAAGGAGATCAAGAAAAAATTCTTGTATATGAATATTTGGAAAACAAAAGCCTAGACTACTTCATCTTTAGTGAGCCCTTTCTTTTCTATGTGCTCAAATGTGATGTTATTTATAATTTATACTCCCTCTGTCCCAAATTATAAGGGATTTTTGCCGGATATAACACATCCTAATACTAGGAATCTGAATTTTGGCTGGATGTGACACATCCTAGTACTATATATCTGGATCAGATTCGTACTACTAGGATGTGTCACATCCGGCCAAAATCTCTTATATTTTTTGACGGAGGGAGTAAGCATTAACGAATAATTGCACATGTTCTGCAGATAATGTAAAGGGAGCACAACTAAACTGGTCAAAACGTCTGCACATAATTGATGGGATAGGGCAAGGACTTCTTTATCTTCACAGCTTTTCACGATTATGTGTTGTTCATCGGGATTTGAAAGCCAGTAACATTCTCTTGGATAGTACCATGAATCCAAAAATATCTGATTTTGGGATGGCCAGAATATTCTATTCAAACATGGCAGAGTCCAATACCACCAGAATAGTGGGCACACAGTAAGAACATAGTAACATGTCCATTTTGTTACATATCATATTGAGAATTGAGATATGCTTCTTTCTTCTTACTATTGGGGATTGTGTGTATTTTCCTTGGGGGAAGGGGGCATGCATAAAGCATCCAATCAGCAATATTTAAATTCTATCTTTTGTATCAGTTACACCTTACAAGTATTGATTTTGTTTCCATCACACAGTGGCTACATACCTCCAGAGTATGCATTTGAGGGGGTTTGCTCAATCAAGTCAGATGTGTTTAGCTTTGGTGTGTTAATTTTGGAAATAGTAAGTGGGAAGAGGACAGCCCACTTCTATCAACACAATGGAAAGCTATATAATCTCATTTCATTTGTGAGTACTGATACCCCAAATCCCGATTTACATTTCTATCATACCAGTTGTTTCTATAATGAAGTGTGTGTGATACTTATTTGACCAAAGCACACTATTCTGGTATTAGGCTTGGCAACTTTGGAGAGATGGAAAATGGGGTGATCTGATTTATTATCCTCCAGGGAACAAACATCAAGAGATAGAAAGGTGCATTCATGTTGCGCTTTTATGTGTTCAAGAAAGTGCAGAATTCCGACCGACTATGGAGCAGGTTGTCACGATGCTAAACACCAAGAATGTGAGCTTACCCATGCCTATGCAACCAGCTTACTTCAATGTAAATCCTAGCGAAGAAGAAGTTTCATCATGCAATGTTACTGTAAGCATCACATTAGAAAGGTAGGACCACATAGTCATCAATGTTTTTCACTACAAAGTTGTTCTCAATGCTGATAAATAAAGATACAAGTTATATTAATTATGTGCATCCAGCAAAAAAAAAATGTTTACATCTATGTCTCCGTACGATTTACATTTTTTGCATCAGCGTGCAAACGATTGTTGGGCTGAATTTCTTTGGATTGAATTTATTACCCCACAAGGCAAAGAGCACTTTTTATCCTAACGTACGCTACACATTTTGAAAACTTAACACCAGTTGCTAGTTGTCCATTCCTAGAATAAACTGCACAAGAGGAGTATAGAGGAAGCAAAGCAAGCATATAGGTCAGTAGGCAGTAGCTAATACCAGCGTGTGGTTGTAGTTACAGCTGATAGTAAAATGGAACTGGTAATCAAGCGAAGAATAGTCGTGTTTCCTAGCTACCCCCATTCGAGAGAGCTGCCACGAAAAGGGGCTCCTCCAATAGCAGAAGATCGTAAAGCCATTTCCCAGCTATCCAAGCTATAGTTTTCCTGCCGCGCAAATCGATCTCGCATTCTCGCTCTCACCAGCAGAAAAGCTAACATCATCCATTCGCTATCCCTATCCTCGCCAATCTAATCCCAAAGGGAAATCGCGACGTCTCGCTGTTCGATTCGAAAGCAGAACAACAATAATGCAGCTTGCGGAGACGAACCTGCGGTTGCGCTTCGCCCCACTTTCGTCCAGCTAGGCGAGGTTTGGCCGCGCGCGCGTGCGCGCAGCGCGGACCCCGGAGGTCCCGATCCGCCGCCGCGGTGGCGGTGCTTCGCCGGTGGAGCTCGCCGCCTCGCCGGCGCCGCCGGCCAGGGCAGCCATCCTGGGCCCAAAACCGTCATGGATGACGAAAGGCGACAGGCCGAACAACATTTGTTGGGCTGGCGGACGTGACGTAAGCGACATAGCCCATTTTGGTTCTTTTATCTTGCAATAAGTTCACTCTAGGTCCCTCAATTTGTCGCTAAGTCTGATTTTCGTCAATAGTTCGGAAAACCGGATATGACGCATCCCCAACTTACACAAACCATGCAAACGAGGCCATTCGGTAGTATTGACCCGGTTTTAGCTTGCGTGTCGCTTACGTGGCACCTATGTGTCTCCTTTGACTAGGTCTTCATCCCACGTGGCATTAACATGACGCTTACGTGGCAATTCGATCCCAAAAATAATAACTCCCGTGGAACCTACATATCAGTTATAAAAAAATGGTGGGACCCATATGCCCCCACATGTCATCTCACTCTATACTCCCTCTTCTCTCTATATGCGGTAGAGCAAAGGGTCGACAGCAGGTGGAGGGGTGCCCGGGGGAGCAGCCATCTTCTCGCGAGCCTCGCCAGACTCCCCGCCTCCTCCCACCTCGCCCCAGTCGCCGGAGGGGGAAAGGAGCGGCGCGCTGCGTGGAGGAGAAGAGGAGTGGCAGCGGCTGCCGGAGCGGCGACGGGCTGCTAGCGGATGAGAAGGATGTCGCCGCAGTCGTCCACCTTGCCAGGGCAGGAGAGGAACGGCGGAGCCGAGCGGGAGAGGAGACGCGAGCGGCGACTAGCGGGAGAGGAGTCGTGGTGGTGGCCGGAGCGGCACGAGGCGCCAGCAAGTAGGAGGAGAGGGGCCGCACGCGGCCCGTCGCTGCTCCGCCTCGCTCGTAGCCTGCTCTGGCCACTGCCCAACCCGCTCCGTCGATTGGCCGGTGCCTGCTCTGCCTGAGAGAGAAGAGGGGTTGAGAGAGAGGATAGAGAGAAGATGAAAGTAGTGAGGATGACATGTGGGCCACGATGAGTCCCACCATTTTTTATTATTTGTGTGTGTAACTGACATGTGGGTCCCACTGGTTTTATTATTTTTCCGGATCGAATTACCACGTAAGTACCACATCAATACCACATTGGATGAAGACCTAGTCAAAGGAGCGTCACGTCGGCCAAAATCAGGGACTGTACTGTGGAGGGAACTCATTTGCACGGTTTTGTAAGTTGGGGATGTGTTGTATCCGGTTTTGTGCCGCAGAGACAAATTTCGAACTCGGTGATAAATTGAGAGATCTAAAGTGATCTTATTCCTTTTATCTTTCCATTTTCTCTTGCCAAAGCCAAACATTGAACCACTGTCGTTGATTTTATAATAAAAATTAAAATGTTTAACAACAAACTGACATTATTTACAAATTAAAATGGTCCATATTGAAATAAGTCCACATAAGTTGCAGCTGTACGAACTATAAATGTCAATATTTTCTTCAAAGTACGGTATGAATGCAGACGCTTATATATACATATGCACACCCACCTCTATAAATATACCCTTGTTTTTTAATATATGATATCATTGATTTTTAATATATTTGATTATTTGTTTTATTAAAAAAGTTATGCAATCTTTTATTTTACCGTAACTTAATTTATCGTCAAATATTCTTTAAGCGTGACTTATTTTTTTAATATTTTCAAAAAAAAATAATAAGACAAATGATCGAACGTTTATCAAAAAAAAATTAACAACATCATATATTAAAAAACAGAGATGATATTGTATAAGCACCTCCATGGACTAGCGAGCACATCCTGAGATTAACAGCATCACTGGTATTGACGAGTAACAGCATCACTGGTATCTTGTTATTGACGAGTGCTTCGCATACCACTGGAAAAAAAAAGACGTAAATAATTTAAACCTAAATTAGCGGTTCCACCATAAAAAAAATAACCGGCTGACCTACGCTTTTTAACTTAAATTATACTAAAGCATAAGATCTCTAATCAATCTATTTAGTGGTCAGATCTTACTTTTTTATGTTAGTGTGGAACTTTCTCAGAATGTATTTGGTCCGATTAGTTTAGTTATATGTAGATAGTTAGTTAGATAAGATGCTATACATCCATACAACACCGAATACGATGTACTCCACATGGTCTTTCTACCAGCTTTTGCAGGTCAGTTCACAAAAACATAATGCTCTCCGAAGAGCAAAAAGGCTTTGGCGTCAAAGCTCTCCTTTTTTTTTCTTTTAGTTACCCAAAACAGCGTGGTTCACACACCGTTCTCTGCCTTCTTGGGTCTTAATAGTGGAAAGAGAGATGGCCGATAGCGAACGGAATTGGACACACATGCGACCCGACACGGTGACCGGTAACAAACAGTGACATCTGATGATATATCTATCCCCTAGCAAGCAGGCTAGCAAGGACTTTATCCAAACCGTTGCTACCACCAAGAGTGTAAATATCTAAAAAACGCCAATCGAACGCCTTTCGATGTGCGTTTCTTGTTCATGAAAATGCTTTCTTAAGCCACATTCGATTCTACGACTCGGATGAAATAAATTAAGTGCTGCACACGTAAAAAAAATCATTAACACCTGTTAATTAAGTTCTTATTATTATAAATTTAAAATTAGATTTATTTGATATTTTTAAAATAATTTCCATATAAAAAGTTTTCGCACTACACACGCTATTTTAAAATCTGTATCGTGGGCGTTTTCTTTCAGCCATATCCAGATGGACAATCGTGAAAGTCTTTTTTGTGATCATAAACACAGCTTTCAAATTCGGCCTTAGCTGTGAGGTGAAAATTTTCACATAAACTTCAAAAAGAAAATCATATAATGTCTTGTTCCGGTAGAAATTAAAAAAATTCATGTATTATAGTGGTAGAGCTTTCAGTTTTCATCAAGTGAAATTTAACATTGTGCCATTGTTAGAATGAGGTTTCGCTAAAATATCACTTTAGAAATGGGTTTCGGTAAAAAACTGCTTTAATCCGTGCGTCTACGATCAAATGCCATTTCTTCCGAATTAAAACCATTTTGCTCTGTTTTCAATTGTTTGCTGACCAAAATACCCTGGCTGGTATCGTCCGTGGGAGAAAGAGATGGGCGTCGGGCGAGGCGACTTGGAGGAGAAGCTCCGCCGCGGTAGCGGTCGGCGTGGGGCAGAGTAAAGCTTACAGAAGCTTGTGTTCTCTCCTAGTAGACTCCTAGTTCAAGCCTGCACAAACATGTAGAAATTGTAGTGGCTTTAGCAAGAGCACTGGCTGCAAGCCGTGCAGGAGCTGACACCTGACAGTTGCTATTGGTTTCTGCTTGAAAGATGAGTTAGGTCGAGTTGGCCTTGTTGCTGCTTACCAGGACAACGGGAAGTCCAGATCGATGGCTGTTGCTTGGATCTGGGTAGCTGCTCCATCGCCGCAAGTGACGGGGTTGCCGCTGGCAGTGGCGAAGACGGGCGCCGGCGGCAGCGATGAAGAAGGCCACAACAACGATTGTGATGGTGGAGATTGGAGAAACAGGTGCGGCTCTGCGACCGGCGAAACGGGAATGCGGTGATGATGGTGAGCCACGGAGAGGCTCGACGAGCCGATCTGCGACGGACGGTGGGGGACGACGAGAAGAGTTGCGGTGACGTCGGCCGGGCGGCAGCTTGCTGCTCGGAGATGGCTCACGGCGGCAGCAGCTCGCTGCCGGCACGTCGACGCCATTGCTGTCCCTGTTGAACAGGCAAACAAGGGGAAAACAGGGGTATTTCGGTCAACACACAAGAGAATAAGGCAGAAATGATTTTAATCGGGAAGAAACGATGTAAATGGCAGTTGAGCTGGTATTCCAACGAAACCTAATTGTGATAATGGCACAATATCAAACTTTTCGATCGGTGAAAAATTCACATAAACTTACAAAAGAACTCTCATAAAATTTCCTGTATTCCAATGGTAATGTCCAGTCGTGGCTACAGTTTCTAGATGCTTTTTCATTATTAAAAAGAAAGGGTACTGTTCAGTCAAGTCTTGTGGTCCATCTCCATCTGTGAAGAAGAGAGGAATGAATCATCATCGATCGGGCCAACACACCACTTGATGTCTTCTCTTCTGCGTTAGCGACGTGCATTACAATTTCGCACGGTCTCTCACTGTTGGCTACTTCTACTACCACCGCTCCTACTCCACTTACTCAACCGGTGAGAATATTTAACAGATTAACGCGTGGCGAAGTCGTCGGATCTGAAAAAGAAACACCCAATGTCCGTAGCTCCGCAGTTTTACAGCTTAAAATTTTCAGTTCCGTCAGAAGGTGAAATCACTGTTAACATCAACGTCTGTGTCATCTGAATATTACGGTTTTTTTAGCTGCATTTTGCAGCATGTGCCCGGTAGTTTTACAACTTAGTATACCACAATAAGTGTAATATAAATATTTTTAAGATATTGATTTCAATGCACGAAAACTTTAACCAATCATATACCTAAAAGGAAATCTAAGTAATTTAAAATTCAAAAATTGACCAATAATATGACTGAAAAGGAATCTTTTTCCTCATCTTTAATCTTTGCTGGATAAACTAAAAATGCTTATAATTTTGGGAACTTAGGGAGTAAAATTTTCAGTTCCGTCTGAAGGTGACATCACTATTATAGCATCAACGTCAGTGTCATCTAAATATTAGCATATCTGAACTGCATGCAGCATGTGCCTGAGGTGCGTGTTTGTCATATGGAAGCACTAATAGAGCATTGTACATTAGTACTTTAGTAGTACCTATGAGGAATGTTGAATTAAAATCATAAGTTGGAAGAATTCTTTCTGAAAGCGATCGAGCAGGCCGTGCGAAATAGTTTAACAATTTCATAGAATTTGGCTGAAGTTTAAGATTATGAGGAACCGGACAGGTGGCTGCAGATTTTTAAACAGAAGAAATTTCAGTCAAGAGAGAAACTCCAATAGAAGAAAGACAGGCGGTAGAAGTACTGTGAACAGTCAGGAATTTCTATCCCACTGCAGAATTAGTTCAAACATTATGCACATTCACATTGGCAATGCTAATTATTGTGCATACAAGCAAAAGAAAAATGAGAGAGATACTCCGTATATATTAGCACCAAGTAATTAGTACTACATAACAACGAAATTCAAGAGCATATAATACAACAAAACCAACGCCTCAAGAGCAGAGATGATTCGGACAAAAACCAACCAAACGATAAAATCCAGTGGACAAAAATTTAGTACTCTCTGAAATTTCACCACACTTTCCAATCTCGTTTAATTTGGACTAGTCCACTTAAATTACTCAAAGTCCAAGCTAGAGCCTAGTCACCTTCGTTCTATTGAAACTAAAAAAAAAAACTTTGTGCTGACAAAACGAGACACCAACCAAACAGTACTTAAGAATGCACTCATCCAAGCCATGTACCATGCATCACAATTCCACAAGCTCCCTGCAGAGAAAAAAAAAACCCCAAACATGCAGATGCTGCTCGTTTCCCTCCTCCTGCTGCTCTTCATTTCTTCCCTGAATCTGTTGGTAGCTCAACATCTTCCATTCTGCAGCAACGCGAACACCATCACACACATGCCAGAGGGCACCTACAAGACCAACCTGCTCAACCTCGCCGAAAACCTGATCGCCAATGTCACCGAGAAGCAGCTGCACTCTGCCACCGGCACAGCCGGGGCGGCCGGTCCGGACAAGGTATACGGCGCCGTGCTCTGCCGGGGTGACTCCGCCGTCGGGAGCTGCGCCAGCCTCCTCCGGCGAGTTCTTGCCACGGCCAGCATCAATGGAACCAGTAGTGACAACTCTAGCTACTCCCAGAATCACAAGAGTGTCACCTTGTACGACCATGAATTCCAGGCCCTGCTAAGCTTCTCCGACAAGGACTTCATCTCCAGCTTCAGCAACGCGCCGGAGTGCACAGTGAGCGCTTACCTGAACCCTTCGCCGGATGCTGATCGCGTCGCGCAGTTCAGCGTGCTCTTCTCCGAGCTCATGGAGAATATCGCCGCCGCCGTGGTGAGTAGACCGGCCAGCTACTTGACGGGCAGGGGGTGGTTCGACCTCAGTAGTCAGACGGTGTATGCGCTGGCGCAGTGCATGGACGGCATGCCGCCGGAGCGTTGCCGGAGTTGCCTGGACGGCATCATCGACGAAGGGAAGAAGATGGTCGGCGATGGCCTGACGGGCGGCGCGGTGCTCGGGGTGCGATGCAGCCTATGGTACCAGACGGACATCCGGTTCTTCGCCGGCGACCCAGATGTGTCGCTGCACATGCCTACACGTACGTACCAACTTGACCTTTAACAAATTGTGCTTCATGTTGATTTGGTTCAACCAATCTGGCAGTCTTTCGTCTTCACTTAGTATTCGATCTTCATTGTCTGATTACTACTCAGCAGAGATATGCTTTCACCTTGAACTCCTCTTGTATCTGTGAAAACAAATCAAAAGATGAGATTATTAATTCATCATTCAAGCATGATTTTCATTATCCCATCAACAAAAAAATTGCATGCTTTTTGGAAGGGTTTAAGCTGGGATGCCTAATTATTCTCGTGTGCAAAATCAACCAAAAACAGTTGCGAAACCAAAGAAAGTGGCATGTGGCCTTCCTATGGTTTCCACTAGTCATAACTCATATCAATGGTTGTGCAGCAAGCAAGTTTTGGATCTGGGTTGTAATTGGATCGTTCTCCCTCATGGTATCTATTTCATGCCTGCTTGTTCATATTTGGATCAAACGAGAGAGAAAAAGAGGTAAATAACTAAATATTAGTCTCACAACTTTTTTCCTTTGCGTAAGGATATATGCATCTGATTCGATTATATAGCTACCAGCTTTGAGCCTATATGAGTGACAAGAATAGACTTTCATTATTTTCTTTTTCAGAACAAGCAAGATTTGAACTACGACTGCTGTCGATGGCAGTACAGAATGTAATAAATCTTTGGAGGATTGAGGAAGGGAACTCAGGGTTTTCATTGTATGATTTCTCTCAGATAAAAGAAGCTACACAAAACTTCTCAAGGGAAAACAAACTTGGGCAAGGTGGTTTTGGAACTGTTTATAAGGTAAATTATATACTTGGCTACTTGCATTAATTTTCAACTTTTTTATTTTTTTATTTTAAATGATTTTTAGTTTTTAATCAGACTATTTCTGCTATAATTCCTTTTTCTTTTTTCAAAAATATTAGTGTACACAAGATCTATACTTACCAGTGTCACAAGCTAATGTGACACTCAACATTGTCACTGTACAATGTCAGTTTTTCAAAATTAAAAAGAAGAAACAAAATTCTCCACTGAATATATGATTCTAGTAGCAGTTCTAATGTTCTTTATTTTCAGGGCCTATTGCCTGGTGGTCTTGAAGTAGCAGTCAAAAGACTTTCAGCCTGTTCTGTACAAGGTTTACTGGAGTTCAAAAATGAAATTCAGCTGATAGCAAAGCTTCAACACAAAAATCTTGTCAAGTTACTCGGCTGTTGTATAGAGGGAGAACATGAAAAGATGCTCGTCTACGAATACTTGCAAAACAGAAGCCTGGACGTCTTCATATTTGGCATGCCTCCAAAAAGACTATATATTTCTACATACTAAAATTTGACCTTAATATTATTTTGAGAAATTTTCAATAACCTCATTCATATTCTGCAGACTTTGTGAAAGGAGCACAATTAACCTGGTCAAAGCGTCTACATATAATTGATGGGATAGCTCAAGGGATTCTATATCTTCACAATCATTCAAGAGTATGTGTTGTTCATAGGGATTTAAAAGCAAGTAACATTCTCTTGGACAGTGACATGACTCCAAAAATTTCCGACTTTGGGATGGCCAGAATATTTGGTTCAAATATGATTGAATCAAACACCACCAGAATAGTAGGCACACAGTAAGTACAAAAATGAATCTGGAACTGTCAGTATAAATGAACATTCATAGTTATATATATTCTCCTAATAAGAAAACTGCATAGAGCAGTCCATTTTGTATCTACTTATTAGTTACTACACTTCCTCGTATTAAAAATAATTCGAGATTTTCTGCTGGAAAAGCATATAAGTTAATTATAAAATTGTATATAAAAATTTCTATACTTCACGTATCTTGGTAATGTATAACAATTCTACTTCTGTAATTCAGTGGCTACATATCTCCCGAGTATGCTTTCGATGGAGTTTGCTCGATCAAGTCAGACGTCTTCAGTTTCGGCGTCTTGGTCTTGGAAATCATAAGTGGAAAGAGGACTGCTGGTTTCTATCCCTATGATGGCAGACTTTGCAATCTCATTTCATACGTGAGTAAAATGTACTCCAGATTATCTTTGTGAAACAAACAGTGGGACCGGGTTGGTCCAGATATACTCTATATTTCAAACCATTATTTTTTTTGTTGACAGAAATACTCCTTTGTCTTTTAACAGGCTTGGCAACTCTGGAGATCTGGACAGGGGCATGAGCTGGTCTGTTGCCGTATAGGAAACAACCATAAAGTGATAGAAAGGTGCATTCAGGTGGCACTATTATGTGTTCAAGAGAGAGCAGATGATAGGCCTTCTATCGATCAGGTGGTCACGATGCTAAACAGCGAGGAAATGACGTTGCCAAAACCAAACCAGCCAGCTTACTTCTATGTCCGATCTAGTGGCTCAGATGATTCATCGTGCAACAACAGTATAAGTATCACACTGGCAAGGTAGAGTACTAGTAGTGGATTACCATCATTGCCATTCAATAGAATGATCCAAAAACTACGGATTGACAATGTCATTTGTGGGTGCAAGCAACGGTTCAATGCAGTTGCTTCTCTGTATAACTGATCTTTTTGTCTTTGTTTAGGCGCTTAACCAGAACTGTGTTCAGATCTTTTTTTTTTCTGTTTCGTAATGTAGATTAGTGTGATTTTGTGCTGCTATATATGAATATATGATGTTCTCTTTTGAATTATCTGTAACCATACGGTACAACAGAGGACAGTAAACATGAACTGTAGATTGTAGAGTATCAGGCACATCTGCAGTTTGCAAAATCTAAGTATCAGCCGTCAGCGACCGATTAACATCAATCCCCCAATTTCTTCAGCATTCAACCAAAAACTTCTTTAGCTTTCCAATCAGGTTCCAAAGTTTTCTGATCGGAAAATAGGAGGAGCTTTCAAGTTTCAACCAAGAAATAAAGAGGAGAATATGAACTTAAAATGATGGGAAACCCAATACTCGAATCCCTAAACTTTAACCTCGAAAAATAAACCAAGTTTTCGAATAATCTCACCTAGATCCGAAGGCATTTCAACTCCCCGGTCCCCTCTGCACGCCCGTACTCGAGAGCGGCGGCCGGCCTCGCCGACGGCGACGTTGGAAGACGGGTGGCGGCGCGGCCGCGCAGCGGCGCAGGGAAGGAGAGGATTCGCGCGCCGATGCACCCTCGTGGCGGACTTGGGAGTGGTTGGGCCGGGCCGCCGTGTGTGCTGTGGTGGGCCGGTCTGTGGGCTCGCCGCTCATGTAACTGGCCAGCCCAATCTTTGAACATTTGAGTTTTTCATTCTCTGCTACGGTCTAGAGTTCAGTTCCTATGCCCATATTATCCATGAGTTTATTCAATTGTTTCTTGAATGAGTAAATTTCAGAGAACGGCAACTATTCTATCAAAATTATTGGTTTACTGCAACTTTAGGCATTTCAGAAATATGCAACAATAGTACATGGTTTTATTATTATAAAACTGCAACTTTATACACTTGACGAATTTAGGCCCACCAATCAGACATGCATGTAAAATTCACGCAGTTACACGTCGTGCCCACATGTTAGACACACATGGTGTGTTAAAGTTGCAGTTTATTGATCAAATCAGTTGCTTAAGTTGTAGCTTTGTAAAATGACCGACTAAAATTGATAGGAAAGTGGCAGTTTTAATTAAATAATTGCACTTTTATGAAATTTATTATTCTTGTTGAGTTCTTATATTTCAGAATTTCAGAACGAGGAGGTTTTTGGATAGCAACATGGCATCTTACCAGCTGGAAGTGTAATTACATTTCACATGCCGTAAGTTTATTATGATCCACAACCAAATAGACAGAGCTATCGGATGTCAACGATTTTACTCGAGTACTCTTTCTAGTCTGGGATGACATGACAGGCAATCCTGCATTAATTCTACGGGTGAAAACAGGTCGGGTAAGATCAAATCACAACATTCCCATATCCTAACTCATATATTCCTTTAAATTCGGTACCATGTACCGCTAGTATCGGATAACATATCACTCATTCCGTATCATATCTCATATTATTTTCTTTGAATCGGGTTCGGGAACATATATTTATTCGTATCTATTCATAGATATATGATGACAATTAAAGTGCCAAAGGGATGCATCAAGAAACAAATTATAAAATATTACATGTGAGCTCATAAAAATATTGATTAACTAATTTTTTATCATGTTTATAGGTGAATTTATAATAGAGTTTCACATATGTTTTATAATATGGAATTTACGGGCGGATACAACCCTTCCCGTATCCTAACCTATATTTTTTTTACGGATTCGGGTTCGACCGTGGATAATATCAGGTATTCCCATTTTCTCTCATTTTTCCCGTAAGTCTCGAGTCGGGCGGGCGGGCAGGAAACATCCACCCCGTTTTCACCCCTAATTAATTCCTCTTCATCTCATGAAACAAACACCAAACAGATCAAGCTAGCTCCGGAGAAAAAAATCTGCATATGAATCTAGCAGGATAGGCTAGCAATCATAGAATTTTTGCAGTCCTTGTCTAGCATGCATGTCAGTATCCAAAGGAGAGGTTTGTCTGAATCAACACTACTCCTGTTGATTAACGGGTTTGACTTGGAATTCAGGCAAACTTTCAGCCAACCATGCCAAGGAGACAAACTTCTCATTCTGGTATTCTGCAATACAGCATGCGTGGATTACGAACAGATCTTGGTTTGTTTGCACGTTGGACTCAAGAGCTAATGCTAACCGTGAGTCTTTTTTATACATGTTTTAAATGCCAGTTGCTGCGAAGGTTCCAGCTGGTTACTGGTATATGTAAGTTCCATCCTTAGCAAGGTGCCGTACTTTTTATGTAAACCTTGGCATCTCCACATCCTACATATTTCAGGTAAATTTTTGACACCTACATAGTTTTTCAAGAACTGTAAAATTAGGAAATGGCTTTAGACTTGGTTCTTTCCCCCATTTTCCCAACTCACCTCTCTCGTTTTTCGTGCGCACGTTTTTCAAACTGCTAAACGGTGTGTTTTTTCAAAAAGTTTCTATACAAAAGTTGTTTTAAAAAATCAAATTAATCCATTTTTTAAAAAAAATTAGCTAAAACTTAATTAATCACGTGTTAATGGATCGCTCCGTTTTCGTGTTCTGTTTCAGTTCGGAACCACCGGTGATGAACGCTGCCTTAATAATGACCGGGTGTGGCGGCATCGACTTTTGTCCCCCTCGTCTCGTGCTTGCTTGCCAGTGAGGGGTGTCAGTGTCTTCCCGAGGCAGCGACAATGGGTGAGCACCGCAAGGCAGTGGTGATGGCTGGACTTGTTTGGGAAGCGCGAAGGTGACCCTCCTACACGGCGGCCTCCTTCTTGTTTGCTGGCTAGTGTTAAGGCGCTGGTCGGTGGCTGTGCACCGAAGGTGCTCGGAGGGTGGGGGCTGCTAGTAATGGACAAAGATGCTTTTACATGCGAGGGCTGAGAGATTTCGGGGGAAAATCTAGTCTGTTAAGAGCCAGCAGGGGTGATGCTCTTGGGTGTTGTAATCCCATTGGGAACATTGCCATCGTGTTTCTCATCTTGTGATATCCTGAATCAACTAGGATTTAGCATGTATGACTCATGAGAGTTGTGTGCGCATGTTTAGTACCCATCGATAGTTTAGTAAAGGTGGAACCAACTTATAAGACCTTATCTCTCTAACTATATCACTCTCGGGTTAACCCTTTTACACAAAGTAGGGACGAAAGTGTAAGTAAGATGGTATGTATAAATGGATCCACCGGTTAGATGGGTTGGACTGCGAGGTTATGGACCGGACGGGTTGTTACAAATCCTCTAGTGAAAACCATGCCCTAGTCTCCCAAGGTAGGCAGCCGCAACACCATTAGCAACATCACAACCTCTCAAGAGACGTTGTTTGGAGGTCCATCTCCGACCAAACTCTTCTCTAGATGTTATCCTCTTGCGGTGATATCCTAGTCGTTGCAAGTTGACCACGTTGGCAGGCCTTGTGGGGGAGGGGGGAGTGGATCCTCTTTTCTCTATCGCCCTCTCCCTCTCCAACCCAAATATATGATGGAGTTAAGTGTGTTTGGATATCGTGCTCCTATTTGTTTTGTATAGATGCCCGACGGCTGATTGTTTTTTATTTTTTAATTATAGCATTACAGTATTATAGCTTTATAATTTTTCCTGCTATATTAATATAAAACCTCTGATCCTCATATAAATGAAACATACAATTTCTCAAATGGTAATCGTAAGTTGTACTAAGTACTGTAGCTACATGCTTGCCAGGCAGAGCTTTGATAGCTAGTACTAGATTTCCTTCAGAATTATCCCATATGAAGACTTGGCACCTCAAGTTGTAATCATTTTATTGTGCAAGCTGACTTGGCAATGCAATATTTCTTGTTTTTCACTCGGAAGAAGTCGTGGCACATGAAATTAAGCAATGGGCATCACGGTAACTTACACAAGACTACAAAAGATTCAATTACTTTGGAGTTCTCTTGATGTGATGTAATGCAATGAGACGTTCATTGTGTGGACTTTTTTTATATTTTACATGAAAAATATAGGGAGACTTTCTGGAAGATCATGTACTGTCCTTCTCTTCATGTAATCCTTAGCCAAAGGTATCTTTTTTTTAATACCGAATTAATAATATTTTAATGGAAACCAAAAAACTAACTTTACTGCCAAGTACCAACTATATTGACTACTATCCAATCATCCATCACCAAGGAAATAAGAACCTGATACCAAATTACGTACCAACTCACAATTATATGATCAAAGGGAAATTAAAAGGAGACATTTTAAATTGTTCAAGATAGCATTTGCAGATAGAGCTTGAAAAATATATCATGCTGTCCCTCCCTCAAGTTTGTAATGTGCATGAATCAGCACGAAAATTTTCTTCAAGAGTGAACTAACTTTAACTTATACTATGTATTTCTTCTACTTTTGGGAACAGAATCGATGCATGGAGACTGATATCGTCCAACTTTGATAGCTCAGGCTGACAATGTCTAACTAAAATATAAAAACAAAAAACATGGTCAATTATAACTCAGTTTTAAGATATGAGGCAGGCATGTAGCACAAGGACAGAAAAGGGCAGCTGATCCTGCCGTTTTTTTTCCCCTTTCTCACGGTCTGTTGCTCACAACAACCCGGAAGTATAATAGTAGTAGGATTTAGCTAGAAGGATCCAACAACCATTTGCTTTCTTAATAAAATGAGAAGAACTCGTTGATATGCTGCCATCTAATTAAACATATATACAAACATATAGAATATAGAGGTGTGCTACTGATTGAATGATAAGCATTTCTATGGTACTGGAGGAGGTATCAATAGACAGCACACGGAAAACACAAAGAATAACCGTTTGATTGGACCGTACGAAAAATGTAGGAATCGGATGAGAGAGATGGACTCGAATAAAATTTTTTAAGAGATTGAAGCTCTTGCTAAATTTCCTCCAAATCTCTGTAAGATTGTACATTCCATATGATTTTAAAAAACTATGATATGATTCAATCCTTCATTTTAAAGGTGTTCATAGTAATTTTTCGTATAGGATTGAAATACTTTAAAATTTATACGTTTTTTATCTAAATCAAAGTAACCCTTATCGTGTTTGTTTATACTAACTAATATTAACACTGATGAGTTATCAGTAAAATTCATACTGAAAAATATGGTTCCTCTCGGTAGTAAAAACATGAATTATACCATGGGCAGGTCATAGGGCATTATTGGAATTTGTAGCTATTAGATCAAGCGACTTTTTTTTATGAACAGATCTAGTGACCCAAAATATCTAGAATTCAAAAAAAAAACATCAGAGCACTAAAAACCAGGTGCATTGTACATACACATAGAGAATGTTTTTGATCCACGAATAATTTATCACGCATTTTAGTTCAAACTGGAAAAACATTAAGATCGAGCAGAGGACACAGGCAATCCGGCATCTACTAGCTGTAACCGGAAGCTGCCAAATCTGATCAGACCCGCTTATCAAATGGAGTCATCGAGAAATTACGAGAAATTACAGTTTGATAATCTGCAACAGCTACCTAACACAGCCGAGTAGATCCAAGCTTCAGATATTAACACTTCTAGTTAAAATGGCTATTAGCTTGTACATGAAAGAACGACTGACGATATAGACAGATATAATAAATAAGGCTCTGAATGAAACATTGGAAAATCTACCCCAATTCCTGGGAAACTGAAATATTCTTGTGAAATTCGTGTGTTCACCTTTAGACAAAAGAAAAATCATGTGTTTCTAATGGAGCCTAATTTGGGGCATCAATTGTTACCGAATTATCCAACATTTGGATTTAGAGAGTAACGAATATAGGAGGAAAATACGTACAATGGTGTGAATTCTCCCCTGGTGGTATTTGTAGTTGAAAGTTGAAAGTTGAAACCAAGTGAAAATTATGTATTTGAATATGGTATGGGATCTCAACATTCAAAATCGGAAGGATTACATAATATTTCTAAGAGCAATGCTCCGGACTCTCTACTTTGTAGTATTATACTACCAATAATATTAAGGTTAAATTATTAATTTACTAATACAATGATTACGAGTAATTTTATTATTTATGTTTTTTCCCGGTTAGATCGATATGTGGTTATCCATTATGTTGGTATTGCTCATATTCCATAAAAACCCAAAAAAGTTAAAAAAAGTTTAGTCACTGCTAAATGATAATTATACCTCTATTTTTTGGAACAATAATATCCCTCTCTATTTCTACTACCACTAACTAGGTGGTAGTAGAAAGCAATCTGAATCCTTCGATCAAATGAGATCAACGGTTCATATTGTTTTTTACTACCAGTAGAGAGTATTGGAGTGAGGCTCTATTTCTAAACAATTTAGATCAGTCTTAATAATTTTAAGGTGAATTCATATTTTGATCATGGGACGTAAATATAAATATAGAAGTACCTCGAAAAAAAAGAAGCAGATGGTTTATGCATGGTTGCTTGTAGTTGCATGAGTATGGATGGTTTTTTTTTGAAACGAAAAGCGGCAAAAGACTTGCCGAATATATTAGAAGGAAGGAGAAACCAGGTTTAACAGAGGAGAAGGGGGTGGGGGAGACGACTTAAGAAAAGGAGGACGGCAGACAAATTACATAATCTCCAAAAGAGATAAATCAACTAAAAGAAATTCACAGCCCCTTAAAGGGAGTGAGAAACTAGTTTAATCTGGGCTATATTTTCCTTTATGAGAAAAGCAACTTGATCCTCCGTTTGGCATTTATGTTGAAAAATTCGACGGTTGCGTTCCAGCCAAATGTTCCACCAGGTTACGAGCAGATCTGATGGTTAACTGTAGTTGTTTGAGCTTAACAAATTACATAGATATTTGATTTGAATTTGTGTCTTTTACAACATTGCATTTGTGTTAATAACTTGGTAATGGAGTAGTAAATATTGAAATGCCATCGTACTTGTTTGGAAATATAAGATAAATATGGTAAGGCCGCCATCTGATTCGAATTCGATCGGTTGACAATTTAAGCACCTCATAACAAGTGCTTATCTAAAATATAACAGTTCTAGAAAAAAAATACAGAGATGATTATAGGAAATTCCATTTTAAGATGTTTTACAACTGTCTTGGCTGGCAGTAAAAATCAATGTAGACTATAATCTTTTCTAATTCAATGGATCGTAACTATTTATAACATCATTTCAACTACTGGTAGTAGATTTTTTTTTACTGATAATTGAGATCACTCTACTGATAATAATACTTAGCAATAGATAAAAGGTAGTTGTCAATTAATTTGGGCGACAAACATTGCCCCGATGATCTGATGTACTCAACCATATCCACAACAGATTGAACTAGATCTGAAATGTTGTACACACACCTACTACTTAAAAAAAAAAACCTCAACTGACACGTCCCTCCATACTCATCCCATCAGGCATCCATTGTAAACAACTCTGAAAACCATGAGCAGAGACCAGCTCATCCATCCAAAAAAAAAAAACCTAAATAGAGTACAGACACAAGTACAGCCAAAATTCTCAAATTCATTTCATCCTCCAATCCCCATCAGTTGTTGGCTTGTTGCAGCTTGCTTCAGCCTATCAGGCTTTGCAACTGTTACTCCAGCCTCCACAGGTCAACCATCTCAAGCTCAAGCTAGCATACTGTCACTATCATCATAGCTGAAGCAACCATACACTAATCAACCTGGCCATAATCCTATTATAATCTTAGTTAACCCCTAATTAACTTAGCTTAATCCTGATGCCTATAATATACAAACCACTGGAGCAATGAGCTGCATAGCTTTTGTGTCACTCTCTTAGGCTTAGCCATTCCATTCCATGTACAGCAACACCATTAGCCCTCCCCCAAGTGTCTTCGGTTAGCACCTACCATGCTTGTCCTCTTGCTCCTCCTCCTCGCCGCCGCCGCCTCCTCGCCGGTGCCAGCGGCCGGCGACGACGGGGGCGGCGCCTTGCCGGTGCTCAACCCAATCTCCTCCTTCTGTAACACGACGGCGGTCAGGCGGACCTACCTGCCGAACAGCACGTTCGAGGCCAACCTCAACGGCCTCTTCGCCATGCTGTCCAAGAACGCCTCGGCGTCGGGCTACGCGGCGGGGGCGTTTGGCGCCGCGCCGGACACGGCGTACGGCCTCGTGCTCTGCCGCGGCGACTTCACCGGGAACGACTGCTCCGCCGCGCGGCTGGCGTCGTCGTTCCAGCAGGCGGCGAGTAGCTGCATGTACAGCAAGGACGTGGCCGTCTACCACGACCAGTACCAGCTCCGGTACTCGGACCAGGACGTCCTCACCGGCGGCGCCGCCACCAACAACGAGCCAGAGACGGCCGCTTTCAACATGAACAACGTCTCCGACGCGAGCGACGTCGCGGCGTTCGACGCCCTGGTGGCGAAGCTGGTGAACGCGGTGGCCGACAGGGCGAGCAACGCGAGCCGGAGGTACGCCGCGGGGAAGGCCGGGTTCGCGCCGGAGACGATGACCGTGTACGCCATCACGCAGTGCACGCCGGACCTGTCGCCGGCGCAGTGCCGGGGCTGCCTCGCCGGCATCATCGCCCAGATGCCCAAGTGGTTCAGCGGCCGCGTCGGCGGGAGGATTCTGGGCGTGCGCTGCGACGTCAGGTACGAGAAGGATCCATTCTTCAAGATCCCCAACGACATGGTTGTGCTCAGCCCGCTCCCGGATCCATCGTCACAAGGTTAGTCCTAAATCCTCTCACATATTTTGAATTTTGATGCATTTAGTTTAAGTTTAGAGATGAATTCATTCTCCAGTTCATCGATCATATCAGTGGATTTCTAGTAGTCTTGTTTTTTTTTTTACCCCCAATGGCTCAATTAAATTTTCAAGGCCTCATTGCCGTTACCTGTTAGCTAGCTAGTATCAATTGCTTGCCCCTTTGATTTGTAAATAGCATTTGCATTTTCTGAAATGAGATGGAGTTATTTGATTTCACAAACTATATATATACTTTCCTCCTCTGTAAATTAATTGATGGTTTAGTAATGTTGAGTTCTCATGTGAGTAGTATGTTTTCTTAAAAAAAAGGTAGTATGTAGTTTTGATTTCATATGCTTGATTAGTTTTTGTTGAATGGGAACATCGTTTAAATTTATGCAAGATAAACTATATCCATATGACTTTGAGGCATTAATTATCTAAGCAACGGATCGCTACAGAGAGTGATTACATTTGCATAGTGTATTATTTTCCTTATTAGGGAGGAGCATTTGATAGTTTGACTTTATGTATACATTCGTGTTAAACGAGAAGATGTTGTGATGATTATATGAGACGCCTTTTTTTTTTCTATGATGCAAACGGTTCGTTAATTTTACTATAATCTTGATCATATGATTAAGGGAATTAGGTTCAATCTAATTAAATAATTTGGTGCATCAATATTGTTGTTCATCTACGTATACTACACAATAGCTAATAAACAACTTGTATGCTTATTGGTCAAATTTGTAAGCTAAGGATGAAAAAAAATGCTGCTTACTTCACCAAATTTTCTTAAGTTTACAGAGTCTAGGACATATACATAGACAAAATATATATTGTCAGAAATGTCAACAAATTTTCAATGTCCAACATGATAAATCAATCAGTATACATACATAACACTATCTTCTATTGAGTGTAACAAAATTCACACACTAGGGAAAAAAATACTTTGTGTCATGCACAATGCTTGCATCATTTGTTATGCGTACTTATCTTAAAGTAGGACCCGCTTGACTTTCCTGCCCATAAAAGAATTCCCCAATCCACATCGGCCTGTAGGAGCGAATTGTTTGCTCGCCACGAGTATAATTCCGGTTGCAAATATATTCTACGACCCGGGGCCGTGGCAGCTGATCAAAGTCTTGCCTTTCAAGATCTTGAAAAAGGAATTCTAAAATGATGTCAAATCGATGATCGAATCGACCATCAAATTTCCTCAATCCAAACACCTTTTGTGTTTATTAATTTATTATTCTTGGAGAATACCCAGTACCCAATCCAGACACTTGGGTAGGACCATTTTCGGTGATTTTAATATCCCCATCTTGCTCATTGTTTTACCCTCTCGGTGTGCTCCTGTCCCCTTCTCCACGAGAAAAATATTCCATCTTGTAAAGCTTTCCCATGTGAAGGAACCGATCGAGCGTACGGGGTCCAGGAAATGCAGGGAAAAAAATGTTTTAATTTTTATGGAACAGGAGATCTGGGCGTCTCGATCACATGATCACTGTACTTAGTTTTTGACTAGATGGTGGCCATGAACTGTAGAGTGTAGTGTCCATTTTTCTTCCCAATCAAACGTGTGTTCTGTTCCATAATTCAAGAACATGAACGTGCATATGCATGCATGCCCCTGCTGAATTGTTCAGAAATCCGCCACGAGATGAGCAACGAGATTTGTGTATTTCGTTTCTGCATGCAGCTGGGCTCAGTATCAGACAGTCACCGGGATCAGCTCACACGACATACAATCTCGCCATGGCCGACACAGCTATGGGCGTCCGTGTCGGATGCACGGTTAACTATGAATATACTCCAGTCTTGGTTTTCTTAACCCTTTTTTTTAGCTTTGTTCTTTTCACACGATCAATCTCTTGCCCCTCGTAGGCAGCTAGAGTGATGTTCCAGCGACACACGAAAGCGAATCCACGTGCGTCACACGATGACGATGCTACTGCTACTCTGCTAGTGCTCCTAGCTTTGCCGCTGCAAAACGAAGTGATATGGATTTTTATTGCACGTTATATAAATAGTTATTAATTTTTTAAAAAATAATGTAAAATATATCACTCCATAAAATAAATTTAACTTTTACAAATCGTAAAAAAACTAAAAATAGTTATCGTACATTCGTATTATATTTATTATTTATCATGCAGTAGAATATCTCCGCTGCCCTTTCTCCCAAAATCACGTTGCAATGATTTGTTCGCTTCCCCTTTCTCCCTTCCTCGCTGCCCTTTCCTCCTCCGATCCTCCCCTGCACTTTCCACGGTTGTCATGGGCTCATCAGTCATCATGGCCACCGGTCACCGACCACAGCCACCTCAGACAGTCCTCATCACAAGTCACGTGCCTCCCATTCATCCAGGTACCACATGCTTCTGCATATATGTGCGGTGCAGTGTGCACGCGTGTACGCGACAGGAGAGAGAACTTGTTCCTTCGTGTAGTGCGGCAGTTGCAGTTGATTTTGGGTATGTCTGCGACTAGCTCCTTTGCTTCGCTGTGAAGTTGCGACGGTTTTTGTTTCCGTGGAGTATCACGTCGCGTCAATCGTCGTCGTCGTCCCGACCGACGACGGCGACCTCCGCCGAACCGAGCTTGGGATATTAGCCGGCGGAAAGACCGAACCGCGGTGTTTGACGACGAGTACCTTCACTTCTTGGTCGTCGGCCTGCCGGTGACCGCGCGGTGCGGGGCCCGTTCCACCGGGCAGCCAACCACGGTTTCGCCTTTGCCATTTTGGACTACGTGGAGCAGTCGCTGCCGGTGACCCTACCGCCGAAACCGACGGTGATGTTCATCATCATCCGTTCCACGAACCTGCGGTGTATGCGCCTATGTAGTTGTCATCTCACACGTTTATCGATCGTTTTCCCCTTCTGCGAGGAATCGTAATGTCACCTTCGCCAAGTAGCAACGCTACTCGGGATTTCCAGTTAGACAAAACCGAATCTAATTAACTCTGGTGAAAAACTTTGTAGTGGGACAGGGAAAACGCATGGTCTTTTTACTCTCGAAAATTTGTAGCTTTGGATGGCCTTGAAAGTTGGAACATGAATTTGACAGTGGCAGTTGTTGTACCATGTTTGCAAACAGGGAGCAGCAGCAGCAGCGGTGGCCTGTGGATCGTGGCGATCGTCGTCCCCGTCGCCGTGCTCCTCCTCGGCTTCTTGGGATGTTTCCTCTGGATCAGGAGGCGACGAAGGAGAGGTGCGCACGGACATTGCTGACACTGTTCGCGCTCATGCTTCGCTGCGGCCGGTTCATTGTAGGTTTCACTAACTGTCAGCTGAATCAGTGATCAACATGGCAGGGACGGTGAGCGTGCCGACCATGTCCATGGAGATGGAGCAGGTGCTCAAGCTGTGGCGGATCGAGGAGAGCGGCTCCGAGTTCTCGCTCTATGACATCGACCAGATCGCCGACGCCACCGACAACTTCTCCGATGCCTGCAAGCTCGGACAGGGCGGCTTCGGCCCTGTCTACAAGGTAACACAGTTCCTCCATTCACGCTTGCACACTGATCTGATGCGGAGTTGCAGACACAATGATCGATTCTTCAGTGTCATCTGCAAAATGCTGCACTAAAACTGATGTGTTTCTTCAGTATTCAGTTCATCTAATTTTCTGTGTTGTAAACGTACTTACTTTACCAAATTGTGTTTTTTTCCTTGTATGTTTCAGGGTCAATTGCCTGATGGACTTGAGATAGCGATCAAGAGGCTCTCATCTTGTTCAGTGCAGGGGCTGATGGAGTTCAAGACGGAGATCCAGCTGATAGCCAAGCTGCAGCACACCAACCTGGTCAGGCTTCTGGGCTGCTGCGTCCAGGCTGACGAGAAGATGCTCATCTACGAGTACATGCACAACAAGAGCCTCGATTGCTTCATCTTTGGTACAGCACTCACATATCCATCTCGATTAATAAGCTTTCAACATCGATCTCTGTCCATTTCCAAATCTTTGTGCAAACCTGCTGAATGTTGCTGATGCTTTGTCCTGCCTGACATATTGATATGCAGACACTGAAAAAGGGGCGACGCTGAACTGGGACAAACGCTTCCGTATAATCGATGGCATTGCCCAGGGACTTCTTTACCTGCACAAGCACTCTCGATTGCGAGTTATACATAGGGACCTGAAAGCAAGCAACATACTCCTCGACCGGGAGATGAACCCTAAAATCTCGGATTTTGGCATGGCAAGGATATTCTGCTCGAATGTGACGGAAGCCAACACAACCAGGGTTGTGGGCACACAGTAAGTACTAAGCACTGATGATGGTTAAGTTACACAGCACATGTGTTTTTGTTGTGTCAGAGAAGAAGAAAATTTAGCTACAGTCTGATGAATTGGTGATGTTACAATGACTGAATTTTGTGCATTTCTTTTTCAGTGGTTACATCGCTCCGGAGTATGCTTCCGAGGGCCTCTTCTCGATCAAATCCGACGTGTTCAGCTTCGGCGTCCTGCTTCTCGAGATCATAAGCGGGAAGAGGACCGCCGGATTCTACCAGTACGGCAAATTCTTCAATCTCACAGGATATGTAAGCACAAATAATCCCCGTCCCTGACGCCCAAAATTCACAATTCTCCAGAAATGCAGGGGTGCTGAGCAGTGATCACTGAATATTTCTGAACTTCTTTTCAGGCGTACCAGCTCTGGCAAGAGGGGCAATGGCACGAGCTGGTGGATCCGGCGCTGGGGGAGGATTTCCCGGCGATGGAGGTGATGAAGTGCGTGCAAGTGGCGCTGCTGTGCGTCCAGGACAGCGCCGACGACCGGCCGAGCATGTCCGACGTGATCGCCATGCTCGGCAGCGAAGGGCTGACGATGCCGGAGCCGAGGCAGCCGGCGTACTTCAACGTCAGGATCTCCAGCCTGGCCGTGTCGTCCAGCTCGTTCGGCGAGTCGTACTGCATGAGCAACGTGACGTTGATGGACGAGGAAGGCAGATAGCATTTTGCAGTGCGGGCACGTTTAATCATGTAGATTCAGGTTGTTGTAGTAGTGATCAATCACGATTGGTGAAGTTGTAGCTTGGCAATTGTATATGATTTGTTATGATCAGAGTATCAGACAGATACCAAAGGGAAGGAACACAACAGGATTACATAGTCGATGGCCAATGCACATCAACCAACATTTGTTATTCTTCTTCTTCTTTTTTAGACCTCTTCTTTTTTCTTTTGTGCGGGCTCGGGAGCAGTTTATAATTTTCCCTGTGTAATGGGCTCAATCGGGGATTTATTCCAGAAACTGGCCCATTTAAACATCATTTTGGAACTCACAATGAAAAAAAAAAACTTTTCAGGCCGGTTATTTTCAAGCAGGTCAGGGTCGGACTCACGGCCTCACGGGTGTACTGAAGTGCAACGCCATTTGCCACGTTCGGGATGCGTCGCCGCCGCTTCTAGGTCTTCTTCTCGGTGGCCGGCGGGCATCACAGGCTCACAGCGAGGCAGCCGGCGCGGCTTTTCCGGCGAGGGCGCTAGGTTGCCGGAGCGTACGATGGGCTCCGTGGAGAGCGCACGTGGCTGCCGTGGCCGAGCGGGCGCATCACGCGGCAATACTTTGTGCCTACAGTGAACTGCCTTGATCTGTAGGTTTCCCGATCTAAAAATTTACTTCTCAAATTAGTTCGTCTAGTGCATGGTTTGATGAATCATGGTCCATGGTGATGCTGATTCGTAGTCAGATTTATTTTTATTTCTTAATCATTTTTGCTTTTGTTTTGAGTAATCCCCATCTGCACACTGTTCACCGCTCGATCTTCTATTGCCGGCGAATCCCTCTCTTCGCGGATTGCAGGCTGACCGTCTTCGCGGCGTCACCAGATGGAGGATCTCCCCATGGGGCAGCGGAATCCGATGGCCAGCCTCACCGACGACCTCGTCGTCGAGATCCTCCGCCGCCTCCCCGTCCGCTCCATGTGCCGCTTCAAGTGCGTCTGCCGGTCCTGGCGCGACCTCATCGCCGACCGTGAGCACCGCAAGAAGTTGCCGCAGACGCTGTCCGGATTCTTCTACAAAAGCATCAGCGGCGAGCTCTGCCCTGGCTCGGCGCACCACTTCACCAACGTCTCCGGGAAAGGGATGCCTCTCATCTATCCATCATTCTCCTTCCTGCCACAATGTGACACGGTCGTCCCCTTGTACTCCTGCAATTGCCTCCTCCTCTGCCGCTGCTTCCAGCCCGGACCTAACAACGATCATGAGATTGGGCCGTTCCATTATGTCGTGTGCAATCCGGCGACCAAGGAATGGGTGATGTTGCTGGATGCCGATTGGGCTAATGGTGAGACCCGCGTTGCCTGCTTGGGATATGATCCAGCAATCTCCTCGCATTTCTATGTGCTTGAGTATGTGGAGGATGAGGATGGATATCTCACAGGGGTTGAGATCTATTCTTCCAAAACTGGGTTATGGACTCTCCATGTAACTGGATGGAGTGATGATGTTGTTGTTAGGCATTGGGCTATTCCGAGAAGCGTTTTCCTTAACGGTTTTCTGCATTCTGTCACGTCTACTAACAAGATTGTGGTGGTTGACATGGAGGGGAAGAAATGGAGGACAATTCCTATGCCGAAGCCTGACGGTGATCTTGGCATCATTCATCAAACTCAGGGTCGCCTATGTGCTTTTAATGTTGATCCAAATGATATCTTCAAACTATCGATTTGGATTCTTGAAGACTATAATACAGATAATTGGATATTAGAGCACACCGTTAGCTCCTTGAGGCTGTTTGGAGGGAAGAAATATCGGTTTGGATTTGACTACCTAATGATTGCGGTTCATCCAGAATGTAATTTGATCTTCTTTGTTTATGGATGGGACAATACGTTGATGTCATATGAAATAGATCGCAAGGAAGTGCGTGTTATACGTAATCTCGGACATGACTCCTCGGATCCATATCTATCTTATGTTCCACTCTTTTATGAGTCATTTGCAGATGGGCGCTAACATGCAGAACGTCGGCTCCACTTTTACTACTGCTAAAACATCCTGTTGCACTAGGAGAAGCAGCTTGGAGTGGGCAGAAAGCCATTCTCTACTACAAGGATTTAGCAAGGTCTGTTTTATTGTACTTGAATTAAGAAGTCAGATGGTAGTACTAGTACTATGTAGATTTTCTTTTGGAAGGTTTGTCCTGTTACTCTGACGGTTGTCTTGTTTTATTCTACTGGTGTTTACCCCATTATAATGAAGCTTTGATGTCCTATGCTAACACTGAAAGGTCATATGACTGTACCAGCACAATCTGTTTAGGGTACTGTGACAGTGTGACTAATGTTTTGGATGTTGGAGCATATCACATACAGTATGTGTACTTCTTGTTTATATCATCCTTTTTTCTTTTTTATTCTTTTCTTTAGTGCTTCTCTATGTTGCACCCTTACAGATCATTTTTACACATTTCGTTTCTGTATGGTGATCTATAATTGTCTCATTAAATGGAATATTACTTCCCCGGCCCTTTGTGGTTAGAGAGTTTGGTATCCAAAAAGTGCTGCTATGCTAATATAGTTCAAACTATCCAGGCTGATGATCCTCTGATGGTTACCCTTCTGAATTTTGCAAATTACCTGCCTACACCCATGATAAAGTTGATCAAAACTGCAACTATTCTGCTCCTTCTCTAAGTTCCAATATATTATTCTGTTCAGATGTTTATCTGCACCGTGAAATTTCTTATTGTTTTAACACAACTAGCATGGTGGCCCGCGCAGATTGCGCGGTTAGCATCACTATATTTTTTTTAGGGAAATGCTAATTACCGGTATCCCGTTGCAGCGCGCTTGAACGGTATGGGCCTGTAGCCGTGACATGACGGGGCGTCTCCTCGCATCGCGTGGGGGATGTTGCCTGACAGCCACATAGCCTGTGCTTATCCCTCGTGCCCCCGCGTATCATGTGTCTACTTGTATACTACTAGTAGTTTCTTTCTTTATTATGAGAAGTGTTATTTCTACTTTCTCTCTCTATTATGTCAGTGACCACATGTTTCTTTTATTTTTCTAGCTCCACTTTTCTCTATCGTCACTCACCATGTTATTCGTGTCCTCTCAACTGCACAAATATAACAGATAGCAACAGAAACTTTGACTGAAAGTCATTGGCCTCTTCGTCCAAGTTGCTTTTCTCCCTTGTTACATGCCTAAGGTACCAGATTGTACCTACGTACCAACACTTTTACCGGTAGGGTATTATGTCTAGTACATACCAGTATCACATCTAATTCACATGTGATTCCATGCCTTACATACTAGTATCAGGACCGATACTTGTATAGTACTAGGACTGAGGTACCATGTTCGATACACATACGTAGGATGTACGATTTGTGTCTAGTACCATGCCTGATACATACTTGTATCAGGACCTGATACCTACATGGTACCAGGGCTAATATATGTGGGGTATCATGTCCGATACATATATCTTGTCCGATTCGTGTCTATTACTAGGCCTAATACACACCAGTATCAGGACCCAATACTTGCATAGTACCCGAACTGATACCTATGGGGTATCATGTTCGATACATGTAGGTAGGATGATTGAATCGTGTTTAGTACTATGCCTGATTCATACTTGTATGAGGACCTGATACTTACATGGTACCAGGATCTAATACCTCCAATACTAGGCCTAATACTCATGATACTTGTGCGGTACTAGGCCTAATACATACTGGTATTAACGTCCGATACCTTCTCGGTACCAAACCTGATACATGTATGGTGCCAAGCCTGCTACTTTTCTAATACTAGTAGAGTGCCCGTGCGATGCAACGGGAAAAATATGTATAAATTAAAAACTACACCGGGTAAAATGATTATTAAGCATAAACTTGTTATAACAAAAGAGAATATCAATTTTCAAGGCATGGCACAAGTGCTCATATCTTTGTCTCTAGGGCGGGTAAAGCCTTTGATGGTTGATTGGCAGCAATGATCATCTCATCACGACACAGGTAGTGCTGAAACTTCTTCTGCAAATAATACAATCATTAGAAAGAATCATTATGGAAATTCAAAAGAAACAGAAGAACTGATTTTCTGAAGCAAGAAAATACCGAAGAATTGTTATGCATCAAAATGGCAGGGAACTTATATAGTATCTAAGATTGTTAGGCATTATTTATCCAGCCTACGGTTTGTGAACTTAGACTAAATGAAATATTGTGTATGCGGGCTGGAAGCAACACACCAGAAAAATCCCCAAAATAAACTTTACTTCCAACATCAAACAATTTTGCAACTAATAGGACATTATAGAAAATTGAGATGACTTGTGATCAAGATCAAGAGTCTTTCTAAACTCCCTCGCAAGAGAGAGAGAGAGCTTCTAAGCTCAATGAAAAGGAATTATCTGTAACCATAAATATTTATATGATACAAAAGGGAACAATTATTCAGATGCCTTTGCAGTAGTTGCATTGAATTTTTATGTTGTACTCCAATTTAGAGAGAGATGTGAAAAGGTACATGGTTTTTTTTCACCGGAATTTCCAATTTACTATACCCAATTTGCAATTTGTTCAATACCATTCTTATATTTTTCTAGTACTGCTGAAATGTACAGTATTAGATGCACAGGACAAAGTGGCCTAAAAGGAAACATGAGTTGAATGGAAATTATCAGAGCACCCAACACATATGCGATCCAGTTAGCAGCAGGAGATTTGATAGAAGCATAGAAATACACTTTTCAAAAAGGATTAGCTTATTCAAAAAAGTATATATCCAGGAGACAAATCCTGTTCAAATTAACTTCAAAACTTGAAGTGCCTCCTAGTTCATACAACTTTTGGGTAGTTCACTGATAAATGGCGTATAGGAACTCGGTTGTGGCTTGCAGATTTCAGTAGCTAGCTACACAGCAAAAATCTCGTATAATGCTAAAAACTTCTTTACATCTGCCAAGTCAGATTCACCTGGAACTGTTGTTATATTAGCAATTATTAGTTAGCTCAGCAGAACTATAGATCGAACTGTGAGTTACTCCAAAGAAGTCCAGCTCAGTCACCATCAAAATAAAATGCATTGTGGTAGTACTTATTGCCTGTTGAATAAGGTCATGCAAAAGTCCATGAAGTATGTTAAATAACATTAGTTACCAAGCCATTAATTTTGTTTATAATCGTGATTGTGATTTGTGAGCTCAAAAATGACCTTAAACATATTAGTTTTTCTGTTATAATCATCCATTACCAATTCAAAAAAACAACATAACTTTTTATAGACAAAATTATCACCTTTCTGAACAAATAAAGATCTAACATGGAGCAAAGTTTCTAGCAGCAACAGAAATTGGTTTCTCGTCTAGCAGCAACAACAATTGGTTTCTCAGCTAGCAGCAACAATACATGTATATGGCAGATATAGTGTCATTCATACCAGCAAGATTAAGGGAGAACATAGAGTTTTTTTTATTCAGATAATCATATGAGTGATGAAGCATGCTTGTCGTATTTTGAAAATCACTAAAACAATTGGTAAGCTATAGGTATAAAAGGGCAGTGGGATTCTGTAAGACAGTGACCACGCTCATTGAACCAGGCAGGAACCTGCAACCCAGAATACCACTTAATTCACTTAACCTGCAACCCAGAATACCCAAACGAACTAACCATTTTCTTATCTTAAACCCGTGAAAAATGGAATCATGCACCCATTTATGCATATAGCATAACTCAACATCAATTGGACCCAATCCCCAACTGCAATGATAAAGCAGGAGTACAAACCTTCCGATGTTAGACCTCGAAGTTCTACCATCTGAATCTTCAATCATGTATATGAACTAAGTATTTTAACCAGAATATTAATTCTTGATTCTATATTCTAGAAGCAGAATTAAAAACACATTCTTATGTTTCTCCATTTGTTTTCCTTTTTAAATTCGAGACCCAAGGATATTGTCTATATAAAATGAAATCATTAATCATATAACTAACTAAATAGATAACATGTTGTATGAGTTGTGTACAATATCTGAATATGGCATAGAAAGTTTATATAGATTCGATAGCAATTGTCTGAACTATTGTTCATGCATAATAGGAGGAAAATAAAACCATTAACTCAATGAAACAAGAGACCATATGTGTAATTAAATATTCCAAGAAATACAATATGGCAAACCCAAGTCAAAGAAAGTAGTTGTTTCCTGAACATGAATACAAGAGTATAGAAGAGGAAAGTGCATTACCAGAAATTTCATACTGGTTCTACAAATAATAAAACACTTTTGTAGTAAGCATGAACTGAGGTCTGATTCTGGTTTCTGGTTCTATAATTTAAGTATCTAACTTTTCCAGCGCACAGTGTACCCTTCGAATAACTCCATCAGCTTGTTACCCCTAGGGAAAAAAGTCAGTTAAAATGGAGTGAGCTACTCTGTTAATATCAATTATTTGCCAATTTGTCAATCACTTAATCCGATTTAGTCACTCCAAGCAATACTGAACATCTCACACTAATCTTATAAACTTATCATGCCTAACTCCATATCACACTTCTTAACGCCATACTGCTAGTGTTAAGAGTGTATAATAATAGAGTAATTTAAAGGATAAAAATGATATACATGCCATGAGCATCTAACACTGACATGGAGGATGCAAATATCAGCAGAGAAAATAATGATATTTGCAATTTACAAATCATTATAGTGTCATTAAGTGTGTTGAGAGAAAATAATTAATATAAACAACAGGTACACTCAAATGTATCACCAAGGGAACAACTTTGAAAAATCTTCCAAAAGTATATAACTAAACAATATGACAAGCCTAGGTACTGCACATTTTCTACCTAGGATAATTACTCTCGATCATTCATATCCTGCAGGTGCTAATACGGGTGATTAGGCACCTGTCCTTACCCTTTGTTTCAAGCCTATACTTGAAGGCACCTTTACATATGTTTCATGCTAGAGGTTGACTTGAATTTTGCTGCACACACTAAACTACATGGATTGAACCCAACTCCCCGAAATTACATGCAAGTGGAGCAAAATCGTGGAAGAGAAATCAGTGACAACTGACCTTGCCGGAGCCTTCGTTTACATTTTTACTACGGGATAAGCCCCAACAACAGATGGCATCCATGGTCCTTGCAGTCTTCCAAAACATATATATTTTTCTGTAATAGAACTCACCATAGGCAACAATAGTTAGGCCTCAGGACCACAGCGAAAGTATTATACCGTGTTATCTGGAGCTTGGGCAAAACATAGATCAAGTCAAGGAACAAATCATGTCCAACGAACCAGCTATAAACTACAGAAAAGAAACGAAGTAAAGTGTGCTAAAAATCGATTGAAGAAAAATAGAGTGCATATAACATACCCACTTTGCAAAGTGAAATATGCTTGGGTAATAATATTGACTAACCAGCATTTCGTCGAACACCTTTTGGACAGGAGTATCAATGATCCTTTTGTCCCTAATAATCCTGAAAATAGATTGATTGAGAGGCACTCAAACATGTAAATTGATCGACACATAACTCGATATCTAGCTTTTGTTGTGGATCAAGATGAAACGACTAAACAAAAAGGGAAAACACAGATCAAACATCATTTCCATTCCAGATTCAGAATTTGACTTCACAAAATCAAGGAAAAGTAAAATGATTTAGTACCTTCACTGCTGGGGGAGGGGATGAGGTCAGTTGGCCACATCGGGCTTGAGGGCCGGATCATGTGGGCGACATCTGAGTGCAGGAGCGCAGGTGGCAGCGCCGTGGTTGAGGTCGGATCGTGGTGGATTGGACGGCGATGCGGGCGGAGTGGAGGAGGCAGCGGCGAGCCGGCGACATGATGGCCCCTTTCAGCGGTGGCACTTGGGAGGACCACCAGTGGAAGTTGGACAGCGACGGCGGAGACCGCGAGGAGGACCGGTGCCTAGCGTGGTGTTGGAGTGAGGAGGAGAGATCGAGGAGAGGGGAAGAGTGGGAGATGCAACAGCTCCGGCGCGGATGGATGGATGGATGCGCGACGGCGGGGAGAGCGCGTCGGTTCTGAGGATTTGTCGTTGCGGCGATGGATTGAATGCGGCAGGATTTGGGCGCGAGGACGGGCGGAGTCATCGTGCAGGGACGGCGGTGGCGACAGCGAGGTAGCGGAGGCTGCGGTAGATTCTTCAGGAGATGTAGGTCGGGGCAGCGTCGATAGATGGAGGCGGCGTGGAGGGACGGCAGGGGATGGCCGACGCGAAAGAGCAGTCGACTGAGATAAGTGGGCGTTAGAGAAAAACCTATTGAAGCGGAGGAGCGCAGAGGAAGAAACGAATCAGGACGATGCTGAACCGTTGATCCGTGGGAGGATCCTCCAAGCGATATTAGCCCTTGATTACTTAGGACTCACCACCACCACTACGAATTTTTTAAGTAGTAGAGATGAGTGTCCGATATCTCCTTAGTACTGGTCTTAACATCTGCATGGTACTAGGCCTGATATTCACGTACTATGATATGCTCTATTCACATACAGTACTATATATCAGGAGGTATCACCTCTTGTACGAATGGATATCAGGAGGTATCATAACTTGAATCTAGTATCGTTCATCTAGTATAGCACATCATGTGGTCTCTCTCTGTTGTCTTTTCTTACAGGCTAGATGCTAATGCTAGTCTAGCCACGTGATGATGAGATCTCTAATTGATGAATCACACACATAGCTACTAGGCATGTACACAGTTCACTCTTGTGCACAAGCATCATCCTGTGCATACTCTGCTTGCCAGAGACGTGGGCTTCGCGAGATGAGGAACACGCATGTGATGATTGGTGGGCGGTGGGACCCATACTTGCTGGCGTACGAATGAAGTGATGTTGATGAATGCAACAGAGTGTGACGCACGCGCGTATAGAATGGAGTGCATACCGTCCTGTGTGCCTGGGACGGTATTCCGTGGTATAGCAGCCCCTTTTTTTAACATAATAGCATATATATTTTTCACATTTTATTATTAAAATATATTAAAGACAACATAATTTTAAATTCCCCACTAACTTGACTAAACTAACCAAAGTGTGTAATATTCATATTGGATTTGCATATACGTGACAGTTATTTCTAAATTATATTCATATATGGACTCCAGACTCTTCTTCCAATATTCCTTATTTTTAATTTTAATTTTTAATTTCCATTACTTTTAAATCTTATTCTATATAAACTCTAAACCCTCTCAATATTTCTAAATTTTAAATTTTGTATTTTAGTTATGTATAAATTGTATTCCTACATGAACTCTAGACTCCTCTTTCAATATTTCCTTTTTTATTCCGAATTTTGGTTATTTATAAATTTTATTCCTATATATACTCTAAACTCTTCTTTTAATTTCTTATTTTTAATTTCGCAATTTAGTTATTTCTAAATTTCATTCCTATATGGATTGTTGGTTCTTCTTTCAATATTCCTTATTTTTTATTTTTGTATTATAGTTATTTATAAATTGTATTTCTGCCTAGACTTTAGGCTTTTCTCTTAATCTTCCTTAGTTTTTTATTTTCGAATTTTGGTTATTTCTAATCTTATTTTTATATATGACTCTTTACTCATCGTTGGACATTCCTTAATCTTTAATTTCGAATTTTTGTTGTAAATCTAAATTGTATTTCTATATGGGCCCTAGACTATTCTTCCAATATTACTTATCTTTTAATTTTAAATTTTAGTTATTTCTAAATTGTATTTCTATATTGACTCTAAACTCTATTTTTAATTTTCCTTTTTTATTCCTACTTTCAATTAGTTCTAAATTCATGTATGGACTCTAAACTTTTTTTCAACATTCCTTTATTTTAATTCCGAATTTCTGTTATTTCTAAATTTTATTTCTACATGGATTCTAGACTCTTTGTTCAATATTCTTATTTATTTAATTTCAAATTTTATTTATTTCTAGATTATATTCCATATGGACTCAAACTTTTCTGCCAATTTTTTTTAATTCGAATTTTAGTTATTTCTAAATTGTATTTAACCTTTCCTTTTAAATTTTCTTATTTTTTAATTTCGAATTACAATTAGTTCTAAATTGTACACGTGTATAGACTCTAATCCTCTCTTCTAATATTCCTTATTTTTTTAATTATGAAGATTAGCTATTTTTAAATTATATTTCTATATGTACTCTAATATCTACTTTAATTTTTCATATTTTTTAATTCTGAATTTTAATTATTTCTAAATTTCATACCTATAAGGACAAAGTCTCCTTTTCTAATATTCTTTATTTTTTAATTCCAAATTTTATCTATTTTTAAATTGTATTTCTATACGAAATCTAACCTCTACTTTTAATGTTCTTTTTTAATTTCGAATTATATTTTGTTCTAAATTGTATAACTTTATGGACTCTAGTCTCCTATTCTAATATTTTCTATTTTTAATTTCGAATTTCAGCTTTTTTTAAATTATATTTCTATATGGACTTTATTTTATTCTTTTTCTCTGATTAATATGAGAATTTGTAGATCATGAGAGCGAATGTGGAGCCTTCTTTTTCTATTACTTTAATAAGTTAACTAGCTGGGTAGCCCTCGCAATTGCGCGGCTAGCACCTATACAAAATTATTTATTTATTACATATAATTTTACTTAAAATTTATTAAATATCTATCTCGTTGTCTTGAGATTTTGAAAGACCGAACTTTATCATCCGCGTGTTTCTAATTTTATATTTTTTAAAAATCACTTCGATCTCTACTCCTTAATCATTTGTTAGATCTTTTTTATTTATTTGTCGATCTATCACTATATGTATTCATCTTCCGTGAAACCTTTAAAAATTAGATCTTTTAGTTTTTAGAGTTCAACGTGTTGTTGTTGGGTTTTGTTTTTATAAATTTTTTAAAGTTCCGTTAAATACCGTCACTGTACTTATCTATGGCTCCTCCACTGCCTCCTCTCTTTATTATCATTGGGATTTTAAAAATTGAACATAATTATCGTTTCAACCATAAGTTAATTGATTTGTTGCATCGTGATGTTTATTTGCAACAATACCAATCACAACAGTGTGCTGCGAGCTGCAAAATGCCTCATGGGAGGGCATTGGCAGCATTGAGGCGAAAAGAAACCATTATTCGCCCATTGATGGATGGCCAGGAACCATGAAGAGAGAGAGAGAGAGAGAGAGAGATCCTGGAGAGGAGCTCCCCCAACATCTCGCCCGATCGGAATGCGGCTGCCTCCCCGTCGGCGCCGTCGCCGGAGAAGAGAAGAGGAGCGAAGAATAGGAATCACCTATCCTGTGCACTCCAAGATGGGCCTTAGTCTAGTCCCATCCCTTTGTTTTTCCTTTGCACACGTTGAGAAAGATATTCCTACGCAACGCCACGCGTATGTAACCGCATCGCCGTCGCTTCGAGGCTTCGAGCTCTTCTCGGCTCTCGCCTTCTCGGCGATCGGCGGGCGTACAGCAAGGCAGCCGGCGCAATGGAGGGGCTTTACCGGCGAGGGCGAGGGCGAGGGCGCTAGGTTTCCTACATGTACGACGCTCTCCACGGCGAGAGCACGGGGCGCTGCCGAGGCCAAGCGGCGCAGCAAGCGGCAAAGGTTCGTGTCTCCCAGCGAGCAGCCTTGATGTAGGTTTCCTGATCTAAACATTTACTGATTTACCTTCTCAGATTAGTTCGTCTAGTGCACGGATTGATGATCCATCATGGTGTTGATCCGTTTTCAGATTTTCTCTCTCTTTTGAATGTTTTGTTTCAAGTAATCCCCAGCTGCTCACTGTTCACCTGCTCGATCTGCTCGCGGATTCACGAATTGCAGGCTGAAGGCCTCTCCGCAGCATCACCCCATGGAGGATCTCCCCGTGGGGCGGAACCCGGCAGCCAGCCTCACCGACGACCTCGTCGTCGAGATCCTCCGCCGCCTCCCCGTCCGCTCCGTCTGCCGATCCAAGTGCGTCTGCCGGTCCTGGCGCGACCTCATCGCCGACCATGAGCACCGCAAGAAGCTGCCGCAGACGCTGTCGGGCTTCTTCTACACAAGCTTCAGCGAGGAGCGCTGCCCTTTTACACGGCGCACCACTTCACCAACGTCACCGGGATAGGCAGGCCTCTCATCTCCCCGACCTTCTCCTTCCTGCCGCAGTGCAAAGAAGTCATCCCCTTGGACTGCTGCAATGGCCTCCTTCTCTGCCGCTGCTTGCAGCTTGATGGTGTTAGCAAGTTCCACTATGCCGTGTGCAATCCTGCGACCAAGGAATGGGTGATGTTGCCGGACGCCAATTGGGCTATTGGCGAGAACCGCATCGCCTGCTTGTGCTTTGATCCAACCATCTCCTCGCATTTCCATGTGCTCGAGTATGTGGAGGATGAAGCGGAATACGTCACAGGGGTGGAGATCTATTCGTCTAAAACTGGGCTATGGAGTCTCCATGTAAATGGATGGAATGATGTAGTTGTTGTTAGCCATTCGGTCAATCGAAGAAGTGTTTTCCTTAATGGTTTTCTGCACTGTCACGCCTGCTGATGATATTGTGGCAGTTGACATGGAAGGGAAGAAATGGAGGAAAATTCCTGTGCTGGATCCCGATAATGATATTGGCGTAATTCATCAAACTCAGGGTCGCCTGTGTGCTTTTAATGTTGATCTGCTCGATATCTTCAAACTGTCAATTTGGTTTCTTGAAGACTATGATACAGATAATTGGATCTTATAGCATACCGTTAGCTCCTTGAACCTTTTTGAAGGGAAGAATTATCGACTTGAGCTTGAGTACCATGTAATTGCAGTTCATCCAGAATACAATTTGATCTTCTTTGTTTATGGATGCTACAATACTTTGATGGCATCTGAAATGGATCGCAATGAAGTGCGTGTTATACGCAATCTCGGACATGACTACTGCTGGCCATATCTGCCATATGTTCCACTATTCTCTGAGTTGTTTAACTGATGGGCGCTAATGGTCAACTTGCAGAGTTGCGGCTCCACTTTTGTTATTGCAAAAACAACTTTTTGCCCTAAGGAGAATCAGCCTTAGAGTGGGCCAGCCAATCTCTAATAAGAATTATGAAGTTATGTTTTGTTGTATTTGATTAATCCTCTTTATGTTATTTTGAAGAACGCTCTATCATATATGGTAAGCGAATTGTGTCTGTTCTGTTGTTCTGAAGGTTTTGCCTTGTTTTTATTCCACTGATGTAACCCTATGCTAGTTAAGCTTGATGTCATGTTGAAACATATGTACTGTCCCTTTTTCCTGCATTCTTTTTTTCTTTTTCTTCTTTTCTGAAGTATCTGTCTGTATTGGATTTGGACCCTTGCAGCTTACCTGTCTCCTAGATCATTTCTACTCTTTTCTATGTGGTGATTTATAATGATCTCAATAGTTGGAATATTGTTTTCCCGACCTTGTCTAGTTTGAGAGAGAGAGAGAGAGTATGTTCAAACAAGAGCACGTACAAGGGTACATCGAGGATAGTATAGATTGGTAACCCAAAAAGTTCTACGATAGTTCAGCTATGCATGCTGGTTCTCATGGTTACTCTTTTGAATTTTCCCAATTACCTGCTACAAACCGTGATAAAAATTATCAAAACTGCAACTATTATGTTCCTTCTCTAAGTTCGAATATGTATATAAGCCAGAAGTTTAGAATGACATAAAAAAATTATATACTTCTTTCAATTATGTCCTTACTAAGTTACTGTCAAATCGCAAATGCATCTAAAAGAAGTTACTGCCAAATGGCTAAGCTTCCTTAAAAATCATGGGTTAATTAGATCCATCTCATTACAAATATGCCATATTAGAAAAATACCATTACAATTATAATTCATGTTATCGGTTGGGTGCCACTGAAACTTTTTAAAATTGAAACCATGTCACTTCCGTCTAGTTTTCTGTTACCGTTGTTAACTCTCATCTGTTCTCCCCGTCATCTTGCCTCTTCTTCCTTCTTTTCTTTTTCTTCTATCTTGCTTTGGCGGGGTTGCAGGGCTAAGTCGAGAGCGCACCGGAGCAGAGGATGGGGCGAGCGGGTTTGAACGCAAGGGTGAGGACCATGAGGTTAGGCTTCATGCGGTTGCGGGCCTCCTACTGCTCTTGCTCGTGGCCACCCTCATCGTCGAGGGCGGAGACAGCACCAACGGGTGCTCATGGGCGGAGGCGGCACTCGGGTGCTCAGTATTAGGGACGAAGGCGGCAGTCGACATTTCGATGGTGGAGGGGGAGACAAGGAGGAGGCAACTGTTGTTAGGGACGAAGGTGGCTAGATCCGCTACCCTCGGGGTTAGGGCGGTCAGATCTGGCATGCGCACGTCGCCATAATCCCTTGGCCTACCGGATTCATCGTGGAGGAGGCGGCTTCCGACGCACAGAAAGGGGGACAGAGGAGATGATGACCAGCCCTCGAAGCAAAGCGAGGACTTGAGCTCGGCCGCCCCAGATCTTCACCTCCGTGCGGCGACCTCAGGTTAGGCAACTTCCGACGCACGGAGAGGAGGGTGGAGGAGACGACGATCGGCCCTCAAAGTTGCTTCACCACCAGCGACGACCTCAGGTACGTCATCCCTCAACATCATGCACTAGTATCACCCTACTCCTTGCCAATGGAGCTGCAGCTGCATCCTCCTCCTTGCCCGCTGATGGAGGCATCGATGACGGGAACTCCGGCGGCGGTGGTGGTCTACAATTCCAGCAATGGGAGCTTCAACCCCGACGACATGGACGTGAGCTTCGACTTTGGTGTTGGGAGGCGACGGTGAGGATGATGACGTGAGAGAGGATAATAGAATGTGTGATGGGAGTGACATGGTTTCAATTATGAAAATTTCATTGGCATCTAGCCGATATCGTGAATTGTAATGGAATTGTCATAATAGGGGCAATTTGTTTCTACCCCTACTTTGGTGTCTAATATTGATTTTACCCCTACTTTTTTTAGGGTTTTCGTTTTGCCCGCACTTTTTTAACCGAACGATCGTTTTGCCCCTACTTTGGATAGTGAAGTTAACGGTGTTAAGTAATTGATAAAATGATATTTATACCCTCTTTCATCTCCGTTCATTAATTGTGTTTTTACCCCATTTTATGCATGTAGCTTTGGAACTTTATTTTTCTGAGTATATTTAAAATTAAATGATGCACATTGACTAATATAACAATTTGGACATATTATGAATTTAATGGAATTTTGACAAAATTTCAGCAGAAACGAAATTACCACTTTCTATGGTATATTTGTAATGGCATGGATCTAATTAATCCTAACAAGTAACCGAGTCCATGTAATGCTCGTGATTGAGGCCTGTGAAGGCATAAGTTCATCTGAGGTCCCTTAACTTATCAACGAATCCGATTTTTCATCCTTCAATCCAAAAACTAGATACAACGGGTCCCTCAGCTATCAAAACCAGTGCAGATGAGGTCTCTCAATGGTTTGGACGGTGTTTTTGGCTAATGTGTCACCTACGTGGCTAATTTGACTCGGTCTTCATCTGACGTGGCATAGACGTGACGCTTACATGGCAATTCGATCCGGAAAAATAATAAATCCCGTGGGACCCACATGTCAGTTTCACACACAAATTAATAAAAAAATGATGGGGCCACGTGGGCTCCATATGTCATTCTCACCCTCCTCTTCTTCCTCCTTTCTCCCCATCTCCCCTCTCTACATCTCTCTCCCCTCTCCTCTCTCCACGCGCGACGGAGAGGTAGCGGTGCACGGCGGCCAGCGGGAAAGGAGGGAGCGGCCGCGCAGCGGCGAAGGCACGGCTCTCTGAGGGCAGGGTGCCGAAGCGGGGAGTCAACGAGGCTGCGGTCCCCGAGGTACTCGACGATGTCGACGAGCCACTAGGAAGCGATGCCGCAGTTGTCAGAGAAGAAGTGGAGCGCCTCCTCGAGGAGGGATAGCACGGCGAGGTAGTCGGGGAGGTCTTCAGCGACGACGGAGCCCGCGAGGAGCAGCGGCTCGAGGCCGTGCACAGTGTCGAACAACTTGAGCACGGCGGCGGCTGGCCCCACGGAACGGTCGATGTACTTCCCAGCACCCTCTAGCGCGTCATGCGGGGCGCGGATCGGGCGCACCGCCGCCTCCATCGCCGGGAGGTGAGCTTGGATCTCCCCAAGCTTGGGCCCCGTCCACGCTAGAGCGTGGCTGAGCGCCCTCGACTTCTCCACCCCAGCTCGCAGCGCCCGCCTCGCTGCTAGCAGGCTCGCCATCCCGCGTTCCTCCTCCTTATCCATTCCCATCCCCATCCCCTAATGTTGAGACACCGGAAGCCACCACCTTCTCCTCTGCAGAAGCGGGGCGCTGGCAACGGTGAGGCTAGTTATAACCCGGTGAGGGGAAGGCGCGAGAGCGACATGGAGAGCCGTGCCTCCGCCGCTGCACGCCGTTGCCTCTTCGTCGCGCCTGGAGAGAGGAGAGGGGAGAGAGATGTAGAGAAGGGAGATGAGGAGAGAGGAGGAAGAGGACGGGTGAGAATGACATATGGGGTTCATGTGGGTCCCACCATTTTTTTATTAATTTGTGTGTGAAACTGACATGTGGATCCCACAAGGTTTATTATTTTTCGAGATCGAATTGCCACGTAAGCGCCACATCATTACCACGTCAGATGAAGATCGAGTCAAATTAGCCACGTAGGTGACACGTCAGCCAAAACCACCATCCAAAACACTGAGGGACCTCATATGCACTGGTTTTGATAGTTGAGGGACCTGTTGTATCTGGTTTTTCGGTTGAAGGACGAAAATCGGATTCTTTGATAAGGTAAGGGACCTCAGATGAACTTATTCCGCCTGTGAAACTACAGAATGGGCCCGAGTGAAGTGGAATTTGGAACGAAGTCCGGTGCAACAACACTTGAGTTGAGGGCATCTAGGGCTTGCGTCGCCGCCGCTTCTAGCTCCTCTTCTCCGCGACCGGCGCACATTGCAGCGGCAATGCTTCGTGCGGTCGTGCCTTGATCCGTATGTTCCTGATCTACACATCTAGTTCTCAGATCAGTTTGTTTAGTAGGTGGATTAACGAACCCTTGATGTCGAGTTGTTGCCAGATTTTTCTTCCATTGCGCATTTTGATGTTTTGTTTGATTAATCCCCATCTGCTCACCTGCCCGATCTGCTCTTGCCGGTGAATCCGTTGCAGGCTAACGACTTCCTCTCCTCCACCCACCCGATGGAGGAGAACCTCCCCAACAGGAGGCGGAACCCGGCGGCCAGCATCACCGACGAGCTCATCGTCGACATCCTCCGCCGCCTCCCCATCCGCTCCGTGTGCCAGTTCAAGTGCGTGAGCAAGTCGTGGCGCAAACTCATCGCCGACCATGAGCACCGCAAGAAGCTGCCGCAGACGCTGTCGGGCTTCTTCTACAAGAGCATCAACGACGAGCGCTGCCCGTGCAGGGCGCGCCATTTCATCAACGTCACTGGGAAAGGCATGCCTCTCGTCAGCCCAACCTTCTCCTTCCTACCCCAGTGCCACGACGTCGTCCTCTTGGATTGCTGCAATGGCCTCCTCCTCTGCCGCTGCTACGTGTCTCCTGGGAATTTGCAGTTCCACTACGCCGTGTGCAATCCTGCCACCAAGGAATGGGTGATGTTGCCGGACGCCAACTGGGCTGTTGACGAGAGGCGCACTGCCCGCTTGTGTTTCGATCCAGCCATCTCGTCGCATTTCCATGTGCTCGAGTATGTGGAGGATGAGGATTCATACGTCACACTGGTCACAGGGGTGGAGATCTATTCGTCTGAAACTGGGTTATGGACTCTCCATGAAAATGGATGGAATGATGAAGTTATGGTTAGCCTTCCGGCCGATCGGACAAGTGTTTTCCTTAATGGTTTTCTACATTCTGTCACGCTTTGTGATATTGTGGCGGTTGACATGGAGGGGAAGAAATGGAGGAAGATTCCTATGCCGGATCCTCATGGTGATACTGGGATAATTCATCAAGCTCAGGGTCGCTTGTGTGCTTTTAATGTTGATCCAAATGATATCCTCAAACTGTCAATTTGGTTTCTTGAAGACTATGATACAGATAATTGGATCTTAAAGCATACCGTTAGCTCAATTGATCTGTTTGGAGGAAAGAAATACCAATTAGATTATGGCTACCAAGTAATTGCAGTTCATCCAGAATGCAATTTGATCTTCTTTGTTTATGGATGGCACAATACTTTGATGGCATATGAAATGGACCGCAAGGAAGTCCGTGTCATACGCAAACTCGGACATGAGTCATGCCAGCCATATCTACCATATGTTCCAATGTTCTCTGAGTCATTACCTGATGGGTGGTGCTAACATGCAGAGGTGCGGCTCCACTTATGTTATTGCAAAACCATCTTTGTACCCTAATGAGAATCAGGCTTAGAGTCGGCAGCCAATCTCTAATATGAATTATGAAGTTCTGTTTTATCGTACTTGGGTGATGGCTCATTAGTGTTGTTTTGAAGAATGTTGTGAAAACATAGATGGCACGTAAGTTGGCCTTCCGGAAGGTATGTCCTGTTCTGAAGGTTATGTCTTGTTTTCACTGGTGTTTACCCTATGCTAGTTAAAATTTATGTCCTGTGTTAACAAGACATACCTTTTGGTTGTACCAGCTGTCAGTTTATGGAACAATTGCAAATGTTTTGGAAGTTGGATCATATGTACTTCCTTGATTTCTGCCTTCTTTTCCCCTTTTGTTCTTTCTGAACTACTTGTCTGTGTTGCGCCCATGTGCCTATGCAGCTTATTGTCTCCTGGATCATTTTCACTCGTTTTTGTTTGGTCATCTACAATGCTCATTAATTTGGACATTGCTTCCCCTGCCCTTACTTGCTGGAGAAGAAGAGAGTGCAAACAAGAGCACATACAATGGTGCACCAACAAGAAACTGCAGAACATTCTAGAAATGGAAGATAACAAAGATAAAAAAGTGATAAAATAGTTAAACTATTCTGCATTGTCATCCTTTTATGAGCACCCTTCTGAATCTTCCCAATTACCTGCTGCAAACCATGATAAAAACTATTATGTTCTTCTTAAGTTCCAACAAGTATCAATTACTTCAATTGTCTCCATTCTAAATCACTTCCACTTTGAATTCCTCTAAGTTACAACATGTTTAAATCAACAATGGCATATTTTTTCTTCTAATTCTGTTCAATTATCTCTATTCTAAATTACTGCCAAAGTGACCAAGCCTCCCAATAATTATTGTGGTGTTGAGAGTTGAGACCTGCTAGTTACATCCGATTCTCCACTTCCTTTCAGACCTGCTCGAGAAAGAGCAATGGATAGTTGGATATTTTCTTTTGGCCACATGAAAGGGCGTATTAAACTATATGGGCATCCCCTGCAAAGAAAGCCATGCAAATCTAGCATTAACTTTCAGTTGCCGTTTTCCAAATTATTTCTGTGTTGTAGTCGAAAATAAATTGTTCTCTGTAACTGAATTTAGTATGCTATTTTCGCCAAATTCCTCGTTTGCTGTCAATGTCCAAACTATTATGACTTTGATCACTTTGCGGTAGAAAAGAAGATGATGATGTCCTCTTTTGAAAACAATCTCCCAGCAACAACGATGTTTTGAAGCCTTTTAACACAGTATACATGTCATGGTAAGGTCAAAGATCGGCTAGTGTGGTGTGGTGGGGCCAATCATACACGTCATCGGACAATAACCTAATGCGACTATTAGGCCACCATCATCTGCATCGTTCCAGTTCTCAGTGTTCGACGGCATTCACACTTGAAGGTTTCAGACAGTTCTGCCTTCTTGAAATTTCTATTGTTTTAACGTCAAATGCAGTCGCAGTTCATTGCACTCTGATGTTTCTCTGCAATGCTCATCACAAGAATCTGCTGTGAGCTGCAGATAAGGCTCATCGGAGGACACCGGCGGCGTTGAGCAATTGATGATGGCTGATGCCAGCTCTAACTGTTTACAGATAACCAGGACGTATGTACGTCATGCTAGGAACAACAGAAACTTAATTGCGTCCAGGAACATTCGACGACATGGTCATTGTAAATACTGTAGTATTCAGAGCACACCATGTGGTACAGATGTATATCATGTACTATACTACTACTACCTAGTTCTGCAGTAACATAGAATCTTCCATTGCTGCCAATCTATGAGTCAATATTTAGCACAACAATTCGGCTTCAGAAAGAAACAACAAAGAGGAATTCGTCAGCAACAACGCAGCAGCCTGATGATTTGACTAAATACAACAAAACAAATCACGGCTATTATTCCATTTGCCAACCACCATCTTAATTATTTCAAGCCCTTTGACTTGTGATCGTCCAAGTACTTAAGCGAGAGAGAGAGAGCCCATAACTATGGAGAAAGCTGAGAAGCACGCGCTAATCAAACAATCTCTTCTTCTGTTCACAAGCAATCAGAGAAGAGGACACGCCATGTCGTCATCATGGGTTGTACTACCTTCCCTCCTCCTCCTCCTCTTGTTCTTCTTCCTCTCGCCGCCGCTCGCCGCCGCCGCTTACACGGAGTACTCGTGCAATGGCACCCGTGGCAACTTCACGGCGGGGAGCGCGTTCGGGCTCAACCTCGAGCTTCTCGCCGCGGAGCTCCCCGCCAACGCGTCGTCGTCACGGTCGCTGTTCGCGTCGGCGGCCATCGGCGCCGCGCCGGACAGGGTGTTCGGCCTGGCGCTCTGCCGCGGCGACATGAGGGACGCCGCGACGTGCTCGGGCTGCGTCTCCAACGCGTTCCAGCGCCTGCGCGCGCTCTGCGGCCGTGACCGCGACGCGACGTACTACCACGACCTCTGCGTCGTGCGCTACTCCGGCGACGACTTCCTGTCGCGCCCCGACGATAACTCGCCGGTGATCAACGCGCTGGACGTGAACGCGTCCACCTACTTCGGGTGGGACGGCCGGAACGCCACGACGCGGAGCTTCTTCCTGTCGCTGGTGGGCACCCTCTTCGGTGAGATGGCCATGTACGGGTCGTACAACTCGTCGGTGCGCCGGTACGCCAGCGCCGTGATGTACGTGAACCCGCAGCTGCCGACGGTGTACGGTCTGGCGCAGTGCACGCCGGACCTCTCGCCGGCGCAGTGCTGGCACTGCTTCCAGGGGCTCCAGGACCAGAACCGGCGGTGGTACGACGGCCGGCAGGGCGGCCGCATCCTCGGCGTCCGGTGCAACTTCCGGTACGAGAGCTACCAGTTCTACGCCGGCACGCCGGACGTCAGGATCGGCCTGCAAGACGTCGCACCATCACCAACCGGAAACAATGGTAACAACCAACACATGCACGATCATTTCTTCTCCTAATAAATCTGCTCAAAAGCTATTTCACGGCTTACTATTGTTGTACGTTGTTATAAATGTTAAATTTTTGACCATATTGATTAATTTTTTGAATTACTGAAGTTTATTATTACCATGAATTTTAACATGATTTGCACTTCGTGATAATACAATCCATCTAACCAATAACCAGATCTTTGTGATTAACATGAAGATTGCTAGTGTCCAAAATTAGTATAGATAGAGATAGATTTGTTATATATATTTGTTTGATCATGTTAATATTAATCATATTATCACTGTCATTTTTGTTGTAGCTCACAATGATCAAACATGTAAGCAATGTCTAACCACTCAATGGTGGCGTATGCTATCAGTCTGTTATTTTTTTCTATAACAATCACTGTATTATCACTACTAATTCTCTTCTTTGTTTATGCAGGAACCAACCACAGGAAGACCTTAATTATCGTTCTATCCGTGTCAATCACGGTATTCTGTTTCATGCTGGTCGGCTGCCTCTTACTGATGAAAAAACTACGAAAAGGAGACGGTAATAACGAGATGCCACTAACCCCCTCCCATAATGAACATCCTTTTCTCCCTCCATTTCAGCATCACAAAGTGCTTAATGAACCAAACCATAAATATCCAATTCCTGCATCTATCACAGGGAGAAAGTCGAATCGGCAGCTGGAAACACATTCCAGGAACAGCTCCAAGACAGAGGAGGCACTGAAGCTGTGGAGGATCGAGGAGAGCAGCACCGATTTCACGCTCTACGACTTCGACGATCTTGCCGCTGCCACGGACAACTTCTCTGAAGATCACAGGCTCGGCAGAGGCGGATTTGGACCTGTCTACAGGGCAAGTTATCTGATACTACTACTTTTTACAGTCATTTTTGACCAAAATGTGTGAATGGTTGTCGCTGTATATGCTAATAATCTGCACCATTGTTGTCCCTATATTGTTTAGCAGTCAATGTTGACGAAAATGCGGATGATTTGGTGATGCTAACATGCATGATTATTGCTTTGTCTGTCATGTTTTCAGGGTGAGTTGTCTGATGGAGCCGAGATTGCGGTGAAGAGGCTGGCAGCACAGTCGGGGCAGGGGCTGAAGGAATTCAAGAACGAGATCCAGCTCATTGCCAAGCTGCAGCACACCAACCTCGTCAGGCTCGTTGGTTGCTGTGTTCAGGAGGAGGAGAAGATGCTGGTCTACGAGTACATGCCCAACAGAAGCTTGGACTTCTTCATCTTCGGTATTATTACTCTCTATCATCAAATAGATAGGGGTGGAGACAAAATTATCTCAAGCCTAGGACTAAATAATTTTCATATGTTTGCCGTATACTAATATTTGAGACATGAAATTAACTTTGTTTGAAAACACGGACATGTGGTTTTACTTTTTATCATTTTCGTGAATATGCGATTAAAAACAATAATACAAAAGCAAATACCCTGAATATAGAACAGGTAAAAAGGGAAAAGACAATTACTTTTGCTTGTAGTCCAATTGATCAATCAGCGTGTCAAACTGCTGTAAAAAAATCAACGTGTCAAATTTTCAAAAGACTATGTTACCGTCAACATTTTACTCATCTTCCAATTTTCTAACCCTTTCTATCGTTCTCAAGTACGGTTAGAAAACAAAATGCATATTGCAAAATGGTATCCATATCCTAATTAAACAACAAGTTAAAAAAAAAGGTGAAACGGATTACTTCTGGTTGTATAGTCCACTTGATCAGTTAACGTGTCAAACTTCCGGACGACCATGTTACCGTCAACGTTTTACTAATCTTCCCAATTTACTAATCTTGGATAATGTTTTCACGCATGTAGACCAGGAGCAAGGGCCATTGCTGGACTGGAAGAAACGGCTGCACATAATCGAGGGCGTCGCGCAGGGGCTCCTCTACCTTCACAAGCACTCACGTGTGCGCATCATCCACCGCGATCTCAAGGCCAGCAACATACTCCTCGACAAGGACCTCAACCCTAAGATCTCCGATTTCGGCATGGCTAGGATCTTCGGCTCCAATATGACTGAAGCCAACACCAACAGAGTCGTCGGCACTTAGTAAGAAAAAGAATAATGACACACTATCTCCGTTTCATATTATAAGTCGTTTGACTTTTTTTTCCTAATCAATTTCTCTTTAAGTTTGACTAAATTTATAGAAAAATATATTAATATTTTCAACTCAAAGCAAACGTATTGTTAAAATATATTTAATTTTAGATTAAATGAAACTAATTTGATATTTTAGATGTTGCTGTTTTTTATAAACTTGATTTTTCTTAAACTAGGAAAAAAGTCAAACGACTTATAAGATGAAACAGAGGGAGTATATCGTAGCAATACTTATACACTCCTTAAGTCAAACATTCGTAAATTTAACCATCAATTACTAAAGCATTATAAAGTTTAACATTATATTTATGTATTAATACTTTTATAATATATAATCAACATGCTACTAATTAAACTATATAAATATTTATAATGATTTCTGAAAAAAAACTAAAAATGACGAGTAAATTAAAACGGAGAGTGTACTGGTATTATATTAAGTTTTAGCATCTCAACTCACTGAGCAAATTGATTTAAGCCGTGATGTTTTCTTCAGGTGTTTGTACCTTTATTTTTCTAGGGATAAGGATCAAGTAGCTGTACTTACTATAGTGGTATTTATTGATTGTTGTTTTGGTGTTCACGTGGTGCAGTGGATACATGGCTCCTGAGTACGCTTCGGAGGGCATTTTCTCGGTCAAGTCCGACGTGTTCAGCTTCGGCGTGCTGCTTCTCGAGATCGTCAGCGGCAAGAGGAACAGCGGCCACCAGCACTACGGCGAATTCGTCAACCTCCTCGGATACGTACGTTACGTTTTTTTCTCTCTTTTTTCTCTCGATGGCGTTACCATTTTACGACCTTTTTGTGTGTTCCTAATCAAAACCGTACTTGTCTTCCGTGGATTAATAAATGAGCACGCGGCTTATCCTGTACAATTATCAATTATGTCGAAACGTTTTCACGTCTACTGTTACACTGTAGCTCCCTTTGACTTACACTAGCAACATGACTAGTAGTACATCAATAACAAGGATTGATAAATGGTTGATCAACTTGATATTTCTTTCAGTAACTTTACCGTGCTTTCTCTCTCTCTACTGTTACTATTCTGTTCCGATTATATAATATTATCATTGGCAGATATAATCTCAGCCATTGATTTATGAATTCTACTACTAGTAATTAAGATGGTAATACAAATAAATACTATGATATATATTGAATCATAAAGATTATTGATTCTATTTCAAGCATAAAGTTGTAAAACAAAAACTATTATTATTTTTCAGGCGTGGCAGCTGTGGAGAGAAGAGAGAGGGTGCGAGCTGATCGACCCGACGCTGGGCGAGTGCAGCGGCAGCGAGGCGGCGGCCATAAGCCGGTGCTTGAAGGTGGCGTTGCTGTGCGTGCAGGACAACGCGACGGACCGGCCGACGATGACGGACGTGGCGGCGATGCTGGGCAGCGACGGCGTCCCTCTGCCGGACCCGCTGCCGCCGCCGCACTACCAGCTGAGGGTCTCCAGCGACTACGACGACGAGCGCGAGTCGGCCGCCGGCGGCTGCCGGCCGTCGCGGTGGCGCTTCACCGACTCGTGCAGCACCAACGACGTCACCATCACCACCATCGAGGAAGGGAGGTAGCGATCGATCTCACCGGCATTTCGATCATTACGCGTTCGCTGGCCTTCACATGTGGCACCACGTCCTTTTCGTGTGTGTGTGGATGGGCACACGGATTGCTGTGCCTCCACTTGATATGTCGAACTCGATCGGCAAGGGCGCAATACAGTGGTCGTTTGCATGGTCGCATCACTGTATGGATGTCACGTCGTTGTACAGACAACTCGGTACGTATACGGGTATGGGGTAATGGGGATAAGTACCTGAGCCAAACAAAGAGGCAGGTTTTCTTCTTTTGTAACTTTTGTGTGAAGAGTGTACGGCTAAAAAGCTGGTACATACAGTGTTTGTTGATGGATGAAAAGCACGTACGTACGCGATCTGGACAAGGATGGTTGGATGCAATTGGGGTTTGGGGTGTCGCATGGTTGGTTTCCTTTTGCCACGAACACCCATGTTAGGTGTGTTGTGTGGCGTGCGGCCGACTATTCAAGCCGTGTTAATGCGAACCTGATGATGGTTGACGATTTATTCCGGGGGAGCACGTGTGAGCTTGGTAGTTGTCGTTAACAGGAAATAATGCAGTACAGATTGATGGAAATCGACGCATTTCCCTTTTGTAAGAATGGGAACAATGGGTGTTCCCCTTTCAAAATAATAAACAAGGTCATCCCACCACCTCTCATCTGCAAAAAAAAAAAAAATCTTTTGGTAGGGCTGTCGATAAATTTGTGACGACGTAACATTGTCGTAGGAAATTAGGATCACAAATCTATTAACTTATTAAAGGAATTGAAAAATAAGCCTTCATGTTCGCTCTCATGAACTAGAAAATCTCATATTAATCGGAGAAAAAGAAAAAACAGAATCCATATAGGATTACAATTTAAAAAAAGCTGAAATTTGGAATTAAAAATAAAGAATATAGGAAGAGAAGACTATAGTCCATGCCGGTATACAATATAACTAATGGAAATTCAAAATTGAAAAAATAAGAAAATTAAAGTAGAGATTAGAGTCCATACAGAAATACAATTTAGAAATAACAAAAATTCGAAATTAAAAAATAAGGAATATTGAAAGAAGATTATAAACTCCATATAGAAATACAATTTTAAAAATAACTGAAATTCGGAATTAAGAAAAAGAAATATTGAAAGATAAGTTTAGAGTCCATATAGAAATACAATTTAGAAATAATAGAAATTAGAAATTAAAATAAGGAATATTGGAAGAAGAGTATAGAGTCCATAATTTAGAATTAATTAAAATTCAGAATAAAATAATAAAACTAAAAGTAGAGTTTAGAGTACATATAGAAATACAATTTAAAAATAACTAAAATTAGAAATTAAAAAAGAAATATTGTGACAATAGTCTAAAGGAATATAATTTAGAAGTAACTAAAATTAGAAATTAAAAAATAAATAATATTGAAAGATGAGTTTAGAGTTCATATAGAAATACAATTAGAAATAATGAAAATTCAGAGTTAAATAATGGAAATTAGGAATTGAAAAATAAGAAATATTGGAAGAGGAGTCTAGAGTTCATATAGGAGTATAATTTAGAAATAACTGAAATTTTAAATTTAAAATTAAATATAGGAATAAAATTTTTAAATAATAGAAATTCATAATTAAAAAAATAAAGAATGTTGAAAGAGGAGTCTAGAGTCCATATAGAAAAATAATTGAGAAACAACTAAAATTCAGTATTAAAAATAATTAATGACTATCACGTATATACAACATAATATGAATATTACACATTGATAATATGAATATTACACATTGATAGTTTGGTCAAGTTATTACAAAATTTAAATTATGTTATTATTTTAAGATATTTTAATAATACAATAAGAAAATAGATATGGTACTATATGAGAGAAAAATATAAGAATACTAGCCGCGTAATTTGCGCGGGCTACCATACTAGTTTCTTTATATTTTAATCCATGCTAATGCTTCTAATATTTAAATTAAAGACCTCTCTGTTACATTTTTAAAAGGTTTTGCTCCTCTTACTTTACTGATTTGGCTAGAAGGTGTTTATTTTCTTAAGCTTCGTGAAGCGTTTAATGGTAATCATAGCCACCTCAATGAACTACGACTCGTGACGACAATGTGAACATGATCACAACACAATTCTATTAAGTGAAAAATATGAGCCTAGCTTAGTCTATTATGAAACTTCGGTACTATCTGTTTATAGGCATCATCTCAACGAATAAGTCCTTTCCACAAAACATCTTAGAAAAAATTTGTACTAAACAACCATTTATAATTAACATGGTAGGAATCTGAACAATTAAATCTCAACCTGACAATCTAGTATATAAACTGTAAGAGTGGTTTCGTAGTTATTGAGAGGGTACCTATAGTTATCATATTTTCTATATGTACAATTTATTTAGTGTCTCTCGATACCTTATTTATTAAAAACTCCAAAATTTACACCTTATATATATTAAAATCTCCAAATTTTACACGAAAATTTTTTTGGTACAATAAAATTGCTCAAACTGCTCTAAACCCTAACTCTCCTTGGCTCTTTTGTGTTGCCCTCACGCTGCTGCCCCTCACATTTCTTCAACTATGCGGACATGGCTGGATCTTGTACTTGCTATTGGTAATTCAGCATCCCAGCAGTACCGAAGTCTCAACCAGCTAACAATTGTGTTGCCTCGGGCCAAGAATTCGCTGGCCAAATGGCCCATAATCATCTGCAGCCATCGGCTTGCGTAAGCCTTCTGGGCTGAACATGGCCGATCATCCAAGCTAACTCGCATGGGCCATCATTTGGAGGTGGACCGACATGGCACATCTCCTCTTCGCTCATCATTTGCCGCTAGGAAAAAGTGTCCCTCTCATCTTGGTATCAGATTACAAAATCATCCCACAACGATAAAATCAGATATATGTTATCCTAACTTATAAAACCGGATGGTCCTTTGGTGGTTTTGATCCTGGTTTATCTGACGTGGCAGCTAAGTCAACGATCCGACATACCACGTAACATTGTTGCCGCTACACAAGGTGAACGGATCCTCTTCATCCTCGGCCATCAGCGACAGCGTCGATGTCCTCGCCGCCTCGCCAGCGAGTGGCCCAACAAGATCGCTGCCTCCGTCTCCTGCGACTGGTGGCGTCCCGATCGCAGGAGAGGCCCTGCTAGTCTGCCGCCATAGGTGGTGGAGATGTGGAGTATACTAGAAAATTAGCACGCCAGTTGGTGCGCCGACTGATTTGATTTGTGTCCCGTTCGTATTATTCTGGCTCCTCTAATCTCAATAAATTTTTCATGTTTATAAGGACTTAGTTTAATGCCAACGGAACATTTGAAAGGATCCCTTAATTCGTTATTTATTTTGTGTTTGTAAGTGATGAGGGGCAGATTGAAATATGCAATTTTGGTTATCTAAATAAATTTTGGAAGATGTGCTGAACATATACGATAGAATTATTTTTTGTATAGTAGCTTATTCCTAAGAAAAGAAAATCGAACAAGTGAAGTAATACCGAAGTATTTGACTCCAACCATCGGATCTTTTCGAAATCTAAAATGTTCTAGATTCCTTGATATAAATTTTGCTAGGTCAATAGACCATCGTAGGGTCCTTTTGTGATTTTTATAGGAATTTTTATCATTTTGTTTCAAATTATTCTTATCTTATTTTTTCCTATCAGTAAAATTTTCTTTACGTCTAACATTGGGCTTATGTTTTTCTGTTTTTCCTTGTAAAAGTTAGCTTGTTGGCGCACTCGCTATTTCGTACCCAGTGCATATTATATAGTGCGTATTTGGACAATGAAAATTGCTACACAGATAGTTCATAAAAAATAGTTTAATTCCCTTAAAATTGCATGGGAACTTATATTTATAAAATAGGATATAATATACGCTTTGTGTAAAAAAATGCGCTCATCAAATAGGATGTAATATGCTCTTCTGTTTTTCTAAAGCATGTTTTATAGAATGTGACTTCATAAATTAAAAGTTTCATGTATATATATGCGCTCTTAAAAATCTATTGAGTCCTAGGATTACGAATTTTTATCATACATTTAATTTAATTACTTAGTGTTTCCAATTTTCAATACGTTTAAAAATTAGTTCAAAAATCTCCTTGAACAAAACTTGCTGCTACGCTAATAATTGTTAGGAAAATTAATGTAGACATAATATCTGCCTTTTTTAATGCCAATAATCTTCATGCTTCACATATTTCAATACTACTTAAAAAATCATTTTTACACACCCTCTTTTATTTTTACATGCGAAAAAAATAATTCACCGGTAAAATTAAGGCAAATAGCAATCATTTTATTATATTTGGAGAAATTTTCTTTCATTTGTGTAACGCCCGATCCGTCGCGGCGTTAGTTTAGGGAAAAAACCTAATTTCCTAAAACCCTAATTTCGAAATTTCGCATTTTTGTTTTATTTGTTTCTGTTTATGTGTGTGTGCCAAGATCTCTTCCCCCTCTGTCCAAATATCATTCCAAAAATTCAAATCCAAATCCAAATTTTCTCCAAATCGATTCTCTGCAAAAAGTCTGAATTGCCTCCCTCCTGTTCCTCGGGCCGAATCCCGTCGGCCCAATCAGTCTCTCTCTCCCACAGCAATTCTCTCTCTCTCCCTCTCCTATTTTCTCTCCCTTCCTCTCGCTGTTCTCTCTCTCGCCGGGTTGGATTTGCCGCCCGCGCCGTTCAAACGACCGGCCGCCTGCCTCGGTCACCGCGACACCGCGTCACCGCCGCGTCTCCTCGGCCCGCCAGCCTCTGCCCGCCTGCGCCGCCAGCCTCTGCCCGCCTGCGCCGCCTGCCTCTGCCCTGCCTGCGCACAGAGGCCAAGCCTCGGAGCCGTCGCCGCCCCCCCTCCTCTCTCCTCCTCCTCCCGAAACGGCAAGGGGCAGAGCCCCCTTTCTCCTCCCCTTTCCCCTTTTTTCCCTCGCCGGCGTCCTCTCTCTGCCGCCGCGTTGGTCGCTAGCGCTTGGAGCGCTAGCCCTCGCGCGCGCCCGTGATGCAGCTGCTAACCCTCCCCGCGTGCTCCCTTGGCCCCTATAAGACCCCTCTCCTCTCCCTTCGGCCGCCCTCCCCCTTCCCGCAGCCGAGCGCCGCGCCACCGTCACCCCGTTCGCCGCTCGCTGCCGGACGCCGCCGCGCTCGCTGCCGGACGCCGCCGCGGACGCGCGGAGCTCACGCCGGCCGCGCCGCCTCCACCTCCTCTTCCCGGCTCGGCGTCCCTCTCCTCCCACGGTAACCGCCCTCGCCGCCTCCTTCTCTTCCCCCTCTCCCTCGCGTAGCCACCGCCGCACAGCCGTTCCCCGCCACGGCCGGCCGCGCCGCGCGCGTAGCCGCGCCGCGCCCCTGCCCCTCCGCGCCGCGCCGCGCCCAACCTCGCCCCCTCGCGGCGCCGCCTCGATCCGCCGCGCCCGGCCACGCCACCGCCCCACCTCGCCGGCCGCATCCCCCCCAACTGGCCGCCTCCCTCTCTCGGACACGCAGAGAAGAAAGAGGAGAAGAAATGAGGAAAGAAACAGAACAAAGAAGAAAGGAGAAAAAGAGAAGAGAGAGGAAGAGAAGAAAGAAGAGAAAGAGGATGGAGATGAAGGTGGGACCCACCGTGGGCCCCACGTCCTTGACCCGGTCCTCCCGGTCTCCCTCTCTCTCACATGCGCCGCGTGGGCCGTGTCCCTCGCCGGCCCACTCGCCCGGTCCGACCTCCCGGCCTGCTAGGCCGCCTTGGTCCGGCCACTCGCCGCTCGGCCTGCCCACCAGCCTCGCGCGCCACTGGGCCGCTTGGCCGGCCCGCTCGCCGCTCCCGCCTCGGCCTGGCCTGCCGGCCCGCTCGCCCGGCCGTGGGCCGTTCTTTTTCCCCCGCGCGCTCGCACCCGGCCATGGGCCGCTTCGCCCATGGGCCGCCTCGCCCAACTCCTACCGGCCGACAAACAAGTCCAAAAGCAGCCCCTCCTTCCTTTTCCTTTCCAGGGAATTTAAATAATTCCTTTTCCTTTAGACAGAAAATCAATTAACCTTAGAAAATCCATATCTTTTCAACCGTTCGTCCGATTGACCCCGTTCCACTTCCAAAATTCCTCTAAAATCGAGATCTATTTAATGGCACACTTAGTGGTCTCTATTAGGGCTTTCTTTTCGCTGTTTATTGAGTCTTTTCATTTCGCGTATAGTATCGGAGCACGAAGACTCGCAGTGTGCGGATTTCGAGGAACAAGTTCAAGATCTCGAGCAAGGCAAGTCACCTTTGACCATCTTGCACCCATAATTTAAAACTAAGTATTTTTATTTTATTTCGTAAACTATGCATGATTAGGACACACCTCTTTGTATTTGGCCGCGGTTTGCAAGATAACCTACCGGCCCAACCCATTTGATGCACATACCTTCCTTGATTATCGAATACCCGTACCACCTTTGTCAACCGCCGGTTACCGATGTCCGAGCCCTCGGGCACGCACATCGGGGACCCTCTCAAATTTAAAACTATCAACGATGGGTAAAACTTGGGTTTATGAAATACTTGGAAAAACCCGACACTTGGGTCGGTGTCTGCAAAATAAAGCGATTTCTAAAAATCGCGGTGCGGGAACGCACCGGGAGTGCGCTTTCCCGTACTTGCACTTAAGGACCGAATCCTTTGGGATTTCATCCAAACATAAATAGTGCGACCACATGGGTGAAATGGGACACCCCTGGCTGAGTAACTAGCTGGGCCTGGGAAGCCTTGATGCCAAGGGACAAGTGGATTCGCCGGGGTGGTGTCGGGGAGGACCCCTGGGCTTCCTGGCACAGTATGGTCTGGGACCTAACCTGTTGTTGGTCCGGAGGACCCCTCCCGTTGGCATATGGTAACCTTGTGTCGGCTTTGAAATGCCTTGTCGTGAAAGCCTCAAAGTCAACAGACGTGGCTGTTCTGCACGGGCTGGGTGACCCAGGCTAGTAACGTCGTGTGGGTAAAGTGTACCCCCTCTGCAGAGGTTACTAAACTGTTCGAACAGCCGTGCCCACGGTTAAGGGCGGATGTGAGGTGATTCCTTAGCGTAGTTTTGTTTTACTACTGCTTGTGAAATTGACTTGATGGGTTGGATGACGTCGTGATCAATTGAGGTCGACGGGTTCAGCTAGGCCAGGGAGGCCGTCAAAATCGTTTGGCTGGGAGCCAAAACTTGAATTCTTGAAAGATTGATACATTGCACAAACTCCGACTGGGCTTGATGCACTGTCAGGCCCGAGTCGTTGAGAAGCACTTCTCTAGAAATCATTTCGAAAGTTGAAACCAAAACATTTGCGAAAACAAACAGCCGATCTATGAAGCCTGCAATATACACTCAATTCCCAAGACTTGCTGAGTACTCTCCGTACTCACCCTTGCTCTACATAAATAATCCCCCCCCAGATCTCGAAGAAGAAGAGGTGGACCCCGCCGATGAGGAGTACTTCCAGGAGCAGGATGGCTTCGAGCAGTTTTAGGGTTTCGACGTAGTTCCCAAGTCATGCTTGTGGTCTTGGTCCAGTCTTCGCTTCCGCCTTTCCCTTTTGTAATGCAGTTGTGAGCACGGGGTCTGTCCGTTGCCCAACATGACTGTAAGACTACTCTTAACGAAGAGACCGCTGTGGTTGTGATATTTCGTCTTCCTGTGATACCAGCACTATTTTCCTGGGACTGGTATCGGCTTACAGGTTTATTTGGAGCGATCCGTTCTAGTTCCCATTCGGGGCCAGATCGGGGCGTGACAAAAGATGGTATCAGAGCCCAGCTTGGCCCTAGGTCGAAACCCGACGCTTAGGACGACCTTAAGGACGCTAAGTTCTAAAAAGCTACTTGCGAAAACTAGAGTTTCTCTTACTTTTCTTTCTCAGTAATTTAATTATTTAAAAATTGTTACTAACTTCTTTCCCTCTTTCAAAATTTGTAGATGGCAGTCAACGCCACCCACAGTTCCCACGGCGTTGGTGAGGGTCACCACGTCGACCAGCTGAGCGACCTAGCTCGTTTCCTTGGCTTTGCTCGACCGGAGTACTCGGGGTACTCTGTGTACCGTTTCCCTTCTCGCTGTGAGCTGTCCGTGTACCTCTACCCTCGGGGCTCACACAGCACAGGCCTTCGCCCCCACCACTTCAACGTGGCTCGCCCTACCCTCCAGCTTGCGTACCAGGACCTCTCCTGGACTGCACTTCGTCGTCTGGCCTACGACTACCGCCACCGCCTCGTGGGTTCCGCCTTCCGGCTGATCCCACAGCTTCCTTCAGGCCGCACTGACACCCGGTACCCTTGTCCGTACCGTGAGTCGCACCCTGCCCTGACTCGCCTGGTGGAGTTGTCTGACGCACAGGCCACTCAGCACGACCTTCTCCTTGAGGCTTACCGCCGTCTGGCTCGCCGCTACGCTGCTCTGGAGGCCCGCCTTGCGGAGGAGGGTGTCACCTCCGTGGACACTACCTCCTGGGACTCTGGACGCCTTTGCCACTCCAGCCACCTGTCCTTCTACAGCTCTCGCGGCTCAGCTCGTACTCCCAGCGGTTCGCGCTCCCCCAGTACGCGCGTTCCGTACTCACCAGTGTACTCTCCTTACCCACACCCAGTCAGTCCTTCCTACACCCCTGGACACACCCCAGTTGCTTCTTCCCGCCGTGGTCCACGCTTTATCCGCACTGCGCGGAAGCGTGTCGTTGGCTCTTCCACGGTGTTTCGCTTTGACTACCCAGCTCCCCCACCGCCAGCAGTCCGTACTGCTGCCGGCCCTCGACAGGTTCCGCCGGTCCCTTCGCGTGAGCCGATCGACGTCTCTTCGACTGAGGAGCCGACCACTGGAGCCAGCCAGGCAGGAGAGCAGTAGAGGCAGTCTACTGCAGGAGTTCGTTGCTAGACCTTTTGTACCGCCGCCAACTCTTTTGGAGTCGTGGCGAGGTAGTGCGTGTGTGTGTTGATGTGAGTGTTGTCTGGTAGTCTGCATCTTTGAGGTGGTGTGCGTACAGTCAAGCTCGGCGTAGCTCTGTGACTTGTCCACACCCGTTGTATCAGATGTTTTATGATTTGAGAACTTGATTTATGGTTAGTGTGTGATCTCTGTTTTTGTTTACTGTACTTCTTTCCTTATGTCCTTCTCTGTTCTCACCCCGCCCTTTCTGGGAGATTAGATGGCTGGTCGTCCCCGTCGTGTGGTTCGTGCTCCAGTCCGTTTGGGTTTTGGTTCAGACCGAGTAGAGCCAGAGGCAGACCTTGAGTCAGAGAACGAGCCAATCAATGACCCCACTCAGACAAATCGCTCGGCCAGGAGCGACCCCAATGCACCTGACTTACCTCCACCTCCCCCACTTCGGACCGATTTTCAGCATATGATGGCAGTGCAGACTCAAATCTTGCAGGGTTTAGCTCAGGCCATAGCCGGATTTCAGCAGAATGTGCAATCCCAGGCTCCGCAGTATGTGCCCAACCCCAACAACAGATCCAAACTGACCGACTTCCTGAGGTCCCACCCACCTGAGTTCTCTCACACTGTCGAACCCGTTGAGGCTGACGATTGGCTTAAGGATGTTGAAAGGAAGCTCAACTTGGTGCAGTGCACACCCATTGAGAAGACGCTCTATGCAGCTCATCAACTAAGAGGTCCCGCAGCAGATTGGTGGGAGAATTACTGCAATGCTCACCCTGATGCCACCAACATTGGTTGGACTGAATTCGCTGAGGCTTTTCGCGCAGCTCATGTGCCAGAAAGTACCATTGACATGAAGAAAGAAGAATTCAATAGGCTCAAGCAAGGTACAGGAAGTGTTAACGAGTACTTAAGCCAGTTCAACAGGTTGGCCAGGTATGCCCCTGAGGAAGTAAACACTGACAAGAAGAAGATCAGGAAGTTTCTGAAAGGGATAACAGTGGGTTTGAGAATCCAGCTGCTCGCCCATGACTTTCCTACTTTCCAACAAATGGTCAACAAAGCTCTCCTGCTGGAAGATGCTAGGAAAGAGGCAACAGAGGAGTACAAGAAGCGCAAGAACACCCATCAAGGGAATGCATCTCGAGGTGCGCCACGCCCTCGTTTTGGTCAGCCAATGCAATATCACCAGCCTGCCCCTCAGGCAATTCGCCAGCAGAACTATGTTCCACGCCCCCCAATGCAACGTCCTGCACCGCAGCCGCAGCAGCGTGCCCCCGTTGGTAACACAGTGACCACCAGTGTCTCCTCCTTCAAGTCACCAACTGGAATGGCTAATGTGCAGTGCTTCACGTGCAACCAAATGGGCCACTACGCCAGGCAGTGCCCCCAGAATCAGGGAAACACCAGTTCAGGACACACTAATGGTAGCACAGCTAAGGTGCCAGTTCCTCCACAGTCCCGTTCGGTCAGCCAGACCAGTGGTCAAGGTTCCCGTGCTTCCAACAACTTCGGACGAGGTCGGGTGAATCACATTCAAGCTGAAACCGCTCAGGAAGCCCCGGACGTTGTGATGGGTATGTTTTCTGCCAACTCCATACCTGCAATTGTACTGTTTGATTCCGGAGCTTCGCATTCCTTCATATCGCAAGATTTTGTGAAAAGAAATGGTTGGAAAACCCAGAATTTGCAAGTGCCTATGATAATACACTCCCCCGGGAGGGATATAAGGGCAACTAAATTATGCCCCGAAGTCAAAATAAAAATCGAGAGTGTAAGCTTTTTAGCCAAACCCATAGTTCTAGACTCCCAAGGTCTGGACATCATCCTAGGGATGGATTGGTTGGCTAAGCACAAAGGGCAGATAGATTGTGCTAAGAGGTCCATCATCCTGCAAGGACCTGGAGGGAAACAAGTTTGCTTTACCCCTTACCTTCATTCTGTGAGTCGCTCGATGCTAAACAGCATGCAAGCCACTTCGTTGGAATTAGTGCCAGTGGTCAGTGAGTATCCCGACGTGTTCCCAGAAGAGTTACCCGGCATGCCCCCTGACCGTGAGATTGAGTTCGCCATAGAACTAGCACCAGGCACCGCGCCGATAGCTAAGAGGCCCTACAGAATGGCTGCTAACGAGTTAGCTGAAGTTAAGAAACAAATTGAAGAGTTGCAAAACAAGGGTTACGTACGACCCAGTACATCCCCTTGGGGAGCCCCTGTGCTCTTGGTTAAGAAGAAGGATGGCTCTGAAAGGATGGTGATTGACTATAGAGCCTTGAACGAGGTAACCATAAAGAATAAATACCCGTTGCCCCGAATAGACGATCTGTTTGATCAACTGGAAGGAGCAAAAGTGTTCTCCAAGATCGACTTAAGGTCTGGGTACCATCAGTTGAAAATACGACCCGAAGATATCCCCAAGACCGCATTCTCGACGCGGTATGGTCTGTACGAGTTCACCGTGATGTCGTTTGGACTCACGAATGCACCGGCGTTCTTCATGAACCTGATGAACAAAGTCTTCATGGAATATCTGGATAAGTTTGTCGTAGTGTTCATCGACGACATCCTTATTTACTCAAAGAATGAGCAAGAGCATGCTAACCACTTGAGGGTGATCATGGATAAATTAAGGGAACATCAGTTGTTTGCCAAGTTTTCAAAGTGTGAATTCTGGTTGGATCGAGTAGCCTTTCTTGGTCATGTCATCTCCGCCGAAGGCGTCGAAGTTGATCCTAGCAAGGTGGAATCAGTTCTTGCCTGGAAATCACCCAAGAATGTGTCCGAGATCCGCAGTTTCCTTGGCTTAGCCGGTTACTACCGGAGATTCATCGAAGGATTCTCCAAGCTGGCTAGACCCATGACTGAGCTACTAATGAAGGAAAGGAAGTTTGAATGGTCAGAATCTTGTGAGCGTAGTTTCCAAGAGTTAAAGAAAAGATTGACGACTGCACCTGTCCTCATCTTACCCGACATCCGCAAGGATTTTGAGATCTTCTGTGATGCATCGAGGCAAGGCTTGGGTTGCGTCCTGATGCAAGACCGAAAAGTGGTAGCCTACGCTTCCAGGCAGCTAAGGCCTCACGAAACCAACTACCCCACTCATGACTTAGAACTTGCAGCTGTAGTGCATGCCCTGAAAATCTGGCGACATTACTTGATCGGAAACAGATGTGAAGTTTATACGGATCATAAAAGTCTCAAATACATCTTCACCCAAAATGAATTAAACATGAGGCAGAGAAGATGGTTGGAACTGCTCAAAGACTACGATTTGGGAATCCATTACCATCCTGGAAAGGCTAATGTGGTCGCTGATGCCCTGAGTCGCAAAACCTACTGCAACGTCGCCTTGGTTTGGCCAACTCAGGATCGTTTGTGTCAAGAGTTAGAAAGGCTAAAATTAACAGTAATTCCGTCAGGTGCCCTTGCCAGCCTGACGATACAGCCCACCTTAGAGTCTCAGATCCGGGAGGCTCAAAAGGACGATGAAGGATTAAAGGAACTAAAGGAGAAAATAAGTAAAAAGAAAGTGACTGGTTATGTCATAGACGACCAAGGTACCGTTTGGTTTGGACAGCGTATTTGTGTGCCAGCCAACAAGGAGTTACGAGACCTAATCCTGGCAGAAGCCCATGAGTCAGCTTACTCTATTCACCCAGGAAGTACCAAAATGTACCAGGACATTAAGGAATACTTCTGGTGGGCCAGAATGAAACGTGATGTTGCGGAATATGTGGCCTTATGTGACATTTGCCAACGAGTCAAGGCAGAACACCAGAAGCCAGCCGGTTTGTTACAACCTCTAAGGATCCCAGAATGGAAATGGGAAGAAATCGGTATGGATTTCATCACTGGTTTACCGAGAACGCCTTCTGGGTACGACTCCATCTGGGTAATCGTGGATCGTCTCACGAAAGCTGCGCACTTCGTACCCGTGAAAACTACTTACGATGGAAAGAAACTGGCCGATCTCTATATGACTCACGTGGTTTGCCGTTATGGGTGCCCTAAGAAGATCGTGTCTGATCGAGGCACGCAGTTCACCTCCAGATTTTGGCAGCAGTTGCATGAAGCCCTAGGCACCAATCTAAATTTCAGTACAGCTTATCATCCGCAGACAGACGGCCAAACGGAAAGAGTTAATCAGATTCTCGAGGACATGCTTCGTGCTTGCGCCTTGGATTTCGAAAGTACTTGGGACCGATGCCTACCTTACGCTGAGTTCTCTTACAACAACAGTTATCAGTCCAGCATTCAAATGTCCCCGAACGAGGCACTGTTCGGACGAAAGTGTCGTACCCCATTGTGTTGGAATGAGGTAGGCGAAGCCCTAGTGTTTGGTCCGGATGTACTCAAGGCAGCTGAAGAACAAGTTAAGCTAATCCGTGACCGATTAAAGACAGCACAGACCCGACAGAAAAGTTATGCTGATAACCGCAGACGCGACCTCGAGTTTGCGGTGGGAGATCATGTGTACTTACGAGTGTCACCACTCCGTGGACTTAAGAGATTTGGAATGTCTGGCAAATTGGCACCCCGATATATAGGTCCCTACCTGATCACTGCTAGGCGTGGAGAAGTGGCCTATCAGATTGAACTACCCGAAGGTCTCGCAGATGTGCACAACGTGTTCCATGTGTCTCAGTTAAAGAAGTGTCTTCGTGTTCCGGAGGAACAGGTTCCCTTGGTGGACATTGAACTGGAAAAGAATCTGACCTACAGGGAAAGACCGATCAGAGTTCTTGAAGTGGCAGAACGTCAGACTCGTCGGAAGACCATCAAGTTCTACAAGGTGCAATGGAGTAATCATACCGAGGATGAGGCAACCTGGGAACGAGAAGATCACCTCCGCACCGAGTTTCCGGAGCTGCTCCCTTAGGTGCTGAATCTCGGGGTCGAGATTCTTGTTAGGGGGGTTGGTTTGTAACGCCCGATCCGTCGCGGCGTTAGTTTAGGGAAAAAACCTAATTTCCTAAAACCCTAATTTCGAAATTTCGCATTTTTGTTTTATTTGTTTCTGTTTATGTGTGTGTGCCAAGATCTCTTCCCCCTCTGTCCAAATATCATTCCAAAAATTCAAATCCAAATCCAAATTTTCTCCAAATCGATTCTCTGCAAAAAGTCTGAATTGCCTCCCTCCTGTTCCTCGGGCCGAATCCCGTCGGCCCAATCAGTCTCTCTCTCCCACAGCAATTCTCTCTCTCTCCCTCTCCTATTTTCTCTCCCTTCCTCTCGCTGTTCTCTCTCTCGCCGGGTTGGATTTGCCGCCCGCGCCGTTCAAACGACCGGCCGCCTGCCTCGGTCACCGCGACACCGCGTCACCGCCGCGTCTCCTCGGCCCGCCAGCCTCTGCCCGCCTGCGCCGCCAGCCTCTGCCCGCCTGCGCCGCCTGCCTCTGCCCTGCCTGCGCACAGAGGCCAAGCCTCGGAGCCGTCGCCGCCCCCCCTCCTCTCTCCTCCTCCTCCCGAAACGGCAAGGGGCAGAGCCCCCTTTCTCCTCCCCTTTCCCCTTTTTTCCCTCGCCGGCGTCCTCTCTCTGCCGCCGCGTTGGTCGCTAGCGCTTGGAGCGCTAGCCCTCGCGCGCGCCCGTGATGCAGCTGCTAACCCTCCCCGCGTGCTCCCTTGGCCCCTATAAGACCCCTCTCCTCTCCCTTCGGCCGCCCTCCCCCTTCCCGCAGCCGAGCGCCGCGCCACCGTCACCCCGTTCGCCGCTCGCTGCCGGACGCCGCCGCGCTCGCTGCCGGACGCCGCCGCGGACGCGCGGAGCTCACGCCGGCCGCGCCGCCTCCACCTCCTCTTCCCGGCTCGGCGTCCCTCTCCTCCCACGGTAACCGCCCTCGCCGCCTCCTTCTCTTCCCCCTCTCCCTCGCGTAGCCACCGCCGCACAGCCGTTCCCCGCCACGGCCGGCCGCGCCGCGCGCGTAGCCGCGCCGCGCCCCTGCCCCTCCGCGCCGCGCCGCGCCCAACCTCGCCCCCTCGCGGCGCCGCCTCGATCCGCCGCGCCCGGCCACGCCACCGCCCCACCTCGCCGGCCGCATCCCCCCCAACTGGCCGCCTCCCTCTCTCGGACACGCAGAGAAGAAAGAGGAGAAGAAATGAGGAAAGAAACAGAACAAAGAAGAAAGGAGAAAAAGAGAAGAGAGAGGAAGAGAAGAAAGAAGAGAAAGAGGATGGAGATGAAGGTGGGACCCACCGTGGGCCCCACGTCCTTGACCCGGTCCTCCCGGTCTCCCTCTCTCTCACATGCGCCGCGTGGGCCGTGTCCCTCGCCGGCCCACTCGCCCGGTCCGACCTCCCGGCCTGCTAGGCCGCCTTGGTCCGGCCACTCGCCGCTCGGCCTGCCCACCAGCCTCGCGCGCCACTGGGCCGCTTGGCCGGCCCGCTCGCCGCTCCCGCCTCGGCCTGGCCTGCCGGCCCGCTCGCCCGGCCGTGGGCCGTTCTTTTTCCCCCGCGCGCTCGCACCCGGCCATGGGCCGCTTCGCCCATGGGCCGCCTCGCCCAACTCCTACCGGCCGACAAACAAGTCCAAAAGCAGCCCCTCCTTCCTTTTCCTTTCCAGGGAATTTAAATAATTCCTTTTCCTTTAGACAGAAAATCAATTAACCTTAGAAAATCCATATCTTTTCAACCGTTCGTCCGATTGACCCCGTTCCACTTCCAAAATTCCTCTAAAATCGAGATCTATTTAATGGCACACTTAGTGGTCTCTATTAGGGCTTTCTTTTCGCTGTTTATTGAGTCTTTTCATTTCGCGTATAGTATCGGAGCACGAAGACTCGCAGTGTGCGGATTTCGAGGAACAAGTTCAAGATCTCGAGCAAGGCAAGTCACCTTTGACCATCTTGCACCCATAATTTAAAACTAAGTATTTTTATTTTATTTCGTAAACTATGCATGATTAGGACACACCTCTTTGTATTTGGCCGCGGTTTGCAAGATAACCTACCGGCCCAACCCATTTGATGCACATACCTTCCTTGATTATCGAATACCCGTACCACCTTTGTCAACCGCCGGTTACCGATGTCCGAGCCCTCGGGCACGCACATCGGGGACCCTCTCAAATTTAAAACTATCAACGATGGGTAAAACTTGGGTTTATGAAATACTTGGAAAAACCCGACACTTGGGTCGGTGTCTGCAAAATAAAGCGATTTCTAAAAATCGCGGTGCGGGAACGCACCGGGAGTGCGCTTTCCCGTACTTGCACTTAAGGACCGAATCCTTTGGGATTTCATCCAAACATAAATAGTGCGACCATATGGGTGAAATGGGACACCCCTGGCTGAGTAACTAGCTGGGCCTGGGAAGCCTTGATGCCAAGGGACAAGTGGATTCGCCGGGGTGGTGTCGGGGAGGACCCCTGGGCTTCCTGGCATAGTATGGTCTGGGACCTAACCTGTTGTTGGTCCGGAGGACCCCTCCCGTTGGCATATGGTAACCTTGTGTCGGCTTTGAAATGCCTTGTCGTGAAAGCCTCAAAGTCAACAGACGTGGCTGTTCTGCACGGGCTGGGTGACCCAGGCTAGTAACGTCGTGTGGGTAAAGTGTACCCCCTCTGCAGAGGTTACTAAACTGTTCGAACAGCCGTGCCCACGGTTAAGGGCGGATGTGAGGTGATTCCTTAGCGTAGTTTTGTTTTACTACTGCTTGTGAAATTGACTTGATGGGTTGGATGACGTCGTGATCAATTGAGGTCGACGGGTTCAGCTAGGCCAGGGAGGCCGTCAAAATCGTTTGGCTGGGAGCCAAAACTTGAATTCTTGAAAGATTGATACATTGCACAAACTCCGACTGGGCTTGATGCACTGTCAGGCCCGAGTCGTTGAGAAGCACTTCTCTAGAAATCATTTCGAAAGTTGAAACCAAAACATTTGCGAAAACAAACAGCCGATCTATGAAGCCTGCAATATACACTCAATTCCCAAGACTTGCTGAGTACTCTCCGTACTCACCCTTGCTCTACATAAATAATCCCCCCCCAGATCTCGAAGAAGAAGAGGTGGACCCCGCCGATGAGGAGTACTTCCAGGAGCAGGATGGCTTCGAGCAGTTTTAGGGTTTCGACGTAGTTCCCAAGTCATGCTTGTGGTCTTGGTCCAGTCTTCGCTTCCGCCTTTCCCTTTTGTAATGCAGTTGTGAGCACGGGGTCTGTCCGTTGCCCAACATGACTGTAAGACTACTCTTAACGAAGAGACCGCTGTGGTTGTGATATTTCGTCTTCCTGTGATACCAGCACTATTTTCCTGGGACTGGTATCGGCTTACAGGTTTATTTGGAGCGATCCGTTCTAGTTCCCATTCGGGGCCAGATCGGGGCGTGACAATTTGCAACGCATGACAATACAGATATTTATTGATGGAAGTATTATTGTTCTTAACTATTCACATTAATCACTTGTGCAGTTGAATATATTTGAGGGCAGTTAGATCGGAAGTCTCTAGAATGTTGCTGCACTTCTATTCGAGAAAACTCTCCAGGCGCTCCACATGCAAGTTTTGTTTTCTTTTTTTACCATCCGTAAATCTTGATTTATCTTAGATTTTAATGGTGCCAAGTGGCCCAATCACTAACCGGCAAACCTGACGGCTTGATAATAGTAGATAGGATTCAGTGCAGGTATGTTTCATCTGGTAATTAATTTGGTTTATTCCCAACAAACTTGCTAACAATCTTATTACAAATAGTGTACAGTATGTCAAGTTGTTTACATCTTATAGACTTGCATGTAACGTAGACAAATCAGGTCTCTCCTTTATAACAGCTAGAGATCACTACTCCGTACTGTTTTATCAACTTGGTTAGACGCTTGACTGATATGCGTATTCCATTTGATATGATGCAGGGTGTCACAACTTGTGTTTCTAAGTGGACTGATCGCTCACAGAGAAAGGGCACATTCTTATTGATGTATATTTTCTTTTCCATGGGAAATGTAGCCACTTTTTCTTTCTCAGAAGAATGTTTAAATCTTGGTTTACATTCACTCTCCAATATGTATGTGTGTCTTAGTGTCTGTCTGTCTGTCTGTCTATCTATCTATCTATCTATTTATCTATCTATACATACATACTCACACATACATACTACACACATACATACATACACACAATCATACAAACATACACTAGTTAGTCATTTCTCATAAGCTACTACGTTAATTAGAAAGATCTGACCATATTCGTTGGATCGTATAGCCATGAACGTACATTGTGTATATAGAGTCTAAATTAAATAAATCATGCAGTTAGAAATAGCTTGGTATTTTTATTTGAAATAACTTCTATAAATATTATCAACCAAACTAGAACCTTACAATCTCGAAGACTATATAAAAATTTAAATATACTTAAAGACAGAGGAAGTAAGTTGTAACTGATGTGGACTCTTCTTTCAATATAAACAACCTTGAAAAAAAATCAACAAGTATAAAGTACAATTAAAATATTAATATTTAGCAAATAGACTATGTAACCCACGGGTTAGCGTACTTTTCTATATATGAATAATATATATGGAGAATATATATGCACATGCTTATCATCGCAAAGATCGAAAAGAGAACGAATTAATAACTAATGTAATGCATTGTTAAATGTTCTTTAGTTGGCATATGTTGACTACTCAATAGAGGTTAGAAGTCAACGGTCAAAGTCAACAATAGCCTCACTAATCTACCGTGGATAATAAATCATAAATGTAACCACTGAACTGGAGCAGTCTCCAGCTGAATTATCTCTTCTCCGGCGACGACTCGCGCCGCGATCCTCCTCCTCGTCCTCGACCTGGTCCCGCCGCCGCTTGCCGCCGAGGCCACCGACAACCTGGCCGGCGTCGGCGGCCACCGCCGGCCGATCCACATGTGCGGGATGGTGCAGGGGCGGTTCGCTCCCAACAGCTCGTACGAAGCCAACCTGCGGCATGTCGCCGCCACGCTGCCAGCCATGGTGATGAATGGATCCTCCTCCTCCAACTCCTCCTCCTGCGTCGATGTCCTCGTCGGCGAGCGGCCCGACCAGATCTCCGCGTCGGCCTTCTGCGGCAACTCGTCGGCTCCGGCCGGCGACTGCGCCTCGTGCCTCGCCAAGGCGTTCCGGTACGCGCGGTGGCTGTGCGGGTACAGCAGGCGCGCCATGGTCGACCTCGGCGCCTGCCTCGTCAGCTACCACGACGTCGAACGCGTGGAGCTGGAGAGACAAGCCTTATCAGCCGTTCGCATCGTAGAACGAGCGTGAGTGATCTGCTAGCTCGACAGATTTTGTCTTTTCGGACTGTGATTTTGTTCGCCTTCATTGGTTCAGAATTTGAGATAGACTCTACGTCATCCGAATTAACATCTACTCTTATTTTTCCTTTTGCTTTTCAGATGCATCGTCTTGGTGGAAAGTTGTTTCGATCCATGATTTCCCTATGATGGTTGTGTTTCAAGTTATCGGAGTCGCATGTGTTATGTTCGTGTTCCTCCAGGAATAGCGCGAGACGGTAGAAGGAGAAGAGCCCAGGCCAATCGGCTGCCATAGGTGGAGGGAGGTTCAGTTCAGGTATGTTTCATCTGGTTTTGTTTATTTCCCAACGAAAAATTCGAGAAGTTTTGTTACAAATAGCATAGAATGTTCCAACTTGGTTAAATGCAAATATAATGTAGATAAAACCAGTGTTCACTGATATTCAAATGGAAAAGTACGAATTACCCCCTTGAACTATCGCGGTCGACCGAATTATCCAATAAACACAAAAACCAGATATTGCTTACCCCGAACTTTCAATACTGGACGAATCACCCCCCTCGACCCAATCCAGAGCGGTTTTATCCTACGTGGCGTACGCGTGTGTTGACGATGAAATTTGGTAAGCAAATCTATCTACAGAGATCGGAAACACAACATAATCCGAAGTGGATTTGGAAATATGCAAGGATATCGGGAACAGAGTGCGCATCGGCTGGAGTCCGAATCGGCTACGAACTGATTGGCTGAGTCAGAATTGGATGAGGTTAGCCGATGGAGCTGATGTCGGTGATATGACTTGGTGTACATCATCATGTTATGTTAGCGTGTTTCATATGGATTGCCATGCACGGATGAAGTCCGGAGGAGGCAATTGTATCTATTAATTAGGATATTTTATGTAATTTCCTTATAGATATTCTCGGTAAGAGTCCGCCTAAGGGACTTGTTGGTTAGTTGGATTTGTATTAGGTTAATATGAGTCGTGTCCGTGATGGACAAGATTTGTAATTTCGGGTATAAATATAATCCCGAGGTCTTGTAAAGAAGAACAACACACGTTCAATCAATCTCGGCGCATCGCCAAACCCTTATTTTCTACTTTCGACAAGTTTGTGCTTTCGAGTCGTGCTGCATCAATTTGATCTTCGGCAAAAAGGTATATCTTGTCATGGTGAGTTACATCATTAGGGCTAGTGCTTACATCTCTATTACACTCTAGTTCTTTGGTATGATTCTCCGAGTTATCATATATGTTATATAACTTAGATCGACAATGCAATCTACCTGTATCGGCTAGATCCTTTCTAGGGTTTCATCGATATCGGCTAGATCACTTTGTTAATCTAGGTTATATAATGTATCCACCATCCCGAAAAGGCAACCATCGGCTTGATTCTTTAGATCTTATGCTTCTATTTATACTTAATGCTGCATTGGTTCAGTCCAACCTATTAAGTCGTATTTAGAATCATGATATCTAACCTGCTTCATGGTTGTTAATAAGGATAGTATCGGGGTTTCAGCCGATCTTACCTGATATAGATGTTTTACATTGTTTTATGCTTTGTTTAATATTCTATATCTGCCCCTTATGTCAGGATCTAATCTAATGTAAATATATTAAGCTTAATATCAATCTGATTGATTATAGTTTAATATATTTATTACTAGAGAATATCCTAACATAAGGTTGTATCGGAGCTATAGCCGATACATACTTAAACCTAGATATCGGCTATGATATCAATCTGCATAATCATTATGTCATGTTATCTTTAGACTTGGGCAATTTATACTGTCTCGGTTCAGTCCGATCTATCCCAATTGCTTATCTCTAAAGTAATATTGATATATCGATTATGTAACGTTGATCTTTTCAGCCGATATACTAGTTTTAGGGTTAATTTTATCATTAACTGTACCTTACAGCCGATCCATACTTTATTGCATCGGCTAGGTCACATACGATATGAAATCGGCCCTATGGCCGATTATCTATCGTTTACTGATATTCTTTGCATGTTTTTCTTGTTGATTGATCCTCCCAGGGAACACACAGCTTTCCTAATGATGTGGTTAGATAAATTTCTGTTCTGTGGCTCAATCTGTGGTCCAACAGCCAACTGGCAACATTTAGCAGAAGTCTTAGTGTCCAAAAAATCCATCCCCTTGGGCAAATATCTTCTTGGAGCAGTATACCAAACCTTGAGCCATACATCGGCTAAACTCCTCATGGATACTTCTACCAACTATGGAGACCCCTGGTGGTTTGTTCAGATTTGGCTCAATATATACACCATCAAAGTTGCAGACAGAACCCCCTGGATGACCTATCCTTCCCATCTCTAGCCGATGATGATTCAACACGCCGATGCCTGTCTTTTGGAGAAGCAGCATCATCCTACCCTGGCATGGGTACATCGGCTGATCCGTTTTGTGAGTGGTTTAAAAGATTCTACGATGGATTCTCTCATGAGTCTCGTGTTTGGTTCCCCTATGAAGATTTCAGCAGCTATGAACTACCAACAGATCTCAGACTCAATGAATTGAACAACGAAGACTTCCCTGGTTTCAGAGATATCTTTGTATCGGCCATCACTCCTTGCATACTGCCAACAGGCGTATCTCAGGGCCGATACATACAGTCTTCATATGAATTCTATCACCCAATGATCGCTGCCAGGCAACTTGGCATGGGTCAATTGCCTATTGGTCTTTACTTCTCAAACAGAATTCAAACAAGGGGCATTGTTCCATCGGCTTTAGTTATGGACAGACTCCTGAATCTTGAAATTCCCCCTTTAGGACCCATCAATCGGATATCCTTGATTATACAAAGAAGTCAACTTTTTGACAGATGGTGGGGTGAATGGAAAACACATCTGTTTTTGTCCATGCCAACCAGTTTCTATCTGACAACTATGAATCCAGCTATCAGCCCACAGGTAAATCATTATACCCTTCATTACATTCCTCATTATTATTCCTTTCTATCTTTTAAATATCCTATTTTACATCTTTCAGAGTTTTGGCACCCCTCCTCCAACCAAAAGCAACAGTGGAAAAGATATTAACTATGCTGCTGTCAAAATGTCATCTGGCAAAGATCTGATCCCTTCTTCAATCGGCTTCAATGCCCCAGCCATCAAAAATCTTCTTCAAGGTCAAACTAGTCAGCCGATTGTTACAACTGGCAAGAGAAAAAGAACTAAGAAACCTGCCGTTAAGCCAGCTGCTCCAAAGAAGAAAATGCCATCCAAGAAACAAAAATCAGCCGATGACATTCCACTTGATCCTTCTGTGGAAGAATTCCTTGACGAAGCACTTATTGAAGAAGCAATAGATGAAGCTGCTGCTGAAATTAGTGAATCCGGCCACATCTCAAGTCCAACTTCTCGAGCCGATTCACCACAAGCCAATCCATCAAGCCCAGCTAAATCTCCAACTCCCAGACATCGTCCTCGAAAAACTCAGGTACACAAACTTTTTTTTTTCAATTTTATTTGTCTCAGCTTTTATCCATTGTCTATAATACTTGTAAAACTTCCAGCCTACTCGAGCAATATCACCTCCTCGTCAAGCATCAAGCGAACACACAGCATCGGCTGCAGGAAGTCATCATCTTGAAGACATAGCTACAACAACCCCTACTGCTCCAATCCCTGTAAGATCATTATCAAACCATAACTTATATCAGCCAACCTCATGAATCCTACTTACATTCCTTTTCTCTAGGCTCTAGCCGATATGTTCTCCTTTGACATAAGGCAATTCATGGATGAAGAAGAAGAAGAGACAGCAAGCAAAGCAAAGTCCCCAATAGCCGATGAACTAAAAACAAGACTAGCCGATATTGCAGATCGACTAAATGCATCACTGGACAGTCTAGTTGTAGATTGTGGCTCAATCAGATCCAGGTTTCAAGAAATTCAAGACCAACTCCCAGAAGATCTGATCGATTCTATCTCTCCTGCTGTCTTTTTCGAGCAATACAAATTCAAGCTTGAAAGAGCAAAGCAAAGGATGTCTGATCGGCTGGAACACAAAGCCCTTGAAGCAACCATCCAAGTCAGCCGACAGCGAGTAAATGAAGAGAAAACGAAACTAGATGAATTGACAGCTGGCCCAGATTCAACTCGGCAAGAATTAGACAGGCTCAAGCAAGAAGAATCCGATCTCTTAACCCAACTTTGTCAATGCCGAGTGAAGATTGCTGAAGCAGAGAAAAGAATAGCCGATCTGCCTCAAGCCATTGAAGAACAAAAATCCAAGCTAAAGTCCTCCATCAAACATCTGGCTTCCCTCAACAAATCCCTCAAGCCTGTACCAGGAATTGATGCCGCAGACGCCAAAGTGATTGATGAAGTTGAGCAAATTCGCCTGCGTGCGATCACAGCAATCCAAAACTTTCTGGGTTGATGTAATATTTTAACAATCATCTGAAACATTATTGTACTGCAATATATGTATCGGCCATCGAGCCAATTTTATACTTAGCCAAATTTTGCTCAAAAATGTCCAACTTTAAATTATCTCCTCCATGCCCCTCAAGTTTGTAGTAGGGAACACAATGCTGCAAACTTATATGTCTAAGGACGATAAAAATATTGGCCATCTAAAGGTGATGTAAACACATCGGCTATCAACCAGCAACCGGCAAACCATAGCCGATCATGAACCGATCCAAACACTTGGGTAGTATTTCTTCAAATATTTTCCATTAAGTGCTCTGCCAAATACTTCTCCATCAAGCCCTTTTAACATGTATGCCCCTTTAGAAACACATTTATGAACTTGAAATGGTCCTTCCCAATTCGGTGACCACTTGCCGAATTTATTATCTCTGGCCCCTATCGGTAGCACTAATTTCCAAACCAGCTCACCCTCCTCAAAAGATTTGGGTACAACCTTCTTGTTATAATGCCTGGCAACTCTCTCCTTATCCTTCCTAACCTTCTCAAGAGCTCGCAATCTTGCTTGAACCAAATCTTCTGACTCATCAACCATCAAATTATGATAATCATCGGCTGTTAACTCATCCTGTAAAGAAATCCTCCTAGAGCCGATGTTGGTTTCCCATGGTAATACAACTTCATGCCCATAAACTAGTTGATAAGGAGGTACTTGGATTGCACCATGACAAGCCATTCGATAGGACCACAATGACTCAGCCAGAATAGTATGCCACTTCTTGGGGTATTCGGCTATCTTTCTCTTGACCAACTTAATCAAACTCTTATTAGATGCCTCAGCCTGTCCATTGGCTTGTGCATAATATGGTGATGAATTCAACAACTTAATTCCCATGCTATCAGCAAACTGAACAAACTCGTCCGATACAAATATAGAACCCTGATCAGTTGTAATTGTTTGTGGCAAACCAAATCTGTATATAATATGCTCTTTAACAAAATTGATCGCATCTTGACTGTCAACTTTCTTCAAGGGAACTGCCTCAACCCACTTAGTGAAATAATCAGTCACAACTAATATGAATTTATGTCCTTTGCTTGATGGTGGATTGATCTGGCCGATCATATCAATACCCCAACCTCTGAACGGCCACGGCTTGATAATAGGGTTCATAGCCGATGCTGGCGCTCTCTGAATTGCTCCAAAATTCTGACAATCTTGACAACCTTTGTAATATCTGAAACAATCCTCCAGCATTGTCGGCCAAAAATATCCAACTCTTCGAAGTAACCACTTCATTTTATGAGCCGATTGATGTGTCCCACAAATACCTTCATGAACCTCACACATAACAACTTTAGCTTCTTCCATACTCAAGCACCTCAAGAGAACTCCATCAATCGTCCGATAATATAAGGAATTATCCAACAAAACATACTTGAGAGCTTTATACCTTAATCTTCTTGAAACTGGTCTTGAAGGATTCCTTAGATACTCGAAAACATCAAACCTCCAATCATCGGCTGGAATACATGCCACTTCTACCTCAATCCCTTGTAACATCGGCCTATATCCTGATGCACCTTGAGCTAAATCATTGGCTTCAGCATTTTGCTCCCTAGGAATATGCTTGAAAGTAACCATCTTGAATGTCTTCATCAGCTCCTGGCATTTCTCATTATAGATTATTAAGGTATCACTCTTGCATTCATATTCCCCAGATAATTGACTTATCACCAACAATGAATCACCCATGATCTCAACAGCATCGGCTTCGACTTCTCTTAATAACTGCAACCCTTTGAGAACAGCCTCATATTCTGCTTGATTATTTGTTGAATACGGTTTAATAGTAAAAGCAAACTGAAAACTTGCCCCCCTAGGTGATATTATCACCAAGCCGATACCGCAACCATGAGTGCAAACTGATCCATCAAAAAATAAAGTCCATGGCATGATGTCAATATTATCAATACTGGTATCCCTGTGTTCAACTATGAAATCGGCTATCGCTTGCCCTTTAACTGCCTTAGCCGATTCATATCTAAGATCAAATTCTGACAAAGCAAATATCCACTTCCCAATTCGTCCCTTCAGCACTGGAGCCGATAACATGTATCGTACTACATCGGCCTTGCAAACTATGATGCATTCATTGGATAATAGATAATGCCTCAACTTTGTGCAAGAAAAATATAAGCATAAGCATAACTTCTCCACAGGTGAATACCTTGTTTCTGCATCCAACAAGCGTCTACTGAGATAGAATATAACTCTTTCTTTTCCTTCAACTTCTTGAATCAAGACTGAACCGATAGAATTTTGATCGGCTGACAGATAAAGTTTAAACGGAATCCCTTTCTGTGGTGGTATGAGAACTGGAGGGGTACTCAGATATTCCCTGATATTATCCAGAGCCTGCTGTTGCTTCTCTCCCCAGACAAATTCTTGATCGGCTTTCAACCTTAGCAAAGGAGTAAATGACTCTATTCGGCCAGACAAATTTGATATAAAACGCCGAACAAAATTAATCTTGCCGATCAATTATTGTAGCTTGGTTTTATCTTCCGGGGGTTTAATATCTTTAATTGCCTCAATGCTCCTCTGAGGAATCTCAATCCCTCTCTCATGAACCAGAAATCCAAGAAACTGACCAGCCGATACACCAAAAGCACACTTGGTAGGATTCATCTTCAACCCATACTTCCTTGCTCTTTCTAAGACCTGTTTCAAATCGGCTATGTGATCATCAACTTCCTTGGACTTAACCACCACATCATCTATATATATCTCCACCAATGCGCTGATGAGATCGTGAAAGATATAGTTCATAGCTCTCTGATATGTAGCACCAGCACTCCTCAAACCGAAAGTCATAACTACCCACTCATACAAGCCAATAGCACCAGGACACCTGAAGGCAGTCTTGTGAATGTCCTCCTCAGCCATAAAAATTTGATTATAACCAGCATTGCCATCCATGAAACTGATAATCTTATGTCCAGATGCTGCATCGACAAGTTGATCGGCTACCGGCATTGGGTATTCATCCTTCGATGTAGCTTTGTTTAGATCTCTAAAATCAATACAAACCCTGAGCTTGCCGTTTTTCTTGATAACCGGTACTATATTGGAAATCCACTCAGCGTATCGGTATGGTCTGATGAAGCCAGCATCATAAAGTCTTGTAATTTCGGTCTTAATAGCATCATACATCGCAGCTTTACAACGTCTTGGGGGTTGCTTGTACGGCCGATAACCTGGTTTGATAGGGAGCCGATGTTCAACTATCGATCGGCTAAGTCCTGGCATCTCATAATATTCCCAGGCAAAACAATCTCTATACTCCTTTAAGAGTGCAATTAACTTACATTTAAATTCTTTTGGTAAACCTTTACTAATATATGTCAGCCTAGGCCTATCACCTGGTCCAATGTCAATTTCCTCTAATTCATCGGCCGACATAAAACCTTGCCCAAGCTTGCCGTCGAGATCATCAATGGTATCTTCTGTGTATAGGTCGGAACCCTCCACGGCGCCCTCAAAACAAAAATTGGGGCTCTCCATCTCCTGTTGTCTGTATGGCATCATGAGAAACCTTTAAGTAATCTCCTTGCCAAACTTTGCCAGATAAACAATCAATTCCTTCCATCTCCCAAATAGACAAATCGGCACAAGCTACATTAACTGACCTGTCGGCTGGCACGATTTCGATTTGGTCTCCTTGCCATTGAATCAAGCTTTGATGCATTGTTGAAGGGATGCAACAGTTGACATGGATCCAATCTCTTCCCAACAACAGACTATAGGAACCCTTCCCATCGATAACAAAGAACGTGGTTGGAATTGTTTTACTGCCGATGGTTAGCTCCACATTCAAAACTCCCTTGGTCTCAGATGGGTTCCCGCCAAAATCCTTCAGAACCATGTTGGTTTTGATCAAGTCCTCTGAATTCTTCCCAAGCTTTCTGAATGTTGTATAAGGCATTAAATTAACAGCTGCCCCTCCATCGACTAGCATTTTTGACATCGGCTTACCATTGACAAATCCCTTAACATAGAGTGACTTGAGGTGCCGATGATCTGTTCCTTCAGGCTTCTCAAAAACAGCTTGTTGTGGAGATAACATCAATTTAGCCGATGGCATATCTTCTTCTTGCTCGAGCACTTGCTCCACCGCATATTCGGCTGGCAACATAAAGACCATATTTATCTCAGATGACATCACCTCCTTGCCCTTACGTTGCTGATTTTTGCTGCGATCGGCTTCGACTTCGTCGGCTGGCACCACCTTGCTCTTCACGCGCCAAACTTTCTTTTTTTTTCTGCCGCAGCCGATGCTCAATTGCGCCCTCAACCTCCTGGAATTGCTCTCTGTTCCTCATCCGTTGAACTCTTCTCTTTTGATTTTTGGTGAATATCCCAGAAGGACACCATTGAGGATGCACTGGCTTGGATTCTCTATGTGAGTCATCTTCATCATCATCTTGGTGCATCGGCCCAAGTCTTTCATGCACTGACAGCCTTGATTGTCTTGGTCGATGTATAACTGTATGTCGTCGGCTTGGTTCTTGAATGAATTGGACATCAGGATCACTGCAACCAGGGCAATTTTCGATAGATGGTAACCTCATACCTTCGTTCCAGCAAAATCTGAAGAATTCACAACTCCAATGGGGATCAAAATATCTTTCTTCCTCATCAGGGTATGCCTCCTCTTCCTTTTGGCGTCTGTTTTGATACTTGCCGATCATACCAGCTGATCTGATACTCCTAGTATAGTTTTTATTTCCATCGGCTGTGTTCCTGTTGTATCCAGGATGCACCATGTTAACTGAAAAAGGGTGTCCATCTATCTTCATCGGCCTCTTTACCATGTTAGATCTATCAATCTTAATTTTTCCTTGTTCGATAGCCGACTGGATCTGTTGTCTGAAAATTTTACAATCATTAGTGTGATGAGACCCTGTGTTGTGCCATTTGCAGTACTTCCTTTTCTTCAACTCTTCACCCGATGGGATGACATGTCCTGCCGGCAGTTGAATCTGTTTTTCTTGAAGAAGGAGATCGAAGATCCTATCGGCCTTGGTAATGTCAAAGTCAAATCTTTCCTCTGTAGCCGAATTCTTAGCCCATTTACAGACCACTGTCTTCTTGTTCCTAGCCCATTCGGCTGCATTGATATCTGGGTCCTCATCTTCAGAGTCAGAATCATAACTGTAGACATTGTTTACATTATTAGCCTTTTTGATGAATTTTCTAGCCTCTTGAAATCTTGTCTCATGAGCCGATACCTTCTGAGCCAAGTGTGCTAAACTATCAAAGTCTTGAGCCGAGAACCTTTCTCTGATCGGTGCCAGCAAACCTTGAAAAGCTAAATCGGCTAGTTGAGAATCCGATAAAGATAGGCTGTAACATCTATTTCTCACGTCTCTGAATCGTTGGATATAATCTGGAACCGATTCGTCTGATTTCTGCCTAATAGCTGTGAGGTCCGATAGCTTCATCTCTTGGACTCCACTGAAAAAGTACTTATGGAATTGCTTCTCCAAATCGGCCCAGCTCTTGATTGAATTATATGGCAATGATGAAAACCAGGTGAATGCTGATCCAGATAGCGAGAGTGGGAATAAGCGAACTCTGAGAGCTTCTGTAGCCGATGCCTCACCACACTGAGCTAGAAATCGGCTAATGTGCTCGTAGGTTGATATATTATCTTGTCCTGAGAACTTGGAAAAGTCTGGCACCTTGTATCGGTTTGGCAATGGAACCCGATCAAAGTATTCTGGATACGGATGCCGATACATGCTGCCATTATCTTTCGGTTTAAGTCCAAATTGCTCCCTCATGACGTTAGCGATCATATCGGCCCAGGGTTGATGAGGTGTTGCTCCACCATATTGCTGTTGTACTGGATCTATCTGGCCGTATTGGATCGGCCGAGGTCGTGGTGAGTGAGGCTGATAAAGATTATTGAAGCCAGCCAATATGCCTTGTGGTGGCACATAAGGAAGTTGTTCTGTACTGTATTGCTGGCTTATCGGCTGAGTAATTCCAATCGGCTGTTGTGGAACCGAAGGAATTTGGTAAGATGTGTCGACAGCTGGCGGTTTTGGATGAAGAATACCCATCAATTGTTCTGGTGTCAATTGAGTTGATGCTTGCCCCCCAGTGATCGGCTGTGATCTGGTTAGAATTGACGGAATATTTGAACTTGAGAAAGGAGCCGATGGAGCCTGGGTTTGAAGCACTTGTTGATTTCCTTGATTTCCATCGATCTCTGTCTTCACGGTTCTGTATGCTAGGAACGCGCCTTCTGGTAGATAAATAGGTCCTTTAGCCTTTTCCTCGGCTATCGTTCCATCGACCACCGACTTGATCATATTTGTTAAAGTATTGACAAGTACTCCGGACTGGTTGACTAGTGCATGATGTACAGCCGAATCGATCCGATCTTGTAATGTGTGCAATTCTTCGTTACTCGATTCGGTTTTCACCTGTTTATCCCTTTCTTCTCTTGGTCCAGAAGTACTTGGGTCTTGCTTCACGATCGTCGGTATTTGGACTTTAGCTCTTTGGACGACCGTACCTTGCCGGGTGACTGTGAAGGAATGCAAAGACTGGTTTTGGAGTTGATCCATCAGCTGTCGCAATTCTTCCTTCTGTTCATCATCCAGCTGCTCGGGTGTAACCGCGATGATGTTGTCCTCTGCGACTTCAGTGATGTTTGGAGACATGATGTTTGGAGACATGATGACATGATGTGGCCGGATTCACTAATTTCAGCAGCAGCTTCATCTATTGCTTCTTCAATAAGTGCTTCGTCAAGGAATTCTTCCACAGAAGGATCAAGTGGAATGTCATCGGCTGATTTTTGTTTCTTGGATGACATTTTCTTCTTTGGAGCAGCTGGCTTAACGACAGTTTTCTTAGTTCTTTTTCTCTTGCCAGTTGTAACAATCGGCTGACTAGTTTGACCTTGAAGAAGATTTTTGATGGCTGGGGCATTGAAGCCGATTGAAGAAGGGATCAGATCTTTGCCAGATGACATTTTGACAGCAGCATAGTTAATATCTTTTCCACTATTGCTTTTGGTTGGAGGAGGGGTGCCAAAACTCTGAAAGATGCAAAATAGGATATTTAAAAGATAGAGAGGAATAATAATGAGGAATGTAATGAAGGGTATAAGGATTTACCTGTGGGCTGATAGCTGGATTCATAGTTGTCAGATAGAAACTGGCTGGCATGGACAAAAACAGATGTGTTTTCCATTCACCCCACCATCTGTCAAAAAGTTGACTTCTTTGTATAATCAAGGATATCCGGTTGATGGGTCCTAAAGGGGGAATTTCAAGATTCAGGAGTCTGTCCATAACTAAAGCCGATGGAACAATGCCCCTTGTTTGAATTCTATTTGAGAAGTAAAGACCAATAGGCAATTGACCCATGCCAAGTTGCCTGGCAGCGATCATTGGGTGATAGAATTCATATGAAGACTGTATGTATCGGCCCTGAGATACGCCTGTTGGCAGTATGCAAGGAGTGATGGCCAATACAAAGATATCTCTGAAACCAGGGAAGTCTTCGTTGTTCAATTCATTGAGTCTGAGATCTGTTGGTAGTTCATAGCTGCTGAAATCTTCATAGGGGAACCAAACACGAGACTCATGAGAGAATCCATCGTAGAATCTTTTAAACCACTCACAAAACGGATCGGCCGATGTACCCATGCCAGGGTAGGATGATGCTGCTTCTCCAAAAGACAGGCATCGGCATGTTGAATCATCATCGGCTAGAGATGGGAAGGATAGGTCATCCAGAGGGGTTCTGTCTGCAACTTTGATGGTGTATATATTGAGCCAAATCTGAACAAACCACCAGGGGCCTCCGTAGTTGGTAGAAGTATCCATGAGGAGTTTAGCCGATGTATGGCTCAAGGTTTGGTATACTGCTCCAAGAAGATATTTGCCCAAGGGGATGGATTTTTTGGACACTAAGGCTTCTGCTAAATGTTGCCAGTTGGCTGTTGGACCACAGGTTGTGCCACAGAACAGAAATTTATCTAACCACATCATTAGGAAAGCTGTGTGTTCCCTGGGAGAGACAGATCATTTACCCATATTCTCAGTTATGAAACCAGACCATCCTTCGATATTTTTGGTTAGAAATTTGTGGTCACATTTGACTTTGAAACTGAAGGGATTAGCTGATGAGGATATATCTAAGCCTGTTAGCATTTGGATATCCAGTAGCGTGGGGGTCATAGGACCATGACTAAACAGGAAAGCATTTAGGGTATCGGACCAAAAGTAGGAGGCAGTCGATAACATGGGTTCATCTTTCTTTGTATCGGCTAATGAAAGTGAGAGGCATTGAGAAATACCTATCTCGTCCCAATGGGATTGTTTGCTGGCTGACATCCTTTTATACCAAGCCTTCCATCCATCTATGGCCGATGGCCAAGATCTGAAGATGTTGGGCCAATGCGTGGAGCTGGGTTTGGATTCCTTGAAGGGGATGCGGTTGGTCTCGGAGTTGATGAACGCGGTAGGGTCTTCATCGCCCATCGGCCCGAGAAAATAGTGGCCCGGTTCTTTTTCGATGGGGATCGCGATCAAATCCCTTAGGTGTTGGAAAGAAGGGAAAGAGGAAAGAGAGAGGTTAAGGTAAGGATGATTTAAGTTCGCAGATTGGATTAAAATAATGATGGATGGTATCAGTGGGGTTGAGAGAAGCAGAATACCTGGGGGATGCTTGTGGTGGTTGCCATTGGATCAAGGAGCTGTTGTTGCCGCTGGGGAAGGTGGTCGCCGGTGAGGTCGCCGGAGTGGAGAGAGAAGATGTTTGCCGGAGTTCACGGAGGAGTTTGGTGACTTAAGCGGTGAAAGTGGAGCTAACGCTGTGAAATATCCGGAGGAGTCGTTGGTATTTAAAGAATTAGGTGCGTAACGGTCAAGGGGGTAACCCTAGAATTTTGTTGTTGACAAGAGATAATTCCGTTGCATTATAAATACTTCGGAATTAGGGGGCATGTGTTGACGATGAAATTTGGTAAGCAAATCTATCTACAGAGATCGGAAACACAACATAATCCGAAGTGGATTTGGAAATATGCAAGGATATCGGGAACAGAGTGCGCATCGGCTGGAGTCCGAATCGGCTACGAACTGATTGGCTGAGTCAGAATTGGATGAGGTTAGCCGATGGAGCTGATGTCAGTGATATGACTTGGTGTACATCATCAGGTTATGTTAGCGTGTTTCATATGGATTGCCATGCACGGATGAAGTCCTGAGGAGGCAATTGTACCTATTAATTAGGATATTTTATGTAATTTCCTTATAGATATTCTCGGTAAGAGTCCGCCTAAGGGACTTGTTGGTAGTTGGATTTGTATTAGGTTAATATGAGTCATGTCCGTGATGGACAAGGTTTGTAATTTCGGGTATAAATATAATCCCGAGGTCTTGTAAAGAAGAACAACACACGTTCAATCAATCTCGGCGCATCGCCAAACCCTTATTTTCTACTTTCGACAACTTTGTGCTTTCGAGTCGTGCTGCATCAATTTGATCTTTGGCAAAAAGGTATATCTTGTCATGGCGAGTTACATCATTAGGGCTAGTGCTTACATCTCTATGACACTCTAGTTCTTTGGTGTGATTCTCCGAGTTATCATATATGTTATATAACTTAGATCGACAATGCAATCTACCTGTATCGGCTAGATCCTTTCTAGGGTTTCATCGATATCGGCTAGATCACTTTGTTAATCTAGGTTATATAATGTATCCACCATCCCGAAAAGGCAACCATCGGCTTGATTCTTTAGATCTCATGCTTCTATTTATACTTAATGCTGCATTAGTTCAGTCCAACCTATTAAGTCGTATTTAGAATCATGATATCTAACCTGCTTCATGGTTGTTAATAAGGATAGTATCGGGGTTTCAGCCGATCTTACCTGATATAGATGTTTTACATTGTTTTATGCTTTGTTTAATATTCTATATCTGCCCCTTATGTCAGGATCTAATCTAATGTAAATATATTAAGCTTAATATCAATCTGATTGATTATAGTTTAATATATTTATTACTAGAGAATATCCTAACATAAGGTTGTATCGGAGCTATAGCCGATACATACTTAAACCTAGATATCGGCTATGATATCAATCTGCATAATCATTATGTCATGTTATCTTTAGACTTGGGCAATTTATACTGTCTCGGTTCAGTCCGATCTATCCCAATTGCTTATCTCTAAAGTAATATTGATATATCGATTATGTAACGTTGATCTTTTCAGCCGATATACTAGTTTTAGGGTTAATTTTATCATTAACTGTACCTTACAGCCGATCCATGATTTATTGCATCGGCTAGGTCACATACGATATGAAATCGGCCCTATGGCCGATTATCTATCGTTTACTGATATTCTTTGCATGTTTTTCTTGTTGATTGCAGGATCAAATCAACTGGCACGCCCTTGAATCTGAAACCCTAATTTTGGACCTGCACTAGAGTAAAGCAAACCTCTCAGGCCAGTGTGTGTTTTTTGCATCAACAGCGTGGCAATACAGTCAACATTTTCTTTTAAAAAATGGTGGGACCCACATGTCATACCTCCTCTTCCCCTCTCTCATCTAGAGTAGGGATGACGGGGATGGGTAGCAGACTCGTCGTCGTGCCCTCCTGGTATCCCCCACCCACCTGCCCTCCACCCTCGCGCTTGCGGACGCCGGCGCCCTCGCGCCCTACCTCCTTCGTGTCCAAACCGGTTGTCGTTGCCTTCTTCTCCGCGGTAGGCGGTGGTGGTGGAGTGGGGGCGGTGGTGAGGGGAGGGGTGATGGGGAGCAACGACAGGGGAGGGGTGGGGCAAGCTTGCAGGGGCGCCTGTCCAGCAAACAACAGTGGATGACGATAATGAGGAGGAGGGCCGTCCCTGCATCTCTGCGAGACAACCTTCCCCACCGAGCCGAGCTTGTCCTCGGCCACCACCAAGGTGTGCCGCCTCCTCGGCCTCCCCTAGCGAGAGAGGCAGAGGTCGCTTGAGTGTCGGTGGGGGAGAGGCGAGGGAGGACCTCCGCCGCTGGCCGCGGAGAAGAAGGAGAGAAGTGGAGAAGAAGGAAGAAGAAGGAGGGTCACCATGGGAGCTCGAGACGGTGACAAGCTCATCAATTCCTTCCTACGAGCTCTGTTGTGGGTTGCGCCGCACGCCCTCACCACCCTACCACGCCTGCTGCCGGCCTCGGGGTTTGGTCTCCCAACGGCGCCATACACACATACAGAGAGGGGGGAGAAAGAGGGAAAGAGGCGCTCGTCGCGTGCCCACGCCGCAGTTGCCGCCGCTCACCGTAGTCGCCACCCCCTCCGTGCCCGCTGCCGGCAACTGGGTCGCCGCTCTCAACGGTGCCACAGAGAGAGGTGAAGAGGGGAAGAGGAGAAAGAGAGAGATGAGAGAGTATGACAGGTGGACCCCCACCATCTTTTAAAATAAAATGCAACTGGATTGCCACGCGTACGCCACGGAGGATAAAACTACTCTGGATTGGGTCGAGGGGGATAATTCGTCCGGTATTGAAAGTTTAGGTAAGCAATGTTTGGTTTTTGGGTTTAAGGGTAATTCGGTCGACTGCGATAGTTCGGGGAGGGGGGTAATTCGTACTTTTTCCTTATCAAATTCCATTTGATACAGGGTGTCAACTTCTATTTGTAACCAGCTGATCGCAGACCCCAATTTCTCGAAAAGAGAAGGGCACATTTCCAGACAAGATGAAGATGCGATTTTTCTTTCTATGACTATCATTCAGAGATTAGTAGGGACATTTTTTCTTCTTCTTCCGATTTTATAAAGGGATTGTCTATAGATCATTTGACAGAAAACCCCCTTAGGAATCTCGCAAATTTTGGACCACCCGATTGCTTTAAGATTCGTGCAGGCAACCAAACCCTAAAAACCTTCTCCACTCCCTATTGCCCCTCACGCCGCCGCTCCTCATTAGCGTGAGCGCATTTCGCGCTGCCTCCTCCTCCGCCGCCGCCGGCCTTGCCGGCTGGCTGGAAGGCGTAAATGGCACCGGTGAGCCCCCTCGGCCGGCCTCCTCCCCCTCCCCCTCCCCCTTCACCTCCCTCCTCGAGCCATCGAAGGCTAGATGCTCCTGCCCCACTGTCTTTCTTGTCAGCGGATCCGCCACCATCAGTCACCACAAGCTCTCTATGCCCCCTCCACCAAAACCGGCTCACCACCCTCCTCCATCCTTGTGGCTCCGGCGCCACTGCCGGGCCACCGCCTCCCATGACCATCCTTCTAAGACCGGCGAACTCCCCCTTCTTCCCCCTCCCCCTCCCACCCCACCCCGGAGACCCTAATTCGTCAGCCCTCCACCAGAGTTTGGGTTGTCGCTGGCGCCGGAGAAGAAGAGGAGTTCGCCAAAGTTGGAAAAGAATCAGCTGGAGCACGAATCATGAAGCACATCTAGGGGACCATAATCAACAAGATTTGGAGATAAATTTTTTGTCAACAGATGGTTAGCAATTCTATTTTATAAAATGGAAAGGATGATAGTGATGTAATGTTGGAGAGTTCGGACTAATAAATGTGCACATACTGAATTGGCAAGATTGCTATTTGGCACACATGCATTCCTAGCGCTCACTTTTTTAATATGAAAGTTTTCATATAAAAGATTTTTTTAACAAAATTGTTTTGGATGAAATTTTTTGAGATAAAAGTTTTCATAAAAGAAGTTGTGCTAGGAACGAATGTACGATAATATTGACGTGAAATTCATTGTTCACACGAAGGCTTGAGAGTTCTACTTAGCTCTAGTACATGTCCTATCAATCGGGTTCAGGGTGTGTCAGTTAGTTTGATCCTGCAACTAGATAGGTGGATCGTATACAATCAAGGAACCGATCGGCTAATAAGTCGATGTGGCGTAGCGAAGCCAGCCGATGTCGATAGGGTTTTGATCAATCGGCTATAAATCCAATGTAGATTCAAATAATCAGATGAACAATGAGATTTATATTATCATTGGCTAGAACTGAACTATGCATAAACATCAATAAACCATTTTTTATCAAAGACAATCTTGATAGACCGGATCTAACCGAGATATTATAAAATTGGAGTTGATAAAAATAAACTTAACTAAAGATTGTACATGTTTGAGTATGAGCCGATGTAACTCAGAAGATATAACGAGAAAATATAATGATAATCGGGCAAAACTGATATAATGTGATAGATGTAAATCCGATGGTTAAAATATACATCGGTTGGAGATCTGATGTAAGTAAATTAAAATGTATATCGGCTAACTAACCGATACATCTGATAGCTAAAGCCCAAAATAATGATAACGACGGCTAGCACTCTGATGAACATTGCATAAAAACCTATCAGCTTACTAGAATTAAACTTATCAGTAATAATCTAATAGATTGGACCTAACCGAGACGATGTAAGATTAAAAATAATAAGAAAAACCTACTTAACCGATAGATCTATACAAACATGATCGACATAGTAAATCTATCTAGAACAATAATACGATTTAGAGAAATATCAACTTAGCTAGAATATCAGATCTAACTGAGAGAATCCTAACTAAGTCGATACAACTTTATACAACAATGTAGTTAAAGATAGAACCAATATATTAGATAGGCAACGCTTGCATCAACCTAGATAGAATATCGGACTTAACTGAGAAAGTTCTAGCTACGCTGATACAAGCGAAGTTGACAAAACTTACTTCCTCGCTAGAGATTGAACTTAACCGATGTAACCCAACTCAAAACTAAGAACTCGCCATAATAAAAGGGTGGTGATGCACTAAAAGTAATTGTATTGATTTGTGGAGATAGATTATAAAGACCCCGAGTATACATATTTATACTATCAGGTTGATAAGTCCTGATCTAACACTAGATAATACTTTCCTAACAAGAAAAGGAAAATAACTAACTCTGCCTACTTAAGAAATAAACTAAGGAAATATGAATCAGACTTACACATGTATAATACAGTAAAAAATATTCTAAAATATAATACAATGCAACAATCACGTACCACCTTCTTAAAAAATTTATCTTAATCGTACGTAAACAAAAACTTACTGATTCACGTGAAATGTAATATTATGATAGGACATGACTTGATTGAGCACCGTGGAGGGGAGGCAGACATTGATGGGAAACATAATCACATGATGAAACATGGGATAGCACTTTAGATTTGGACCGTTGGATCTGACGAATCACGAACAAAAATCCATGTATCTACCAAAGTGCTACATTACACTATAGAGTAAGAGTAATGAATGATAGAAAGAAGTTTGAGAAAAAAACTAAGAGCAATGATGAAACCAATTAAAAGTTCCTTTTAAATACATGGTTGAGAAAACAAATGAAATAAGAGAAGTGCATGATTTCAACAGGACATATGTAAAATAGAGGATTACAAAACATAAAAGAAATATAAATGACTGTTGGATTAAACCATGTAAAAACACATGAATCTAATTAAAGAGATACTTAAAAGAAATTTTTTGAGAGGCTAGAGTTTTTTGCTGACTTTTCTTTAAAAAATACTTGTCTTGAGGCACTAAAAATTTAAAAATTTCGTAGGATTTAGAAAACTTTGATCCTTTAAAAGGAGAAATAGAAAAAAGGTCCTACATACAGAATATGAATCCTGCAGAATTCATTCACAAATCCTTTGTTTCAAAGGGTCCCTAAATAGCCCAGCCCACTATTTATAGGTCCAACTTTATGTTTATATTGAGATGACCCGACCTTAGACAATAAGAAATTTTCCAACTACTTTACACTATTAAATGAATAAAACACTATATTTTTCACTATTGGATAAACAAAGCTATATATATATATATATATATATATATATATATATATATAGAAAGATCACCGAGGGGACGAGTCGACCCACCTGAATTATATTATCATTAAACATAGTGCTAAGTATTACAATATGAAATTACAAAATGAAGGGAGGAGGAAAGTAAGGGAATGAAAGTGTAGATTAAAAAAAAGAAGGGGAGAGGAAAGAGGAGGTATATACAACGTGTACATTACTTTAAGCAATTACTTTAAGTAGAGGGTGAGTTTATAACCTGCATGAATACATTCTTCCACGATGATAGTAATAGATCCTTGATACTATATTTTTCATACTAATAACTTTATGCTCTGCTTCATGCCCACTAAACACACTACGAATTTTTACAAAAAATTATATTACATATAAGGATGGTTAGAGTCATGCAAATACATGACTTCATATGCTAGTATTACTGAATGTGCTTATTCGTGCATCGATCAACATGTATCGGATGTTTGCATGCTTACAATATCTCGTTTCATCCCTGTAAAGCCGAATCTCTCTAGAAAGGACCACCCAACATTTTCTTATGCTACGACGTAGTTCGAGAGAAAATTCTCTCTTTTTCGACCATATGTAACAGCTTTGTGTATGACGAAATAACTTTCAGCGCACCACCGGTTAAAACATGTGATTAAAGCTGAGATGGGACGAGAGAAATTACTCTTTTCTCTATGCATGCGTGACTGTTTTACCTGGTACAAAATAACTTTTGGGGTGAACTATTCAATAATACAAAACAGGTTCGAAGATGCTCCCGCGTGATGTGCATGCGGGGAGGGGTGGTGCCGTGCAACGGACATGAGGTACCACTGCTCCGCGGGACTAGCCCAGTCCCGTGCCACCATGCTGTGGGACCGCGTCAGTACCACCGTGGTGGTGCCGGGCGGTCGCGGGAGCGAGCCAGTTCCACATTTCTACTACGTGGGACTGCGTCGGTCTCGTAGCTCCGCGACGCGTGACTGTGGCGGTGCCGCTCGGCCATCCTGCGCGGGCGGCCCGGACGCCGGTCCACCAGCCTGCGCCGAGGTTATGTTGTGGTCCCGCGTCTCCATAATACGGATTAGGTATATTTTTGCAAAACATCCCTATGCACGTATATAAAAACAAATTATTAAAAAAAGTATATTTTCAATTTTTTTTTCTAGTTCGCACGCCTGCTTAGCCATGGCCGATGGACCTAATTTCTCGATCTATACATCTGCGGAGAAACTTGTGGATGCCAGTGCACGCGCGCATGCAAGATCGTTTCTTCGAGCCTCTTCCAAGAAAGCGGTGTTGCCACGTGGCATGATTCTCCTTTCGATTTTTTTATTGAATTCGTATTATAAGATATAAGACATGTTAAGTGTACATATACACGTTGATCATCAGCACGAAGCTGAACAGAAGATCCCATCAACCACTAACATAATCACAATGCTTTGTTAATCTTTCTGGACTAACAGTTATTGACTAAATGGTCGTTTTCTAGTCAACGGTCAACGTCAACACCTAGCTCAACTAATCCACCGTGGATAAATGTGCCTACCGGACTGGAGCAGCAGACTCATTATTCTGTACCACCACCTCCATCCCTTCAGCTCGGCTGAATCATCTCTTCCTCCGGCGATGCCTCGCGCCGCGATCCTCCTCCTCCTCCTCGCGCTCGCCCTCGTCGCGCCGCCGCTGTCCACCGACGCCCTCGACGACGACGGCCACCGGCTGGAACCGTTCCACATGTGCGGGATTCTAACGGGGCCGTACGCTCCCAACAGCACCTACGAAGCCAACCTGCGGTACCTCGCCGCCACGCTCCCAGCCAAGGTGATGAACGCATCCTCCTCCTCCGTCGATGTCCTCGCCGGCGAGCGGCCGAACCTGATCGCCGCGTCGGCCTCCTGCAACTCGTCGTCGGAGTACCACGACTGCGGCTCCTGCGTCGCCGAGGCCTTCCGGTACGCGCGGCGGCTGTGCCCGTACAGCCGGCACGCCGTAGTCGACCTCGGCGCGTGCAGCGTCAGCTACTACGACGTCGAACGCTCGGAGACGGCGGAGGTGATCGAAGTATCCTCCGACGGAATCATCAACCATCGTGAGTGATCTTTACCAGCTCTCCCACAAATTTTGTTTTTCAGATATATGAATTATGTGATGCGTTTTATATTTGCTCTTGACTTTGGACACGGGCTCTGTTTCATCCGATTCAACTCGCCATTTCAGATACGTCGTTTTGGTGGTTAAGTTTTATTTATGTCGACGATTTCCCTATCATGCTGCTGTTGCAAGTAATGGGGTTCGCTTGTGTTCTGTTCATGTTTCTCCAAGAATGGCGAGCCAGCAGAAAAGTCCCTGCCAATCTGCTGCCTTAGGGGCCTCCAAGATGTACATCCAGTTTTTACTTTCTACTCCAATAAGAATGTAACGTGTGCGGGTGTGTGTTTACAGGGTAAGTGTACGCGCGTTTATACGAGACATGCGCGTCTGAACTGTGTTTCGTAAAAAAAGAAAGAAAGAAATTAATAAGCACATTTTCATTCTTCTAGTTTATCAATTGGAAATTAGGGTAAGTTTTATAGCAGAGGTATGTGCTACCTCTAATCTTGAGCACATCATCAACTAATAAATGTAGAGGTAACATGTACAATATATTACATCTATACTAATTGTAATACACTAGTCCCAATGTTTATTTGCCCAATCTACTCTTCCTCTCTCTCATTTTATCTTGAATTTTGTGTAGGGGATGTCTCTTGTATGAGGGGTGGCTTCTTATATCTCTCATCTCCTCTCTTCTCCATCTCACTATTTAAACTTATGTGGTATTTAGGAGATTGTGTTTGGATACTTACGGTACTTACCCTTAAGGAGAGAGTGTGGACTGATAAATGTGCACATTCTGGCCCTCCAGAGTTTGCGCTAGTTACCCTTGTGCCGTTGAGCACCGCCTTCTCGTTAATCTCGTGCACCAAAGCAAAACAGATATCTATGTCATACTAATACTAGTAGCATGCCCACACTAATACTATTGTAAAATTTGATAATGAACTTAGTTACGTTTTTGCAAGCATGCATATATATATATATATATATATATATATATATATATATATATATATATATATATATATATATATATATATATATATATATATACACATATACATATATACATATATACATATATACATATACATATACATATACATATATATATGTATGTATGTATATGTATGTAACAACTACATAATCATATTCGAACATGTAATCCTTCCATGATGTATTTAACTTTTACCATGTGCTTACTCAAAAGTAAGTCGCTACAGAAATCGTTTATCAAAAATTTCAAAACATCTTAGTAAACAACAAATTATGAAAGTAATTATGCTAGCAAACAACAAATAAAAAGCAAAATGCTTAGAGATCAGTTATATTAATTGATCCACTTCTTTGCTCCGACTTCGACCGCCTTCCATGAGGAGCGCATGATATTTGGGCTGCTTGATACAGTCTCTATAGCACATGCTGGCTGGAACGGAGGAAGTATTATTTTTCATTTGAATGTATACAAATAAAACTTATCACAATTTGCAACTGAGGTGAATTAAGATTCAGTTTGGATCATATTATTTCTAACTTCTAAGCTTTGTAAAATGGGACTGGCATATAGTCAATTCACAATAATGGATTCACATTCAGTTTAAGAGAAACAACACACATAAAAAGGCAACATTCTGACGGTTCATATTTAGTGAAGGCTACTATGAAGTTCATCGGTAAACCCATAACATTCAGGCATATAATTTTGATCTCTTACAATTTGAAATAGGGATAATTGCATATTTGACATTGTTTCGAAAGCTAAATACCGATCTGATTCTACCTTTTCCAGTTTGCTTATTTGACCCAACTTTTCGAAATCGAATATACCGTTTGACCCTATTTGCTCTACACCATTAGGGTTTCATTTAGGAAAAAAATAATTTACTATTCAAACTAACCAAAATACCCTCACTTCAACCCTATCCATCTCCTTGGCACGACTCTTTCTCTCTCTCTCATCTCTCTCAGCGTGAGCAGCGGCAGCGACGGTGCCGGCGTGAGAGAGGAAGCGGGCCCGGTGGCGCAAGTGCGCGAAAGGAGGGAGGCGGCGGCGCCAGCGCGCAGAGAAAGGAAGGAGGCGGCAGCAGTGCTGGCGTGAGGAAGGGAAGCGGGCCCGGCGCCAGCGCACGAAAGGGGGGCGGCAAAGGCCTGCGGAAGGAGGGAGGCAGCGAAGGCGACGACAGGCGTGCGGAAGGAGGGAGGTGGCGGCAGCGGCCGGCGTCGCGGAGGGAAGAGGAGGCACCACCGGCGCGTGGAGGAAGGAAGGCAGCGGGTTCGGCGGTGGAGCTCGAGCTGGAATGGCTAGATCCGGCGAGGGAGGGGCGATGACGGCTCGACGACGATGAGTGGCGGCGGTGCTCGGGCTATGGCAGGTGGATCCGGCGGGGGCTAGGCATGCGAGCTGCCGGCATCCTCTCACCACTCGCCGCCGCCATGCACCTTGCCCTTTCTCCGCCCGTGCACAACATCGGCTCTTCGTCGTCACCTCGCCTTCTCCCTGCGAGTAGATGAGAGAGAAGAGAGAAGAGAGGAGGAGAGGAGAAAAGAGAAGAGAGAACTGATGGGTGGGTCCCACATGCAATATGGTCAAATGAGTAAGGGTAGAAGGGATATTTTGTGATCCAATTAACACCGTTACATGCCCTTAGCAGAATAGGGTCAGACTGTATCTTCAATTTTGAAAAGAAGGGTCAAATGAGGAAAGTTAATAGAAGGGGGTCAAATTGGTAGTTAGCTTTCAAAAGAGGGTCAGATGCGCAATTGCCCCTTTGAAATATAACTAAAGTTCACTGCGGTTGGTCCTCTTCCTTTGTTATGCTATTAGACATTAAAGTTTACAGTGTGAACCTCAAAACATGTTCAGACTATGAAACTTAGAAGTATCAGACTACAGGACTGATTGTACATGCATGTAAAAAATAATTTCTATTAATTATGCTTATATTTCAGTGAGAATCGGTGACTTTTAAGTCTCATGTCGACTTGCATTAATTATCCTACTATAGGGCTGGAAATGAGCCGAACCAAAGCCCGTCTCGGCTCAGCTTGCAAAGGCTCACAACAAACTAGGCTTGGCTTGGCCCGGTTCGGTTAGGGGAACGAGCTAAAACATAAGCTCGGCTCGGCTCGTTTCCTGGCTCTAGCCAGATCGAGCTAGTTTGCGAGCCTTCTCGTTGAAGCATCTCTTCATGTATAATTTGTAATCATTAAGAACAGCAAGAACAAATCATCGACATGTAGAATTAAAACAAGTTTTTTATTCAATTCTTCAATATACAGATGATAAATTGCAAGTTGATGAATAATAACTCCACTAGAAAATAAGATAATCCATATAAGTGCATGATGGTCTAGGCTCACGAGCCAAACAAGCAGCTTGCGAGTTAGCTCAGGCTCGGTTCATTTCAGCAACGAGCTAAAAAGGAGGCTTGGGCTTGACTCGTTTGACTTTCGAACCGAGCTGAGCCAAATGAGTTCGAGCCAAGCCCGAGCTTTTTTTCCACCCCTAACCTACCATGCCTAAGAAGCATCTATACATTTGTTAGGTTATATAAGAAAGTTTCTTAACTATTCATCGTAAAAGTCTCCTATCATTCAAGAATGGAGATAAGAGAGGCATAACTGGATCCAAACTTATCTTGGTGAAAGCATAGCCATTCATAAGATCGGATGGAAATCTGCACCATGTAAAATACTGAAATATATTACCGAAATAAATGAAGCTAAAAAAAATTAACTACTCAAGAAGTACGGCATAATCTTTACCCTCCAGAACTTTAGTAGTGTACCTGCTCAACCACACTTGAAGCTTTACCGTGAAATGTCCAATTGACAAGCTGAAACAGAAAGGTGCAAGTTTTTGCAAGAACATTTATAAAACCTATCTCTTGAGCATGCCCTGATGACCTTTAAATTACTTGGAATAAAGGTAAATGAAAACTCAAAGACATTGTGGTCATTGGATCTGTAACTTCAGTCTTTAGTTTCTACATAGTTCATTAGCTAAACTAACTGAGAACATATAACAAAGATGGATCAATGTTTTGTTCTGTAGAATAAAATGAACAAAGAAGATAATGATTCCAGATGCCAAACTAGTGTCTATTTACTGAATTTCTAAAGAACAGATCAACACAAAGATATGAGATCTGTATCAATTTCACCCAACTGTATTTGTGCTTTTTAGGAAAAACCATGAATATCAATGTTCCCCATTCACCTCATTAGGCCTCATCAGGTTTAGGCCTTAGCACAATTACACCGAAACAGCTCTAAATTAGAGCAACCAGAGAATTAGATAGCCACACAAGTACAGTTTACTGTAGACCTTAAAAATCCATGAGACTCATAATCAAGAATACCACAAAGAGAGAAAAAAAAATCAGAATATTCTAGACCAAAAGTTTTCTAAATCAGTATACTTGGTGCAAACCATGTCAAATGGAAGAATTACTTCCCTAAATATCAATGCGCGCCTACCCAGAGGTACTATGGTCTTATACAAAATTTGAAGGCACAGTCACATCAATATAAAATGAAGCTCCTACCTGGAAGTCATGGCTTCAATTAGCTTCTTGAGTTAGTTGGCCATCTCAGAATTTTTCATTAAAATCACACAAATAGAATTATAGTGTAACTATAGCGTAACTAGTACATCTATATACATAATTAAAAAATAGGTAAGGCTTCCACATCCAATTTCATCCGTCCACCTCTCCCTCCTATCCCACGCGACTCCTCGCTCCCTCTCGCGCACGACTCCACCTCCGACTCCCTTCTTGCCTCCCTCCCTCCCGCGCGTGCCTCCGCTTCCGCCTCCTTCCTCTCCTAGGCACTCCTCCCCGCCACCCCCTCCTCACAATCCTCCCTCCCTCCCGCGTGCCTCCTATTCCGCCTCTCTCCCTCTCCCTAGCACTCCTTCCCATCATTCCCTCCTCTCAGCGCCCCTCTTCTTCCCTACGCTCCCTCCCTCATGCACGTTCAAGGAAAACCGATCCCCCTCATCCGGGAACACATTTTAACACACTCACCTAACTGTGTTCACCACTAGAGCTTGTCGTTGTTGTTTCTCTCTCTGTTGGGATCATGTCATTGTCGGCCACGTTCCCACTGTTCTGGTTTTCTTTGTTGCCAACCACCACCATCGATGGATGAGTCACATCGTACGACACATCCGGCCACCTTTCTCAACATCGCTTGGTCGACGGAGCATCGACACTCATTTCCCTCCTCTTATGTTTCTCGTTTCGGCTAGGGAAGACGATGGACAGTGTTAGTCGTTTTTCTCTATATTTCGTTCTTCCTACGCGTTCAAGAAAACGGAACCTCCTAGTCACGGAACACGTTTTGACGCACTAATTCGGTCGTGTTCACCACCAAAGCTCGTTTTTACCGTTTCTCTCTTTCTTATTTATCGTTTCATGCTTTTATTTCCCAATTGTAATACTATGATTTAGAATTTTAAGTTATGTCAATGAATATTATTTACAATCCGTTGCGACGCACGGAGATTATGCTAGTAAGTCTCATATAATTACACTAATCTGGGAAAAAATCACATACAGATCTTTAGAGAATAATGATGATAATATAAAATCAAATAAAACTAAAAATTTTAGCGTCGTGCAGGCGTAAAGTTTGATGACCGTTTATTTTCTATGGAGCCCACAGGTTTTATGCCGCGCACAGACGTACGTGATGCATGCGTTTGATTCGCCTAAAACATAGGGGATGACGTACCCAAGCACTAATCTCTGCGCAAACCAAAGCTCTATAAAAAATGATTTTTCAAGGCACTTTTCGTTTTTAGGTGAACTAAAAATAGTGCTGCGAGTGAAAATCATTTTTATTTTTACTATTAGATTCATAAGCACTTTTCACTAGTGGACGCTTAGGATGCCCGCCAATGAAAATCAAGTCATCTTTACTAGCGGACAACAAAAGCATCTGCCGGTGAAAATCGATTTTCATTGGCAGACGCTTAAGATATCCAGTAGTGAAAATCAATTTTACAAAAATATGTATTTGTATCTAACTTTTTTCATAAAAAGTCATATGCAAATAAAATTTATACAAAACTTGTAGATATCAATGAGATCTATAACTTGTTATAGTTGAAAACTTTTTCATTTGAGATTATTTAGGGTTTAAAATATTTGTTATAAGATTTAAGATCTAGTTTACATAATTTCAGATATATGATTCAAATATCCTCCAATGAACACATGATATGTGTCAAAGTTGTAGACCTGTGCAAGATCTACAACTTTGTAGTTTATGACTTTTTTATTTGAAATCATTTAGAGAGGCAAATAAGTATTTTAAGTTTCAAACAATGGAAATCAAAATAATAAAGTGCTGAATATGGGCAACAAGTATTTCAAAGTGAGATGGTAATGTAACACATGCGTATAAAGAGAGAGGTCTTGAGTTCGAATCCTACATATCATATACTTGTGAATTTAATTCAAAAAATTGCCTAAATTGTCAATTAGGATACATAGTTGTGTTACAGATGCTTGGTAAAAATCAAAATATTTTATTTTCGCACCTAAAAATCAAAATGAATATTTGGAAATAAATTACGCCAGCGAATATCGTTGATTTTCACTAACCTTTGGAAATAAAATTTCACAAGTGGTTGCGCTATGTCACCCACCGGTGAAAATTTCACTCGCGGTCGAATGTCACCAGCGAAGATCGTTGATTTTCACTGACCTTTAATTGCTGGCGGAACATCTAGTCACCAGTAAAAGTATGTTTTAGCCACCCGAACAAATGTTTTCTTAGTAGTGAAGAGTAAAAAATCCGTGTGAGTTAAAAAAAATGTGTCGGAAAATCTATAGCAAAAAGGAAAAAAAAAACAAGCCAATGCGACCTCCAGCACAACCCAAGAAAACGCAAAAAGAAAAACTGGGCCTTGGAGTACATCAGGACCAGATTCATGTGAATGGATGGGTCCAACAGATTTTGGGCCGAATACACATCGGTTGATTGGGAGGAGAGTAATTTTAGCCTAATGAAACTTGTTTTTACGGTCATAAATTTTGGAAGGGTTGTAAACCAAACTGCAGCATTAAAATTACGTCTTTATCAAAACGTTGGAATTGTCTATATATTTACCTGTGGATACCTGCACGTTGCAGTAGGATTTTAGAACTTCTTTACTGATGATCATTGCTTGAATGGCTGGTATGTCGTACATAGTTTGATCCAATAGCTAACATGATTTGATGCTGTGGCTCATTTAATTTATAGCAATCAGTATAGTTAATATATTGTAACTATATACATATATAATACACTCCACAATCCACCAGCAGCATGGCACATAGGAAAATAATGTGAGAGCTAGACAGTAAAAGTTAACACTCCAATGAACAGAGATGAGAGAGAGAACGACATAATTTTGGAAAAATGTACATGATACAAACTAATAAAAAGAGCAAGAATTACATACTGTATATAAATCCCTGTGTCCAACATCAAGAAAAAATAATTGATCCGGAAAAAGAAGGAATTGATCTACAAAAGTTTCATTCAAAATAGCATGTCCTACGATTCATTCTAATTTCAAGGTCAAACGAGCAACTAATTTTAAAGCCAAAGCTACCTCAGAAATGCTTAAGCTTTAGGTTTCACGGGGAATTGGTGAAAAAGGCGAAGAAGTCAATGGCCGTGTTGAAGAGTGAGTACGTAATCCAACAAAAATTCCTCGTGATGCAACCTGCAAGCAACAACAACAGGGACCTAAAACAGAAGGGAACCTGCAAGCACTATCTTATCGAACACATGGTACACATACGATTAGTGGCGTGCATGAAGGTGTTAAACAGAAGGGAACCTCACTAACTATAGTCTGCAAATGTTGCTGAAGATTGGTAGGTTGGCACACAATTTGATGGTTTGAGACGATTAGACGAAAACCCATAATTATATAAAAAAGAGGAAAGAGCTCTGATCAACATCTGTGTGGATGCAAGAGAGGCAGTGCAAGGAAGGGGATACCTAAGGAGTCCATCAGAAATAGAGTAATGCATCCATGGTGCCAGTTCATGAAAAACTTTCACCTTGGTCCCGTAGAGAACAAATCCGCAGCCTGTGATCAATAAGTAAACAGAAGCAATTAACATATAAAGAATTGGAATATGATTGTTGAACTAAAAATTACATGTAGTATACTAAACTCATAGTTCGATTCCAGCCATATGGTGGATGCAGTTGGAGGATATGGTTTAAGAGAGGCTTAAGAGAGGCTCATGAAGGTAATAAATTGAATTTAGCATGCCACCTGGTGGCCTAATTGATTGCGGCAGTTTTTTCTGCAATTGATCAAGTTTAAGAGAAGGAAAGGGAAGGCGAATAGACATGAGCAACGTAATTAGGATTTCAACAATATGGGTGAAGAGAGAATGGGTTCAACGAGTCTCGCCTGAAATGCTGATGCAAACCGATGAATCCATGGTGGCGAACCCGTGGCCCTCTCGAAATGTGCAGGGCGCAGGCCAATTGTACACCGCCCTCCCGAACCGTCAAATGGGCCCATAAGGGAACGCAGCGAGGGGGAGCACGGTACCAGCTTGTATCGGCCCTGACCGCGGAAGAGGGCCACGCCCACACACAAGGTGCGCCACCGTTATCCTCAGCCACCCGGACGGCCACACCGCGGAACCCTAGCTGATAGAAGATGAGAAGTAGAAGGGGCGCAGCGGCCCGGACACCGAGCCAATGCAGCTGCGGCCACCTCGACCTCGAGTTCTCGGTAGCGACCGCGCATCAGGAGTGGCGTCGCTGTCCCGAACCACCGACCATCGCGACACAGGTTTGCAACGATTGTTTTTTCCTTTTCTGAGATGAGCGTTGATTTGTGGGAGGAGTGGATAAGGTTGACATTGTTATGGGCTTGGGCCAATGGAGAAAAGGTTTAAAGTAACAGAGGCTAGCCCAATATTGTTGGGCGTCGATCCGGAGAACTGCAGTCAATCCAATGGCTCAATGGCTCAGGAAAAAAGGATGACGTGGTGCAACCTTTATAGCAATATAGCAATAACTCCTCTAGTAGGTACCAACTATATAGGAAGAAGGATTTCCTGTTGGCATAATTTAGCACCAAGCCAAAACCTACACCTATATATCAACTCTAGCACTGCCAAATTTCGAATGGTACGTACAATAGCAAAATGGTGGCCGGGTAAACTTACACAACTTAGCTGCACGTATCAACTATACAATGATGTAATGCACTTCCACAGTCCTTAAAAATATATAGACAATTTGAACATACTCTGTTGGTTTTGCTTAGTACCAGGGGCGGACCTACACACTGGGCCACCTAGTCCACAGCCCGGGACCCAAGACGAAATGCTCATGGAATACTTTGAAATTTCACCATATAAATTTCCGTTGGGCCAAAACTCTAATACGGCGACCGTGGCTTGGTCTATTTCTGGATCCACCCCTGCTTAGTACTAACTTCCTTTTGTAAGTGTCAAAACTTAATCATATCCTTAGACAATACATGATCACATAAATTCTAATTCTTACACGGAATCTGTGGTAAGACTGACCGGAAGGAGATGAAACCAATGATAACCTTGTCGTAGATGAACCCTATCCTAAGGGTTGTCAGTGTAGTTGTGGTCGCGGGCATTAACATCGATATAGCAGTCCCACCTCATGAAATCACCTTCTTCGATGGGATCCTGCTGATCAACATGGGGACGTCAATGGCAATCGCCCTCGCAATGGACTGGAAAATTAAACTGCCCTTGGAGTTCCTCTCAGTGCCTTGAATGATTGGGATGGTGTTAGGACTTTTTCGAGAGTAGACTAATGCATGAGAGATCTTCATTATCACGTTCTGATGGGTAGGGATGAAAAAGGTTCAAAAACATCCGGAAACCATCTTTATCGTTTTCATTTCCATAATTTTTAGAATCGAAATCGGAATCGGAAACCCAGGATACGAAAACGGAATCGAATATTATCAAATACGAAAACGGAGTGAATATGGCAACAGATATTAATCCGAATATAAAAAGGCCTTAAATTGAACTTATCAAATCAACAAAGAGATTTAGCTCAATATTTTTTCTAAAACAATAAATCGATATTTCTAGCTTTTATCAATTAATAATAATACAACTAGTTGTACACTTTACTTTTTTTTGGAAAAGAACTACATTCATGTATAATTGTAATTATAGGAAGTATGGCATGGCCTAATAAAAATAAAAAATAGTCATTAGCAAAAAAACCCTCAATACGTAGTATAAATCTAAACATTTAGAGTAGACTGAAGCTAATCGGTTGTATATGAGAAATACTTCGTTTCCGATTCCGAGAAAAAAATTTGAATTTGTTTCCGGAAATTTTCTGAATTCATTTCCGGAAAGTTTAGACAGATAGTAGTCTTATCATATTTGTTTCCCTTTCCAAGAAAAAATTCGGAATTCATTTCCATTTCTGAAAGTTTCCGAAAAAATTTTGACTAACACTTACCGTTTCCGAAAACATATCCGAAATCTGGAAACTTTCTAAACCGTTTTCATCCCTACTGATGGGACTCAGGGCCTGATCCAAAGAAAAGAAAAGCACACTTAAGAAAATAATCTCTACTAATTTAAGAAACAGCACTAACATGTGGCCCATGAGGTCAGAGTGTTTTCTAGCTTTTTTCAATACTTATGTAGGTGTGTAGTCTCTAGCTACTCTGATTCTGGTAGACTAACTATGATATTTGCTACTCTGGTTCTGGTAGACTAACTATGATATTTTTGTTTTTTGTTTGTAAGATGGAGAATCTTGTTTCAACCAAGTAGGACCTAATATTTGTTCAACAAGAACGCAATATTTTTTGGTTTTTTCTATTTTGAATAATCCGTTATAATACACGGGTATTGCTAGTATGTGATTAAATTAGGAAGGTGCATGAGAATGAAAACAAGGTGGACGGCGTTCCCCTCTATGCAATTCTCGGTTAGCCTAGACCACTAACCAACACCTCTTTGAGTTCTAGATCCCTTCCAACTGCAGTTCAATAATATATCAACTTTCTTTCAGCACCTTGTTTAAACAAAAAAATAAGTCGGGTGCTACAATGGGTTTTTCCCCACAGAAGATTACAATATTTTTCTCCAGCTCCAAAGTGTTCACTTTCTGCTATTTCCATCTAAGTTCCTTGTTGAAGAAAACTCCACGCCTCCAATATGGATGTACTTCCATTGTCAAGGAGGTTGTATTCTTCACCTATCCAAGCTCTCCTTTCCAAACTAGAAGTCAAGATCTTTTTCATCATTGATTCCGGTGATGACTTCCAAAATATGATCACCAAGAGAAGTGAGATTTTTCATGCTTTTCTGGTATTTCAATGGAAGTCATGTTTGTTCAGAGAATATTATTCTCTGCTTCACTTTATCTGGGAAGGGATTACATGTAGCAGGTATATTCAAGCAATTCATCTGATGTTGTCGATCTTCATAAAATACTTTTAGATAACTAACCATAGGGTTGGGAAGGTCATTTACTCATTTTACACCTTGAGGAGATGTCCTCTCTCTCTCTCTATATGCCGTTTAAGGCTGCATTCGCAAACTCTCCTTCCCAACTTGAATAGTGATCACGGAAAACGGAGCGATCCATTAGCGCGTGATTAATTAAGTTTTAGCTAAAATTTTTTTCAAAAATAGATTAATTTGATTTTTTTAAGCAACTTTTGTATAGAAACTTTTTGCAAAAAATACACCGTTTAGCAGTTTGAAAAACGTGCGTGGAAAACGAGAGATGTAAGTTGGGAAAAGGGGGGAAAGAACAAAGCCTAACTAGTCATGAAGATTTTCTGGAAAGTTTGGCAACATAGGTCTTTTTTTTGGATCAGTCTAATCTGTAAGAGTTGAAAGGAAATACAAAAGAATAATTCTGAACATGAATGCCTAGCGCTCATGCTACTCAGAGTTCAATATGCTATTTTTTTCTCAATCAGTAGAACAAGTTCAGATTGAGTTTTGAGGGATGATATATATTAATTGTTTTATCAAGGTTATTAACTTCTTTTTTATTCCTTTTATAACTATTCGATATTTGAGATGTTCCTTGAAATCCTTGAACTCATCCCTCTTAATTATCGGTACCATATTATCTTCCTTTGCATCATTTGCATTATTTCTATTGTTCTATATATTAATGTTTTGCCTCAAACATGTCCTGAAGCAGAGGTGGAGAAAGGAGTAGGGCAGCTAGGGCTGAATTATTTCTATGAGCCTAAATATCTATTGAAATTGTACTGTAAATTATACTTCAAATAATAGAAGATAAAGGCAGAATCATGTAAGTTATACTAGTTGAGAGGCTTAGGTGTTGGAGCTAATTCTTAAACTTGATCTTAGGACATGTATGATCACCCTATTAAGCTTATGCAGAATTATGTAAATTATACTAGTTGAGAGGCTTAGGTGTTGGAGCTAATTCTTAAACTTGATATTAGGATATGTATGATCACCCTATTAAGCTTTTGCAGAATTTGGTGGGTACTGACTAGTGCTTGACGAAGCTACAAACGTCGCCTTAGTTGCGTCAATGTGATGGATGTCGTGGTAGATGAATGTCAGTGTTCAAGATCGTTGTGTGAGATGAGCTCGTCCTCCAGGCCTAGTCATCTGTGTAGACCGGGATGAAATCTTCGGGAAACACCCTTCAATCACCCTACATTGCATTTAGGATCGGTGTTAGGGTTTTAGGGAATAGAGAAGACCATAAATTGATCGTTACCTTTGCACGGGCTTAATACATTTCCTTTTATACTTGCACTAAGGGATTCGGGGGCATGCCCTTGTGAGGTCTATGTACGCTTTCAATCATCGCGCTTCAAGGAAATTCATGATGAGTTAATCACGCAGGCCAATGGATGGAAACTGCATGCGTGATTCTCTCTCGATTTTCTTAGCCCAGAGATTATTTTCCAACATTAGGCTTGAGCAAATTCTGGTTCCGTTCCTATCCTGAAGGAAAGATAATGTTCCCCCATCAACTTGAAGCTTTTTTTATTGTATTTTCAGAAGGAAAATTTATGACGACAAAATTTTTCATGCCCATGGTGTTTCAAGTAATTGGATTGGCATGGCTTTTCTTCTTGCTTCTGCAGGACTGGCGTGAGAGGAAAAGATGACGCTCTACACTGTAAGTTTTCGAAAGTACAAAGTTAACAGGCTAACAATGTGAAATTGACTGAATGAAGTATACATGCAACTAAATTCCTTACAAGAGTTGCCCAGATAATTTGAGCTTGTCTATCTTTTTATTTTGGGGGAAAAAACCTGAACAGGACTTTGATATCATAATGTAAGGAATGTCTTGGGAAAAAAAATAATGCGGACGATATTGAAAACTGGAGTTTCAATGTTTCATAGGCCTAAGTTTCTTTATGTCTGTATAATACAGGTGTCTGGACTCTCTCTTCCATCTGAAGAATAGTTGATTGCCTGTATAACGAGAGGAATAATTTTTTTGCCTGTATAACAAGAGGAATAAATTTTACAGTACTTGAGAAAATATCTCAAAGATACATAAATTTTTACACTAAATATTTTTATTAATATCTTAGGATACTTAAGTACCTAGATATGCTAAATTTTATACTGGAAAATGGTAAAAATATGGTAACTCCAAGTATCCTACTTTGAAGCAAATGTACGCACGGGAATTCTCCTCTAAACTTTCGGCTGGAATCTTCATAACAATTTTCAATATTCACTCTTGTTGGTGACCGTGTCTCGTCCATATCACTGGTTGTCTTGCCTGTTTGTAAAAAGAAAACCAAAGGGATAACATAAAAGCGTCACAGCAAGTTCCTTAATTATTTTTTCCATTGCATCATGACCTGCGAATTGCGATGAGGACATGCGCCGGACCATGCATCGATCTCGGGCTCTCGGCAACGGACGCCGCCGCGTGAGCTCCAGTGCTCGATCGGAGACAGGCAGACAGCACGGCAAATGCGATTCCTCCCCGGTGCCAGGGAGACGAGAGCTCCAACTCCAGCTCCAGCACTGCAGGCGCGCTGGTCGCCGCGATGGCCGTGTCGCGCCGCGCGCATGCTCCGGCCGGCGGTGGCTCGGTCCGTCGTTCCATGGGGCAAGTCTTGGCAGATTCTCGCATCGATCTTGCTCGGACCATTTCGACGCCGGCATGCCGCCACCGATCCATCTACCGCCACGGCAACGAAGTTTGCACGGGAACCAGTCACGCCACTTCACTAGAGGATAACCAATCTTTTATCGTAGTAACCAAATTATTTTTAGTACCGGTTAGATTTAAAAATATTTTTAATACCAATTCTGAAAATCCAAGTTCTAAAAATACTTTAATTTTGATTAGTGTTACCAACCGGTACTTAAAAGTATATCTTTAATACTAGTTGGTAACATCAACCATCAGTTGGTAATACCAACCGAGATTTAAATAGAGAGTTTTTAGTTTCGGTTGGTGTTACCATTTTTAGTCCCGGTTGATGTTACCAATCGGGACTAAATATTTCTCCAGGGTTAGTTCAGAAAGAAAACATCTCTATCCATGTTAGATAGGTGGAGTTTGTAGGATGGCTACGCACGTGAGGGTTGAGGTGAGATGTTTTGAGTCCAAATCTCATCCCTCACACATTTTTTTCAATCGGTATGTATCTTTAGTACCAATTTGTTGATCACGGTAACTACAACTGGTGTAAAAGATGGATTTCCCAATAGTGTTTGGTTTTTATACTGTCATGTTATATTTTCTTCGGTCCGATAAAAGTGAAATATAGTAATCCTAAAATATATGACATATGTACTAGATTGCAACTATTAGAACGAAGCAATTATAATTTCATTTGTTTCATCATGTTACAAGTCGTTTAACTTTTTTTTTAAATTTATAGCAACATCTAAAATATAAAATTAGTTCCATTAAATCTAGTATTGAATATATTTTGGTAATATTTTTATTTTTATTGAAAGTGCTATATATTTTTTTATAAATTTAATTTAAAAATGATTAATTAGAAAAAAAACAAATGACTTGTTAAGATGAAACGGGGGGAGTACGTTGCGCGATTCTTTGCCCCTCGCCAGCTGCTCGGTCATGCCATGGCCATCAAGGTGTGGGCCCTACCAGCATTTATACCTGGGTCCCATAATGTCAGTGTCATCAACACCACGCTTCACATAGCCGAGTCAAACGAGCTTCACTCTAGTCAACCTAAGGCCCCACCGCAACCTCCCCCACTTTATATCACTCTTCGCCTTCTCCGCTTGCCCCGCCGACCACCAGTCCACGGTCCACAACCCTCCTCCTCATCGGGACGAACACCATGGCCGCGTACCATGGCCACCTCCCCGCCGGCCTCGCCGCCGTCGCGGCGGCGCTCCTCGCTTCCCTCCTACCGCCGCTCGTCGCCGGACAGTCCCTCGGACAGCTCTGCGGGAACAGCGGCAACTACACCAGGAACGACACCTACCACGCCAACCTCCAGCGCCTCTCCGCCACCCTCCCCAAGAACACCTCCTCGTCCCGGACACTCTTCGCGAAGGACAGCCTCGGCGCCGTCCCGGACATCGTCTACGCGCTCGCGCTCTGCCGCGGCGATGCCAACGCCTCCGCCTGCGCCGACTGCATCGCCACCGCCTTCCAGGACGCGCAGCAGCTCTGCCCCTACAACAAGGACGCCACCGTCTTCTACGACCCCTGCGTCCTCCGCTTCTCCAACCAGAACTTCATCGCGTCACCCACCGCCGGCGGTGGCGCGGCCCTCATCCTCATGAACACCCAGAACGTGTCCGCGCCGGCCAAGGTGTTCGACGCCGCCGTGGGCGTCCTCATCAACGCCACCGCCGACTACGCGGCCACGAACTCGTCCAGGCGGTTCGGGACGGGGGAGGAGGGGTTCGACAGGAGCAAGATTTACGGCCTTGCGCAGTGCACGCCGGACATGTCGCCGGCCGATTGCCGGAGCTGCCTCGGGAATATGATTGCGATGATGCCAGACTATTTCAGCAGGAAGCAGGGTGGCAGGATTCTCGGACTCCGGTGCAACTACAGGTACGAGATATATCCTTTCTTCAACGGGGTGTCGCTGCTGCAGCTCCCGGCGGCATCACTGGGAGCGCCGCCGGCGCCGTCTCCAGCGGCCGTGAACGTGACGCCGCCGGCCACCACCACCAGTACCAAACGACGAGGTGAGTTTGGTGAAACTGATATACTAGATCTCATTTCAACAGTGCGATGCTAAACTCAAAGGGGGAAAACAGTAACCTGCTATCCTAAATGGCCTGAATTTTTTAGTTGGTCACGGAAAGAGGATCAGTCCATGCATGTGTGCAGCAATTTTAATTCGATGGATTTGAATAGAAGTGGTGTTTGATTTCACTATAGGAATTTGAAATGATATTTGATTCGGTACCTAAGTATGCTATCAGGAATCTAACTATCGCTTGGTCCACAGTTCCACACACAGTTATTGGCTTATTGGGTCGGTCCACAGTAGAAACTATAAATCGTCCAAATACGAAAAAAAAAAGTTTTTTTTTTTTTTGGCAGAGATTGTCCAAATTCCATCGGTTTTTGTTGATAACCGTTCCATTATCGTGGCTATTGACAAAACCTCTAGGAACCTGTTTTTGGTGAAAATGGCATTTGTAAACCGCCAGTTGTCCATTGCGACTGAATCCTAGCCATAGAAGTTGCTGTAGAGGTTACGAACTCGTCTTTCTGTTTGAAGTTAGATCAGTCTTCCATGATCTTTTTTAGTATGAACAACTTAATTTGGAAGAAAATATCTTCTTTGTCATTTTGTGTTCTGGTCTGATATTCACATCTTACTTGCATGAATTTATGCGTTTCCTTTTAGACTAGTCATATACCAGATGTTTTCATGATTGTGCACTTCATGAAGAAAATAAGTCAATTATATGATGCTATAGAATTCGAAACGATGATGATAAGAGAAGGTGCATCGTTTTTTTTTCTGGACCGAGAGGTGTTAGAGCTCTTTTTTATGTGTCAAGCTCAAAATTTCCTGTCCATGTTCGTTTCAAAAAAAAAAAAAGAAAATTCCTATCCATATACTTGTTCAAAGAAACAGTACATAAAGCTTGTAGCACCATAGTGCATATAGTTTTTTTTTTCAAACAATGGTTAGTGTATACAGGTTAATTAATGATGTCAAAATTATTTATACTTTTGTTTGTGGATTTTCTAAAGATTTACTTAAGTTAAATGTGTGATAAAACATGGCAGATGCATCATTTTCTCCATAGTCTTATTCTGTCTTATGTCTTGCATTAATTGATGCATTCCATTTACGGGATGAACAGGGAACACGACTCATAGGGTTTTAGCCATTGCGTTGCCTATAGTCGCCGCAATACTGGCTGCTGTAGTAATTTGCTTTTATATATGGAAGAGGAAGACGGAACGAGCACGAAAGTCATCAATAGCAGGTAAGTTCCTGTAGTTCATTCAAATTCCATTATTTTCAGTACGTGTTCTCAATACACTGGAAATGGCAAAATAAGTTTTTGTCTATGCAGTGACTTTATGCTCATACAAAAGCAAGAATTCCATTAATGCATTACACCTTTATTGAAGTTTTTTTTCCCGAAACAATAGATCCAACAAATCCAGAGGACATAGAAAGTATCGATTCACTTATTCTTAGTATATCAACTTTACGAGTGGCAACAGACAACTTTGATGACAGCAATAAACTTGGCGAAGGAGGTTTCGGTGCGGTTTATAAGGTGCTAACAATACCATTTCATTTTAGCTTTTCTATTCAATAGTTTTCAGTTTAAGCCAGTAAAAATCTCTATCTGTACAGGGAGTCCTCCCTGGTGATCAAGAAATAGCAGTGAAAAGGCTATCGCAATGTTCTCGACAAGGGATAGAGGAGTTGAAAAATGAGCTTGTTTTGGTCGCTAAGCTTCAACACAAGAATTTGGTTAGACTCCTTGGTGTTTGCTTGGAAGAACATGAAAAATTACTTGTGTATGAATACATGCCTAACAAAAGCCTCGACACAGTTCTGTTCGGTAGTTACTCTTCACCCTTTTTCAACAGTGAATCAATAACTGAAACTTTTTTCTGTACAATTTTGAAGTTTCTTCTTCTATGTGACAGATCCTGACAGAAGCAATGTGCTGGATTGGTGGAAAAGATTAAAGATAGTCAATGGGATCGCTCGAGGCTTACAATATCTTCACGAAGATTCTCAGCTGAAGATAATTCACCGGGACCTAAAAGCAAGCAATGTTCTGTTAGATTCCGATTTTAATCCTAAGATTTCAGATTTTGGCTTAGCAAGGCTATTTGGGAATGATCAATCACAAGATGTCACGAATCGTGTCGTCGGAACATAGTAAGTTCTAATGATCTTATTGGCTACTAATATATTCGGTAGTACATTAGTCCTTGACATAACAGAATTTCTCACTGCAGTGGATACATGGCCCCTGAGTACGCTATGCGTGGGCATTACTCCATCAAATCAGATGTTTTCAGCTTTGGCGTTCTGGTTTTAGAAATCGTCACGGGAAGGAAAAACAATGTCTCCTACGACTCCGAGCAATCAGTTGATCTCTTAAGTTTGGTGAGTACCTCAGGAGTGACCAGCTATTACAAACTCTACACCCAAGTAATGTTTTGTATTAATGTCAGAACATTTACCTATCAAAAAATGCAGGTGTGGGAGCACTGGTTGGCAGGAACAGTTGTAGAGCTTGCGGATTCATCCATGGCGGGGCATTGTCCTGGAGAGCAGATCTTGAAGTGCGTTCACATTGGACTCCTGTGTGTTCAAGAAGACCCCACAGAGAGGCCAATGATGTCGATGGTGAATGTGATGCTTAGCAGCAGCACTGTGTCTTTCCAAGCTCCATCTAGGCCGGCATTTTGCATCCAAAAGAGTAGTGTCAACTCAGAATCGTATTCAGAACCATTCCGTGGAGCTAATCAGTCCACGGACAGATCGCCTATGTCACCGAACGAGGTTTCGATCACTGAGCTTGAGCCAAGATAAATCCAATGTGATGTTAAATTCATGTACCTTTTTTGTTTTGCAAAAAAGACCTGATGTAGAGAAAGATCTACTTCATATGTATTATTACACCACCAGAATTGAGAGCTACCTTGCGAGCCGGTATATATTTTCTGTAGGTTCCGCAGCCAACTCACAGAAATATTAGCTATAATCCACACATAGTAGTAGGGCACAGTAAGTCAGTAATATAATATATATACTAGAAAATGGTGGTAAAGGCAGGTACTTGTAAGTTGTAATCCTCCATATGTTGAGACATTTCTCAGTCCTTGAGAGTTTGAGAGTTACTCAAAGATACCAATTTTTAGTTCAAATTTGGTACCTTATAGTACCGAAGGTATTGATAGGTACCAAAATTTACACATGAAAATATAGTACCTCATAGTACATTTTCAAGTATTGTAAAATTGCTTCCATATGTTACTTTGCATACTCATTCCTGAAAGGTTCCTCTGTCTCACACTATAAGAAGTTTTGACATCTTCATTCATCATCTAAGTGTGATTTTGGACACATATATGAGGCACAAATCCATTTAAGATTTTTCTAGCTGGGCCCGGACACACGATAGCCCCTATGACCACCGTCGGTGACACGATGACCTAACACAACAAGCGCGGACACTATGCTAGCCTTACCAAAGGACTTATCGTGGATGCTCGCCCCAGCCCCAACAGGAATGAAGAGAGGAGTGGATGCTCGCCCCAGCCCCAACAGGAATGAAGAGAGGAGTTAAAGAGGGAAAGAGGGGCGGAGGAGGAGGACAATGACAAAGCGAGGCAGAAGGGGAACATGTAAGGTTGGATGGTTTTCCACTTATCCTGTAGCTACGGGATTCCGTTGGTTAGTTTTTCTTTTCAACTTTTAATTGCCTATTTAATTCAGATGTTGCTAAATTAGTTTGGCTTAAGAATTCATGACCAAAATTTAGCACGCTTTCATTGTAGTGTCAAAATTTGTTGGAATATTGTAGGTAGTCAGCGTGTTCATATACAGACATCATGTCTATTTCATTAAACCTTGTCCTTTCTTCCATTTCGGATCAAAAGGCTATTGTGAACATGTGCCGTTCATATAATCATACTCTTTGGCTTCTGAGAGGCTGAGAGGATCATAAACCATTTCAAATATATTTATAAAAAGATTAAGCGAGAATTGATCACAACCAACTCTCATGGCGTTGCACCCGTGCATCACCTCCTACACCCCTACCCTCCTCCTCGCCTTCCTCGTCGCGCTACTGGCCACCGCCGGCGCCAGTGCGTGGCCATTCTGCGGGAGCAGCGGCGACTTCGCGCCGAACAGCACGTACCAGTCCAACCTCGCGCTCCTCTCCGCCGACCTCCCCAAGAACGCCTCCTCTGTTAAAAAGAGGAGCCTAATTATGTACTGTCCAGATTTAAATTTGAGAAAAAGCATATTGAACAAGAAAGATGCAAACACAAAACACATATTGAAATCACTCACAGTTCTTGCGCAAGAAGATGACGAACTTGTCGACGAAGTAGTTGCAGATTCCTCAAGCGGTCGCGTGTGTACGCTGCCCAAAAACCTGATTGCCGCCTCGTGCAGGAGTCTCGCGGCAGTGGTTTCGGAGATCCCGCTTCCTCCAAGCCCGGTGCACGCCGAGATTGAAGGTCGACGAAGCGCAGTAGCTAGAGGTCAGAACAACGTACGCGTGGGAGGTGAAGTGACCGTGTTTTCTCCCTTTTAGCCACCAAGACGTCTCCTGATGTTATAGGCTCCATCAAGCGCTTCAAATTCCCCTCTCATTAAACAGGCTAAAACTGCCCATTAGATTGCAGTAGAAACTGCCATCATAACGCAGCAAAAACTGATGCAATCAAAAGGAGTAACTGAAACGCCATCAACACAGCACAAATGTTTAAAAAAAAAATTGCACATGAAACAGTTTGTTGTACACATACGCGTCGCGCTCGTCGCAAGTCACAAGTCACGCGATAATTCACGCGAAAATGCGCGGGCTGCGCGTGCGTGTATCAATAGTCTCCTTATCTTTCACATGCATCTATTTTTGCTAAGAAAGAAGACTCCCATATTTAAGCAAGGCGACCTCTCCTTGACTTAGCAATATGGGACTATTGTTGTGCATGCTTTAGAATTTACAAAATAGGCCAAACATGGGCCAAATTCCAGCATCCTCCTCCCCGACCCTCTTCGCCGCAGGCAGGGTGGGCGACCCGCCGGACATGGTCTACGGCCTCGCGCTCTGCCGCGGCGACTCCACGAACGCCACCGCCTGCGCCGCGTGCGTCGCCGCCGCGTTCCAGGACGGGCAGCAGCTGTGCGCCTACATCAAGGAGGTCACCGTCTTCTACGACGACCTCTGCTACCTCCGCTTCTCCAACCGCAACTTCCTCGCCACCGACGAGAACTTCGAGGCTTACTTCCGCAAGGTGCGGAACGTGACCGCGCCGGCCGAGGTGTTCGACGCCGCCGTGGTCGCGCTCCTCAACGCCACCGCGGACTACGCGGCGGCGAACTCGTCCAGGCGGTTCGCCACGGGCGTGGAGGCGTTCCGTGGCTGGGGCGTCCACGACATCTACGCGCTGGTGCAGTGCACGCCGGACATGTCGCCGGCCAGGTGCCGGAGCTGCCTTGCCGGCATAATTTCGTGGGTGAACGATCCCAATTACTTCAGCGGGAGCCCGACAGGGAGGATTCTCGGAGTGCGGTGCAACTACTGGTACGACCTGCATCCGTTCTTCCCGGGAAGCCCAGTGTTGCATCTCGAGGCGCCGGCGTTTGATGTAGCGCCACCGTCGCCCTCACCCTCTCCGGTGGCGGCGGACACGACACCACCGGCGGACAGAGCAGGTGAGTTTCTTTGTTTTTGTTCTTTTTATTTTTGACAGTTGATAGAGATCTAAAACTTTTCAGTGACAAAATGGTTTACATCTCAAGTCAGTCTCTGCCGTACCGTGAACCCCAGATGGATTATACGATTGTGACCGTATATCGAATTTAGAGTTTGTGTTCAAGAAAACATGCAATTAGAAATATGGTGGACTCTTCAATCTTTACTCCTACTTAATTACTGTAGTTTAGATAAAACGAAACGCTATATCAATTACAAACTACTAGTACTTACTAGTAATTCTTATGTCCGAATTTTGAAAAAAAAAAGGACATAAAAATGCTAATAAGCCTCCAAAGTCCAATCTGAGGACAACTCTATATTTATTAATCTTGAATTTTGGATTATTAAATTGTGAAACATATTAAATTGAAACCCCAACGCTAATTTCTTATGATTAATTCCAAAACTCCAAATATTAAATAAAACACAAAAAACACAGAAAATATATTAGGATGGATTCTAAAATCAGTATTCTATTTTATTCTATAATTTGAAATTAATAATTGACAGGTAGTAACTGATGTAGACTATTCTTTCAATCTAGTAGTAATTCACTATAACTCAAAATGTAGTCACCATGTGATCAAAAAATTATTGTTTGTACATTATTCCCTCCGTTTCAAAAGAAAAGACACATTTTGTTTGTTAGGATAAGGCTTTGACCAAGAGTACTCTATGAGAATATATTTTTTGTGACATAAAATTGAATTCATAATATCCGTATTTGAAAGTACTTATTTATGATTATTCTTTTATAATTTGTATCATATAAGATATCCTAATAGAGCAATTGTGGATCAAAATTTTGTCCTGAAGAAACAAAATATGTTTTATATTTTGATATGAAGGAGACACTAATAGCAATAACCAATGGAGCGGACAGGTTGGTGACTAGTGAGTAATTGAAGAGGCATTTTTTTCGTAACATAAGTTATGTGGTATACACATTTCTCTGTTTTTTAAAATGTTCTGGTTAGTTTTACAAGGTCAAAATAAGAAAAGTCAGGCTACAAAGACATCAAAGAGAAGAAGATGGAAATATTTTCAAAGCGCGTTAGTCATGCACATCATATAGTTGTTAGTCAAGCTCAAGGTAATAGATTGTCCACTTTATGATTATCATATGGTTGTTAGTCAAGCTCAAGCTATTAGAACGATCGATCGTCTAGTTACATCATTTTCCATGGGTTTGCCTCCTATCATATTGAAAAGATTATCTCCAGTTTTACCATTGTCAACAAAGTTTGGTAGGGGTAGGCAGGACCAAACTAACCGCCTGCATGAAAACCGGATCTGCTACCTCTTAATTTATCAGTCCCGTCACAATCAGTTGCTTCATTGACCAGTTAATGAGAAATTTAACGCGGGTGTGCCCTTGCTTGACCATTTCTTCGAGTATCGATCATAGTTAATAAATGATTTATGCAGGAAGGAAATGGAAAGCTGTGACAATATCTGCATCAGTTGCTGGTTCCATTGTCTTTGTATTGATTATTTCAGGTTCTGTTTTCATTTGCTTCAAGAGGAGGAAGACTTCCAAAAACCAGAACAGTGAGTAGCACACAGTTTATGTTTCATTCAGAATTAACATGAATTTCAGTCCGTTGATGCCATTTTTACCCCAACACCAGCTCCAATCATTCCAGCACCGAACAAAATCGAAAGAGGAAAATGCGCGATCTTCGATTTGCCAACACTGAAGAATGCAACTGATAACTTCTCTGACAGTAATAAGCTCGGGGAAGGCGGTTTCGGTACTGTGTACAGGGTAAATAACCATAGTATGTAAGGTAAAAAAAAAATAGAACTGACTGCCGTTTTTTTCCTTCTCTATAATAGGTTCGTTTTGCAGGGAAAGCTTGGTAATGGGCAAGAAGTAGCAGTGAAGAAGCTGTCACAAGCACAGTACACCAGAGAGGGACTGAACCAGCTGCACAATGAACTTCAGTTGTTGGCTGATCTTCAGCACAAGAATTTTGTCAGATTGCTGGGGTTTTGCTCGGTTCAGGATGAGATGATGCTTGTTTACGAGCATATTAAGAGCGGGAGCCTTGACAACTTTCTTTTTGGTACTTTCCTCTGTGGGTTGCTGATTTCAGTTTTTTTTCTAGTTGTTGCAAACAAATCACTCTGAAACTTGCATTTCAGTGCAAAAGTGTTATTTTCCCACTGAAGTACTTTTTTTATGGTAACTACTTTTAGTATTTTTTCCTCTAAAAGGCTATATTAAAACCAACTATGCAAAGAAATCGACAAGAATTAAATGAGTATTGTAATTGTAGTGATGGAGTGTCATGGATAATCCAAGCAATGTAGCATTTTCGGCAAGCTAGTTGCTGCAGAAAGCAGCTAATACTAGAATGTACAATTAACAATTTTCATTTACATGATTGTAGTGTGACCATTCTAAATTACACATGAGCAACTATGTCTAATTCAAGTAATTTATTTTGTTGAAACAGATATTAGTAGGGGAAAGACGATTAACTGGGAGCAACGGTACAATATCATTCTTGGAATCGCCAAGGGAATATTGTATCTTCACGAAGATTCGAGCATAAGGATCATTCACCGTGATTTGAAAGCGAACAATATCTTGTTGGATGAAAACATGAACCCAAAAATCGCAGACTTTGGATTGGCAAGGCTACTAGGAGGTGGTCATACTCAGACTAAGACGGCCAGAGTTGTCGGAACATAGTAAGTTCACAAACATAACTGAAACTTGAATGAGATACATGTAAGTTTCCCAGTTCCAAAGTGTAAACTTATTGCTGATCTTCTACATGCAGCGGGTATATGGCACCTGAGTATGCGCTATTTGGGAAGGTGTCTCCTAAGATCGATATTTTCAGCTTTGGTGTTTTGGTTCTTGAAATTGTAACTGGGAGAAGGAATAGCAGTTTCGACAACGGAAACAATGCGGTGAATCTCCTGACCGAAGTAAGCCCTATTTTCAGCTTTATTTACAACTTTTACGGTGGTATCTACTGCTTGATAATCTGAAAACACTTTCAACTGAAAAAAAAAACTGACTAGATTGATATAACAGGTATGGAATTGCTGGACTAAGGGGACAGCACTGCAGCTAGCTGATCAATCACTCGATGGATATTCTAACAGCAGAGTACTACGATGCATCCACATTGGTCTTCTTTGTGTCCAAGAGAACCCAATTGACAGGCCAAGCATATCTTCAGTGATTCTCATGTTAACCAGACGCAGAATAAAACTCCAGCAACCGCGACAACCGGCATTCTTCTTTGGAGGGGACTTCAGTTCAGTTTATCAACGACAACACAGACATCGCAACTACATGTATGATAAGAGTGGCGTGATTGTTGAGGATAAATTCTCTGTAAATGATGTCACCAATACTGATCCCTATCCTAGATGATCTCTTAAACTCAGAATATGACTGCCAGAATCAATTTGTGTACATTATTTGTACGAATTGTTTCACAATATAAAATTTCGCTTGTATGTGCTGGAGTTGAAAGAAGTCTCTAAGATCTTTTTTTTTTTGAATTTTCAGAAAGTTTTGTTTGTTGAGTTGATAAACAATTTCTTGGAGTCCTTGACTATGAGGTCAGTCGGCAGACAAGTCACATCACAGCAATTTCTTATTGTCTCTGCAGGTTCACAAGTGAGCAGTTGGGCACCAAGCAGCTGGTCCCCACCTGTCATTCTCAGCCAGCACCACACGGTCAATTGGTCAAACGAAGCCACATTACTCTTTTTTTTTTTGATAACTAAGCCACATTATTTGGTGGACAACTATTCTCCAACCCACAGGTGACGGGTCTCCGCAGCCATGGCGCGCCACCGCGTGCGCTGCCTCCTCGCCGCCGCGCTCCTCCTCGCGCCGCTGGCGGTGGCCCAGCCGTGGCAGTTCTGCGGGCAGAGCGGCAACTACTCGGCGAACGGCACATACCAGTCCAACCTCGCCCAGCTCTCCGCCACCCTCCCCAAGAACGCCTCCGCCTCCCGGACGCTCTTCGCCAAGGACAGCCTCGGCGCCGTCCCGGACATCGTCTACGCGCTCGCGCTCTGCCGCGGCGACACCGCCAACTCCTCCGCCTGCGAGTCCTGCGTCGCCAACGCGTTCCAGGACGCGCAGCAGCTGTGCCCCTACAACAAGGAGGTGTTCATCGTCTACGACCTCTGCTACCTCCGCTTCTCCAACCTCAACTTCATCGCCTCCGCCACGGACAACGGGAACCCGATGATGCTCATGAACTCGCAGAACGCGAGCGCGACGGCGGAGGTGTTCGACGCCGCCGTCGCCACCCTCCTCAACGCCACCACCACCTACGCGGTGGTGAACTCGTCCAGGCGGTTCGCCACGGGGGAGGAGGCCTTCGATACCGCCGATCCCACCATCTACGGGCTGTCCCAGTGCACGCCGGACGTGTCGCCGGACGACTGCCGGAGCTGCCTCGGAGACATAATTGCGTTGATACCTCAGTACTTCGGCCGGAAGAGGGGCGCGAGGGTTATCGGGACGCGCTGCAACTACAGGTACGAGGTGTATTCTTTCTTCACCGGAGGCTCGATGCTGCGGCTTCCGGCGCCGGCGCCGGCGCCTCCGCCTGCACAAGGACCAGCGAACATGACGCCACCGGCGCCCCCTGGAGGTGAGTTGCAGATTTGCGGTCAAAAATCAGTTCGTTTGGAGTAATTTATAGCACTTCCTCCATTTAAAATTACTTATCGTTTTACCTTTGTTGTAATTTGTATATTTAAGCATCGATGCGTAGAAAATCATATAGTTTAACATCACACTATTTATGTTTTTAAAATCGGTTTTGCTAGATTTATGGTGATATTTTTTGTTAGATCTTAATCAGATTTTAGACCTTTTAATTTTAATCAGATTTTAGACCTTTTAATTTTAATCAGATTTTAGACCTTTTAATTTTTATAAGATTCATGCATATGTTTGTTCATGCGTACTAAATAACTTTCTTTGTGGTTATAATTATATATTTTATAAAAATTTACAACGGAATTACTATATTTGTTACGCCATAAATCTTGCATATATAATTACACCCCACTTACACACCACTTACATATGTAATTAGTATGTAATTTTAGAACTTACATATGTAATTTTGGGACTTACATTGTAAATACACTAAATTACATATTACATATGTAATTAGGACTTACAATGTAAATACATGCCGATTATTTTTCGGTGAATAATATAGCGCCATAAATATAGCTACTCCCTTTTAAGATTTATCATGAGAAATACTTTTATAATAATAATATATATAATTAACATGTTGTTAAATTAAATGAACTAGTTGGGTGGCCCGCGCAATTGCGCGGCTAGCACCCATACAAAATTATTTATTTTTAACATATAATTTTACTTAAAATTTATTAAATATCTTGGGATTTTGAAAGATCAAACTTTATCATTCGTGTGTTTCTAATTTTATAGTTTTTAAAAGTCGCTTCGGTCGCTACCCCTTACTCATTTGTCAAGCCTTTATTTGTTTGTCGATCTATCACTATTTCTATTCATCTTCTATGAAATCTTTAAAAATTAGACCTTTTAGTTTTTAGAGTACATGGTCTTATTGGGTTTTGTTTTTATAATTTTTTTAAAGTTCCGTCAAACACCGCCACTATACTTTTCTAGGCCCCTCTGCTCCATCTTCTTTTTATTATCATTTGGATTATAAAAATCGAACATAATTATCGTTTGGGTTCATTTTTACCTTTTAGAAGTCCAGCTAAACCTACACTACTCCTCTACACGCGACCCGCTCGCTGCCTCCCCTCTTTATTATCATTGAGATTTTAAAAATTAAACATGATTATCATTGGGGTTTAGTTTTTTACTTTCTAGAATCCTGCCAACTGCCGCGACCATACTGCTTATTGGCTTATCCGTTGTCTCTCCTCCTAATCGTCATTGGGATTCTATTTGGGATTTTTATATATGTTTATAGTTTTTATATGTCCCATCAACTACCACCGCTTTACTCCTTTACAGGCCTATTGTTTTCCCCTCTTTATTATCATTTGATATTGTTGTCTTCTAGATGAACTATTCTTTTTGAAAAATCCATATTTTTTATTTTAATATTTTTTATTTGTAAATTGTATTCCTACTTGAACTCATATAAATATTTTTCTATTTTCAAAATTTATTTTATTTGTTATTCCCATCAACTACCACCATTTTACTCCTTTACAGGCCTATTATTTTTCCCCTCTTTATTGTTATTTGATATCGCTCTCTTTTAGATGAACTATTCTTTTTGAAAAATCCATATTTTTCATTTTAATATTTTTTATTTTTAAATTGTATTCTACTTTAACTCTTATAATTATTTTTTTCTATTTTTGAAATTTATTTTATTTGTTATTCTGAATTTTAATTAATCTCGTTATATGTTCTAGATAGTCTATTCTTTCAATAGTCTTTATTTTTTATTACAAATTTTAGTTATTTATAAATTTTATTTATAGTGGAACTCTTATTTTTATTTTTCTAATTTCTGGATTTATTTTATTTTTTATTTCGAATTCTAATTAATCTCGTGTGTGTTATAGATGGATTAATTGTTGTTTCAATATTTCTTTTTTATTTTAAATTTTAGTTAATTTAAAATTGTACTAATAGTTCAACTCTTATTTTTCTTTCCTAATTTCAGAATAAATTTAATTTTTATTCCGAATTTTAATTAATCACGTATTGGGTTCTTATATGGACTTCTCCTTCAATATTGATTATTTTTAATTCCGAATTTCTGTTATTTTTTATATTGTATTTGTACTTGGACTCTTCTTTTTTTCTTTGATTAATGTGGGAATTTCTAGTCTCCACAGCGAACGTGGTGTCTTCTTTTCGAGCTATCTTAATAATATAATAGATAGATATCTAAAAGTTAACGGTGAAAGATAAAAATGTTTAACTTAAAATAAAGCTAGAACATGAGTAATTTGAAACAGAGGGAGTGTTGGTATTTAGCATGATAACAACTCCACATAATTAGTTTTTCCATCAATTTTGAGAAAACTAAGAAAAAAATTACCCAAGATACCAATATAGTAGTTTTGAGTGGAGAAAGAGAGGAACTTACAATCAGTTCAGAAGAAAAAGGAAGAAAGAACCCCTAAACTAATTTGGATGTCTTTAAGTTGTTTTGTGCTGTCTAGGTTAGAAATGTTACTGCGTTAAGAATTGTGGCTTCTCAGTAGGGCTGAACTGCAAATTTTTGGGGTAAAGACAAAAATGTCTTTACCAGGGAAATTGGTTGCATGGGGATTAGTGGACACTGATGGTCAAAGAAATCTGGTTGCTATCACATACTCTCTCTATTCCATAATGTAAGCCATGATCAAACTTTACATGGTTTCCAAAACTAATCTTTGACTTATAATTTCTCACATACTATAAAGTTTGTAACAGTAAAATTATTTTTTTCGAACGACTCGCACTAGACAGTGCGAAGTTCTATTGATAGAGCAGGAAAAAATTACAAGATTACAATTCTGGGAGGTCGTAACCAAGAAAAAAACTATACCACCACCCACACACAGACAGCTCCAACACACAAACCCAGAATAAGGCTAGCACCGGATCGACTGCCGCTAAGCGTGACCGACCACTGCTAGGTCAACAAAGGAGCTACAGCTGAGATCGCCCAAAACCCAACATTACAACCGACACGAAACCCCGCTCTATCCAAATCTTTGGGATTGAGGGAGAGAGGGTGAGAGAGAAGAATGGAACCGCTCTCTCCCTAGACCCTCCGATGTGGCCAACTTGCAGAAGCTAGGACGCCGACACAAGAGGACGTTAGTCTAGAGCGAGTTTGCACCAGTTGTTTGGGAGGTTTCGGTAAGGGGTTGCCTAGTAACAGCAAAATTATAACCATATGAAAGTATATTGAAATACCAATCCATATTATTTCAGTAAATAAAATTTAATTTATAGTATATTAATAGTTAGTCAAATGTTTTTGAAGTTAAATTTTGAAATACGTGCGCACCTTACATTATGAAATGGAGGAAGTATAATTATAGATAACCTGTGCTCTTTTGTTCCTTTTTTGGATAGATCTTTGACATTTCTGTTGTCCTGTCCTGTTTCTATCGGATTCATGACCAGAAACGGTGAAAAGCAAGTCCTTAACATTCCAACCGCAATGCTTTCAGCCAGAAATAATGTGATGTTTTTATGAATACTTTTGAAAGTTCTTGTCAGTCGATCGATTATGTGCCACTTCTCATAAATTTCCCCACCATTTGTCATATTTATTTTCACATTTAGATTCAAATTATTCTGGTGGTGTGGTTTGCTGAGATTTGAGTGTTGTATAGTCCCACATTGGTTGTGAAATGACAAGGGACTTAATATATAAGTGGGGGGAGCTCCTCACCTCATTGGCTAACTTTTAGGGTGGTAAACACCCTTTACAATCCTACAATTGGTATTAGAGTCTGACTAGTTCAACATCTATCAGTGTACGGTGAAGGGGCGGTGAATGGCTGAGGGACACTAATGTGTGAAGGTGGAGATTGTTGAATAGTACCACATTGGATGAAGGGGCGATGAATGGGACACCGATGTGTGAAGGGGGAGATTGTTGAATAGTCCCACATTGGATGAAGGGGTGGTGAATGGCTGAGGGATGTGAAGGGTTAGATTGTTAAATAGTCTCACATTGATTGTAAAAGAACAATAGACCTAATATATAAGTGGGGAAGCCCCTCACCCCATTAGTTAGCTTTTGGGGTGAGAAAAACCCTTTACGATCCTACATTGAGGATACCTTCGATATAAGAAAGAACCATAGAATTGATCACTCCAGAGTCCAGAGCTAGGTGACTACATTTTCCAATTTAGTCTGGTCACTTGGTCAATTCACACATTTATTCCATGTAGAATTGGTAATTAACTGCATTTCCATTATGCAATAAATATGTGCCTTACAAGTAAAGTTCAACAACGATTTTGGTTTCCTCCATGTATTGCCATTTTAGTAGGAAAAAACATGAAAAGATGAGACCATATTCTAAAATGCCGTTTTTTTACAGTGAAAAAAAGTCCTGTATAATATATTGAAAAGTGATTGACTTTACTAGCTTTGCGGGGTGCTGTATAGGTCAAAAACTGAAAAGTGTTGAACTACACTCGAAGTGTTGAACTGTAGCATGTACCTTTTTGAACAGAAACTTAATTATAGTGGAAATGTGTCATCATATTTAAGTTACGAATTAGTCTCATTAAGTTTATATCTATCTGAAGATGAAATCACTTGCTTGCAGAAACGAAGAAAAATAAAATTGGCACAACTCTAGCCATTGCACTGCCCCTAGTTGTTGTATTGCTGGCTACGGTTGCCATTTGTCTTTCTGTTCAGAGGTGGAGAAGAAGATCAAGGTCAAAACAGCAACATTCATGTAAGTTCAGTAACAATTTTGATTATAATTAGAGGGAAATTTGAATTTATTCTTCCCTACAATTTTTAGTTGGAAATGACGTCACATTTATTTCAGTTACATCGCATCATAATGTTGTTGCCCTCTTTTGATAGATTCAATTCAAATGAGGGAGGACATTGAAAGCGTAGATTCACTTTTTATCGATCTATCAACGCTGCGTGCTGCAACATGTAACTTTTCCGAGAGAAATAGGCTTGGTGAAGGAGGATTTGGTTCAGTTTATAAGGTACAATCATATATATATCTCACTTTATATAGTATGTAATTATGTTCATGTTCTGCTTCAATAAGTGAGTGCCTACACTTATGCAGGGTGTCCTTCCTAATGGTGAAGAGATAGCTGTAAAGAGGCTCTCTATGAGTTCAGGACAAGGAATAGAAGAGCTAAAGAATGAGCTTGTTTTGGTCGCCAAACTTCAGCACAAGAATCTTGTTAGGCTTGTTGGTGTTTGCTTGCAAGAACATGAAAAATTGCTTGTGTATGAATACATGCCCAATAGAAGTATCGACACCATTCTATTTGGTACTATTTTCTACTCAGAATTCAACAAATTGCATAAGTATTACTACAACTAAACTGTGGTAAAGTTGTGGTTTACTAAAGGTATTTTTTTTGTTCAACTGGCAGATCTTGACAAAAGGAAGGAGTTAGACTGGGGAAAACGATTTAGGATAATAAATGGAATTGCTCGAGGATTACAATATCTTCATGAAGATTCTCAACTGAGAATAATTCACCGGGACCTCAAAGCAAGTAATGTTCTATTGGATTCCGATTATACTCCTAAGATTTCAGATTTTGGCTTGGCAAGGCTATTTGGGGGTGATCAAACAAGGGAGATCACGCGACGTGTTGTCGGAACATAGTAAGTATTGTCCAAATTAACCCAACCAGATACAAATAGTCTGTCAGCATGAGTAATTTTATTCTCTTACTGCAGCGGATATATGGCGCCAGAATATGCGATGCGTGGCCACTATTCTGTAAAGTCAGACGTCTTTAGCTTTGGCATATTGATCATAGAAATTGTGACAGGAAGAAGAAGCAGTGGTTCATATAGCTTTGATCAATCAAACGATCTCTTAAGTCTTGTAAGTCCTTTACCTGCACTCTTCTGCGACGCTAAGATGCAAACATTCTGAATCATCTTTGCCAATATGATGCAGGTATGGGAGCATTGGACCATGGGAACAATTTTGGAAATGATGGATCCATCTCTTACAAGCCATGCTCCTCGAGACCAGATGCTGAAGTGTATTCACATTGGGCTACTGTGTGTTCAAGATAACCCTGCAGATAGACCTATGATGTCAACAGTGAATGTCATGCTTAGCAGCAGCACAGTGTCTCTTCAATCTCCATCCAAGCCATCATTTTTCATTCCCAAGAGTGACACAGACTCAAACATATACTCGGAATCACACCCACTAACTTCCCAATCGACTGCCTCGACCGGTAGGTCGGGAGGGATGTCAGTTAATGATGTGTCAATTACAGAGCTTGAACCAAGATAAGTAAACCGATTTCTTGAATTGAAGATCAGGAAATCAATGGCAACGGGAATCGGATTGCTACCTTTTAAAGAAACAAACTTCAGGGAGAAGGCTGTAAACTTGTAGGAATAGAATTGAATTATGAGTGCATTTCTCCATTGGTTGAGTCAATATATTGTATTTTCCGTTGGGTTTGTTTGTTCGTACAGGCCACACTTGTTTACAATTTGAAAATTGGTTGGTTGCTCATCAAGTGACAAAAATTTATGGAAAAACTACACACACAAAAATGTTACGAACTTTTTACTGACGCTGAGGTGGCATACTGCGAATGAATCTAGCTTTTCTATTTTTTAGATAATGGAAAAATTTTATTAGAATGAAATTACACTCGACCTCTAAGGGATACACACAACTTAGAAAAAAAAACTAAGACAAACATAAACATATCATATTATCTTACAACAACTTAGGTCACTTCCATGTGTCTTTCATACTTATTAAATAGGGTGCTATGTCATTATTTTTTATGAGGTTGTAAGAAATCAATGAAGTGATTAGATAAAATGAGTTTCATCTAGATGAAACCATATCTACACTGTTTTTAATACAGCTCGTCTTTTGCATATATTGCCTATGAAACAACAAAAAATAAAAGAATGTATTGTATGGGTTATGTCAATCATCAATTCAATATCTTGTTGCTTATATGGAACCCTTGAAAATATAAAAATAACATTTTCCACTGGGAATGGCCTTACACAAATATATACGGCCAAGACAAAGACCATAAAGTTTTAGATATCTACTCCAAAACAACATCTTCCGGAAGGACCCAATGTTTGTTCGCAACTGCCATCGGAAAACAAGACTAGATTTTCATCCAAAGCCTAAGAAGATACCATCAACAAAGAAATGAAAAACCAGCACCGATCTTGCCAGATTGAGAAAAACTACATAAGGATTTTCATCGTGAAGTCACCACTAGTATTATGTGCCATTGTCTGAATGAAATGAGCACAATCCGCTCACAATTGATTGTAGCTGCTGGAACCGACTTTAGCAATTACCAACTAATCTTTCTGATCGAAACAGAAGACACTACCCATGTAGCAACCCATATGTGATCGCCAACAACACAGACCAAGTAGTACTAATGTGCAGCCACTAGGGACGAAGCACTAGCATCCTGGATCCACCTTCCTTTTAAGGGCTTGTACGAGTCTTTCTAGACTATTTTTCTTCTTCTTTGAAATGGATGAAGAACCTTTTTCCTACACAATGAAATCGATTGGTTTTCATTTTTCTTAACGGTCAGGCCATTGCCAATGTTTTATATAAAGAAGATGTCTCATTTTAAAAAGAAAACGAGATCAAACCTTACAATGCACAATTAATTAGGAGAAAATGAGCGAAAAACATAACTACAACAACACACCAACTAACCTAACCTAAGCTACCACAACGGAGCCCAACGCGAGGTGTTGGCACCGAGCTTGCTATAGAAGCGGCACATCAACCCACATGTGTTATCATTGCCGAGCTTGCCACCCAAATAACACAACAGCTCCGATTTCACTATGATGTTGCCCCACCACCAAAACGAACACACAATTTTGACTATCCACGAAAGACATCAGCTCAAGCTATCAAGGAGCCACTTCCTACACACAACTAGCACCAAAAACATAGATAGAGATTGTAGTATGTCATGGTTACCAAGCTTCGTCGCACCCCAACAACGAAACAACTCCAACTCCACCAAGCAAGAACTAAAGAAGAATGATGGTGTCACCCACTGTAGAGCAAGAAACTAAACCACAACGGTGAAGATCTCGTCAAACATCCTAGGCCCGAAGAGCTTCGGAGCCATTGCAAGAGTCCACCAATGCCATCGTTGCACGAGAAAGGTTCTTGGTGTTGGAAAAGAAGGGTCAGCGCCATAACGATGCCTCCAAGAAAGGGAATGGTGCCTAATGGCATTGTGGTCGTCAAGCCGACCCATGACCTAGCAAGGCTTTCACCAGTGATTCCCGACTAAAGCGCCACACAACCATCCTGCACAATGACCGTTGTCAAACCACCGCGCCATCCCTTCTAACACCCAAGCCTAGGCCACCACCCTGTAGCTCAAGCTGGCTTACATGGCTACTCAAGTCAGCCAATGCCACTGCCATCCCTGCTACACAAGCCAGTGCCTCTCCTTTTTCGGAAGCTCCCCACGACCAAAATTGTAGTTGTTGGGCCATAGAAGGGGAGGAGCCCTATGGAGAAGAGGATGCTTGGCTAGCAACAGAGAAGACGAACTCTTCACCATCTATCTGCTTCCCTATTTGCCGCCACAAACCATTGAGGTCACCATTGGCAATTGGCCACCACAGATGGTGACTCGCGCTGCCACTCGTGACCGACCGGATGACTATGCTCGTCAGCCTCATCCTCGTGTCGCTACCCACAACCTCACACTGCACCAGTCGTGCTCCGTCTGCCATGGCCATGCTTCGCTCTGGCCAGTGCCTCATGCGTCGTCGCCCGCCGGTCACTACCTCGCACGACACCAGCTACCGCCTTGCACACTGCCGGCCATGCTCGTTATCGACGGCCTACCCCCACCTACCAGCGTTGATGGGCCACTGTTGCTGCTGGCTCTCCGACCAGACCTAGTAGGAGATGCTAGATCCGGGCGCACCTCCTCTCTGCTCTCATGGAGGCCGCCCTATGGCTCCTCTGCGGGCGCCACTAGTTGCTGGTGGTCGGTGCCCTCTCCCAAACTGTCGGGCTCTCCCTCTTCGCCGCCCTGTTACGTAGCGATTATCCCCATTCTGGATCTAGGCCACGAGCTCTGACCTCAGACCTCCAGGGGCAGAAGAAGGCCGTCTTGCTGCCGCTCTTGCAGCCGCGCGGTTTTTCGGTGGTTTGCTCGAGTGGCGGCGAGACGGGGGGAGGGAGACGTCACCCGTGTCACCCAGCCCTAGAGTGACTTGGGCTTGGGCGTTCCCTGTGATGAGTTGATAATTGGCAGATGCGTGATTAATTCGATTGGTTTTCACCGTTCACTTATTTCTACTAATTTGGTCGTAAGTTACTAGAGTTAGAAAGTTCAATGAATTGGCACGCTATGTCTTTCGTTAAAAAAAACTAGAGTTAGGAAAGGCTAAGATATTTTTTTTCTGAATTTTCTTGTTTGCTGAGCTGATGAAGAAGTCTGAGGTCAAACAAGAGACAAGTCACATCACTTCAATTCCTTCAATTTTGTCTCCGCAGCTTCACCACAGATGAGAGCAGTGTGGGTCCCATACGTCAGTCACAGCCCGCAACCGGTCAAACGAAGCGACATTACTTAGCTTGACGGAAGCATCTCCAAGTCCAACGTACAGGCCACACAGGTCACAGGTGGTTCCGTGCGTGACGGGTCTCCGCAGCCATGGCCACCTTTGCGCGCCACCGCGTCCTCTGCCGCCTCGCCGCGGCGCTCCTCGTCGCGCCGCTGGCGGCGGCCCAGCCGTGGCAGTCCTGCGGGCAGAGCGGCAACTACTCGGCGAATGGCACCTACCAGTCCAACCTCGCCCAGCTCTCCGCCACCCTCCCCAAGAACGCCTCCGCCACCCTCTTCGCGGCCGGCAGCCTCGGCACCGTCCCGGACATCGCCTACGCGCTCGCGCTCTGCCGCGGCGACGCCAACGCCTCCGCCTGCGAGTCCTGCGTCGCCACCGCCTTCCAGGACGCGCAGCAGCTGTGCCCCTATGACAAGGACGTGTTCATCGTCTACGACCTCTGCTACCTCGCCTTCTCCAACAAGAACATCCTCGCCGCCGCCACCTACGACGGAAACCCCAAGATCCTGATGAACACGCAGACCGTGAGCGCGCCGGCGGAGGTGTTCGACGCCGCCGTCGCCACCCTCCTCAACGCCACCAGCAGATACGCGGCGGAGAACTCGTCCAGGCGGTTCGGCACGGGGGAGGAGTCCTTCGATAGCGCCAATCCGACCATCTACGGGCTGTCCCAGTGCACGCCGGACATGTCGCCGGACGACTGCCGGAGCTGCCTCGGAGGCATAATCGCGCTGATCCCTCAGTACCTCAGCCGGAGGAAGGGCGGGAGGGCTATCGGGATGCGTTGCAATTTCAGGTACGAGGTGGGTCCTTTCTTCGCCGGAGGCTCGATGCTGCGGCTCCCGGCGCCGGCGGCCGCGCCTCCGCCCGCACAGGCAAACTCGACGCCGACGGCGCCAACCGGAGGTGAGTTGCAGACAAAGGGATCCACTTCTTTTGCTGTAATTTACCTTGGTATTTAGCGCCACAACATCTGCTCGTAATTAGTTTTCCATCAATTTTGACAAAATGAAGACAACCAAACGCATCGATAATTGTTTTTTTAATATTGAATGGGGGAAGAAAGAACCTCTTACAGTTCAGAGATAAAAAAAAAAACGGAAGAAGGAAACTCTAAACAAACTTGTACTATGTCTTTAAATTGTTTCTGCTGTTTAGCTAAAAAATGTTACCGCGTTAAGAATTGTGGTTGCTTTGCAGTAATGTTGAACTGCAAAAAAAAAAAAAAAATTGTGGGGAAAGATAAAAATATCTTAATCATAGCAACTGGTTGCATGGGGATTATTGGTCAAAGTAGTCTGGTACGCTGGTAGCTATCACATATTATAACCCTGTACACTTTCCTTCCTTGTTGGGTTGATCTTGACATTTCTTTAGTCCTGTTTCTATCGGATTCTTGACCAGAAACGGTGAAAAGCACGTCTTACTGAACATTTCCAACAACAATGCATTTATTTACCAATAAATAATGTGATGTTTTCAGGAATACTTTTAGAATACTTTTCCTTATCACTTGATCACTTCTCTCTCACTTTTCATAAATTTCCGCAATCTTTCATATTTTTATTTGTACTCAATTATCCTGGTCGTCTACTTTGCTGAGATTTGTGGATACCACCGGTCTCTAAAAAGAATCGTAGATCTGATCATTCCAGCGCCAGAGCTAGGTGAATCTATGTTTTCCAATTTAGCCTGATTATTTGGCCAGTTCACACATTTATTCCATGTAGTGTTGGTAATTAACTGCACTTCCATTATGCAACATGTATGTATGTGCTTTACATGTAAAGTTCAACAATGATTTTGGTTTCCTCCATGTTTTCCCGTTTAATTAGGAAAAGACATGAGAAGATGAAACCATATTCTAAAATACCTTTTTTTACAGTAAAAAAATAGTCCTTTATAATATATTGAAAAGTGCTTGACTTTACTAGCTTTGCAGTGTGCTGTATAGGTCAAAGTGTTGAACTGCACTAAATAAGTTTCTGGTGTGACTTCGTAGCATGTACCTTTTTGAACAGAAACTTTAATTATAATGGAAATGTGCCATCCTATTTAGGTTATAAATTAGTCTTGTTAAGTTCTATACTTCTTATGTCTGTCTTCGCAACAAAAACAAGTTTTATCTGTCTGAAGCTGAAATCACATGCCTGCAGGTAGAAAGAAAAATAAAAGTGGCACAGCTCTAGCCATTGCACTGCCCCTAGTTGTTGTATTGCTAGCTACGGTTGCCATTTGTCTTTCTGTTCAGAGGTGGAGAAGAAGATCAAGGACAAAACAGCAACCTTCATGTAAGGTCACCAATAATTTTGATTATAGTTAGAGGGAAACAGTGATTCCCTTTGATTATTTGAATTTTATTCTTCCCTAGAAATGAAAAAGGGTTTCATAGTTGGAAATGACGTCATATTTCAGGAAAAATTAATATTTCAGTTACATCGTATCATAATGTTGTTGCTCTCTTTTGATAGATTCAATTCAAATGGCGGAGCACATTGAAAGCACGGATTCACTTTTTATCGATTTATCAACACTGCGTGCTGCAACGGGTAACTTTTCTGAGAGCAATAGGATTGGTGGAGGAGGATTTGGTTCAGTTTATAAGGTACCAATCATATATATCATTCGCTTTATATAGTGCATAACTATGTATAAGTGAGTGCTTGCACTTATGCAGGGCGTCCTTCCTAGTGGTGAAGAGGTAGCTGTAAAGAGGCTCTCTATGAGTTCAGGACAAGGAATAGAAGAGCTAAAGAATGAGCTTGTTTTGGTTGCCAAACTTCAGCAGAAGAATCTTGTTAGGCTTGTTGGTGTCTGCTTGCAAGAACATGAAAAATTGCTAGTGTATGAATACATGCCCAATAGAAGTATCGACACCATTCTATTTGGTACTATTTTCTATTCAGAATTCAACAATTGCACAAGCACTACTAGATCTAAACTGTACATTTCCCTTCCAAAAACTGTTTTTTACCCCCTCTTGAATCAGGTCTTCAACCCAAGCCAAATACTTGGAATTCACATGCCCTTGCCACCATGAATATATCTTAGTGGCCCTTGCCACCATGAATATATCTTAGTGGTAAAACTGTGGTTTAATAAGACATTTCTTGTTCAATTGGCAGATCTTGAGAAAAGGAAGGAGTTAGATTGGGGAAAAAGATTTAGGATAATAAATGGAATTGCTCGAGCATTACAGTATCTTCATGAAGATTCTCAACTGAGAATAATTCACCGAGACCTCAAAGCAAGCAATGTTCTATTAGACTCCGATTATACCCCTAAGGTTTCAGACTTTGGCTTGGCAAGACTATTTGGGGGTGATCAAACAAGGGAGGTGACGAGTCATGTCGTCGGAACATAGTAAGTATTGGCTAAACTAACCCAATCAGATACAAATAGTATGCTGGCATAAGTAACTTTATTCTCTTACTGCAGCGGATATATGGCACCAGAATATGCTATGCGTGGCCACTATTCTGTAAAGTCAGACGTCTTTAGCTTTGGCATATTGATGATAGAAATTGTGACAGGAAAAAGAAGCAGTGGTTCATATAGCTTCGATCAATCATATGATCTCCTAAGTCTTGTAAGTCCTTTTTCCTGGACTGTTCTACAAAGCTAATAGAATGATCTCCTAACTTGTTGCAAAAATTCTAAATCATCTTTGCCAATACGATGCAGGTATGGGAGCACTGGACCATGGGAACAATTCTGGAGATGATGGATCCATCTCTTACAAGCCATGCTCCTCGAGACCAGATGCTGAAGTGTGTTCACATTGGATTACTGTGTGTTCAAGATAACCCAGCAGATAGACCTATGATGTCAACAGTGAATATCATGCTTAGCAGCAACACGGTGTCTCTTCAATCTCCATCCAAGCCATCATTTTTCATTCCCAGGAGTGCCACAGACTCAAATATATACTCCGAATCATACCCACTAACTTCCCAGCCGATCCGTAGGTCGGGGGTGGTGTCAGTAAATGACGTGTCAGTTACAGATCTTGAACCAAGATAAAGAAATCAAATTTCTGAATGTAAGATAGGAAAATCAATTGCAAGGACAATCGGATTAATATTTGTTAGAAACAAACTTACAGGGAGAAGGCCTTAATTATGATATTTGTTTTATTGAATTCTGAATGCATTTCTCCATTGATTGAGTCAATATATTATTATGTTTTTGTTTGCTTGTTAGTACATGTCATATTTGGTTACTATTTGGAAAGGACTGCATATTCATCAAGTGACAGAAATGTTGACGCCTCCCACTTTTCTTATCCTTTGGATGAGATCTAACTATTCTCATCACTCCCACAACTTATCTCATTTTTTTTTTGCAGGTTGAACAAATTAATCTGACCATACAATAAATTTTATATTGATGAACCTTTACAAAAATGTAAATATGCAGAATACTGAGATAACGTAAACCCATGTACATAAACAAAATTGCAGCGAAGTTTAACAAAAGTTAGCCTTGCAATTTTTGGTGACTAAAAGATAATAAACTTCAAGCAACTAAAATTTAGCAAAACCTTGTCAACAAAAACTTTGCCCTTTGCTCGGTGCACTTCTATTACAAAAGATTACAAATATTTCACATGACTCAATTTCAAGTCACTGGTTTGTAGCACAGGAACTCAGGCTCCATGCAGCCACTGAACCCACAAGTTTTCAGTATATTTTGCTGCCTTTGATCTTTTCGTAATCAGTCTGAGCACAGTTCACCGTTCCACACTTCTACAGTTACTTGCCTTGCACTGACGCCGTCGTTGAGGTACCGGACGACGTGCCCCCCGAGCTGGCACTGCCGCCGCCGCCATTCTTCCTGGCACAGAACGCCGGCTTGGACGGCGCCCGGAGCGAGACCGTGTCGCTGCCGAGCATCATCACCACCGACGACATCACCGGCCGGTCCGCGGGGTCCCCCTGCACGCAGAGCAGCCCGATGTGGATGCACCGCATCACGTCGCTCCACGAGAAGGCGCCGCCCATCACCGGGTCGACCACCTCCGACACCGCCCGCGCCGTCCACTGCTCCCACACCTGCACGCACCGTTCCATTTCGTGCCAAGCAAATCAGCCAAACAGCACCGAAATCACCTTGTTTTTTCATGGACAACGAGAAAATACTAGCACTCACAAGGGTTAAGAGGTCTTCGGATTGCATGGAGTTGTAGCAGTCGTTGTTCTTCTTCCCCGTCACGATCTCCAGCACCATGACGCCGAAGCTGAACACGTCCGACTTGACGGAGTAGTTGCCTCGCATCGCGTACTCCGGTGCCATGTACCCACTGAAACACACAACAGCGCAAAGCACCATTCGTTAACTGACCATCCAAGCAACAGCTTCGACAAACTGTTTGTTCTCTGTATTTGTGTTACTGCCACTGACTATGTGCCGACGACGAGGTTGGTGATGCCCTGCGTCTGGTCTCGCCCGAAGAGCCTCGCGAGCCCAAAGTCAGAGATCTTGGGGTTCATGCTCATGTCGAGCAAGATGTTGCTCGCTTTGAGATCGCGGTGGACTACCTTGAGCTGGGAGTCTTCGTGGAGGTATTGCAGGCCACGAGCAATGCCGTTGATGATCTTGTACCTCTTTCCCCAATCAAGCTGTTGACGCTTGTCAGCGTCTGATATTGATCAAAAACATGTTGGAAGCGAGTGATCAGCTTGATGGTATTGAACTTTCAAGAGAAAAAGGTGAAGATATTTAGCTAAAATTGACTGGATTAGTAAGTTTGGTGGTACCAAAGAGGATCTGATCGAGGCTGCGGTTGGGAACGAACTCGTAGACGAGAAGCCTCTCCTCTTGCTCCAGGCAGACACCGACAAGCCTGACAAGATTCTTGTGCTGGAGCTTTGCAACCAATGCGAGCTCGTTCTTCAGCTCTCCCACTCCTTGTGCTGAGCTCTTCGATAGTCTCTTCACTGCTATTTCGTCGCCATCAGGCAGAGTACCCTGTTCAGACCAAATCCATAGTAACATTTAGTAATCAAAATATTTTCAGTGATACATTCTTCAGTTATGTTTGACTCAGCACCTTGTACACTGCACCAAATCCACCTTCGCCAAGCTTGTTACGTTCTGCAAAACACCCTGTAGCAGCTCGTAAAGTAGAAATGTCGATGAGCATCGACTCCACACTTGAAATATTCTCCGATTCAGCAGAGTTGCTGGAATCTGTTCAAGTATCAATGTCAATGTAAGCTAACAACTTAATTTGTTTCAAATTCTCCTTGAAAATTTTTTGCAGGGCATACATGGCTGAGTTGTTCCTGATCGTAGCCTCTCCATCCTCCTCCAGAAGCAGAGGCAAACAAGAATGTTGATTAGCACTAAAGCTGCTATAGTAGGCAGCAAAATTGCTAGAACCAAGCGAGGAACATTATAATATCTCCCTGTGAATTGACAGATATAGGAAGACTAATTTCAGGTCGAATGAGTAAGTTGCAATCAGTAGCATCACGCAAGCAACGTGCAAGAGCTACCAGAAGCTAATAGGCAAGTAGCAACATCGCCTTCAGTCATTTTCAATCTCATTTGCCATGTTCTTATCATGTATACCCAGGAAACTGAAGAAAAAAAGTTTTTTTTTATGTCAAGATCATTTAAGAAAACATTGCTTCTAACTGGTAATACCGTAGCCAGTACGGTGTGTTGCCTTCAGAATGTGCCTCTGTATGGGAGCAAAACTACAGGCGCTGAGTGTAGAACAAAACCACAGGCTTATGTCTGTATGATAGGAACACTGTGAAGGGCTAAATGCCAACAAATGTGACATCTTATCTACCTTGGTGCACTGCATCTCTAATCCCATTTGGCCCACGAATTCCATTTTTTTAATTTTTTTTTTTTTTTGTAGATGCACTGAAGCTTTGACATACTGAAAATGAAATGACGCTGTCCCTATACACCACCCCCACAAATAAACAACACAAATAGATCATCTACCGATTATCTGTGTATAGTACTCCACAATGCTAGCAGTATTCGTTAACGACTCTCACAAGGTTAACTACCAGTTGTATTGGTCAACGGAAGATCAATCACATCAAACGGGGACTTCGCTAATCATTTTTGTCACCAATGGATGAACTAAACAATGTTTCAATTATTGGAAAGCCAACACGCACGTGCAAAATCTAGAGTAAGAAAAAAAAAAGCATGCTTTGACTCACCTTCTCCGGCCGCCGCCGCCGGAGCAGCGGGTGGAGATGCTGTCGGGCTCGGTGGCGCCGTCAGATGCACCATCACCGGGCCGTTGAGGAAGGGGTTTATCTCGTACCGGTAGCTGCACCTGACTCCAAGAACCCTGCCGCCGATGCGGTTCGTGAACAGCCTCGGCAGCTTGGCTATGATGGCGGCGAGGCAGTCGGCGCACTGCGCCGGCGTCAGGTCCGGCGTGCACTGCGCCCAGCTGTACACCTTTGGGAACTCCGACTCCTGGTCGAGGACGGCCTCGCCGGACGCGTACCGGCGGGTGGAGTTGTGCGCGGCGTAGTCGGCGGTGGCGTTCACGAGCTTCGCCACCATGCCGTTGAACCTGCCCGGGTCCGACGTGACGTTCTGCAGGTTGACGCGGCTCGTCGAGGCGGCGTTGTCGACGGAGGAGAGGAAGTGGACGTTGGAGTAGTAGAGGATGCAGGGGTCGTAGTAGATGGCGGCGTCCTTGTCGTAGGCGCACATGTTCTGCACGTCCTGGAACGCCGTGGCGAGGCAGCCGGAGCATGCCGTGGCGTTGGCGTCCCCGCGGCAGAGCGCCAGCGCCGACACCTGCTCCGGCACCGCGCCCACGACGGCGGTCGCGAAGAGGTCCGGCGACGACGAGATGTTCCGGGGCAGCGCCGCCGCGACGGTGTCGAGGTTGGCCTGGTACGCGCTGTTGGCCGTGAAGTTGCCCGTCGTGCCGCACACCTGCCACGGGTACGCCGCGCCGCGCGGCGCCAGCAGCACGACGGCGGCGGCGAGCAGCATCCAGAGAGAGCCAGCGCGATGCGCCATGGACACAGCTGACACAGACAGGTGCAGCACGGCAGGGGCTTAATGGAGGGAGACCGACGCGAGACCGGAGTTCGCCAGGGAGTCGGGGAGAATGGGCCTCACCTTCCGACACAGCAATGCCGACCTCAGCCAATTGGCAATGCAAGTTGCTGTACCTTTATCTGATGATGACAAATTGATAGCTTAGTTTGTGTTCATCCCATAATTTCTCAACTCCTTTTCTGCACACATGTGTCTCAAGCATTTCAAACCGTTAAACGATATTATTTTTTGCAAAAGTTTTCTACACAAAATTTACTTTAAAAATCATATTAACCTATTTTATTAAAAAATAGCTAATACCTTTTAGTTACAGGATTAAATTAATCCATACTATTTTTTAAGCTAATACTTAATTAATTATAAACTAATAAGTCATTCCATTATTAATTACTCCCTTCATCGCACTTTGATCATTCCTAAATAAACAGACACCCAAATTATTCATTATTCTTAAATTAATCTTATCGGTTGTCTCGTGAATAACTTATGTTTTAAATATTACATGTCACTACACCAATAGAAATTAATTTTGATTGGTTGTACGTAACACATTCAATGATGTACATTTACATTTTCACAAATAAATAAATACACACTTGTTAGATAATGATTATTTTAAAAGTCTTAAAAATCTTAGGTGATAATTAAAATAGGATGGAGGAAATATGAACTAATAAATCATTTAGAGATTAGCTCTAAACACTATCTAACAAACACAGCCTTACACAAGAACCAGCGGCAACGATTCTCGGCAGTCGGCAGAGCACATCTTGCGACAAACAAAGCAATTGTACTGGCCGGCGTGGGCTACTGATCATTGACTCGGTCAAAAACCGCCACATGCGCCCGTTCTTTTTCCTGCAAAAAAAAAAGAGAAGAAATGCTTGTTATGTTAAGCTCAGAGTTGCCGCGCACGATTCGTCCGTCAAAGAAGGGAAAAAAGAATTCTCCGTTGCATTCTGCCAACCGCGGCAATGCTCGCCGTTGCAGTCGTCGTCGTCGTCGCCGTGCTGCTGCCGCTCGCCGCGGCGCAGCAGCCGATGCAGTTCTCGTCATGCGCCAGCGGCGCCTACGCGGCGAACAGCACGTACGAGGCGAACCTCGCCCTCCTCGCGGCGGCGCTCCCGGCCAACGCCTCTTCCACGGCGGCGGCCGGCTACGCCACGGCCACCGTCGGCGTGGTGCCCGACCAGGTGTCCGCGCTGGCGCTGTGCCGCGGCGACGCCAACGCCACGGCATGCCGCTCGTGCGTCGCGGCGTCCTTCCGCGTCGCGCAGCGGGACTGCCCCAGCAGCAAGGACGCCACCACCTACCAGGACGACTGCGTCGTCCGCTTCTCCGACCAGCGGTTCCTCGACTTCGTCGGCGTGAACTCGCCCGTCAGCGAGCTCTACTCCGACTCCGACAACAACATCACGGCGGTCCCGGTGGCCTGGTTCAACGCCGCCGTCGTCGCGCTGATGAACGCGACGGTGGACACGGCCGTGGCCGCCGGCAACAACTCCACCAACACCAAGAAGTACTTCGCCACGGCGGTGGAGGACTTCGACCCGAAGCACTACCCGAAGATTTACGGGATGGCGCAGTGCGCGCCGGTGATGACGGCGGCGCAGTGCCGGAGCTGCCTCGGGGGATTCGTCTCGTCGATCCCATGGTTCTTGAACGGGAAGCCCGGAGGGAGAGTTCTTGGGATTTGGTGCAACCTGAGGTACAGCGTCAAGCCGTTCTATCAGGGCCAGCCAATGCTGCAGATTTCTGCGCCGCCGGAGCCACCGCCGCCGGCCGTGCCTTTACTTGCTGCTCCGCCGACTAGAACAGGTAAAATTGCCTTCTTTTTCTTCTTCTTTCATCGAAGAAACGATACTTATTTTCTCGCAAACATTGACACTGCACATATCAATTCAACTTCTCTGACTGTCTGTTTGTTGTATGCAGCGAGGACAAGAAGAATTGCAGGAATCTCTGCTGGAGTTGCTTGCTTCGTTATCTTGATGTTGATACTGTCAGCTTATGCTTTCATTCGTTTCAAGAGAAAGAAGGCTGCAAAGAAAGACAACTGTAAGTAACTGATGAGTAGCTTGGTGTTTGTTCAGGAACTGTTTTCTTATTTTACAATTATTATTGATATATCTTGCGTTAAAAAAAAACATACAACAACAGTATTGAAGAAAATGGCAAGAGGAAAATGTACGATCTTTGATTTGTATACACTGAAAGAGGCAACTGAGAACTTCTCAGAGAAGCATAAGCTTGGAGAAGGTGGATTTGGTACTGTATATAAGGTATACTACTGTTATGCAAGCAAATAATCAGGATAAAAATTGCGGGTCCTTTTTTCTTATGAAGTCGTCTATTTCAGGGGAAATTACCAGATGGCCAAGAAATAGCAGTAAAGAAGCTTATAGAAAGCTGTGGACATGGACTGAATCAGCTACACAATGAAGTGCTGGTGTTGGCACAGCTTCAGCATAAGAACCTTGTTAGGCTACAGGGGTTTTGCGTGCATAAGGATGAGATGTTGCTTGTTTATGAATACATGAAAAATGGGAGCCTCGACAACTTTTTATTTGGTATTCTCCCTAATTTCCTCTCCAATCAACTCTCCAAGTACTAATGCTGAAATTTTATTCAGTGATAATTGATTTTCTGTACATAAAATTTCCCATTGCTTTATCTTTCAGAAATTGTTGGAATTATATTTTTGCAAATTGCAACATACATGGTCAAAATGCAGTACTAAATGATTATACAATTATACAAGGATAACTGCAAACCAAATAAGTAATGACTGTAGTTCTAACAACTAAGTTGCGAAAGGACCATAGCTAGTACTGCTAGATTCAGTTCACATTTTCTCTAAATTTTTTTGAGGTAATTGACTACTGTAGTTCTCTTACTTATTTATCAGCAACACAGCCTAATACGAATTGACCACTTTGTTGCAACAGATGCTAGTAGAGGAAATATACTAAGTTGGGACCAACAGTATAACATCATTCTCGGAATTGCCAAGGGAATAATGTACCTTCATGAGGACTCAAGCATAAGGATCATCCACAGAGACCTGAAAGCCAACAATGTTTTGCTTGATGAGGATATGGATCCAAAAATTGCAGACTTTGGACTGGCAAGGCTGCTAGGTGGAGGTCATACTCACACAATGACAACTAGAGTTGTTGGAACATAGTAAGTTCATGCATTCAATTCAAATTGCTGGGACCAAAGTGTGTGTTTCTATGCCTAACTTCTCATCATCTGCAGTGGATATATGGCACCAGAGTATGCAATACACGGAAATGTTTCACCAAAGATTGACATTTTCAGCTTTGGCGTGATGGTGCTTGAAATTGTAACCAAGAGAAAGAACTGCAGCTCTGGCGATGGCACTACCGACACATTGAATCTCCTAAGTGATGTAAGTGCATTTTTACATACTAAATTGAGGTATCCACATTCCCATTTCTAAAAGTAGAATGAATAACTTACAAAATTGACGAAATATATTCAAAAATAAATCTTTAATTGCCCTTCGAGGTATTGAGAGGTATGTTCTATTGTTAATCATGAGGGACAAGAGATATGAGGATCAGAATAAAATGGAAGCAAAATTAACTGTACTATATACTTCTAACACTCAATACCTTCAATGAACATGAAAAACTCCTTCAAAAAAATATTGAAAAACTGATAAAGAACACCTGACAGGTATGGAGTTGCTGGACCGAAGGTGTGATTTCACAGGTAATTGACCAATCACTTGAAGGGCACTTTCGAAACCAAGCGCTAAGATGCATCCATATTGGGCTGCTGTGTGTCCAATCAGATCCTGACGACAGACCAGACATCCCATCCGTCATTTTCATGCTAACCAGGGATAACATGGAGCTTCAGCCACCGACAGAGCCTGCATTCTTCTTCAATGGAGACTCAAACTCAGCTTCTCAACCATCTGACCAACGCGTCTATGTGTACGATCGGTCTGGTAAGATCTATGAAGAGGATATCTCTGCGAATGGGATCACACTTACTGACATATACCCTAGATAACCCTTTTTATTTTTAGTTTTTCGTAGATAAGTGAAACATGTATGCGTCTAAAGTGATCTAAGGAGAACTTTGCTAGTGTTTAGTCCTTGAATTCGAAGTCAGATGCAAGTATTATGCCTATTGAGGTAACATTATAATTTTATATGGCCAGTTATCTCATCTTCTTTGCAGACGCGAGCTATTAGTGATCTACCAGATAACTGGCATATCATAGAACACCTTGTCTGCACTAGGTAGAGTTCTAGATTTGCTTTTGAAAGAAGAGTTATAGATCAGCTAAAATCAACTTAGCAGACAACCTGGACAAATTATCACCGCAAGATAGATATTCATATACTATGGAATGCAAAACCCGCACCTGCTCTGCTCAGCATGTCCCGGCCTCCGGGGCTCCCACGGCACGCCGCCCTTCTTCTTGCTCATGGACATGTGCTCACTCCAGTGATCTGCATTTCCAGTGGTGCTACCAATAGCCCCTCCGATCCCGGCCGGCGCATCACCCCGTCGCCTCCCTGGCGAACCCCCTTGGCCCTCCCTTCTCTCCTCGCCGTGCTCGATCGATGTTTCCATGGCGGCAAGCCAGCAATTGCTTGGGACACCTCTCTCTCTCCGCTCGATATCAAGTTGGTAGGCCCATCTTAATGCCTATGACAATTAAGCGGAAGGCCCATTTGACAGAACAGCCCATACGAATAATGGGCCTCTTTTGATCGGAGGGGGAAAACAAAAATCAATTTTACCTATAGGCTTAATCCGATTCGCATCCGTCAACCGCAAACCCACCATTGGCTTCGCCTCATTGTGCTGATGCTCCTAAAAACCTCACAGCAAATTCGCCGAGGACACCAACGCCATACACGCCACCACCACTCCTCTCTGCTCACCGCCTCCAACCTTGTTGTTTGGCGCATTGATTTCGATTTGCGTGCCTAGCTGTCACCCCCGAGGTCGATCTGATTGGTCATTGTTGATCCGAGGAAGGAGTCCGGCTCGTCCCCGCGCGGTAGCCATAGCGCTCGGACAGCCGAAAAGCCTTTTCTCGCTGGATTAGCACGTAATAGGTAAGCGACGACGAGGAGTGTTACTCAAGGAGGGAGGCGCGCGGCGAACAGGGCAGATGGGCCCGCGGCATCGAGGTGCGAGTAGACGGGGAGAAGGCGCTGTCATCGGCGTGACTAATGGCTCGTAATCTTCTTCATGGGCGTCGTGTCGCACGAAAGAGAGGTTGGGGATTGAGAGAAAGAGGAAGGGGAATTGATATGTGGGACACGTACGTGAAGACCCAACGTGCTGTACAGGTGCCATGTCAGTTAAAACCATCATGCAAACTAAACGAGGGAGACAAAATGAATTGGTTTTCAATGTTGAGGGAGGTACCATATATGGTTTCACGGTATATAGATGACGGAGGGGAAAGATTATTTTTTCCTATTTTTGACCCAACTAGAAAAGACCGACGAATAGATAGTATCCTACATAAGGTCAACCATTTAGAGAAAAGGAATAAGTTCAATTTAGATCTCTCAATTTGTCGCTGACTCTGAAATTCATCCTTGAACCGAAATACCAAGTATGGTCGATCCTCCAACTCAAAATATCATGTCAACTTTGATCCCTTAATGATATAGTTATCGGTTTTGGCTGACATGATAAGCGGGACTCACGTGGGCCCCACAAGTCAGTGATCGACTCTTCTCGCTCCTCTCGCTCTTCTCTCTTCCTCCCTCTCCTCTCTCTGTAAATTCTGGATTTGGGTGATTTTTGGAACCGGCAATGGCGAACCTCCTTGTGGCCTCGTGCTCTTGGCTCGCATGGTGATGATTGTTAAATTTAATTGGGTAGTTGATCCATTTAAATCAATTAAATCAAATAAATTCCAAGGCTCATTATACTAGGAGTTTATGTGTGTTCATTCTCTTATGGGATATCAATGGGATGAAGAGTTTTTTAAGAATTAATCCATTTGATTAATGAATTGGTAACCTATATCAATTACTCCTAATTGATGGTTGGTTGATGGTGGTGTAGTGGAGGAGTTGATGGCTAGTTGATGACAATTAGTTACTCTATTCCTCTTCCTATTCCATCACTCTCTTACTCTTCATCTTCCATTTCTTTTCATATAAAACGAGAATGGATTTGATCTCCCGCGTAAGAAGAATGACACACTTGTCATCCATTTCCACGATTGTTGCTGCTACAGTAATCCCATCCCGACGAGTGTGTGCACACGCATTGGGAGAGTAGGCCTCCGAAACCACGCCCTGCTGCGATGTTTGCACGGACGGGCGGGCGATCAGGTTTTTGGGAGCGCAAGGCGCGACTACTCACTATTCGTCAACGTCTACTTCATCTTCATCAACATATCGACTGGTGGAGGCGTGAATGGTGGACGAAGCGAGAACGACAACACCAATGGAGGCAACAGCAACAATGCCTCATCTTCAGGAGCATTTTCTGGGTATATTACTCTATTCACCTTAGTGTTAAATATGTTACTAGATGATACTATTACTGTTACTAGCATGTTCATGTTTAGCACTATAACTAGATCATTTTGTTTTTCACGTGTCATGTATATTATCTTGTTTTTCTGGATTAAAATATACTGAATTATGACCATATTTCCAACAATGATGAGGTCGAGAGCCGGCTTGGGAGTGGGTGGGGCTCCTTGGCAAGGGCAACAAGGAGGTTGGGTGTTGCCTCGAATGCGGGAGGCGAAGCGCAGAGCTGTACACACATGGTATTTCTAGTAACAACACGGTCTCCCGCTGTCGCATCTAGACAGGGGAATGATGGCTTTGGATCTGCCTCTTCCTCGATCTATCGTCCTGAGGCAATTTGGAGACGGAGCCAGTCGCCACATGGTTGGGTCACGGGTACAGTGGGACCATGGATGGAGGATTGTTAATGCAAAATACGGCGGCCTAAGAGATTTGCTTTACTCTAGTGCAGGTCCAAAGCTTGCATTCGGGTTCTAGGGCGTGTCAATTGATTTTATCTTGCAATCAACAAGATTAAACATGCAAATATCGTTAGTAAATGATAGCCGATCGGCTAGCAATCTAATGTCATATCGTAGTATAACCTAGCCGATGCAAGAAAGGATGAATCGGCCGTAAGGCATATTTGTAAGTGTAAATAGACCTTAAACTTGATCCATCGGTTGTAAAGATCAACATTACATAATCTATGAATCAATATTACTTTAGAAATCAGCAATTGGGATAGATCGAACTTAACCGAGACAGTATAAATTGCATAATCCAAAATAACATGAAATAAAGATTATATGTGTTCATGTCATAACCGATGTTCAAATTTAAGCATGTATCGGCTATAGCTCCAATACTACCTTATACTAGGATATCATCTTATAATAAATATATTAAACTAATATCAACCATATTGATAATAAGTTTAATATATTTAAATAGTTAAGATCCGGATATAAAGGGCAGATACAGCATGTTAAACAAGATATAAATCATAGTAAAACGACTGTACTAGATAAGATCGGCTGAAACCCCGATATTATCCTTATTAATAATCATGAGGCAGGCTAGAGATTATGGTTGTAAACACGATTTAGTAGACCAAACTTAACTAATGCAGCACTATTGACGTAAAAACACGATGGCCTGGGAGATCTGCTTAGCTCCAGTGCAGGTCCAGAATAATGATAAGATACGGGCGTGCCAGTCAGTTTGATCCTGCAACTGACAAGATATATAAATTGAAGATCAAAAGATAGCCGATCGGCTGACAAGCCGATGGAGTGATTCCAGCCGATGCTGATACCAGCCGACATCCAATATAGATCTTGATACTTGAGTAAATAATGACATAAAGATAATCGGCTGATGATAATAAAATAATATAATTCAGTAGAAGTCAATCGGCTAGTAATGATAGATTGAATAAGCATTGATTCGAAGGTTGAAGCATTCATCGGCTGGAGGTCCGGTATCAATAAATCCAAATGATTATATAAACAGTGAAACCTTTATTGTCACCGGCTAAATCCAACTTGTATGTAACCCTTTGAGCCGATACAACGTCCATATAACTCATCGGCTAGCACTCCGATAAAACATTAGCATGAACCTATCGGCTTAACAAGATTTATATTATCAACAACAATCTAGTAGGTCGAACCTAACCGATGCAGCACGAGATTGTATATGATAATCTAATACTTGATGAACCGATAGATCTGTCTAATGTGATGGATATAACAAATCTATTTAGAACAACATTGTGATTGTAGAGATATATCGGCTAAGATAGAAGATCAGACTTAACCGAGACAGTCCCAACTAAACCGATGCGTCTCTAAACACAATGCAATTAAGATAGAATTGAGATATCAGGTAAATATATCAACCAAACCAGAGCGATCAAGAGATCGAAGCGATGCAGCCTTGAACAACACCAATGTAGCCAATAGATTCACCAGGGCCCGACGGAACGTAGGGCTTACCCCTTCGCCGGAGATCGAAAGCCGATGCAGCCCCGCGTCAGGTGCCAAATTCCGCCGGTTTGATAAGTAAAAACCTCAGAAAGAGGGTGGAGATGCGCCGAAGTTGTATTGATCGAGAGATAATTTACATAGACACCGGGTGTACATATTTATACCCATGGGTAGATACTAGTTCATATCGGACACGACTCAAACTTTCCTAAAGATAAAAGGAAAACATAAAGTCCTTATTGGACACTAAACACACTTTCCTAAAGATAAAAGGAAACTAACAGACTCTTTCTAATTAATAGATACAATTGCCCTTTTTCGGACTCAATCCATACATGGCAATCCTCATGAAGCACTTTAAACGAACCCGACAATGGTTCCAACATCCCCTTGTCGGAATCGGCTACATCGGCTTCCTTGTCCGATTCAATATCAGCCGATGCACAACTTGCCCTAACTTTCAGTGCTTCTGTAGCCAATGCCTCTCCATATTGCGCTAAGAATCGGCTAATGTGCTCATAGGTTGATACATTATCTTGTCTTGAAAATTTTGAGAAATCTAGTACCTTGTATCGGTTTGGCAATGGCACTCGATCGAAGTATTCAGGATATGGATGACGATACATGTTACCATTGTCCTTAGGTTTAAGGCCAAATTGCTCTCTCATCACATTTGCGATCATATCGGCCCAAGGTGGTTGTTGTGCTCCTCCCCTATAATGCTGCAATTGTTCATATTGATTGAGCTGAGGTGGATATTGGAACTGTGATGATCCTTTCGGCCTATACTGAACCTGTGGAGAGTGGGGCTAATATTGATAGTTAAAATTGCCTCCTAGACCTTGCTGGGTGTATGATATCGGTTGTTCAGAGGTGGTTCTAGTATGTACTGCTGGTCGATTGGTTGAGTTACTCCCATTGGCTGCTATAACGGTGGTTGTGGTACCACGGGCTGCGGTGCCGAAGGTATTTGGGGAATCAGCTCTGTAGTTGGTGGCTTCATGTTCAACATGTTGATCAATTGTTCAAGAGTGAGTTGAACTGAGCTCTACCCCCATGCATCGGCTGCTGTCTTCTCAAAATTGTTGGAATAAGTAAACTGGATACAGGAGCCAATGGGATTTGAATTGGTGCTGAAACCATTTGTTGTTTCCCGACTATTTCAGTTTTCACGGTCCTATAACCTGGGAAAGTATCTTGTGGAAGATAAATTGGTCTTTTTGTCTTTTCCTCAACTATAGTTTCATCCACCACCATCTTGATCATGTTAATCAGAGTATTAACAAGTACACCGGACTGATTGATCAGAGTGTGATGAACTACCGAGTCGATCCAATCTTGAAATGTGTGAAGTTCTTCGTTTTTTGACTCGGTTTTCACGCCTTTGCCCTTATCTTCGCTTCCTTCAGATGTACTTGGATACATGTTTCTGACAGGTGGCAACTCGACTTTAGTTTTTTGTATCACAGTGCCATGCCGAGTTATTGTGAACGAATGCAAATATTGCGTTTGAAGTTGATCTAGTAGTTTCTTCATCTCCTCTTTTTGCTCTTCGTTCAAATGCTCGATTGTTATGGGAATCACGTTTTCTTCTGAAACATCGGTGATGGTTGGCGTCATGTATATGATAACTTAGTGATTCATGATAACAAGATTAAAGTATCATGAAGATGTAAGCATTAATCTCAATAACGAAACCACCGTAACTAGTTTTACCTCTCGTCTGAAGATCAAAATCGATGCAGCCCGACTCGACAGCAAGAACTCGTCGAAATAACAAAGTAACAAAAGGTGGCGATGCATCGAGATTGTATTGAACTGATGTTAATTATTTACAAGATCTCGGGCTTATATTTATACCCGAACATACAAAGTTATCCATAACGGACACGACTCATACTTTCCTAACACAACTCTTAACCCACAAGCAAATCCCTTAGACGGACTCTTACCGAAAATATCTATGACAAAATTACATAATATCCTAATTAATAGATACAATTGTCTATCTCAGACTCTATCCTTGCCTGGCAATATCATTGAAATCCCTAAGTCGAATCCGATATTGATCATGTAACCAATCTTGCCAATATCGGTTATATCATTTATCCTCATCAAACTCGGTATCGGCCGATACAGTCTTCCAGCCGATGCGCACTCTGTTTCCAAGATCTCCGCATATCTTTAAATCCGCTTCGGATTGGATCTTAACTCCGATTCACAAACTTACCAATTTCATTGTCAACAAGGATGTCCAACAAGCATGGCCGACGGCATAGAGGTGTGGACACACGCATCCTTCTCCACCATGCGCCTTCGAGAGGAGCATCCCCCTGGTTGTCGCAGCAGACTTCGAGTTGCTGGTGGAGTCCCCCTTGCCATCCTCCAATCCATTGTATGTTGGCACCATCATGGGGGAGATGGTCGGCGGCGCCATCGCGGGCCCTAGTCTCCCTCTCCTCCTCATCCGTTACCTCTACGCCACCGCCGCCGAAGAGGAATGATGGGGAGAGAGGAGCCTGCTGCCACCTCCTCGCCATCAAGCTGACATGTGGGGAAGAGAGGGGAGGAAGAGGAGGGAGAGGAGTTGGTCGCTGACATGTGGGGTCCACGTGAGTCTCACTCATCACGTTAGCGAAAAAATGGCCACTATATTACCAAAGGATCAGAGTTAACGCGGTATTGTGAGTTAGAGGATGGGCTATTCCTGGTATTTCGGTTCAGGGATGATCGTCGAACTCAGCGACAAATAAAGAAACTTAAAGTGAACTTATTCCTATATAAAATTTTGGCCTACGTTCTGTACTAGCTGTGCCATATCTGCCCTGAATTTGACACGGTTAGTGACATGAGTGCCAGATTCCAAGTCTTTGACTGCACCGAAATTCCCGCAATGCCGAAGACTTAGAATCTGGCACTCATGTTCGAGTTCGACCGATCGACGTTCCATAGCCAGTCTGGCTGAAAGGAAATGTTTGACTCCACTTACGCGTTCAAATCGCCGCAACGTGCTAAATCAATGATTTCGCACCGACTAGGCAACTCGGTTTGGCGTCGGCCGCCGCAACTCCATTTTGGTGTTCCAATTTACTTGAAAAAAAAAATTCTACCCCCATCTCTGCTGCGATGATGCTCTCCGGCTATGGCATCCTCGCCGTTGTCCTCGTCCTCTTGCCGCCGTCGGCGACACCGGCTGTGATCGCTGACTGCGACCTCGGCGTCGGCAACACGTACGTGGGCAACAGCATGTTCGACGCGAACCTTAACCTCCTTGCTGCGGCGCTCCCGGCCAACGTCTCCGCGTCGCCTGCTGGCTTCGCGGTCGCCACCGTCGGCACCGATCCCGACCAGGTCTTCGCGCTGGCGCTCTGCCGTGGCGACGTCAACGCCTCTGCTTGCAGCGCGTGCGTGGCGGCAGCGTTCGTCGACGGGAAGAAAATTTGCCCCGGCATCAATGGCGTCACCGTGTACGAGGACGCCTGCGTAGTTCGCTTCTCCGGTCAGAGGTTCATGGATTTCCTCAGTCCGGATCAGTGGCAGGTCACCGAGATGCTGTACAGACATTCTCTATTCCTTCTTTTCTTTTCCTGCTACAAATCAGATAAACTAATTACTAATTAGAGTAGCTCGTTACAAACAGTTGGGCTCCAGACCAAGCCTCGGAGAGCGTCAATGTGCCGGCGGTTGGCTGGTTCGACGCCGCCGTCGCGAAGATCCTAGCCGCCATGGTCGACCACGCCGTGGCCGAGGCCGGCAACTCGACCACCAAGAAGTATTTCGTCACGGGTAAGGAGGAGTTCGACCCCAACATCTACGGGTTCGCGCAGTGCGTGCCGGACCTGACGCCGGCGCAATGCAACGATTGCCTCAAGAGCCTCCTTTTTGAAGCAAAACAATGGTACCTCGGCAAGAGCCTTAGTTGGGTTCGTATCAATTCGGTGTGGTGCAGACTGATGTACAGTGTGCAGCCGTTCTACGGAGGACGGGCGATGCTGGAGCTCTCGGCGCCACCACCACCAACAGTCGAGGCTCCTGTTCTTTCTCCAAAGCCTGGAGCAGGTATGACCTGATGTTCTTCATTTTTCCTGCTTCACAGTGAAATCAAGATTTTGCAAATTGAAGTCCATGTTTGGGGTGTGCAGGGAAGAAAAAGAGTGCAGCAGTAATCGCTGCTGGCTTCGCTTCCTCGGTTATGGTATTGTTGATCCTTTCAGTTTTCGCATTTCTTCGCTTCAGGAGAAGGACCAAGGTTACGGAGACTGACCACCGTGAGTAGCATACAGCCTCTGTTCAGTTGCTGGAATTTACTGTTCACTGACATAATCCTTGTCATATGGCAACAGCGTTGAGGAAGATAACAAGAGCACAATGCTTAATTTTTGACCTGCCAGCTCTGCAAGAGGCAACGGAAAACTTCTCGGAGAATAATAAGCTCGGAGAAGGTGGTTATGGTATTGTATATAAGGTAAGTCAGCACCCAAAAATGCAAGAGAAATGTTTGAAATGTATTATGCATTAGTAATCAAACGACGACTGAATTGCCTGCAACAATGTGTTCAGGGAGTACTCTCAGATGGACAAGAAGTAGCAGTGAAGAAACTTTTGGGAACAAGTGGGCATGGATTGGATCAGCTACAAAATGAGGTGTTGTTATTGGCAGAGCTTCAGCACAAGAACCTTGTTAGGCTACAAGGGTTTTGCTTGCATCAGGGGGAAACACTGCTTGTTTATGAATATGTCAAGAACCGGAGCCTGGATAACTTTCTATTCGGTAATTTCCCTTCCAATTTATCTCTTCAGAAGCATACTCATAACTCTACCTTCATTTGTCGATGTAAAAACGATTGCAGAGCTGATCTAAATTGCAAGTAAAAAAAACTCCCTCTTTTTTGTATGCACAGACATATTTGTTAATAGTGGAGTTGTTCTACTATAAAAAGTGACTGGAAATGTTCAACTTTATGGCAAGTATATAAAACACCAATAAGAATAAAGTGAGCAATGCACAGCTGCAAATTAGTGTGAGGCACTGAGTTATGTACTGTAGCATTTTCTGACAAACAAGTTACATGGCTAAGAATAGAATTTGACATACTATAGGCGAGTGATTATGATTAAATTGAACATTTCATCTCAATAGATACCAGTAGGGGAAACGCACTAAACTGGGAGCAACTGTACAACATCATTTTTGGAATTGCCAAGGGAATATTGTATCTTCACGAGGACTCAAGCTTGAGGATCATTCACCGAGACCTGAAACCAAACAACATCCTACTTGGGGAGGACATGGAACCAAAAATTGCAGATTTTGGATTGGCAAGATTGCTAGGAGAAGGTCATACTAATACTCGGACAACTAGAATTGTTGGAACATTGTAAGCTCAGGGCATAATAAACCTTCACTCATAGAGATATTGAATGTGCAAGGCTAATGCTTATCCTCTGCAGTGGTTATATGGCACCTGAGTACGCAATACACGGAAATGTGTCAACCAAGATCGACGTTTTTAGCTTCGGTGTGTTGGTCCTTGAAATTGTAACGAGGAGAAGGAACTTCAATTCTGAGGATCATGATCGCGGGAATCTCCTTAGTGATGTAAGTGCTCAATAATGCTGAGCTTACTCCTGTATGGATATACTTTTAGTGCATTTACATACTGAAATATTCATGATATCATACCCGAAAGTACTCTATATCAGGTTTTCGATAACAAACTAATGTCAAACCGTTTAATAGGTCTGGAATTGTTGGACAAAAGGGACGGTTACACAATTGATTGACCAATCGTTTGAAGGGCAATTTCGAAGTCAAGTACTGCGATGCATCCATGTCGGGCTGCTGTGTGTCCAGTCAGATCCCGATGACAGGCCTCACATGTCATCGGTCATTTTCATGTTGAGCAGGGAAAACATGAATCTTCAGCCACCAGCACAGCCTGCATTCTGCTTTGATGGAGACTCCAACTCAGGTTCTCAACCCTCTGAGCAACTCGTGTATGATCAGCCTAATGCAATCTATGAAAAGGATATCTCTGTGAATAAGATCACAATTACTGACATATACCCCAGATAACCCTTCCCCCTCCCCATTCCCCAATAACAATCCTACACACACACACACACAGAGGTAGCAATTATGAGAAATCGTTGTTTTTCCAACTTTTGGCTTAGTTCATTTTCTGAATTATGTGGTCACTTGTTCTCATAGTTTGAGCAAGAATATGGACTATTTAGATAGCTGAATATTCTAGGGAAACTGCAGCAGCTAGAAGATCCACAAATAGGACCTAAGTGTATTTTCATTCCCAAATTTTCCATTGCACTCTAGGAGTTCGATGGAGATTATTGTACATTTCTTCTGCATTATGTAAAAAGGAATTTTATTCAACAAGAGCGAACGTAACACACTTAAAATTCCCAATCAGAATCTAAGTAGAATGTCATCCTTATTTTCTCAGCACGGTAATACGGGGTTATTCTTCAATCCCATTTTCATTGCTGAACTTTTGGTAAGCTACCTTCAGTCTTCAGTAAAATATGTTCAATTGAAGAAGTCTTGCTTGGTGGGAGTACACAGTTTCCAATCTCTGTGAACGATTGAACAAACGCATCTAAGATAACAATTTACAAAACAAAATAAAAGTATGCATAAGTGTGTGAACTCACTCGGTGCCTGGTTGACGATGGAAGCGGCACCACCAAATTCACACGAGCCACTTGCCCTGCCGGCGGTCTGGTAATAGTCGTTGAATGCATAGGTCGCATGCGCTACTTTGGTGTTAGGATCAAAGCACTGTCCACCAGGTTGGATGGCACTGCAGTCCGCGCAGCTACCGCATGCATAGTCTAGTGCTGCCTGCAACCGAATGTCCCCGACCTCCGCGTTCGCAACGCACCAACTTGGGTTCGGGTCACAGATACCTAAATCCCATTACAATTCATATATAGAACATGTAAAACATAATAAGATAGAGATCACAATACAAATCCACACTATGCAAAAGCCTTATTGATCTTAAAAGATGGTTATTGAATGGAAACTAACTTGGTGATGGCTTGTAGACGATGTAAGCAGCACCAGCAAAGTCGCACGCGCTGCTTGCCTTGCCATTACGCTGGTAGTAGTCGTTGAATGCATAAGATGCATGTGCAACCATGGTGTTTGGCTCATAGCACACTTTTCCCTGTTGGATAGCGCTGCAGTCCGCGCCGTTACTACATGCCCAGTCCAGCGCTCCCTGCAGCTGTGTGTTCCCAATAGCCGCATTCGCCACGCACCAACTCTCCTTCGTGGGACAGGTACCACCACCATGCAAGTCAACGTCGTACACCTTCGTCCCATCCGGATAGAACAGGCCAAAGTTGCTCTCTATAGATGGCCCACCCTTCTTGTTCTCGTTGAACAGAGCGAATATATATGCAGAAACATCCTTCATACCGGAGGCCCCGGACAAGACTCGCTTGACAAGGCCGTTGTTATATGCTTGAGCGTTAGCTTTAGTTGCCACCGAGTCCCCATCAGCGTTGGCTTCTGTGACCTCCGAGCGGATTCTACCACCAGAGGGGTGGCCCGATTCTGAAACTCTTATGGGCACCCACCCTCTTGCTCGGGCTAACGAGGCCCTCTCGTTACTACCAGAAACCTTGTTTATCGCATAGTAAACTGCATCTAGCTCGGCATCGAAGAGGCTGTAATATGTGACACCGCTCACCGGATCGAACACACCAGCGTTGGGGCGGAACGTGGCATACTCGAGGGAGATTTTGTTAGCAGGATCCGCATATGCAAAGAATGGGTAGAGATTTACCATGAAGTACGAGCCAGTCTGTCGCAAAAAATCGATCATGGGGCTCATCACCGACTGTGCGATGTCATCACGGAAAGCGCCTGCGGATGGCGGGTACGACACCTTGACCGCGCTGAACGCGATCGGCGTGGATACCTTGACGGCGTCGGCGAGGCCCAGTCTCAGCAACGCTGCATGCACGTTCCCCATGGCCGGTACCAGCTGCTGGGTCAGGTGAGGTGCCTGATCAAACACCTCGTTTCCCACCGCCACACCATTGATCAGCGTGGCCGGGTAGTACGGCACCACGTTGTTCTCCACCCACCTGTGTGCGTAACTCGGATCCCAGCCGGCGGAAGCCAGATCAGCGTTGGGTAGCGCCACCATCACCTTGATGCCGGTGTTAGCCAGCGCCCTCAGCACCGCCGGGTCGGCGTCGAAGATCCTCACCATCGTGATGCCGTTCGCCTTGAGAAGTTTCACCACGGATTGCGGGTCCATCAGATTATCCGCATCCCTCCCGTAGCACACGCCCAACTCGCCCGCATCTGCTGCGCAAAGAACAAACGGCATCGTTGTGATTGTTACGAGGTGATTAATTTACCTTTCAGCCTTTGTAGTTTGTACTACATCTCTGCAGTACGTTTATTAATTACCTGCATGGGAGAGAAAGATTAGCGGCAATCCGGTGGCTAAGAGAATGCAGAGGAGGTGAGTGAGCGCCATCTCTAGTTCTGGTTGGCGTTGCAGACTGAGTATAATCGAATTCCACTGTGTGACTGTGTGAGCAGTAAGTGATGAGAGGGCATGAATTTATAACGAGCAGTAAGGGTCGTCGTTGAAGAGCGAACGCGATACATGGAAAATAAAACAATTTTGATGTACATCTGTTGCCACATTTTCACGTAATTAAATCAGTTGAATTTCTCATTGTTTGATCTATGTTCGTACATCGGGGCATCGGGCATGTGCTTTGATCTGCCATATTTTTAATGTTTTTGCTCGGTTGACTAGCATATGCTGTGTCTAGCTTGTCTGGTTGCAAGTGCGCCACTTGAGCTCTTCTTCTCGATGATTAGAATGCCAGAGTACTGATGAGTTTTTTCGTGAATATATTAATGTATGGTTGTGAGTTTGATTGTATTTTATTAACTACTTTATCTATTCCAAAATATAAGTATGCGTAGGATTTCAATTTTATACAACAATATAAGCATTTGTACCGTTAGTTACACTACTACCTACTCATAAGTCATTTTCCATATAAATTTAGGGTTAATTAGATCTATGCCATTAAAAATATTTCGGTTTTGAAATATGTCACTAGTATTCGCGTATTTGGAACCATGCCATTATAATTTCACATACCTCTTAGATGCATTTATGAAAAAATTTTGGCCAAATTACCCTTATTTTCTTCTTCTTCCTTTTTCTCCCCTCTCCTTTCTTCCACAGCTTAGAGATCAGCGGCGGCGAGCGGCAGAAACAACGGCGGTGGAGCGAGTGGCGACAGCAGCAGCGGGCGAGCGGCGGCAATGGCGACAGCAACGGGCGAGCGGCGGTAGCATCGGCGGCGAGCGGCAGCAGCGGCGGCGGCAGTGGCAGCGAGCGGCGGCGGCGGAACGAGCGGCGCGGCGGCGGAGTGAGCGGCCCGGCGGGGCGAACGAGCGGCGCGGCGACGGCGGCGGAGCAAGGGGCGTGACGGTGGCGCAGCGAGCGAGCGATAGCAGCAGCAGCGGCTGCGCGGCGGCAGAGTGAGCGGCGTGGCGGCGAGCAGCAGCAGCGACCGTGGAACGAGCGGCGCAGCGGCAGCGGAGCAAGTGGCGCGACGGCGGCGCAGCGAGCGAGCGATAGCAACAGCAACGGCTGCGTGGCGGCGGAGTGAGCGGCGGCAGCAGCAACGGCGCAGCGACGGAGTGAGCGGCGGTGGCAGTAGCAACAGCGCGGCGGCGAGCGAGCAACGGAAGAGAGAGAAGAGAGAGGTTGAATTGAAGATGAGGGTATTTTTTCCAATACATGCAAAATACGTATATTAGTGGTATCACTAAGATTTCAAACAAGTAACAGTGGCATCGTTACAAATACGTAAATAGTAATGGTATATTTCGAAACCGAAAAAAATTTAATGGCACGTATCTAATTAACCCATAAATTTATTCCCATCATATTCCCAATCATCCTCCCGCCCCTAACCCTCTCTCATTTTATTGAGAGGCACCAGACTATTTTCTCCTCAATTTTCATCTCCTCTAAATAATTTTAAAAAAACTCTATATCTAGGATTCAAACCTTATATCACACAGTATAAACATTTCTGATCATTCATTCCAATGCATGGAAATCTGAAGGCTCGCATGTAATGGGCCTCTTTTGATCCGAGGGGATATTTCTAGAGAGGAAGAGGTGAGATAGGGGGTAGAGAGAAGCCACGTGAGCCAAAAAACCAGCCTCTATATTGTCTTAGGATTTCTTTTGCACTTACAATGTATTTTAAGTTGGGGGATGAAAGTTTTTGGCATTACGGTTAGGGATGATAATTAAACTTGACCGAAAATGACCATGGCCCATTGAACAGAAAGGCACATACATAAGGTGGGTCATCTTAGATAAATGTTGGCCCTGCATTGATGTCAACCTTATTTACTCTATGTAGTACATCATGAGATTTGTTCCAGTCCAACAAAAGGTATCTCGAGACACCGGTATCTCGCAATGACAAATCGTTTCCGATCGTTGGATTTAACAATGCTCATCCTGCTCAGTTAGATTCAACGATCGGAAATAATTTGGTATCGTGAGGTACCGGTATCTCAATGTATTTTTCGCTGAACCGGAGCAAATCTCAGTACATCATACATGTGTGCTTGTACAAAAATTCTGCAAATTTTTCATAATTCTTGCATAATCCTCCTTTCTATAGGGTTCGGAACCACCAACCGGCAGCTGTATCCTGCAGGACCGAGCAATACTCTCTATGACAGGTTCTGCACTGACGCGGTTGAATCCTCGGACGCGACGCCGGATTTAGCGCCGCCCTTCCTGGCCAAGAACGCCGGCTTGGAGGGAACCTGGAGAGAGACGGTCTCGCTGTCGAGCATCATCACCACCGACGACATGACCGGCCGATCCGCGGGGTTTCCCTGCACGCACAGGAGCGCCACATGGATGCACTTCCGCACGTCGCTCGCCGAGATATACGCGCCCATGGCCGGGTCTACCATCTCATCCACGGTTCCGGCCATCCAACGCTCCCATACCTGCATCATTTTGTAGTGGCATCACATCAGCCAAACTGCACTGTAATCTGCAGGGTACAGGTTATCAGATATTCAGAGATATGAGCTATATATGCTGTATGTTCACCGTGGTCAGGAGATCTTCGGATTGGTGAGAGTTGTAGAAGTCGTTGTTCTTTATCCCGGTCACGATCTCCAGCACCATGACGCCGAAGCTGAACGCGTCTGACTTGACGGAGTAGTTCCCACGCATCATGTACTCAGGCGCTCTGTATCCACTGCAACAAGAAGATAATTATTAGTTAACAACTTACTGGAAGAGTGAACAACTGCTACAGTTATTGTGTGGTTACTGACTATGTGCCTACGACACGGTTCGTGACAGCCTGGGTCTGATCTTGACCGAAAATCTTCGCGATGCCAAAGTCTGAAATCTTGGGGTTCATGTTCGCGTCTAGCAAGATGTTGCTCGCCTTCAAATCACGGTGGACTACCTTGAGCTGAGAGTCTTCGTGGAGGTATTGCAGGCCTCGAGCGATGCCGTTTATGATCCTGTACCTCTTTTCCCAGTCAAGCTTCTCGCGTTTTTCGGTGTCTGACAATGATCGAAGAGAAGGTGTCAATATATCAATGTGAATGTGTGATATCAATCTTTGCAGAGAAAACAGAGGAGAGAATTGGTACTGTAAACTCAATTAGTAGTAGTATTAGTACCGAAGAGGATCAGGTCAAGGCTCCGGTTAGGAACGAACTCGTAGACAAGCAGCCTCTCGTGTTGCTCCAGGCAGACGCCTACAAAGCTGACAAGATTCTTGTGCCTCAGCTTGGCAACCAGAGCAAGCTCATTCTTCAGCTCTTGCACTCCCTGTGTTGAGCTCTTTGACAGTCTCTTCACTGCGATTTCGTTGCCGTCTGGAAGAACACCCTGTGAAGATTCAAAATATGCTAATTAAATTAGTTTTGGTTTGTAAATCAGAGATTTGTTTTTTTTATTTTTTCAGTACCTTGTACACCGCTCCAAATCCACCTTCACCAAGCTTGTTGCTCTCTGCAAAATCCCCAGTTGCAGCTCGCAGAGTAGAAATGTCCATGAGCATGGAGTCTACACTGTTAAGGTCATCTGCCTCAGCGTAATAGTTGGCATCTGTTTAAATGTCAGCATCACAAGAACTGGATAAGTTTCTGCATTGTTGGTCAGCTGAAATGTTTAAAAAGGGATAATTTTGTAGGGCATACTTGTCTGCTTTGCTTTTGTTATTACTGGACGCTTCCTCCTCCAAACACAGAAGCAAACCACAAGGTTTATGGCTGCTATTATAGGGAGCAGTATTATAAGAACCAGACGAGGAACCTTGTACTTTGTCTCTGCGAATTAACCAATTCAGGAACAAAATTATCAGGTCAAATAAAGGTCACAAATTTCCAAGGTTATCATGTTAAAACATCTGGATTTGTATGGACAAAATCAGTACTACTGTACTACTGGCATACTACTGCATCTAGAAAAATAATCCTAACTACGAATCTAAACACACATCTATCCATATTCGTAGCTAGAATTGGATTTTTCTATACCATTGTATCTTTTTCTGATGAAAATAATAAATGTCTAGTTGACTAATTGTGCAATAATATCACACGAAGATGTGTAATATACACTTCGACTGACCTCGTCCCGGCGTGGGCGCTGAAGGCGTCACGTTGACCGGCGGCGCCGGAGACGGCGCCGATGTTGCTGGTAGCCGCACCATCATCGTGCCATTGAGGAAAGGCTTGGTCTCGATCCGGAAGCTGCACCTGACCGAGAGGGTCCTTCCTCCGATGTTGTCCTTGTACGACCAAAGCTCCTGCGCCACGATCTTGGCGAGGCAACCCCGGCACCTCGCCGGCGTCAGGTCCGGCGTGCACTGCGCCAAGCTGTACACCTTGGGGAACTCCCTGTTGAAGTCGGCCTCACCGGACGCGTACCGCCGCGTCGAGTTGTACGCCGCGTAGTCCGCGGTGGCGTTGACGAGCGCCGCGACGAGGCGGTTGTACCGGTCCTTCTCCGACGTGACGTTGTTGTTGTTGTTCACCGTGTACGCCTCGATCTTCGTCGGGTCGTCTCCGCCGGAGAGGAAGTGGATGTCGGAGTAGCTGACCATGCACCTGTCGTAGTAGGTGGCGGCGTCCTTGGAGTTGCCGCACGCGTTCGGCAGGTCGGTGAAGGCCTGTTTGAGGCAGCTGAGGCAGGACCTGGCGCTGACGTCGCCGCGGCAGAGCGCCGCGGCGGAGACCTGCTCCGGGACGGCGCCGACGTCCACGGCGGTGGCGTAGAGGTCCGGCGACGACGAGGCGTTACCGGGTAGCGTGGCGGCGATGAGCTGGAGGTTGGCGAAGAACCTGCTCTTGGGCGTGAAGGTGCCGAAGTCCTGTCCGCACACTGGCCATGGCTCGCCGGCAGCGCGGGGCACGAGCAGCGCGGCGGCGACGATGGCTACGGACAGGATGAGACGGCAATCCATCGGGCATTTCCAGCATGTGCAAAGAGGGAAGGTAGGAGGAGTTCGATTTTTCGTAGTTCCTACACGGGACCACGGGGATAGACTAATGAGTAAGGGATCCCCGTCCAATATGGCGGAGAGACAGAGACGACCATTCAAGTCGTCGCTGATTCTTGAAACCAGCTTTGTCAGTCGGCTGAGTTACTTTTAAACAACTTTAAATGACAACCCATTTTTTACCATAAGTACATTTTTCTCAACTATAGTATATTTGATGTAAAAATTATCTATACAAAAGGTTTTTTAAAGAGCATATAAATTTACTTTTTTAAAATTTATAATAGTCAATACTTAATTATTTATGTGCTGGATTATCTTGATTTTCGTGTCACTGAAAAGAACAGAGTTGCTAAAAAAGTGGCGACATAGGGTTAGGGAAAAAATATAGCGATTTTTGGACTGTTCAAGATTCGTGCTATACGAGAAAAAAATACACGCGGGAGAATCAAACCCGTGACCTATGCAATCTAATCCGGCTCACATACCATCTGAGTAACCAGCCAACCACCTCTTTTTGTTAATTACAGTTACATCCAACTTTGTAAAACTTACGTATGTAATTAACTAATTACACCAAATTATACTGTAATTACATTTAACATATTTTTAGATAGACCCATTTCAACGTGAAGACGCTGCATTGCTTCCTGCCGTTGGGCCTGATCGCCTGGTACGTACAGGCGGAAAGAAGTGCCGGCGAAACCATGGGAGTGGAGTAGTGCGCAGGCGGCCATGGAAAGTGATGGAATCGCGAAAGCCAAAGACCAGAGAATGATCGGTGACTTCACCGGTCTTGGGATTCACAGGTTCCCAGTGGGAAAGGCAGCGGTCAACAATCACGCCCGTGCTGCAATTCGCAATAATGCAACTTGTAATCAAGTGGCCGTGTGGCATCGCATCAGTAGCAAATTACCGGACAAACTTGCAAACTTGGCAAGTTTGCATGCGACTGGCCAAGTGGCCACGCATGTTTGACTCGTGAAGGTATTCGCCTCACGCGACCAAAGCTAAGTACATGTGACAGACTAATGGTCATACAAGGACATCAGCAATAATACAGACCACCTGTGGACTACCCTCAGTGTTTTATTCCTCTATTTAATATTATAACTCGTTTGATATTTTTCTTAATCAAACTTCTTTATCAAGTTTATAGAAAAAATATTAGTATTTTAAACCCAAAACAAATATATTACTAAAATATATTCAATGTTACATTAAATAAAGCTAATTTGATATTTTAGATGTTGCTATTTTTCTCTATAAATTTGATTAAACTTAATAAAGTTTGATTATGAAAAAAATCAAACGATAAAGGAAGTAGCTCTTAATTATTTATGTGTTAATTCTTATGTTATTCTTTATTATCAAATCAACTAGAACATTTATATTTAAGAACTTATAACAATAAAATAAAAATAAAAAGAAGAAACATACATATCTCTAACCTTTATAGGGATCCACTGTTTAGCTCTTCCTAGTCTCACCCTATCTTTTTCCTCTCCCTCCCCCACACTATCTCTAGATCTCTCCACCAATTCCCTTTCCATTTTTCTTTGATGTTGCCAACAATACCAACACTACTGCGCCACTCTGTTATTGGTCTCCTCCTCCCCCTTCTTACCAATCCACCACCGTGCCACCTTCCTCTTCCACCACCGGCCACTCTTCCTCCTGTTCTCACAACTATCAAGGGGCCACAACAGCGATGGATCTGGTTACGAGCTTGCTAAATCTATTGTGATGGGGAGCAACATACAATCTCAACGGGAGTCCTTGATGGGCAAGTAGTGACGACGACCCCGTTAAATCTCCTCTGTTTCTCTTTTCTCGCAAGCGTGACATGGGGCTTCGGACTTGCCCAATGCACACCCCCCGAGTTGTGGCTTCTCAACTTCCGAGCCGAGGCAGCGGTGATCGAGGCTTCACGAGACCACATGTTCTATGATATTTACAACTTTTTTCTAATATTAATTTATCGTGTTAATGAAATAAACAATCCACATCAATAATTTAGAAAAAAAAAACTGTCTCAAGCAGGACCTTAATAAAAAAAACCATCAAAGTAACGGTACATTGGTTTCAGTTCAAACCAGTCCACCTGTCAATCAAACCATCATTTACCTCATTTTTTAGCATGTACAATTGTACGTGTGTACATGTGCAGGTCCTGCACAACCCGTTGGATCCGCCTCCTTCCTTGTCCCCCGCGTGCATGCTATGCGGCGTTTCCGCATGTTGCATGACTAGGGTGGTAATAGATCAAGGTTTATTTGTTACTATTTCATAACCATATCTAGTCCTATAATATTTTTAGATTAAAAATATATAAAAATTGAGTACAACTCATTTTGAATCTAACATTAAATTTTTCAATTTAAAATGTTGCGCGAGTCTTCGCTGCAGCTGTGCATATCCCTGCGGATTCCCCGCAAGGGTGATGGCTGTTCCTCTGCTCCGGTATGGCTGCTTGCTGCTTCTATGCTCTGCTTCTCTCTCGAGTACTCGCATACAGAGGAGGAAAAAGGGTAAACGTTTTAGCCCGTGAAAGGTGAAACCTGTGTGGCACTGGCACGAACCATCCAAACCATCCTTTTCCGGGTTTTGCCGGGTTCAAACCATGGAAGAACAGATAGACTGTATGTCTGATCAAATTCAGATCAGTCGTGGCACGCCTAACAAGCTATGAGTCCACGCCTCCACGGCCGTTGACTCATATGCACATGATAGTGACTTCAGCGAGGAGGTAAGGCTTCGATATTTTGGCTCTACCCAAAATGAGATAAACAATTATCAAATAATTAATCCTGTTAGTTATTATAAATTTTAAAAAATATTTATTTATGTATAAAAAACTTTTACACGAATCTTAAAAGAGAGATCAAGATGATCTACGGTATAAATATAGGCTCCTTGGAGGGATACAGGTATCGAATCTTAGTTATAGACTACCGTCACCACAGACGCAATCCAGAGGACTTAGTCTATTCGCCGATAGATCTTATCGAGCCACTCTCAAGGATCTCGTCGGTAAACTCGGAGTTCATTTGTTCTCTTTTGTATTCTGTGGTTTTCTATAATCCCATATAAACTAAATTAGAGCTATTACCTTACGGGGGCCTGAACTAGTATAATCCTTACTAGAGATGGCAATGGGGACCCGATCACCGATTCCCCGCGGTGAATTCACATATTAGGGGATGGGGATGGTTGAAATCTATCCTCCATGGGGAATGAAATGGTCCAAAACTCATCACCATTGGGGATGGTGGGGACGGGGACGGTGCACCACTCCCCGTCTCCCGTGGTCACCCGTATGCACTGTAGCTAAAGACCAATTCTAGACTTTATAATCGTTTTGGCCCATAAAATTAAAGCCCAATGACCATGTATATATCTTCTAACCCTAGTCAATCAGTCAAACGACCCAAACCCTATCGTTAGACCCACAGGCGGCAGGCCACAGGCACGCGCGCCACCGCTCACCCGTTCCTCCTCTCTCTCGCGCGCTCCGCCGCCTGTCCCGCAGCAGCCGCCAGGCGCACGCGCCGCCGCTCCACACGCCGTCGTCGCACCACCGTCCGCCGCCAGCCCCGTCCGCCGCCAGCACGCCGTCCGCCGCCGCTTGTCCCGCCCACGGGGCGCCATTGGCTTTGGCGTTGGTGCAATTGGTGGTGGCGAGGATGGCGGTGCAGGTGGTCTGCCAGTCGGCGCGGGAGAAGGGGTGGCGCACGGCGGGCGGATGGCCGTGGATCTAGGGATGTGGGTGGGGCGCGGTGCAGGCGAGGTTTCCATCCTCCGGCGGAGGCGGAGGCGGACGGCGATAGCGAGGAAAAGGGAAGCTAAGTGTGGATATTATGGTACCCATATACCCACAGATATGGAATATCCGACTGGAAATAGGGATATGTCATGTAAATAGAATATGAATAGTATTGGGATTCGGGTATGGCATTGCCTTGTACGCCAAGATAAAGCCCGGATACTTAGTATGGTAAGATTGTATACCGATTATGAAGATCTAACCGTGTCGGTTTAGATCTCATCTTGTAAACCTCTATCTTCCGGGTATATAAGGAGGATAGGGGACCCCTTGGGGACATAAGCTTTTCGTAAGATCAATACAGAACTCGGAGGCAAAAACCCCGAAACAGGAGTAGGGTATTACTTCTTCGTGAAGGCCTGAACCTGTCTAAATCTTTGTCTCTTAACCCATTTACTTTTCTAGCTTGATTGCCACCCCCTTTTTCTATTGCCGAAATCTAGTTTCGACAGTTGGCGCGCCAGGTAGGGGTGCATCAAGTTCATCGCCGATCAAGTAAGATGGGATCTTCACCAGACATCGACGACTTCGCCTTTCCTCCCGGGCAGGCGTACTGCTTCGGCAGCCTCGACTTCATCACCGACGACTTCGGCAAGATATCTCTCTCCGACTCGGTTTCAAACCAGTTGGAGGTAGATCGCATCTCTTGGCCACTCGGGTTACCGAATATGGCCAGGATTAGCACCAAGACGCAGTTGGGAGCAGATCGCATCTCTCTGCCGCTCGGGTTACCGAACGTGGCTGAGATTAGCATCAAGATCTTTTCCCGCTGCACAACGTCAATCCACTTCGGGAGTACGACTACATCGACATCGTTTTCTCCGGCAAGCACACCTCAAGACGATCAAATCTACCCCACCATCACCTTGGAGTTACCAGCGGATCCGGTCAATGGGTCCGGCTTTAGGGACGTCAACATCGTTCTGCCAAAACTCGGATCATGTTCCTCCACCGAACTCGCAGCGTACGCCAGCTCTTCGGGAGAAAGCGTGCACGGCAACCTGCCTGATGCTGATGTTGCAGATGACGCCAACTCAGACGACAACTACACGCCGGTTTTCAACGGCGTTTTCATGGCCAACAACGAGACCGATGCTGAAGTTGCTGCAAGATTACAAGCGGAAGAAGCAGCCCGAGTTGGGATCGAGCAACAAAGAACTTTACTAGAACAAGATCGTGCCCGACTTGAACAAGATAGAGCAAGACTGGAGCAAGAGCGCCAAGCCCAAGCAGACCAAGAGCGTCAACGCAGGGAAGCTGAAGAGGCAAGACGCCGAGAAGACGAAGAACGGAGAAACCGAGATTTGGCTGCAGCAGGTCGCAGGGCAAGGGATGCAATCGGGCAAACAGTGGTCGACAACACCAACATCTTCCTTACACCGCAACAGAATGCAGTCGGCGCAATTACACTTCTTGACACATTGGCCGCTGTTGCACCACCTCATGTCACCCCATTGATAAATCAAGTCAAGACCTTGGTCGCAGCAACAGTGCAGCGCGCCGAATCCAGTCGGCGGCCCAGTCAATCAACTTCAAAAGCGCCGAGTGGCAGTCGCGCCCCTCCGTCAAGAGTCTGTCACGCCCCGATCTGGCCCCGAATGGGAACTAGAACGGGTCGCTCCAAATAAACCTGTAAGCCGATACCAGTCCCAGGAAAATAGTGCTGGTATCACAGGAAGACGAAATATCACAACCACAGCGGTCTCTTCATTAAGAGTAGTCTTACAGTCATGTTGGGCAACGGACAGACCCCGTGCTCACAACTGCATTACAAAAGGGAAAGGCGGAAGCGAAGACTGGACCAAGACCACAAGCATGACTTGGGAACTACGTCGAAACCCTAAAACTGCTCGAAGCCATCCTGCTCCTGGAAGAACTCCTCATCGGCGGGGTCCACCTCTTCTTCTTCGAGATCTGGGGGGGGATTATTTATGTAGAGCAAGGGTGAGTACGGAGAGTACTCAGCAAGTCTTGGGAATTAAGTGTATATTGCAGGCTTCATAGATCGGCTGTTTGTTTTCGCAAATGTTTTGGTTTCAACTTTCGAAATGATTTCTAGAGAAGTGCTTCTCAACGACTCGGGCCTGACAGTGCATCAAGCCCAGTCGGAGTTTGTGCAATGTATCAATCTTTCAAGAATTCAAGTTTTGGCTCCCAGCCAAACGATTTTGACGGCCTCCCTGGCCTAGCTGAACCCGTCGGCCTCAATTGATCACAACGTCATCCAACCCATCAAGTCAATTTCACAAGCAGTAGTAAAACAAAACTACGCTAAGGAATCACCTCACATCCGCCCTTAACCGTGGGCACGGCTGTTCGAACAGTTTAGTAACCTCTGCAGAGGGGGTACACTTTACCCACACGACGTTACTAGCCTGGGTCACCCAGCCCGTGCAGAACAGCCACGTCTGTTGACTTTGAGGCTTTCACGACAAGGCATTTCAAAGCCGACACAAGGTTGCCATATGCCAACGAGAGGGGTCCTCCGGACCAACAACAGGTTAGGTCCCAGACCATACTGTGCCAGGAAGCCCAGGGGTCCTCCCCGACACCACCCCGGCGAATCCACTTGTCCCTTGGCATCAAGGTTTCCCAGGCCCAGCTAGTTACTCAGCCAGGGGTGTCCCATTTCACCCATGTGGTCGCACTATTTATGTTTGGATGAAATCCCAAAGGATTCGGTCCTTAGGTGCAAGTACGGGAAAGGTGCACTCCCGGTGCGATCCCGCACCGCGATTTTAGAAATCACTTTATTTTGCAGACACCGACCCAAGTGTCGGGTTTTTCCAAGTATTTCATAAACCCAAGTTTTACCCATCGTTGACAGTTTTAAATTTGAGAGGGTCCCCAGTGTACGTGCCCGTGGGCTCGGACATCGGGAACCGGCAGTTGACAAAGGTGGTACGGGTATATTCAATAATCAAGGAAGGTGTGCGCATCAAATGGGTTTGGCCGGCAGGTTATCTTGCAAACCGCGGCCAAATGCAAACAGGTGTGTCCTAATCATGCATAGTTTACGAAATAAAAATACTTAGTTTTAAATTATGGGTGCAAGATGGTCAAAGGTGACTTGCCTTGCTCGAGGTCTTGAACTTGTTCCTCGAAGTCCGCACGCTGCGAGTCTTCGGGCTCCGATACTATACGCGAAATGAAAAGACTCAATAAACAGCGAAAAGAAAGCCCTAATAGAGACCACTAAGTGTGCCATTAAGTAGATCTCGATTTTTGAGAAATTTTGGAAGTTGAACGGAGTCAATCGGACGAACGGTTGAAAAGATATGGATTTTCTAAGGTTAATTGATTTTCTGTCTAAAGGAAAAGGAATTATTTAAATTCCCTGGAAAAGAAAAGGAAGGAGGGGCTGCTTTTGGACTTGTTTGTCGGCCGGTAAGAGTTGGGCGAGGCGGCCCATGGGCGAAGCGGCCCATGGCCGGGCGCGAGCGCGCGGGGGAAAAAGAACGGCCCACGGCCGGGCGAGCGGGCCGGCAGGCCAGGCCGAGGCGGGAGCGGCGAGCGGGCCGGCCAAGCGGCCCAGTGGCGCGCGAGGCTGGTGGGCAGGCCGAGCGGCGAGTGGCCGGACCAAGGCGGCCTAGCAGGCCGGGAGGTCGGACCGGGCGAGTGGGCCGGCGAGGGACACGGCCCACGCGGCGCATGTGAGAGAGAGGGAGACCGGGAGGACCGGGTCAAGGACGTGGGGCCCACGGTGGGTCCCACCGTCATCTCCATCCTCTTTCTCTTCTTTCTTCTCTTCCTCTCTCTTCTCTTTTTCTCCTTTCTTCTTTGTTCTGCTTCTTTCCTCATTTCTTCTCCTCTTTCTTCTCTGCGTGTCCGAGAGAGGGAGGCGGCCAGTTGGGGGGATGCGGCCGGCGAGGTGGGGCGGTGGCGTGGCCGGGCGCGGCGGATCGAGGCGGCGGCGACTACGGAGGGGCTAGGGCGCGGCGCGGCGCGGAGGGGCAGGGGCGCGGCGCGGCTACGCGCGCGGCGCAGCCGGCCGTGGCGGGGAACGGCTGTGCGGCGGTGGCTACGCGAGGGAGAGGGGGAAGAGAAGGAGGCGGCGAGGGCGGTTACCGTGGGAGGAGAGGGGCGCCGAGCCGGGAAGAGGAGGTGGAGGCGGCGCGGCCGGCGTGAGTTCCGCGCGTCCGCGGCGGTGTCCGGCAGCGAGCGCGGCGGCGTCCGGCAGCGAGCGGCGAAGGGGGTGACGGTGGCGCGGCGCTCGGCTGCGGGAAGGGGGGAGGGCGGCCGAAGGGAGAGGAGAGGGGTCTTATAGGGGTGGAGCGCGCGGGGATGGGGGAGCGGCGGCTCACGGGCGCGCACGTGAGGGCTAGCGCTCCAAGCGCTAGCGACCAACGCGGCGGCAGAGCAAGGATGTCGGCGATGGAAAAAGGGAAAAGGGGAGGAGAAAGGGGCTCTGCCCCTTGCCGTTTCGGGAGGAGGAGGAGAGAGGAGGGGGCGGCGACGGCTCCGAGGCTTGGCCTCTGTGCGCAGGCAGGGCAGAGGCAGGCGTCGCAGGCGGGCAGAGGAAGGCGGGGCCGAGGCAGGCGGCGCAGGCGGGCAGGTCGGTTGACCACGACGCGCGGCGCGCGCGCGCGGGAAGCAACGGGCGCCCAAACTCGAACGACGCCGGCGGGAGGGAATCCGGCGAGAGAGAGAAGCAGAGGGAGAGAGAAACAGCGAGAGAGAGAGAGGATTGCCGTGGGAGAGAGAGAGAAAGACTGGGCCGACGGAATTCGGCCCAAGGAACACGAGGGAGGACAATTAGACTTTTTGCAGAAAATTGATTTGGAGAAAATTTGGATTTGGATTTTGAATTTTGGATGGATATTTGGACAGTGGATTACGAGATCTTGGCACACACACATAAACATAAACAAATAAAACAAAATGCGAAATTTCGAAATTAGGGTTTTAGGAAATTAGGATTTTTCCCTAAAACTAACGCCGCGACAAGACGGGCGTTACAGAGTCAGAGACAGCAGAAGCAAGACCAACTCACGCGCCGACCACCACAGCGAAGCACGCCGAGATCAGTCGGTCCACTCGCCTCCAGCTAACCTAGCCCGACCGCCACACCATGCCAGAGATCGGCGGATTCAATCCGACTACCACAGTCCACCCAGGGCTTCAATCGACCTGAGGGACACCCTCAATCAAAGACGACGAGAGAGGGGAATCACAATCCACGACGACGACGACTGCGACGGGGTTCCAGCTTTCACCAGAGATCTGTGTCGAGTGAATTGGCCGACTGGTTTCAAGCCGACCGGTATCGAGAAGTATGATGGTAAAACCGATCCAGAATCATGGTTAACCGTCTACACGCTCGCAATTCGCGCAGCAGGAGGAGACAGCAAAGTCATGGCAAACTACTTACCGGTCGCGCTGACCGATTCAGCCAGAAATTGGCTCGCTAGACTCCCAAGAGGCACGATCGGCACTTGGAGCGAACTTCGCGACCACTTTGTCGCCAACTTCCAGGGCACCTTCGAGCGCCCTGGGACCCACTTCGAGCTGTACAACATCGTCCAGAAGCCGGACGAAACTCTTAATGAGTACATACGGCGTTTCTCCGAGAAGCGCAACAAGATCTCCAACATCACCGACGACAATATCATTGCCGCGTTAACATGGGGGCTACGTAACGATCTCCTGATTGGAAAATTCAGCCACAAACCTCCAAGGACGGTCAAACAGATGTTCGAGAAGGCAACCGAGTACGCCAAGTCCGACGACGCGGTCAAAGCATCAAAGCAGTCGGCGGGAACCTAGAAGAAGAAGGATCATGATACCACGCCAGGGCCCAGTGGAAGCAACACAAAGCATAGAGAACGTAAGCGCAAGCCTGAGGATCTGGTCACAACAACTTCAAATCAAAATTACCAGAGCCAACGCCCTCGAGTCAACTCCTACGACAAGATCATGAACGGTCCATGCACGCATCATCCCGGCAAGGGACACGCGGCCAAAGATTACTTCATCTACAAACAATTTGCGGAGAAATATGCCGCCCAAGTCAAGAAACCAACCGAAGGAGAAGACACTTCCACACAGAAGAAGAAAGACGACGAGGAGCCAAGCTAAGGAGCGTATCAAGATCCCAGGAGCGAGCTCAACCACATTTTCGGCGGACCACTCGCCTACGAGTCCAAGAGGAAGCAGAAGATCACTGACAGAGAGGTCAATGCGGCGCAACCTGCAACCCCCCAGTACTTGCGATGGTCGGAGGTCCCAATCAAGTTTGTCCGCTCGGATCATCCCGACCGAGTGGTCCACCCGGGGCGGTACCCCCTGGTACTAGACCCAGTTGTTCGCAACGTCAAGCTCAAGCGCACCCTCATCGACGGTGGCAGCGCACTCAACATCCTCTTCGCCAAGACCCTCGACGAGATGCAGATTCCTCGATCCGAGATGAAGCCGAGTAATGCCCCATTTCATGGAGTCATCCCGGGGTTATCTTCAACACCACTCGGCCAAATCACTCTCCCAGTGACCTTCGGGACCAAGGAGAATTTCCGGACAGAGAGCATCAACTTCGAGGTAGCCGACTTCGAGACCGCGTACCACGCTATTCTCGGTCGTCCGGCGTTAGCCAAGTTCATGGCGATTCCCCACTACACCTACATGATGATGAAGATGCCAGGGCCGCGCGGAGTCATATCCTTACGGAGCGACGTCAAGCAAGCCCTCACATGCGACAAGGACAGCTGCGAGTTGGCCCAATCTCGTGAGAGATCAGTCGGCCAGCAGGAAGTCCGACTAGCCGCATCAACATCAGAAGACGGTGAAATTCTAGCCGGCTAGGTGGCTAAAACCGGAGAAGGCGATGCCAAGACAAAGAGGATTCCCCTAGATCCCTCTGATCCTACCAAAACTGTTGTAATAGGCGCTGAGTTAGATAGTAAATAGGAAAGCGCGCTTATCACCTTTCTTCAAGCTAATAAAGATATATTTGCCTGGAAACCATAGCAAAGTGGGCCTTAGAGTTAATGCCTTTGGACATAACTTTCAAGCCTTGAGTTTCAATTAAATCACAGGTGCTTGCCGACTTCGTTGCCGAGTGGACCGAGTGCCAAGAAGACGTCCCTGCAGAAAAAATTGAATACTGGACAATGCACTTTGACGGATCAAAAAGAATTTCAGGATGCGGAGCAGGGGTTGTTTTGATTTCCCCGACTGGAGAACGCCTCAGCTATGTTTTATGGATTCATTTCCCAGCATCCCACAATGTGGCGGAATATGAAGCACTCCTGCATGGATTACGGATCGCCATATCCCTAGGGATTCGCAGGCTGATAGTTCGAGGAGATTCTCAACTTGTGGTTAACCAAGTGATGAAAGACTGGACATGCCTCGACGACAACATGGCGGCCTACCGACAGGAAGTGCGCAAGCTTGAAGACAAATATGATGGTTTGGAGTTAACTCATGTTCTCCGGTACAACAATGAAGCAGCCGACCGACTGGCTAATTTTGGATCAAAAAGAGAAGCAGCCCCGTCGGATGTTTTCGTCGAGCATCTCCATCAACCCACGGTTTTAAATCACTCAACCGCTAAGGCTGAAGTTGAAGAACAAGTCTTAATGCTTGACGCCGACTGGAGGGCACCCTTCATCAAGTATCTCAAGAATCAAGAGTTGCCTCCCGATAAGAACGAAGCCGAACGGATTCATCGCCGCTCCAAGACTTATACCCTCATGGAGGACGACTTATACAAGAAAAGCCCTTCGGGAATATTGCAAAGATGCATCTCCATTGAAGACGGTGTACAACTTCTAAACGACATTCACTCGGGAGTATGCGGGAATCACGCGGCAGCAAGAACCTTAGTCGGGAAGGCATATCGACAAGGCTTTTTCTGGCCTACAGCAGTCAGCGACGCCGACAAAATTGTTCGCACGTGTGAAGGTTGTCAATTCTTTGCAAAACAAACCCACTTGCCAGCACAGGAGTTACAAACTATTCCCCTTTCTTGGCCTTTCGCGGTTTGGGGACTGGACATGGTGGGCCCGTTCAAAAGGGCGCAAGGCGGATACACCCATCTGTTTGTTGCAGTGGACAAATTCTCCAAATGGATTGAAGCAAAACCGGTGGCGACTATCACTGCGGACAAGGCGCACAACTTCTTCATCAACATTGTTCATCGCTTTGGCGTACCAAACCGGATTATCACAGACAATGGAACCCAGGTTACTGGTGGCGTTTGCAAGGATTTTTGCGAAGACTTTGGTATCAAAATTTGCTATGCATCAGTCGCTCACCCAATGAGTAATGGTCAAGTTGAGCGTGCAAACGGCATGGTACTTCAAGGGATCAAGGCTCGAGTTTTTGACAGACTGCGTCCGTATGCTAGCCGGTGGACAGAAGAGTTACCCTCAGTTTTGTGGTCACTACGTACAACCCCGAGTCGGGCCACGGGCCAGTCACCTTTCTTCTTGGTATATGGAGCAGAAGCCATGTTGCCGAGTGAGATGGAGTTCGAGTCCTTGCGAGTCCGCAATTTCAATGAAGAACGTCACGACTCGGACCGGATTGATGATCTTACCCGACTGGAAGAAGCAAGGGACACAGCACTAATTCAGTCGGCCAGATATCTTCAAGGTCTACGACGCTATCATAATCGCAACGTCAAATCACGCGCCTTCATAGTCGGCGACATGGTTCTACGGAAGATTCAAACGACTAAGGATAGGCACAAATTATCTCCCTTGTGGGAAGGGCCGTTTATAATAGCAGAAGTCACTCGCCCGGGAGCCTACCGACTCAAGCGTGAAGACGGATCCATGGTGGACAACTCATGGAATATAGAGCATCTTCGAAGATTTTATGCTTAAGAGTTATCTTGTACATCTCACCCTTAGACTACCCACTCACCTGTGTCAACCGAGTGGTTAGTCGGGGGCTACTGATAATAATATAGTATTTATTTTGTTCTGTTTATGACTTGTCATTGACCCTGTTTAAACCGAGGCCCAGCAGATAAGGACTAAAAATTTTTCGATGATTGTAACAAGTTCTAGGCTTGCTGCAGTCAGACAAAAATTTTAAGAAATTTGAAACTGGATCTTAGGTTTACTTCATGGCATAAATAAGTCATTATACATTACTTAAGAATACTGTACACTGTTTAATACAGAATATTTACAAAGTCTAAGATTGGAAATTTTCTACAACATCTGCGGCAAGCTTCTTGGCTGAATCCTGAGCCTGATTGATCAGTTCCATCGCTTGCTCGTCAGATATTCCATCTGCGAAGCCGTCCCCAACTGCATCGATTTCAATTCGGGGATACAAGGACTTCATAATTGCCATGGCTTGACTGGCACCCATCATCGCAGCATCTTTGATGTTATTGAAGTATTTTGCCGAAGCAGTACGAAGACCTTCAAAGATCTGGACCGCATCCTTTTGACTGCTCCCGAGTCCGTTCTGGAAAATTGCATTCAGCACTGGGGCAGCAGCATTGGCAATATCATCCCGGACGGTCTCAGCTTTTTTGACCTTCTCGGCAAACACTTCAAATTGGGCCTTGGTTTTGACCTTGTGCACTACATTTATGCACGACAGAACAGGTTCTAAGTAATATGGTTTTATTCCATAATAATTTTAAAGTTGCCAACATACCTTCGAGGGCATTTTCAGCTTCGAGTTTGTCAGCTGTCAATCGAGTGTTGATTTTCTCGAGCTTTTTCACTCGGGCAGTCAGGGATTCTATCTTTGAAGCTTGGGCTGAGAAACAAAAGACAGCCTGATCAAGTTTATGGAATGGATTCACAGTAAAACTACAATAGAAGGATTCATACCTCCGATTGTACCCCTATGGGTGAAGCTGGCTTCCATGAGTTCATTGATCTGGTCTTTTAATTTCCGTCCCTTCGCTTGGGCGTCTTCACGGACCCTGGCTAGCTCAGCTTGAACTTGTTCACGGCTCTCGAGGTGGGGCACAAGTTTCTCTAAGGCGCTTGTTTTGGCCTCGTTCTCATGTGGATTCTCTGGATAATGCATCATATAAGTGACACAGTCGGAATAAGACAGTTGAGTGTGAATTATACTTACATTCATGAGACGAGTAGACTCAGTCAGATGCTTCTTCAGCAACACGAGCTCCTCGTTCTCACACTGGCGATTGATTATGATACCTTGAAGAGCGCCGTCCCGATCTCTCCATTGGAGTTTAGTCGGAGGAAAAGAATCCTCGACTGCATTGATTCTTGGGATTTCTTCTTCTTTATCATCAATCAATGGGCCTAGTTTGCAAGATGTCAGAAGACAGCAGTATAACAGATGGATCAAGTTAAAACTCAGTTATGTGGCATACCAGAGATGATTTTGGAACTCTTCTTGGAGGTTCCTTCGGGCTTCCCTACTGGATCGACTGGTGTATTCGTCCCTGTAGCTGCCGGATCTTGGTCAGGGATTTTTGGATCTGCCTCGGCTGACTTGGCAGGCGTCGCTTGTTTACCAGTCGGGTTGTCATCCTTTTCTTGTTGATCCCTTGTTGGAGCATCGGCTTCAGGGATGCTAGTATCCTGCTCCGGCTGTTCGTCAGTCGGGGGCTGGACTTCGGCAGTGTTTATCGTTTTCCCCGACTGACTATAAACTCGGGGTTCAGGTTGTGGCTCGCTTGGCGTATCGACAGGCGGCACATCACCTTTCCTACCCAAATCAATATTTTGGGGTTTTCTGAAGATTGACAGATCTCAATTATATGAGTATTTCCTGAGAAATCAGCAATGATGCTATTATAGCAAAAGTGTTACCTTGTTGATCTTCGGATTTTAGGCGCGGGTCGGCCAGCTGGAGACTTGGTTTGAGCCGGCTTGTTGCTCGCTTGCGACTCGGTTTGCTCATCTTCAGAGTCGCTGCAGATCATCTTCCTCTTCTTCAGCTTTTGCTTGGATATGTTCTCTTCAACAGCTCGTTTACTTGTTCCGATTGGGCTAAGCTTTGGGCCATCGGTCGGGTGAGGCTTTTTTGGAGCAGTTTCTTCATGGACAGGAGCTAGAGGATTTGAGGAAAATCGTTTGTTGTCCTATTCAATGGGATTAATCAGTAAAGATATAAAGTTACAGAAAGATTTGAAATAGACAGATAACAGAGTGGCGGATTTTACCTCAGGAGGGGGCCGTACCAGGCCATATGGAGTCACGGGCAGCTTGTGGCTGTAGTCAATCGAAATCCCTGACGAAAACATTTTATACATCCAGTTGCACATGACTTTGTAGTCGATGGAATTCAGGTCTTCACGATTGGGATCCGACTGACCCTCGTACTCATAAGCCGGCTTGCTCCTCTCCTTGATCGGGGCCAGTCGGCACTTGATGAAGTTCCGAGTGATTTGTTCCCCTTGCAAGCCCTGTTGTTTGATCTCAACCAGTCGGAGAAGCAATTCATTGGCTTGGGCCAACTTAGTGCCGTCTGGGAAATTTTTCCAGTTTTCCTGGGGGATGGGTGGAAGACCGACGAACTCGGGAAGACTGGGGGAATGATTTGAAATATAAAACCAGTTCGAGTGCCATCCTTTGTTGGAGGTTCCAGTTTTCCTGGGGGATGGGTGGAAGACCGACGAACTCGGGAAGAGAGAAGTATTTTTGTGTCAGAGTCCCACGCAGCTGGAACCCGGACCCGCCGACTACACAGGGATTGTTTTTGTCGGGCTGGGGTTTGAGGTAGAAGATGCGGCGGAACAAAGCAAAATGCGGCTGGATACCTAGGAAGGCTTCGCAAAGGTGGATAAAATTGGCAATGTGGAGAATAGAATTGGGATTCAAGTGGTAGATTTGGATTTTATAAAATGCAAGGAGACCACGGAAGAAAGAAGATGCTGGAAGAGCGAAGCTAGAGTAGAAGAACGAAGTGAATACCACAATTTCGCCGGTGTCGGGGGTTGGAAACTCCTCGCCGAATGCCGGGCGCCATCCAATAATCTCTTTTGCGGGCAGGACTCCGTCCTTCACCATTTCCAGCAAGTTTGATTCCTTCACATGGGACCTAGCCCACTGCTCAAAAGGGATTTCTCTTTCTTCGGCCATGAGAACGGTTTGGATCTGGGCAGAATGTTAGGGTTTTTATGGAGGTGATGAAGGGGAGTTTGTGCTGGAGGTGAACCGCAAGAAAGCTTGAGGCACGGGATTGAGGATTGGAGCTTGAGTGCGTGTGGATTGGAAACCCTAAATCGCCAGTACTGTGCGCGGTTTGGGGAATTTGAGCGAAGCAGACGAAGAAGATGAAGCGGCAGTTCCTATAACGGTTAGATTGCGTGTGGTGCGCTAAATGGGCCGTGAGTTTGGGATTGATTGCAGATGCAAGATTTGGAAAGTCTGATACATGTCCTTAGGGGCTTAATCTTTCCATGTGATGAGCATGGAAGAATATAACAACAATATTAGTATTGTTGCGATTTAATTTCTTTGGAGAGCAATAAGTGCAAACATTGCCACGTCAGTGAGCATATTAATTAACCAAGTATTATTTGCTTTGGTTTATAATCATTAATAGGCGGTTGGAGAATCTTGTAAAAGATTTCTACCATATATGCCTTATTTTCTTTAAAAATGTGCACGTAAGTGTACAATTCCTCACGTAAGTGAATATTTCTTTGACCTATATTGGCTTAGGCTGATGATATATTATGGTCATTTTGAGCAGTTGGTAAATCCATTATGAGTTTTATTTACTCGGATTATATACCACATATTTTTCAGATAAAGGATTGTTTATTTTTTTTGCTGCTTAGGTGGCTAATAAATCATTTGGTGGTATGTTTTTATTATTTCTGACTATATGTTTAGTTTTTCCAACTAAGCACATAGTCGGGGGCTACACCTAATTAGGTACATCTAGTCGATGCACCTGGAGATATTCTTCGAATTTTTCAGCCCTTCACAGTCGCGTGATTTGGATTTGACGCCCAGGAGATTATGGCAGGGATGATAGAAGTACTTGAAGTTGATGATTTATTATTTAAGTGAAGATTATCTCGTCGACTGTAAAGGTCTCAGGGGCTACTGTGGATATTATGGTACCCATATACCCACAGATATGGAATATCCGATTGGAAATAGGGATATGTCATGTAAATAGAATATGAATAGTATTGGGATTCGGGTATGGCATTGCCTTGTACGCCAAGATAAAGCCCGGATACTTAGTATGGTAAGATTGTATACCGATTATGAAGATCTAACCGTGTCGGTTTAGATTTCATCTTGTAAACCTCTATCTTCCGAGTATATAAGGAGGATAGGGGACCCCTTGGGGACATAAGCTTTTCGTAAGATCAATACAGAACTCGGAGGCAAAAACCCCGAAACAGGAGTAGGGTATTACTTCTTCGTGAAGGCCTGAACCTGTCTAAATCTTTGTCTCTTAACCCATTTACTTTTCTAGCTTGATTGCCACCCCCTTTTTCTATTGCCGAAATCTAGTTTCGACACTAAGCTTTGTGTTATGTGTTGCGTTTGTCGACAAGATGGAGTGAGGGACTGATGAACCTGTTGTTTAAGCGGGGACAGGGTAACCGCTAGGATAAAGTCACCGCGTGGGGATCGGGTCTGGAGAAAATGTAGCCCCGTCGTGGTTGATGGGGGCGGGGATGGTGAAATTTTATCACCGCGGGGATGGGGACGAGGATGATACCCCCGACGGTGAAATCCCCGTTGCCATCTCTAATCCTTACCTTCTGTGTGTTTGATGTCTTATTGTTTAGATCCTCGTACCAACGTACCCCAATACTCTTCGAATACGGTCCGCGGGTATCACCCGTCGACACAAATGATCAACCTTCCTCCCCTCCCTCACCCAAGACTGTAAACTTTAACTCCACTGCCTTCATTCGGGCTGCTCCATCGAAGAAGTTGTCCCTGAAGTTGGAGAAGAGCTCGGGTTACCGAAGCACGAATCATGATGTAAATCTCAAGGTCAGTAATCTGCGTGATTTTGACCCAAAAAATCTGCCAGCAGCCATTTCATTTACTTCTAGTCGCTCTAGTAATTTCCAACCACGTGTCTTATTCAACGAGGAACGTTATTGCCCTTTTCTCCTTGACATTAACCTTTACGAAACAATGTAAAAGTAACTATATTTGTAAACGAACGGAGTAGTTATTAAACTTCCATTTGGCCGTTGACGACTCTGAATCCGATTGCATAATTAGTTTCTCTAGGATTCAAAAAGCAATGTAATTGATGGTTTTGTCGTCGCCGCCTTTCAGACCTTTACCTCGCGCGTGCGCACTGCTCGCAATCCATGATTTTCCCCGAGCCTTTACGGGCTAAGTACGGCGGCCGATGGTGGCAACTGACTGAATGGTGCAAATGGAAAACACACCATCTCCAAGACTCCAAGCAAGCCATCATAGTGCGAATAACATAGGCACAAACCGGTCCAAGTGTCCAACCCGTCAACTGACCATCCGGATCCCCTTCTTGCGGCTGTACAATTCTACATGGGGCGGCCATGTGTGGGTCCTGCATAATCCGTTGAATCCGCCTCCTCTCCACGGCTGCGCGCGTGACGTGCGGCGTGTCCCCGCCCGTTGCACGTACGAGTCCCATTCCCCGCACGCGCGACGATTCCGCTCGGGGCCCGCGTGCGCTCGACGAGCCGCATCCCGTTGGCACGCACTTGCGGTTTCCCGCAAACGCGATCGCCTCTGTTCTTAACTTCCTATGCTCCGGTATTCACTGCTTTGCTGCTCCTACGCTCTGCTTCTCTCTCGTGTAGAAACGGTAAACGGCCGTCGACTCCTATATGCACAGAATTGTGAGTAAACGACAATCTTTGCTGCTGCGAGAAACGGCCAACGACTTGTCGACTTGGATGGTCGTCCCTGCCGTATCGGTATCGGACGACCAAAAGTTTACTCCCATTAACAAAAGCGAGCTCGATACAAGTACAAACCACCCGTTCACCCGTTCCACCGTGCAGCCAGTCACGATGGCTAGCCATCTCGCCCTGTCCGTGGCAGTCGCCGCCGCCGTCGCGCTGCTGCTCGTGCTCCCCCGCGCCGCGGTGTCGTACCCGTGGGGAAAGTGCAACGACACGGCCGGCGAATTCCCGGCGAGGAGGAACAGCTACCTTGCCAACATCAACCTCATCGCCGCCACCCTTCCCCGCAACGCCTCCGCCTCGCCGGACATGTTCGCCACCGTCGAGGGCGTCGGCGCGGCGCCGGACCAGGTCTCCGCCCTCGCGCTCTGCCGCGGCGACGCCAACGCCTCCACCTGCCTTGGCTGCCTCACCCAGGCCTTCCTCGACCTGCCCAACGCCTGCGCCTACGACAAGGTCGCCACCATCTTCTACGACTCCTGCCTGCTCACCTACTCCAACGCCACCATCGCCGCCGGCGACTTCTCCGAGAAGATCCCGGCGTACGGGTTCTACAGCAACGCGAACGTCACGACGGAGCAGGCCCGGTTCAACGGCCTCGTGGCGGCGCTGGTTAACGCCACCGCCGACTACGCGGCGCGCAACTCCACGCGGCGGTACGCGTCCGGGGAGGCCGACCTCAACCAGGAGTTCCCCAGGGTGTACAGTTGGGCGCAGTGCACGCCGGACCTGACGCCGGCGATGTGCCGGCGTTGCCTCGCGCAGATCATAGGGAGAGGTATTGGGTCTTTCGAGAACAGGGTCGGAGGATTTGTCCGCGCGGTCAGGTGCAGCTTCCAGTACAGTACCACGCCCTTTCTTGATGGACCGATGCTTGTACGGCTACAAGGAACGTCAGGTGCCTCGCCGGCGCAGGCGCCGTCGCCGTCACCGGCGGCTGTGGTGCCCGCAGTTAACCCGACGCCGCCAGGGGCGACGCCGACGCCGGAAGGAGGTGAGTCAAAGTTCCTTTGGGATTATAAATGAATACTTTTCTTGAAAAAAATATATTATTTTAGGTGAAATATAATTTTGTGACACTTACTTAGCCTGACATTTTACTTATCAAAAAAGTTAATTCAGGGAGGAAGTACAGCGTCCCTGGATTGGTTCTTATAATTCTGCTGCCTACAATAGCAGCAATAAACGTCGTGGTTGGCCTCTGTTTCTGGAGGAAGAGGCGACCAGTAACAGAAGCAAAGCGCACATGTATGTTCTGCAAAACTCTCCAGTTTACTATACACTTCAAGCGACGTTAAATGAACGAAAGCTAACCCAATTTTTTTTGACGTTGATAGATGCCAACTACTCCACTGAAGCAGAGGACATTGAAAATTTAGATTCGATGCTCATCGACATATCTACTTTGCGATCTGCTACTAGTGATTTTGCAGAGAGTAACAAGCTTGGTGAGGGCGGATTTGGTGCTGTGTACAAGGTATGAAAAAAAATGCATATATGTCAGTTAATCATTATCAAATGCTCTCATGCTTATTAAGCTTAGCGTTTGATTCGTCTTTCACAGGGTGTGCTCCCAGACGGCTACGAGATAGCAGTGAAGAGACTGTCGAAGAGATCAACTCAAGGGGTGGAAGAACTGAAGAACGAGCTCGATCTGGTTGCGAAGCTGAAGCACAAGAACCTTGTCAGCCTTGTCGGCGTCTGCTTGGAGCAACAGGAGAGGCTGCTCGTATACGAGTTTGTTCCAAACCGGAGCCTCGACCTGATCCTTTTTGGTACAAACTGAGCCATGTTTAACCTCAATTTTCCTCTGTTTCTCATGCAAAGATTGGTACCATCCATTAATCTACAGCTATAACATACCTTTCTCTGTGATCAATGTCAGACACTGAGAAAAGTGAGCAGCTGGACTGGGAGAAGAGGTACAAGATCATAAACGGGATCGCTAGAGGTCTGCAATACCTCCACGAAGACTCTCAGCTCAAGGTAGTCCATCGCGATCTCAAGGCGAGCAATATCTTGCTAGACGCGAATATGAACCCCAAGATTTCAGACTTTGGCCTCGCAAGAATTTTCGGTCGAGATCAGACCCATGCTGTCACCAAGAATGTCATCGGCACATAGTAAGTCTAGCTAAAGTAGTACACAATTCATATTTCTATCATCTAAGTAAGTAGTAATTACTTGTTTTTTTTTTGGTGGAGGTAGTAATTACTAGCTAACTGTAAAATTATCGTGTTGTTCTAGTGGATACATGGCTCCTGAGTACCTGACACGTGGGAATTACTCTGTCAAGTCAGACGTGTTCAGCTTCGGCGTCATGGTCCTTGAAATCGTGACAGGTAGGAAGAACAACCACAGCTACAACTCCCAACAATCTGAAGATCTCTTGACCATGGTGAGTTATCTGAATATATCTTATCACCATCATCCTTCTCAAGAGGAGCACATCGAGTTGCATTTTGGCTCATGGATGTTACTGCGAAAAATGGTGCAGATCTGGGAGCAATGGGTGGCCGGAACGGTGCTGGAGATGGTTGATCCGAGCATGAACAGCTTCTTCTCGGAGAGAGACGTGATGAGATGCATCCACATTGGACTCCTGTGCGTGCAGGGAGACCCCGCGGAACGGCCGGTGATGTCGTCGGTGGTGCTGATGCTCGGCACGGACACTGTCGAGCACCATGCCCCTGCCAAGCCGACGTTCTTCGCCAGGAAAGGCAGCGACGAATCCGGCGTCGCGTCCGGCATGTCAATCGTGTCGTTGGAGGAGCAGTCGTAGAGACGGTAGTCCAGTGTTGCTTATCAGAGCGGTAGAGCCTGAGGCCTGAAGAGCACCCTCTAACATACGCTCAAAGAGATGAAAACCAACAACACAATATGGCATCCTTGATCCCACTAAAAACCTGTTGAAAGCTACCTGCATATGCGTAATGTTCATGCGTACCAGGATTTAAGCCCTGATGGATGGAGTAAATTGGATGCACTCTGGTTTTTTATCAATATACTCCTCATTTCAGGATATCTTGTCTACTACCTACGTTTTAAAATATAAATACTTTTAAGGTGGGCTCATGTGTTAAGAATGAAGTAAATGAAAATAATTGAAGGAACATTATGACTGGATAAGAAGAAAAACATATCAAGAAATTAAATAAATAATGATTATGATTGGTTGAGAGTAGAGATAGGTGAAAAAATATTGAGACAAGGTATCTATCTATCTATTATTATATTATTAAGACAACTCGATAAGAAGGTACCACATTCGCTGTGGAAGTTAGAAATTCCCACATTAATCGAAGAAAAAGAAAAGAAGAGTCAAAGTAGAAATACAATCTAAAAAATAACTGAAATCTGGAATTAAAAATTAGTAATATTGGAAGAGGAGTCCATATAAGAACCCAATACGTGATTAATCAAAATTCAGAGTAAAAAATAAATAAATTTCTGAAATTAGGAAAGAAAAAGAAGAGCTCAAGTAGGAATACAATTTTAAAATAACTACAATTCAGAATAAAAAAATATTGAAACAACAATTAATCCATCTATAACACTACATGAGATTAATTAGAATTTGAAATAAAAAGTAAAATAAATTCAGAAATTAGAAAAATAAAAATAAGAGTTCAACTAGAAATACAATTTATAAATAACTAAATTTATTAATAAAAATAAAGACTATTGAAAGAATAGATCATCTAGAACATATGACGAGATTAATTAAAATTTGGAATAATAAATAAAATAAATTTTAAAGAGAGAAAAATAATTATAACAGTTCAAGTAGGAATACAATTTACAGATATAAAATATTAAATTTAAAAAATAAACTTTTCATAAAGAATAGTTCATCTAGAATACAATGATATCAAATGATAATAAAGAAGGGAAAAATAATAGACCTGTAAAGGAGTAAAGTGATGGTAGTTGATAGGACATATAAAAACTATAAACATATAATCAAAACCCCAAATAAAATCCCAATGATGATTAAGAGGAGGGACAACGGACAAACTATTAAGCAACACGGTCGCGACAGTTGGTGGGATTCTAGAAAGTAAAAAAAGTAAACCTCAAAGGTAATCATGTTCAATTTTTAAAATCTCAATGATAATAAAGAGGGGAGATAGCGGGCGGGTCGCGCGTAGAGGAGTACAGTGGTAAAGCCGCTGACGGTTTAGCGGGACTTCTAAAAAGTAAAAGAATGAACCCAAACAATAATTATTTTATGATCTACTTTTAAAATCACAATGATAATAAAGAGAGGAGGCAACAGAGAGGTCGTAGAGGAGTACAATGACGATGTTTTATGGAACTTTAAAAAATTTATAAAAATAAAACCCACTAAAAACTAAAAGTTCTAAATTTTAAATGTTTCATGGAAGATGAATAGATATAGAGATAGATCGATAAATAAATAAAGACCTGGCAAATGAGTAAGAAGTAGAGATCGATCTGAATTTTAAAAACTATAAAATTAGAAACACGCGGATAATAAAGTTCGGTTTTACAAAATCCTAAGATAACAAGATATATATTTAATAAATTTTAAATAAAATCATATGTAAAAAATAAATAATTTTGTATTGGTGCTAGCCGCGTAATTGTACGGACCCAGTTAGTTGTGTTAAACATAGCTTTATTATTTTATAAAGGAGGTAGTGTGTGCATCCGCAGCTTTGAGCTCAGTTTGTTTTTTCCTTTGTAAAAAATTAAGCTGTCGTGGTCAGCTCCGGCGGCCGTTGGTGAAGTAACCATTAATAATTACTCCTATAAAATTTCGCACATGATTTTTTGCAAGGTCATGCGTGTCGACCTGCCACACGGGTCCCTTATCCTGTGACTGGTTATTGACAAGGACGTCCTGCAAATGGCTTTGGAAGTTGTCGCTTTTCTTTTCGCCACCACGCAAGTACGGCAGGGTAAAAAAACATATAGTACGTAGGCAATTCGGTTGGACTAGATTTTACTACCAAGTAAACTGTGCAGCCGGCTGGTCATGTTTGACTCCAATTATTACGCATTCAATTGACAAATGATTCGTCGCACCGCTCGAGTAGCTGGCTCCCCACATCTTCTGCAGCGATGGTCGCCGCCGGCTATGGCATCCTCGCCGTCGCCGTCGTCGTCCTCGCGCTGCCCTCGGCCGTGCGTGCCGCGGCCGATAATATCTGCGACATGGGCGTCGCCAATTATGCTGCCAACAGCACATTCGAGGCGAACCTGGACCGCCTCGGCGCGGAGCTCCCCGCCAATGTCACCGCGTCGGGCGCCGGCTACGTGGTCGCCACCGTAGGCGCGGCGCCCGACCTGGTCTACGCGCTCGCGCTCTGCCGCGGCGACGTGAACGCCTCCGCCTGCGGCGCGTGCGTCGCGGCGGCGTTCGTCGACGGGAAGCGGAATTGCCCCGGAATCAAGGGCGCCACCGTCTCCAGGGACGGCTGCGTGTTCCGCTACTCCGGCCAGAGGTTCATGGATTTCCTCAGCACCGAGCAATGGCAGGTCTCAGAGATACTGTACGGACCATCTATATCCCACCATTATTTCTTCCAAGCATATATCATTGGTAGAATTAATCAGAGAAACTAATCACTCCTAGCTCGTTACAAACAGTTGGTATCCGGACCATGCCTCGAACAGCATCAAGGTGCCGGACGTTGACTGGTTCAACGCCGCCGTCACAAAGATCCTCGCCGCCCTGATCGAGCACGCTTGGGCCACGACGACGACGACGACGAGCAACTCGACCGCCAAGAAGTATTTCGCCACGGGTGAGGAGGACTTCGACCCCAAGATCTACGGGTTCGTGCAGTGCGTGCCGGACCTGTCGCCGGAGCAGTGCAAGGAATGCCTTAGGATGCTCCACGATCAGGCAAAAATCGAGTACATGGGCAACAGCCTTCCGTGGGTTAGTACTTATTCTGTGTGGTGCAGACTGATGTATAGCGTTCGGCCGTTCTACGGTGGCCGGCCGATGCTGCAGCTCTCGGCGCCGCTGCCGCCGGCGGTCGATACTCCGGTTGGTACTCATGAGCTTGGAGCAGGTATGACTTTATACTTCTTGTTTTTCCCTGAAAATAAGTTGTCCTTAGTTGAAGTTCATGATTGGTTTGTGCAGGGAAGAAAAAGAGCGCAGCAGGACTCGCTGCAGGTCTCGCTTGTTCAGTTGGGGTATTGTTGATCCTTTCAGTTGTTGTGTTCGTTCGTTTCAGGAGAAGGACCAAGGCTGCCGAGACTGACCACCGTGAGTAGCATATAGTCTCTGTTCAGTAGCTGAAATTTACTGTTACCTGACATAATCTTGTCAAATGGCAACAGCTTTAAAGAAGATAACGAGAGCACAATGCATGATCTTTGATCTACCTACACTACAAGAGGCAACCGAGAACTTCTCGGAGAACAATAAGCTTGGTGAGGGTGGTTTTGGTACTGTATACAAGGTAAGCTAGCTTGTAAAATTACAAGACAACAGTTTGAAATGTACTGTGAATTAGTAATCGGTAGAGTATTTTTCTGGAAAACAATGTATTCAGGGAGTACTCTCAGATGGACAAGAAATTGCAGTGAAGAAACTTTTAGGAACAACTGGGCACGGATTGGATCAGCTACACAATGAGGTCCTGCTATTGGCAGAGCTTCAGCACAAGAACCTTGTTAGGCTACAGGGATTTTGCTTGCATCAAGAGCAGACACTGCTTGTTTACGAATACATCAAGAACGGGAGCCTGGACAACATTCTATTCGGTAATTTTCCTTCCCGATCAACGTTTCAGAAACATACCGATAACTCTGTTTGTGAATTTCGTTAAAAAAACTCTGTTTGTGAATAGTATTTTTCAGAAGAACCTCACTCCGGTGCTCTCAACTGATAGTAGAAAACAATCTGAACCGTTGATCTCATTTGATCGAAGGGTATAGATTGTTTTCTACTACCACCCTAGTTAGCGGTAGTAGAAATGTGGAAGGGCATTATTATCCTAAAAATATAGAGATATATTAATTATCATTTAGCAGTTATTAAACTTTTTTCCTTCTTTTTTTTTGTTTTTATGGAATATGAGCAATACCAACATAATGGATAACCACATATCGATATAATGGGGAAAAACATAAATAACAAAGTTATTCGTAATAATTATACTAGTAAATTACTAATTTACCCTTAATATTACTGATAGTATAATACTATAAGTAGAGAGTACGGAGTATCATCCTTTTCAAAAACATTCTATTCGGTAATTTTACTTCATAACATGTATGTAAAAAAAGTAGAATAAATTGAGCAATACGCATCTTCAAATTAGTGTGAAGTACAGAAAATATGTACTGTACCATTTCTGGCAAACAAATTAAATATCTAAGAACAAGATGCACATGCACTTCCTTAATTCTATTACAGGTGCGCGATTATGATTAAGTTGCACCTTTTCGTCCCAATAGATACCAGTAGAGGAAATTCACTCAACTGGGAGCAACAGTACAACATCATTCTTGGAATTGCCAAGGGTATATTGTATCTTCATGAGGATTCAAGCTTGAGGATCATTCACCGGGATCTGAAATCAAATAACATTCTACTTGGTGAGGACATGGAACCAAGAATTGCAGATTTTGGATTGGCAAGGCTGCTAGGAGAAGGTCACACTCATTCTAGGACAACCAGAGTTGTTGGAACATTGTAAGCTCATGTGCTTTGTAAAACCTTCATTGATGGCAAATATTGATATATGTGTGTTTCAAGCCTAATGGTTCTATCTTTTGCAGCGGTTATATGGCACCCGAGTACGTAGCAGATGGCAATGTGTCAACCAAGATAGACATTTTTAGCTTCGGTGTGTTGGTCCTTGAAATTGTGACGAGGAGAAGGAACTCCGATTCTGGTGATGATGATATTGTGAATCTCCTTACTGATGTAAGTGCTTAACAGTACTGACCTTTCTCCAGTATGCATTTGTATACAATGTTTAAGTTAATTTCACACCGGAAATCGGTTTATTTCATATAACAAACTAACGTCAACCCATCTATTAGGTTTGGAATTGTTGGACAAAAGGAACAATTTCAAAATTGATTGACCAATCGCTTGATGGGTACTCTCGAAGCCAAGCACTGCGATGCATCCACATTGGGCTATTGTGTGTCCAGCCGGACCCTGATGAGAGGCCTCATATATCATCTGTCATTTTCATGTTAACCAGGGAAAACATGGAGCTTCAGCCACCGGCACAACCTGCATTCTTCTTTGGGACAGAATCGGCTTCCTCTTCTCCATCATGTGGGCAACGCAGCTACGTGTATGACCGCTATGGTTTTGCTAGCGTTTCTGTAAATGATGTTACACTTACTGAGCCATATCCTAGATGACTGGTAAGTCATACTAGGAGGTCACAATGTGAATGGGTAAAAAGTTAGAGTACCGTACTTTTTTTTTCGAGAGAAGGGTATTTTTTTACCCAGTATCTACATCCAACCTGATATATGCAGCTTTTTTAAATCGAGAAGTTAGTCCCTCAAATAGCCCAATCTGAAAATTCGTTTCCATGAAAATTTGAACTCAAAGCCTTATATAATAGTCAACCTAATAGCTTACTTATATAATAGTTAACTGTAGAAATATATTGTATTATTAATGTATAATCCACCCATCTCTCTCGCATAGTTTATTGCAGCTCGTGCTGCAGCCGACTACAAATCTGTAGCCCGCTTTTGTTCTCTCTCCTCTTATCTCTGCTCCACACTAGTACAAATCTAATGTTGCAATTTAGCTCGCTTACACACCTTATTGTACTCGCTCTAACCACTAGATTACATATTATTTCAATACAAAGTACCGTATTTTGTCCATACACATATCTTAACTTTTGTTCAAGGAATCTCATATTGTTAGAGAGTTGGGAATCTAGGTCCCAAGCTCAGGATGGATGGCCACGGTCCAAGATCAGAAGGGAACTCCCTCACATGGCAACCCCGATCACGAGGCAAGCACCCGAGCTCGGGTCCCCATTCCGCGGGTCACACACGTCCGTGCAACACTAATTAATGCGACGTGCCTCAAGATGACGTCGCTCCCCCACTTTAGGCGATCCTGGATTAGTTGCAAGGGATACGAATTTGTTAACCGTGCGTGAAGAAGAACGGGTTGCAAGGCGGTGCATACCGACAGTAGAAAAGCCATCATCATTTCTAAAAAGCCTGGAGTGTGGAGTGATAGACAATGCAAGTCCATGACTCGGCAGCTGGCTATCCATCCCCGCCATGGCTGGATGAATCAACAGACACAGACGAATGGGCTCTGCATGCATCTTCCCCCGCCTTGTCACTCACCACGAGACACGCGTCTGCGCAGAAGACAGTTCAACCTCGCCAGCTCGTTGTTGACGTGAAATTCATCTCGACACACTGAGATCCGAAAGATCTGCTTAACTCTAATGTAGATCCTATCAATTATATTTAGGATGTGCTAGTTAGTTTGATCATACAACTAACAATTCATATAAGATCAATGAGCCGATCGGCCAATAAACCGATTGGATGTAGCAAGATCAACCGATGTTGATTGGGTTCGGCTATAGGTTCGATCGATGTAGATTCAAATAATCAAATAAATAATAAGATTTATGTTATCATCGGCTAGAACTAAACTATACATAATCATCAATAAACTATATTTTATCAAAAGCAATATTGATAGATCAGACCAAACCGAGCAAGTATAAGACTGAAGTTGATAAAGATATATTTAACTAAAGATTATACAAGTTTGAGCCGATGTAACTCAGAAGATGCAATGAAATAATATAATGTGATATAACGTGATCTAAATCCGATGGTAAAAATATACATCGACTGAAGATCCGACATAAGTAAATCAATGCGTATATCAGCTAGCTAACCGATGTATCTGATTAGCTGAAACCCAATGATAACTCATCGGATAGAACTCCGATGAAACATTGCATAAAAACCTATTCACTTATTAGAATTAAACTTATTAGCAGCAATATAATAGATCAGACTTAAACGAGATATTATAAGATTGAACATAATAAGAAAAACCTATTTAGCCGATAGATATATACAAATGTGATGGATGATGATGGTTGTTGAGTACCAATTTCAATCACCAACTAGCATAATAAATAAAGGGAAAATTAGTAAATTAGTATTTCTTAAACGAATACTAAAAATAAATACTCCATCCAGTTCCTTATTAGTTGATGTTATAGCCTTCAACCGTTTGGATGTGAAAAATTGACGTTTTAGCCTCCGGGTGGTTAGGATGGACTAATTTACCCCTGCATGCATGCAAATCGGATTAAGCTGCCGATGGCGCATCGTCTTCCGCGGTGCTGCAACGCAAGCTCCCAAGGCGCAAACTAAAACTATGAGTGCGACATCGCCGACAAAGCCGTGCAGCAGACGCCAAAATGCGAACGAAACCACGCAAAAACAACGCCAAAACGAGAACGAAAAAGTGTGTTTGCAACAGTCCTCCGTGCGAGCGATAAAAAAAATGGGTTTCAAACAAAAAAAGGGTGTGCAAAAATCATGCACGAGCGTGAAAAAAAACCTAGGTGCCCAGACTCGAACTCACGTCATGAAGCTTTGGGAGTGGTGGCTTAAACCAGGTGGCTTGTGAAGGAGACTAAATAATATACCACACGAAAGTCACGGCTACGAAAAGGATTTTTTCGTGCAATCAAAAAAATTTTTTCGTACGGAGATCTTACCCGTCTGCACCCAGGTGTCTAGAAAAATAAATATTTTCACGTGCGGGCGGCCCAACCGTACGGAAAAATCCATCTTCCCGTGCGGTCGGGTTAAGTGGATGCGGTCGGGTTAAGTGGACCGCACGGGATAATCGACTATCCCGTACGGTCTTTATACTGACCGCATAGGAAGATGGATTATCCCGTGCGGTCTATTTATACCGACCACATTGGATAATAGATTCTTGCAGGCGCCCTAGCACATGCTACCTGTTTGGAAAGATCTACGCGCTTGTACTTTTAATGGTACAGTAGCAAAATGTAGTCGCAGTTATTCGTGCTCAATTACAAACATGATTGAATTTATAATGAAGATATCACAAGCTAAACCATATAAAACATCGATATATATAAACGGTATATGTACATGTACACATATGAAAGTAGGGACATTGCTAGTGTAACAAATACTACAACTTCTACCTCCCTCACAAACATACAAATTCAGCAAGATAATGAACTCCATAAACTTCTCCTCTTCATAGTGGTCCGGATAACTACGATGATGTGATCCCTTAGATATACGAGGAATTGTATGTAGTGATCGCTGCAAACACGGTTTATGAATCATATATGTACCTCACATATCCTAATATCTCGCAGATCACAAATTTTACATATATACCGCATATCCTAAGTCCCAAAATTCACAAAATTGACATATAAAAAATTGCATCTACATTTTTGCATATCATCTACTATCTCGCACGTCACAAATTTTACATATATACCACATATCCTAAGTCCCAAAATTCACAAAATTGACTTGTAAAAAAACTGCATCTATATTTTCGCATATAAATTCACATCTCACAAATTTCACAATTGGTCATCTCACATATTTCACAAATTGGTCATCTCACAAAATTGACATCATCTAAGTCCTAAAATTCATATTAAATAATTTCACATCACACAATCACACAATTTCACAATCTCACATCTCACAACATCACAATTTTCACAATTGACCATCTTACAAATTGAACAATTAAAAAAGAAATACTTACCGGCGGTGGCGGTGGTGTGGAGGACTTGGAGGCGGCGGGGAGGGGGAGGCCAGCGGCAGGGAGGTGGCGGCGATGGCGTGGAGGATGCGGGTGCATCGGGGAGGAGGAGGCGATGTCGTGGAGGCGGTGGCGTCGGGAAGGACGAGGTGGCGTCGTGGAGGAAGCGATGGCGTCGAGGGGGAGCAGGCGGCCAGCGACGAGGGGATGCAGGCGGCTGGCGGCAGTCGGCGAGGAGGCGGCGACGGTGGATCTCAGCACGTGGTGGAGGATTTTGGCAGCCTAGCGGCGGGCTTAGAAAATTTCTCCGGGACTTTGAAATTTTTAGAGCCTGCCCATACTTTATATAGGGGGCGGCCATCACGTGCGGGTGGCCTAAGCTGACCGCATGCAAAAATATCTTCCCGTGCGGGCGACTTAAGACACTGTTGACGATGAAATTTGGTAAGCATATAAACCGGAAACAAGATCCAATTCGAAGCGGATTTGAAGATGTGCGGGATTCTCAGAAATAGAGTGCGTATCGGCTGGAAGACTGTATCGGCTAGAACCAAGTTTGGTATGGGTAGCCAATATGGCCGATTTTGATTGCGTAATCAATATCGGGTTCGCGAAGGAGTTTGAGATGATCACATTTTATTCTTGGTTTGGAACTTGTGATCACATTTTATCTTTAGACTGATGGGGTTGGCTGATGAGGAAATATCTAAGCCTAGTAGCAAGGCAGGTGTCATAGGTCCATGGCTGAACAGGAAGGCATTAAGAGTATCGAACCAAAAGTAAGAAGCAGCCGATAGCATTGGTTCATCCTTTTTAGTATCGGCTAAGGAGAGAGAAAGGCATTGGGGTATACCTATTTCATCCCAGTGGGTTTGTTTTCTTGCGGCCATCCTTTTGTACCACGATTTCCATCCATCCATGGATGATGGCCAGGACTTGAAGATGTTTGGCCAATGACTTGGGCTGGGCTTGGTTTCTCTGAAGGGGATGCAGTTGGTTTCGGCGTTGATAAAGGAGATTGGGTCTTCATCGCCCATCGGCCCGAGGAAGTAGTGGGTGGTTCTTTGAGGATCGGGATGGAAATTTGGTTCCTCAAGTGCTGCAAAGATATCAAGGGGGAAGCAAAGACGAATCGAATCAATCGGGATTGATTGAGATACATAAATTTGATGAAAATGGTGGCCGATATGAATAGAGGATGAGAACAGTGGAAGATTACATTGGGAACGTCTGTGGATGTCGCCATCGAGGGAGAAAAGTTTGTTCTTGCTGGAGATGATGATCGCCGGTTGGGTCGTCGGTGTGGTCGAGAGCAATCGTCGGAGTTGGTGGAGATGGTTTGGTGGCACAAGTCCCTTAGGCGGACTCTTACCGAAAATATCTATAAGGAATTTACATAAATCCTAATTAATAGATACAATTGCAAATCCTGAACTCTATCCTTGTCTGGCAACATCATCTCAAACTTCTTCTCGAACCCGATATTGATTACGCAATCAAAATCGGCCATATCGGCTACCCATATCAAACTTGGTTCCAGCTGATACAGTCTTCCAACCGATACGCACTCTGTTTCCGAGAATCCCGCACATCTTCAAATCCGCTTCGAATTAGATCTTGGTTCCGATTCATATGCTTACCAAATTTCATCATCAACACATGCCCCTAATTCCGAAGTATTATATAATGCAACGGAATTATCTCGCCAAACACGCAAAAATCTAGGGTTACCCCTGTTGACCGTTACGCACCTACTTTCATAAATAGCAACCGCCTTTCCGGAATATTCACGGCGTTAACTCCGTTTTCACCGCTTAAGCCACCAAACCATCTCCACCAACTCCGGCGATTGCTCTCGACCACACCGACGACCCAACCGACAATCTGATCGGACACGATACAAGTTTCCTAAAGATAAAGGAAAAACACAAGTCCTGATCAACACTATATAAAACTTCCTAAAGATAAAATAAAAATTACTAAATCATGCATAACTAATAGATAGAATTAAATTACCATGTCATGGTCTTCATGATTCCTTTTTGAATTCAGCTTGATCCGAATAAAATTCCATCTACTAATTGGCTTCTTTGTGAGCTAATGTAAGTCAAGGTGGTGCGAACTTGTGTTTGAATATGGTTTATTTATTATTCCATGTGTAGGTGTTGCTTGAGGCCATGGGAGTAGAGCCGGTGATAAATCTAGGCTTGGGAGAAGTTAAGGTCCAGATGATCAAGGATATCATGCGGAATGCTTATGCTAAAAAACAATACAGGGTGAAGGTTTCCATATGATATACACATATGTGTAATTGTGTTGTGTGCGTATCAAAATAGTAGTCAAATTTGGATTAGAGTTCAATTTTAGGAAGAATGGAGTGTGGAGTTGTATGGGAATATGTTGTTTCCCTGGTTTGAGTGGTTTCGTATGTGATTAGAAGTCCAAGTTCTAGTTGGATTTGTGGCTAGGTGTAGTAATGTTTTGGGTATAAATAGAAGAGAGGTTGAGGCTAGAAGAAATCAACTTTTTGGGAGAGAAAAGATAGGTTTGCTTCGAGGCTTTGATTCTAGTTTGTGAGTTGAGAGAGAAGTGCTTTAAATGTAATTTGTAACACATATTGCTGCTATAAAATTGATCTACTTTTAAGAGTTTCATCGATGTGTGTTTTTCTAGATCCGATAACCAGACCAGCATATGATGAGCGGTCTAACATATGGGTGATCAAACTAGCAGCAAGCACACGTTCAGACTGGCGACCGCGAGCAGACAACAGGCAAGCAACAAGGCCGCGGTCAGACCGGCAGCAAGGCGGCGGTTAGACCGACGTACTCCATCAAGGTTCGAGGGTTCTTTTTATTCCACGAAAAGATTTCAGTTTTTGATGTTTCTACCATTCACCTCTCTCTGCTAGGTTTGATTCCTGTATCCAATCCTATAATGAATTCTCTTTATTTCCTATGTTTTTTCTTTGTTTCAGAAGGCCCTTATATTACATGCTCTTGATATTGTGTGGTGTACTCTCAGCTGCCCCTTACAAAGCTTATAATATTGCTTGTTTTACATTTTCCCCATACGGTCGACTTCCATTTATGGGTTGTTTTGTTTGGGACGATGGTCTAGCCTCAATTGGTCGATGCTATCCGTTTTTTCTTATACATCGACAACGTGATGACAACAAGTCGAGAAAGAGCTAGATTTTGTTTGGCACAGTTTCACATATCCACGGTAAGTTTTATTAAATTATAGTAGTTTAAAATTTTAAATTTCATCTAAAATAAGAATAAAATGATTTTTTCCAAATGTTATATCCATGGATTTATGCTACGTATATTCAGTTTCAAAAAATCTTGAATCTGAAGCTGTAAGCTATGGTAAAGGGTGCCTTAGCAAAAGACGACTCGATGTGATATGGACGATAGGAATCCACGATGCAAACCAAACAACACATGCAAGAATAATCAGAAGATAATCCTAGCGATCCGTCAAACCAAACAAGCAAGCAAGTCCGGGATGTGGGAATAGCTGTTTCTGTACCTTCCCTGTCCTAATTATCCAACTTGTACGTTGTATCGCGACGTCCCTCACGTTGCTGCGTGCAGGACTTCCCCTCGCTCGGGACAAATAATATATGCAGCTACTTGTTGGACCAGGAAACTTTGTTATTGCTAGTTTCCACATCTTGTCTACTCGTGTGGAAAAGCCCGAATACAGATCAAGTGACAGCTAATAAGTAATACTATCAATATTTCCAATTCCACTGCACTAGTGCATTGTATCATTTTCTCTCTTCTTTCAAGGAAAAATCTATAATTTAAACCATATATACAGTGTAAACTAAAAATAGTATCGTTAGATCTGAATATATATATATATATATATATATATGTATGTGTGTATATGAGATTTATCCACATTATTATAAATCATTATAAGTATACAACGATAGTTTTGATAGTTGACTACATATTTTCCTACTTGTCTTGTTAACAATTGACGCAACAGATCATTTTCCACTAGAGTTGGCAGCGCGGTACGTGCCCGTGCCTTTACGCAAGACAACAGGGCAGCTGCCATCATTAATTCCACGAGTCAAGGAGAAGACTCGACAGATTTTTTTCCAATCATCATTAGTGGCTTAGTGAAACAATTTTGTGCGATATTATACCATTCTCCTCAGTGTGAAGAATGATTGGTACCACAGCAACAGTGCCTCAACCGTTGAATATTCTTTAGCACGCCAGGGCACGTTCGGTTTAAATATAAAATTTGCTCAATCAAATTATTGGCATTATAAGTTATTTGAAACTTCTATGAGATAAATTAATTGTAAACATCATATATCTACAAGGGTGTTTTGGTTTTTTTTGTTAAAAAAATATCTGACTAATGGTACACTGCTGAAACAATTGATGAACTCAGTTGCAAATTCAGAGTAGATAGTCTTTCCTTCTTTTGATTTCAAAAACTTGTCTAGGTATTGATACGTAGTTCTAGAAAAAAGGTATTGATAAGTTATAATTTTTTTATAAGGTAGCATGCCAAGCCAACCCAATGAAACGTGATCGCCAGATAATCATAGAAGGTACAATGGTTGTAAGTGGTAACCACAGCGTGCAGGCCTAGGCCACCCAACATTAACTCCATGTTGTTACCATGATCAAGTTGTTTCTTGGTGGAGAAAAAAAATTAAGAATATATCCTTCCAAATGTGAACATAAATGATATATATTTTTACATAATGGATAAAATTCCGGCCACTCCAATAATATAACGGTCCTCTTCTAGTGGCGATGCCACGAGCTGTGGCAAGGGGAAGGGGCAGCAGCGAAGTACTTCTCAGTTTCAGTTCATTCTAACCCTATATGTCAATTTCAAATCGAAGAAAGTAGCAATAATAACAAAGACAGAGAGGATTCCTGTGCCACTCTCTTTGAGCATCATGGGAGGCGAACAACCCCGAGTGGAGGCTCACCAGCCGCTTCCCGCTCGCGTCGCACCTGCTGCTGTCGCGCCTCCCACCCCTCCCTCCTCCCTCCTTGTCTCTTCCTTTCTTTTCCCCTTTTTCTCCTGTTCCACCTCGTCTATCCATCGTCGGCATGACCACCCGCGATGGAGGTGACGGCGGCGGGACACCTCCCTCCCCACCCTTTTCTGTCCTTCCTTCCTCCCTCTTCCTTCCCCATCCTTCCTTTCTGCCTTTCCCCTTCTCTTTTTATGTAGATATAGATCCAAGTGCTTTGGTGATCTCCGTGAGGGGACCATCAAGCTGTTGGTCAACCCGTGGCACCGAAGGTCTGACTCCGTGACTAGATGGAGCCTTGCCGGTCTGGCTTGGTGGTGAAGCAGGTCGTCAATGGCGCTAGTCCGGTCGTTGTGTAGGTCGTTGCGGTGTGCAGGTGGTGGTGCGTAGTGCAGGTAGCTTCAATGTGCAGGTGGTATTTGGTGGCTTCCATTATGGATGCTATGGTTGGATGGGACTCCGAGGTGAAAGCCTTGCTCGACTTGCCGGTGCTAGCGACGGTGACAACCTCGGGCGTCATTCATCTTCTTGAAGGCGTTGCTATGGAGCCCTCATTCAACTCTATATCAAGGGATTTCTCCGGGTGAAAACCTTGGATTTGTTAGGATCAGGCAATGATGTCGTTTTGTCGGCATGTCTTTCTTGAAAGCTTTGTGTTAGGAGTTTTTCCCTAGTTAAACTGTTGTTCTTAGGTTTAGTGTGTCAATGCTAGGGTTTTCGCTAGTTTTTCATAAATTAACCATGTCGTTGTAAGGTTTTTGGGTCCGATTTTCCTTATAAACTCTTTTTTAGGTAAACCTCAAAAGAGGACATGGAGCTCCTATTTTAAATTAAGAAGAAGAGAATTAACCTAGTTTTTAAAGGAAAACTGGGCCCAAAACCCTCACAAACGCCTAGTTAATTGGGGTAAACCGCCGTAAGACCGACGCGGGTAACAAAATAACATGAACACATGTGGTAGCACAAACTGACAACCTGAACACAAGGCATCATTGCTGAGCTCGAATGAGCAGCTCCAACTTCCTATGAACAGCCAGACAACCAAAATAACGTAGGACATGATCTTCTAGACGAAACCCCAAGGAGGAAAGCGTCCAAGACGCAAGCAATGCCTGCCTGAACAACGGGACAAGGTTTTCAGCTGAAAAAAAAGGAAGAGAGCGAATAATGACACCTTCAAGAAGGAGCACGGCGCCTGTGAGTGTCGATGTCATCAGCACTAGTTAAAAGACTAGGCAGGGCTTACGTCCAGGCTCTCCCTCCCCTGCCAACTACGAGCACCAGAGCCACCACGGAATGGCTGAGACAGCGCACAGGGTTATCGTTGCCAAGTTTGCCACCCCGGCAAACAGCTCCGACTCCGCCCCAACAAATGCTCAACCCCACCATGGAATCCACCCCGCACAACACCTTATCAACGCTACCAAGATGAGGGGGAAAGAGGTTATCGTTGCCAAGCTCACTACACCCAGCCAAGCAGCTCCGACTCCCCCTAACACACCAACATATGGCCACGCCAAAGAGGCCTCATGCACAACCTATCCTCCAAGCCCAACACCTCGATGCCGCAAGGAAAATCAAGGCACAAACAATGATTTCGGCCAACCCATCCTCCACTGAGAAAGACCCAACCAACCAACCAATGTCTCATCCCTTGCTATGGAACTCCTCGCGGCCGGAATCTTGAAGCAGATCGACCATAAGAGGGGGAGGAGCTCCATGGAATGGGAGAAGACCTAACTGGTTAGAAGGCAACCCTCGTCGTTGACCAGGCCGCTGATCACACCGAAGCTCGCCGTGCCCCACGGCTAACCAACCAACAAAATGCATGGGGCAACGGGACTCCAACCCAAACCACGGCCTACTCATCCAAGCGGCAAATATACCAACCACTAGCAGAGCCTCCAACTCCACCTTACCGGCCTCTCCCAAGGGCGCATCCACCTCCAGCTTGCCGGTCAACTCCAGCTCGCTAGCACCACCGCATCGGCACCAGCACGCCGGGAATGCCGTCCCTTGTCGGCCACCTTATCATATCCAGGTTGGGGTCAGATCTGGCCTAGGGGCTGATAGGCCGCACCTCCCGTCTCAGGCCAACACCGCTTCCATCGTCACCACCTTCTCCCCCGCTACCTCCACCTTGCCGCCACCGCGATGGGTCGTCGTCGCCACCGCTGATGCGCCTCGTCGTTGGGTCGCCGTGAGACCGCCGATGCCGCTTCTCTCCCGCACAGATCTAGCGCGCCGCGAGGTCTTCAGCTCCGCCACCGCCTTCCTAGCTCGTCGTGCCAGAGGCCGGCCGCTCGCTCTGGCAGCGGCGAGGTGAAGGAAGGTGAGGGAGGTGGCGGCGGCTCGGCTTTGGTCTCTGCCAGCATCGCCCACACGGGGAGCAACACGGGCGGCTCTGCTGACTCGACTTCAATTTCGTTTTCCTTATAAACTGGATCAACTCTCTTCTTCTATAGTGAAATGCAAGAGCTCCCTACCCGTTCCCTCGAAAAAAAGAAAGTTGTAACAATAATATCTTACTGTGGCTGTGTTATAAGTTGATCAGGGAAAGTAAAACCAATAGCTTGAGAGATCAGACGAAATTCCTGGCTAGCTACTTGTTAGAGTGCATTCTAACGTGAGTTTGGGTTATGCCACTCCCTTATTTACCGTGAACATGCTTATCAAAATACTATAAGCAATATTATTTTGAAAAATATTTTATATAAAAATTACTTTAATAAATTAAATAAACCAAAATTTTAATTTTTTAATAAGTAATACTCAATTATCATATGTTAATGGTTGCCTCGTTTTGAGTGAAAAAAAGCTCGAGTATAATTCACATTCGAACTAAGCCTTGGACACATCAGTACATTTGCACTGCTGTGTTTTCCATTGCTGAAGGAGCTTGATGTTCATTTATTTTTTCCGGAACAAGTAACTGCGGAATTTCATTCAACATGAGCAAACAGTACATTTATTTATTTAAAATTCTCAACGGGAAATACAATAAGTTTAATCCTTATTTGCTTTATAGAAGAATATGGAGTTATTCTTGTATCCCATCCTCACTGCCTTTGGTAGCTAGCTAGGCTAGCTTTTGGTCTTCATAGACAGTTTGTTCTGTTCAAGAGTTGTTTGGTGGAAGTAGGCAGTTTCCAATCTCTGTACATAAATTGAACAGACACCTATAAGATAGCCATTTATCCTTTAAAAAAAACCACTTACTACTTGAAACAAAATTGTGCATTTTTTTCTTAATGAACATTATTAGTGGTATGAAAGGTACAAATCTAATGCATTATAAACTGAGCATGAACTCACTTGGTTGTTGTGTGACAATGGATGCGGCACCGGCAAAGTCACAAGAGCCACTGGCTCGACCTGCTGTCTGGTAATAGTCGTTGAATGCATAGGTTGCGTGAGCCACTTTGGTGTCCGGATCAAAGCACCCTGCACCGCGCTGGATGGCACTGCAATCGGCACAGCTACCGCACGCGTAGTCTAACGCATTCTGTAGCTGTGCTTCCCCGACCCCCTCTTTCGCAACACACCAACTTGGGTTCGGATCGCAGATACCTATATCCCACCAAATAATTTCAAAGAATTAACACATAATGAGGATAAGATCGCAATATATATGAACGAACATTTGAAAAACTAACTTGGTGATGGCTTGTAGATGATGGAAGCGACGCCATCGAAGTTGCATGTGCCGCTAGCCTGGCCCTTGCGCTGGTAATAATCATTGAATGCGTAAGATGCATGTGCAACTAAGGTGTTGGGCACATAGCATGCTTTGCCCTGCTGGATAGCACTGCAGTCTGCACCGTTACTGCACGCCCAGTCCAACGCTCTCTGCAATGCAACATTCTCTACATTCGGTTTCGCCACACACCAGCTTGCATTTGTTGGACAGGTACTTCCACTACCATGAAAGTTGACCTCATACACCTTCTGGCCGTTCGGGTAGAATAGGCCAAAGTGTCCCTCCGTGGCTGACCCAGGCTTCAAGTCCTCGTTGAAAAGAGAGAAGATGTAGGCAGAGACGTCGTGCTTACCTGGGGATCCGGAGACCACACGTCTGATAAGACCATTGTTGTACGCTTGGGCATTGGGTATGGTAGCTATTGTGTTCAAGTCCGCGTCAGCTTCAACGACCACTGGCCCAAATTTACTTCCAGAGGAATACCCTGATTCTGCAACTTGAACTAACATTTGATCTCCTTGGGCCAATGAGGCCCTCAAGCTACCACCGGAAACTTTACTTATCGCGGCGTAAACAGCATCGAGCTCAGCGTCAAAGAGGCTGAAATACATGATGCCGGTTTTTCCATCGAGCACACCATTATTAGGACGGAACGTTGCGTACTCAATAGAGATGTGGGTCGATGGATCCGCCGCAGCGTACATTGGGTAAAGATTTACCATGAGGTATGAGCCGGTCCGTATCAAGAAGTCGATCATGGGCTTCATCACCGACTGCGCGATGCTGTCCTTGAACCTCCCATCTGATGGCGGGAACGACACATCGAGTGAATCGAACGCAATCGGCGTAGACACCTTTATGCCATTCGCCAGGTTCAGGTTCGCTAATGCCGTTTGCACATTTTGCATGGCGGAGACAAGCGTACCAGTCAATTCAGGTTTTTGTTTGAACACCTCGTTCCCCACGGCTACGCCATTGATCAGTGTGCCCTGGTTGAGGTACGGCACCACGTTGTTCTTCACCCAGTCGGTCGCGTTCCCCACATCCCGGCCAGCGGAAGCAAGATACATGTTTGGTAGCATCACCATCACCTTGATGCCTGTGTTAGCGAGAGAGTTAAGCACCGTCGCGTCAGCGTCATAGATCCTCACCATCGTGATGCCGTTTGCCTTCAGAAGTTTCACCACTTCCGGCGGTTTGATCAGATTGCTCGCATCCCTCCCGTAGCACACCCCAATCTCGCCCGCATCTGCATCGAGGAGCATGAAATTAGCATCGTTGGAGTTGCTGCCGCCCCATCTGCTTTGGCCGTAAGCCAGAAGTATATCTAAAATTTGTTTCGAAATCGTCACGTTGTTTTGCCGCTGCGGCACGTTACCTGCACGGGAGAGGAGGAGCAGCTGCAACGCCGCGGCCACGAGGAGGGCGTGGAGGAGGAGGTGACTGGCTGCCATGCTCTGCTCCTGAGTGGAGTCAATAGTAGCCGTCGAATGCGAGGAGTCAGGGATGTGATGAGACGGGAATTTATAGCAAGCGTCCCGTGCTGGATTAGAGAAAAAAAGAACTTGATATAAAATTAGTGGAAGATCACACCAATGCAGAGTCGATAGAATCCTGAGATGATATACATTCAAATCTTTCAGGATTCAGGAACACTCAGCTCGTGTCATGTGCCGACAGAACAGAACCAAGTTGCGGCTGCGCCAGCAGCCGCGAAGAATAATACTCTTTGGATAACATCTCAACTATTGAAGAATAATACTCTGGATAACATATATGATTGCCAGACAATGGTGATAACCACAACTGGACTGATAATTTGTCATTTTCCCTTCCCAAGATTGAGAGCAAGTCTGCCGATCGAGGGGAGATATCAGTATGAAAAAGATTATCTCCACATTCACATCATTCTTATTATATAATTATAGGTTCTCTTATAAACCCCCATTTTAATCTAAAAAATAAAAAAGAAAAGAAAAAAACATTTACATACTTTTTCCTATGGTATATGTCACTTCAGCCTTACATTCATTCATACATACATACACACATATATTTACCATTTTTTGTTTTTCATTTTCTTAATTTCATGGTTTTTTTCCTATGATATTTAGGCGGAGCTATCTAGGTGGCACCATAGACCATGGATCACCCTAAAATTTGACACAAGTTTCAACTATAATAGGTATGTTGCCTAACATTTTAAGATTTGTATATGGATCACTCTCGATTGATTTGGACAATTATATCTAGATGGACCACCTTTGTTTTAAATCCTAGCTACACCAATTGATCAATTAATTATAGATTTTCCATAGGAAGATAACATGGCATATCTGTATGGCGATTTTGGTGGACATAAGTATCATATTAGAGTATACGACAAAATCCAATTTTTTTCTGGGCAATACAAAATGCTAGGAACTAAATTTAGGGACTATATTATCTACTCTCCCAAAATAAAACTAGAATTGCCCACATCAATGAGAAAGCGAGTTTCAATTATTGTTTTATGGTTTAATAATTTCGAAACTTGAAACTAATACCGAGTTGTACTGTGCTCGGTTTGAAATGTCAACTATATTATTTTCCATGACTTAGTAAAATCTAAAATTTAAATTACTCCCTGTGTCAAAAATTAAATACCATACCACTCTTTGAATGTGGTGTGCTTAGCGAGTGGGACCGGGTTTCCTCATAATTTAACGAAAGGAAAAGACTATCATACCATTCTTTAAATGTGGTGTGCTTAGCAAGTGGTAGGTTAATTATGGTAAGATTGGATAAAAAAGTTAAATTGGGTGTGATCATTTCAAACCTAGAATTGTTTATATTTGTGAACTGATGGAGTAATTAGCATCTCCTGCGGACGAAGTTTATGACATGCTATACAATAACACCGTTTGAGATTGATGTGGTATTAATAGGTCAAACAATGGAGCTTCTGATGAGGTGATGATGGGGTGTCAAGGGCAGTCACATCATGCATTCCTGACCAATTTGTGGGTTTGATCTGTCCACCGATTTTCAAAATTTTTCTACATGCATTCCACGCACATTGACCGGCCTAATGTATCAATCCTAGCTGGGCAATTTGTCGGTTTGATCTGTCCACCGATTTTCAAAATTTTTCTACATGCATTCCACGCACATTGACCGGCCTAATGTATCAATCCTAGCTGGGGAGAACCAAACAACCTGTCGCTCTACAACATTGATGGTCACGTGTGGATTCTAGCTATGCATTTGTGCCTCTGTAATTTAGCCTCCGGCTCCTCTCGTGCCCACTTGTGTCCGATATACTATATCGTCGTCCTCACCCTAGTGCTGCGTGCAGGCCATCGTTGGACAAAGCCAACGACTTGACTTGGAAAATACTACAGATGACTCCACAGCCCTTAGTATTTATTGTTTTCCACAGTTTGTCTACTCCTGTGGAAAAAACCTAGACAAGTCAAGTATACTAATAATATTTATGAAACACAAAATATACTTTCCTATATAGTTGGTACCTATTAATAATTATTAGAAACTAAAACTCAATATGCAAGTATACTACATTATCATCCACTAACAATTACAATTATAGAGCATCTTAGATCTCATGTAAAATATATTATCTAGAATATAATATTATAAGCTTAACATATAAGTATGTCAAATTATTTTCCTCACTTTATTTTTACAATATTTTAATAATTATTGATTATATAATATTTAACATATACATTCATCTATGAATTCCGTAGCAAAGTGTGGAGTATCACCCAGTATCCATATAGAATACATACCAGTATGTCATCTACGGGACGGTTCCTCTAATAAGAAATTATATGTCGACCACACAAGGAAACCAAGACCCATGTTGGATTTTTAATATAATCTAATAGTCGCAATAATATTATTTATCTAATCGACCTGCAGAGATCTTTTGATAGATGTGGGAGCTTTCTCATATAGATATTTGATGATCCTATTTGGTACAGTTTCAGATCTCATATTCACGATAGATTTGAAATTTGTATGTTAAATTATAGTGATTTAAAATTTTGAATTTCATCTAAAATAAAACAAAATGATTTATTCAAATATTATCATGTAATCACAATAAAATGATTTATTCAAATATCATCAATATAATCACAGATGTAGATATGATCAAAGCTTCTAAAGGTTTTGGATTTGAAGCTGTACAAAAGAACCCTAAAAGGTCTAAAGTATGCAAAATTTTACTTTCCTTAAAAAATATGGGAGAGGTACATGTTTACACTATGGTAAAATCTAAATTGAGACACTTCTCGATATGGACTTAATGGAAGATGTCACATACACAAGTACTACTACACATCTCCAGACATGCATGTCTTCTTTGTTATTATGTCATATATGTTTTTTTCCTTCTTATTAAATTTTCTCTTAAATTATTTATCCAATCTACAATACGATTACCATTGTGATCGTTGTAATTAATTCTTTATAATAAGATTTACATGATTATATTATGATGAAAAAATATTTATGTTTGTAAATTACTTTTATTATATATGTATGTTACTTTTATCATATATATGTATATATATTACTTCTTATCTGAGTTGATTACTTTTATTATTATTTTTAGTCAATTTCATAATTTATGTCGATTAGATTTAATTTCTAGATAGACTTATATTTTTATCCCTACAACGATTTTACTTCTAATGTTTAACAACTTACTTCTATTTTGTTCTAAGTTATTTTTATGATTGATATAAATTATTTTCAGACTTTATTGAATTTACTTTCATAAATTCATTTACCTGAAAATCATCTATACACTTTGCTTTTGAATTTACTCCACATAGTTTATTACTTCAACTCAGTCATATATAATTACTTATAATATTATAGAGAGTTACTTCTATTGCATATGTTACTTCTACAATTTAAATAAATTACTTTTAAATTAATAAAATATTTGAATATATTCAACATGGATCTCATTTCGTCACATATTTTGAGTAGAGTAATATGATGGAAATAAATCTTAAAAATAATATGTGATTTAAAAGATATAAATTATTAAAGAGATTAAAAAAAGACATGTACCTTGTATGTTTTTTAGCTAAAAGGGATTTATATATAGAATGAAGTGATCTCCGGTTAGAACTAACGCACTACGATGCACTACCTAGTTACATCCTTACCCCACAGCGAGCTGTGGGAGTCAGCGGTAATAGTTCTATCAGCTCACGACGCAGGTGGGGAAGCATGAATTTCGCCATAGGCCAATACATCAAGGTGCAAGATCCTGTCGTTATCTGGTACACGTTGGCGACGGGCAGCTCTCAAGATAAAAATGAAAAGGAAAGAGAAAAAAAGAAGAGCTATGCTTCGTGATATAATAGGCGTCCTGTTACAGACGTAATTACAGTGACCGAGTAAGGCCACAAGCTGTGGTAAGCACCGGATCCCTCCTCTTGCCCTGCTGCTAGGCCTACTAGTCGGTTGGGTGGGAATGGTTTTTTGTGTTGATTTTCCTTTTGGGTTGGCTTTGGATGAATTTGAATGGGCTGAGGTTGTAAGTGGATCAAAGCGGTTTGGTGGATGAGAAAAGAAGGTGGTCCACTTTCGGTCCCTAAATTATGTGTTGAGTGTTACACTAGTGTTACGTGTCAGTTTGGGTATAGAACATCTCCTATCTTCTGAAACTAGTGTAAATCGAGTTCCTCTGTAGTATCCACATCGGTTTCGATTGATATGACATCTATGTGGCACTTCAAACAAAAAAGAAGAATCAAAAAAGAATTAGTGAAACAAGCCATCCCTTCTTCATTCCCTACTCTTCAGTCTCTCTCCTCTTTTCCTAATTCTCCCAATGAGGAGTTAATTGTAGTGGCGACCGGCGAGCTCGAGCTCACCAACCCATCCGCGGGAATGCGGCGGTAGTGGTGGGCGGCCGGCACGGAGGGGTCACAACACTCCACGGTGGCATAGGAGAGAAGAGATGGAGCGGAGGGAGTCGGCGAGCTCGCCATCCCATCCACGGTAAGGTGTCAACGGAGGTGGGCCGCCATGACCAACGTGTCGCCGTACTCCTCCCTCCCCTTCTTGGCCACCATCCTCATGGGCCACATCACATCGGCAGCGGGATAAATCTAGCAATGAACTCGACCTGCAAGATGAATTTGCAGCCAGCCAAGAACAGGTGGTCAATAACTCAATATCAATGCTAAAATGTTGATCCTATTCTTGGCAATTAATTCCTTGAATTAAACCTTAAAAGAAGACAACAACTCAGACTGTACGCATTCTGACAGATCAATCAAAGAAATAGCCGTATATGTTTGCGATCCAGTTCAGTCCTCGATAAATCGAGAAGCCTGATATTTTTCTATAATAGAAGCTTTATTAAAACTCAAGTCAAATACACCAAGATGATATATTTGAACTGAATACATCCTCGATCTCTACATAAGATGCACACAACCACACACAAAGAAAGACCTATGTAGACCCCTCACGAAACAGAGATATTAGTGGCTATCAATCCGAACACTATATCGCCACCCATGCTCCTACGTAAAAAACTCCCGTACCACCTGATCCAAACATCGTGATACCACCACAATAGTATCCCGAAGATCTGGTTTACAGAGGATAGCCTAGGTGTGAAGCTACCGGGTGACTAAAATAATAACCTGCAAAGAAGAAGATATCATCTTGTTATAAAAAATTACCCCATTTCTGCTTAGTCAAATGGATCCCATCAAAAGCATATTTCTCATGTCTTGAGGAACACATGTAAGTAAACATCCAAACATATGAGTCACATTCTGAGGAGGTTGTAAGTTATAAACCATATAAATAACAGAACAAACCAAGTGAGTAACATGACATTGGAAGAATAAATGTTGAATGGTTTTGTCCTTACGACAGAAGCAACATTTCTTACTACATTTCCATTTTCGCTTAGCTAGGTTATTCTTGGTTAGAGTTATACATACCCCGACATAGGTACCATAGAAAAATCTTCACTTTGAGTGGTACCTTAATCTTCCAAATACGTCTATTGATATTTAGGATACCGTATGGACAAGAGCTAAGTATAGAGAATTGACTGAAAAATACCCCGTTGGGGCTGAGATTCCAGTGAAATTCATCTTGCTCATGTGTCAAAACCAAATCAGCTACGCGAGACTATAAGTTATGCCAAGCGGCTAATTTTGCTCCGGTTAAATCTCGTCTCCATGAAAATCTTGGAGGATTGTTTTGAAAGAATTGTGAGATAGTCGTCTGTTTATGCCTAGCTATGAGTCGATGTTATAGATCACGACTACGGTATTTGCATGGTATGGGGATTGTTGGTACCAGGGTATACGCAAGATTGAGGTAAAAGAAATGGAGACAAGGATTTTATACAGGTTTGTGCCCCCTCATCTGATAGATAATATCCCTACTCCTGTTGGCCGAAGCCGGTGTTGCTCTTATTCATTAGAATTACACGAGTACAATATTTGGGATAACCTATCTAGTTATCGTCAGCTTAGCGGCATTGATCTCCAACACGTAGTCGACGATAGAGTAGTCTTTCCTCCTTGAATATGAACTCGGCGAGATCAGAGATAGCACTAGATCCCTCTTGTTGGCTTCCGTGGCACCATAAAGGGTATGTCTAGGCTTATTTCTGATATCAATGTCTGGTGGTGTGTATTGGTATCTATTATGACTATTGCCTCCCTCTGACTGGGCTTGTCCCTCCTCTCCTCCTAGGGGGTCTTGTATTTATACCCATAGATATTCCCTTGTCCAAATAGAATTAGGAAGATAAATATGGATATGATTTGTATAATCCTTGTAGTTCCCCTATAGAACTTTGCTTCTCTTTCCTTATCCGGAATACCTTCCGTATGCGAGACCTGATTCCGTATAAGACTTGGTATATGGTGGGCCCTGCCAAACTTAACCCGTAATCATAGGGTATGCCTTATTCATAACTCTCTTAACGAGGTATTACTCAACCATTTATCCTCCCAAAACCTTATTTGAAAGCTATCTCTAATATGAGAGGACCCAAATCTAGAAAATCTTGTTTGGCTGATTAGCCTAAAAATAGAGTCTCCTGCTTTCCAAAAAGCTTGAGATAAAGGTTGTGATCCTAAATATTTATTACGTAACATCCGTTGCCACATTCCGTCTGTTGTGAGCAATTTGTATAGTCACTTGCTACGTAAAGTTATATTCTTAACCTCAAGGTCATGAATTCCAAATCCACCTTGATCTTTGGGACGACAAATAATATCCCACTTAACATGCCAGTATTTCTTCTTATGTCCATCCTCTTGCCAATAGAATCTAAAACGAAGGTAGTCAAATTTCTTACATACCCTGTTAGGTATTGCAAGGAAAGACATCATATACATTGGGAGGCTACTTAGTACTGAGTTGATCAAAGTAAGTCGCCCTCCCAACGAGAGAAGATTTCCTTCCAGCTACTCAATTTCTTTTCAAATCTTTCAACCACTTCTCCCTATTCCGCATTTCTTAACTTTCTGTAATGGATCAGGATGTCAGCCGCCCTATCCTCCTCACCCATCGTCCTCGTCGCCTTCGCTGCCTCCCAGTGAGCCAGCCGCTGGCCCGCACGCTCGCTGCCCGCTGCATAGCCAGGGGTACGTTTGTCAAACTCTTCAAAGTGTCATTTTAGACGGAGCACAATGCATTGAATGGTATTTTATCGATGCATTTTAGTAGATAATATTTTATTGAAACCCCACGAATGAATTGACTTATTGTTTTTTCTCGGTTTATAAGCCGAGGAAAATAAATGGAATAACCAAAAACGATTTTAGCGCAGACTTTTATACTTCTATTTTTATCGGTTTACAAGCCAAGGCCTGAAAATAGGAAGCGATGAAAAAAAACACCTAAACTAATTTGAAATTTGTTTTGAAAACTCAATTTTGGTTGTAGCTTGTAAACTGACAAGCTGCGGCTGCCGCGTTTTCGGTCCATTGCTGCACGAGTGTGACGTACATGTATTTCTGTCATTCTCTGAAATGTGTAACTGCAGAATTTCATTCATCAGGACTGAACGATACATTTACGTCAATCCCAACCGGAAATACAATTATTATTGGTATCATTATTTTTTCTTTTGCAGAAAAATATGGAGTGATACTTTAATCCATCCTCACTGCTAAGCTGCTGCTGGTAGGCTTGCTGTCGATTGGTCTTCAATTACAGTTTGTTCTGTCCAAGCATTGTTTGGTGGGAGCACGCAGTTTCCTATCTCTGTGAATTATTGAACAAGCACTAATAAGATAATTAACCATTTACTACTTGAAACAGAAGCGTGCAATTTTTCTTAGTACATATGTACATTAGTAGCAGTAGGGCATATATCATGCAGAGTAAACTAAGAGAAAACTCACTTGGTTGCTGGTTGACAATAGAAGCAGCACCGGCAAAGTCACACGATCCACTAGCCCGACCAGTGGTTTGGTAAAAGTCGTTGAATGCATATGTTGCGTGTGCCATCTTGGTGTCAGGATCAAAGCACCGTGCACCTGGTTGAATGGCGCTACAGTCCGCACAACTACCACATGCATAATCTAGTGCATTCTGTAACTGCGCATCCCCGATCTTCGATTTCGCAATGCACCAACTTGGGTTCGGATCACATATGCCTATATCTCGGCAAACAATTCACATAGCAAATAAACAATGAGATGGAATCAAGATATGAATGCACATTTGTAAAAACCTCATCGATCTTAAAATTGAGAATGAAACCTTACTTGGTGACGGCCTATGTACGATGGAAGCGGCACCAGAGAAGACGCACGTGCCACTGGCCTGGCCCTTACGTTGGTAGTAGTCGTTGAACGCGTATGATGCGTGTGCAATCAAGGTGTTTGGCTCGTAGCACGCTCTACCCTGTTGGATAGCGTTGCAGTCTGCGCCGTTACCGCACGCCCAGTCCAACGCTGACTGCAATGCTGCACTCCCAACATCTGCTCTCGCCACACACCAACTCGTCTTCGTGGGGCAAGCTCCACCACCACCGCCGCCCTGAAAGTCAACCTCGTACACCTTCTGACCATTTGGATAGAATAGGCCAAAGTTTCCCTCTATGGCTGGTCCAGGCTTCTTGTTTTCATTGAAAAGAGAGAAGATGTAGGCGGAGATATCACGCATACCGGAGGCTCCAGATACGACGCGTCTAATAAGCCCATTGTTGTACGCTTGGGCGTTGGCTATCGTGGCCACTGTGTCTATATCGGCTGCGGCTCGCGTGGAAAATGGGGGAAATTTATTTCCAGAGGGGTGTCCCGATTCCGAAGCTTTCACACTAAGAATTCCATCTTGTTGGGCCATTGAGGTTGTTAAGCTACCACCAGAAACTTTGTTTATTGCAGCGTAAACAGCGTCAAGCTGAGCATCAAAGAGACTGAAGTACCTGATGCCGGTATTGTCGTCAGGCACACCGATGTTCGGGCGGAATGTCGCGAACTCGAGAGAGATTTTGTCCGGTTGATCCACGTATGCGATAAACGGGTAGAGATTGACCATGAAGTACGAGCCGGTTTGTTTCAAGAAGTCGATTATGGGCTTCATCACTGATTGCGCAATGTCATCTTTAAACTCCCCTGCAGATGGAGGGAACGACATCTTGAGCGCATCGAAGGCGATCGGCGTGGACACCTTTATGTCGTTTGCCAGGTTCAGGTTCTCCAGCGCCTTGTGCACGTTCTGCATGGCCGAGACGAGCATCCCGGTCAATTCGGGTTTCAGCTTGAACACCTCGTTCCCGACGGAGATGCCATTGATCAGCGTGCCCCGGCTGCGATACGGCACCACGTGGTTCATCACCCAGTCGGCCGCGCTGCGCAGATCCTGGCCGGCGGAGGCCAGATCAGTGTTGGGTATCGCCACCATCACCTTGATGCCGGTGTTCGCCATCGCGTCCAGCACCGCCTGGTCAGCGTCGAAGATCCTCACCACCGTGATGCCGTTCGCCTTCAGAAGGTTCACCACGGCCGGTGGGTCGATCAGGTTGTCCGCGTCCCTCCCGTAGCACACCCCGATCTCGCCCGCGTCTGCATTGACGAGCAAGGAATTAGAGCATCGTTTGGGCTCCAGCTGCATGGGCCGGAAGCCAGAAGCACGTTACCTGCAGCATGGGAGAGAAGGAGCAGCGGCAACGCCGCGGCCACGAGGAGGGCGTGGAGGTGACTGACTGCCATGCTCTGCCTCCTGCACAGCGCACACCGTGGCAGTAGGCAGCGTAAATCAAGCTGGCTGATTCCTTCTTTGGAGATCCCTACATCTGGAGCAAGAAAGAAAAACACACTTTCAAGCTGGACATCGAAACTTTGACTCAAAATCCTCAAATATTTCTACTCATCATCTGAACTTTCAGCACGAGTCCCCAAATATCCCACGCAAAACCAGAACTTTGAACTAAAATATCCAAACGTTTCTACGCAAAGCCTCTAACTTGGAACTCGAATATATAAAATCTGTATCGAAACCATGAACTTTGTACTCGAATCATAAGAATTCCTATTTGAATCAACAAGCTCTCACCCAAAAATCACAGCAGCAGCCAGCAGGTCCAATCTTAGAGCTGGCAAGATGGCTTCCTTGTGTCTTCTCGTCAGGTAAAGAGAAAGGGGACTGGATCTTTGGATACGGAATGGTGCAAAGGAACGAGAAGAACTTGGAAAGCTGAGGAGATGGAAGACGAATTGGCTAGTCTTAAAAGATTCAGGGCGTTCGGTACTAACGTGACTCAGAAAGTAATCGAGATATACCCTACATCTTTGACTAACACCCAGCTAATGTGCCGACAAAACAGAAGCTAAGTTGCAGCATAAATACTTCAGCACAAGCATCTCAACTACTCCTATTGCATTGATACTCTTTGGTGGCACGATTAACAAACATAATTACCAGTACAATAGAATAACGTATGTCTCTTGATATATAGGTTCATAAGGATGGACTCTAGGATGGGCTCTATATGGTAGTGATATAGTATATCCCTTTGACTTTACGTCCGAGGAACCACTTCCACTAGATAATGGTGGATAAACACAGCATGATTGATTTATTTGTCATTTTTCTTTTTCAAGAGTTGTAGAGTGGAGATGTTGATATGCTAAGGTATCTTCAGAGTCACAATCTCACATTTATGCACCTAAAATCCTTCCCCTACTTCGTCTCAACCGGGCAGCCATTTCAATTTATTTCCTCATGATCGCTTTCCCAACACAGGGCAACTAATAATTAATCTACTGACCACGTATACTGTTGGCGACCAACGTAGACTAATTGGCATCTCTCAATATATTAGGGGACGGCAACATGCTTTCAGCCTTTCCACCTATCACAATATCGCTTCGGCGGATTTTATCGATATTTTTTTTCAAAATGACCTCGGCAACTTCTGAAAAAAAAAAAAGAACACTCATGGTCTTTGTATATGTTTATTTATCCTTCTGCAGCATCCCCTCCTGCCACTACTTTTTTTTTTTATTTTTTTAGAGAAGGGTATTTTTACCCGGCCTCTACATCCAATAGGATATATTTAGCCTTGTAAACAACCCAATCTGAACTCAGAACCTGAAGGTACTACTTAGGTCACTGTAACCACTGGGCTATATGCACTCTTGCCGCTACTTGAAGCAAAAGAAAATTATAATGGGTTTGTGCTAATATACATCTCAATATAAAGTAAAAAATAAACTAAACCAAAATATATTTTTTTGGCAAGTTCGAATTTCAACGGTCCTAGTAAATAAATCACTCGGTTATCGCAATTATTGACAAAACAACCTGGATGTTGTTTTGGTGCTTCATAAACCCCACAGATCACTTCCTTTTGCCCTCAAATTTTTTTTCATTACACACAAGATGCATACACGCACACAAACATCCCCATACCCATGAAGTATATGGATTATTCGACGCGAAACCTGACGAAGACCGGTGATAAATCTTGGACCTCATTAAAATAATGTTGGAAACATACCCATATTTGCGTAATATTTATGGACAATAATTTAAAAAAAGGTGGGTGGAACTATATGATGGACTATTTTTTCCAACATATACATCAGCTGGGAAAGGTCAATCCTACATTCTTACACTACGCATAGACTTTAAAACATCTATCAGCAATTCTGTCTTTACTAGACTCAGCTTTTGTCAGTAATTCTTACAGTAGATTATCTTTCGCTAGAGTTTAGGCACTACGTACACGACTCCACCTCCCCCACGCAATTGATGCCTCTCTCTCTCTCGTTCAATCAGCAACACCTGCCATGACAACGAAGTTTATTAGTAGGTCAACCATGAGGAAGCTTTCGATCGATGGTGGCGTTTAAGGCTCCTCACATCCAGCATTCTTATCTATAATTAATTAGTTGGTTCGTCTCATCCACCGTTTTCAATATTTTTTTTCTGCTTGCACCATGCATCATATTACACGGCCTCGTGCGCATACTCCATCCATCCTATAAAAAAATCAACCAGGATTTGATGCATCATATCTTAATACAATGAATCTAAACAGACACGTATGTAGATTTGTTACAGTAGAATATATTCCATCCAATCTTAGATTGGTTTTTTATATGATTGAGGGAGTAGCTATCTGCATCAAGCATAGCAGGGAAAAACCAAACAACTTATCGTTTGAGCAAGTTTAATAGTATAGCTAAGAGCAAACTATAAAAATGTCCAAACACAGCAGAAAGTATCACTAGTAGAGAAACGGGATCTAGTCCCGGTTAGGAAACCCCTTTAATCCCGGTTTCTCGACCGGGACCCTCTATCCGGGACTAAAGGGGAACCCTTTAGTCCCGGGCTGGAAAACCGGGACTAAAAGACACCTTTAGTCCCGGTTCGTAGCTAGAACCGGGACTAAAGGTCCCCCCGGGGTCGCCGGGTACGACCTTTAGTCCCAGTTTTAGAGGGGCTTTTAGTCCCGATTTAAGGTAAAAACCGAGACTAAAAGTATTTTTTTGCTTTTCAGTTATTTTATTATGTTTCAATTTTTTTTGTTTCTTTACGCTAATATCTAACGTATTATACATTTCTTTTCGTATACGCATATGTACATATATATTACATACTAGTAATAGACATCTTGCATGCAGATAAGTTTAATGCTCTTGTTAAGCAATATTATATAAATATTAGCGCAAAATATTATATGTACAACCACATTTACATAATGTTTCTGACCATCACACCGCACCTAGATACATGGAGTTATTTGAAATTTGGATCATCCAAATTTGGACCCTCCTGAGTAAATGTTTTGGGATGCAAACGACCGTCGAAGTGGTACGCTCCCTCGGGATTTATGATTTGGTCATTAATAAACCCTGCTAATGACTCTTGAATAGCTTTTATCTGATCATCTCGTATGACCTTATACTTCTTCCATTGAAGCTATGAATAAGAGAGGGAAATATAAGTATATTATTAATGTATGTATATATATTATTAATAAGAGAGGGAAAAATAAGTTGTGTGTTTATACGTACGTCTATAGATTTCTCCGTTTTTAGTGAATAATGCAAGAGGTGCTCGCAAACGCAGTATCCACATAAATTGGTATTCTTTGGCTGCTGCAGACACCACTATAAGAGAAAACCATATATCAATCAATTAATCTTATTAGTAACGAATTTAATGGAAGAAAGAGGTGGGCCTAGCTAGTTTACATTGTGTGGGTTTATTCGAAGAGGCACAGTCCATTGACCATGATGTTTTGAAGTGAACCTTACCCAGGCACTACTTAAGAGAAATAAATCAGTCGAGTTATTCATATCATATCGAGATAATGGTGTAAAAATGTGAAGTGCGAGACAAATTATTACCTTTGTAGCATGTCTAGCATGTTTTGGTAATTGGACATTGGCTTTCTCAAGGAGTCCAAGATCATGACATAGCCTTTGTCAATATAGATGACCAAGAGTATCCAGTGAAACCTACAGTTGTACATCATTAATTGCACATTTAGAACGAAGTAGTTGAAATAAAATGTGCACAAGATAAACATTCACTCGAAGTTGTAAGGGAAGAGTATGGTCGTCCTGTGATGTTGTTTATCAAAGAAGCGGTACATATTGTTCTCCGTTTCTTCCGGCTTTTCCTTCACAGTCTTCTCGTGTATGATATATGGATCGAAAAATCCAACATTGAACACCATGTTTTTCTTCTGATTCATCATCTCCATACTGCATGGGTAAGAAAAATACAAAGTGAGAGATATATATTTTACACATACACAAGACTCGTTAATTTTTAAAAAAGAATCACTTACAGACACCAATAGCTCAATAGAGATTTGTCGAGAGCGTCCCTGTGAAATAGCGGGTGTAATTCAGTGAATTCAACGTGTACCAAGTCCTCGCCCCGGAAGAAATGCTCATCTTGAATTTTAGCCGAAATGAGTTCTGTTCCGTTCTGACAGGCTTGCATGTACCAGTTGTGTAACTTGTACATTTGGGTAGGAAGTGATTTTACCGTGTTAGGGTTAACAAGACTCCAGCCATACACATAGCTGGTCTTCCATTTATCGACGTCTACGGTGGCCTTTCGTGGCGATTTCAGCCCCATGAGTGTTTCCCTTGTCAGACCAGTGTCTTTCATCATTTGGATGAGCGCGTCATGATCATACTCTACATGTGATTGTTGAACAACGAGCGGCTCGATTGTTTGCTTCGATTGCATACCGAGTTGTGCAACATCTTTTCCCTGTTTCTTGGTTCTCTTCGACTCCTTGTAAGACTTGTCGAGAGAGCGCTCATAGTCCGATCGAGGCGGTGACTTATTTCTTTCCCTCCTTGCCTTCTCGTGTTGTACGACTAATTTCCTTAGTTTATGGCTTGGCAACATTTTTGCATCCTCGGCATTTTTCTTCATTTGTTCCCTCACATTAGAGAAAAACGCCTTCACCTCTCCCTTTACCACTTCGGCGGTTTCCTCTACAGTCATATCGTATGGCTGCTTCCTCTTTACACCATGTTTTGTTGGGACCGTGGACATACGCTTAATCACCTGGGCCGGCGGAGACACGGGAGGCGGAGATCGTGGACGCGGAGACCGTATCAGTGACTGAGGAGTCGGACTTTGCCGTTGTGCACTTTCACGATCTGGAGATCGAACTGGAGATATGATCGGCCTAGGAGGCGAAGGCAGTCTAGGAGGCGCTCCAGGTATAACGATGTAGCGCTTACGCCAAAGGATGAATCCGTACTCTATTTCACCTAGGGTCATCTGCCCCTCACCGCCAGGAATGTCTAGTGTCAATTGTCGAAATTCTTTTACAACTCTATCCACAGCGACTTTAGCATATCTAGCTTGAATCGGACGGCAATGTATTTGCTGCGAGTTGTTAGACTCCGGAAGAATGACAACACCGGTGGCCACCATGATTGTGATGTTCCTCGCGAGAGTGTGTAGCTCACAAGGCGTCATATTCGTTGTGACGTCATCCACGGGGTAACGCCGTAAGACATCATCATCCTCTTCGATTTCCGTGGAAGCCATGCTGCTTCTACGCTGAGCTGGGCTTATGTTGACAGTCGGCTCTGATGTGTTCACTCGTTGGCTAGCCAATTGTCCCTCAACTTCTTGCAATCTGGACCTCATGCGATTGAAGGATCGCCTCTTCTAAAATTCGAAACCACTCTGCGTCCTCAGCCTTTCTCCTCTGATGGCTTCTGTAGCTTTCCAGATCGTGAGGGAAGCCTTCCTTCCATGGGATCACTCCTTTGCCTCTTGTTCACCCACGGTGTTCAGGATTCTCGAGGGCGTAAGTTAGCTCATCTTTCTCTCTATTGGGCTCGAACTCACCCTTGGCCGTAGCGTCTATGGTGGCAAATAGTCGTCGACAAACTGCTTGCATTTTCTCACCCACAATGCATGCACCGGTATGAGGGTCTAGTGTTCCACCATGCCCAAAAAACCAAGTCCTGGAACGTTCAGGCCAATCAATGGTTGCCGGCCTAATCCCTTTTGCAAGCAAGTTCAGCTCCATTTTTTCCCACTTCGGCATTGCACTCTTGTAGCCACCTGCTCCAAGTGTATGATGATACTTCTTCTTTAATGCATTTTGTTGGGTTTTTTCCTGCCGCATCTTGCTTGTATCAGAAGTCTGGTTGATTACAAATTCATCCCATAAGTCCTTTATCTTCTGCAGGGGACCATCGAAGGATGGAGTCTTATTCTTCTTTACGTATGTTTTGTTCAGCATCATCTTGTACTTAGCAAATAGCGTTGCCATCTTCTTTAGATCCCATTTCTTAACTACTGGTTCTGTTCCTTCTGGTAAATCGAAGTGTGCCTTGACATCATTCCATAAGAGATCCTTGTCTCTGTCAGTGACATATTTTGCATCGGGCTCTTGAGTGTTTTTCTTCCAATACATATGATTGATGCTGATCTTATCCCTAACCCTCACTCCGCACTCATATACAAATTTCTTTGCATTTTCTGACGGCGCGAGCGGTTGTCCATCACTGCTAACTTCAGAGATAATGAATCGCCCCTCCAACGGCTTGGTCGGGCCCCTTACTTTTCTGGACGACGACGTCGTTGTCGATCCAGAGGGCTACACATACATATTGATTGTTTCATTAATACATTCGTTACAAATTGTGTTTAAATCTAAATCTACGATGTATACCTCGCCGGTATTTACTTGTTCTTCCTCGCATTCCAGATTTAAGAACTGACTGCCGTCATCGATATTATCATCGCCGACATACTGTGAGCCTTGATTGATAATGTCAAATATGGTCTCTTCATTTGGGTCGGCCATCTATTCGTTAAATTGATAATGCCAAAAATATGAGTACAAAGTTGAATATACTGTATTATTGAATTTAGAGTATCACATTTTAATCAAAATTAAATCTACCGCTCAATCAAAATTAAATCTACCGTATTATTGAATTTAATGGGTACAAAATTAAATATACATTTCAATCAAAATTAAATCTACCGTATTATTGAATTTAATGGGTACAAAATATGAGTACAAAATTAAATATACATTTCATTCAAAATTAAATCTACCGTATTATTGAATTTAGAGTATCACATTTTAATCAAAATTAAATCTACCGAAATATGAGTACAAAATTAAATATACATTTGAATCAAAATTAAATCTACCGTATTATTGAATTTAATGGATACAAAATATGAGTACAAAATTAAATATACATTTCAATCAAAATTAAATCTACCGTATTATTTAATTTAGATTATCACATTGCCGGTCAAAATTAAATCAACATCACATTATAATTGTAAATTAAAACTAAACCATAAAAATTAAAAGAAATCACCGGCGGTTTGCGACCGGCGGTTGGCGGTGGGCGGCCGGCGGTGGGCGGTGGGGCGTCAGGCGGCGGCGGCGGTGGAGGTTGCCGGGCGGAGGGCACGGAGACCGGTGGTGTGGAGGGCACGGAGGCCGACGGTGTCGGGCGACATCGGGCGGCGGAAGGAGAAGACGGCGGCGTCGGGCGGTGGCGTCGAGCGGTGGGGCGTCGGGTCTGGTGGCGTCGGGAGGTACAGGCCAGCGGTGGGCGGATGAAGGATGAAGATGAAGAGGGAAATGGGAGGGCAGTCTGCGGTAGATGAAGACCCTCTTTAGTCCCGGGTCTTGGCTCCACCCGGGACCAAAGACCTTTAGTCCCGGTTCTAGATGGGAACCGGGACTAAAGAGGGACTTTTAGTCCCGGTTGTTACTTAAAACCGGGACTAAAAGTAACCTTTTAGTCCCAGTTCCAACCTACAAACGGGACTAAAGGTTTCTTTCGCGCGCGCAGCCAAATTTTTAGCTAAAAATTTTTGCTTCCCGCGCACACTATGACACAATTACTTAAAATTACAAAACTAAAGCATGAGATTTGTAGATTGCATAAAAAATAAAATATATGTTCCAAACTATCATTAAAAAAACTACAATTTGTTGGGACCGTGGACAAACGCTTAATCACATCTAATTACATTTATTCTACTAATTAAATCTAATTACATTTATTGTACCAATTAAATCTAATTACATTTATTCTACCAATTAAATCTACTTACATTTAAATCAAAATATGAGTACAAAATTATATTTATTCCACAAATATAAGTACAAAAATAAATCTACCGTATTATTGAATTTATGGGTACAAAATATGAGTACAAAATTAACATCTAATTAAATCTAATTACATTTATACTACCAATTTACATCTAATTACATTCAAATCCAAATATGAGTACAAAATTAAATTTAGATTTCAATGTAATTACATTCAAATCCAATTAAATCTACATTTCAATGTAAATTAAATTTAGATTGCATGGAGAATATAATTTGACGATTAAAACGAGTGTTACATATATATATCCATTACATTTCTGTTGACGACCAAATTTGGTAATTCAAATATCGAAAATCAAGATGGAATCGAAGAGGCTTGAAGAGATAAGATCGTATCGGAAAGCAGAGTGAGAATCGGCTGTGGTCCGAATCGGCTATGGACTGGATCGGCAGAGTCAGAGTCGGACTAGGTTAGCCGATTGAGCCGATTTCGGTAATGTGACTCGGTATACATCATCGGGTTGTGTTAGCGTGCTTCATATGGATTGCCATGCACGGATAGAGTCCTGAGGAGGCGATTGTATCTATTAATTAGGGTATTTTATGTAATTTCCTTATAGATATTCTCGGTAAGAGTCCGCCTAAGGGACTTGTTGGTTAGTTGGATTTGTATTAGGATAATATGAGTCGTGTTCGTGATGGACAATGTTTGTAATTTCGGGTATAAATATAATCCCGAGGTCTTGTAAAGAATAACAACACACGTTCAATCAATCTCGGCGCATCGCCAAACCTTTGTTTTCTATTCTCGACAAGTTTGTGCTTTCGAGTCGTGCTGCATCAATTTGATCTTCGGCGAAAAGGTATTTCTTGTCATGGCGAATTACATCATTAGGGCTAGTGCTTACATCTCTATGACACTCTAGTTCTTTGTTGTGATTCTATGAGTTATCATATATGTTATATAACTTAAATCGGCAATGCAATCTACCTATATCGACTAGATCCTTTCTAGGGTTTCATCGATATCGGCTAGATTACTTTGTTAATCTAGGTTATATAATGTATCCACCATCCCGAAAAAGCAACCATCGGCTTGATTCTTTAGATCTCATGCTTCTATTTATACTTAATGCTGCATTGGTTCAGTCCAACCTATTAAGTCGTATTTAGAATCATGGTATCTAACCTGCTTCATGGTTGTTAATAAGGATAGTATCGGGGTTTCAGCCGATCTTACCTGTTATAGATGCTTTACATTGTGTTAAGCTTTGTTTAATATTCTATATCTGCCCCTTATATCAGGATCTAATCTAATGTAAATATATTAAGCTTAATATCAATCTGATTGATTATAGTTTAATATATTTATTACTAGAGAATATCCTAACATAAGGTTGTATCGGAGCTATAGCCGATACATACTTAAACCTAGATATCGGCTATGACATCAATCTGCATAATCATTATGTCATGTTACCTTTAGACTTGGGCAATTTATACTGTCTCGGTTCAGTCCAATCTATCCCAATTGCTTATTTCTAAAGTAATATAGATTCATTGATTATGTAGCGTTCATCTTTTCAGCCGATATACTAGTTGTAGGGTTAGTTCTATCATTGACTAAACCTTATAGCCGATTCATGCTTTATTGCATCGGCTAGGTCACATACGATATGAAATCGGCCCTATGGCCGATTGTCTATCGTTTACTGATATTCTTTGCATGTTTTTCTTGTTGATTGCAGGATCAAATCAACTGGCACGCCCTTGCATCTGAAGCCCTAATTTTGGACCTGCACTAGAGTAAAGCAAACCTCTCAGGCCAGTGTGTGTTTTTTGCATCAACACGCTTTTGGCACGCCCGGTGGGACTCGTGTCATCATGTCTCCAAACATCACTGAAGTCGCGGAGGACAACATCATCGCGGTTACACCCGAGCAGCTGAATGATGAACAGAAGGAAGAATTGCGACAACTGCTGGATCAACTTCAAAACCAGTATTTGCATTCCTTCACAGTCACCCGGCAAGATCGTCCAAAGAGCTAAAATCCAAGTACCGACGATCGTGAAGCGAGACCCAAGTACTTCTGGATCCGGAGAAGAAAAGGATAAACAAGTGAAAACCGAATCGAGTAACGAAGAACTGCACACATTACAAGATCGCATCAATTCGGCTGTACATCATGCGCTAGTCAACCAGTCCGGAGTACTTGTCAATACCTTAACAAACATGATCAAGTCGGTGGTCGATGGAACGATAGCCGAGGAAAAAGCTAAAGGACCTATTTATCTACCGGACGGCGCGTTCTCAGCATATAAAACCGTGAAGACAGAGATCGGTGGAAATCAAGGAAATCAACAAGTGCTTCAAACCCAGGCTCCATCGGCTCATTTCTCAAGTTCAAATATTCCGTCAGTTCTAACCAGATCACAGCCGATCACTGGGGGGCAAGCGTCAACTCAATTAACACCAGAACAATTGATGAGTATTCTTCATCCAAAACCGCCAGCTGTTGACACATCTTACCAAATTCCTTCGGTTCCACAACAGCCGATTGGAATTACGCAGCCGATAAGCCAGCGACACAGTACAGAACAACTTCCTTATGTGCCACCACAAGGCATATCGGCTGGCTTCAATAATCTTTATCAGCCTCACTCACCACGACCTCAGCCGATCCAATACGGCCAGATAGATTCAATACAACAGCAGTATGGTGGAGCAACACCTCATCAACCCTGGGCCGATATGATCACTGACGTCATGAGGGAGCAATTTGGACTTAAACCGAAAGATAATGGCAACATGTATCGGCATCCGTATCCAGAATACTTTGATCGGGTTTCGTTGCCAAACCGATACAAGGTGCCAGACTTCTAAGTTCTCAGGACAAGACAATATATCAACCTACGAGCACATTAGCCGATTTCTAGCTCAGTGTGGTGAGGCATCGGCTACAGAAGCTCTCAGAGTTCGCTTATTCCCGCTTTCCTTGTCTGGATCAGCATTCACCTGGCTTTCATCATTGCCATATAATTCAATCAGGAGCTGGGCCGATTTGGAGAAACTATTCCACAAGTACTTTTTCAGTGGAGTTCAAGAGATGAAGCTATCGGACCTCCCAGCTATTAGACAGAAATCAGACGAATCGGTTCCAGATTATATTCAACGATTCAGAGACGTGAGAAATAGATGTTACAGCTTATCTTTATCGGATTCTCAACTAGTCGATTTAGCCTTTCAAGGTTTGCTGGCGCCGATCAGTGAGAGGTTCTCGGCTCAAGACTTTGACAGTTTGGCACATTTAGCTCAGAAGGTATTGGCTCACGAAACAAGATTTCAAGAGGCTAGGAAATTCATCAAAAAGGCTAATAATGTAAACAATGTCTACAATTATGATTCTGACTCTGGAGATGAAGACCCAGATATCAATGCAGCCGAATGGGCTAGGAACAAGAAGACGGTGGTCTGTCAATGGGCTAAGAATTCGGCTACAGAGGAAAGGTTTGACTTTGACATTACCAAGACCGATAGGATCTTCGATCTCCTTCTTCAGGAAAAACAGATTCAACTGCCGGCAGGACATATCATCCCATCGGCTGAAGAGTTGAAGAAAAGGAAGTACTGTAAATGGCACAACACAGGGTCTCATCACACTAATGATTGCAAAATTTTCAGACAATAGATCCAGTCGGCTATCGAACAAGGAAAAATTAAGATTGATGGATCCAAAATGGTAAAGAGGCCGATGAAGATAGATGGACACCCTTTTCCAGTGAACATGGTGCATCCTGGATACAACAGGAATACAGCCGATGGAAATAAAAACTATACTAGGAGTATCAGATCGGCTGGTATGATCGGCAAGTATCAAAACAGGCGCCAAAAGGAGGAGGAGTCATATCCCAATGAAGAAGAGAGATATTTTGATCTCCATTGGAGTTGTGAATTTTTTAGGTTCTGCTGGAACGAAGGTATGAGGCTACCATCTATCGAAAATTGTCCTGACTGCAATGATCCTGATGTCCAATTCATCCAAGAACCAAGCCGACGACATGCAATTACACATCGGCCAAGACAATCAAGGCTGTCAGTACATGAAAGACTTGGGCCGATGCACCAAGACGATGATGAAGATGACTCACGTAGAGAATCCAAGCCAATGCATCCCCAATGGTGTCCTTCTGGGATATTCACCAAAAATCAAAAGAGAAGAGTCCCAAGGATGAGGAACAGAGAGCAATTCCAGGAGGTTGAGGGTGCAATTGAGCATCGGCTGCGGCAGAAAAAGAAGAAAGTATGGCGCATGAAGAGCAAGGTGGTGCCAGCCGATGAAGTCAGAGCCGATCGCAACAAGGGCAAGGAAGTGATGTCATCTGAGGTAAATATGGTTTTTATGTTGCCAGCCGAATATGCAGTAGAGCAAGTTGTCGAGCAAGAAGAAGACATGCCATCGGCTAAATTGATGTTATCTCCACAACAAGCTGTTTTTGAGAAGCCCGAAGGAACAGATCATCGGCACCTCAAGCCACTCTATGCTAAGGGATTTGTCAATGGTAAGGCGATGTCAAAAATGCTAGTCGATGGAGGGGCAGCTGTTAATTTAATGCCTTATACAACATTCAGAAAGCTTGGGAAGAACTCAGAGGATTTGATCAAAACCAACATGGTTCTGAAGGATTTTGGCGGGAACCCATCTGAGACCAAGAGAGTTTTGAATATGGAGCTAACCATCGGCAGTAAAACAATTCCAACCACTTTCTTTGTTATTGACGGGAAGGGTTCCTACAGTCTATTGTTGGGAAGAGATTGGATCCATGCCAACTGTTGCATCCCTTCAACAATGCACCAAAGGCAGTTAAAGGGCAAGCGATAGCCGATTTCATAGTTGAACACAGGGATACCAGTGTTGATAATATTGAAATCATGCCATGGACTTTATTCTTTGATGGATCAGTTTGTACTCATGGTTGTGGTATCGGCTTGGTGATAATATCACCTAGGAGGCAAGTTTTCAGTTTGCTTTTACTGTCAAACCATATTCAACAAATAATCAAGCGAAATATGAAGCTGTTCTCAAAGGGTTGCAGTTATTAAGAGAAGTCGAAGCCGATGCTGTTGAGATCATGGGTGACTCATTGTTGGTGATAAGACAATTATCTGGGGAATATGAATGCAAGAATGATACTTTAATAATCTATAATGAGAAATGTCAGGAGCTGATGAATACATTCAAGATGGTTACTTTGAAGCATATTCCTAGGGAGCAAAATGTTGAAGCCAATGATTTAGCTCAAGGCGCCTCCGGATATAGGCCGGTGTTACAAGGAATTGAAGTAGAAGTGGCCTGTGTTCCAGCCGATGATTGGAGGTTTGATGTTTTTGAGTATCTAAAGAATCCTTCAAAATCGGTTTCAAGGAGATTAAGGTATAAAGCTCTTAAGTATGTTTTGTTGGATGATTCATTATATTATCGGACGATTGATGGAGTTCTGTTGAAGTGCTTGAGTATGGAAGAAGCTAAAGTTGTCATGTGTATGGTTCATGAAGGTATTTGCGGGACACATCAATCGGCTCATAAAATGAAGTGGTTACTCCGAAGAGTTGGATATTTTTGGCCGACCATGCTGGAAGATTGTTTCAGATATTATAAGGGGTTGTCAAGATTGTCAGAAGTTTGGAGCAATTCAGAGAGCGCCAGCATCGGCTATGAACCCTATTATCAAGCCATGGCCGTTCAGAGGTTGGGGTATTGATATGATCGGCCAAATTAATCCACCATCAAGCAAAGGACATAAGTTCATATTGGTTGCAACTGATTATTTCACTAAGTGGGTTGAGGCCATTCCTTTGAAGAAAGTTGACAGTCAAGATGCGATCAATTTTGTTAAAGAGCATATTATATACAGATTTGGTTTGCCACAAACAATTACAACTGATCAGGGTTCTATATTTGTATCGGACGAGTTTGTTCAGTTTGCTGATAGCATGGGCATTAAGTTGTTGAATTCATCACCATATTATGCACAAGCCAATGAACAAGTTGAGGCATCTAACAAGAGTTTGATTAAGTTGGTCAAGAGAAAGATAGCTGAATACCCCAAGAAGTGGCATACTATTCTGGCTAAGTCATTATGGTTCTATCGGATGGCTTGCCATGGTGCAATTCAGGTACCTCCTTATCAACTGGTTTATGGGCATGAAGCTGTATTACCATGGGAAACCAATATCGGCTCTAGGAGGATTTCTTTACAGGATGAGTTAACAGCCGATGATTATCATAATTTGATGGTTGATGAGTCAGAATATTTGGTTCAAGTAAGATTGCGAGCTCTTGAGAAAGTTAGGAAAGATAAAGAGAGGGTTGCAAGACATTATAACAAGAAGGTTGTACCCAAATCTTTTGAGGAGGGTGAGCTGGTTTGGAAATTAGTGCTGTCGATAGGGGCCAGAGACAATAAATTCGACAAATGGTCACCGAATTGGGAAGGACAGTTTCAAGTTCATAAATGTGTTTCTAAAGGGGCCTATATGTTAAAAGGACTCGATGGAGAAGTATTTGGAAGATCACTTAATGGAAAATACTTAAAGAAATATTATCCAAGTGTTTGGATTGGTTCATGATCGGCTATGGTTTGTCGGTTGATGGTTGATAGCCGATGTGTTTCCATGACCTTTCGATGGCCGATATTTTTATCGCCCTTAGACATTTAAGTTTGCAGCATTGTGTTCCATACTACAAACTTGGGGGGCATGGAAGATGAAAAGTTGGAAATTTTTGGGCAAACTTTAGTATACGTTGGAATACAGCCAAGTTTGTCAGATATAAAATTGGTTTATATGAAAGCAACAGTATCAATCGGCATAAGGAAGTGAAGAGGTTATGTTACAATATAAATGTTTTAGCCGATTACAGAATTAATTACAAAATTCTTCTAAGTCCCTATTACAGGAAATCATTGAGCATGATATTTCTGGATTGCTGACAATGCCTGTTACCGGATTTCTTCAACTTCTGCAACGGCTTGGGCATCTTGGGCATCAGTTCCAGGAATTACCTTCAAGGACTTAGTCATGGTGGCCACATTCTTTATAGCCGATTTCAGTTTTGCTTTTTGTTCTCCAATGGCTTTGGGGAGATCGGCTAATTTCTGCTTTTCCAATGCAATTTTGGCATTACATTCTTCAAGCTTGGCTAGCAGATCTATTCTTTCGGCCTCTAGTTGATTTATCGAAGCTTTAATTGGCTCTTCGGCTAGTTGATCGAGCTTGGTTTTCTCATCATGAACTAACTGCCGATTGGCTTGAATGGTGGCCTCGATATCCTTTTTCTCTCGTCTATCGGCTATCCTTTGTCTTGCTTTCTCCAGTTTAAATTGATGCTGCTCAAGATACATAGCTAGGGTAACTATATTGGACAATTCATCTGGTAGAAGAGCTTGGATTTCTTGGAATCTAGTCCGGAGAGTGCTGCAGTCAACTACCAGGCTGTCCAGAGATGCTTCTAGCCGATGTGCAATATCTTCAAGATTCCTTTTCACATCATCGGCTAGAGGAGCTAAGGATTTGCTTGATATTTCTCCTTCTGCTTCTTCATCAAAGTAGTCCTTTATATCAAAAGAGAATAAATCGGCTAAGACCTGCAAATAGGAAAGATGAAAAGAGTACAAGTAAGAGGATATTTTTATATAGCCGATTTGAGAGGTTTTAAGATTGCGACTTACAGGGATTGCAGGAGCAGCGATTTCTTCTTCTTCAACATGATGGCTGCCTACAGCCGATGTGGTATGTTCACTGGAGACCGGTTGTGCTACAGGTGATGGAGGGGAAGGAGGCTGAAAATATTCATGCAAGTGTTAGATAGTATCGGTTAATGAAGTATTCAGAGGATTAAAAGGTTGAAACTTACCAGAGGAGCTTGAATGGATGGTTTAGCCGATACTTGTGCTGGTTTCTTTTTCTCGGCTGGTCTTTTCTTCTACAAAATGCAAGAGTTGGTGGATTAAGTTGAGGGTGAGTAAAGAAAATTTGTATCAAGGAAGATGAATTTACCCTGGGTTGCCGAGTGAAGACAGCTGGAATAGGAGTTGTGGGGGTTTGCTTTGGAGAGGCTGGAGGTGTTTCTTTTCCCACATCACTAGATTCGGCTGCAGCTTCATCTATTGCCCGTTCAATGGATGCTTCTTTTAGGGCTTCATCTGCATCATCGACTGTTGGAGGTGGTTGTTTCTTGGCCTTTTTCTTCGTAGCTGGTGGCACAGCAGTTGATGCTCTAGTTCTCCTTTTCCTGCCTGCATCGGCTGTTTCTTTCATTTGTCCTTGGAGCAGGCTTGATGTCTTGGGGGCATGATAGCCGATGACAGGAGGAGTCATGCCACATATGTTAGGAAATAGCCCTGCAGCATATTCAATTTCTTTACCACTTTTGCTGGTATGAGGAGGAGATGAGTCTGTGGTCTGAAAGAGCAAAGATAGTTCATGAGTTATAAATAGAATCGGCTGATATGTTTAAAACAGGAATAAAAAAAGAGAAGTTACCTGAGGGATCATGTCAGGGAAGAGGTCTGTCATGTAGATGGTAGCCGATTCGTGAAAACGATGTTGTTTCCACTCAGCCCACCATGAGGTGAAGACTTTGCTCCTGAACATAGCTAATTCAATATCATTAATACTGCCAAGAGAGGGGCTTGGAATGTTCAGCAGCCGATCCATCATGAGACTTGAAGATATCTCTCCTCGGCATTCAATCTTGTCAGTAAACCATAAGCCGATTGGGAGTTGACCCATACCAAATTGTCTTGCTGAGCTCATGGGATGGTAGAACTCATATGAAACCTTTATGTTCCTGCCTTGATGGATGCCGACAGGAAGGATGCATGGGCTGATGGCTGTGGTATATACTTCTCTGGATTTCTGGAATTTGTCATGGTTTATTTCTTCAAATCTGAAGTCCAGTGGCAGTTCAAAGTTGGCTGATTCATCATAGAAGAACCAGATTCTAGCATCTTTTTGAAAGCCGTCATAGAAGCTGAAAAACCAGTCCTTGAGTAGTTCTGCTGATAATTTTGCTCCTGCATCGGCTGGGGTGCTGGCATATTCTCCAAAGGACATACACCTCCGATGGGTTATTTCTTCACCATCGTCATCGGTGATCGGCTCTAGTCTTGGAAACTCTGCCTCAGTCAAGGGTGGCTGATTGACAGCTTTCATTACAACTAAGTTCAGCCAAGATTGGAGTAACCACCATAGACCACCTGTACTGACTGTTGAGCCGACAGCTAGTTTGGCCGATGCATTATTCAGAGTTTGATACAAATAGCCGAGTAGAATTTTTCCTAAAGGAAATTGTCTTTTTTCTTCAAGTGCTTCGGCTATATGTTGCCAGTTTGAGGTTGGGCCACAACTGGATCCACAGAACAAAAATTTCTCCAACCACATCAGCAAAAAGGCAGTATGCTCTCTAGGGGAGACTGAGCCTTGACCCATGTTAGTTGAAATAAACCAGACCATCCTCCTATGCTCTTGGTTTTAAAGTCAAATCTATTCTTGGAGTTTAAGATCATCGGGTTGGCAGATGAGGTAATATCAAGTCCAGTTAACATGGTTATATCCAAGAGAGTTGGTGTCATTGGTCCTTGATTGAACATGAAGGCATTAATGGTGTTGGACCAGAAGTAGCTAGCAGAGGCCATCAACGGTTCATCCTTAGCTGAATTTGCCAGAGTAAGAGCTAGGGCTTGGCCGATGCCTATCTCATCCCAGTGGTTCTGCTTGCTAGCCGATATGCGCTTGTACCATGCAGGCCAGCTTTTCTCTAGGGATGGCCAAGATTTGAATGTGTTCTTCCAATGCCCTATGTTTGGATTTGCTAGTCTGAAGGGAATCCTATTTGTTTCGGCGATGATAAACTCAGTTGGGTCTGAATTGCCGATTGGTCCAAGGAAGTAATTGTTCTCATAATTCAGACTAGGGACAGCAACTAGGTTTGCGAGGTGCTACATCAACAAAGCAAAAGAGAAGAGAAGCGGACTAAGATTGCGGGAAAATGAAATTAGATGAGCAAAAAGGAGATCTAGCCGATGGGACTTACCTCAGCGTATTCGGCCGATGGGGCAGCGGATGGAGCGGATGACGAAGACATCTTCTCTCCGACGGAAGTTGGATGAGCGAAGGATTGCTTGAAGTTGACTGCTTGCACCGAGGGGATCGCCGGAGTTGGGAGAGACGGAGATTGCGAAAGCGGTGGTAACAGTAAATAACGGTGTGAAGTTTCTTGGGGCCGTTGGTTAGGTATTTAAAGAGATGTGGTAACGGTAAAAAAACGGAAAGAGCGAGATTATCTCGGAGATAAGATTTGGCAAATCCGAAACATTACCAAATATTCCGGACTTGGGGGGCATGTGTTGACGACCAAATTTGGTAATTCAAATATCGAAAATCAAGATGGAATCGAAGAGGATTGAAGAGATAAGATCGTATCGGAAAGCAGAGTGAGAATCGGCTGTGGTCCGAATCGGCTATGGACTGGATCGGCAGAGTCAGAGTCGGACTAGGTTAGCCGATTGAGCCGATTTCGGTAATGTGACTCGGTATACATCATCGGGTTGTGTTAGCGTGCTTCATATGGATTGCCATGCACGGATAGAGTCCTGAGGAGGCGATTGTATCTATTAATTAGGGTATTTTATGTAATTTCCTTATAGATATTCTCGGTAAGAGTCCGCCTAAGGGACTTGTTGGTTAGTTGGATTTGTATTAGGATAATATGAGTCGTGTTCGTGATGGACAATGTTTGTAATTTCGGGTATAAATATAATCCCGAGGTCTTGTAAAGAATAACAACACACGTTCAATCAATCTCGGCGCATCGCCAAACCTTTGTTTTCTATTCTCGACAAGTTTGTGCTTTCGAGTCGTGCTGCATCAATTTGATCTTCGGCGAAAAGGTATTTCTTGTCATGGCGAATTACATCATTAGGGCTAGTGCTTACATCTCTATGACACTCTAGTTCTTTGTTGTGATTCTATGAGTTATCATATATGTTATATAACTTAAATCGGCAATGCAATCTACCTATATCGACTAGATCCTTTCTAGGGTTTCATCGATATCGGCTAGATTACTTTGTTAATCTAGGTTATATAATGTATCTACCATCCCGAAAAAGCAACCATCGGCTTGATTCTTTAGATCTCATGCTTCTATTTATACTTAATGCTGCATTGGTTCAGTCCAACCTATTAAGTCGTATTTAGAATCATGGTATCTAACCTGCTTCATGGTTGTTAATAAGGATAGTATCGGGGTTTCAGCCGATCTTACCTGTTATAGATGCTTTACATTGTGTTAAGCTTTGTTTAATATTCTATATCTGCCCCTTATATCAGGATCTAATCTAATGTAAATATATTAAGCTTAATATCAATCTGATTGATTATAGTTTAATATATTTATTACTAGAGAATATCCTAACATAAGGTTGTATCGGAGCTATAGCCGATACATACTTAAACCTAGATATCGGCTATGACATCAATCTGCATAATCATTATGTCATGTTACCTTTAGACTTGGGCAATTTTATACTGTCTCGGTTCAGTCCGATCTATCCCAATTGCTTATTTCTAAAGTAATATAGATTCATTGATTATGTAGCGTTGATCTTTTCAGCCGATATACTAGTTTTAGGGTTAGTTCTATCATTGACTATACCTTATAGCCGATTCATGCTTTATTGCATCGGCTAGGTCACATACGATATGAAATCGGCCCTATGGCCGATTGTCTATCGTTTACTGATATTCTTTGCATGTTTTTCTTGTTGATTGCAGGATCAAATCAACTGGCACGCCCTTGAATCTGAAGCCCTAATTTTGGACCTGCACTAGAGTAAAGCAAACCTCTCAAGCCAGTGTGTGTTTTTTTGCATCAACAATTTCACAACGTTACAAATCTTACATAAATCGGTAAAATATTATTTATTTAGTATGATCGCGCCGTAGCCATGGTTCATCCTCATTATTTATTATGATGCTTGGGTCAGTGTTAACCGTGAAGGGTGGAATCTCATCGTTCTTTTCATAATCTTCAGGCATGTCGGACTTGTCTTCGATTCCCACGATGTTTCTTTTCCCTGAAAGAATTATGTGACGCTTTGGCTCACCGGAGAGCTTGTCGTTTCTCCCCCTCTTTGGTTTGGTAGACATGTCCTTGACATAGAAGACCTGAGTCACATCCTTGGCTCGAACGAACGGTTCGTCCCTGTATCCAAGATTTTTGAGGTCGGCTGTAGTCATACCGTATATCTTGTCCACTGATACACCACCCCTGGTTAGCTTCACCCACTGGCATCAAAACAAAGGGACCTTGAAATTTGGTCCATAGTCCAGTTCCCATATTTCCTCTATACGGCCATAATATGTTTCCTTATTGCCATTCGGGTCTGTGGTATCTATGCGTACTCCACTGTTCTGGTTCGTACTCTTTTTGTCTTGGATTATCGTGTAAAATGTATTCCCATTTATCTCATATCCTTGGAATGTCATGATATGCCACGATGGTTCCCTGGACAACAAGTACAATTGCTCATCAATTGTATCATCCCCCTAAGATGTTTTCGCAACCAACCGCCAAATGTTTCCACGTGACGATGCGTAATCCGGATCTCAGGCTTCCCCGGGTTATCCGATCGTATAATGTTCATGTGTTCTAGGATATACGGACGAACCAATGAGGAGTTTTGCAGCACAGTGTAGTGTGCTTTACGGAAAGAATCTTCGTCTGTACTAAATATTGATTTTTTTCCTATTGTTCCTCTTCCACCTAATCGACCCTCATACCGCGACTGAGGACACCAATGGGGTTAAGATCAGGAATAAAGTCAACATAGAACTCAATGACCTCTTCCGTTCCGTAACCCTTGGCGATGCTGCCTTCTGGGCGTGCACGGTTGCGTACATTTTTCTTCAGGACTCCCATGAACCTTTCAAAGGGGAACATGTTGTGTTGGAATACAGGACCGAGAATAGTAATCTCTTTAACAATGTGTACTAGTAGATGTGTCATGATATTGAAGAACGATGGCGGGAAAACCAGCTCAAAGCTGACGAGACATTGGACCACGTCCTTCTGCAGCTGGGCTAGATTCAATGGATCGATTGCCTTATGAGATATTGCGTTCAAGAATGCACATAGTTTCACAGTAGCTAATCGGACATTCTCAGGTAAAATGCCTCGTAATGCAACAGGAAGTAATTGGGTCATAAGCACATGGCAATCATGAGACTTTAGGTTTTGGAATTTCTTCTCTGGCACGTTTATTGTCCCCTTTACATTTGACGAGTAGCCCAATGGTACCTTGATACTTTTTAGGCATTCAAACATACTTTCCTTCTCTTCTTTACTTAAAGTGTAGCTCGCTGGACCAAAATAATCAGGTCTATCCTCTATGTTCTCTGGATGCAATTTATCTCTCCCTTGCATACATTGTAGGTCTTGTCGCGTTTCAAGTGTATCTTTCGACTTTCCATACACACCCATGAAGCCCAACAGGTTGACACAAACATTATTCGTCAGATGCATCACGTCGATCGCGTGGCGGACGTCTAGGACTGACCAATAGGGTAGCTCCCAAAATATAGACTTCTTCTTCCACATGGGAGCGTGTCCGTCAGCATCATTTACAACAGGTTGGTTGCCAGGTCCCTTCCCGAAGACAACGTGCACATCTTTGACCATGTCGAATACTTCATCACCACTGTGGTTCTCAGGCTTCGTCCGGTGATCCGGTTTACATTAGAAATGTTTGCCCTTTTTTCTTAGTGGGTGGTTGACAGGAAGAAAGCGACGATGACCAACGTAGACAACTTTTCGACTTTTTTTCAAATATACACTTTCAGTATCTTCTAAACAGTGCGTGCAGGCCTTATATCCCTTGTTTGTCTGTCCTGAAAGATTACTAAGAGTAGGCCAATCATTGATTGTTACAAACAACAATGCTCGTAGGTCGAAATTTTCCTGTTTGTACTCATCCCACACACGTACACCTTTATCTTGCCACAGAAGTAGCAGTTCATCAACTAATGGCCTTAGGTAGACATCAATATTGTTGCCAGGTTGCTTTGGTCCTTGGATGAGCACGGGCATCATAATAAACTTTCGCTTCATGCACAACCACGGAGGAAGGTTATAATACATAAAGTTACTGGCCAAGTGCTATGACTACTGCTCTGCTCACCGAAAGGATTCATGCCATCCGTACTTAAACCAAACCTTAGGTTTCTTGCGTCCTCGGCAAACCGTGGGACTTCTCTGTCGATTGTTCTCCACTGAGAACCATCAGCAGGGTGTCTCAACATAGCGTCAACCTTACGGTCCTCCTTGTGCCAGCGCAGTAACTTTGCATGATCTCTGTTTCGAAACAAACGTTTCAAACGTGGTATTATAGGAGCATACCACATGACCTTCGCAGGGATCCTCTTCCTAGGACGTTCACCCTCGATATCACCCGGGTCATCTTGCCTTGTCTTATACCGCGACGCACCGCATACCGGGCAAGCATCCAAATTCTCGTAATCCTCACCGCGGTACAAAATGCAGTCATTTGGACAAGCATGTATCTTCTGCACCTCTAATCCCAGTGGGCACATAACCTGTTTTGCTTCGTATGTAGTGGCGGGCAATTCGTCACCCTTCGGAAGCATCTTCTTTATGATTTTTTAGTAACTCCTCAAATCCTTTGTCAGATGCACCATTCTTTGCCTTCCATTGCAGCAATTCCAGTGTTGTACCCAATTTTTTCTGCCCCTCTTCGCAATTTGCATATAACAATTTCTTATGATCCTCTAACATGCGCTCGAACTTCATCCTATCTTTTTCAATTTCGCAGTCTCTATGTGCATCGCGTATTGCCTGACCAAGATCATCAACAGGCTCATCTTCTGGCGCTGCCTCCTCGTCCGTTTCCATATCACCGAAGGCACCATATTCACGAAACGCACCAATGTCATCATCATCCCCTTCTTCATCTTCTTCCATTATAACCCCACTCTCTCCGTGCTTGGTCCAACATATATAACCGGCCATGAAACCCGACCTAAACAGGTGTTCGTGAATTGTCTTGGAGGAAGAATAATCCCTCATGTTCTTACAATTAATACATGGACAACACATGAAACCATTCCGCTTATTTGCCTCGGCCACACGTAAGAAAGCATGTACGCCCTCAATAAACTCCCCAGATCGGCGGTCACCGTACATCCATTGCCGGTTCATCTGCATTACATTAACACATGAAAAATAATTATTGCATGACTAATTAATTTTAAGGTGTATTAATAAAAAACATTATTAATAAAAAAGATTTCAACTAAAAGTTTAGTGCTTTCAGATAGCGGATTGCCAATTTTATTGGCCCTCTCGCCAATAAGTCAAATAAAATTTATGATGTGTGTACAAAACTACACAACTAAGTCTCATCACCATGTGCAAAAGTGGACAAGCAGAAGGCGACTCATCGATGTTGTAGTCGTCTCGAGTCGCCCCTACTTGCCCACTCCGGTGCAAGGCGACGTATATATTCTCTCTTAGTCCTCACAATATTAACATTGCCACACACAATCAAATATTGACCATATCATCATCGAGCTATACCATGAACTAACTAAATAAAAACAAACCACAAATTTCTCAAATTTAAACCGTAAAACGAGCAACACTATCAATATATCGTATGAGAAGGAGGTTGCTAACCTTTCAACAAGAAAGAATGGTCGGACGAATCGAAGAAATGGGAGAACGAAAATCTTCACAAATGGAGCCGCCGGCCGGAGCAAAAATACCAAGGTCAAGCTCGGGCAGGAGGTTGAAGGAGGCGATTTTATAGTGGAACTTTTAGTCCCGGTTGGGGGCAAAAACCCGGACTAAATCCGCTCTTTTAGTCCCGGTTTGGGGCACTAACCGGGACCAAGACCTTTAGTCCTGGTTTGGAGAACCAACCGGGACTAAAAGAGGGGATTTAGTCCCGGTTGGGGACTCCAACCGGGACTAAAGGTCCCTCCCCCGCCCGACACTCGACTAGCCGTTGGGGCGTGCATGTTTAGTCCCGGTTGGAGCTCCCAACCGGGACTAAAATGTCCATTAGTTCCGGGTTCTATTTTAACCGGGACTAAAACTAAATTCCAAAGCCCTATTCTCTACTAGTCTATAGTCAGTATGTACAATAGTTGGCTACTAGTAAGGGCATGAGCAATGTATATAGGAGAAATAGTCCTTATGAGTGGGTCATGTATAGCTTTTACTTGTTTCTATTTCCACGGTTCTTAAGGCCTAGATAAACTTTATATGTGGGACCCACTAGCAAATAAAAAAAAGCCTAAGCGTCCACCCTTTATTCCCCGTGAGAAAATGGATATTTAGCCATCTTCAAAAATGGACATTATGACATCCTCAAAATGCGATTCGAAATGTTTTCGCTATTCGCACATGCTACTCGCCACATTGCCATTTTCGCTTTTTCGGTGATTTCCAAAATGTTTTTCACTCTTCTACGTGGTGATCAGATGAAAATGCCCCTATGGCTTACCTTTTCTTCATTTTGCCAAGTAAAAGGGGATCGAGTTAGCTTAGCCTGCGCTGCCACCATGTCGTCGTCGCCTTCCTCGCCCGGCACTGCCGCACATCATCGAGGACTGCCTCGGCATCGTGCAGCTACTCAGCGATAGCACGGTGACGCGTTCCGATGACTACTCCAGCATCCCTCTCCTATGCAACGTCCCTACCGACCTGCCCGTCTAGTGGAAGGACGTCGTCTACGACCCTGGCTGTGACCTCCGCCTCCTCATGTACGCGCCGACCAGTCGCGACGAGGAGGAGAAGCCGCCGGTGCTCGTGTACAGTGGTGTGGGTTCGTGATGCTGCTGTCTTCCGTGTAGTAGTACTGTAGTAGGTCTGTAGTAGTACTCCTACTCCAACAAGAAGAAGAATCATAATACTACTACTACGAGATGTATGTTTGCGGTGGAGTTGGCCTCGCAGGGAAGCTCACAGCCACCATGCTCTCCGCTGACTACCGCCTCGCCCCTGAGCACTGCCTTCCCGCCATGCACGAGGATGCAGAGTTCGTCCTCTCATAGCTCCGTGCCCAGGGCGTGGCGGTGTCATCGTCGTCGTCCGCCAACCCGTGGCTCACCATGTCAGCTGACTTCGAGAGGGTGTTCGTATGTGGCAACTCGTGTAGCGGCGACATCGTACGGCACCTCACCATTGGTTGTGACTCCGGCAAGATCGTGCTCCACCTAGCGATGATGACATGGTGGTGGTGCGCACTTAGCTCATCTTTATCCCCTTTCACTGGGCGAAATGAGGAAAAGGCAAGGCATGTGGGCATTTTCGTCTGATCACCACGTGGAAGAGACAAAAACATTTTGGAAATCACTGAAAAAGCAAAAATGGCAATGTGCCAAGTAGCGCGTGCTCGAGATTGGTATTTTATCGAATCATGTTTTGAGAATAGCATAATAGCAAAACCTAGTTTTGAAGATGACTAAATATCCATTTTCTCCTTCCTTGTTCCCTTCTCCCCTTTCCTCTCTCTCGAACTGCTTCATGTACGACGCTGCTCGTCATTCCTCCCCATCATCGCCTGTTACTCCTTCTCCAGTCTACCTTCCTCCATCCAAATCGAGCCCCCATGCCCTCGGATTGACTTCTTCCCCGACCAAATCAAGCCCCCAAGCTCTAGGATTGATTTCTCCCCCATGTAGAATGCTCATGGTTCCCGAGGGCATGCTGCAAGCCACCAAGGTGGCGGATCTAGCGGTGGTGCTTGCGGGCATGCACAAATTCAACAACAGCGGAGGCGTTGCTTGGGGAAGGAGGGAGGAGCAGCGATGGCAGCGCTCGCGGACAAAGCGGCGACGGAAGGTCCATGCAAGTTCCCTTTGATTTGCTCCTCAACTTTTTCCCTTTTTCAATGGCGGCAAGCAACTGAATCTGGCAAATCTGAAGAGAGCACACATGAGAGAGGAAAGATGGTGATTTCTTTTATTCCTTGTGGGTGGTCCATATGCATAAGGGATAGTTCAACCATGTATAATTAGGTCTTATGGGCTTAATAGCCCATCTTATTTCCAAATTGTGGATACTCTAAGTTGTTATACACGGGTTTCTAGAAATTAATTTTTAATTTTTTACTCATATTTCACTGTATATGCTCTCTCCCATTGCGATTGGGAAGTGTGCAAATGGTGTCAAAAACTTACAGGCTCAGCACGCATGGATGGTGATTGGTCACGCTGCTTTTTTCTACGTTTGTACTCCGGCTCGACGATAGATTAAGCGTTGGTTTCCCTCTCTCTCTCTCTCCGATTTTCTGGCTCTTCCAACTATGATTTACTTAAGGCAATTAGCTTTATAGTCTGCTGACTGTACCTTATTGTACATGCTCTTATAAGTTTTGCAAGTTTATGGATTCTAACTATATGCATTTTCCTCTGTGATTCTGCTGCATCAAACTTTCTCCTGCTACACTTTATGTCTACTTATCACTCGTACGAGATGACCTTTTAAGGTATACACCAGGTATCTTCTAAACCAACTAATATTCAACGTTGTTATTTTTTAAAGAGTAAATTGTACTCTTACTTTGCAGCAGGTAAAATTGTACTACTCGCTATTCGCGACACTTCACCAGGTCATTCTTACTCTCTCTCTCTCCCTCCTGCGTTCTGCTTCCACTCCTGTTTTCGTTGACAATGCCACCATTTTCTCGTAGGGAGGTGAGTTCTTTATAGGATTGCGTTAGTTGCCTACATAGAGGGGAATCTCCTAGGTGGTGGGGGGGGGGGGGGGGCTTTTCCCTATTAACTGTTTTGTTGTTCTGATTTGGAGCCTTTCTCCTATTCACGCTTTGCTCACTTATGCCCGTTGAGCCTTCTGTAATAATAAGTGGGCCGTTTTGTGTTTCAGGAGTTCTTAAACTATTCCAGATGTTCAGGAGTTGTGATGTCTAGTTCCTTTCTCCTCTAGTGCTCGAATTGGCTTAGAAGGTGGAATAGGATGGCACATATGAAGCCGAAAAGAATTGTGTCTGTTTCAGTTGGTGTTGCTTTTATTTCAAACCTTGCAGTGAAAACTCCGTTTGTGGTAATGGAAATGGGAGAGTGCTCCGGTGCTCTCTCAAAAAATTAAATAAACTAGCTGGGTGGCCCGCGCAATTGCGCGGCTAGTATCCATACAAAATTATCTTCTTTTATATATGAGTTTACTTAAAATTTGTTAAATAGCTATTCCGTTATCATAGGACTTTAAAAGACAGAAGCTTATCATCTCTATGTTTCTAAAAGTCACATCAGTCGTTATCTCTTCTTTATCACCCCCTTTATTTGCTTATTCGATCTACTATAACTTCTATTCATCCATCTTGGAACTAAAATTGGATCTTATAAATTTTAGAGTTAATTATCTTGTTAGTTTTCATTTTCATAATTTTTAGAAGTCCCGTCAAACGCCGCTATTCTACTCCTCTACGACCCGTCCCCCGCCTCATCTCTTTGTTGTCATTGGGATTTTAAAAATCGAACATAATTATCGTCAGTGTTCGTTTTGAACTTTCTAGAAGTCCCGCCAAACTATCAACAGCATTGCCATTATACTCCTCTACGGCCCGCCCGATGCCTTTCCTTTTAATTATCATCGAGATTTTAAAAATCGACCATGATTATCATTGTAGTTTATTTTTTACTTTCTAAAAGTTCTACCAACAACCGTGATTGTGATGCTTAACGGGTTGCACGTCATCTCTCCTCTTAATCGCTCATTGAGATTCTATTTAGGGTTTTGTTTACAGTTTTTGCTCCCGCTACCTTCCTCTTTACTATCATTGAGATTTTACAAATCAAACGTGATTATTATTTGGGTTTATTTTTTACTTTCTAGAAGTCCCACCAACCACAGTGATCGTGCTGTTTCAACGGCCCGTCCATCGTCCCTCCTCTTAATCGTCATTGAGATTTTATTTGGGGTTTTGTTTATAGTATTTAAATGTCCCATCAACCGCTGTCACCCTACTTCTTTACGGTCATGTTGTTTATCCCCTCTTTATTGCCATTTTGTCATCGTTGTGTTTCTAGATGGATTGTGTTTTTTGAAAATTCCATATTTTTTATTCCGATACTATGTTATTTATAAATTTTATTCCTATTTGAGCACTTATAATTATTTTTATATTTTTGAAATTTAATTTATTTTTTATTCCAAATTTTAATTAAACTCGTGTTGTAGATGGTCTCTTATTTCGATATTGCTTATTTTTATTCCGAATTTTAGTTATTTTTAAATTGTATTCCTACATGAATTCTTATTTTTATTTTTCTAATTTTAGAATGTATTTTGTTTTTTATTCCGAATTTTAATTAATCACGTATTCGGTTCTATATGGATTTTTCTTCCAATATTGCCTATTTTTAAGTTCTGAATTTCAGTTATTTTTAAATTGTATTCCTATATGAACTCTCTTATTTCCTTTTTCTAATTTCAGAATTTATTTTATGTTTACTCCGAATTTTAATTAATCTCATATTAGGTTCTTATATGGACTATTTTTCTAATATTGCTTATTTTTTATTCCGAATTTCAGTATATTTCAAAATTGTATTCCTACCTGAACTCTTCCTTTTCTTTTCCTAATTTCAGAATTTATTTTATTTTTATTCCAAATTTTAGCTAATCTCGTATTGGATTCTTACATGGACTCCTTCAATATTGCTTATTTTTAATTCCGAATTTCAGTTATTTTTTAGATTGTATTTCTACTTGGACTCTTATTTTTCTTTTTCTCCGATTAATGTGGGAATTTCTAGCCTCCACAGCGAACGTGGTGACTCCTTTCAAGACTGTTTTAATAATATAATAGATACTTTGTCATGTTTTCAGTTCTGCTTAGGAATCTGATCATATGTACATACATGACAAATTGCTCAGGGTATGTAACTGAGGAATTTCATCCAACAGGAATGAACAGTATATTTACTTATTTAAATAGACATGACTGGAAAAAGTACTACAAACATATCATTTTATTTTTGCCAAACGATGTGGACTTGTTCTTCGACATCCATCCCCACTACCGCGAGTTGATGGTAGCTTAGCTCTCGGTCTTCAGTACAGTTTGTCCAGTTCAAGCATTGGTGGAAGGACGCAGTTTCCAATCTCTGAAGATAATTCAACAAACACCTAAGATCACCATTTAACTAGTTGAATCATCACGTAGTGTACAAAAACAAGTGTTTGTTTTTTTACGGAAAATGTACATTATTAGCACCTGGAGGTTTCGAATGCATTGTTAATGACAGTTATTTTCAAAACAAAACATACAATGGAGATTAAAATATCACGTGATTGTAAGTCACGAAAGTAGATGGATCAATTAATTAGCTAATACTACATGGGGGAAGAAATGTTTGCGGCAAAAAATTATATATGGGAAAAGAAATGCATGGGAAATAGTTTTCGAAACCAATATCTGAAACAAACAAGATGAGTATATCCGTTGAGCTTGAACTCACCTGGTGCCTGGTAGGTAATGGAACCAGCACCACCGAAGTCACACGAGCCACTGACTCGGCCAACACGCTGGTAATAGTCGTTGAATGCGTAGGATGCATGTGCCACCTTAGTGTTAGGCTCGAAACACCGTGCACCGGGCTGGATGGCGCTGCAGTCTGCACAACTTCCGCATGCATAGTCTAGGGCTGACTGTAGCCGCATGTCTCCAACTGCTGGATTCGCAATACACCAACTCGGATTTGGGTCGCAAATGCCTACATTTCAGTAGATAAACAGTGAGATAGGGTTATCAAATGGTTGTGAGAAGTAAACAAAATTGCATTTTTAGAAATATGTGGTCGTGAGAACTAACTTTCAGATGGTTGGTAGACGATATAAGCAGCACCAGCAAAGTCGCATGTCCCATTGGCTTGGCCCATCCGCTGGTAGTAGCCATTGAATGCGTAAGATGCATGCGCGACCATTGTGTTTGGCTCGAAGCAAGGTTTGCCCTGTTGGATAGCACTGCAGTCCGCGCCGTTACTACAAGCCCAATCCAGTGCCGCCTGCAGCCGGGAATTCCCCACAGCTGAATTTGCCACGCACCAGCTCGCCTTGGTGGGACAAATACCACCACCATGAAAATCAACCTCGTAAACCTTTGTACCGTCAGGGTAGAACAGGCCGAAGTTGCGTTCTACGGATGCTCCAGCCTTGTTGTTCTCGTTGAAAAGAGCGAAGATGTACACAGAGACATCAGGCATACCAGAGGCTCCAAACATAGAGCGTCTGATAATACCATTGTTGAATGCTTGGGCGTTAGCTTTTGTAGCAACATCCACTTCGGCATCAGCTTGTGTGGCCAACATGGGGAGATGACCACCGGAGGGATGCCCACATTCCGAACATTTGACGGACACCCTTGGTGTCGGGTGCCCCCATCTTGCTTGGGCCATTGAGGCCCTCATGCTATCACCAGAAACATGATTTATAGCGTAGTAAACAGCATCGAGCTGGGCATCAAAGAGACTATAGTATGTGATGCCGCTCCACGGATCAACTACACCGGCGTTGGGGCCAAATGTAGCGTAATCGCGGGAGATTTGGCCTTTAGAGTTAGCCCAGGCAATATATGGGTAGAAATTGACCATGAGATATGAGTTGGTCTGTTGCAAGAAGTCGATCATGGGACTCATTACCGACTGGGCGATGTTGTCTTGAAACACACCTGCGGATGGTGGGGATGATGCCTTGACCGCATCAAAATTAATGGGTGTTGATACCTTTATGACGTCGGCTAGGCCCAGCCTCGCTAGCGCCGCTTGCACATTCTTCATCGCTGGTACCAGCTGCGGGGTCAAGTTGGGTGCTTGCTTGAAAACCTCGTTCCCCACAGCCACGCCATTGATTTGTGTGCCCTGGTTATAGTACGGAACCACGTTTGTTTTCACCCAGTCTAGCGCCCTTCCCTGATCTTGGCCTGCAGAAGCAAGGTCCTTGTTGGGTAGCGCCACCATCACCTTGATGCCTGTGTTGGACAGAGATCTCAGCACCGTCGGGTCGGTGTCGTAGATCCTCACCTTCGTGATGCCGTTCTCCTTCAGAAGATTCACCACGGCTGGTGGATCCATCAAATCGTCCGCGTCCCTCCCGTAGCACACGCCCACCTCACCAGCCTCTGCAATGGAAAGCAAGAAACACCGGTTCTGTTGCTACAAAGCTGCACATACCTGAAGCATATCTAAATAATCCTACAAGTCCAAAATCGAACAGCGTTTCTACGTTTGCGGTGGTTACCTGTACTGGAGATGGAGAGCAGCGGCAATGCGGTGGTAAGGAGGAGGGAGCAGAGGAGGTGAGTGAGTGCCATGCTCTGATAGTTTGATCCCGTGCGTCGAGGCGAAAGACAGAGCGATCAAGATGAATTTGATGATTTGGAGAGGACTGAGGTGCAGGAATTTATAGCAAGCTAGAAAGCAACAAATTAAAGTCATGCTACGACAGAGTAGAGAATGAAGAATACTTGATACCTAATTGAGTTATGAAGGAAAGCACATATATGCCATTAGCGGGGTAGGGGGCATAATTATGTACTGCTTGTTTCTTTAACAGCTTATCATTGCGCTTGTTTATCATTAGGTGAAAGCCACATATACAGTCATATCGCATCACAAGCACGTACCCCCGAGTGCGGGAGTGTGTCACTAACACATGCTCGAAGAAACCGACCTAGCTGTAGCATTCTGGAATATTTGAAAGAGGAGAAATGACCTTATTTTCAATAACATTCAGCCCTTCTCTACGTACTAGAAATCACTTTATAAAGAGGAATTTACTCTACTTTTGCATAGAGTAAAAGAGCATGACCGTCAAACTTGGCAATCATAGATTGACCACTCGTAATCTTTTTTTTCCCCCTGTATATACTCTTGTGTATAAACCTCTGGTTTATTTTTAATATACCACAATAGGAGACTCTCCTGCTGTTTTCCCGTCAAATAAATTCATCCATTTAGTGTAGATCATTTTTTAGAAGAATCTAAATTTCACCATTGACAGATTATCAGTTCTACAATTTGCCTTTGATGACGAAGTGAGCGTAGCTTAACTGATTAGGTTCTTTGCAGGGAACCAGTTCACCCGGATTCAAGTTCTAGACTTGACACGTGTGCTCGTATTTACGGTCAATTATTCTTTTAGTGGTACGTAACTTACCCCCACATATATATGCTGGTCCAATCTTTCGGATGTGCTCATAGTAGTAAGACGTGCGTGTATACGTTTATAGAGATGAGTGTGCGCGTGTTGTAAGTGTCTACTGTGTACTGTGCTTTAAAATAATTACCTTTAGTGAACGTGGTTTGTTCTACAAAATACCAACGAACAATCATTTTTCTTACCGTTTTCCTCGCGGTCAGTAGACCGTTAGTTGGACTCCATCAACACCATATATAAAAAGCTAGCCCATTTTATCCTCAACAGTGCAATATCAGCCAAGGGAGAACTCCATATATTCTAGGGTAAAAATGGACTTTTTTGTGAATTAACGGAGGTCAACTAATGAAAATGACAATAGGGAAGAAAAACACTTGTACAATGGAATTTCGTATATCTCACGTTTGTCGAAGGCAAAATCGTAGAACTGGTCATTTGTCAATGGTAAAGTATAGAATTTCTCATTTTCTCAAAAATATGGCTTTGATAACTTCATTCATTTACATGAAAATCCTAAAGCATTCTACTCAAATTTACACATTCAAAAGTTGATTGTAAGGCGTTGATTTCGTGTAACAATTGTCTTCATGTTTGTGATGGTTAGTGGCATCCTCCTTATATAACCAAGCCACTAGAGCTTAGGGATGAAATCAGTTCAGATAGTTTCCGATATGTGGATGCACTTTTATGAAAACGGAGAGTGTTGAACGGATTATTTTTTGACAGTTTCGGAAACAGAACGAATTTGGATTTTTTTCAGAAACAGAAATGATTTTGGAATATCCAAATAATGTTTGAGTAGTTATTCGAATAGTTTTAGAAACAAAAGACTACCTCCAACTTTATGCCCATCTACTCTACCCCTACTTATTTGTCAAATATTTTTATTTTGGAAACATTGTATGTAACAATTCATAGTATGTTATATTTGCTAGTCCAAACCATAGACTATATTCAGTAATATTAGTGATATTAAATATTTAATAATGTATTAAATAAATTGATTCTTTATTAATGTAATAGCTTATTCTTGTAAAAAAAGTCCATGTGAATTACATTTATTAATTATTAATTTTAGAGTAAAACACATAACACTTGAAATTGAGATCTAATATGGATACAACTTCATAATTATAATTTTAAGTACTTTTAAATTTCTAAAAAAAACCAAAGAGTTTAATTTACAACGGCATATTTATTTAGCACAAATTAGCATATTGTTTTGACAGAAGAACTAGTTATATATCTTTGTTGATTTTGGAAGCATGGTATAAGGGGTTTTCATGTTTCCATAAATATTCGTGGTTGTATTCATTTCGATTCATATTTGCTATGTATCTTTATTCAATAATATTCAATTTTTTTTCTGGAGTTATCGTTTACTATTCTAATTTGAAAAAAATATAAAAACAAATATGGTTAGGGTAGTTTCTGTTTGTTTCTAAGCCATTTTCATCCCTTGTGGCGCTGCCACAAGCCCACAAGAGCGATGCTCTGAAAGTCTGAAGTATCTGAGGCAGCGAAGCTTCGAACCGACAGTGCCTAACTAGTAGAGTGGGGCACAGTGGCCTGGACTGGTGTGCCGTGTGCCTCCTTCTCTTCTCTTCTCTTTTTTTTTTTCTTTTTCTTTTTTGCTTTTCATAGTCTCATAGATCATAGATGGTTCTTTATCTCAATGATGGTTAGTAGAATTATATTCCACGGTTCATAAATTCCTTCCTTGCTTGGAACCGTATGTGATTTAATATATGTTTTGTTAGTGCTACGTGCTACACTCGTTTTCTTTTAAACATTGCCTAAGGTTGTAGGCTGCATGCTATACTTAGACTTCGTTCGTTCCCAAGCATAGTAAATATGGAAAACGGAGTGATCCATTAACGCGTGATTAATTAAGTTTTAGCTATTTTTTTTCAAAAATGGATTAATTTGATTTTTTAAGCAACTTTTGTATAGAAACCTTTTGCAAAAAGCACACCGTTTAGCAGTTTGAAAAGCATGCGCGCGGAAAATGAGAGAGGTGAGTTGAAAAAATGGGGGAAATAATAAAACCTTAATTAGATAGAACTTAGGAGAAGTGCAGATAAGAGTTTTTTTTTACCCTTGGTATATATTTACCCATTAAAAATTGATAATATAGATTATGATACACTGTAAGTCTATACACATAAATATGCATGCTAAATTCGATCTATACTTGTGTTTAGACTTGTGCATGTCTGTGTAGTGAATTTTGTATTATCGTAATCTATTTTACCATTTCTCCCCAAATTTTTAGACAACTATTTTTTTTTCGAGGAAAGGGTGATTTTATTAATTAAATAAAGTGGTTACAATCTCGACAAACGAGTTCATGAATATAAGTTGGAGTATCTAGTCTCCACAACTATACCTTATCCTTCTAGCTAATTGAGCTAAGAGGGTGTTTGGATCCCTTTAGTCACCTGACTAAAGTTTAGACAGACTAAAAAATTTTAGTCACCCCCTGTTTAGAAGATGGGACTAAAGTACATTAAAATCCAGATTTACCTCCCCTTCTCTCTCCTCTCCCTCCCCCTTCTCTCTCAGTGCAATTAATGAGAGGAGCAATTAATTAGTCACTAGAAATTGGGTCACCCTTGACTAGAAACTAGACTAGTTTTAGTCACAATTTAGTCAGGGGTGTTTGGAGATTTAGTCCCCTAAAGTGACTATTAGTCAAGTAGTCTCTAATCAGGTGGATCCAAACACCCTCTAATTCAGCCATTCTATTACACCGTCTTCTAATATGAGCAAAACACACCTCCTGCAAAAGGTCGGTAAAACTCTTTACGGCTGGCTTTGTTCTTTCCACCCTTTTCCTAACTTGCTTATCTAGTTTTCCGTGCGCACACTTTTCAAACTGCTAAACGGTGTGTTTTTTGCAAAAAGTTTCTATACAAAAGTTATTTAAAAAAATCAAATTAATTTATTTTTTTAAAAAAATTAGCTAAAACTTAATTAATCATGTGCTAATGGATCACTCCGTTTTCCGTAATCACGTTGGGAAGATGGGGTAGCGAACGCAGCCTACCTCTGCGAGCAAAGCACACCAGCTTGAATGATTCTGCTTTGAGTTCATATGTTTAGTTACCTCCAAGCAGTCGGTTTCAAGGATAATTGGCATACTAATCCACTCTGCAGCCAATGCCAAGCCTAGCTTCTTTGCAAGCCATAATTTCGATTTCCTCTGCATAAGCTCCATGGAAAATTGCTAGCCAAGAAGAAAGCAACACTTCGCCCATACAATTTCGAATAACCACTCCCACCCCTGCTTCTCCAGATTTTGCGCAAAAAAACACCATCCGCATTCATATTTGCCCATCCCGGGTCAGGCGGGAACCAATTTTCTCTAATCGCCACTTTGCCTTTTATTCCACTATCAGTTTGATGGCTATTATGCAATAGGAGCTCAAGAACACAACAGATTCAATACCTTTCGCATGTACCACATCATTTCTTAGAAACCAAGCTCTCCAGAATACCATTAAAATCTTGTCCCGTTCATCTGCAGATATAAGGCGCAGGAGGTGCAGTAACCAGTCCTTCCCAGTATATGTTAACAGATGTTGTCCTGGTAGTGACCATTCATTCCTCATAGCAAATCGAAGAGCCGCTGCTTTTGTACATTGCACCACTGTATGGAAACTATATATTCTCCTCAGTCATCCCCCACACAGCGGCGACGGGAGGAGGATGACGTCGACGGCGGCAGCGATAGGAGGATGAGGACGACGGCAGCGATGGCTGGAGGACGACGGCGATGACGGTGGCTGCTGGAGGATGAGGACAACGGCGGCGGCGACTGGAGGACGAGGACGGTGGTTGGTCACTGGCGGAGGCGGTGTATTTTTTGATTTGTGAAATTTTATTTTTTTTCACGATTTTTCCTTTTTGCATGTGATCGGCTGAAGAGCTCATTTTCGCATGTGGTTGCACTTGCTGCGCATGCGAAAATCACGATTTTCGCATACCTTTTTTTCCATGCGGTATGCCCAACCGTATGCGAAAATGCATTTGGACCGTTTGCAAAAAGCTATTATGTAGTAGTGAGGATAATTTAATTTTCAGGATCTCACCAGCGTCATGTACATGGAAAACATGGTTTACCACTGCCTCATCCTATTCTCTTTTCTCTGGCTTCATTAAGTCATTAACCCATTTGAGCCGACTCTTATTTCCCTTGCCCGTGACTATACCTGGCTAAATGGGTCATGCCAAGCCGGACCGACCCGAGCATGGTAGTACTGTAGGCGGTCCAGACCCAACACAACATGGCAACCTGTGGCCGTGCTGGCACGGCCTATTATCCCGTGCCATGTCTGGGCCAATGCCTCAGCCCGTCAGCCTACACGGCACAGTACGACAACTGTAGCAGGCCGGCACGGCATGACCCAGCGGCGCTCCCGCCCACTTGCGTTCTCCACGCGTCGCTCGTGCGGCGCGCGCCCGCCCACTGCCCCGCTCCCGCCGTCCCGCCCTCCTGTTCAAATTTCGCCCACCCGGCACCAACCGCGGTCACGCCCAGCCACGGAGCCACCTCCGTCTCCCATATCACCCGCACGCACTTGCGGGCCACGGCCTCGCCGGCTCGCCCAGTCATTGGGCCGCCCTCCCGCGTGTGCCACTCGCTTCTTGATCCGACCATGCCACCCACGGCCCATGGGCCATTCACGGGCCCTTGCCGGCACGGCACGGCACGACGTCCCTTTGAGCCGTGCCTGGGCCGTGCCGGGGTCGGAGAGACGGCACATGGGCTGGTACGGCACGGCTCGCTATAGAAGCCGTGCCTAATGGGCCGTGCCGCTAGCGTGCCTGTACCGTGCTAGATCGGGTCGCTTATTTGACCAGGTATACCTGTGACCCCTATGACCCCTAGGCCATGCTCTCTAGGAATCCAGTGATCACGCCATAGACGAACCTTGGGCGCATTCTCAATTCGCCAGATTAGGCCATTCTTCAGGAGGTTCAGTCCATGTTCCACACCCTTCCACACAGGTGAAGATTCTGCCAGGAAAACAATATCAACTGAATCCCCATTCGGGTAGTACTTTGCCTTTAGCACCCGAACGCATAAGCTATCCGGGTAAGAGATTAGTCCCCAGGCTTGCCTTGCCAGCAGAGCTTGATTAAATAAACGCAAGTCCCGGAAGCCCAGACCTCCATAGCTATTTCGAAGAGTAAGCTGGTGCCAGGACATCCAATGCACCTTTCGCTGCCCCTCCTCTTCACCCCACCAAAATTAAACTTCCGAATCATCTTTGTATAGTCATCACAAAACTCTGCTGACATCTTAAACACCCCCATAACATATGTCGGTAAGGCCTGAGCTACTGCTTTAATTAGAACTTCTTTTGCACCACTGGACATACTTCTCTGATCAATCACAAAAACCTTTTGGCAAATCTTTCCTTGACAGGTTGGAAGTGTTCACTCTTCATTTAACCCTCTGTGGTTGGAAGTCCTAGGTACTTCTCTTCAAAAGTAGCTCTATCAACTCCTAAAATATCTTTGATCTCCGTTTGAACATTGGAAGCACAGTGTTTTCCAAACAAAATGGAACATTTACTTGGGCTTATTAGCCGGCCAGTGCACCTTTGAAACTTGTTTAATGCGTCCTTAATTTTTACCGCTTTATCTCTGCATGCCTGGAAGAAGAAGAGAAGGCTGTCGTAAACGAGATATACCAGGTGCTCGTCGATAGATCTTGAGCTCCTGTGTAGCTCCTTCATCAACAACCTCACTCCGGTGCTCTCTACTAATAGTAGAAAACAATTTGAACCGTTCATCTTATTTGATTGAAGGGTTTAGATTATTTTTCTACTACCATACTGTTAGCGGTAGTAGAAATGTGAAGGGATATTATTATTCTAAAAATAGTGCTATAATTATCATTTAGCACTGACTAAACTTTTTTCCTTCTTTTTGAGCTTTTTGATAGGATATGAGTAAATGGATAATCACATATCGATCTAGCCAGAAAAAAATAAATGATAAAGTTACTCATAATCATTGTATTAGTAAATTACTAATTTACTTTTAAAATTATTGGTAGTATAATACTACAATTATATAATTAGAGAGTAGAGCATCGCTCCAGTGATAAAGAGAACCAGGTAGGGACTGGCACCATCGGGCGGAAAATTCGTGGAAAACCATTGAGTTAGGCTCCGATAATCAGATGTTGTGGCCGGAAAGTCCGCATGCGCGGGATCTAAAGTCTGAAAGGCGGCGACTACAAAAATCATCAATCGATCACATTGCCTTTTTCAACGAAACCAAATTATGCTGCCATATCCGTGTACCAATATATAAATACCGCGACAATGACATCTGAGTCAATGACTCGTGGACGGTTCCAGCGGCGCCGTAGGATGGGTAACCGTAACTAAAAAGTACAGAAAAATTGGCACATGATTTTCCAAGGCCATGCATGCTTAGCAGCCACACGGCCGGGCAGGAAAGGCTAGCATATCCTCTATCTTTCACTAGTGGAACAAGGTCTAGGTCGTGCGGCAAATGGCGCACTCAATTCGGCACGTAGTTGTCGCCGGCGCTAGGCCATCTTTAGTTCGTTAACGGTAGAAACCTCTCTCCCCATCTGCTGCACCGATGCTCGCCGGCTATGTCTACGGTGGCATCCTCGCCGTTGTTCTCGCCGTCGTCACGCTGCCGCCGGCCACGCCGGCTGGGGTCGCTGAATGCGATCCCGGTATCGCCAACACAAACGTGACCAACAACAGCGCTTTCGACAGGAACCTGAACCTCCTCGCCGCGGCGCTCGCCGCCAACGTCTCCGCCGCCACCGCCGCGGGCTTCGCGGTCGGCACCGTCGGCACGGCTCCCGACCAGGTCTATGCGCTGGCGCTCTGCCGCGGCGACGTGAACGCCTCGGCTTGCCGCGCCTGCGTCGCGGCGGCGTTCGTCGACGCAAAGCAGGTCTGCCCAGGTGGCGTCTCCCTGTACGAGGACGCCTGCGTGCTTCGGTTCACCGGCCAGAGCTTCATGGATTTCCTCAGGCCGGACCAGTGGCAAGTCTCCCAGATGACGTACAGAACTATCTATCTATCCGACCATTTCTTCCAACCATATCCATGGTTAGAATCAGACAAACTAATTACTCCTCGTTATAAACAGTTGGATTCCCGGCCCAGCCTCGGGGAGCGTCAAGGTGCCGGAGGTTGGCTGGTTCAACGCCGCCGTCGAAAAGATCCTCGCCGCGCTGGTCGAGCACGCCTGGGCCACGACGACGACGGACAACTCGACCACCGTAAAGTATTTCGCCACGGGTGAGGAGAGCTTCAACCCCAAGATCTACGGGTTCGCGCAGTGCGTGCCGGACCTGTCGCCGGAGCAGTGCAAGGAGTGCCTTAGGAGCCTCCACGATCAGGCAAAAAAGGTGTACCTGGGCAACAGCCTTCGGTGGGTTGGTATGAATTCGGTGTGGTGCAGACTGATGTATGGCGTGCGACCGTTCTACGGAGGCCGGGCGATGCTGCAGCTCTCTGCGCCGCCACCACCGGCGGTCCAGACTCCGGTTGTTACTCCAGAGCCTGGAGCAGGTATGACCTGCAACTCTCATCTTCTCCTGCAGAAGAGAAATAAAGAAGCGATATGGGTAATTTTAACATCGTGGAGAAGGTACCGGAAGGTACCATACGGAGTATTTTTTTGTGTAAAACTTGTATCTCGAGATATGAAAAATTTTAGTGTAAAATTTTGATACCTACAGATACTTTCTTAAGGACCGTAAATTTTTTTTTTCTGAAAATAAACAAGACCGTGAAATTTAGTTATAATTCAACAAATGTTACTCAATCAAGTTTGTGCAAATAGAAAGTTCATGTTTGGTGTGAGCAGGGAAGAAAAGGAGTGCAGCAGGAGTCGCTGCAGGCCTGGCTTGTTCAGTTTTGGCATTGTTGGTCCTCTCAGTTTTTGCATTCGTTCGCTTCAAGAGGAGGACCAAGGCTGTCGAGGCTGACCACCGTGAGTAGCATACAGTCTCTGCTCAGTTGCTGGAATTTGCTGTTCCCTGACATAATTCTTGTCAAATGGCAACAGCTTTGAAGAAGATAACAAGAGCACAGTGCATGATTTTTGATCTGCCTACGCTGCAAGAGGCAACTGAGAATTTCTCGGAGAACAATAAACTGGGAGAAGGTGGTTTTGGTTCCGTATACAAGGTAAGTTTATATGCATGAAAAATAGCTTCAAATGTCATTGGTCATTCGATAGAGGACTATAGATTGTTTGTTCTCTGAATAATAATCTGCTCAGGGAGTACTCTCAGATGGACAAGAAGTAGCAGTCAAGAAACTTTTAGGAACAAGTGGGCATGGATTAGATCAGCTACACAATGAGGTTCTGTTATTGGCAGAGCTTAAGCATAAGAACCTTGTTCGGCTACATGGATTTTGCTTGCATCTGGGGGAGACATTACTGGTTTATGAATACATCAAGAACGGGAGCCTGGACAACTTCCTATTCGGTAATTTTACTTCCCATTCAAACATAACTTTTTTTTAACACTTCTTGAGGAGATACCAAAAGGTATAATATATTTCAGTGTAGATTTTGGTGTCCATACCAATAATTAATATTAAACATTATGGTATCAGCTGAGAACTGTACCTCCTCATGGACCATTTAATCACACATTTCTTAACAGTGTATCTAAATCTATAACACTGTGATTAGAAATATTTTACTTCACACAAGGTATGTGGAACAATAATAAGAATTAGCATTAAATAAGTACTGTAGCAAATATGGCAAACGAGTTAGATGGTTAAGAACAGATTTTGCACTTTCTGAATTCTATTATAGGTGAGCGATTATGATTAAGTTGAACATTCCGTCACATTAGATATCAATAGGGGAAATGCATTAAACTGGGAGCAACAATACAACATCATTCTTGGAATTGCCAAGGGAATATTGTATCTACACGAGGACTCAACCCTGAGGATCATTCACCGGGACCTAAAATCGAACAACATTTTACTTGGTGAGGATATGGAACCAAAAATTGCAGATTTTGGATTGGCAAGGCTGCTAGGAGAAGGCCATACTCATACTAGGACGACTAGAGTTGTTGGAACATTGTAAGTTCATCCGCATAATAAAACCTTCACTCATGACTAATCACACACATATTGATCAATGTATATATGTTTCCAAGCCTAATGCTGATATCTTCTGCAGCGGTTATATGGCACCCGAGTATGTAATAGATGGAAATGTGTCAACCAAGATCGATATTTTTAGCTTTGGCGTGTTGGTCCTCGAAATTGTAATGAGGAGAAGGAACTGCAATTCTGATGATCATGATCTCGTGAATCTCCTTAGTGATGTAAGTGCTGAGTAATGCTGACCTTACTCCATTATATATGCTTCCATTTTTATTGCATTTGCATACTGAAACTAGTCATGATTTCAGATCTGAAAGTACTCTCAAATAAGTTTCCGATAACAAACTCATGTCAACCCGTCTAACAGGTCTGGAATTACTGGACAAAAGGGACAGTTTCCCAAATGATTGACCAATCGATTCACGGATATTCTCAAAGCCAAGCACTGCGATGCATCCACATTGCGCTGCTGTGTGTCCAGTCAGACCCTGATGATAGACCTCATATATCATCTGTCATTTTCATGTTGACCAGGGAAAACATGGAGCTTCATCCACCGGCACAACCTGCATTCTTCTTTGGGGGAGGATCAGCTTCCTCTTCTCCATCATTTGGGCAACGCAGCTATTTGTATGACCGATGTGGTTTTGCTAACATTTCTGTAAACGGTGTTACACTCACTGAGCCGTATCCTAGATAACTGGTATGTCATACTAGGGCACATTTTTAATGGGTGTAAATCATGGAACCTTACCGTGTTCATGCAATGATGCAATCCTGTAGCTGTCTTAGCTTCATGAAACCTCGTGTCGCTCCAGCCTGAGGGTGACAAGGGTAGCCCCATGCCCCCCACCCCCTTTCCGCCTCTGCTCTGCCTCATCGTTGTCTGAACTACTGCTGGGGAACTCATATATAATTTTGGACCATGTTCCTTACCGGATAGTCCATCCTCACTTCCAGTTCTTATTTGAACACCCCACGGATGGCTGTACGGAATCGTGACCATGCCCTGTAGTTGCAACATATGATTAATGATCCGAGATCCGCATAGTAGCAAAAGCAGTAATCATAATGATAGTGAAGTGGATGGTAGTACCTATTAAGCACGTCAAAAATGTGGGTATATGTTTCCTTGGGTTTCGTCAAGGAGTCGAAGATATGGATCTTGCTTGCAGAAAGGTTTATGACAAAAAGGACCCGGTGGAAGCTGCAAATTGCGTGAGATGGTTTACATATCATGCTATGAATAGGAGAAGGAAATTGGTACAAAAGGCGGTAAAACTCACCTTATGTTGTAAGGCAATAGTATAAAGGTCTTGTAATGTTGCTGCACTAGGAATTTTAAGATGTTTTCCTATGTTTCTTTATCAAATTTAACCAGATTCTTGCAAAAAAACTCTGTAGGGGTCCATGTAACCAACTCTGAAAGATCCCTGCTTACGGCATCGTTGAATCTCCATTCGACAGATCTGATCAGGTATCCGAACACGACAAATATTGTAAGGAGCCTACGACGAGCTAAGTAACGAAATAAAATTGAATGACACTTACAAAACCCTACTGATAAGAGAGACATCGAGGGTGTCTAGGTGGTATACATCGAAGACGTCCTCGAAACAGACCCACATAGTATCATTTCCATTGAAGTAATTGGCGTGTTTAATCCTCGCACCGAACATCTCTCTACCTTTGGCTGCTATTTGCATGTGCCATTGATTGAATCTGTACATCTGTGTGGAGTGGCTATTCAACTACTCAGGCTTGACGAGTGGTTGGCCCAAGGTAAATTTGTACTTGAGATCCTCCGCTGTCGCTATCTCGATAGGCTCTAGGCCCAGTAGTTGCACCTTAGTTAGTTCTGTATCTCTGATAAACCCTCCAATATTAATTTAATGCTCAGATGGCATCGGTTCAATGTCTTGCTTTGCTTGCTTTCCGAGCTGAGGGACTTCTTTTTTCTTTCCTTTGGACTTCTGAAAAGACTTGATTATTGATCGGTCGTAGTCCAATGGTAAGGTTTTTTTGGCCGGTTCACTTATCTTCTGAAAGAAGGCTTTAGTTGCCGGTTCTATTGGAGTCTTTTTCTATGGAATCCGTGGCTTGAAGTGGTCTTGCACTTCTTTTCTCACGACCTAATCAATCTCCTCGTTAGTCCTATCATATGCTCTTTTCTTGAGAGTGGCTTGTTTTAGCTTGTCAAGTCTTGGCTTCTTTGTTTGTTATGTGGACTTTGACGGTGCAGGACGAGGTGGGCAAGACTGTCTGCTACTTGCAACTGGTTGCGGCAATGAAAACGGAGGAGACGGTGTAGGCGGCGGAGACCTCGGAGGAGTCGGTGCCCATGGAGGAGACAGTGCAGGTGGAGGAGATGGTGGAACAGACGTCGTTGCTCGCCCGGGAAATATGATGTAGCTCTTGCACCATAGTACAATAGCGAGGGTTGTGTCTTCTAGTTTCGTTTCTTCGTCTCCTCCGGGGATGTCCAACTCAAGATCCTTGAAGCCTAGGATCACCTGCTCAACTTCGACCTTTGACTACCGAGGTGGAATCGGGTTACGATGGTACGTCTCGTCTTGCTACACTGGTATGGCCATGTGTTGATGCAAAAAACACACACTGGCCTGAGAGATTTGCTTTACTCTAGTGCAGGTCCAAAATTAGGGTTTCAGATTCAAGGGCGTGCCAGTTGATTTGATCCTGCAATCAACAAGAAAAACATGCAAAGAATATCAGTAAACGATAGACAATCGGCCATAGGGCCGATTTCATATCGTATGTGACCTAGCCGATGCAATGAAGCATGAATCGGCTGTAAGGTATAGTCAATGATAGAACTAACCCTAAAACTAGTATATCGGCTGTAAAGATCAGTGTTACATAATCAATAAATCGATATTACTTTAGAGATAAGCAATTGGGATAGATCGGACTGAACCGAGACAGTATAAATTGCCCAAGTCTAAAGATAACATGAAACAATGATTACGTGAATTGATGTCATAGCCGATATCTAGATTTAAGTATGTATCAGCTATAGCTCCGTTACATCCTTATGCTAGGATATTCTCTAGTAATAAATATATTAAACTATGATCAATTAGATTGATATCAAGCTTAATATATTTATATTAGATTAGATCCTAATCTAAGGGGTAGATATAGAATATTAAACAAAGCATAGAACATTGTAAAACATCTATATCAGGTAAGATCGGCTGAAACCCCGATACTATCCTTATTAGCGACCATGAAGCAGGTTAGATATCATGATTCTAAATACGACTTAATAGGTTGGACTGAACCAATGCAGCATTAAGTATAAATAAAAGCATGAGATCTAAAGAATCAAGCCTTTTCGGGATGGTGGATACATTATATAATCTAGATTAACAAGATAATCTAGCCGATATCGATGAAACCCTAAAAAGGATCTAGCCGATACAAGTAGATTGCATTGTCGATCTAAGTTATATAACATATATGATAACTCGGAGAATCACAACAAAGAACTAGAGTGTCATAAAGATGTAAGCACTAGCCCTAATGATGTAACTCGCCATGACAAGATATACCTTTTTGCCGAAGATCAAATTGATGCAGCACGACTCGAAAGCACAAACTTGTCAAAAGTAGAAAATAAGGGTTTGGCGATGCGCCGAGATTGATTGAACGTGTGTTGTTAGTATTTACAAGACCTCGGGATTATATTTATACCCGAAATTACAAACCTTGTCCATCATGGACACAACTCATATTGACCTAATACAAATCCAACTAGCAAACAAGTCCCTTAGGCGGACTCTTACCGAGAATATCTATAAGGAAATTTCATAAAATATCCTAATTAATAGATACAATTGCCTCCTCATGACTCTATCCGTGCATGGCAATCCATATGAATCACGTTAACATAACCCGATAACAAATACCGAGTCATATTATTGAAATCGGCTCAATCGGCTAACCTAGTCCGACCCTAACTCTGCCGATCCAATCCGCAGCTGATTCGGACCACAGCCGATTCTCACTCTGCTTTCCAATACGATCTTATCCCTTTAATCTTCTTCGATTCCATCTTGATCTCCGATGTTTGAATTACCAAATTTGGCCATCAACACATGCCCCCCAAGTCCGGAATATTTGGTAATGTTTCGGATTTGCCAAATCTTATCTCCGAGATAATCTCGCCCTTTCCGTTTTTGACCGTTACCGCATCACTTTAAATACCCTAACCGACGACCCCGAGAAACTTCACACCGTTATTTACTGTTGCCACAGCTTTCGCAATCTCTTTCTCTCCCAATTCCGGCGATCCCCTCGGCGCAAACAGTCAACTCCAAGCAATCCTTTCTCGTCCAATCTCCGCCGGCAAGAAGATGTCTTCGTCATCCGCTCCATCCGCTACCCCACGGCCGAATATGCTGAAGTAAGTCCTATCGGCTAGATCTCCTTTTTCATTCATCTGATCTTGTTTTCCGCAATCTTAGCCCGCTTCTTCTCCTTTTTGTTTTGTTGATGTAGCATCTTGCGAACTTAGTTACTGTCCCCAGTCTGAACCATGAAAACAACTATTTTCTTGGACCAATCGGCAACTTAGACCCCACTGAGTTCATTACTGCCGAAACAAACAAAATCCCCTTCAGGCTAGCAAACCCAAACCTAGGACATTGGAAGAATACCTTTAAATCCTGGCCGTCCCTAGAGAAAAGCTGGCCTGCATGGTATAAGCGTATATCGGCTAGCAAGCAAAGTCACTGGGATGAACTTGGAATCGGCCAAGCACTAGCCCTCAGTCTGGTAAATTCGGCTAAGGATGAACCGCTCATGGCCTCTGCTAGCTACTTTTGGTCCAACGCTGTCAATGCATTCCTTTTCAATCATGGACCAATGACCCCAACCCTCCTGGATACAACCATGTTAACCGGTCTTGACATTACTTCATCAACCAACCCTATGATGCTTAATTCCAAGAATAGATTTGATTTCAAGACCAAGAGCATAGGCAGATGGTCTGGCTTCATCTCGGCTAACATGGGTCAAGGCTCAGTTCCCCCAGAGAGCACACTGCCTTTTTGTTAATGTGGCTGGAAAAATTCCTTTTTTGTGGATCAAGCTGCGGCCCAACCTCAAACTGGCAGCATATAGCCGAAGCTCTTGAAGAGAAAAGGCAGTTTCCTCTAGGAAAAATTCTGCTCGGCTACCTGTATCAAACCTTGAACAACGCATCAGCTAAGCTGGCAACCGGCTCAGTAGTCAACGCAGGTGGTCCATGGTGGCTCTTGCAAACCTGGCTAAACCTAGTAGTAATGAAGGCTGTCAATCGGCCGTCTTTGTCAGAAGCAGAATTCCCAAGGTTGGAGCCGATCACTGATGATGATGGTGAAGAAGTAACCCATCGGAGGTGTATGTCTTTTGGAGAATATGCCACCACTCCAGCCGACGCTGGTGCAAAGCTCTCAACCGAACTGCTCAAAGATTGGTTTTTTAGCTTCTATGATGGCTTTCAAAAAGATGCCAGAATTTGGTTCTTTTATGATGAATCAGCCAATCTTGAACTGCAATCGGACTTCAGATTCGAAGAAATAAACCATGACAAATTTCAGAAGTCTAGAGAAGTTTATACTACTGCCATCAGCCCATGTATCCTTCCTGTCGGCATCCATCAGGGCAGAAACATCAAAGTATCATATGAATTCTACCACCCCATGAGCTCAGCTAGACAATTTGGCATGGGGCAACTACCAATCGGCTTGTGGTTTGCCGACAAGATTGAATACCGAGGAGAAATATCTTCAAGTCTGATGATGGATCGGCTGCTGAACATTCCAGGTCCCGCTCTTGGCAGCATTAATGATATTGAATTAGCTATGTTCAGGAGCAAAGTCTTCACTTCATGGTGGGCTGAGTGGAAACAACACCTTTTTCACCAATCGGCTACCATCTACATGACAGACCTCTTCCCTGACATGATCCCTCAGGTAACTTCTTCTTGTTATTCTTGTTTTAAACATATCGGCCGATTCTATTTATAACTCATGAACTATCTTTGCTCTTTCAGACCACATACTCATCTCCTCCTCATACTAGTAGAAGTGGTAAAGAAATTGAATATGCCGCAGGACTATTTCCTAACAGATGTGGCATGACTCCTCCTGTCATCGGCTATCATGCCCCCAAGACATCAAGCCTGCTCCAAGGACAAATGAGAGAAACAGCCGATGCAGGCAGGAAAAGGAGAACTAGAGCATCGACTGCTGTGCCACCAGCCACAAAGAAAAAGGCCAAGAAACAACCACCTCCAAGAGCCGATGATGCAGATGAAGCTCTAAAAGAAGCATCGATCGAACGGGCGATAGATGAAGCGGCAGCCGAATCAAGTGATGCAGGAAAAAGAACACCTCCAGCTTCTCCAACTCCAGCCCAAACTCCTACAACACCTGCTGCTCCAGCAGTCTTCTCTCGGCAACCAAGAGTAAGTTCATCTTCCTTAATACAAATTTTCTTTACTCACCCTCAACTCAATCCTCCAACTCTTGCATTTTATAGAAGAAAAGACCAGCCGAGAGAAAGAAACCTGCACCAATATCGGCTAAACCAACTGCTCAAGCCCCTTCGGTAAATTTCCTCTCATTAAAACCCTGAATCACCTCACTTAGCCGATACCATCTAACACCTGCATAAATGTTTTCAGCCTACTCCCCCTCCATCACCTGCAGCACAACCAATCTCAAGCGAACATACTGCATCAGCTGCAGGCAGCCATCATATTGAAGAGGAAGTTGCTACCCCTGCAATCCCCGTAAGTTTCAAATTCTTAAAACATCAAATCGGCTACTCAAAACACTTTCTAACTTATATCCAACTCCATTGCAGGTCTTAGCCGATTTGTTCTCCTTTGACATAAAAGACTACTTTGATGAAGAAACAGAAGGAGAAACAACTAGTAAATCTCTAACTCCCCTAGCCGATGATGTGAAAAGGAACCTTGAAGACATCTCACATCGGCTAGGAGCATCTCTGGACAGTCTGGTGGTAGATTGCAGCACACTCCGGGCTAGGTTTCAAGAAATTCAAGCCCTACTCCCAGATGACTTGTCCAACATCATCACTCCAGCTATGTATCTTGAACAACATCAATTAAAGCTGGAGAAGGCAAGACAAAGGATAGCCGATAGACGAGAAAGAAAAGACATTGAAGCCACCATACAAGCCAATCGACAGCTAGTACATGATGAAAAGAACAAGTTGGATCAACTAGCCGAAGAACCGATTAAAGCCACAATAGATCAATTGGAGGCTGAGAGAATAGACCTATTGGCCAAACTCGAAGAATGCAATGCTAAAATTGCATTGGAGCAGCAAAAATTAGCCGATCTGCCGAAAGCTATTGGGAAACAAAAGGCAAAGCTAAGATCGGCTATAAAGAATGTGGCCAATATGACCAAGTCCCTGAAGGTGATCCCTGGAACTGATGCCCAAGATGCCCAAGCTATAGCAGAAGTTGAGGAAATCCGACAACAAGCACAATCGGCTATCCAACGCTATCTCACTCAATGACTTCTTGTAATAGGGACTTAGGAAATTTTGTAACTAATTCTGAAATCGGCTACCCTTAACTTGTAATATATACTCTGATATCCTTTTGGTCATCAAATTTCCAACGAATTGTCTCCCATGCCCCCCAAGTTTGTAGTAGGGAACACAATGCTGCAAACTTATATGTCTAAGGGCGATAAAAATATCGACCATCTAAAGACGATGTAAACACATCGGCTATCAACCAGCATCGGCAAACCATAGCCGATCATGAACCAATCCAAACACTTGGGTAGTATTTCTTCAAATATTTTCCATTAAGTGCTCTTCCAAATACTTCTCTATCAAGTCCTTTTAACATATAAGCCCCTTTAGAAACACATTTGTGAACTTGAAACGGACCCTCCCAATTCGGTGACCACTTGCCGAATTTATTATCTCTAGCCCCTATCGGCAATACTAACTTCCAAACTAACTCGCCTTCCTCGAAAGATTTGGGCACAACCTTCTTGTTGTAATGCCTAGCAACTCTCTCCTTGTCTTTCCTAACTTTCTCAAGAGCTCACAATCTTGCTTGAACCAAATCTTCTGATTCATCAACCATCAAATTGTGATAGTCATCGGCTGTTAACTCATCTTGTAAAGAAATCTTTCGAGAGCCGATGTTGGTTTCCCATGGTAATACAGCTTCATGCCCATAAACCAGTTGATAAGGAGGTACCTGAATTGCACCATGGCAAGCCATCCGATAGGACCATAATGACTCAGCCAAAATAGTATGCCACTTCTTAGGATATTCGACTATTTTTCTCTTAGCCAACTTAATCAAACTCTTGTTAGATGCTTCAGCCTGTCCTTTGGCTTGTGCATAATATGGTGATGAATTCAACAACTTAATTCCCATGCTATCAGCAAACTGAACAAACTCATCCGATATAAATATAGAACCTTGATCAGTTGTTGTTGTCTGTGGCAAGCCAAATCTGTATATAATATGTTCTTTGACAAAATTAATTGCATCTTGACTATCAACTTTCTTCAATGGAATTGCCTCAACCCACTTTGTAAAATAATCAGTTGCAACCAATATAAACTTATGTCCTTTGCTCGATGGTGGATTGATTTGGCCGATCATATCAATACCCCAACCTCTGAACGGCCATGGCTTGATAATAGGGTTCATAGCCGATGCTGGCGCTCTCTGAATTGCTCCAAATCTCTGACAATCTTGACAACCTTTATAATATCGGAAACAATCCTCCAGCATTGTCGGCCAAATATATCCAACCCTTCGAAGCAACCACTTCATTTTATGAGCCGATTGATGTGTCCCACAAATGCCTTCATGAACCTCACACATAACAACTTTAGCTTCTTCCTTACTCAAACATTTCAACAGAACTCCATCAATCGTCCGATAATACAATGCATCATCCAGCAAAACATACTTAAGAGCTTTATACCTTAATTTCCTTGAAACCGTCTTGAAGGATTTTTGAGATACTCAAAAACATCAAACCTCCAATCATCGGCTGGAATACAGGCCACTTCTAGTTCAATCCCTTGAAACATCGGCCTATATCCTGATGCACCTTGAGCTAAATCATTGGCTTCAACGTTCTGCTCCCTAGGGATATGCTGTAAAGTAACCATCTTGAATGTCTTCATCAGCTCCTGGCATTTCTCATTATAGATTATTAAGGTATCATTTTTACATTCATATTCTCCAGATAATTGTCTTATCACCAATAATGAATCACCCAAGATTTCAACAGCATCGGCTTCAACTTCTCTTAATAACTGCAGCCCTTTGAGAACAGCTTCATATTCTGCTTGATTATTTGTTGACTATGGTTTAATAGTAAAAGCAAACTGAAAACTTGCCCCCTAGGCGATATTATCACCAAGCCGATACCACAACCATGAGTACAAACTGATCCATCAAAAAATAACGTCCATGGCATGATGTCAATATTATCAACACTGGTATCCCTGTGTTCAACTATGAAATCGGCTATCGCTTGCCCTTTAACTGCCTTAGCCGATTCATATCTAAGATCAAATTCTGACAAAGCAAAGATCCACTTCCCAATTCGTCCTTTTAACACCGGAGCCGATAGCATGTATCTTACCACATCGGCCTTGCAAACTATGATGTACTCATTGGATAGTAGATAATGCCTCAACTTTGTGCAAGAAAAATATAGACATAAGCATAACTTCTCCACAGGTGAATACCTGGTCTCTGCATCCAACAAACGTCTACTGAGATAGAATATGACTCTCTCTTTCCCTTCAACCTCCTGGATTAATACTGAGCCGATAGAGTTTTGATCGGCTGACAAATACAGCTTAAATGGAATCCCTTTCTGTGGTGGTATAAGAACTGGAGGGGTACTCAAAAATATTCCTTGATATTATCCAAAGCCTGCTGCTGCTTCTCTCCCCAGACAAATTCTTGATCAGCTTTCAACCTTAGCAAAGGGGTAAATGGTTCTATCCGGCCAGACAAATTTGATATAAAACGCCGAACAAAATTAATCTTGCCGATCAATGACTGTAGCTTGGTTTTATCTTCTGGGGGTTTGATATCTTTAATTGCTTCAATGCTCCTCTGAGGAATTTCAATCCCTCTCTCATGAACCAGAAATCCAAGAAACTGACCAGCCGATACACCAAAGGCACACTTAGTAGGATTCATCTTCAACCCATGCTTCCTTGCTCTTTCTAAGACCTGTTTCAAATCGGCTATGTGATCATCAACTTCCCTAGATTTAACCACCACATCATCTATATATATCTCCACCAGCGCGCCGATGAGATCGTGAAAAATATAGTTCATGGCTCTCTGATATGTAGCACCAGCACTCCTTAAGCCGAAAGTCATAACTACCCATTCATATAAGCCGATAGCACCAGGACATCTAAAAGCAGTCTTGTGGATATCTTCCTCAGCCATAAAAATTTGATTGTAGCCAGCATTGCCATCCATGAAGCTAATAATCTTATGTCCAGATGCTGCATCTACAAGTTGATCGGCTACCGGCATTGGGTATTCATCCTTTGGTGTAGCTTTATTTAGGTCTCTGAAATCGATACACACACTGAGCTTGCCTTTTTTCTTGATGACTGGTACTATATCAGAAATCCACTTAGCATATCGGCATGGTTTGATGAAACCAGCATCATAAAGTCTTGTGATCTCGGCTTTAATAGCATCATACATCGCAGCTTTACAACGTCTTGGGGGTTGCTTGTACGGCCGATAGCTTGGTTTGATAGCGTGCTGATGTTCAACTATCGATCGGCTAAGTCCTGGCATCTCATAGTATTCCCAGGCAAAACAATCTCTATACTCCCTTAAGAGGGCAATTAATTTACATTTAAGTTCTTTTGGTAAACTTTTACTAATATATGTCGGCCTAGGCCTATCACCTGGTCCAATGTCATTTTCCTCTAATTCATCGGCCGACATAAAACCTTGCCCAAGCTTACCGTCGAGATCATCAATAGTGTCTTCTGTGTATAAGTTGGAACCCTCCACGGTGCCCTCAAAACAAGAATTGGGGCTCTCCATCTCCTATTGTCTGTATGGCATCATCAGAAATCTTTAAGCAATCCCCTTGCCAAACTTTTCCAGATAAGCAATCAATTCCTTCCATCTCCCAAATAGATAAATCGGCACAAGCTATGTTGACTGACCTGTCGGCTGGCACGATTTCAATTTGGTCTCCTTGCCATTGAATCAAACTTTGATGCATTGTTGAAGGAATGCAACAGTTAGCATGGATCCAATCTCTTCCCAGCAACAGACTGTAGGAACCCTTCCCGTCAATGACAAAGAACGTAGTTGGAATTGTTTTACTGCCAATGGTTAGCTCCACATTCAAAACCCCCTTGGTCTCAGATGGGTTCCCACCAAAATCCTTCAGAACCATGTTGGTTTTGATCAAGTCCTCTGAATTCTTCCCAAGCTTTCTGAATGTTGTATAAGGCATTAGATTAACAGCTGCCCCTCCATCGACTAGCATCTTAGACATCGGCTTGCCATTGACAAATCCCTTAACATAGAGTGGCTTGAGGTGCCGATGATCTGTTCCTTCGGGCTTCTCAAAAACAGCTTGTTGTGGAGATAACATCAATTTAGCCGATGGCATATCTTCTTCTTGCTCGACCACTTGCTCTACTGCATATTCGGCTGGCAACATAAAGACCATATTTATCTCAGATGACATCACTTCCTTGCCCTTGTTGTGATCGGTTCTGACTTCATCGGCTGGCACCACCTTGCTCTTCACGCGCCATACTTTCTTCGTTTTCTGCCGCAGCCGATGCTCAATTGCACCCTCAACCTCCTGGAATTGCTCTCTGCTCCTCATCCGTTGAACTCTTCTCTTTTGATTTTTAGTGAATATCCCAGAAGGACACCATTGGGGATGCATTGGCTTAGATTCTCCACGCGAATTATCTTCATCATCGTCTTGATGCATCGGCCCGAGTCTTTCATGTACTGACAGCCTTGATTGTCTTGGCTGATGCGTAATTGCATGTCGTCGACTTGGTTCTTGAATGAATTGGACATCAGGATCACTGCAGCCAGGATAATTTTCGATAGATGGTAGCCTCATATCTTCGTTCCAGCAGAACCTGAAAAATTCACAATTCCAATGGGGATCAAAATATCTCTCTTCTTCATTGGGATATGACTCTTCTTCCTGTTGGCGCCTGTTTTGAGATTTGCCGATCATACCAGCCGATCTGATACTCTTAGTATAGTTCTTATTTCCATCGGCTGTATTCCTATTGTATCCAGGATGCACCATGTTAACTGGAAAAGGGTGTCCATCTATCTTCATCGGCCTCTTTGCCATGTTGGATCCATCAATCTTAATTTTTCCCTGTTCAATAGCCGACTGGATCTGTTATCTGAAAATTTTGCAATCACTAGTGTGATGAGACCCTGTGTTGTGCCACTTGCAGTACTTCCTTTTCTTCAACTCTTCAGCCGATGGGATGATATGTCATGCCGGTAGTTGAATCTGTTTTTCCTGAAGAAGGAGATCGAGGATCCTATCTGCCTTGGTAATGTCGAAGTCAAACCTTTCCTCTGTAGCCGAATTCTTAGCCCATTGACAGACCACCGTCTTCTTGTTCCTAGCCCATTCGGCTGCATTGATATCTGGGTCTTCATCTTCAGAATCAGAATCGTAGTTATAAACATTGTTTACATTATTAGCATTTTTGATGAATTTCCTAGCCTCTTGAAATCTTGTCTCGTGAGCCGATACCTTCTGAGCTAAGTGTGCTAAACTGTCAAAGTCCTGAGCCGAGAACCTCTCTCTGATCGGCGCCAGCAAACCTTGAAAGGCTAAATCGGCTAGTTGAGAGTCCGATAAAGACAGGCTGTAACATCTATTTCTCACATCTCTGAATCGTTGAATATAATCAGGAACCGATTCATCTGATTTCTGCCTGATAGCTGTGAGGTCCGATAGCTTCATCTCTTGCACTCCACTGAAAAAGTACTTATGAAATTGTTTCTCCAGATCGGCCCAGCTCCTAATTGAATTATATGGCAAGGATGAAAACCATGTGAATGCCGATCCAGATAGTGAGAGTGGAAATAGGCAAATTCTAAGAGCTTCTGTAGTCGATGCCTCACCGCACTGAGCCAAGAATCGGCTGATGTGCTCATAAGTTGATATATTATCTTGTCTCGAGAACTTGGAGAAATCTGGCACCTTGTATCGATTTGGCAATGGAACCCGATCAAAGTATTCTGGATATGGATGCCGATACATGTTGCCGTTGTCTTTCGGTTTAAGTCCAAATTGCTCCCTCATGACGTCAACGATCATATCGGCCCAGGGTTGATGAGGTGTTGCTCCACCATACTGCTGTTGTACTGGATCCATCTGGCCCAATTGGATCGGCTGAGACCGATGTGAGTGAGGCTGATAAAGATTGTTGAAACCAGCCGATATACCTTGCGGTGGTATATATGAAGGTTGCTCTGTGCTGTATTGCTGGCCTATCGGCTGAGTAATTCCAATCGGCTGTTGAGGGACTGAAGGGATTGGATAGGAGGTGTCGACAATCGGCGGTCTTGAGTGAAGAACATTGATTAATTGCTCTGGTGTTAGCTGAGCTGGTGCTTGCCCCCCAGTGATCGGCTGTGATCTGGTTAGGATTGATGGAATATTTGAACTCGAGTAAGGAGCCGATGGAGCCTGGGTTTGAAGCACTTGTTGATTTCCTTGATTCCCGCTGATGTCTGTCTTCACGGTTCTGTATGCTGGGAACGCGCCGTCCGGTAGATAAATAGGTCCTTTAGCCTTTTCCTCGGCTATCGTTCCATCGACCACCGACTTGATCATGTTTGTTAAGGTATTGATAAGTACTCCGGATTGGTTGACTAGCGCATGATGTACAGCCGAATCGATGCGATCTTGTAATGTGTGCAATTCTTCATTACTCGATTCGGTTTTCACTTGTTTATCCTTTTCTTCTCCTGATCCAGAAGTACCTGGGTCTTGCTTCACGATCGTCGGTACTTGGACTTTAGCTCTTTGAACAACCGTACCTTGCCGAGTGACTGTGAAGGATTGCAAATACTGGTTTTGGAGTTGATCCAGCAGTTGTCGCAATTCTTCCTTCTGTTCATCATTCAGCTGCTCGGGTGTAACCGCGATGATGTTGTCCTCCGCGACTTCAGTGATGTTTGGAGGCATGATGACACGAGTCCCACCGGGCGTGCCAAAAGCGTGTTGCAAAAAACACACACTGGCCTGAGAGATTTGCTTTACTCTAGTGCAGGTCCAAAATTAGGGTTTCAGATTCAAGGGCGTGCCAGTTGATTTGATCCTGCAATCAACAAGAAAAACATGCAAAGAATATCAGTAAACGATAGACAATCGGCCATAGGGCCGATTTCATATCGTATGTGACCTAGCCGATGCAATGAAGCATGAATTGGCTGTAAGGTATAGTCAATGATAGAACTAACCCTAAAACTAGTATATCGGCTGTAAAGATCAGTGTTACATAATCAATAAATCGATATTACTTTAGAGATAAGCAATTGGGATAGATCGGACTGAACCGAGACAGTATAAATTGCCCAAGTCTAAAGATAACATGAAACAATGATTACGTGAATTGATGTCATAGCCGATATCTAGATTTAAGTATGTATCAGCTATAGCTCCGTTACATCCTTATGCTAGGATATTCTCTAGTAATAAATATATTAAACTATGATCAATTAGATTGATATCAAGCTTAATATATTTATATTAGATTAGATCCTAATCTAAGGGGTAGATATAGAATATTAAACAAAGCATAGAACATTGTAAAACATCTATATCAGGTAAGATCGGCTGAAACCCCGATACTATCCTTATTAGCGACCATGAAGCAGGTTAGATATCATGATTCTAAATACGACTTAATAGGTTGGACTGAACCAATGCAGCATTAAGTATAAATAAAAGCATGAGATCTAAAGAATCAAGCCTTTTCGGGATGGTGGATACATTATATAATCTAGATTAACAAGATAATCTAGCCGATATCGATGAAACCCTAAAAAGGATCTAGCCGATACAAGTAGATTGCATTGTCGATCTAAGTTATATAACATATATGATAACTCGGAGAATCACAACAAAGAACTAGAGTGTCATAAAGATGTAAGCACTAGCCCTAATGATGTAACTCGCCATGACAAGATATACCTTTTTGCCGAAGATCAAATTGATGCAGCACGACTCGAAAGCACAAACTTGTCAAAAGTAGAAAATAAGGGTTTGGCGATGCGCCGAGATTGATTGAACGTGTGTTGTTAGTATTTACAAGACCTCGGGATTATATTTATACCCGAAATTACAAACCTTGTCCATCATGGACACAACTCATATTGACCTAATACAAATCCAACTAGCAAACAAGTCCCTTAGGCGGACTCTTACCGAGAATATCTATAAGGAAATTTCATAAAATATCCTAATTAATAGATACAATTGCCTCCTCATGACTCTATCCGTGCATGGCAATCCATATGAATCACGTTAACATAACCCGATAACAAATACCGAGTCATATTATTGAAATCGGCTCAATCGGCTAACCTAGTCCGACCCTAACTCTGCCGATCCAATCCGCAGCTGATTCGGACCACAGCCGATTCTCACTCTGCTTTCCAATACGATCTTATCCCTTTAATCTTCTTCGATTCCATCTTGATCTCCGATGTTTGAATTACCAAATTTGGTCGTCAACACCATGTCATCCGCCACCTTAACGAGAATCAAGATTAGTAATTAACATATGCACCAAATTTTGCAATGTAACTATTCATATATCATAAAATTACGAACAAACCTTGATTGATATGTTCCTGAAGGCAATATGCAACTCACATGATGTCCACTGTGTGATTTCATCCATGGGGCAGGGTGGTGCGTTGATATCTGGCCCTGCTGCAGCTTCCATGCTCTGGTCTCCTACTTGCTCTGTAGAAGCACAACTGCTTCCTTTCCCTGAGGGGCTCACCATGACGGTAGGAACGGACGGTTGTGTCTACTAGCGTGACTTTTTTAAGCGTTCGTCTACCCGTTGTTCCATTTCCTCTTGCATCCATGCGTGTTAGGTCTCGACCTTCAATTTGAGATCTGTCAACTTCGCATCTTGATCTCTCTTGCCTCTCATGCGACTCCGGTACGTGTGGATGTCCTCTTGAAACCCATACTTCCATGCAACCACGCCTTCTCCGCGCGTTCGTCCTGGGTGCTCGGGATTCTACAGTGCGAGCATTAGCTTGTCCTTCTCTCGTCAGGCTACAAACTTCCCTGAGCAGAGGCCTCTAGGACTTCGACGAGATAGTGTGCTGCTTGGCATATGTCATCGCTAAAGATTAGGGAGCCATCACCAGGATTAAGTGTTCCCCCATGAGCGTAGTACCAATGTTTCGATTGTTTAGGCCAATCAGCTGTGGCCAGAATGATTCCCCTTTCTTCTAACGTTGCTTCCATTCTCTGCCACTTGGGCACTGCCTTCTTGTAGCTGCCCGATCATAAGCGGTGAAAGTATTTCTTCTTAGCAGCATTGGTTTTATTCTTGGCTATCTTCGCTTGCCCTGCCTCTCCTATCTTGTAGGCGACAAACGCATCCCAATGAAATCCGGTATCAGACCCTTCACTACATATTTATTGTACATATCTTTCTTGTAGTGCTGGAATTGTTCGGCCATCTTCTTTAGAGTCCATTCCTTCACTTTGGCCTCTTCAGCTTGAGATACCTTGAAGGTCTCGAGCATGGTGGTCCATAACATGTCTTTGTCTCTATTGGGGATATAAGATTGTTCCTCATCCCCGTGTGACCTTGTTTGGCGCTAGTTCTGTATACTGATGGCCACGTGATCCCACACAACCCAACCGCTGTGTGACAAAAACTTGTATCGGCAGGGGCAACTGGTTGGCTGTCTGGTTTCACTTCGGTTATAATATCTCACATCCACCTTCCTCGCGACACCTCATTGTCTGCATGTCCTCTTCGAACCAACATTCGGTTGGCTGTCACTATGGTGCTCCAAGTTGCCCTCCTCGTTCAAGTACTGGTTGGTGTCCTCGTTCCCCTCGTCATCCGCCAAATATTGATTGCTACCCTCTGCGATCGTATCTAGGAGGATTTGCTTATCATCGCGATATGCCATCTGTTCGTACCATTAAATAATGCACATCCACATTGTCAACAACTACGAAGAACTTCTAAATTTCACTTAATTAAGAAATATTATGAAATACCCTTATTTTAATTCTCTATATCAATTTTCTCTCATGTTTTTCCATATACCTATTTTATAGATAATGACGTATAGAAATATAGCTAAAAATGTAATATGCAACCTACATTATCTATAAACATGAAGAACATCATAATTCCAACTACTTAAGAGCGAGTTATAAATAGACATTTTCAATAACTACGAAGAACAGCTAATTTCACCTACTTAAGAAAAAATATGCAACCTAGAAGTATATTGTTATATATATATATTTACATTGTCAAGAACTACGAAGAACAGCTAATTAAATTTCACCTACTTAAGAAATATGAACCTACATGTGTATTGTAATGCATTGTGTACGCAATAATTAACTAAATTAGGTATGTACGAAAAGAGTTGCGTATAATATTAAAATTTTTAGTTTCATGTAACTTGCCTTAGTTTTGCTTGGCGGCCTTGGGACCACGTAAGCTTGAGCGGCGACCACGTCAATAACTGGACCACGCAATTCTAACAAGAAAAAAATAATTAGTTAAACCATGTACATTGCATAGGAGTCAACACCAGATAGTTAGTCCTAAGTCTAATACTTGAAACGAGCGAACGAGCGAACTAACGAGAGAACGTCAAGTGGACCTAAGTCTAAAACATGCATGTACATTCGTTAAACCATGTACATTTTGGTCCTAAGTCCAATTGGTCCTAAGTCTAATACTTAGGTCCAATTAGTCCTAAGTCTAAATTCAAAACATGTGCATATATATTGTTAAGTGAGAGATAGTGACTCAAGATATTAAGTGAACACAACACCTCATTCTTTCATGGCTGAACACGGATAATTTCCAAAACAAATCTTGTTTTGACTCCCCATGCATAGGAGTCAAGACAAAATTTGTTTTGGAAATTATCTATTTGTGTTCAATCATCAAAGAGCGAGTGCTTGTATTCAGCCATATCCCTTGGCAATGTTTGGTTCCGGACGAGAACGGTTACGAGCGTACTTCTTTAGAACACCCATGTATCTCTCGAAAGGGAACATGTTGTGTAGGTACACAGGACCGAGAACAACGATCTCTCTGATAAGGTGACGTAGATGATGCACATTATATTGAAGAATGACGGTAGAAAGATCACATTGCACCACATCATTTTAAAGGGTTGTTAATATGTCTGGATCGATGATCTTCTGCGAAATTGCGTTCAGGAAAGCACACAGCTTTGTTATTATTACCCGGACATTATCAGGTAGGATACCTCGAATTAGAACAGGAAGTAGTTGTGTCATCAACACGTGGTAGTCATGAGACTTTAGGTTTGTGATCTTCTTCTCTTGCATGCTTATTATTTGCTTTATATTCGAGGAGTATTCAGACGGTACCTTGATGTTGTCCAAGCATTCGAACATACTTTTCTTCTCTGCCTTGCTCAGAGTATAGCTGGCTGCGCTCAAGTAGTGGTTTCCTTTCTCTTTTGGTTCCGGATGAAGGACGTCGCGTTGATTCATATGCTTGAAATCATTACGTACTTTAAGTGTATCTTTCAACTTCCTATATACACCAAGAAAACTCAGCAAGTTGATGCAATGGTTCATAGTTAGGTGCATCACGTCGATTACGTGTAGGACTGTTGACGACCAAATTTGGTAATTCAAACATCGGAGATAAAGATGGAATTGAAGAGGATTGAAGAGAAAAGATCGTATCGGAAAATAGAGTGAGAATCGGCTGTGGTCCGAATCGGCTGTGAACTAGATCGGTAGAGTCAGAATCGGACTAGGTTAGCCGATGAAGCCGATTTCGGTAATATGACTTGGTACACGTTATCAGGTTGTGTTAACGTGCTTCATATGGATTGCCATGCACGGATAGAGTCCTGAGGAGGCAATTGTATCTATTAATTAGGATATTTTATGTAATTTCCTTATAGATATTCTCGGTAAGAGTCCGCCTAAGGGACTTGCTTGTTAGTTGGATTTGTATTAGGTTAATATGAGTCGTGTCCGTGATGGACAATGTTTGTATTTTTGGGTATAAATATAATCCCGAGGTCTTGTAAATAATAACAACACACGTTCAATCAATCTCGGCATATCGCCAAACCTTTGTTTTCTACTTTCGGCAAGTTTGTGCTTTCGAGTCGTGCTGCATCAATTTGATCTTCGGCAAAGAGGTATATCTTGTCATGGCGAGTTACATCATTAGGGCTAGTGCTTACATCTTTATGACACTCTAGTTCTTTGTTGTGATTCTCCAAGTTATCACATACATTATATAACTTAGATCAACAATGCAATCTACTTATATCGGCCAGATTCTTCTAGGGTTTTGTCGACATCGGCTAGATTACTTTGTTAATCTAGATTATATAATGTATCCACCATCCCGAAAAGGCAACCATCGGCTTGATTCTTTAGATCTCATGCTTCTTTTTATACTTAATGCTGCATTGGTTCAGTCCAACCTATTAAGTCGTTTGTAGAATCATGATATCTAGCTTGTTTTACGGTTGCTAATAAGGATAGTATCGGGGTTTCAGCCGATCTTACCTGGTATAGATATTTTACATTGTTTTATGCTTTGTTTAATGTTCTATATATGCCCCTTATATCAGGATCTAATCTAATATAAATATGTTAAGCTTGATATCAATCTAATTGATTATAGTTTAATATATTTATTACTAGAGAATATCCTAGTATAAGGTTGTATCGGAGCTATAGCTGATACGTACTTAAACCTAGATATCGGCTATGACATCAATCTATTTAATCATTATTTCATGTTATCTTTAGACTTGGGCAATTTATACTATCTCGGTTCAGTCCGATCTATCCCAATTGCTTATCTCTAAAATAATATTGATTTATTGATTATGTTACACTAATCTTTACAGCCGATATACTAGTTTTAGGGTTAGTTCTATCATTGATTATACCTTACAGCCGATTCATGCTTTATTGCATCGGCTAGGTCACATACGATATGAAATCGGCCCTATGGCCGATTGTCTATCGTTTACTGATGTTCTTTGCATGTTTTTTCTTGTTGATTGCAGGATCAAATCAACTGGCACGCCCTTGAATCTGAAACCCTAATTTTGGACCTGCACTAGAGTAAAGCAAACCTCTCAGGCCAGTGTGTGTTTTTCGCATCAACACGCTTTTGTCACACCCAGTGGGACCACGTGTCATCATGTCTCAAACATCACTGAGGTTACTGAGGACAACATCGTCGCGGTTACACCCGAGCAGCTGAGTGACGAGCAGAAGGAAGAATTACAACAACTGCTGAACCAACTCCAGAGCCAGTATTTGCATTCGTTCACAGTCACCCAGCAGGGTACGGTCATCCAAAGAGCTAAAATCCAAGTGCCGATGATCATGAAGCAAGACCCAAGTACTTCTGGAACAGGAGAAGAAAAGGATAAACAAGTGAAAGCCGAATCAAGCAATGAAGAATTGCACACATTACAAGATCGCATCGATTCGGCTGTGCATCATGCGCTAGTCAACCAGTCCGGAGTACTTGTCAATACTTTGACAAACATGATCAAGTCGGTAGTCGATGGAACAATAGCCGAGGAAAAGGCTAAAGGACCTATTTATTTACCAGACGGCACGTTCCCAGGGTACAGGACCGTGAAGACAGACATCGGCGGGAATCAAGGAAATCAACAAGTGCTTCAAACCCAGGCTCAATCGGCTCCTTTCTCAAGTTCAAACATTCCATCAGTTTTAACCAGGTCACAGCCGATCACTGGGGGGCAAGTACCACCTCAATTAACACCAGAACAATTGATCAACATTCCTTATCCAAAACCACCGGTCGTCGACACATCTTTCCAAATTCCTTCGGTTCCACAACAGCCGATTGGGATCACTCAGCCGATAAGCCAGCAGTACAACACAGAACTCCCATACGTACCACCTCAGGGCATATCGGCTGGCTTCAATAATCTTTATCAGCCTCACTCACCACGACCTCAGCCGATCCAATTTGGCCAGATGGATCCAATTCAGCAGCAATATGGTGGAACAACACCTCATCAGCCCTAGGCCGATATGATCGCTGACGTCATGACGGAGCAATTTGGGCTCAAGCCTAAGGATAACTGCAACATGTATCGGCATCCATATCCAGAATACTTCGATCGAGTTCCACTGCCAAACCGATACAAGGTGCCAGACTTCTCCAAGTTTTCAGGACAAGATAATGTATCGACCTATGAACATGTTAGCCGATTTTTTGCTCAGTGTGGTGAGGCATCGAGTACAGAAGCTCTCAGAGTTCGCTTGTTCCCACTCTCATTATCTGGATCGGCATTCACTTGGTTTTCATCCCTGCCATATAATTCGATCAGGAGTTGGACCGATCTGGAGAAACAATTTCATAAATACTTTTTCAGCGGAGTTCAAGAGATGAAGCTACCGGACCTTACGGCAATCAAGCAAAAATCAGAAGAATCGGTTCCAGACTATATTCAACGGTTTAGAGATGTGAGGAACAGATGTTACAGCCTATCTTTGACAGATTCCCAGCTAGCCGATTTGGCCTTCTAAGGTTTGTTGGCGCCGATAAGGGAAAGGTTTTCGGCTCAAGACTTCGAAAGTTTAGCTCATCTAGCTCAGAAGGTATCGGCTCATGAGACAAGGTTCCAGGAAGCAAGGAAGTTCATCAAGAAGGAAAACAATGTTAACAATGTCTATAGCTATGACTCTGATTCTGAAGACGATGATCCTGACATCAATGCAGCCGAGTGGGCTAGGAACAAGAAGACTGTGGTCTGTCAATGGGTTAAGAATGCAGGAAAAGAAGAGAGATTTGACTTTGACATCACCAAAGCTGACAAGATTTTTGATCTCCTTCTCCAAGAAAAACAGATTCAACTGCCAGCAGGACATGTCATCCCATCGGCTGAAGAATTGAAAAAGAGGAAGTATTGCAAGTGGCACAATACAGGATCTCATAGTACCAATGAATGCAAGATTTTCAGGCAACAGATCCAGTCGGCTATAGAGCAAGGGAAGATTAAGATTGATGATTCCAAGAGGCCGATGAAGATAGATGGACACCCTTTTCCAGTCAACATGGTGCACCCTGGATATAATCGGAATACGGCCAATGGTGGCAAGGACTACACCAGGAGTATCAGATCGGTTGGCATGATCAACAAATATCAAAACAGGCGCCAAAGGGAAGAGGAGTTACATATTCAGGAAAGTGAAAGGTATTTTGATCCTCATTGGAGTTGCGAGTTTTTCAGATTTGTTGGAATGAGGGTATGATGTTGCCATCTATCCGAGACTGCCCTGGATGCACCAATCCCGATGCACAGTTCATCAGGAGCTCAAGCCGACAAGGTGCAACTACACATCGGCCGAGTCAATCAAGGTTGCCAGTTCATGAGAGACTTGGGCCGATGCAACAAGACAACAGCGAAGATGACTCACTTAGAGAATCCGAGCCAATGTACCCCCAATGGTGCCCTTCTGGAATATTCACCAAAAATCAAAAGAGAAGAGTTCAAAGGATGAGGAACAGGGGACAGTTCCAGGAGGTTGAGGGTGCAATTGAGTGTCGGCTGAGACAAAAGACTAAGAAAGTCTGGCGCGTAAAGAGCAAAGTGGTGCCAGCTGATGAAGTCAGAGCCGATCGCAACAAGAATCAACAACGGAAGGGCAAGGAAGTGATGTCATCTGAGATTAATATGGTTTTTATGTTGCCAGCCGAATATGCAGTAGAGCAAGTCGTCGAGCAAGAAGAAAATCTGCCATCGGCTAAATTGATGTTATCTCCAGAACAGGCTGTTTTTGAAAAGCCAGAGGGAACAGATCTCGGCACCTTAAGTCACTCTATGTCAAAGGATTTGTCAATGGTAAGCCGATGTCTAAGATGCTAGTCGATGGAGGAGCAGCTATTAATTTGATGCCATATACAACATTCAGAAAGCTTGGGAAGAATTCAGAAGACTTGATCAAGACCAACATGGTTCTAAAGGATTTTGGCGGGAATCTATCTGAGACCAAGGGGGTTTTGAATGTAGAGCTAACCATCGGCAGTAAAACAATTCCAACCACGTTCTTTGTTATTGACGGGAAGGGTTTCTACAGTCTATTGCTGGGAAGAGATTGGATCCATGCTAACTGTTGCATTCCTTCAACAATGCATCAAAGTTTGATTCAATGGCAAGGAGAACAAATTGAAATCGTGCCAGCCGATAGGTCAGTCAACATAGCTTGTGCCGTTTATCTATTTGGGAGATGGAAGGAATTGATTGCTTATCTGGAAAAGTTTGGCAAGGGGATTGCTTAAAGATTTCTGATGATGCCATACAGACAACAGGAGATGGAGAGCCCCAATTCTTGTTTTGAGGGCGCCGTGGAGGGTTTCAACTTATACACAGAAGACACTATTGATGATCTCGACGGCAAGCTTGGGCAAGGTTTTATGTCGGCCGACGAACTAGAGGAAGTCGACATTGGACCAAGTGATAGGCCTAGGCTGACATATATTAGTAAGGGTTTACCTAAAGAATTTAAATATAAGTTAATTGCTGTCTTGAAAGAGTATAGAGATTGTTTTGCCTAGGAATACTATGAGATGCCGGGACTTAGCCGATCGATAGTTGAACATCGACTCCCTATCAAACCAGGATATCGGCCATACAAGCAACCCCCAAGACGTCGTAAAGCTGCGATGTATGATGCTATTAAAGCCGAAATTACAAGACTCTATGATGCTGGGTTCATCAGACCATGCCGATATGCTGAGTGGATTTCCAATATAGTACCAGTCATCAAGAAAAACGGCAAGCTCAGGGTTTGTATGGATTTCAGAGACCTAAACAAAGCTACACCGAAAGATGAATACCCAATGCCGGTAGCCGATCAACTCGTAGATGCAGCATCTGGACATAAGATTATCAGCTTCATGGATGGCAATGCTGGTTATAATCAGATTTTTATGGCTGAGGAAGATATTCACAAGACTGCTTTTAGATGTCCTGGTGCTATCGGCTTATATGAGTGGGTGGTTATGACTTTCGGCTTAAGGAGTGTTGGTGCTACATATCAGAGAGCAATGAACTATATTTTTCACGATCTCATCGGCGCATTGGTGGAGATATATATAGATGATGTGGTGGTTAAATCTAAGGAAGTTGATGATCAGATAGCCGATTTGAAGCAAGTCTTGGAGAGAGCGAGGAAATATGGGTTGAAAATGAATCCTACCAAGTGTGCTTTTGGTGTATCGGCTGGTCAATTTCTTGGGTTTCTGGTTCATGAGAGAGGGATTGAAATTCCTCAAAGGAGCATTGAAGCAATTAAAGATATCAAGCCCCCGGAAGATAAGCCTAAGCTACAATCATTGATCGGCAAGATTAATTTTGTTCGGCGTTTTATATCAAATCTGTCTGGCCGAATAGAACCATTTACTCCTTTATTAAGATTGAAAGCCGATCAAGAATTTGTCTGGGGAGAGAAGCAGCAGCAGGCTCTGGATAATATCAAGGAATACTTGAGTACTCCTCCAGTTCTTATACCACCACAGAAAGGGATTCCATTCAAGTTATACTTGTCAGCCGATCAACACTCCATCGGCTCAGTCTTGATCCAGGAGATTGAAGGAAAAGAGAGAGTCATATTCTATCTCAGCAGACGCCTGTTGGATGCAGAAACTAGATATTCACCAGTGGAGAAATTATGCCTGTGTTTGTATTTTTCCTGCACAATGTTGAGGCATTATTTACTATCCAATGAGTGCATCATAGTTTGCAAGGCCGATGTGGTACGATATATCCTATCGGCTCCAGTTTTAAAGGGACGCATTGGTTAGTGGATCTTTGCTTTGTCAGAATTCGATCTCAGATATGAATCGGCTAAGGCAGTCAAAGGGCAAGCGATAGCCGATTTTATAGTTAAACACAGGGATGTCAGTATGGATAATATTGACATTATGCCATGGACCTTATTCTTTGATGGATCTGTTTGCACAGATGGTTGTGGTATCGGCTTGGTGATCATATCGCCTAGGGAGGCAAGTTTTCAGTTTGCTTTTACTATTAAACCATACTCTACAAATAATCAAGCAGAATATGAAGCTGTTCTCAAAGGATTGCAGTTATTAAGGGAAGTTGAAGCCGATGCTATTGAAATCATGGGTGATTCATTATTGGTGATAAGGCAATTGTCTGGAGAGTATGATTGCAATAATGATACCCTGATGATTTATAATGAGAAATGCCAGGAGCTGATGAAGACATTCAAGATGGTTATTTTGAAGCATATTCCTAGGGAGCAAAACGTTGAAGCCAATGATCTAGCTCAGGGTGCATCAGGTTATAAGCCGATGTTTCAAGGGATCGAAGTGGAGGTGGCTTGCATTCCAGCCGATGATTGGAGATTTGACGTTTTTGAGTATCTAAAGAATCCTTCCAGATCGGTTTCAAGGAAATTACGATATAAAGCCTTTAAGTATGTTTTGTTGGATGATGCATTATACTATCGGACGATTGAAGGAGTTCTGTTGAAATGCTTGAGTATGGAAGAAGCTAAAGTTGTTATGTGCGAAGTTCATGAAGGTATTTGTGGGACACATCAATCGGCTCATAAAATGAAGTGGTTACTTCATAGAGTTGGATATTTTTGGCCGACAATGCTGGAGGATTGTTTCAGATATTACAAAGGTTGTCAAGATTGTCAGAAATTTGGAGCAATTCAGAGAGCGCCAGCATCGGCTATGAACCCTATCATTAAGCCGTGGCTGTTCAGAGGTTGGGGTATTGATATGATCGGCCAGATCAATCCACCATCAAGCAAAGGACATAAGTTCATATTGGTTGCAACAAATTATTTTACTAAGTGGGTTGAGGCGATTCCTTTGAAGAAGGTTGATAGCAAAGATGCTATTGATTTTGTTAAGGAACATATTATTTATCGGTTTGGTTTGCCGCAGACGATTACAACTGATCAAGGTTCTATATTTATATCTGATGAGTTTGTTCAGTTTGCTGATAGCATGGGCATTAAGTTGTTGAATTCATCACCATATTATGCACAAGCCAATGGACAAGCTGAGGCATCTAACAAGAGTTTGATTAAGTTGGTCAAAAGAAAAATAGCCGAATATCCCAAGAAGTGGCATACTATTCTGGCTGAGTCATTATGGTCCTATCGGATGGCTTGCCATGGTGCAATTCAGGTACCTCCTTATCAACTGATTTATGGGCATGAAGCTGTGCTACCATGGGAAACCAACATCGGCTCTAGGAGGATTTCTTTGCAAGATGAGTTAACAGCCGATGATTATCACAATTTGATGGTTGATGAGTCAGAGGGTTTGGTTCAAGTAAGATTGCGAGCTCTTGAGAAAGTTAAAAAAGATAAGGAGAGAGTTGCAAGCCATTATAATAAGAAGGTTGTGCCCAAATCTTTTGAGGAAGGCGAGCTGGTTTGGAAATTGGTGTTGCCGATAGGGGCCAGAGATAATAAATTCGGCAAGTGGTCACCGAATGGGGAAGGACCGTTTCAAGTTCACAAATGTGTTTCTAAAGGGGCCTACATGTTAAAAGGGCTTGATGGAGAAGTTTTTGGTAGGGCACTTAATGGAAAATATTTGAAGAAATACTTCCCAAGTGTTTGGATTGGTTCATAATCGGCTATGATTTGCCAGTCTGTGATTGATAGCCGATGTGTTTACATTGCCTTTAGATGGCCGATATTTTTATCGCCCTTAGACATATAAGTTTGCAGCATTGTGTTCCTTACTACAAACTTGAGGGGCATGGAGGATTGAAAAGTTGGAAATTTTTGAGCAAAATTTTGCATAAGCGAGAATACGGCCAAGTTTGTCCGGTACAAAATTAGCTTATATGGAAGCAAAGTATCAATTGGCATAAGGGATTTCGAAGTATGTATTATAAGACAAATGTTCTAGCCGATTACAGAATTAGTTATAAAATTTTTCCTAAGTCCCTATTACAAGAAATCTTTGAGCGAGGTAGCGCTGGATTGCCGAAAGTGCCCGTTGTCAAATTTCTTCAACTTCTGCAATGGCTTGGGCATCTTGGGCGTCAGTTCCAGGAATCACCTTCGGGGACTTGGTCATGGTGGCCACATTCTTTACAGCCGATTTTAACTTCGCCTTTTGTTCTCCAATAGCTTTCAGGAGATCGGCTAATTTTTGCTTTTCCAGTGCAATCTTGGCATTACATTCTTCAAGCTTAGCCAGCAGATCTATTCTTTCAGCCTCCAATTGGTCTATTGTGGCTTTAATCGGCTCTTCGGCTAGTTGATCAAGCTTGATTTTCTCATCATGTACTAGTTGCCGATTGGCCTGAATGGTGGCTTCGATGTCTTTCTTCTCTCGTCGATCGGCTATTCTCTGTCTTGCCTTCTCCAGCTTAAATTGATGTTGCTCGAGGTACATGGTTGGGGTAATTATGTTGGACAATTCATCTGGTAGTAGAGCTTGAATTTCTTGGAATCTGATCCGGAGAGTGCTGCAGTCAACTACCAGGCTGTCTAGAGATGCTTCTAGCCGATGCGCAATGTCTTCAAGTTTTCTCTTCACGTCATCGGCTAGAGGAGCTAAAGACTTGCTTGTTGCTTCCTCTTCTGCTTCTTCATCAAAGTAATCTTTTATGTCGAAGGAAAACAAATCGGCTAAGACCTGCAAGTAGGAAAGAATCAAGGAGTACAAGTAAGAGGATATTTTTATAGCCAATTTGAAGAATTTTAAAGATGACACTTATATGAATTGCAGGAGCAGCAACTTCTTCCTCTTCGACATGATGGCTGCCTACAGCCGATGCGGTATGTTCACTGGAAATTGGTTGTGCTACAGGTGATGGAGGGGAAGGAGGCTAAAAATATTCATACAAGTGTTAGATGATATCGGCTAATAAGATATTTGGGTGTTAGAAAGTTGAAACTTACTAAGGGAGCTTGAATAGATGGCTTAGCTGATACTTGTGCAGGTTTCTTCTTCTCGGCTGGTCTTTTCTTCTATAGAACGTAAAGGTTGGAGATTTAAATTGGGGATGAGTAAAGAAAATTTGTATCAAGAAAGATGAATTTACCCTGGGTTGCCGAGTGAAGACAGCTGGGGCAGAAGGAGTTGTAGGGGTTTGTCTTGGAGCCGGAGAAGTTGGAGGTGTTTTTTCATTTGCATCACTAGATTCGGCTGCGGCTTCATCTATTGCTCATTCAATTGATGCTTCCTTTAAGGCTTCATCTGCATCATCGGCTGTTGGAGGTGGTTGCTTCTTAACCCTTTTCTTGGTAGCTGGTGGTATGGCAGTTGATGCTCTAGTCCTTCTTTTCCTGCCTGCATCGGCTGGTTCCCTCATTTATCCTTGGAGCAAGCTTGATGTCTTGGAGGCATGATAGTCGATGACAGGAGGAGTCATACCACGTCTGTTGGGTAGCAACCCTGTAGCATATTCAATATCTTTGCCACTTCTGCTTGTGCGAGGAGGGGAGGAGTCTGTGGTCTGAGAAAGTAAGGGTGTTTCATAAGTTAAAAATCGGCTAATTTATTTAAAACAGTAATGAAGCTGAGTTTGAGGAAATAAAGGAATTACCTGAGGGATCATGTCTGGAAAGAGGTCAGTCCTGTAGATGGTAGCCGATTGGTGAAAGAGATGTTGTTTCCACTCAGCCCACCATGAAGTGAAGACTTTGCTCCTGAACATGGCTAACTCAATATCATTAATACTGCCAAGAGGAGGCCCTGGAATGTTCAGTAGCCGATCCATCATCAAGCTTGAAGTTATTTCTCCTCGGCATTCGATCTTGTCAGCAAACCACAAGCCGATTGGGAGTTGTCCCATGCCAAACTGTCTTGTTGAGCTCATGGGATGATAGAACTCATATGAGACTTTTATATTCTTGCTCTGATGGATGCCAACAGGAAGTATGCAAGGGCTAATGGCAGTGGTATAAACTTCTCTGGATTTTTAGAATTTGGCATGGTTAATCTCTTCGAATCTGAAGTCCGAAGGCAGCTCAAAGTTGATTGAATCTTCGTAGAAGAACCAAATTCTGGCATCTTTCTGGAATCCATCATAAAAACTGAAGAACCAGTCTTTGAGTAGTTCGGCTGACAGTTTTGCACCAGCATCGGCTAGGGTTGTGGCATATTCTCCAAAAGATGTACACCTCCGATGGGTTATTTCTTCACCATCATCATCGGTAATCGGCTCTAGTCTTGAGAATTCTGATTCAACTAGAGGTGGCCGATTGACAGCTTTCATTGCAACTAAATTCAGCCAAGACTGGAGTAGCCACCATGGACCACCTGCGCTAACTGTTGAGCCGACAGCTAACTTAGTTGATGCATTGTTCAGAGTTTGATACAGATAGCCGAGCAGAATCTTTCCTAAAGGAAATTGTCTTTTTTCTTCAAGTGCTTCGGCTATATGTTGCCAGTTTGAGGTTGGGCCACAACTTGATCCACAAAATAGAAATTTTTCCAACCACATCAGCAAGAAGGCAGTATGCTCTCTAGGGGAGATTGAGCCTTGACCCATGTTAGTCGAAATAAAGCCAGACCATCCACCTATGCTCTTGGTTTTGAAGTCAAACCTATTTTTGGAGTTCAAGATCATGGGATTGGCCGATGAAGTGATATCTAGCCCAGTTAATATGGTAATATCCAGTAAAGTTGGGGTCATCGGAGGACCTTGGTTGAACAAAATGCATTAATGGCATTGGACCAGAAATAGCTAGCAGAGGCCATCAGTGGTTCATCCTTAGCCGAATTTGCCAGAGTAAGAGCTAAGGCTTGGCCGATTCCAAGTTCATCCCAGTGGTTTTGCTTGCTAGCCGATATGCGCTTATACCATGCGGGCCAGCTTTTCTCTCAGGATGGCCAGGATTTGAAGGTATTCTTCCAATGCCCTAGGTTTGGGTTTGCTAGCCTGAAGGGAATCCTATTTGTTTCGGCAGTGATGAGTTCAGTTGGGTCTAAGCTGCCGATTGGTCCAAGGAAATAATTGTTGTCGTGATTGAGACTGGGAACCGCAATTAGGTTTGCAAGATGCTAAATCAACAAAGCGAAAGAGAAAAGAAGCGGACTGAGATTGTGGAAAATAAGATTTAATGAGCAAAAAGGGGATCTAGCCGATGGGACTTACCTCAGCGTATTCGGCCGATGGGGCAGCAGATGGAGCGGATGATGAAGACATTTTCTTGTCGACGGAAGTTGGATGAGAAGGGGATTGCTCGAAGTTGACTGCTTGCGCCGAGGGGATCGCCGAAGTTGGGAGAGACGGAGATTGTGAAAGCGGTGGCAACAGTAATAACGGTGTGAAGTTTCTAGGGGCCGTCGATTAGGTATTTAAAAGCAATGCGGTAACGGTCAAAAACGGAAAGAGCGAGATTATCTCCGAGATAAGATTTGGCAAATCCGAAATATTACCAAATATTCCAGACATGGGGGGCATGTGTTGACGACCAAATTTGGTAATTCAAACATCGGAGATAAAGATGGAATTGAAGAGGATTGAAGAGATAAGATCGTATCGGAAAACAGAGTGAGAATCGGCTGTGGTCCGAATCGGCTATGAACTAGATCGGTAGAGTCAGAATCGGACTAGGTTAGCCGATGAAGCCGATTTCGGTAATATGACTTGGTACACGTTATCAGGTTGTGTTAACGTGCTTCATATGGATTGCCATGCACGGATAGAGTCCTGAGGAGGCAATTGTATCTATTAATTAGGATATTTTATGTAATTTCCTTATAGATATTCTCGGTAAGAGTCCGCCTAAGGGACTTGCTTGTTAGTTGGATTTGTATTAGGTTAATATGAGTCGTGTCCGTGATGGACAATGTTTGTATTTTTGGGTATAAATATAATCCCGAGGTCTTGTAAATAATAACAACACACGTTCAATCAATCTCGGCGTATCGCCAAACCTTTGTTTTCTACTTTCGGCAAGTTTGTGCTTTCGAGTCGTGCTGCATCAATTTGATCTTTGGCAAAGAGGTATATCTTGATTCTTTAGATCTCATGCTTCTTTTTATACTTAATGCTGCATTGGTTCAGTCCAACCTATTAAGTCGTTTGTAGAATCATGATATCTAGCTTGTTTTACGATTGCTAATACGGATAGTATCGGGGTTTCAGCCGATCTTACCTGGTATAGATATTTTACATTGTTTTATGCTTTGTTTAATGTTCTATATATGCCCCTTATATCAGGATCTAATCTAATATAAATATGTTAAGCTTGATATCAATCTAATTGATTATAGTTTAATATATTTATTACTAGAGAATATCCTAGTATAAGGTTGTATCGGAGCTATAGCTGATACGTACTTAAACCTAGATATCGGCTATGACATCAATCTATTTAATCATTATTTCATGTTATCTTTAGACTTGGGCAATTTATACTATCTCGGTTCAGTCCGATCTATCCCAATTGCTTATCTCTAAAATAATATTGATTTATTGATTATGTTACACTAATCTTTACAGCCGATATACTAGTTTTAGGGTTAGTTCTATCATTGATTATACCTTACAGCCGATTCATGCTTTATTGCATCGGCTAGGTCACATACGATATGAAATCGGCCCTATGGCCGATTGTCTATCGTTTACTGATGTTCTTTGCATGTTTTTTCTTGTTGATTGCAGGATCAAATCAACTGGCACGCCCTTGAATCTGAAACCCTAATTTTGGACCTGCACTAGAGTAAAGCAAACCTCTCAGGCCAGTGTGTGTTTTTCGCATCAACACGCTTTTGTCACACCCAGTGGGACCACGTGTCATCATGTCTCAAACATCACTGAGGTTACTGAGGACAACATCGTCGCGGTTACACCCGAGCAGCTGAGTGACGAGCAGAAGGAAGAATTACAACAACTGCTGACGAGCAGAAGGAAGCAAACCTCTCAGGCCAGTGTGTGTTTTTCGCATCAACAAGGACATCTAAGAATAGACTTCTTCTTCCACATCACCGCATGATCATCTTCACTCGATATAGGTTCCAAGTCCCTTTCCAAATACTACTTTCAGATCTTTCACCAACGCAAGCACGGTTTTTCCGTTACGATGTTTAGGCATCAGACGGTGATATGCCTTCTGTTCAAAATGTTTGCCTTTCTTTCGGACAGGGTGGTTTGCAACAAGAAATCGACGATGGCCCATGTACACAACCTTCTGAAAATGCTTCAATTACATACTGTCAGTATCATCCATACAGTGGGTGCAAGCCTTATACCTCTTGTTTGATTGTTAGGATAGATTGCTAAGTGCAGGACAATCATTAATGGTTATGAACAACAACGCTCGTAGGTTAAATTGCTCCTGGTTATTCTCATCCCACACATGGACACCTTCTTTCTTCCACAGCAGCTTCAGATCTTCAACCAATGGTCTAAGGTACACATCAATATCGTTACCAGGTTGCTTTGAGTCTTGAATAATAATCGGTATCATGATGTACTTCCCCTTCGTGCATAACCAAGGGGGAGGTTGTAGATACACTTGGTCACCGGTCAAGTGCTATGACCGCTGCTCATCTCTCCAAATGGATTCATGCCATCCGTACTTAAACCGAACCTTATGTTTCGTGCATCCTCTCCGAAGTCTTAAAATGTTCTGTCAATGTTTTGCCACTGCGACCCAATGGCGGGGTGTCTTAGCATCCCGTCTTGTTGATGTTCTTCTGCGTGTTAGCGCATCATTTTAGCACGTGTTTTGTTCCTGAACAAACACCTCAGCCGTGGTGCTATAGGGAAATACCACATCACGTTTGCAGGAACTCTCTTTTTCGAAAGCTATCTGTCAACATCAACAGGGTCATCTCGTCTAATCTTGTATCGTAGTGCCTTACAAACCGGACATGCTTCTAGGTTCCTGTACTCTTCACCGCGATAGAGGATACAATCGTTCGGACATGTGTATATCTTCTGTACTTCCAATCCTAAAGGGCAGACTACCTTCTTAGCTTCGTACGTTATTTCAAGCAATTCGTTTCCTCTGGAAGAATGTTCTTTACGAGTTTCAGCAACTCGCCAAATGGCTTGTCACTCACACCATTTTTTGCCTTCCATTGCAAGAATTCTAGTGTGGTACCCAACATTTCGTGCCCCTGTTCGCAACCTGGGTAAAAGGACATTTTGTAGTCCGCTAATATACACTCTAAAGTCTGGACCTCCTTTTCACTTTTGTAGTCCTTTACGTCGCACAACATCTGACCAAAATCATCCACGCTATTGTTATCTTGAACAACCCCGTCCGCCTCGCCTGTTGTAGTCCTTTACGTCGCACAACATATTTTTAATGCATTCTAACTATTTCTAACTATTTTAATGATGTTTAAATGGACTTAGTGTTCTATTCTTTTGTCCTCATTATCTATATTTCTCCTCGTTTTTGTCTTGTTTAACATTCTTTTGTCCTCATTATCTATATTTCTCCTCTTTTTGTCTTGTTTAACATTTTTATCCAAACTTTTCTAATATTATGTAATACCCTTCTTTTAATTCTCTACATCAATTTTCTCTCTCATCTTTTTTCATATACTTATTTGATAGATAATGACATTAAAAATATAGCTAGAAATGTAATATTTTAACCATGCATCAATAGAATAGGAAGTTGCTAACCTTTTAGATTCTTCCGATTTGGATAATATCACCAAAATATTTCCACAAAAAAATTTAGCAGCACCTCCCTACCTCCTTGCAAATTATTGTGGCAATGGCTCGGGCTGGAGGAGCAAGAAAACTATATAAAGGACATGATTTTTAGTATCGGTTGGTAACACCAACGGTGACTAAAGATCCCGGGTGTCCTAACAAGGCTTGGCAAAAAGTGAACCCGGACTAAAAATGATCTTTAGTACTGGTTGGTGTTACCAACCGGTACTAAAGATCATAAAGAGTCGTTGGGCTTACGAACCGGTACTAAAGACCCTCTTTCGTACCAGTACTAAAGACCCTCTTTAGTACCGGTTCGTAAGATAACTGAGAGATTTGTGATTTTAGCCGACCAGGCAAAAATCGGTTCTCCAGTGGTGAACGGTCTTGCGGCAAGCCGACTGGCTGCAACGATGGTGATGGCAGGGCTCCTTTTCCCCTAGTGGTGCTAGAGTTGTTGGGAGCACCACGGCGTCTTTAGGTGGAGGTAGCACCGCGCCGCCTAGATCTAGACCTCCATGGCTTGATCCGGATAGACCACGCCCACAGACACTGCACTAGTGGTAGAGTGTGGCGGCGAGGTAACAAGGGGCGGTGCATGCTGTGGTTGGATAGCAGGTAGTGGTGGAGACAATGGCCATGGCTATAGACTGCGGTGGAGGCTGCAACCGGTCTGCATGCACTGGATCCATGGCTGCTGAGCCCGATTCCATCTAGATCTGCTCAGTTGGAGATTGGTGGGCGGTGATGGAAACAGCTAAGCGAGGTGCTACCGAAGTGCCAGGATGACACTAGTGGGATGACCAATGGGATCGATGTGCTTGTCGGACTCACTACAATAGATCTAGCCTGCTTTGATGGATTCCTTGTGATGTCATTGATCCATGACGAATTCACAAAAAATGTCGTTGTAATGTCTAGCCTCGGCTGATCCTAGCGACGATCAGCTCCTCTCAATCCCCACTTCTCCGGGGAGCTCCTCTCCTTCTAGGGCTAGTCTGCTTCTAGGTCCGGTCACCGGCAGGGTTCAAAATTCCGGAACGAAATTTTAGTCCTATCGGACCCGCCCACATGATATTATTTTAGCCGAATTTTTCTTTTTTGTGTGAATTTGGTAATATTTTATCCAAATGTGATTAAATTTTGTTCAAAATTTTAGAAATTTCAGTATATCTGCACCCTCGGATACAAACACCGAAAACGATAGATTGAACCCTGGTCGCGGGGTGCTCCATGGTGAGGGAGGTGATTAGGAGCGCGATCTAGCCCATAGTGGCTAGCACATTGGTGGAGTTGTGGGTTGTGAGTGTTAGCGTGCTGAGGGGAGCCGCCGGTGGAGGGGTGTCGACACGGTTACAGTTGTGCAACGGAAGGCCCCAGTATTCCGGCTTGAAGGTGAGCGGGGGCTGACCACTGTAGGAGCGCTGGTACGGCAGGGTACTCATGTTGGTGGAGGTCACGGGTGGTGGAAAATGTGGTTGCAATGATAGAATGGTAGTAGATCGAGAGGAAACCGGCGAAAGCCTAGGTTTCTAGACCGGCAATGCGGATGTCTTCGGGCGCCGCTCCATCCTTTCATCAGGGCGTTGCCAATTGACAATTTCAGCCGGCGTGCACATGTCCGTGTATGACTTGTACCGGCGGTCAGGTCGTCGATGTCGACACATGTGTCCGAGATGAGCTAGCTCCCGCACGTGCACTACGGCGCACTGGTCAAAGTAATCTACTGGGCAACCACACACATTTCGCCAAAGGCCTCGGCCCTGAGCGGCTGGTGCTGACCCCGTACGTCATCCACCGTTCGCCTATGCTCTGTCTATCCTATCCTGATCTCCTGGTTAGTGGACTCGATCAGTCCATCGATTTCCCAATTCCTCGATCGTGACATGCAACTGCAAGCTAGCACCCTAGCATCAGTTTACTAGCTTTTGTTGCGTGCATTGCTCAAGAAAAAGCCAGCGGACTTGGAAAAACCGTATACGCATTGACTATTTGACTCCAAAGCCTAACTTGCAGTGATATTTTCCACAGTTCGTCTACTCGTGTGGAAAAAAAGCATAAGACAAGTCAAGTTAAAGCGCCTAACAATAGGACGGCCGTGCTATATATACTATTTCCTTCTCTTACTGGTGGTGCATGGATTCATCCATTGTTTTTCCATATGCGCAGTATAACGATAACACACGTCTGTATCGGGCTGCAACACATATCTGTGTCGGGTATGACGCCTAACACAGCGTAGAGGTTAGTGATGTGAGAACTCATCTCAAACGGGTATAAATCCGTTACGAATGAAGTTATCTCAATCGGACCTCAACTAATACCCGTCATCTATAGCTTTGACCCAGACGACCAGTCAAACAGAGCCCGTCACGGATGACCTATCTCAATCGGGCTACAACTAGCGCCTGTCACGGATGACTGCCTCTCTCAAACGAGTCTAAACAGAAACCCGTCACAGATGACTATTATTCTCAATCGGGCCCCAACTATAACCCGTTACATATTACTATATTCTCAATCGGGCCTTACATTACAGCCCGTCACGGTTGACTATAAATCAATCGGGCTTTAACTTATAGCTCGTCACCGATGAGTATGACCAAAAAAAATAAATATTATTTTTTGGCTAGCCTCAGGCCTATGCTAGCCATGCCCGTTGCAAAATAACAGAAACAGATATGCCATTCACATATATACATCCCAGCATCCCCATTCACATATGTCATTCACATATATTTTACAGAAATAACATCCATATTCACACATGCATATTGCTCAAGTGGTAAGCATCATAACCTGCAATATTTATCTAGAAAGAATTTACATAGAGATAACAAATATAATAAACATCAATATTACATAATAACATGTGTTTGACAATTCAAATAGGATGTTAAAAAATATTCATCACTTAATCTTAACCCTAAACATTCCTTTAGGGTGAATAATTTCGCGGAGGATGAAGTCGGTAATCTCCTCAGGAATATCCTCAAAGCTGCTATCCGGATCCTTTGAAAATTTGTCCTACGTGTACATAATTCGAAATTAGTTGAAAGATCTTTACATATATATATATATACTTCAATTTAGTTAGAACATGTCACGAATGAGACCACAAGCCTCCAATTCAGCCAAAGTCTTTACCTTATCTTTGCACAGTAGGCGCATGTTGTGGCAGACATGGAATCCGCACTGATCGCCTATTTGTTGTTTTACTGGGAAGTCCTTCTTGTGGATAAGTGTGTCATGCCCTGTCTTTCGAAGGCCTCCTTTTTGCACATATCGGCCCCACGCTTCATCTATCGCGAGTTGAATCGGGGTCCAATCGTATGCTTTGTTGTCAATTCTGGAGTTTAAGTAGTGTCATGTACTCCACTTAGGCGTTATTACCAGTAGGATCCAATGTCCACTGCGGCATTAAAATAGTTAAAGTTAATACTAAAGCAAGACGTGTAATGCAATGTATTTAGGGAACACACTTACTATTGATTATAGGCGCACATGATGTACTCCTTGTCTTGTCGGACCCAGAAGGTGTCAAACAAGTAGTTTACCATTCCTTCACGGTCCCCTTGAAGATTTGTCACATTGACTACCTGAGGATCAAGGAAGGCAACTTCCGGTGCATTCTTGAGACACCACTTCCAAATATACCTACACGCAAGACAAACGCTCTTATAAGTATGTTACACGGATTGAGATGAATAATTTTCGTGAGCAAGAAACTTACAAAGAGTAGCACTTGAGGAGGGTTGTGTCCACCGAGCGGAGCCTGTAGAGGTCGAATAGATCCTTGAAGTCTACCACGATAAAATTTGGTGGCCCAAGGAATGGCGCTCTGGCGTGTTCGCCTATTATATCATTTTCTCTATTCTTCCTCCTCACGTTAGATTTATCCATATAGTACATGTGAAGCTCCTTGCAAGCGGGGCCCATTGTTGCTAGCACGTCGTCTCCAACCAATGGCATGCCTAGTTGGAAGGACGATGGAGGTACGGGCTTCCTATGTACTACCAGCCCCTTGCTCATATCTAGCTTTGTTGGAGCAAGACGCGAGACCTGCAGCTTTCCTTTTCCTCGCCCCCTTGCAGCAGGTTTTTCGATAGCTGTTCTCTGGGGGAAGAATGCGCCTTCCTGCTCTTCTTCATGGGTGGGGGTTTAATGATCGCCACGCTGTTGACCTCCATAGGCTCGTCCCCAAAATCTGTGTCGTACTGTAACTCGACATCATCAAAATGTTCGTGATGAGCGGGAGCTGGAGGGGCTGAAGGAGCAGGGGCAGGTTGTACTGTCAGACGACTGCTTAGTGCAGTGGTTGGCCTCGGGATCTGTCACAGCCCTCCCTCCAGAACCGCATAGCCCAGCCCATCAGAAGGGCGGGCCCACTTACACATACCACCCCACTTACAATTTCATCCTCGCTTCATGTAAAAGGGTTAACCCAGGAGTGATATGGTTGGAGGGAAGAGGCCTTATAAGTTGGTTCCACCCTTGCTAAACTAGCAAAATGGTACTAAACATGTGCACACAGCTCTCATGGGCCACACAGGCCTCATCCTAATTGGGCCAGGATGTCACATACACCCCCCCTCAAAGGACCCGACGTCCCCGTCGGTCCAACTCACTCACATAGCCACACAGGCATATAGGCAAATGCCCAGGAACACGTCCCCTCTTAGCGTACGTCCGTACGTCCAGTGCCGGCGCCAGATGCCATGCCATGTGCCTCACACAGAGCCCACATGCGCCATGCACCATATGCCCGCACACTAACCCGTACGCGCAACCGCGAGGGTCGGCTCTGATACCATTTGTCACAGCCCTCCCTCCAGAACCGCATAGCCCAGCCCATCAGAAGCGCGGGCCCACTTACACATACCACCCGATTTACACTTTCGTTCTCGTTTCATGTAAAAGGGTTAACCCGGGAGTGATATGGTTGGAGGAAACAGGCCACCCTTTCTAAACTAGCAAGGTGGTACTAAACATGTGCACACAGCTCTCATGGGCCACACAGGCCTCATCCTAATTGGGCCAGGATATCACAGGATCACCCTTATCTCAATGAGGTCCTTGGGCCATTGGATGAAGGTTCCACGTGCATTTCCAAGGGTTAGGACCTCGTCGTTCGGTGGATGCCTAAGTGGGAAATGATAAAATTCGGGCTTCACCGAGTCGACTTGCACTTTCGCACAATCAGCCCTAAGTTGCGCCCCATGCAGTCTTGTCCCCGGGGTCGGCTTGAAAGCAAGGCCCTCAGCTGTAGGAACCGAGAAGGTCGGCATCACCCTTACTGTTAGGGTGCAGCTAGTTGGTTCCTGCGATAGATTCATAAATATTTTTAGAATAGTACTTACCATATGGTTTCGTTAAGAATCTATGCGTTGCGGACGAGAGATGTACCGTTATTTGGTCGACGGCGGCGAGGACCGATGGCGGATTTTCCCCCGCCTCAGTTGATGCACAACTGCTGCGCCTCTGCATGGGACTAGCTAAATCTTGTTGCGTAGTAGCAGCGGCAGCCTCCGGGATATGTTGCTCTTCTCGAATCTCTTGCCTGATACGGGCCCTCATCGATTCAAGCTTTTCGTCGAATTCAGAGCTCAATTCGGCTCTGACCTGCTCCCGGATCTGGGTGGTAAGGCGGGCATCATTCTGTGCCTTCCTGACTGTCCGCTTCTTGTACTGCCACGCGCAGTCCAGAAATCCAACTTTCCATGGCACGTTGGCGCCAAGTCCCCTTGTCCGTCCACGGTGTTCCTTGTTGCCCAATGCTTTACTCAGGATGTCGTCCTCGCGTCTTTGAGAGCTGCCCTCTTGCGAGGCTTCTTGGGAGGCAACCAACTCCTTCTGCAGTTCAATTGAGTTCGGATTCAATGAAAAGTCCAGTGAAAACGATGCGAACAAATATTGAGATTAGGCACTTACTATATTATCGTACACTTGTTGATCTTGGGGATTTGGAAGTGAAACTATCCCATCTTCATTCTTCTGGTACCTTGCCCGGGCCCAGTTCCTTGCACGTGGGTGTGGGATATCGGCAAACACCGACGGTGTGTTCGCTGCTGCTGCCGCTTCATCCTCCTCCTGCCATTCATCTAGCTTCCCAACATATCCTGCGGTGCCTAGCCGGTGCGGGTGCACGTTCCTGGCCTGTAGTGCTCGATAAGCTTCGCTTCTGGCCCGGGATTCTGGGGTCGACTTCTTCTCGTAGAATTGCTCCCAAGCGTCAGCCGTGATGAAGGGCCATTGCTCTGTTGGATCCAGGGTCATTAGATTTAAGACAAACTTCGTGACCAGCCTGCTCTTCAAATTCTTCCAAGCATTGCCCATAATCTTGAAAGCAGCCTGCTTGAGCCTGGCCTCGTCGGCTGTAGGATACTCGAAGCTTTCCTTGAATTTGAGCCAAGCTGCATTCTTCTCCGCTTCGGGCACATGCTTGATGTCATCCACGAGGATTGTGAATTTTTCCCTCTCTACGACACCGCAGGTCGATCTAAACTTGGCCAGGACATTCCGAGGACGCGTCGGCAGTCCAACCTGGTTCACCTCTGCTATGGTGTACCGTTCCTTAGGGATTATGTTCCCTGTCCTACGACTCCGTGCCCTTGAGGACCCACTAGTTGTCGTCGATATTGGTTCACCTTGCTGAGACATCGTCTAAATAACTTATAAAATAACAAAGTTAATTAATTTTGTAAACAAATTATGTATGTACGTACTAACTTTGATATTATAGATCATTGAGACTGGAAGCTCATAAGTCCGTAGGACACGTAGACCTAAAATCAGTAAGTACTAACATAGCTAACAACCCAAAGTCCTAAAATCACTCGCTCGAACTGAACTATTCTACTTTACTTGATTCCTGGCTCGACCTCGCTTCTTTTTACACGTTTCTAAATAATCAAAAAATGACAAATTACGAAGTGTTCTGGTTGCCAAGGTGTCTTGGATGGTTCCGTACATGTACTAACCCAACCAAACCAACTTGGCACTTGGAACACCTCGTATCCTATGATGATTTGATAATCTACGAACAAAGTCCTTACATAAATGAGTAATTATCAAAAAATGACAGAAACCGAGGTGCACTGGGATCTGAAGGTGTCTTAATCGGTTTTGTGAATGCACTAACTCGATCGAACTACCTTCAGACCCTACGCACCTCGGATTCTACGATAATTTGATAACGTTCGTACTATCTACACTAAAATCAGTCCGCCATTTCCAACTTCACATATATTTCACAACTATAGTATGTATGTACTAACTTTAATATTATAATGAGTAATTATCAAAAAATGACAGAAACCGAGGTGGACTGGGGTCTGAAGGTTTCTAAATCGGTGTTGTGAGTGCACTAACTCGACCGAACTCGATCCAGATCCAGATCCAGATCCAGCGTATATTTAGTACGGGCATTAATCATCTCAATCGGGCGTAAACTAGAGCCCGTCACGGATGACTCATCTGTGACGGGCCCTAGTGTAGGCCCGATACAGATGACATCATCTCTATCGGGCTGTAAACTAGCGCCCGTCACAGATGACTACATCCGTGACGGGCCCTATTTTAATGCCCGATAGAGATGACATCATCTCCATCGGGCTCTACACTAGAGCCCGTCACAGATGACAACATCTGTGATAGGCTGTAGTGTAAGCCCGATAGAGATTGAGTCATCTGTATCGGGCCTGCACTAGAGCCCGTCACAGATGACATTTGACTCCTGTACATCGTTGACCTGAACTGAAAATAAATAACAGCAATAAAATTCACAATGAAAATTCACTAATTTTACTAAACTCACAATAATTAACTTACTATCCCAAAAAATTAAGTGAAGTACAATAGATCACTAAATTTACTAAATTCACAATAAAATTTATTACAAGTTGCACCAATTTACCTAAGCTTGTTTACTAATACAAAATACTTCACTAGTATATCCAAAAACAACATAACAAATAAGTACAACGAGATCGGTCACAAGGTTATGCCTTCCGTATGATCTGATCGAGTATATGCCACAGGCTCTTGTGGATCATCGTCAAGGTCGATTTGAGGTCGTACGTGAATATTTTGGTTGTATTCTTCTTCGTCGATAACGTTGTCAACACCAACAATTCGGCACTTGCCATCCCTCACGATGTGCATCTTCTTGTTTGCGGGGTCTTTTATGTAGAAAATCTGCTCGACCTGTTTCGTAAGTACGAATGGTTCGTCGGCGTATCCAACCTTGGATAGATCTACTAAAGTGAAGCCTTCCTTATCGACTTTAACACCAGTGTGTATATTCACCCAACGGCATCGAAACAAAGGAACCTTGAACTTCACGTAGTTCAGCTCCCAGATCTGCTCAATGCGGCCGTAGTATGTGTTCGACCCAACTTAATCCTGGAAGGCATCTATACGGACTCCGCTGTTTTGCACTGTGCTTTTGTCATCTTGCTGGATGGTTTAAAATGTGTATCCATTAATATCGTATCCTTGCCATGTGTCTACGGCCCAACACAGTCCCATCCCCAACAACTGTACTGTCTCATTTGGAATATCCGTCGACATGGTGACACGATTCTTGAACCATGCGTTGAACCGAGAGTTATGTTCTCTGTTAATCCACGTCTCATATCGACCCAAGTTCTCCTGCCGGATTTTGGCTAAGTGCTCCTCAAAGTATGGCCCAACTTCTGCCATATGTTGGAGCACAGCAAAATGAGCCTGCGCGTAGGAAGCTTGATCGGGCCTAATTCTTTTCCTCCCGATTGTGCTAGCACCTGACAACCTTCCTTCGTGATGAGACGCTGGAACTCCGATAGGCTCGGCCTCGGACATGTAATCCACGCAGAACTCAATGACTTCCTCGGTCGTGTAGCCTTCAATGATGCTCCCCTCCGATTTTGCTCTGTTCCGAACGTATGCCTTCAGAACTCCCATGTACCTCTCGAACGGGTACATTTCTCTTAGAAAAGCTGGGCCACATAGTTTTGTTTGCTTCACAAGATAAACAGGGAGATGAACCATGATAGCAAAGAAAGACTGGAAAAAACATCTCCATGTGGCAGAGGAATATTGACAATATCGGTCTGCAACCCATCTAGATCTTCGGGATCTATAACTTTCTATCCGATTGCATTGAAAAAGGCGCACAGACGTTAGATCGTATGACGGATTTGGGTGGAAGAATGCCTCTGATAGCAACTGGCAAGATTTGTGTGATTAACACGTGGCAATCGTGCGACCTCATTCCAACCAGTTTTAGGTCTTCCGATTTGACGTACTTACTAATCCTCATTGAATAGCCCGATGGAACTTTAATATCTTTCGGGCATGATAACATTGCGATCTTCTCATCCTTCGACAGTGTGTGGCAAACTGGAGGGAGGTACACTCTACCTGTCTTTGCATCTGTTACGGGCTGGAGTTCACTGCGAATGTTCATTTCCTGTAGATCAAGGCGCGCGTTCAACCCGTCCTTTGTTTTGCCGGGAATATTCAACAGCAGGCCAACCAAACTCTCACACACATTCTTTTCTACATGCATGAGATCAATGCAATGACGGACCTCAAGATCTTTCCAGTAAGGTAATCGCCAAAATATGGATTTTTCTTCCACATACCCTTGTCCTTTGCCTGACTACGTTTTCTTTTCTTCCCAAACTCGTTAGTTATGTCCTTGACCAAGTTGTGGACCTCATCTCCGGACAAATCCTTGGGAGCAGGCTGAATTTCTCTCTTACCGTTAAAAATATTCTTCTTCCTTCGAAATGCGTGACGTAGCGGGAGCCACCTCCTATGACCCATATAAACCATCTTTCGTGATTTCTTCAACCACCGGCTGAGTGTATGTTCCATGCAGTCGGAGCAAGCCTTCTTTCCTTTCACGGTTTGGCCAGAAAGATTACCGAGGGCGGGATAGTCATTAATGGTGCAGAACAGTAGAACTCGTAGCTTGAAATTCTCCTGACCATACGCATCCCAAGTTTCCACACCTTCTTTCCAGAGCATCTCAAGATCATCCATAACAGGCTCCAAGAACACATCGATATCATTGCCCGATTGTTTCGGTCCTTGGATTAGCAAGCACACCATAATATATTTCCTTTTAAAGCACAACCATGGCGGTAGATTAAAGATTGAAATAAGAACTGGCCAGGTGCTGTGAGTACTACTCATGTCTCCGAAAGGATTCATGCCATCTGTACACAGACATAGCCTCATGTTTCAGGAGTCGGCAGCAAAGTCTTTGTGTTTTCAATCGATATTCCTCCATTGAATCGAATCCGCTGGGTGTCTTAGCATATCGTCGTTCCTTCTCTCCGTGGCATGCCAACGTACTAACTTCGCCTCGTTGAGGTTTGCAAATATTCTTTTGAAACGATCAATGATAGGTAGATACCACACAACCTTCACGGGACCACCCCACTTTGATTCTTTTCCTTCGTCAGGACTTTTCTTTCGCTTGTATCGAGAGGCCTTGCAGACAGGACAAGTATCTAACTCCGCATATTGCTTGTGGTACAATATGCAGTCATTTGGATAAGCGTGAATTCTACGGACCTGTACCCCAGGGGACACAAAACCTGCTTTGCTTCATATGTTGTCTCGGGCAATGTGTTCCCATCAGGCAGCATGGCCTTCAAAATTCCCAAAAGCTCCGTGAAACTCTTGTCTGTCCATCCACTACTTGCCTTCAACTTCATTAGATCCAAGGTAGCTGATAATTTGGTGTGCTTTGCTTTGCATCCGGCGTACAGAGGCGTCTGCGAGTCACTGACCAACCTGCTGAACTTTATGGAATACCTCTCATTGTAAGCTGGATCCTCAACGTTACGCAACATGTCTTACAGCAGATCATGATCAACATCAACCATTTCACCGCCTAGTGGAGAAGGTACAAACATGTCATGCTCATCTTCATCTTCCTGATTTCGCGCACCAGTACTGTCTGCAGCTTCACCAATTCCTGATTCTTGCTCTCCATGCTTAACCCAACATGTGTAGCCCTACATGAATCCTCGTTGTATCAGATGAGCGTGTACGTCCACTTGGCTATCAAATATATTCTCATTCTTGCAATCTGCACATGGACAACACATGTAATCGCTGTTTCTTCTTTTCCTATGCTCCTCCGCGGTGTTTATAAAATTTAATACCCCATTTCTATACTCTTGACTATGACGTTTCACAGATTTCGCATACATCCAACTTCGATCCATCGCTACAGAAATGAAAAAAGAATCAGAGAAACATCTTATAAGATAAATACTGCTAAATTAATGAGAATTGATGAATTTTATAAATTACTGATTACTATTTGTCACTTACCTTTATGAATTTACTGTTTTCTTTTGGAAAAAAAAATTAAAATTTCGCCCCCTCCAACCTCCCACTAAAATTGTGAATAGTGGGATACAGTTACACTGGCGGTTGCGGCTATTTATAGTGTGCAATAACTATCTGTAACGGTCCAAAAAATGACTTCTCTGTCGGGTATATAAGTTATCTTTATCGGGCCTAAAAAAGCCCATCACAGCGGAGTGTTATCTGTGACGGGTTTTGTTGTTATCTCAACGGGCATCAAGCTGGGGCCCGTCACAGATGAATTCATTCATCTGTGACGGGCTCCAATTACGATCCGATTGAGATGTTTAAGGTTAACTAAAATGGGTCTTAAGTTGGGGCCCGTCACAGATGATTGTCATCTGTGACGGGCTCCAACTACGGCCCGATTGAGATATTTAAGGTTATCTCAATCGGGCCCTAATTTAGGCCCGTCAAAGATATGTGTCATCCGTGACGGGCTTCAGTTATACGCACATTTAACATGTCTCTCCGACCATATCTCAATCGATCTCTTTTTAGACCCGTTTGAGATGTATTCTTTGTGACGGCCTGTAAAATCTAGTTATGTTACAGTCCGTCACAGATAAAAAGATCTGCACTAGTAGCGTCTCATTCACAGAAATATCCAGTCCGGTGGAGGAGGCGATATACATGCCAACGACGACCATCATTTGCTCCGGTTTAGGGAAGACTTATGTTCCACGTAAATATCTGAACAGAATATGACCGCCGATGACGTGCTGTAGAATAACGACAATTAGCCCATATTTTAGTATTGCCAACATAAACATCGACACATCTGATCATTCGATTATCACCTAAATCATTCTATAAAATCAGAAAAACAAAGGCCCCCTCCACCCCCCCCCCCCCCCCCCTCTTCTCCCCAATGCCCCAATGCGCAGTCTCCGTTCTCCACACCTATCGATCAAACCTTCACTCTTTCCGCAAACTAAAAGAGAAACCATTAATAATATTAAAATGACCGTAATTTGTAAACTACATATCTGATTTCTAATCTACATGTTGCTCTATTTATAATTAAACCAATAGTTCAACGTCCATAATACATATATTTTAAACTTAATATAAGACTTGTATAAAACAGAACATGTCAACAGAGAATAAGTTGAGCTATACGGAGAAAATCTAATAAATATGTTAAAAAGAATTGGTTCTTACTTTTCAAAAGACCATTATGTTTCCATTGTCATAGCCATTTTTAGGTGATTAGATATTAATGGCCTTTCATCTATCCATACCATGGTATTATGAGTTTCTCCATATATTATTGCATATATAAGCCACACTAACATAGCATTACATAATTGGTTTAAAAGTTATATTTATTACTCTTAAATTAAATTTTAGAACTCATGTTGACTAGTTTTAAAAAAACTATAGATAACACATATAGTAGGGATCATATATCTTTTGTGTCTTTATTAATTCATATGTAAGTATGTAACGTACTATTAATGTGAATCAATTAGAAGGAGAGCTAGCTTGATGTAATAATAAAATATATGTATTACCAATAATAGTTTTTCATGATATGTTTAAGAAGAGAGCCTCTAAACATTTCATTAAAAACACATTACTTTTAAGTTACACTTAATTTGTTAGACATGCATTTTAAACAAACTAAGATTGTATTTGTTTAGGTGAGTTGGAAACGCATTCCCTCCGCACGAAAAATGAAGCGACTCATGAGCACATGATTAATTAAGTATTTACTAATTTTTTTAAAAAAATGGATTAATATGTTTTTTAAAACAACTTTAGTATAGAAACTTTTTGCAAAAAACACACTGTTTAGCAGTTTGAAAAACATGCGCGCGGAACATGAGGGAGAGGAGTTGGGAACTCCTTCTGCCGAACACAGCCAAGTCTATCTTCTGTCTAGGTAATGAAGAAAAGTATATAGATAATTATCTACAAAGATGAATTAAATATTATATAGTTTACTCCATCCGGTTTCATAATTCTTTATGTTTTATATTGACATAATTCTTTGACTATGTTTTTATATTATAATATATGTAATAAATAAAAAATTTACTTTTATTATTGTATTTTGTAAGATAAATTTATATATATTGTTACAATATCTTTAAACTAAATATTTTTTAAATTATTAAAAATTAAAGTTATAAAAGTTTGATCTCAACCATGTCTAAAACATTAAAAATTATGAAACCGGAAAAAGTAATGCTGACAAATAGCTTGGAAACTTATTTAAACAATACCGATAAAAACAATTTATGAAGAAACTTTTAAAGCACCGCAGGTATCATCAGGTTAATATTCTACCACACCCGACATCCAACTTATCTGAATCTCCACAAATTTCTCAAATAAAACCCACGAAACATGCATGTCCGCGTAAATATGTTGGTTACCTTTCGGGTTGCTATCAATGCTGAATAGTGTGTTTGCTGCTGCTACACTTTGCATAGCTCCTATTGAGCATGTTTGGATGCCAGGCAAGGCTATTAAGCCCACTTGGTGTAGCGTCGTATCGCACGAGGCAGAACAACGCACTGGAGAGAGCCGCGAGATTTGGCATGGATAAGGCACGACGCAAACCAACCAATTTAATCCTATGACCGACCAATCATCGAACCTAACTGCACGTTAGGGGTGTGGGTATACTCTCCTCCCTCCAATTTCATAATTGTTAACATTTTAAATAAGATCAAAATTAAACTTTATAACTTTGATTATCAATAACTTTAAAAATAACTTTAAAAATAGTTTAAAAAGACACTAATATAACATATACATATATATATATATATATCTTACAAAGTACTTATAAACAAAATAAAAAATATTATATATATTATAATAAAAAAATAGTTAAAGATATATTTTAAAAACGGTGTGATTATCTAAAACATCAATAGCTATGTAACCGAAGAGTTAGCTGTTTTTCTGTACCTTCTCTGGCTCCCCTGCGCAACTTGTACTTAGTATCGATCCACACGTTGCTGCAATGCATGCATCATGTATGCATATGTGATGAAGGTCTTCCTCGGGTCAAAGGCAGCGACTTGGAAGAAGAAACTTACTCGTATTTGCTATTTGCCACAAATTCGTCTACTCGCGTGGAGAAGGTGTAGACACAAGTCAAGTGACAACTAGTAACAATATCTCCATTCCACCGTACCGTTTTCCTCTCTTTTATAGTGCATATGGTTCGTATGCAGTATGCGCTATAATTTCTTTCACGTAAATATTTTGTTCAGTAGTCCACTGGAGTAGGCGTTGCCATGCTTATATTAGCTATACAAGCCAAACGGCCGACATTTTCTCGCGTCAAGGGGGAGACTTAATATTTTGCGATCATCAATACAAAATTTTGTGCAATACTATTATACAAAGCGCACGCAGGTGTCTGTCCACGAATAATAATCCTAGTACCTCTGCACTAGCACAACAACTGTTAAATATTGATCTTGGTACCTGGATGATATCTACAACTTTATAACTAATAATAATTATCATCTGAGAGTGTTTAGTACATACCCTAATATGATATTGTTAGGGTTATGGATAAGGCATACCTCCCCTTCTATCCTTGGGTTATGAAATATACGATACGGATATCCTCAAGTATACAGCAAAGTTCCTTAAGAATTATGGTATTTACTTAGTCATACACGGAAACCTTCTTCTTGGATAGAAGGGTTAGAGTCTTATTCGGAGGGGATAAGGGTTCTATGATCTCATATGTGGGAAGGTTTCCCCGAATATACAAGGCTTCCAGGGGTGCAGGGACATCGAATCATTACTTAGCCGTACCCACGGTGATCGTAATCCGGAGTGACTCAAAGCCCATTGTCGATTGATCTCATCAAGTTGATCTCGACATGGGTCTAGTCGATAATTCATCAATTCCGTTTTCATCTATGTAATCTCGGTGGTTCCATCATAATCTAATATAAACTAGACTGGGGCTATTACCTTACGAGGGGTTTGAACCAGTATAATACTTATCTTTTTATGTGTTTGATACCGTTTCGTGTAGATCCTCGTATCAACGTACCCCAATACTCTCAGAATACGGTCTACGGGTATATCCCGTTGATAGATATAGGTGATGAGATCGACTTCCTCAGTCCTATAAAATACCCAATCCTAAAAATAAATCAGGACATACACTGTATATGTCCCGATTCATGCTAGGATTGAATTCTTTTTTGAATGAGGAAATATTTTAAAAGAAGACAAAATTTCAAATTTTCTAATGACCATGGATGGAGACATGCCATATATCAAAGTTGTGGAGCTCAACCAGATCAACAATGTTATTATTGATAATATTTTTTATGTGAGATTGTTTACATGCCTGAATATACATTATAAGGTGTGATCTATTTTGAAAAATGAACATTGAAAAATTCAACCGACCTTAGATGAAGATATTTCCAATATAAAAATTGTAGAACTCGATGAGATAAACCTTTGTAGTTATAACGATTTCATTTGAATTCTTCTAAAGTATCAAATATATGTTGCATTATTCGAATGTGAATAGTTAAAAAGATATAGTATTGATAGAGTCATGAACGTAGGCACAGTGAGTTGGTAAGGGTTCAAAACCTCATGAGTACAACTCATCGGTGATGCGCCGATGACTTACCACTCATCACCGATGTCGTAGATGGCTCATTTTATGATAGGTCTTCACCTGTCATAGCCCGTCACAGATGATATTTTCTTACTAGCGATGAGATCTATATCATGTTACAGAAGTGAGTTACTACCCGTTACAGATGAGGGGTTCCGTAGCAATGTTATCTCTAGTCAAACCGAACAGCACGTCACGGGTACATATGTTTTTTCTATACTTTCTCTGGCTTATTGCTGCACAACTTGTACATTGTATGGATCCTCACGTTGCTGCAATGCATGCAGCATATATGCATGTCTTCCTCGGGGTCAAATGCTATTTTTCACATTTGTCTACTCGTGTGGAAAAGGCGCACATACAGGTCAAGTAACAACGTACTAACAATATCTACATTCCACTGTACCGTTTTCTTCTCTTTTATAGTGCATATGCATGGCCCACATGCGCTAGTGCCTGTTTATTTCATACTCCTAGCTTTAATTTCGTTCACATAAATATCTTTTGTTCAGTCCACTAGAGTCATCGGCGCTGCCATGCGTAGCTATACAAGCCAACCTGCCATCATTTTCTCGAGTCAAAGGGGGAGACTTAATATTTTCCGATCATCCAATTTTGGGCCTGTTTGGCAGGCCAGCGCTACAGCTGCTGTCTTTGTGATTGCCGCACCGTATGCTTCGCAGCCGAACATGCATGTACTTTGTGTGATATCATACAAATGCACATAGGTGTCTATCCACGCAAAAATAATTATATATAGCACCTTAGCGCACCAACTCATCAACATTTAAATATTCTCTTTCATTTTTGATCCTGAGATCCTGATATACTGTTAATTTTTTTTAGATAATGTGATATGCTGTCAAATGTATGGCCCAGTGGGATAATACAACTTGAGAAATTTTAAACAGGCCTTGAGACGGTAGCAGGAGGATATTAGGTATCTTCTTGTAACTGAGAGATACTATAGTACCAAATTTACATTTGTAATACCGCACCTTTCGAGGGCCGTTAAATCTTTTATAAAACTTTGATGAGGAAACGCCTTGAACAATTAATGTCGTTAGAATATTTGCATTGCATGTTTGCCATTGCTGAGGTCTTGTCGATTAACCCCTCCCACAATATCGTTAGTGCATTTGCATTGTGTGTTTGCTGTTGCTGAGGCCTTGTTCGATTAACCTCTCCCACAAGGAGATTGAGGGGATTAATTCCATACCTATTATGGTGTAGGATTATTCTCTCTTAATTCCCTCCAATCTTTCTCTCTTGAGGATTAAGCGAACCAGCCACGAAGGAGTTGCATGTACATATATCTCTCTGGAATGTTTAACTGGAATTTCATAGGGTAAGTTTCTTATTCATTTCAACAGGAGTGAACGATACATTTATTACTTACTTAAAATTCCAAACTGGAATACATACAATGTCATCATTGTTTTTATTTGACCATAATATGGACTTATTCCTTCCTTAGGGAATATGGAATTATTCTTCAATCCCATCCTCTTACTGCCGAGTCTTCTGTACATTCAAGAGTTGTTTGGTGGGAGTACACAGTTTCCAATCTCTGCAAAATATGATTAAACGAGCACCTGTGAGAACCATTTACCGCTCATGCATGGAACGAAAGCGTTCAATTATTTTTCAGGCAATGCAAGAATGTGATCGATTTACTAGTGGTATGACATCTATTAATTGAACGCATTCTAAAATGAGTGTGAACTCACTTGGTTGTTGTGTGACAATGGTAGCAGCGCCGTTAAAGTCACACGACCCACTGGCACGGCCGGCTGTCTGATAGTAGTCATTGAATGCATAGGTCGCATGTGCTACCTTGGTGTCAGGGTCAAAGCACTGCGCACCACGCTGGATAGCACTGCAATCCGCGCAGCTACCACATGCATAGTCTAGCGCATTCTGCAAACGTGTGTCCCCAACCTCCGGTTTCGCAATGCACCAGCTTGGGTTCGGGTCGCAGATGCCTTTGTACATTTCGGTTAACAAATAGTGAATAAGAAATGGATGCATATATGTAGAAACAATATCCTGAATACTTAATAAGGATGGAGAGGAAACTAACTTGGTGAAGGCTTGTAGACAATAGAAGCAGCACCAGAGAAGTCACATGTACCGCTAGCTTGGCTCTTACGTTGGTAGTAGTCATTAAATGCGTAAGATGCGTGTGCGACCAAGGTGTTTGGTGCGAAGCATGCCTTGTTTGGTTGGATAGCACTGCAGTCTGCACCATTACTACAAGCCCAATCCAATGCCGCTTGCAACCGGGTGCTCCCAACTGCTGAATTTGCCACGCACCAGCTCGCCTTCGTGGGACAAACATTACCACCGCCACCATTGTGAAAGTCAACTTGGTAAACCTTCGTACCGTTTGGGTAGAACAAGCCGAAGTTTTGTTCTACAGATGCTCCAGCTTTCTTGTTCTCGTTGAAAAGAGCAAAGATGTATACGGAGACATCGGTCATACCGGAGGCTCCAAACAGTGCACGACTAATAAGACCATTGTTGAATGCTTGGGCATTGGCTTTTGTAGCTACATCCACTTGAACATCATCTAGTGTGGCCAACGGGGGGAGCCGACCACCAGAGGGATGCCCACATTCTGAACATTTCACGGGCACCCTTGGAGGCGGGCGCCCCCGTCTTGCTTGGGCCATTGAGGCCCTCACACTACCACCTGAAACCTGGTTTATAGCGAAGTAAACAGCATCTAGTTGAGCATCAAAGAGGTTATGGTATGTGATGCCGCTCGACTGATCGACCACAGGAGAGGCGTTGGGGCCAAATAGAGCGTAATCGCGGGAGATTTGGCCATTAGAATTAGCCCAAGCAATATATGGGTAGAAATTAACCATGAGATAGGAGTTGGTCTTTTGCAAGAAGTCGATCATGGGACTCATCACCGACTGGGCGATGTTATCTTGGAACACACCTGCGGATGGCGGGAATGACACCTTGACCGAATCGAAACTAATGGGTGTTGATACCTTTATGGTGTCGGCAAGGCCCAGCCTCGCCAGCGCCGCCTGCACGTTCCTCATGGCCGGTACCAGCTGTGAGGTCAGGCCAGATGCTTGCTGGAACACCTCGTTCCCCACGGCCACACCATTAATCTGTGAGGAACGGTAGTACGGCACCACGTTCTTGTTCACCCAATTGAGCGCACTATTGACATCCTGGCCGGCGCCAGATTGCAGATCTCCATTGGACATCGCCACCATCACCTTGATGTTTTGGTTGGCCAGCGCGTTTAGCACGGTCGGGTTGGCGTCATAGATCCTCACCATGGTGATGCCGTTTGCCTTGAGAAGGTTCACCACGGACGATGGGTCCATCAGGTTGTTCCCGTCCCTCCCGTAGCACACGCCCACCTCGCCCGCATCTGCAGTGCAAGAGAAAAAAAAAACAACACACCACACTGCCGTTGATACAGAGCTGCAACTGCACGCGGCTAGTATTATCACCAAAGCATGCAAGAGGCTTTTGTCCGGCCGTTACCTGCACGGGAGACGAAGAGCAGCGGCAATGCGGCGGCAAGGAGGAGGTGAGCTAGAGCGAGCGCCATGCTCTTGTTCCGCGAGCCGTGGCGAGTGGGAGAGCAAAGCATGACGAGGACTGGAGGACCACTGGACGAGCGCGACGGGAATTTATAGCGAGCAACAAGGCTCATGGACGCTCGTGGTTTCGTTGCCAGCTGGTTGTGCGTCCCTTTGCCTGCGACCTGCTCCCAGGGTTTAGCAATCTTGAAATTGTGATTTTTGTTAGGAGTGGTCGAAAGAACCGAAATCTCCGAAATTTCGGTACTATTTTGCTGATTTTTGTTGAAACTTTGGTGAATTTTGAATGAATTTATTCGACCTAATTTCATAAAAAATTGGAAAAAACCGAAAATATCGGACGAGATATGTGTTTGCTTGTAGGGGTGAAATTTCCAAAATTTCGTTCCGAAATTACAATCACTGCCTGCCCCTAGTGGCCTTGTGTAGTCTGTGGACAGAACTAGAGATACAGGTTAAATTTGCAACTGGGTGGGGCTAGGACGAAGGATTTTGCTTTTTTAGCATGGCAAGATTATAGCAAGTGGAGTAGCAACCAAGATGTGGTGAGATAACCACAGCACTAGTAGCATGACTGTTGATCTGTCATTTTCCTCTCCGGATGGATTATGGATGAATGCAGCGTACGTGCTGATCACGGGCGGAGAGACGTACGTAGACATTGACACAAGTCGAAACGATACATGGGGTTTCCACCATTTAATTAGCTACATCTTTTTCCCCTCAAATTTTCACAGCGTATAAGAGAGCAATTTCGCTTCTGTTTATATTGCTTGCCCTTCGCTTTCCATTAATACATTTTAATCCTGCCAAAATGTAGACGTTTATAAGAGATCAACATAAACCGTTGTTTACATTAGATTCCGTCCCCCTACTCCCTCTGGTATAAAAAATATATTATCTTAGTAACTCTATTTTATTATGTATTGTAAAGAAGAATTATTATCGTTTGAAATAAACTATTATTACTGTACCATTTTTACGAATATTCTAGCGAGACAACCAATGTTCCGCTTAATACATTACTGAGATATTTTTTATGCCAAAATAGCATAGGAGTAATCTTTTTTTGCATTTGGATGGTAGGGAGGACCTACTGAGAGAACCAATATTTGGGTAAATAAATTACTAAGTTACTCCCTCCCTACGTAGATGTAAGGAATTGGGACATTCAAAATTTATCTTCAAATGTAATGGATTGAGAAGTACTACTTATCCCATTAGCAACCTCCCGTTCAAATTCCTCCATGTTATACCCCAATCACCCCTGCTCCTTACATTAATAAGGATGATTATAATTATTTTTTCTATCATTATTCATTCTAAAACAAACTAGAATCCCTTACATGCATGCATGTGGTGATGGAGGGTATAAGTTTTTTATGTCCGGAGGTGTAAGAACAATTGTTTTTCATCGCTAGAGGAAACCTAGTTATTTAGTAAACCAATGTCTATATAAATAAGTTGGTAAGATAATTGTTTAAGTACGATAGCTGGGACAACTTCAATTCAGTGGAGGGTTGGTGATACCATCTCCTACACACGCCGTATATCAAAGTATGAAGTCTTGTAATCCTAGCCTCGTGGGAACTTTGGTGCGAACACAATGCAGAATCTTTCAACATGTTAGCACCCAGCCAGAAACAATCGTAACTAGAATCAAGGATGAAACCGCCGTCTGGACAAAAGCAGGGGCTGTGTGCCTGGGAGAGCTCACTGATTTGAGAGAAGTCCACTAACTCCTTTCCTTTTGCGGACTTTCGCCTTTGCAAAGTCCTGTAAAATTTTAAACTCTTATTTGTTGTCTCTACTCTATCAATATATACGAGGCAAAGTTTTTACCCTCTTTTAAAAAAACACGATATGCTAGAGGAGAGAATTATTTTTTTATTAGGACGAGAGAGTGGGGGAGGAAGGAGACGGGCCAGTTGGAGAGCCTAGTAAGAAGTGGGAGAGATGAGGGGAGGTGAGTGAGCCTGGTGGGCGCCTTGGTGTTATTGAGCACTAAATATAAATAGTAAATTAACTACATACACTTATATTACATATTCCATGTAACTCTATATATGCGTGTTTTGGAATATGTATGGTCAGCATGTAAACTTTTACAGATAGTCTCTTTGAATATTTTGATCCAACTTTTGAAAATGGTGGGTTAGATTTGTCTTTAAAATAATTTCAAAAAATCAGAACATAACTTATAGGGTTTATAATATAAATTAATAATCAAACTAATGACCAATTTATCCCCCTTATTTACAAGGGAGTGCATGTATCTCAGTATCAACTTGAAAAAGCCATAGATGACTCCACAACCTGACATCGCAGTTTTAACTTGATCGAAAAACCGATTGGTTTATGTTTCTAGCCTGGTCTGAAAAGTTTAGATTTCACGAAACCTAAACTGGATTCCACTGCAATTATGAACCTAACTTATCTCCAATTGGCAATTGCGTGACCCCCGGCCTTACGTATTTGCCTCTTTTCACCGTCAAGTCCCCCGAAGACTATAGTACGTGCATTTGCTCCACCACACACTTTGTTCTTTTCTGATAAAAGATTTAGATTTTAGCTCGATTTCTGTTAGCATGTTTTTCAAACTATTAAATAATATGTTTCGTGTGAAAACTTTTTATATAGAAGTTGCTTTAAAATATCAAATATATCCATTTATCAAATTTATAATAATTAAAACTTAATTAATCATGTACTAATATTTTTTTTGTTTTAGGTGCGTCATCTTAATTTTTATCTTCATCAGTTTCACACTTCATCAATTTAATGTCTCGTAACTTGGGTTCGCTTTCTCAGTTCTCTACACGTTCTGCTTAGTGGATGTACTCGATCCGTCCTGTTCTCTAAGGTTCAATCCATATCGGGTTTGGCTGCTCCCGCACTCCACTTATGCCTCACTTTGTTTTTGTCTCTTTGCATCATCCGTCTGATACGCTGCAACATAACCCCTCGTTCGTAACGGGTAATAACCTATATCTGTCACGAATAAAAACCGCATCACGGATTAGTGATTACCGATGAAACACCCCCATCCATGTCGGGTGAACACCCTTTACGTACTGACAACTTATCCGTGATGGGGTCATAATTATTATTTAAGAACCTTCACCAATGAGAATATATGAGTTTTGAATTTTAAATACACTAAAAATATTAAAAGTATTTTAAATATCACTAGGGTATATTAACTATAGTCATACATCATAAACGGTATTCCAAACTAATAATACTTTAAATATTACTATGGTATATTAAATGGGATACTGATACCATTTTACCCATTAAAAATGAGTCATCTCAAACGAATTACATTAGCACTGGTCACGCGCGGGTAGTAGTTTACTGTTACCTTCTTCTTGGCGCATGCAGCTCGGTTTTCTTATCTTCTTCTTTTCCGTTTTTAGATGATGCAACTAGCCCCTCGTTGGGACAACGACAGCAGGTTGGAAAAACTACGGATGACTCCACTTGCTGCTGTTTTTCTGCAGTTGGTTTATGTGTGTGGAAAATGCTTAGTCCAGCACTGCCTAACGATATGTTAACCATTTCCTTCCGTTTCTTTTGGTGCATGCCTGCATGGTGTTAGGAAACCGAACATCTTCGGTCTAATCATCATCAGCCAGCACGGTGAGATCCATAGCGATTTTTCTAAAAATATACTACCACTGGTTCTTAGGGCCTTTTTTTTATTAGGTTTATTGGCTTCAATTTTGCTAATTTTTTTATTTATATATTTTATAAACCGGCGGCTTTAAAGCATTAAGTTTAATGGTAAAGTCATACCCCACTTCAAATAAGCTTAAAAAAAACTTTCTCCAACCTATTTTGGCTTAACAGTATAAAAAGTAACTTTTGGCTTTAAAAAGCCAAACGAAGAAGCTGCTTATTGCTTTAGGTTTAGGCTTTTTTACTTGTAAGTTAGCTTATAATATACAACACCGTTGACTAATTATTCAATTTATTTATTTTTTTTGAAACATACAACTCATGGTTAGAAAACCTTTAATGATAAACCAAAAAATAAATGTTGATCGTATATTCTTTTAGTAAAACAAGTAGTCAAACGTAAGTCAACAGCATCATCGTATATTGAAAACCAGAGGTGCATCCGTGCAACTATTTGCATTACACACTGCTCTATACCTGAAAAATTATTTTATTAATACTTCAAAATTTTAAAATAGTATTTCCAAACAGGCATCGGGACTAATATTCTTTATTTTATTTTAATTTCTGCTTTTATGGTTTACTAATTTAAAATTTCGAAATTAATAAGCACTTAGTTGTACTTGTCTTGAAGCCTCAATTTAGTAATTAGTGACCAACATGAACTTATTTTAAAGCTGTAGATGGTCCGTTTCAATTTGTTTTCTTCATAAAAATAATTTTGAAGTTAACAGAAGTTGTATTCGATATGGAGTCTCAGTTTTATTTTTTTGCCTTCAAACTTAATACATCTGGAATTGATAAATATGATGTTGTACTCGATCATCTTGTATTCTCAATTTTGCATCTTATATTAAATAAATTTTAAGGTTTAAAATTAAATAATTAGAAATTGGTCATGTTCTAATCTTATTTGTTACTGTAATTCGGTCTAGATGGATGACCAGATTTAATCACTATTTTTCTTATTAACTAGAATTTTTCTTAAGTGATGATGTTAATTTCTTCTTCTATTTTTTGCCGGGAATTTCTTCTTCTAATATAAGTTGTTACAATTTGATCTCACATAAATAGATGAATAGATTTGTTTGCTATTTTTGTCCAATTAACATGAAAATATAGATGTGCTATTTAAATGATAAATGTTGTTGTATTGTCTATTTCCAATCCATTGTTTTGAGCATGCATTTCTATCAAGTCAATGTGTTTTCATTACTACTCGCTCAAATGGCCCTAGCTTGGAGCTTGGAGCTTCTGAATATTGGGAGGTTTTAGATAGTGGCAGATCATGGCCATGCCTCATCCTGGAGCGCATTTTTTATGTGCCCGGTGCGCCCCCCCCCCCCCCCCCCCCCCCCCGAATTTTTGCTGCTACACTAACAAACATTTTCAGACGATAACAATAATTCGATCGCACGCATTAGCTAGCTAGCACGATTAAAATTCATGGAACAGAACAACTACTTGCATATTATTAATCCTCAAAAGAACAAGAATTTGCGTTGCCATACGCACGCGCGTCTGGTACCGCGCCACGCATAAAAGCCGCCACATCGTGGAAGCCCAACCGATCGACAATTCGACATGGGCAAACTTGCGGGTCCACATCCAAAATCGGCATATACTACTAGCGACCGTAACATACTTCCTTCGTCCCATAAAAAATTAATCTAAATTAGATCTTTTTCTAAACGGAGGAAGTATATGGCAACTGTAATAAAACCTGAAAATACAGAGTTCGATTTTGCCCATAAAACCTGAAAATACATAGTTATTTGTAACTTGTAATTTCGATAGAGTAGCAAACCAAACAACTTTATTAAAACACTATTTATACCATAAATTTAGCTTTACCCATGAACTTGTCCCTTATGAGCTTCAATCCAATTGTACATTTTTAATTCTACTCTACAAGGTTTTGGTAGTATCAAAACTACTTTGGTACTATCAAATTTTAGTAAGGCATTAATCCAAACATGCTCTTTACAATTCTGATTGAGGGGACGTGATCATGAACTTATATATATACGGTGTACTGTCCATCTGCGTGATAAAAAGGGGAACGTGGCAGCTTTTTCTTTTTTGCTTTTTGCTTTTTCTGTTTTTTCTAGGCTTTTCGGTTCTGTACGTACATGTACATTTATTGTATTTGTACACGTACGTATACAAATTTTTTATACATGGTTATTCAGTTATACAAGGTTTGTATACGTACGTATACAAACTTTATATATGTGTATATATTTTTATATATTAACATTATATACATATATACGAAATAATTATATACACATACAAACTTTGTATGCACGTATACAAAGGTTATAGGTATGTATATAAAGTGTGTGTATACACACACGTATATACGTATATAGAGGATAGACAGAGTGAGGAACTGATCGTGCGGGTGCACGGGGCACGGACGCAACCACCCGCGCATCTGCCATCCTCAGTTTACGGCCTGATCTAACGTTATTCCCACGGCCATCAGTTTCTCCGTGTGAAAGGAAGACTTACCTACACTTTTTATAAAGTTCGTTTGGAAACTAAGAAAAAGCTAAAACACTGAAATTAGGAAATTAAAGAATTAAATTTTTGAAGGAGCCTACAATTAACTCGTGTTTGGCTGCATGCCTATTTGAATGCTTTTGGGGAACATGCCTATTTGAATGCTTTTGGGGAATTGCCCGATTAATTTCAGACGATAAAAGAATTAACAGTGGTTTGGACGGCTAACATTGAATATAATTTGATACTATTTTTCAGTGAAAATGTTGCTAATTTGGTGGATGTGAGTATAGCTCAACTGGTTAGGCTTCTTGTGATGGATTTTGCCCACCCAGAAAGTCCTAGACTTGATATGGGTGTTCGCATTTACGGCTAATTTCTTTTAGTGGTAGGTAACGTACTGTCGAAAGCGAGACGCCTATGATTGTAGCATTTAAAAGGGCTAGTGTGAAAAATAATATGCTTTTCGTGTGATCTAGTTCAAAATTCAAGATTTTAATACCTCAAGATAACTACGTAAATATACCAGGTTTTACATTAGAAAATATGGTATTCTCACCTACCTACATTTGTCTACTTGGGTGACGCACACTACTACAAATCAGCTTTTTCCCGTGGTTAGATCAAGTTTTTGGTGGTAGTCGGTGACGCCACCAGCGTCTAAAGGCTAGTGAAAATAATGAATTTTCGCTGGCAGACATCTGACTGTCAGTGAAAACAATTTTCGCAGGTGGATAACTTAAGAGGACCGCTAGTGAAAATACAATTTTCGCTGGCGGCACCTAAAGAGACCCGCCAGTGAAAGTGTTTTTAGGAGAAAAAATAAAATCAAGATCCCCAAATCCCTATTCCTAATCCCTAATCCAGATTAGGGATTTGGCTGCTCATTTCCAAATATCAAACATTAAATACAAATCATCATTTCATAGATCAAACATCATTCCCACAAATAAAACATGAAATACAAATCAAAGCATTTGCATTATATGGAAGAACATGCACAGAAAAAAAAAACACATCTAGCAATCCTAGCTCCCAAGCATTTTTTTCCTAGCTCCCAAGTTTGTATAAGCTTTGGGTATACAAACTTTAAATGTATATACTTTAGATATATAAACTTTAGGTGTGTAAATTTATTAAAACAGGAAAGTTATACGGTAAAAAAAAGATAGCAACTTGGGGAAGAGGGGCTGATCGCTGTGCGCGAACTAGGCTTTTTCAAACTGTTTGGGAATAAATTCATTTGAGGTCCCATAACTTTACACCGAATCTGATTTTCTTCCTTGAACCCCAAGACCAGATACAACTGATTCCTGAACTGTTAAAACCGGTGCAAACAAGATCCCTGGATAGTTTGGAAGGCGGTTTTAACTGACGTGGCACCTATGTGGCTGGTTTGACTAGGTCTTCGTCCCATGTGACGTTGACGTGGCAGCTGAGTCAACGTGAGACCCACATGGGCCCCACGTGTTAGGGTGACCACATCATCACCCTCTTCTCTTTCCCCTCTTCTCTCCCTTCCTCCCCTCTCTCTCTCTCACTCTACTCGTCTCTTCTCATCTAGACAGGCCAGCCGACGGATGGGGAGGAGGCTGGCTACTGGCGGTGGTGACGCGGGAGAAGGGGAGGGCGTCGGCGGTGGGAGCACTGGGGGAGCAAGGATAATGTGGACACGCTGGTGGAGTCCGTGGTGCACCTCGGTGTCGAGACCCTTCCCTTCATCCCCGACAGTGATGAGACCGATGACCTCGGCCTCTTCCGCCAGGCCGTCCTCCTCTCCTCCGTCCCGAACTCCTCCATCACCGCCACCACACTCGCCAGTGCAGGCGCCGACTCCAGATCCACGAGCTCCCCTTCTCGATTGGCCAGCTCCACAGTCTCGCTCGTGCGGGCCACCCGGCCGACATCGACGCCGCCTTCGTGCAGCACCTGCCGTCCAACTCAGTCACGATAGGGAAGAAGGAGAAGGATGTGCCGCCGCCTTTGGGCTGGCCACCGGTTGCTCGGCATCATCCGCGATGCCAGCGTCGTTGTCGTCGTCCTCCGCTGCCTTGCCCCTCACCTATGCCGCCGCCGCCACCTGCTAGAGCTGCGCGTGGAGCGTCGCCGCTCCGGCCTTGTTGCTCCGGCAGCCGTGGCCACTGTCACCATTCGCCGCCATGGCGCAAAACTCTACCTCCCTCCCCCGGGCGTTCTCCAACTTCCAGATCTCCCGCGGCCCCATGCCGCCACTAGGCGAGCCGCAAGGTTATCGGGGATGGCGATGCCACCGGCCCCCCATTCGTGTGCGCGTCAGTTGCTTCCTCCACGCACACCTTGCGCGCCGATCGATGGGCCATCGGGGATGGTGTCTCAGGCATCGCCTCTGTTCGGCGGGCTGGGGAAAAGCACCCGAAGATGGCACGATGAGGAAGAAAATGGAGAGGGAGAGGGAATGACATGTGGGGCCCCACCATTTTTATTTTTTTTGTAGCTGACATGTGGGGCCCACATGGGTCTCATCATTTTAAAATTATTTTTTGTGTGCAGCTAACATGTGGCTCACGGGTTTTATTATTTTTCCGTGATATAATTGCCACTTAAGCGCCACGTCAATGCCACGTGGGACGAAGACCTAGTCAAACCAGCCACATAGGGGCCACGTCGGCCAAACCACCTTCCAAACCACCAAGGGACCTCATTTGCACCGGTTTTAACAGTTCAGGGACCGGTTGTATCTGGTTTTGGGGTTCAAGGATAAAAATCAGATTCGGTGTAAAGTTAAGGGACTTCGAATGAACTTATTCGAACTGTTTGATCCATCTCGTCATTCTCCCATTGCGCGTTAGGCTGTTTTAACCTGTTTTCGATTGGCCGAGCCGTGAATTGAGTTAGGCCGCGGGCCACAATACAAAGGGAAGACTTAATATGGGCCGTTCTGCCTGGAAGGCAAGTGGCCCCAATTACAACCCACAAAAAAGTGCTCGGTTACATGGGCGACGCGGCCCAATTCACGACGGAACCAAACTCGCCGCCGCGGCAGCCTTCCGCCCGGCCTCCTCCAAGAACGCCACCACCCCCTCGCACTCCGCCACGATGGCCTTGTCCAGCCCGCTCCGCGTCACGGGCGCGAAGAACAGCCACGACCCCGTCCCCGTCACGAACGCCAGCGTCATCGCCGTCGCCACCGCGCGCGGCGGCGCCCTCCACCTCCACGCGCCGTGACCGCGACGACGAGCTGCCCACCACCACCGCTCCGCCACCACGCACGCGCCGTGGAGTGCGAAGAACGCGGTCACCTCCCCCGTGGTGCAGCCTGGGTCGAGGGTGATGTAGTAGAACAGCACCTCGTGCATGATCCCCGACACGAGGAACGCCGCGGCCACGCCCGCCGCGGCGCCGTGGCGGGCGCGCACGGGGCGGTACACGCTCGGGCGGAGCACGGCGGGGACCATGAGGTTCCACCTGCGTCCCCAGAAGTCGGCGAGCGACGTGGCGAGGTAAGGCCGGTCGAACTGCGGCTCCAGCTCCGCGCCGAGCACCACGCGCGCGGCCGCCGCGGCGGTCGCGAGGAAGAGCTCCAGCATAAGGTAGACGTGCGCGCCGTCGAACGCCACCACGGCGTACGCCGGCATCCCCTCCCGGTAGCACCTGGCCGAGACGAGCGCCGCGAAGACGGCCGCCTTGGCCGCGTAGGACAGCACGAACTCCGGAGCGAGACGCCGGGAGGTGGGCTTCCTCCTCTTCTCGTCGTCCATCACCTTGACGGGCAGCGCGGCGCAGGCGACGAAGCGGACGAGCGGGAGCGATGGGTGGAGCGGCCCGTGGCCCGCGGCGAGGAGGAGGAGCTTGAAGACGCAGAGCCAGACGAGGGAGAAGGCGGAGATGGTGCGGAGGTGGATGGAGGAGAAGGCGAAGGGGAGGAAGGGGAGGAGAGCGAGCACCGGGAGGAGCGCGCCGAGGCGGGGGAGGCCCGGGGCAAGGCGCGCGGTGGCGAAGCGCGCGTAGGCCATGGCCGGGGCCACGGCGGCCGAGACCGCGGCGAGGGCGCGCAGCTCGGACGCCATGCCGCCGCGGCGACCACGGTGGCTACCGGCCAGAGATCTGGATCAAGCACACAGCACAGGGTGACCTGATGTCAAACGGGTGATGGAATACTGTAGAATCTGCGATCAAAAGAAGGATTAAAGAAAGGGAATTTGCTATATGCACTGCCTGTCTGTCACACCTTACACTGGAGACATGTGGCATCGAATATGTTCAACTACATAAATCATGTAGTATAGTGAACTAGTATCATGTGCAATTCTTCTCAACATAATTTGCCTTAAGAATTAAAAGACAACACTAACATGAACTAGTACGAGTGAAGTATTTTTTTTCAGCGATACCTGCTTGTTTATGTACTATATTATAGCATCTTGATTCTTGAAGACACCATCAGACCACACAAACTACACATCCCCGGAGTCCTTCACTGTCATTGACATGGCTACATTTCTTGGCCTTATCTCGGCTCGAGCTCAGTGATGGACACCTCGTTGGGCGACATGGGCGCCGACCTCCCGGAGGACGGCAAGGTGCCCACGAACGACCCCGAGTACGGCCCCGTGCAGCCGTCGCCGCCCTCCTTCCGGATGTAGAACGCCGGCCTGGACGGTGCCTTGAGCGACACCGTGCCGCCGCTCAGCATCACGTTCACGGCCGACATGGCGGGCCTGCTCACCGGGTTCTCCTGCACGCAGAGCAACCCGACGTGGATGCACCTCACGATCTCGCCGCCCGCCGCGCGCTCGCCCATGGATCGGTCCACCATCTCCATGATGGTTCCCATGGTCCAGTGCTCCCATATCTGCGTCAAAGATTACCGGTTTACTGAATTGTCACTGCGAAAATGTGCTGTTGATTGCTCAAATTGAGCTAAGAAGTTGGTGCTTACGATGCTTAGGAGATCGCCGGATTGCTCGCTGTAGTAGGAGCCGCTGTTCCTCCTCCCCGTGACGATTTCCAGGATCAGGACGCCGAAGCTGAACACGTCAGACTTGACGGAGTAGTGCCCACGCATCGCGTACTCTGGCGCCATGTATCCACTACAAACAGCAACATTGATTTAACTTTCACATCTGATCTTATGCATACTCTGTCTTTGATCTCTCTGTCATGGTGTTAGTGGGTGACTGAATATGCTTACTATGTCCCAACAACGCGATTTGTGACGTCCTGTGTTTGGTCGCCTCCGAAGAGCCTCGCCAAGCCAAAGTCTGAAATCTTGGGGTTGTAATCAGAGTCTAGCAGAACATTGCTTGCCTTGAGGTCCTGATGAACAATCTTCAGCTGGGAATCTTCATGGAGATACTGCATTCCTCGAGCGACCCCGTTTATTATTTTCAGCCTTCTTCCCCAGTCTAGCAGACTGCTTTTCTCAGGATCTGTCTCATGAAAATGAGAAGCATTAGGGGACATGAATTCCTTGTGCAAATTAATGTTGATAAATTGTTAAAATGCACGAAGCGAAAATGCACCAAAAAGAATGGTATCCAAGCTTCTATTGGGCATGTATTCATAGACAAGCATCCTCTCATGCCCTTCCAGGCAAACACCGACCAAACGGACAAGATTCTTGTGCTGGAGCTTGGCAACCAAAACCAGCTCATTTTTCAGCTCCCCCATTCCTTGCACAGAGCTTTGTGAGAGCCTCTTTACTGCTATATCTTCACCATGTGGTAGGGATCCCTGCACGAATGAATATATACCTGTTATCTGGTGCTGGTTCTACTTACTTTTGTTGCGATAAAGATGCTAAAAGCCTAAAAATACCTTGTAAACAACACCAAATCCTCCTTCACCAAGTTTGTTATTTTCGGAGAAGTTATCTGTTGCGATTCGGAGTGTTGATAGATCAAGAATAAGTGACTCAATACTCTCAAAGTCCGCCGAACGAGATGCAGCTGCCATAGATCAATTATAAAGTGAACACAGAACAAATGAATCATTTGATTTGTTATCACATGATTTTAAATGTTCAGAGGACTCACATCGGAGCGGTCCTGGTGAAGGTGTTTTTTCTGGTCTTCTCCTCCAGAAACAAATGCCAATTACAGTGGCTGCCAGTACGGCAGCAACTATAGGAATTACAATTGCAAGAACTTTACCTGCTCCGTTTCTCCTTTTCCCTGTAGATTGTACTCCGTATTACACATGAGAAAAAGTAGTAGTATGGTTATGGTGAAAGACTTCCAAAACACGGTTAGCAGAAAGCAAACCAGGAGGAACTGATGATGAGTTCACACTTGAAAAGTAAGATAGCGATTGCAGATTCTTTGGAATTTTCCATGTGATAGAAATTGTGTGAAATGTTTGTTTCGAAAAAATCAAATTTTGTGTAAAAACTGCCATTTGGTGTTGAACAGCAGTCTGTATGGACTTTTTTTTTACTATGTGGAATTTGATTGGCGAAAGCAACTAGCAAGGATAGCCTTTCAGATAGCTAAACCAGCATTTTGCAAGATCATTATTGCACGCCTATATTTTTTTGGGGGTCTAAAATGGTATTCCAGACAGGTAATAAATCATGACATCACATTGGCAGTTTGGTACTGGCCTATCAATGTTATGCATTATGGTCAAACCACTCACTGTTAGCTTTCTTGACTAGTGCTCCACCCTAGCTCCCATTGCTTGAGTGAAATGCATAGACTAACTAATGCTAATAACAATATCTAGTCGAAACTACAAACTACCAATTTGACAATCTAAAGTTGGTAGCAGCTGTATGCATGTATTTATATCCCGGTATATGAACATGACTACAAGTCATAGCTTCTAGATTGCCATTGCACATGTGGTGCTGCCTGCGGTAACTGAATTTAGAACAGTAAGCAGAAGATGAAAAGATAGACAACTGTTCCCAAACAAACAGAAAAACACATGATACAAGATTCTTCTCAGGAAAGATAGTGTAAATTTTCAGAGTAAGAAGAAAGTGCCTTTTTTCCTTGCATTCACTTAACGACTACCTGGTCAAACAACTGAAAGTTACGCGACTGACAGATAATTGAATCACATATAGAGAAACCAAGCACGTATTACTATTATCATATTGCACAATTTTGTGTTGTGGATTAGGTTGATTTCCAGATTATATAAATAAAAATGTTTCTAAGAATTAGTCGGTTGAAAAAGTAGACTTAGTCAACTGTATGATAGGAGTACTAGTATATACTAGTACGGAATAGTAGTGTACTATACGCTAACTAGCATGACAGCAACAGGTCTGAATCGAATCATGGAAAATCTAGGCATTCATCTAGTTAATGCCAAGAGAAATTCGGACGTTTGTTGCTTTAACCATGCATTAGTTGGCGTGATGAAAATTCCAAACTGTACTTGATTAAAACGTGTTAAGCTATCGTACGTCCAGCATCACACTAGGTACAATAATTTTCAGGGAACAAATAATGGAAGCAGAGTAATTAGTGTTCTGTTTCTTGTATGAAATATGCATACTACTACTAATCAAGTCAGTTAAGCGAATGGATTGCTCACCTCCTGTAGTGCCCGGCACAGCAGGTGGCTTCCGTGCCGGCGCCGGCGCCGGCGATGGCGACGGCGCGACAGCCTCGGCTTGCAGCTGCAGCATGGAAGGGACGTTGTAGAACGAGTACAGCTCGACCCTCATGTTGCAGCGCGCGCCGACGCTCCTGGCGCCCTGCGTGTTGGGCTCGAACGTCTGCCACCACCGCCCCACCATGCCGCCGAGGCACCGCCCGCGCTGCGCCGGCGACAGGTCTGGCGTGCACTGCGCCATGGCGTAGATCTTGGGGAACTGGGCGTCGAACCCGACCATCACCCCCGTCGCGAACAGCCTGGACGACGTGTTGTCCGCGGCGTACCTGGCGGTGGCGTTGAGGAGGCCCGTGACCGCGCGGTCGTAGCGGCCGACGTCGCCGGAGATGGTCCCGGTGTTGTAGAGGTCGACGACGCCGGAGTTGTCGGTGGAGGAGAGGAAGTCGAGGTTGGAGAAGCGGAGGTAGCAGCTGTCGTAGACGATGGACACGCCCTTGTCGTATGGGCACAGCTGCTGCGCGTCCTGGAGAATGGTGCCGACGCAGGCGGCGCAGGCGGAGGCGTTGATGTCGCCGCGGCAGAGCGCGAGCGCGTAGACGGCGTCCGGCACGGTGCCGACGGCGCCCGAGGCGAAGAGGCGGCTGCCGGTGCCGGAGGAGACGTTCTTGGTGAGCGCCGCGGCGAGCTGCTTGAGGTTGGCTTGGTAGGTGCTGTTCGCCGTGTAGTTGCCGTTTTCCCCGCATATCTGCCACGGCTGCCCGGCGATCAGCAGCGGGAGCGCCGCGAGGAGTAGCAGCGCGGCATGGACACGGAGAAGGAGTAATCCACGGCACATGGCGGAGCAGAGAGCTTAGCTCGGAGGGGAGAGAAGAGTGAGGAGTGGCTGGCTGCACCGCTGCCGTGCAGAGGAAGAAGGTAGTTTGCTCTTGCTCTCGAATCACTCAACTCTACTCTACTCCCCAGATTGTTTTACTGTTTGATTTCGTCGTGTGTTGACTTTGACTTGTGCGAGTCTCGGTGGGCCCACCTGAGCGTCCTGCCAAACATCGTCATTAAGAGCCTTTCCAACATAGCAAGAACTGAACAAATAACATAGTGAGAATAACAAGCCTCGTTTCCAAAATAGAACGAGTCCAAAAAGGATGATGACAACAAAAGAAAAGGAAATGCAGGTCTTTTGATGACTTGATGGTGATGCAACTCAACCTTGTCCATCGCAAACCACACAACACAAAACGCAGACCTTCCACACCAGTTTTCCGCATGATTTTCCCTCGTTCTCATCCTCGGTACCATGCACCTTCTTCTTCCATACAATGATACAAATCCTGTGGCGACTCTCACAAAACGTTCAGAGATAGCTTAAGCGAAGCTGATATGTTGTAGTAATCTGTAGCGCATAATACACTCTGCAAATGATTTGAATACAATGATCAGTTGCGCACTCATATTTACATGTACAGTACACGGAAGATGCAAACAAGATATCAAGGCCCTGTTTAGATCCCATGCAAAATTTTTTTGCCCCGTCACATCGAACATTTGAACACATGCATGGAGTATTAAATGTGGATGAAAAAAAAACCAATTGCACAGTTTGCGTGTAAATCATGAGACGAATCTTTTGAGTCTAATTTCGTCATGATCTGACAATGTGGTGCTACAGTAAACATTTGCTAATGACGGATTAATTAGGCTTAATAAATTCGTCTCGCAGTTTACAAACGGATTCTGTAATTTGTTTTGGTATTAGTCTACGTTTAATACTTCAAATGTGTGTCCGTATATCCGATGTGACCCGCCAAATTTTTTTACCCCTAGATCTAAACACCCCCCAAGAAGCCAAACTGAAGCTTTCCAGCGCTACTACTGCCAGGCAGCCAGAGCATTCATACTGCACAGCACATGAGTGTTCTGTAGTGCGAACAAGTGATGGTATCCCCAAAATGGTCAGCCCATGACAGGGTTTTCCATGTATCGATCATACATATCTCAAAGAGAACACTTCCGGTTGGTGCAGCTAACTAGTAGCACGAATAGAACATAATTGAACGAGTCAAACTCTCAGTATACGTGGCATGCCTTTCATGATTCAACCCTTAACAGAACTGACAACACCAGCTACCCGTAACGAATACAGAAGTTACAACCCTAGATGGACTAACTTTGCGAAACCTACTGAACTATGGGAAAGTAGATAGTCAGTGCAGTACATATCAGAAATTAGTCAACCTAAAACATAGATATCTTCAGCATGATTCAGTTACTGTGACAGAAGTAGCCAGTCACAAATAACCTAAACTGAAAAATACTGAAATAGAACCTAAACTGAGAACAACAAAACTAATAATTAACATTTATAGCCATCACAGGTGTGCATCAGATACTGAAAGAAGTTTAACAGAATCCCAAATTCAGGATATATATACCTTGCTAAGACCGATAAAACATTGGCGCTATTCCAACCCTGCATATCTGAACCTCAACAGCAGGTTCCGATTTTCCTATAAATCAACATGATCAGCAGACAACCGAATCAATTTCAGAAAAAAAAAATCAAGAATGGAGCAAAAGAACAGGCATGGATAACTATTGAACAGATGGGCCATATTGACTCACTAGTTGAGAAAGGTGGTGGAAGGAATAATAATTTCTAACCAGAGGGGAAAAGGCTTAAACTTCTTTATGCAACAGAGGATAAATCATCTCAGAAAATCATTCCCATAACATTAAATAGCATGAACAAATGCTTTGTGGTAGTTTAGTTCCTGAAACCTGCCAAATAGGTTATCATAAGCGCAGCTTATGGACCCTAAAAACCCAGCTGGCCAGCTTAGGCTTGTTTTGGAAAGCCCAAACACCGCTGGATCCACCTTTTCCCATGGGAAGATTAGGTATATGTGGATGATGATTCAGATGAGCATAGCTTCTCATTCTTGCTTGCGTAGTATTGGGGTTGTTATAGTGAATTATCTCTGAGATTTGTTGGTCTTTTTCAATATTGTAGTTGGTTTTCTCATAATTTTGGTCATTGTTAAGGAAGTTTCTGAATTTAATCGTACATGTGGCTGATATTACTTCTTATCTAAATGTGGCTAGGAACTCTTTGTTTTTCCTTCGTGGGGTTATCCTCCATGGGGTTGAACGTGGCATGTCTCCTCATCAGAGTGATTTACCCATAGGTTGGCCCTCTAACAAGGAAACAAGCCCTTATGGGGTAATTTTCACAGTGCGCCAAATGTAGACAGAGTTAATGTAGCAAACCAGTCAAATAGCCACACATAAATCAGGCATACCACCAAATTTCCCATTCTCTCTTTTTCCATCTACTGCCTTTGTTTTTCCATGAAGAAGAAAAGCTGGAGGGGTCTGAAACCTAGCAGGAGTTAGTTTGCCATAACTTAATCATCGCCACCTCAAAGATGCATAATGTATGGTGATACCCTGCATGTAACATTTCCCTAGGCGCCAACATTGGCAGCTCCCTAAGTTGTTATTTCCCTATCTGTTGACCTCAAGACTCAAGCCAAACTGCAGCATTGTGGGAAAATTGTGTTCAGATGAGATTCTCGTGTCTCTTTCCTCATCTTCTTGTTACTATTGCTGTTTTTGTTGTCATTGTTAGGTGATAAGCAGTGATGCATGTAAAATAAGAGCACGGCGCTTCAACTCTAATTAGCATGCCGAAACAACATTTTGTTCCAGCAGATGGTATTTTCTTCCCTCACATGTGAATCTAAAACACAATCTATATGCATCAAAATACAATCAATAATATAATATTTACAGCCCCCTAAGACTTAGTATGTAATAACGTTTTTAAGAATTATATGCCTCACCAAAATGGCCAAATGATTTCAAGAGTAATGTAATAGATAATACCCATCAGCCAATTGCCAATATTAATGTAAGGGTCCAAGCAATCTACCATGACTTCTGAGAAACCAGCACCAGTTTTTGTTTGAATGGCAACATTCCATGTTACCTGCCAGTTTAGGCAACTATACTATATAGTCGCAATCAAACCAAATCAACCATCTTTGAACAAAGCTAACCAACAGGTATACAAAATTTCCTAAACCGACCAAAATGCAAGAAATATTCTTGCCTCGACTGCAATTAATTCTCTCAATTCAAACCTTTGCATAATTCCCCCAGCAGGCAGTTTGAGAAATAAGACAGTTATAAAAATAACTGCAACTGTAAATCTGCAATCCAATCATTATGTGCACAACATTAATAAACACAGAAAGTGCAGAATCAATAGTTAACCTGCTTAAGCACAAGGAGATTGCTCTTCTCCACCTCCCTGGCAAGCTTCTCCAGCCTCCTGAGCATTCCTGCATACATGCCATCCATCTCCGCCGCCTGCCCCGCCACAGAGCCCAGGATCCCCTGCAGCTTCCCTAGCCCAAACCCTTCCACCATCCCATCCACCGCATTCTGCTCCCCAATGGTGTGCGTGTCACCTACTGCCGCCGCCGACGAGGGCTGTGGAAGCGGCAGCCACGGCATCGGAGACTCGGGAGCGAAGGAGTGGTACTGGTCGCGGAAGACGGGGCCGACATTGACGACATCCAGCGAGGTCGGGACGAGGCGGGAGCCGATCAGGAGGAAGGCGCGGTGGTCATAGGAGTGGGTGGAGAGGTTGGGGGAGGAAGGGGAGACGAGGAGGAAGAGGAGGGGGTGGGTGAGCGAGAGGGATTTGGAGAGGGAGTGGGCGAGGGAGAGCTCGCGCATGGAGGGGCGGAGAGCGGTGCGGCGGCGGGAGGAGAAGAAGCCTATCGAGGCGGGGCCGCCGGCGGAGGCGGCGGAGGGGTGGAAGCGACCGAGGGGATCGGAGAGGGAGGACGGGCGGGAGAGGGAGGAATGGCCGGAGATGGAGATGGAGATGGCGGGGACGGACTGGGCCGGCGTGTGGTCGTCGTAGTCGGAGAGGGAAGGGGGCGGGGCTGGGGTGGTTGAGGCGCGGCCGGAGAGGAGGCCGTCGCAGTCGCCGTCGGCCATCGCGCAGCGCTGGAGGAGCGCCGCAAGAGCCGCGCCGGAGATGGAGATCTTGGTCGCCGCCGGAGCGGCGTCGTCGCCGACGGCCATCGGCGGTGGCTTTGAGAATCGAGAGAAGTTGTTACTTCTTCGGTTCTTCCACTTCCCTCTGCGGCTCTGCCTCGACGAGCGGGCCAATCAGTGAGCAAATATTCAGCCCAGAATCAAGCATAATTCGGTCCATAATTTTAAGTCAATTCGGCCTAAACGTAGGTGCGAGTTCAGCCCATAAGTGGGCCCAAAGGTGATTGTAAATTCAGCCTAAATTTGCGCGTCAATCCAGGGAAAAAGGTCCACTTAAACTCTAGCTGACCCGCCCGTCCACGCCACTCTCCTCTTCTTCCCCTGCCTTTCCCACACCGCGATGACACACTGGTGACGCCCGCGCTGGAGGTGAAGAGGACATGGCGTCTTCACCAGCCACCGCACGATCGCCCCTCGCCGTCGTTCCAGCCAAGCTCAGGCACTAACGACCTCGATCTCAGTGACGCGGGACAGATCAGTGCAGTTGGCTTCTTGATCCCGTCGTCTGTGCAGATCGGGGCAACAGACGGTGGAGGCGCTGGCTAACCGGATCGAGGCGGAAGGCGGTGGGAGAGCATTGGAGGGGCGGTGCCGACGAGTACGACGACGGAGGCAGAGGAGGTGGCATAGGGGTAGCACCAGTCAGCAATCGATGAAAGCTTCAATATTTTCTTGCTTGCTCCATCGATAGAGCTCAGGCTCTGCCTCGGCAACACATATGCATCTTCCTGACCATGAATCTAGCTAGCAAAGAAGGAGCTAGCAGTGGCAGGAGCAATAATCAATAAATCTTACTAAGATTTGGTTAGTCGGGGCTTGATAGCGAGGCGGAAGGGGTGGTTGGCGTGGTGTTGCGGGATTAGCGAGAAGTTCGCCGACGACCCAGTAGATTTCCAGGACATTACATGCTCGTTGCGGTGGGAAAGGCAAGGCGAGAAGCCGCCAGCCCGCCACTCACCGGCCACCATGCCCGTAACACGACAGGAGAAAGAGAGAGGGGGAGGGGGGGGGGGGGGTGAAAGGAGCCACCACCGGCTATCATTGGTCACCACGCTGACATGTGGACCCATGTTTATTCAGCCGGTTGAACTAGGTCAACGTGCCACATCAGCAAACCATATTTAGTGTTATCTTAGAAGTTATTTTGTATCGGGTTTAACAGCTGGGTCTTGAGGGAATTATTATATCCGGTCCTGTGGTTGTGGTTAAGGGATAGGAATAAAATCCGACCTATATTTGAGGGACCGAAAGTGAACCTTTTCCATTCACCATAGCAGCGCTAGGGAATAAGTTCATCTGAGGTTCCTGAACTTGTCAACGAATCCGATTTTCATCCTTCAACTGAAAAACCAGATACAACGGGTCCCTCGAGTATTCAAACCGGTGCAACATAAATCCCAAGGTGGTTTGGAAGGCGGTTTTGGCTGATATGGTGTCTACGTGGCTCCTTTGACTATGTCTTCGCCCCACGTAGTATTGATGTGGCGCTTACGTGGTAATTCAATTCCAGAAAATAATAAAACTCGTGGGACCCAAATGTTAGCTATACACAGAAAATAATAAAAAAATAGTAGGCCCATGTGGCCCCACATGTCATCCTCACACCTCCTCTCTATCCCCTCTTTGTCTCCCCTGCACTAAGAGGAGATGGGCGAAGCGACGGCGAGCGGCGTAGAGGGGCTAAGGCCGGACCTCCACCTGAGCCAGAACCACCGTCGACAACGTGCACAAGAGGGTTCATCGTCGGTGTTGGCTTCAGCGAGCGGCGGCCGGGAGTGAGATGCGCACGCGAGCGGAGCTAAACCTGGTGCAATGGTGGCCTAGGTCAAGGAGAAGACAGCGGTGGCTGGTGAGGTCATCGCCCGCCTTGCTCGCCTGCTCGCCCTGAAGCTGTCGTGCGCGTTGGTGAGGTGAAGGAAATCGTCCAATAGGCGCTCCGCGAACGACGATCGCCCTAGCCACCGGAGCGGCTCCTTCGCCCGTCCTGCTCCCCTTCTCCTTCTCCCCTGTTCCCCTTCTTCCCCTTCAACCAGAACGACCATGATGACGAGGACTCCCCCCTCTTCCACGCCAACTCCGGCGACGATGACCGCTTGTGCCGCCGCTCCTCCGTGCATTGGCTGGTGAGGGGACGCGGCCGTCGTCGTCGCGCACCTCGATGTCGGGGTCACGCTGCACGACCTTGATCGGCTCCGCCGCCACCGTCTGTTGTACCGATTCGCGCTCCACCTCCTCTCGTCGTCGTCCCCGGTGCCTTCCTCGGTCCGCCGCGCGCGCGTCGCGTTCACGGACCGTGACGAGCGCGCCCCGACGTCACCTCCCCCGCCACTCACTTCTCGCCGTGTCTCCAGCGCCGTGAGCGTCCTCCTCGCCGTCGACATCGTTTCCTCGCTCGCAGCGGCCATCGCGTCCACTGCAGCGATACCCTCCACCAGATCAGCTTCCCCCTGGTCTCGGGCAAATTCCCGTGGACAGAGAAGAGAGGGGATGAGGTGGACGAAGTGGGGCCCACTGACATATGGGTCCCATAATATTTAATTTTATTATTTGACTGACATGTGGGCTCTCATATTTTATTTTATTTTTTAAATTGTTAAATTTGCTTTATGTGCCACGTCAGATGAATACCAAGTCAAATTAACCACGTAGGCGCCACGTCAGGTGAAACCACCGTTCAAACCGCTCTGGGATTTATTTTACACCGGTTTTGACAGTTGAGGGACTCATTGTATCTGGTTTTTCGGTTGGAGAACGAAAATCGGATTCGTTGACAAGCTAAGAGACCTCAGATGAACTTGTTGCCAGCGCTAGTAATGTCAGCCCACTTTTTTGTGAATAGGGCCCAAACGTGTGATAAAACTTATCCCAAAGTGGTAGCATATTCAGCCCAAAAATGCATGTTAGTTGGGCTAAAAGTGTGTGTTCATCGGCCTGTAAATACACATAAATTCAGGTCAGTTCGGCCCATATCTCCGGTCAATTCGCAGGGGGACTAAGTTCTTCTGAGGTCGCTTAAGCTATCACGCAATCTAATTTTCGTTCTTCAACCAAAAAATCAGATATAACGAATCCTTTAACAATTGAAATCGGTGCAATATAGGTCACATGATGGTTTGGACGGTGGCGTCTACGTGATTAATTTCACTCGGTCTTCATCTGACATCTAACGTAGCATTGACATGATGCTTACATGATAATTTAATTTTGAAAAATAATAAAAATTATAACCCCACATTTCAGTTAAAAAATAATTAAAAATGGTGAGACCCATGACCCCACCATATCATTGTCATCACCTCCTCTTCGTCCTCCTTTCTCCCCAATCTCCCCTCATCATCTCTCTCTCGAGGCTTATCCTCTCTAATCTCCGCATCTCCTCCGTCGCATGGATCCCGCCACTGGCCAAGGAAGCGTCGTACCAGCGATCTTGCACACTTCACCCACCTACCTCCCCCACCTCCTCCTCCCACCGTCAGCCATGGTCTCCCACGGCAAAGACCGCCGGTGAGCTTGTCGGATTTGCACGGTTGCGGCGACGGTCCTCCTCCCGTCACCGGCCACGGCGTCCCCCAGCTAAGCTGCCGGCTTTGTGCAGCCGCGGCGATGGTCCTCCTCTCGCCGTCGGCCACGGCCTCCCACGGTGGAGACCGTCGTGAGCTGCCGGAATTGCGCGCCCACGATGATGGTCCTCCTCCCGCCGTCGGCCACGGTGTCCCGCGGCAGAGCTGCCGGATTTGTGCAGCCACAGCCTCCCGCGGTGGAGACCGCCGTGAGCTGCCGGAATTGCGCGGCCGCGACGTTGGTCCTCCTCCTACCGCCGGCCACGGCCTCCCGCGGTGGAGACCGCCGTGAGCTGCCGGAATTGCACGGCCACGACGTCAGTCCTCCTCTCGCCGTCGGCCACGGCCTCCCACTGAAAGCTAGGAAGGCTCAACGCAATATCGATTAATCACGGAACATGTGTACATATAGCTGCAACCATAACATAACCACTCTACCGATTTATATAGCAACAGAATCGGGAGGATTTGGATAGGAGCTCAGCAAAACAGAAAAGGGATAAACATGCTATTTTATCTCTAACATGCCCCCGCAGACGGAACGTCGTTGGGACGAACGTTCAGGCTGGACCGAAACTCTGTGAAGACTGGAGTTGGGAGCCCCTTGGTAAAGATGTCAGCATACTGCGATGTGGTCGGCACATGAAGGACACGAACAGAACCAATGGCAACCTTCTCTCGGATGAAGTGTAGATCGATCTCAACATGTTTCGTGCGCTGATGTTGCACCGGATTAGTCGAGAGATACACTGCGCTGACATTGTCACAGTAAACCAGAGTGGCCTTAACGGGAGGGACGTGAAGCTCATGAAGAAGCTGGCGCAACCAACATGTCTCGGCAACAGCATTAGCAACAGCCCTGTACTCAGCCGCTGCACTCGATCGGGAGACAGTATTCTGGCGCTTGGAAGACCAGGAGATAAGATTGTCCCCGAAAAACACAGCATAGCCCGAAGTGGACTTACGTGTGTCAGGGCAACCAGCCCAATCAGCGTCAGAGTAGGCAACCAAGTCATGTGTGGTGGAGCGACAAATGTGGAGACCAAGGTCCAGTGTTCCTCGAACATAGCGAAGAATCCGCTTGAGAGCGATGAGATGAGACTCTTGAGGATCATGCATGTGGAGGCAAACCTGCTGAACTGCATACTGAATATCAGGTCGAGTGAAGGTCAAGTACTGCAAAGCACCAGCTAAACTGCGATAGTCCGTGGGATCAACAACGGGAGGCCCGTCAGTGGAGGATAGCTTTGCAGTGGTGTCGACTGGAGTGCCACACGGCTTGCAATCAGACATGCCCGCACACTCCAATATCTCTAAGCAGTACTGTCACTAAGTCAGAAACAGGCCGGTGGTCTAGTGAGAAACCGAAATACCAAGAAAATGATGGAGCTCACCAAGATCCTTCATACTGAACTCAGGCTGGAGGGCGGAGATGATCCAGTGAAGCAGAGATGTTGAGGAAGCTGTGAGAACAATATCATCAACATACAGCAAGAGGTAGGCCACATCACCGCCACGCTGACAGATGAATAGAGAAGTGTCCGCCTTGGCTTCGACAAACCCAGTGGAGTGCAGGAAAGTGGCAAACCGACTGTACCAGGCACGAGGGGCTTGCTTGAGACCATATAAGGACTTGTTCAAGCGACAGACAGAGTTAGGATGTGTAGGATCAACAAACCCAGATGGCTGCATGCAGTGTACTGTCTCGGCGAGGGTGCCATGAAGAAAGGCATTCTTCACATCGAGCTGATGAATGGGCCAGTTGCGAGAGACTGCCAAGCTGAGCACTGTGCGAATCGTGGCTGGCTTGACGGCAGGGCTGAAAGTCTCATCAAAGTCGATGCCGGGACGTTGGGAGAAGCCACGGAGGACCCACCGTGCCTTGTAACGATCCAGACTCCCATCGGCGAGGAACTTGTGGCGAAAAATCCACTTGCCGGTGACGATGTTCGCGCCTGGTGGAGGAGGTACAAGATCCCAAGTACGGTTGGCGAGCAGTGCCGAGTACTCCGCTTGCATGGCATCGCGCCAGTTGGTGTCGGCAAGGGCAGCACGGTAGGTACGAGGTATCAGAGAGAGAGCAGTGGCGTGGAGGTTCAAGTGTGAAGTAGGAACCCGGACGCCGGCCTTGCCTCGTGTTACCATGCCGTGGTCGTTGTCGACGGGAGAGATGCCGAAGCCCACGACGGGTGGCCGAGCGATGGGGACGCGGGCACTCCGTGCGCGCGTCAGGACGGCAGGCAGCGGCTGTAGAAGAGGAGCACGTGGGCGAGCACATACTGGACGAGCCATCAGGAGCCGTGGAAAATGGCCCCGCGGGAGCCGGGGACGATGCGTCGACATGAGCAGGTGACGACGCGCCGACGTGAACAGGGGGTGACGCGGCGTCCTGGCGTGATGGAGCACCATCATGGGCCGGTAGAGTGTGGGCCGATGCAGACGATCCAGCAGGGGAGAGCCGCCCAGCCCAGCCGGGCGAGCGGGGAGTGGCCGGCCTGTGGGCGCCAGCCACGGTTGGCCCAGTAGAAGAGGCCGGCCCGGATCGTTTGGAGCCGATTGGAGCCTGAACAGGAGAAGTGAAATCCTCCAAGAAAGCAAGATCAGTAGCACTTGTTGTGTCACCAGTCATATCACCAAAAGGAAAAGTAGCCTCATCAAACATCACATGCCGAGAAATTATAACCCTGTTCGTAAGCGGATCGAAACACCGGTATCCCTTATGTTCGTTGGGGTATCCAAGAAACACACACATAGTGGAGCATGGGGAGAGTTTGTGGGGTGCGGTGGCGGATAAGTTGGGGTAACAACGACAGCCAAAGACGCGAAGATGTGTGTATGAGGGGTGGACACCGTGGAGGGCGAAGTAGGGAGTGTGTTGGGCTAAAGTTTTGGTTGGGTGGCGGTTCATGAGGTAGGTAGCGGTGTTGAGAGCCTCAACCCAGAAAGATCCTGGGAGATGGGCCTGGAACAGAAGCGAGCGTACAATGTTATTGAGAGAACGAAGAGTGCGCTCAGCTTTACCGTTTTGAGGCGAGGTGTGTGGACAGGACATGCGCATGGCGACACCGTTGGTAAGGAAGAAAGACCGGGCGGCGGAGTTATCGAACTCGCGACCATTGTCGCATTGGATGGAGTGAATTGTGGTAGCAAACTGTGTCCTGACATAGGCAAAAAAATGTGAAAGAGTGGTAAAAGTGTCGGATTTCAAACGAAGAGGGAATGTCCAAACGTAATGAGAGCAGTCATCAAGAATGACAAGATAGTATTTAAAACCAGACACACTGAGAACTGGGGAGGTCCACAAATCACAATGAATTAACTCAAAATTGGTCTTAGCCCTAGACAAAGAGGAAGTAAAAGGAAGGCGTATATGGTGACCGAGCTGGCAAGCGTGGCAAACTGTGGAGGAACCGCCTTTGGGAGGAGGGATAACCGAAGAGTGAGCCAAACGGGCAAGGGCTTCGTGACCAAGGTGGCCAAGCCGGCAATGCCAGAGTGTGGTGGTGGTGGCAGCGAAGGAACTGGCAATGGAGTTGAAGAAGTTCGCCGGAAAGGAGTACAGGTCGCCGAAACTATTGCACTTGGCGATCACGGTCCTGGTAAGTAGATCCTTCACAGTGAAACCAAACTTGTCAAACTCAATGGAGAGATTGTTGTCAGTAATAAACCGACGAATAGAGATTAAGTTTTTGATAATGCCAGGCGAAACAAGAACGTTATTGAGAGAGACATTCTATTAGCATGGACAAAGGAAGCATTGCCAGTAGCGGTGATGGGCAAAAGTGAGCCATTATCGATGATAATATGGGTGGGAGTAGAAGAAGTAATTTGGGAGGGAGAGGATAGGATACCGGCATCCGAAGTCATGTGCGAGGTGGCCCCAGTATCCATGTACCAGTCAGTGGAGGCGGGCGTCGCGAGTGTGCCGGTCTGGAACAGACTTGCCAAAGTCTACTGGTCCCATGCAGGAGTTGGGCCGGAAGCGCCGTACCAGGCTGTCGGTTGGGCCGATAGCTGCTATTGTTGGTGCTGAGGGAGGCCGGCCGGGAGGAGATACGAGCCGGCTTGGGATGCCTGCAGGAGGGCGGCCTGCCCACCAGCCACGGCTGAGCCTGCAAAGGGAGGAGTGCTGGGCCGAGGGCCCAAGATTCCTGGGGCACGCAGCACTGGACCGCCCGGCCACATCTGAATTGTGCCGACCCAGTGTTGCTGCAGAGTGGGCGAGGCTGGCCCAGTGCGAGGCTGAGCAGCCTGTCCAACAGCCTGGCCACCTGCGCCCTGGTGTGCGCCGCCAGCGCCGGTGTTGCCGCTGTAGCCGCCGGTGTTGCCGCCCTCGTTCCCGTCGCGTCGACGCTGATTATTGTTGTTGATGCCCTGAGTGTTGCCGCCGCCTTGGTTTGGGTTGCCAAACCCCGTGGCGTGCGCCGGGTTCATGCCACCGGAGCCGTCACGGTTCCCACCGCCGGTAGCAGCAACGAGCGCGGTGGAGGAATTGGTGGAGCGGTTGGAGGAGCTCTTGTTGATCTCGGCGAGGATGAGTTGACTCCGAGCTTCGACGAACATTGGGAAGGGGCGCTGCAGTGGAATAATGGTTTGAAGATTTTCATATTTAGGGTTTAATCCACCGAGCATGGCGAGGACGAGCTGTCGGTCGGTGACGGGGTCGCCGAGCTCGCCGCGAGTGTCCGCCATGGCCTTGAGACGTCGGCAGTAGTCGTTCGCGCTGAGGTCGCCTTGGACGAAGGTGTGAAACTCAGCCGAGAGGTTCATGGCGCGTTGTTCCTGGTGGCCGAGGAACATCTGCTCGAGAGAGAGCCAGACGACGCGCGCGGTGACGGCGGGCTGCATGACGGACTCCAGGAGGTCAGCAGATGGTCCCGTAGAGCCACGTGAGCATGACGCAGTCCATGTGAGCCCAGGACGCGTGGTGAGGGAACGCGTCGTCGGAGAGGACGTGGTCGGAGAGGGCGTATTTCCCGAGCGTGACGAGAAGGAGGCCACGCCACTTGGTGTAGTTGGCCGTGCCGAGGTCGAGGATGGCGGGAACAAGTGCCTTGACGGTGAGGACGGACACCGCCTGCGCATGGAGAGCGTCGACGTCGTCGGCGACCGGAGGCGTGCCCCCGGAGTCGGAGCCAGCGAGCGCGTCGTCGTGTTGGTGAGGCTGGACGCCAAGCGCTGTGAAGAGGCTGGCGAGGTTGGGGCCAGTGGAGTTGGCCGGCGCGTCGCGGGAGGGTTGCTCCTCGACGGGTGGAAGGCCGAGGACGGCACGAAGAGCTGCAGCCTCAACGGTGACCGTCAACGGAGCAGGCAGGCTGGATCCCGAGGTCGCCGTGTTGGATGGAGGAACGACGAGCGCCGAGATTGCATCCTGGACGGCTTTGACAGCCGCGGCGGCGGCGGCATCGGCAAGCTCCGCGGCGGCGGCGATGTCATCCGCCGAGGCCGAGCCGTCGGTGGGGCGGAGGGCCTTCCGGATAGCCAGAGTGGCTGCATCGGTGACGGAGGTGATGGCCGCCGAGAGGGTCGCGTCGTCGATCGACATGGCGTCGGTAGGGAGACGCGGCAAGAAGGGGCTAGGGTTAGAGGAGAGCGGAAGTGATTGGATCGGTCGAATTTGATACCATGAAAGCTAGGAAGGCTCAACGCAATATCGATTAATCACGGAACATGTGTACATATAGCCGCAACCATACCATAACCACTCTACCGATTTATAGCAACAAAATCGAGAGGATTTGGATAGGAGATCAACAAAATCGGGAGGCAATATCGATTAATCACGGAACATGTGTACATATAGCCGCAACCATACCATAACCACTCTACTGATTTATAGCAACAAAATCGGGAGGATTTGGATAGGAGATCAATAAAACAGAAAAGGGATAAACATGCTATTTTATCTCTAACACCCACGTCGGAGACCGCTGCTGAGCTACCGGATTGTGCAGCCGCGGCGACTATCCTCCTGCTGCCGTTCACGACCTCAAGAAGTGCGCGCTGAGGAGCGTCCCGGTAGAGGTGTACTGCGGCGGGGAGGAGACGACAGAGACCGACGTGTGCGCCATATGCCTCGGCGAGTTCGTGGACGGCGAGAAGGTGCGCGTGCTGCCGCGGTGCGATCACGGGTTCCACGTCTGGTGCGTCGACGCCTGGCTGGTATCGCACGGCTCCTGCCTGACGTGCCGCGACGCAGCAGGAGGAGTCGGCGGCGGCAGGGCCGAGGTCATGCAACTCCTCTCCCGCCGGCCACCGTGCGCCGCTCCCTCCTCTCCCGTCAGCCGCCGCACGCCGCTCCTCACGCGTCAGCCGCCGCGCACCACTGCCTCCCGTGGGCCGTGGATGAAGATGAGAGATGGGGAGAGAGGACGATGAAGAGGACGGGATGAGAATGACATGTGGCCCACTACCGTCAATATCACGTCTACAGGGTCAAATTAGCTACGTAGACACCATATCAAACTGCCATCTAAATCACTGTAAGATCTATATTATACCGGTTTTATGGTTGAGTGACTCGTTATAATGTTATTCGGTTGAAGAATGAAAATTGGATTCGTTGAGACCTCGTATCTCAGATTCGTATCTCAGATGAACTTATTCCATTCGCGGGGTGGGCGGTGTCGGGAGGAGAAAGAGGCACCGATGAGTGCGGGGAACGACGGCGGCGGAGCGGATCGGATCGGCGATTGATGGGAGGTGAGGGAGGAATGGCCGGAGATTGGAGAGGTGGACCGTGCGGTGCTGGATTGGGCCGGTTCATTGTCATCGTGGTCGGAGGGGAGGCGGTGCGTGGCCGAACAGAGGCCGTCGCAGTCGCTGGCCGGAGAAGCACTAACCAGGGTATCGCCGGAGCAGCGTCTTCGTCGCCGGCGGCCATCGGCGATGACTACGAGAATCAACAGGAGTCCAACTTCCCTTCCTTGCTCTGCTTCGCACTAGCAGTAGCAAGGAACGCACCGCCGCAGGCACGTCTCCCACCGCTTGTGTTTTACCGAAGACATAATTTTTTCCATTGACTGAATATCGCTTCAAATGCATTTCTAAATACTTGCGATTATCATTTGATTAAAATAAAAATCAGAACATTTGAGATCAATATAGGAACAACAAACAGGCCTGACACCCCAAAAGTCATCACAACAAAGAGGCCTCTGTAAAGAAACAGCAAAGAGTAAACTATGATCTGAATTGTGGTCTGTGAATGATGGAATGGTGAACCCAGCCAGACCCACATCTGCTTCAGTAAAAACCTCAACACAGGGAGGAAAAAAACCGAACTGAAGCTCAACAATGTCAGTTAATCATCACAGGTCTATCAAATATTCATTCATGGAGTTCTCATCTTGTTTAGTACCAAACTTAGTTTTGCATCAGATTTTTGCAGTATCATCAAAATAGCTCAATATTGAACGGTTTTCTAGTTCATGCAAAAGAGGAGTAAGAGCTTATGTACGTCTACAGCTCTAAGTTCAGCCAAAAGAAGAGCCTTCTAAGTTCTTTAACTATCTGTTTGTTGTTCCCTTGTCAGAAAGCTAACTAAATTCACAGCGTCGATATTGACAGTCAGAGAACAATGGCCGAGCAGTAGCACCTCCTGCCAATCGACCTCGACTCGGTAGTCACCCAACCACACCCTTCCTTGTAGCGTTCCACCTGACAAATCGGCCAACACTAAGGATTAGTTATCAGTCACAAGACAAATTTAAGAGTTATACAGGAAAAGCTGGATGACCAAAAGAAGTGCTTAATGACCGGAAAAAAATCGATGATCATCTTAAATGCAGCAGATAATAGCAAGAGTGGCATGGTAACAAATGATATATGCAGTAGAGACAGGGAAATCATTGACAGGTGCCAATACAGCTGTGCCTCAAAATTAAAAAACTGGCAACTAAGTACAAGATTTTAGACATTTTATTTTATTTTTGGCGGGGATAAATATTTGATAGTTGTCAACTAAGTTGAGTATTGATGTAATGTAGACGGTATGGACATGCTAAGAAATTTGCATCTTGGAATAGCACCTACCACATCCAAGATTGCATCTCCTTCACCTTTCACCCCACCAAACGTGAAGATCGAGCCACCAAGTACAGCTGAAGAATGATATCCTCTGTTGTAGTTCATGGGTTCAGCCATCACCCAGGATGGCATCCTTGGCTCATACAACTCGACAGTAGCCACCATTGTTTTAGCCTCAGCGTCATAACCGCCAATCGAGAATCTGAACAAAAACGAACAACAAAAATTACATCAAAAGAACAGAAGGTAATATACACCAAAGGGATTCAATCCTCAGGTGCACATTCTACAACCTTTTGTTGCAGAGGCCAGGAGTTCTACGACCTTTTTTAAGAGAACATTCTCCAACCTTTAGTTGGTTATTTTGAAATGTAAAGAAAGAACTAAAAACTTACATCTTGTCATCAAGCACTGCCAGTGTATGACAACCTTTTCCTGTACTCAACTTTGGGAGTCTTTTCCAAGTAGGCTCCCGAGGATCAAGTCTCTCAGCAGAGCTGGTAACACAGCCTTTGTTAGCATAAAAAAATTTCTGAGGTGCTTCTCACTTTAATGAAACAATAATTTCCCTCGCATAAGAATAGGCTAATGATCTTCCACATTTACAGTTTTACACTAAGCTGTAGGTCACCGCATCAGCTTTAAGACATTTGTAGGTGTCTTTTTAGAACACAAGTACTCTTTATTTTATTGTATCTGCACCAATTCAAAACTGAACAAATCAAGCTAAGTACAAGCACAAAAGGACATCACCTAAGATATTGAACACCGTTGAAGCCTCCAACTGCATAAATTGCACCATTAAGTTCCACGCCTGCTAGAGCAAAGCGCTGATAAACCAAGCAGGAGATGTCAATCAAACAAAAGAATTCATCATACAGTATGGAGATTTATGGCTCAGAAGCAAATATTTTCCGAAAACAATATTATAGAAAACAGAAGTACATCCTTAATTAGTTACACAAAAAAGAATAACTTGTTGCCTCATTACAAGTATGAATTTTCCTGGAGAAATTTTTGCCTCATTACACAAGTATGACTTTTCCTGAAGTAAATGATTGATTTTTTCCTATAATTTTTTGTTTCCTAGATAAATTTTCATTAATTTTATCAAGAGCTTCACTACTCCATGAGCACAAATCTTTTAGGTTTAAACCAAATGAGTGGTGAAGAGTAGAGAGTGACTAATACCTTATCCAGCATAGGCTGATTTTTAATCCACTTTCCATAAGCAGGATCAAATACTTCAACATCAGAAAAACACTCATTTCCATCTCCACCACCATATGCATAGATTTTTCCATTGAAGCTAACTGCAGCAAGGCTCCCTTTATCACGAGTAAATGATGGGCATGTGGTCCAATCATCACGCCTTCGGTCATAACAGTCAACTTCATGAAAAAGTTAAATGCAGAATTAGGACAGAACATAAATCGGAGAGCTTGTGAGGAAACAGAACAAAGAATTCAGTAAGTAACCTGTATCAAACCAGCAGACTCCATCACCACCACCAAGAACAAATATCTTGCCATCTAATGCAACAGTTGAGGCATATGACTTTCCAATAGCCATTGATTTGAGAGGTGTTAGTATGTCCAATGAAGGGGAAAAGGAGTCTAGTGATGGCAAATGTGAGAAGCCATCAAAACCACCAGCTAGATAAATGACATCTTCTGAACCCAAACATTGTTCAACGAACTGGCTAAGGGAATCATCAAGGGTTAAAGGATCTATCTTTGAATTCAATGTCTTCACCGTGCCTTTGAGCTCCACAACTCTTTTTAGTAACCTCTCGTTCACTCCTTGTAGGTATTTGAGTTCTTTGTTGGACCAAGCCTGCATTTTTAACATAACATAAATTCAACCACCAAGGAAGATTAATTCTCTAGGACTTCCAAGCTTTAGTTGAGAATATATGACATTCCTCAACTGACTACAGCAAAGTTAATTTAAAATATAATCATTAGGTATAAATTAACTAGTTGTGAGACCGATTCATAAGCATGATAGCAAAATCATAGATATGATGATGCTTCTTTGATGTCTAGTAAGTTGGTAGGTTAAAAGCACTGCAAACATATTATAGATTCTCCCTTTTAGTACCACACAACAAATTTAGCCATTCTAGGTCGCAAAAATAAGCTATTGTTGATGAAAGAAAATCTTAAACACATGCAACCAAGTTTAGCATCTGTAAAGTAATATACAATGATTTACTCAACTTGATAGTTCATGTTTTACTCTATTAATTCCTACCTTTTCTTTCCTTTTTTGCGCTAAAGTTATATTATATCAACACAACTCTACAATTTTCTTAGACTTCTCACTTATTTTATGCATACGATATACAATTCATAACTTTAAGGTTGCAATCTTAGTATGATGGGTTAATGGCATTTCGAAAGAGACCTGCTTCTTCTCCATGACCGCTATCCGCTCATATAACTCTTTGACTATATCTACCAACTGCACAAAAAAAACTAATGTGAGAAATTTGGGATAGCTAGGCAAAAGCTGAACATGTTAACAAGATTGAATGAATACACACAAAAACAAGGATGATCATGAGGGATGCAACTATGTGCAAAGTTATAACCTTGACTTCTGTACAGGACTCTGAGTCCAATGAGTGCATCAGCAACTTAGAATGCCCCCAGGAGAACTGATCTACTTCAGAATCTAAGTTTTCTGGCAAATCATCTTGTACATCATTACAGCTATATGCATCAACACCTTCAGTTTCCGTAGCATTGGCATAAAAAGCGGAATTCCTCTGCTGGACAGACAACATCTTGAGCTTTTCTAATACCCCTTTAAAGCTAAGCCTATCCTGCTGACCAGACTGTTCTTGTTGCTGCTGCTGTTGTTGTTGCACTTCAACCTCCTTACCCGATAGTGCATACTCATCACTCTCTGGGGTTGTGTCTCCACAATCCAGATCGTCAAAACCATTGAAATGTTCATTACCTGAGCTAGCATGCTCTGCATCCACATCTCCTGTTCCAACTTGCTCAAATTTGTTACTGTTTACCACATCTGCATATGACTTTACAACCTTCTCAGGTTTGAGACCATTGTTCCCCGCATACACTGGTGCCCATGACGACCTCACATGCTCATCAGCTGGTTGTGCAACAGGAGGCGTCCAGCAATTGTTGGTAGAAGGTGAAGGGGTAAACATATCCATCAAAGCACGTGTTTGTGCATGATCCAATTCAAACTGGAAAAAGTGAAGCTTCTGGCCAGGAGCGCCAGGCGTCCTCTGGTAGTAGTTGGCTAGAATAGCACCTCTAAACTGAGTTTCTGCTAGTGGAACACACCACAGTTTGATCCGCATGGCAACCTAAACCGGCAAAAAGGGCATACTTGTTGGAGTCGTTTCATTGAGATTTAGCAAGAATGCAGCTTCCAAAGATACAAAAGATCAGGGATTGTACCTGAGCAGGATAGCTCGTCTTTCCCTTGCCATCTTGCGACCATGCATTTGATTCAGGACAGAACTTGCCCTTGCTTGCAGCTTCATAAATACCATATAGTTTGCGGTCATCGTAATTGAACAGGAACAGAGGTAGGCCTTCCTTGATATTTTGTACATAGGAGAGATGTGTTCTTGGCAAGCCTGAAACATGGCACAAATAGCTACTAAGTTGGTGGATTACCTAACAAGTTGCAATCCTTTGAAAGGTGATGGCATTTTTCTTACTCACAGGAAGAAATGAATGTGAAAATTGTATGGCTCAGTTTTGCAAATAGATATCTTATGCAAGAGTTTGAATTAAGAAAGACAAGACCGTACCGAAAAGTTGCCGTGAGTGACACTCTGCGATGGTATTGTTTGTGCAGCCAAATATCACGGCCCCAAGATCTTGTGGTCGGAGGTTTCTTGTGGTAACAGACATGTTTGTTGGCCTGCCATTTTTCACAATCTGGCTCCAAGAAGATTTTTTCTTGACCATCATTTTGACGCTAGAAGATGAGAACCAAAAGAAAAGACATAAACAGAGTGCACTGTTTCATGGATTCTGGTTTAGGAAAGCAACAAGAGGTAAAACTCTTTAGGAATCACCAACATTATTTTCAAAAGATGAAAGCACAGAGCAAAGTTCACCAATTGAGTTCAATCAACCAGATTTTTTGGGGGGATTAATGGAATAAATCATGATTTTGTATGAACTCGCACAATCAAATCATATTACTAAAGCGTAATGTAGAACAAACGCAACTGAGCCTATTTCTTGATGGCTTATATGTAGAACAAAGAAAACAAAAGAATGAATCACGAGTTACTGAACTCAAAAGTAGCATCAACATGAACTGCAGTTCGATCAATGTCTCAGTAAATGGAATCCGTACAAAGCCCACTCCTCCCACATTTTCTTGTGGGGCAACAGGGTAAAATCAATGATGGAACCAAACAAGTACATCAATCTAGTGACAGGGCAAAGACCACTAAACATGCAAGATTAATGAAGAAGCGATGGGACCAACTTGAAGTCGATTCAAGAACGGACCACGATTTGCTTGAGAGAGAAAAAAACATCACCAATTCACAAAAAAAAAAAACTAATCTGTTCACGAATCATTGCCCTGCTTACACACCACCGCACATGAACCAATCAAACACGCGTTCGCCCAAAATCCACAAGAAACACTAGCACATTATCATCCAGTTCCTTTTCTTGCTTAGATTAAAAGAACATAATCAAGCAGAAAACAAAAAAAACACGCGCACTCAAAGAAAGAGGGGGGATAATAAAGAAAACAAAAGAGAGAATAATGCGGTTTGGGAACAGTTGTACGTTCACGTACCTTGGGACGAAGGAAGATTCGATCAGCGGCTGCCAAAAACAAAACAAACCCACCGGCCACCACCGCTACTGCTCCATGGAGAAGAGGAGGAGGAGGAGATGGGAAAGGAGAAGGAGACGATCGCGCTGCACTGAAACTAGGATGATGATGAGGAGGAGTGTTTCTTGGTTGTTCCTGTTCCTCCTCGAGGGCTTCACGAGAATATGCTTAGATGTGAAGGAGGAGGAGGAGACGAGGAGTGAATTGAGAAGGGAGAGGGGAGAAGGTGGTGGGTGTAAAAAGGTAGTGCCCTTCTTTTACTGTACTGTGTCTGTGTGTCAGGGTGGATGTAACTACAGCAAGCAAACCAGGAGGGGGGGGGGGGGGGGGGGGGAGGTGGGGCCCACCGTGCAGTGAGACAGACACGTCACGGTTTCCGCCTCCGTGAAAGAAGAAAGAGGGTGATGGGTAACCCCCTCTCCCATATGGTCCTTGGACCACAGTCTAAAGAGTAAAGACCCAAAGATTTTGAAAAATATATTTAAATACAATTTTAGATAGATTTCTTTTTTAGTCATCATGGTATCAATCATGAAGAAAAAAACATCGAACTGAACACAGGTAAAAATATGATATCTTCGAGTACCAATCATGAACCAACACTGAAAATTTGGAAGTTTTTCAGTAGCTCAAGAAAAAAAAAGACAGGACCATTTTTAACAAACCAAAGTACCATATGTAGTCAAAATCAACAATCCTGCAGTCACACCAAATTCAAGCTGAGCCGTGGTGATTGGGACAAGTACCACATGTTCAGCAACACACACACGCAGAAGCTGTTCGCGAAATCAAATTGCACAGTAAAGAGATGATCACGTTGACAGCAAAAAAAAGATCAAGCATCAAAAGCTCGGAGAAAGATGCAAGTGTCAGGATCCATGTTAATGTTACACTATGGAAAGCAAGCAAGCGTTGGAAGGAAAGTAGGGCCCCACCCAAACAGAAGCGCAGACACAACGCAGTTTCCATTCCAGGCAAGGTGGGAAGAGAGCGAGAGAGATGGGGAGGAGATAAGCCAAGGCAGCATCCAACTGTCCAAGTCTCCTTTTTAGCTGCTAGTGTTGCATTTGCGTCCATGGACCCAGTTCTGTGTACACCGATTAATATTCAGATTTTCTAATTAAGACTCCGATTTTACCTTGATTTTATTAGCACGTTTTTCAAACTATTAAACGGTGTTTCGTACGAAAATTTTTATACAGAAGTTGCTTAAAATATCAAATATATCTATTTGCTAAAGTTTGTAATAATTAAAACTTAATTAACTATGTGCTAATAGTTTTCTCGTTTAACGTGCATCAACTTAATCTTTATTCAAACACCACCTCAGTTTTTCTTTTGCTTACTTCCTCCGTCGAAAAAAAATCTATTTATAGGTTTAAATCTGAATATAGCCCATATCCATATTGACGAAGAAAGTATCTTGTAGCTTACTGCTCTTTAGCATAGCTGTTCATGGTGGGACTAAGTGGGTTTTTTGATTGGATCTTAGCATTGGATTGGATACTATGATCCAATAGCATGCATAAAAACGAACAGATTGATTATACGAAAATAGCATCGCTATATTTGCTGCAATGAAAACTTTTTAAAAAGTATTTGGCTTGAAAACTCTGGGAAAGAAGGAGGTGACATCAACCTCTCAAGGGCTTTGACTGCTTTCGATGTGGTTCTAATGTTGCTGCATATACGTACCACATCTCTACCGAGACAGCAACCAATGCTTCCTTTAATACTGCAAACCACCGTGGCAAAGATCTCAAAGTAAGTCTAGCGTTTTTTTTACGAGTGCAGCCATATTAACAAGATAGTACGTACTTCCTCTAAAAAAATTATATAGTACTTGTCACGAATTTGATAAAAAAATGATTCTGTTCCTCCACTTCATATATACTAGTAGGTGATTTCACATATATACGTTACTACGGGAATTTCTAGGTAATACTCTAAAGTAAAACTTTTTCCTCGGGTTTTTCGCAAGGTTTTAAAGATGAAGTTTTATAGCATAAATCATATTATACGGTTGTTTTTCAGAAATATAACAAATAGAATATTATTTCTGTTAGAACATGAGAACACGCTAAAGTTATGCTTATTTCTCAACAAACGTGCTAAATACATGTGGATGCAAACAAATAAGTAACGTAATTTGAAATAAAATAAACTGCTAAACGTTAGCGTAATGAGTGTAGTTCAACTGGTTAGATTTCTTGTAGTGGAACCAGCCCACCAGGGTTTAAATTCTAGATTTAACAGAGGTGCTCGTATTTACGACTATTTATTCTTTGAGTGGTAGGTGACGTACCCATCGACGCAGTTGCTCGTATTTACGGCTATTTATTCGGTCGACAACAAAGGTTCTCATAAGGATAGAGTGTGCGTGAGTGCATTCATAGGGATAAGTGTGCACGTGTTGTGGCAGCTACGTTTGTACTGAGTTTCACGTTAAAATGAAATCCAATGGGGCATAACTATTTGCCACTTTAAGATGTGGCAATTAAGGATTTACCACTTAGTATATGACATGTGGGTCCAATAACAAATTTTTAATTATCACTTGTAAGAGTTGTAAATAGTTAAATATCTCAAACCTAACTGATGATAAAATGACGATGAGATGGTACTCAGTGGTGGCTCTTTTATAGTAGGAGTAATTGTACTCAATGGGTCGTTGTTAAGAGAAGGATGTCTAACGCGACCGTCTCTTTGCTATCTCGGTTCAGGCTCTGTCATGGACACTTCGTTGGGCGATACCGGCGCCGCCACCGCCGCGCTGCTGTCCCCGCTCTTCCAGAAGAACACCGGCCTGGACGGGGCCTGCAGCGACACTGTGCCGCTGGTGAGCATCGTGTTCACGGCCGGCATGGCCGGCCTCTGCTCCGGGTTCTCCTGCACGCAGAGCAGCCCAACGTGGACGCACCGCGCGATCTGCCACCCAGCCGACGCTCGCTCGCTCACCGACCGGTCCACCACCGCGGCGATGTCCCCCATGGTCCAGTGCTCCCAAATCTGCGTTAAGTGTTAGTACTTAGCTTCTTGAGTGGTCAGAGAGAGAGAGTGGCAAGTGTTAGTAAGCAGTGAGGCGAGTGAATTGTTGGGGGCTCACGATGCTGAGCAGATCGGCGGATCGCTCGATGTTGTAGGAGCCGCTGTTTCTTCTCCCCGTGACGATCTCGAGGATCAGTACGCCGAAGCTGAACACATCTGATTTGACGGAGTAGTGACCGCACATCGCGTGCTCTGGCGCCATGTATCCGCTGTAAAAACATGGACACGGTTACTCACTTACTGTTTATCTTCTAAAATCCACTATGAGTATAGCTGGGCATATGATGTAGTACTAGTGAATGTTCTTACTATGTTCCGACAACACGATTTGTGGCGTCCTGTGATTGGTCGCCTCCAAAGAGCCTTGCCAAACCGAAGTCTGAAATCTTGGGGTTAAAATCGGAGTCTAGCAGAACGTTACTTGCCTTGAGGTCCCGGTGAATGATCTTCAACCGAGATTCTTCATGGAGATACTGCAAACCCCGAGCGACCCCGTTAATGATCTTCAGCCTCTTCCCCCAGTCTAGCGAACTGCTTCTGGCAGGATCTGTCATTCAAGTTGGGAAGCATCATGACTTGTTTTGTGTATGTGTACTTGTGCTAAATAGTTAGCATGAAATTGGAAATTCACCAAAAAGAATGGTATCTAGGCTTCTGTTGGGCACTTGGGCATGTATTCATGTATGACCATCTTTTCATGCTCTTCCAGGCAAACACCGACAAGCCGAACAAGGTTCTTGTGTTGAAGCTTCGCCACCAAAACGAGCTCATTTTTCAGTTCCTCTAAACCTTGCCCAGAGCTCTGCGAGAGCCTCTTTACTGCAGTATTTTGACCATCTGATAGGCATCCCTACGTGGTAAAATACTCCTCAAAGATATGTTCAGTTGCGAAGTTTATACTCTGCACACAGTTCAAATTTTGAATAAATATCAGTATACCTTGTAAACGACACCAAATCCTCCTTTGCCAATTTTGTTGTTTTCTCCAAAGTTTTCTTTTGCGATTCGAAGTGTCGATAGATCGAGAATGAGTGAGTCGATACTGTCGGTATCCTCTGAATGAGATGCAGCTATAGTAACGTAGATCACTTAGGAAATAAGCATAGTAAGAATGAATCATCTCATTGTAATTATTCTCTCCGTCCTAAAATAAGTGCAGTTGTGTAGTTTAAATTGTAGTTATGTTAGGATGAAGGGAGTACATGATTTCAGATGTTCGTAGATTTACTTGGTGATGGTCCTTGTGGAGGTGTTTTAGGTTATCCCTAACCCAGAACCTATCAACTAGTTTCCATACTTACCATGTCATATAGACACTGTGTACAGAAACTATGTATCCAATGGATGGTATCTTAAAATTAAATTCTCTTCCAATCACCTCTCTTCTCTCTTCTTTTATCCACATATCTCCATATTTTTATTCTTGGTTCTTGTGTTAAGAAAATAGATGCACAACAGAGACACGAATTTAACGTAGAAAACCCTTGCGGGAAAAACCACGGGCGCCGACCGGCAATAATCACTATAGAGGAGTTGGATATAAACGCAGGGGATACATTGGGCTATCGCACCCTCCCCTTGCGGCTTACAAGGGATATATATAGAAGAAATCTAGGAGTCCTAATAGATAAAGACATGAAGTCCTAATAGGAAACTAATCCTATAATACAGAGTTCTATTAGGAAACTAATCCGAATATATTGCATACTGAAATTCGGATCACATATTTAACATCTTGTGTAGACATGGTTTCTTTCATGAGATATGGTTTCTTCATCCTTTTACCTCTCTCATTAAGTCTATTGCCACATCAGATTTTTGCTTATGTGGCAATATATTAAATGCTACGGACACTAGATAATATGGAGGGTTGGGGATGACCTTAGCCGGTTTTCTTCTCCATAAACAACAAACAATTACAGTCGCTGCAAGTATGGAAGCAATCGCGGGGAGCAGCACAATTGCAAGAACTTTACGTGTCCTATTACTCCTATTCCCTGCAGATGGTTTACAAATAATAGTTTAGGATGAATATTCACCAACCTATGTGTTGCACATACCGTTATATATTATGAGTAAATTTCATACAACTACAACTGTTCCCTCAAAATTATCGGTTTACTGCATATTTACAATGCATTTCAGAAATCAACAAGAGTGTATGATCTATTATATACTTCAAAATCCATTGAATATCCTATCCTCCATAGCGTTCCTATAATAAATCCTAGTAATTCTAAAAAATACAAATCACCTATCCCTTGATATATTAGTTAAATCGGTGGGTCTAATATTTTAAATTATTATTTTAAACAACCCGCAAAAGATAGTGCGATGTTTTTATAGATATAGCAGGAAAAAAATACAAGTCTATAATCCTAGAAGACTATAGTCAAGAAAAAGAAAAAGACAGCCCACCACGTGTCTACGTCTGATCCTAATGTTACAAATAGAACAAACACACAACACCCCTAAGGAATGAGTCTTCTAAACGACGCCTCCAAGAAGGAAACGACACCAAGAGCGCTGCCACTGCAAATCCTGGGGAGTCAGGACGTGGTTTTCACCTGAAGAACCCATTGGAAGAGGATAGAAAACGCAGCATCCTCCCAAGGTAAAAACAACACCGGCAAGCATCACCGTTGCCGGCTCGAAGGCTAGGCCATCGCCCGTAGTTCCTACTCTCCCGCGCCATAGAGTGCCAGTCAGATTCAGCAGAACCACCAGCTAATCTCCTTCGACGCGTAGCCACCGTGCCGACGTCTCGCCGCTAGCTAGCCATTAAAGTAGAATCTCGACCTCCGGCGTGCTTCAACTCTATCCACGTGGTTGGGTTGGAGATGGATAGAGTGAGAGGGAAGAATGGATCCCTTGTCCCCCCACACTAGCTCGTCCAGCGTGACCATCTTATGGCGGCAAACCGCAAGCTTCAACGCCCCCGCATGACGCTACCTTCATCGCTGCCTCATCCAGTTTGCTCATGTTCTAACGGGCTGCCTGGTCGCATCACCGTTGCTTCTGTCCTCCCGTTCGCCATAGTGCTGATGTCGTTGTCGAGCATCCACCACCTCCTTGATGCCACCTACCATCGAACCACCGACATCGGCCTCGATGTTGTCATCGTCTAAGCCGCGCCGCCTTCGCCAAATCCGTCATGGGGGTCCCTACGACCTCCACCCCTGCCATCGTACAGGCCTGGATGTGCTCGATCGCCCCGCCGCCGTCCTCTCCAAAACCGGTGCCCTACCAGGCGTCGCTGACATCGCTAACACGGGGGAGGGGGGCTCCCTCGCCAGAGAGGGCCAAATCCAGCGGAGGGGCGCCGAGACTGGCCAAGGGGCACCAGATCCGGCGACGCGTCCTTCTGCCCCGCCGCCTTCTCTCCTCCTCGTGCCACCTCCCCACTCTCAGCCCCGCCATCCGCCCCTCCTCCTATGCCGTCGATGCCTTGCCCTCCTAGGAGGCGCCACGCGTCCACCGCGCGAGTGCACCGCAGTGCCCTCCCTGTCGCCGCGAGCCGGTCCTCCTCCCTGGTGCCCCGTCATCACGCCTCCTCACGCCGTAGTGCCCTCCTCTCCTCCCCGTCACCGCGACCTCCTCCTACCCAGCATTGCACGGTCAGTGTTGCCGCACCCCGATTGCCCACGAGGAGGCCAGATCCGCCACGGTCGGCCCCAATGGCGCTGGACCTAATTGCCGAAGCTTCATCGCTCCTTCGCTCGAAACTCGTTAGCGCCCCAGCCGCCAAGCCTAGCGCGAGGGAGAAAGATCCGCCGCCGCCGTCCTTGCTGCCGCCCGGCTTTGCTGGTGGTGGCCCTGCTGTGTCGCCTCCCATGTCACCCTGTGTAACGTCCCGCCTCTCCAAGGCCGGGACCACTTACTTCTCGCAGCTTTCCTAGGACATAGACTGCCCTCACAGACCAACACAAGTCTTTTCTTCACACTTTGTCCTCACTCGTGCGCACCCGGGAAGAATTTCCCGATCGGTCACCCATCCCAAATTGCTCCAGGCCAAGCACGCTTAACCTAATAGTTCTTTGGAGATCAGCTTTCGGAAAAGAAATTGCAACTTGTTGATATGAGTATTCTATTAATCCTATTAAACCCTAGGCCGGGATGTCACATCCTCATCCCCTTAAGACATCGACGTCCTCGTCGGTCAACCCTTGCATGTGCCATGCTGTGTGACCACTCCCGGTCCACACCAACCATGCGCACCATGCCTGCGCAACTGCGACACACGCGCCCGTGAAACCGCGAGAGTCGGCTCTGATACCATTCTGTAACGTCCCGCCTCTCCAAGGCCGGGACCACTTACTTCTGGCAGCTTTCCTAGGGCAGTCTACCACTTACTTCTGGCAGCTTTCCTAGGACATAGACTGCCCTCACAGACGAACACAAGTCTTTTCTGCACACTTTGTCCTCACTCGTGCGCACCCGGGAAGAATTTCCCGGTCGGTCACCCATCTCAAATTGCTCCAGGCCAAGCACGCTTAACCTGATAGTTCTTTGGAGATCAGCTTCCGGAAAGGAAGTTGCAACTTGTTGATATGAGTGGCCAAGCACACTTAACCTGATAGTTCTTTGGAGATCAGCTTCAGGAAAAGAAGTTGCAACTTGTTGATATGAGTATTCTATTAATCCTATTAAGCCCTAGGCCGGGATGTCACATCTATGTCCCGCCTCTCCAAGGTCGGGCCCACTTACTTCTGGCAGCTTTCCTAGGATAAAGACTACCCTCACAGACCAACACAAGTTTTTTCTGCACACTTTGTCCTCACTCGTGCGCACCCGGGAAGAATTTCCTGGTCGGTCACCCATCCCAAATTGCTACAGGCCAAGCACGCTTAACCTGATAGTTCTTTGGAGATCGGCTTCCGAAAAAGAAGTTGCAACTTGTTCAGTGTGTCCAGTGCCAGCGCATGTGCCATGCTGTGTGACCACTCTCGGTCCACACCAGCCATGCGCACCATGCCTGCGCAACTGCGACACACGCGCCCGTGAAACCGCGAGAGTCGGCTCTGATACCATTCTCCAAGGCCGGGCCCACTTACTTCTGGCAGCTTTTCTAGGACATAGACTGCCCTCACAGAACAACACAAGTGCAACTGCGACACACGCACCCGTGAAACCGCGAGAGTCGGCTCTGATACCATTCTATAAAGCTTTCCTAGGACATAGACTGCCCTCACAGTGCGCACCCGGGAAGAATTTCCCGGTCGGTCACCCATCCCAAATTGCTCCAGGACAAGCACGCTTAACCTGATAGTTCTTTGGAGATCGGCTTCCGGAAAAGAAGTTGTAACTTGTTCATATGAGTATTCTACTAATCCTATTAAGCCCTGGGCCGGTATGTCACACCCTGGAGCGGAGAGGAGCGGGAGTGGTTGGTCCCCATACTCTAAATCGATAGATTATATTAGATTGATCCATACAAAGAAGAGCGTAACCGCACATCCCTTGCTCCCCCATGCGTGCGTGGGTGTGGCTCCCCTCCCCATGCGCACGCATGCACACTCCTTCCTCCTCTTTGCCAGATTTGCTAATTCACACGGATGCGTAAGATAGGCTTTCAGTGCATGATCAGTCCACGTAAGGTCTACACGCTGCAAAACTTGCTTTGTGTCTTCCGCAGCCAGCCTCAATCCATAGCTAGGCTTACTGTCAAATACTCAAATGCATAGAAGACGTGACCCTATGGGTGAGCGACTATCCTCCCTGCTACGATCTAATGCAATCTAAGGAACTCTGTACGATCTTTTATATATGAGTTGACGGTTAAAGTTTGCACTTAATGACTATCAACAACCACCCAGATCACCCTTTGGATCCGCTGGTGATCTATATTGAGGCGAGTGGATCGTTGGGGGCTCACGATGCTTAGCAGATCGGCAAATTGGCCGAAGTTGTAGGAGTCATTGTTTCTCCTCTTCGTGATGATCTCTAGGATTCTGACTTGATGAAGTAGATCGCGCATCGCGTTCTCTAGCGCCATGTATCCCACTGTAAAAGTATTGACATAGTTACCTTATCTTCTAAACTCTCTGATCTCTCAAACTTCAATTACTCTGAAGATATAGCCCCCATCTCTATATATACCGAAAATCTCCTAGTCAAAGTAGGAAGACAATTCCTAGTTCCACTATGACTCTCTCCTTTAATTTTCAAATCAAATTAAAACCTACCAAAATTGTAATCATCTCAAACGACACCAAAATCCGCAGCTACAACCAGCCACAAATAATCCTAGCCGCGGTCGTATTCTCTCAACCAACCCGACGTTAACACGCGTGTCCGTACGCGCTGTCCTTTCCTGCTCGGTCTCGGTGTTGCTTGCCTCGCTCCTGCTGGGCCTGCCCTCACGCAGCGAACCAGCCACCACTTCAGGCCACAACCAACCCATTGTCAAACTCCACGACCAACCAGCCCATGCACACATGCACGGGTCACGTATATACATGCATGCACCAATCACACGTACGTGCATATGTACTGCACGCTACCGTAACCCGAAGTACTGTAGCACCATATACTTCTCCACAGTTGACAGTACTACAAAATTAGTTTTTCATGACGGTATCATATTATTTTCGCTAGCGGTCTTTTGTGAAATCCGCCTACAAAATTATAATGAGGGGTGAGGGGGAAGAACCATTGGCGGTTGGGTTACATAAACCGCCAGCTGAAATAAAGTTATTTTCGTTGGTGGCCCACTTACACAACCGCTAGCGAAAAGCGATTTCGCTAGCGGAGGCTTAAGAGCACCGCCTGAGAAAATAAAATTGAGATATAAATCACGTGACTCCAGGCGTGCCTGAGTCCACCTCTCACTTTTCATCTCCCTAGAGAGCATCGCTCCCTCTGCCATTTCTCCTCCTCCTCTCATCTCTCATCTCTCATTTCTCCTTCTCTGCCTCCCAAGCCGACAATGGCCACCTAGGTGCTCTCGGCGCTGGGCGACGATGATGACGATGAATGGCGGCTGCGCGGGTATGGGGTTGCAGCGCAGGGAAGGAGGTGGCGGCAATGACGCGGGGAAGGGGGCGGCGTGGGCTTGGATACGGTGCCAGCGAGCCGCAGGAGTGCAGATCTACCGCCTCCGGGCCACGGGAGCGCGGATCCACTGTCGCCGGGCCACAGGAGCTCGGATCCACCACCGCCGGGCCGATGGAGCGCAGATCCACCACCGCCAAGCCGCGGGAGCGCGGATCCGCTGTCGTCGGGCCACGGGAGCTCGGATTCACCGTCGACGGGTCGACGGAGTGTGGATCCGCTGCCGCCGGGCTACGGGAGCACGAATCCACCGCTGTCGGGCCGAAGGAGCACGGATCCACCGTCGTTGGGCCACGGGAGCTTCGATCCACCGTCGTCGGGCCGAAGGAGCGCGGATCCGCCACCGCGGGATCTCCTCGTTGTCGGCATCGCGCGACCATCTTCCTTTCTCCCTCTTGCAATGGCGGCAGGAGCGGTGGCTGGCCCTAGGGTTATCTCATTGCGGCCTGTTTCCAACCCCCGTTGCCAATGCCGATCGATGCTGACAACTTTTGTGAATGTTGTGTGATGTGTGGGATGCTTTTTTTTTTTTGAATTTTGGGATGGTGGTGCATTGTGAATTCTGATATTTGGTATCTGCCATGTGAATGTGACTCTTGAATTCATTGTGGGTATGATTTGTGAATTTGGGATTTGTTATTGTCATAGGTGAATTCATTGCGATTAATTTGAGGATTTTTGCAAATGCAGTTTTTGTATTTTATTTTTTTCACCAAAAATCCTTATCGCTGGCGGCTGGCTTAGTGTGCCGCATGTGAAAATCTTTTTGCATGTAGCTTGTCATCCGCCAGTGAAAAGGTCAGCACCACTTGTGAAATTTTTTTCACAAGCGGCTGGTCATCCGCCAATGCAAAGTCTCTATTTTCACTGGCCTTTACTCGCTGGCGGCTGCCTCCGCTTCCAGTGAAAATCTCTTTTTACCGCTAGCGAAAACCTTTTTTGTAGTAGTGCCAATTTCTCAATCCAATCTTCTCCGTGAACACCGACACTTGCACCTACACCTTGTGAAACCCGTTGCGAGGATCACTCCTATACTGTATTCATCCACTATGTGTCATCTCGTATCTAACTTCGTCACCCGGTATACTTGACCGTCTGGATCTCAACTCCTCCCTGAGTCTAGTCTTGATCCCACCATTGATGGAAGTTAATCTTCAAGAATCTTGACTATAGTCACCTTATCACATGGTATCCCGACCGCACTATACCTCTACTCCTCCCTGAGTATAGTCTCGGTCATCACCATTGATCAAGGTTGACCTCAAGTCACCTGCACACGATCAGACCAACCTCCACATTAGTCATAGGCACTCACACCAACATCCACACATATTATCAAATTAGTTCATAGAATAAATCATTTGCAAAGCCAATTGTTTACCATGAATATTAATTATGATAATGATTTCACATCCTATCATATGTGTTAGAATTCTTTCAAAAAGAATAAGCCCAAATAGTTATGAAAAAGTTGATTTTTTTACAAGATAGATTAATACGAAATATATCATTTCGTACCCATGAAATTTCAAATTCAACTTCTACAAGTTGTAATGAAAATAACAAATATAACTACGAATGTACATTAACTATTTTCAGTTTAATTTACTTTTTTTAACCTGTAGAAATCAAATTTGACCTTTTCATGTTTGTGGAATGATCTATATTGTCATTTTTTTAATTTTTAGGTGGCATGCAAGAAACAAGTGGATATGCCCTTGAGGAATAAAAACCCATCTCCCATATGATGCACTCCCTCCATCCCAAATTATAAGGCATATATTTTTTTTACACGCTCTTCAATGATATATTTTAACCATTAATTTATTTCATGTTATGTTCCCAACAAATATGAAATTAGTATCACATGAAAGTAATTTAAAATATGAATCTAGTGAAAATAACATACATAATACTTAGTATATATATATGGTTAGTATGATTATTAATTAAAAGTTAGCGATTTTGATTTTTCTTAAAAATAGGGCGTCCTATAATTTGAGCCGGGGGAGTACTACCGAATGTTCCTACTATGTTCTGACAACACGGTTTGTGACGTCCTGCAACTGGTCACCTCCAAAGAGCCTTGCCAACCGAAGTCTGAAATCTTGGGGTTAAAATCTGAGTATAGCATAACGTTGCTTTGCCTTGAGGTCCCGGTAAATAGATCTTCAGCCGAAATTCTGCATGGAGATACTGCAAATCCCGAGCGATCCCGTGTATGATCTCAGCCTTCTTCCCCAGTCTAGAAAACTAATTATGGCATGATCTGCCGTTCAAGTTGTGAAACATCTATGAGAGGCATGACTTGCATGTGGAACTTGTGTTGTACACTTGTACTGCTGAAATGTTTGCAATGGAAAATGAACCAAAGAGAATGATATCTAGGCTTCTGTTGGGCATGTATTCATAGATGACCATCTTATCATGCTCTTGGAGGCAAACATCGACAAGCCAAACAAGGTTCTTATGCTGAAGCTTGACCACCATAACAAGCTTGTTCCTGAGCTCTGTGAGAGACCTCTTTACTACTGTATATTGACCATCAGGTAGGGGGATCCCTACATGATAGAATTATATACTCCTAAAAACATTGTATATCAGTTTACCTTGTACTAGTAAACAACAACAAATCCTCCTGCAAGTTCATTATTTCCGGTGAAGTTCTGTGCTGCAATCCCAAGTGTGTCGATACTATCGCTATGTTGTTGGTGTGAATAGCTCCACTGGTAGCCCATCACATCAGAGAATAATCTTATGAGATCGGGTCCCATGAATGTATAGATAGACCCATGAGACCGGGTTCATAGGAGTATTCTCCCATTACATACGTGCACTGTTGACCATCCGGCAACAGCTGTACAATGCATGATAGGGTGACTTTTGAATGGCCGGTTTTGACCCATGAATTTCACCGGAATTTCTAGGATGGCTATTTTTCCCTTTTGTTACCCTATTTATAAACTGAACTTGCTGTCTAGATTACAAATTGATAATGTTTATGATTCCAATACAAAATATAACAGGCAACAACTAGTTGTGGCTGCTCTTCTTTAGCCCCTACTACCTGGCAGATAATTGTGTTATGGTTTGAGAGCAGCGAGAGCTCCCATCGAAGGAAAATGTTGGCCTAGCTGCAGGAGCCGGTGTAGAGCTGCTAGCATTGCTGTTAAGCAAAACCATGATGTCCGCCATTGTAGGCCGATTTACGGGGTTCTCCTGGAGGCACAGGAGGCCGATATTGATGCATTTCAGCACCTCGGCTTCAGGGTAGTTTTTTCCCAACGAATGGTCGATCATCTTTGCAACTGTTCCCTCTGACCAGCTCCTCCATACCTAACATGCATTGGTTACACGCACATCTCTTCAGTTTTCAGCGGCACCAACATGTATTTGTGGCTACCTGCAAACTTAAGTAGTATCACATAGTCCTCTATGAGCTAGCAGGGATACTCACTGTGCTTATTATATCTTCGTTTTGTTCAAAGAAATAGGGTCTGTTGTTCCTCTGGCCTGTCACAATCTCTATGATGAGAACGCCGAAACTGAATACGTCTGATTTTGTAGAGTATTGTCCACGCATGACGTATTCGGGAGACATGTGGCCACTGCTTGCAACAACAAAGAGAATCACATGGTTAGTTTGTTAGCTAAATATAAGCACAAATATGTCAAGTATTGGACTTAATTACAATGTCCCGACGATACGGTTGGTGACATCTCGGGTCTGGTCCTGCCCAAATAGCCTAGCGAGGCCAAAATCGCCGATCTTAGGGTTCATGTCTGTGTCTAACAAGACGTTGCTTGCCTTCATGTCACGGTGGACAATCTTCTTTCGGGAGTCTTGGTGAAGATACTGTAGTCCGCGAGCAACACCTTCTATGATTTTGAATCGTGTCACCCAGTCTAGTCGTCTCCTTTTCTCTGGATCTAATTGACACCAGATGAAAAACTCATCCTTATAATATCATTGATGCACATGTAAAAGGTACTATATATCTAAATTCAGAGAAATGTTGTTAATGGTACCGAAAAGAAAGGTGTCGAGGCTTTTATTGGGCATGTATTCATAAACAAGCATCCTCTCTCCCTCTTCCAAGCAAAACCCCACAAGACGAACAAGATTCCGATGATGAAGTTTGGCCACTAGAACTAGCTCGTTTTTCAGCTCTTCTAGCCCCTGGCTTGAACCCTTCGCCAACCTCTTCACGGCTACTTCTTGTCCAGAAAGAAGTCCCTAAATGCATTGATTTAGTAATTAATGAATATCTTACTTTTTGCATGATAGTAAGAACACAAGATACTGATTTTTTTTCTTGAACCCATAAATGTATCCGTCCTATACCCTATTTGGCACTCAAAATTTCCACATTAATCGTAGAATTAATAGTGAACAGATCAGTCCATCCATCTAGGTGAGACAAAACTATAAGGGCTAGAATGAAATCGTAATCCATATGAAGTA